>CM057449.1:933087500-934427500 GCA_016271365.2 Neoceratodus forsteri | reverse complement strand
GCTGTCCATGCTGGACAACTACTGTACCCAGCACAATGCCAGGTTGCCTCCCATCACCAGTATGGTGCACGTCTGCCTCCGGTGGCACTGTGGCCTCCGCTGTTGTTGTCCCCCCCTCCATGCTGTCACTTGTGTCTGTTGCAGGGGATGTGCTCCAGTGTCTGTCACTTGTGCTCTGGCTGCATGCTGGTGGCATACAGCTTCATGGTGCCTGCGCAGGGTGGCTGGCACACCTGTGCCATGTAGGGGTGCTGGACGTGTGTACACAGCAGCCGTGGCCACATGCCAGTGGCTTGGTTGACCTGCTACTGTGTTCCTGTGTTGGTGTGCCCTTGGGCATGGGTGGGTGTTTGTCCATGCACTGTGTTGCATCCTGTGTGGCGCATGCTTCCATGCAACACTGTGTGTGTCTGTGCTGGCTGTTGTGGCCAGTGCTGGGATGGGATGTGTGCTTGGGAGGGTGTGCAGGGTGCTGTACCGCTGGTGGTGGGGTCCAGGGCATGCCCTGTTGCATGTGAAGTGCCTCGTGTGCGACCATGGTCGGTCTCTCAGCTGTACCTTGGGGAGGGCATGCAGGATGGCACTGTGTATGCTGTTGTTGCATCACTGTCTGCTGCCACCCACTGCAGGGTGCACATGGTGGGACTGCCTTGCATGGCTACGTGGTGCACAGGGTTGCATTGTCACAGTGGGAGTGGTGGCATGCATGGGGTGTCCTGCATTGTTGGGCGCTACTCCTGGGAAGGGTGTATGGTGACCGTGGTGCAAGGCATGCTCTGCATTGGGGGAGGGTGTGGCATGGGGTGGTCAGCCCTCCTTGTGTGCCAGTCACAGCTTGCCAGGGGGTGTGCTGGGCACCATGCCCCAGCTGTGGGTTGGTTGCTGGTATCCAGGGGCCGGTGGTTATTCCAGCTCTCCCCCAGTTGTGCAGTGCATGGGGTGTGGGGGATGATGTCTGTTCTGCTGTGTGCTCCTCTGCCCATCTGTGGCATGAGTGGTGGGCCCCTGCATCCCTGGTTGTGCTGTTGCATTGCTGCCCTGCTCCATGGGCATCCCTGGTTGCGCTATGGTGCATCTGGACTGCTCCACTGAGCATCCCTTGTTGCGCTATGGTGCATGTGAAATGCGCAACTGCACATCCCTGGTTGTGCTACGGCGCAGGTGGTGTGATATTCAGTCATGTGCCACAGGCGCATCTTGGCCTGTGCAGTTTTTGAATATAGCGCTTCTTGTGCATGGGCGCAGTGGACTTGCACTTACTCCTGCTGTTGTGCACTTTTTGGGTGCAGTTTGAATATCTGGCCCATACTATACATGTAGAAACAATAGGCAGTTCATATTTTCTGGTGGATGGTGGGGGGCTGGGGACAGGGTGCTTTTGTGGGGGAGGTCAGTTGTGTAGTTCTGTATAATATTTTTTTTCCTTTTAAACAATGTATAACATAGTTAATTTATTTACCTGGAACATCAAAGGAGTTAATCATGTGTGCAGTGATATTAACGAGCATTATCGAGCGGCTCAATATGAGTGACTCAATAATACTGCTTGTGGTTACAGACAGTGGTAGAGGAGATCAAGATATCCTATAGAGTGAGTATAGCAGTGAGCTACACTCTCTAGAAATGGATATAGGACATTTTTTGGCCAAGCCCTGTCAAGCTGGCCATTTAGCATAGTGGCGTAAGCTACCTCCTCTGAAGCCAGCAGACGTGGGTCTGGGTCTGGCTCTAAGGGAGAAATTTCTTTCTTTTTTTTAATGTTATTTTCCCTTGGGTTCGCACCCCCCATGAAGTTGATTATATTAAGTTTGGGGGTGAGCCTAAAAATACTTACTGTATTTTAGTTTTTGTTTCTCACAGAGTAAGCGACCATATCTGTTTGTGATGGTCAGTGTAATATTAGTCGCCCTTTTGATGTTGTGTGCTTTTTTCCTTCAGTGTTTGTGATTGGTTCGGTTAAAGACTCACCATTATCACACAGAACTGTTTGTCACTCTATAAAGAGAAAATGGGTGCTAACATAATTAAAACAATATGAGAAAACCATTGCATACCTGCAGAAGACCCACATTATACCATCAAGAGCATATTAAATTGAATAGAAAATGGGTTAGGCAAATGTATTTTGCATCTGTTACTTCCAATTGTAGAGGTGTTGCAATATTAATTCACAAATGAATAACATTTGAGGCTATAACAGCCAGGTCTGTCCCCCGTGGAAGGTGGGAGATGGCTCAAGAGAAACTATACAATTGTCTGGTGATGCTACTTAACATTAATGCACTGAATTATGATGACTGTGGTTTCTTTCAGAAGCTGCTGTTCCCAATGAGTCAAACTTCAGGGCAAGTAGTGTGGGGAGGTAGGAAGAGGCACAGGAGCTAGAAGCACCACTTTCCAATCATGAAGTCCTGAAGGTCCTGTGGCAACTAATGGCTTGCAAAACCGGGACCAGAAGGGCTCATGATTGACCTCTACAAAAAAAGGATATGAGAACTGGGAAAGTACCAGACACATTCTCTCAGGCATGAATTACAGTATTGCCAAAACTGGACAAGCCTTTACACTTGGTGGTCTCTTACAGGCTGATTTTATTGCTTAATGTTGATTTTAATATTTATGCAAAAGTTCTGTCAGGGTGATTAGACAAAGTATTGGCTAAATTGGTCCATACACACCAAGCAGCTTTTGTTCATGGGAGGGGTGCATCATCCGATTTGAGAACACAGTTGCAGGTGCTTATAAAAGGTGAACAGTTTACACAACTTAAAAGACTGCCCAGGCATGATCTCACTTGAAACAAAAAACTTATTTGACAAAACTGAGTGGGACCACTTCTGATGCACAATGAGAATCTTTAGATTTCCACAACAGTTCCTCCAGTGGGTACAGGCCACATATGCAAATCCAGCAGTCTCTGTACAATCCAATGTGTGGGTGTCAAAGGCATTTAAATTGGGTTAGGGAACTCAATAGAGGTGCTCCCATTCTCCCTTATATTTTGAATTAGTCCTGGAGCCACTACCTCAAAAAAGTAGGGACAGCCATGACATTAAGGGAGTCTCACTGAGACCCATGAAAGCAAAGGTTTCTTTATACACAGATGAACTCCTGGTCTGCATAACTGAACCTGATTGATTGAAACCAGCTTTGTCCTACCAGCTACAATCATTTGGCAATATCCCAGGATATGGTGAACTTAAACAAGACTGTGTCATGCCCCTTTGCGATTTGCCTGCATAGCAGACTGCAATAATGGTGTCCTCAACAATGGACCAGAGATGGCTTTAAACATCTAGGGGCTCTGGTACATTGGCAGGTGAAGTATATTTTGGGGGCAACTTCCCCAGTCCTTAAAAAAAGTAATTCATCTGTGCAACAAAATGGCAGGATCTATCCCTTTCCCTATTAGGAAGAGATGAAGAGTTAAAAATTACAATTCTGCCAAAGCTCCTAGATTTAAGTTTTACAAATTCCAATACCTGATTTTTGTATTGCATAACATATCTCCTAGGATAAAAATGGACCAGATATCATAGGGTGTTGGGAAAGAAGTATAGGCGTGCACTACACTTTAAGAATTACTTTGGGCAGTCCATCTGGCAAGCTTAAAACTTTGATATGATGGCTTGTGCCACAACACTGGAATTTTATGGAACAGGAATGGTCACAAAATAGTAGACAGACAGGCCTCCTGTACAGTACAAGTCTACAGACTTTGGGGAGAGCACAGGGCAACTGGTAATGGAGCATGTTATCAGAACTTGGCATAAAACACAGGTTTAAGCAGCAAGACAAACAGTGCACAACTCTTACTCCACTTTTGGATAACCTAATCCTTCCAGACTTCCTCAGGGACCCAGGATACAATTTATTTATTTGTTTAATTTAATTTAATTTGAAATTTTGATGACCGGGAAAGGCACACTGAGCTGAGGCTCATTTCCAGGTGTGAAGCAGGGTCCATGAAGGGAGTCACCCTCATGAGGCATTTATATACAGGGGTAAGCTGCTGTCTTTTGGGTAGATGCCTGAAATATATGGCATACACAATACCCACTTTTCTAGATTCCTGCAAATAAGACACTTCATGGGCAACATCCTGGGTGTAGGCTATGGAATATAAGATCCCTTAGGGATTGCAAGCACATTTGATAGTAGCAGAAAAAGCTGGGTTTGAAATGTAGTGCTGATGACTGGCAGGATATCTTGGAAATGGGCTGGCAACTTCCCATGAAAGCTAAATATAAGGGTATATATTTTATGACTACATAATGAGCATCCTACATACCAGCCAGGCTAGACAAGTGTGCCTCCCAATATGGTGACTCTTGCTCAAGGTGTAAGGAGGGTGGTTCTGACTTGCTCCACATGAGGTATTGTTTCCATAAACAAATACATTTTTGGCAAGAAACTAGGCTGCTCTGGCCCACATCATTGACCAACAGATAATCATAACAACCAAGATTGTTGATTGACTCTGAGTAATTGCAGTTGAAATATTGGAAATTTAGTTTTCTGGCAATTTCAGTCTCTAAACTAGGGATACTCATGAATAGGAAGTTGCCTCCCCGCCCCCACTCACATACATTTTGCCACTGGAGAAGAGCTATGCAAGAGAAAATGCACTTGAGAAACTAATTTACAAAGTAAGGGAACTAATACACATTTATGAGAGCATTTGCTCCCTCTTTGAACAATATAAGGAGGAACTACCAATGAGGCCTGAGGAGGGATAAAAACAAAGTCTGACTGATAACTACTGAAGCTGTTGACCCATTAAAATAAAAAAACATTTAAAAGACAAAGAACCTTATTTTAATGGGTTCACCACAATATATCCCAGGCACACTGCCTTAGGGGTAGCTGGTCCATTCCACTGGGGTGTCAAACAGATGAGGCATACTGATGAGTCCTGGTAGGACGAAACACGTGTCTATGTCTTCTGTTAGCACCCTTTGCAAACTGTGTGAGAGGCCTTTCGGCACCATGCAATTCTGCTTAAAGTTGGACCAGCCTAACATTCTGTGGTGATTTGCATATGCAGCCCATGGTGCTTTGCATTGTGGGGGCATGTGTGATTTTGTATTTTATTAAATTTAATATGCATTTTCAGCTACAGTAAATGCTGGTTTATAGAGCAATGAAAGACTTCTGTATATAAACATGTTCCATCATGACACTGGAAACATGTTGGCATTGATGTATATGTAAATAGACTAACAAACTTAAAGATATAGGATATATGATGGCTTGACTGTATGTATGTTATTTAATTGCATGAGGTGGGGTGGGAGGAGTAGGAGAATAACTCCTGAGTGGCAAACCCTCAAATGAGTTATGGGAATCCCACCCCCTCACATACGGAAATAAATGGCATATTTTCAGTCAGGTCATTGAATGTTCATCTATACAACCTATAAATTGCATGATAATTTATCTGTAAAGTATGATAATGTTAACTTCTTTTCTCCCTCCCTTCTCATCCAGGCTACTCAGCTACTTTTGTTAATGATAACCTGTGTTCTGTAATTATTTACAGTACTGATTTTTGAACTATTAAACACACCCACCAGTGGCCCAGCAAGCTCCAATGAGAGCTGGCAGGGGTGCATGGGAGCTTGTGGGTCCACTGGTGGGCCTATTCAATAGTTCCATGGAGTCAGGCATGGTGCTGCAGGACTGGATAATGGCACCTGTGGTGCCCCTCAGTAAGAGGCAATCCCAATGATGACCCAGGGAATTACAAACCTGTCAGTCTGACCTCAGTCATGGTAAGTTCATGGAGAACATACTTAAGGGTAGGTTGGTAGGGTATCTAGAGGAGAATGGTCTCCAGGATCAGTGGCATTATGGGTTTATGAGAAGGTTGGATCAATCTGATAGACTTCTTTGACTGGGTCACTAAGTCAGTGGATAAGTACCAGGCAGAAAGAAGATATCCTTTATCTGGACTTGAGCAAGGCCTTTGACTCTGTACCCCATAATAGATTGATCAGGAGGTTATTGGATCTTGCGGTTGGGGTGAAAATGCCCAGGAAAGTGTAAGGCTGGCTGAGGGACAGGACTAAGAGGGTGGTGGTGGGGGGGGGGGGGGGGGAGAGTTACTAGCACCAGGGAGGTCTCCAGTGGGGTCCCACATGGCTCAGTGCTGGGTCTGACATTGTTCAATATCTTTATCAATGACATTGGGGACAGCATTAAAGTCAAAATGTGCTGAATAATGGATGACACCAAACTCTGCAGGAGAGTGGACACAGTAGAAGGGATACTGGGCCAGCAGGGAGACAGAAGAAAACTTGAGAGGTGGTCTGGGATTTGACAGCTTGGCTTCAATGCGCATTGGAGCTAGAAATCCAAAGGACAGAATACTACCTGGGATGGGTCAGGATAGCAGCAACAGAGGAGGAGAAGGATGGGGGAATGATGAACACTGCCAACCTGAAGCATTACACATAGTGCAAAAAAGCAGCAGCAAGGGCAAACAAGATGCTGGGTTGCATAGCCAGAAGAATCAGCAGTAGGTGAAAGGAGGTAATACTGCTCATGTACAGGTTGCTGATGAGGCCACATCTAGAGTATGGGGTATGATATTGGTGTCCACACCCTTAAGAAAGACATCAGTCTATTGGATATGGTTCAGAGGAGGGCAACAAAGACGACTGTTGGTCAACATGATAAAACATGTGAAGAGAAGTTGGGGGTCCTGAAAATGTACTCCCTGGGGAGAGAGGAAGAAAAGGGACGTGATAGGGACCATCAAGTACTTGACAGGGATAAATAGGGTGGACAATGAGGGTCTCTCTGTGCTAAGTGGAAGCTGATGCATGAAGGAACACAGTCTAATGCAGGAAGGCAGAGGCTTAAGAGAGAGAGGTTAAGAAGCACTTCTTTGTGGATAGGGCAGTGGCTAGTCAGAATGCACTGCAGAAGGGAGTGTCTTGATGAAGTTGGTAGGCAGCTTCAAGAGAGGCTGTGATAGGCATAATGGGAAAGTATGGATCTCTGGAGGGGCAGATGGGAGGATGGGAGGATTGGGGGCAGGGTCAGTAGTGTAGGCAGAGGACCCTGCAATATGAGCAGACTAGATAGACCAAATGGCCTTATTCTTCTGGCTTCTTCAGATGTTTGTATGTCTCACCTTTGTGCCTTTCTGAATGTCTACAGCTTGGGTCTTCGGGTAGGTGTCTGAATCGGTGAGAGGGACTGGATGCCACTGCACCTTTTTGTTGTAGCATTTGCTTGTAGTTCTCATCTGGTGTTCAGGCAGGTGTCAGTATGGGGTGCACACAAGCAGCATGTCCAGGAAGCAGTGTCCAAGCAGGATAGTTTACAGCAGGGAACTTGAGGCTACTGTCCTAAGAGCTACATAGTTGATGGTGATTGTCTGAGCAGGGGTAAGGGCCAGTGTTGGAATACCAAGGGGGCTAGCCAGGGCTGGACTTCCTTAGCTCTGAGGTGAGACCCAGTAGCTCACACATCACTGCCATTGACTTATAATCAGAAAGGGGGACACAATTTAAACATAGGGTCATTATGGACCCACTCTGCTCTCAAAGTTCATACATTATACACTTATATACTTTACTTATACACATTATACACATTATACACTTGCTTGGACTCTGAAGGCAGAGAGCCATGAAGCCAACTAGGATTCCAGCCTAGCCACCCAGGAGGACCGTGGCCACTGGGCAGATGGCGTTTAAGAAGGCACTGTCTGAGACCACTTGCTCGGACTCCAAAGGCAGAGAGGTACGGCAAAGCCACAAACCAATCGGAACCCGAGCGCCTTTTCTCTGGCTTGCTTCGATTGGTCCGCTTAATCCCTTTGGTTTTCCTAGACTAAAATGTGCCAAAAAGAGCTGTTTTAAATGCTTTTGTTTAAATAAGTTACTGAAATGTACTGCATGTATACTTGCTAGTGTGTTTTTGTTGATAAAACCTAAATCCCAGCCTCACAGCCAAAGTGATACAGCCCTTTCCTGTCTCTATAGCTCTTCCAGACTGCAGGGCGGCAAGGAAATCACTGTTCCTTTCACTTGCTAATTTTGGTGCCTTCAGCTTCATTGCTGGCCTTTGTGGAACACCTCCTTAAATTTGACTCCCTCTCTCATCCCCCCTCAGACGTGAACACGACAAGGATTCCAGCTCAGCCACCCAGGAGGATCGCGGCCACCGGGCAGACGGCACTTCTGAAGCCACCGCCCTAGACCACTTGCTCAGACTCCAAAGGCAGAGAGGTACGGCAAAGCCGCAAACCAATTGGAGCTTGAGCGCCTTTTCTCTGGCTTTCTCCGATTGGTCCGCTTAATCCCTCTGGTTTTCCTAAACTAAAATGCACCCAAAAGAGCTTTTTTAACTGCTTTTGTTTAAATAAGTTACTGAAATGTACTGTATGTATTCTTGCTCGTGTGTTTTTACTGATAAAACTTAAATCCCAGCCTCACAGCCAAAGTGATACAGCCCTTTCCTGTCTCTGTAGCTCTTCCAGACTGCAGGGCACCAAGGAAATTGCTGTCCCTTTCACTTGCTAATTTTGGTCTCTTCAGCTTGATTGCTGGCCTTTGTTGAGCACCTCCTTAAATTTGACTCCCTCTCTCTTCCCCCTCAGCCGTGAATATGACTGGGATTCCAGCTCAGCCACCCAGGAGAACCTCGGCCACTGGGTGGATGGCACTTCCAAAGAAAACTCCCAAGACCACTTGCTCGGACTCTGAAGGCAGACAGGTATGGCAAAGCTGCAAACCAATCGGAGGGTGAACACCTTTTCTCTGGCTTGCTCCGATTGGTCCGCTTAATCCGTCTGGTTTTCCTAGACTAAAATGCTTCAAAAAGAGCTGTTTTAACTGCTTTTGTTTAAATAAGTTACTGAAATGTACTGTATGTATTCTTGCTGGTGTGTTTTTGATGATAAAATCTAAATCCCAGCCTCACAGCAAAAGTGATACAGCCCTTTCCTGTCTCTGTAGCTCTTCCAGACAGCAGGGTGCCAAGGAAATCGCTGTCCCTTTCACTTGCTAATTTTGGTGTTCTCAACTTCATTGCTTGCCTTTGTGGAGCACCTCCTTAAATTTGACTCCCTCTCTCTTCCCCCTCAGCCGTGAACCCGACTGGGATACCAGCTCAGCCACCCAGGAGGACCGCGGCCACTGGGTGGACTTCACTTCCGAAGCCACCACCCAAAACCACTTCCTTGGACTCCGAAGGCAGAGAGGTATGGCAAAACTGCAAACCAATCGGAGCGCGAGTGCCTTTTCTCTGGCTTGCTCCGATTGCTCCGCTTAATTCCTGTGGTTTTCCAAGACTAAAATGGGCCCAAAAGAGCTTTTTTAACTGCTTTTGTTAAAATAAGTTACTGAAATGTACTGTATGTATTCTTGATAGTGTGTTTTTACTGATAAAACTTAAATCCCAGCCTCACAGCCAAAGTGATACAGTAATTTCCTGACACTGTAGCTCTTCCAGGCTGCAGGGCACCAAGGAAATCGTTGTCCCTTTCACTTGCTAATTTTGATTTCTTCAACTTGATTGTCGGCCTTTGTGGAGAACCTCCTTAAATTTGACTCCCTCTCTCTTCCCCCTTAGCCGTGAATCCAACTGGGATTCCAACTCAGCCACCCAAGAGGACCACGGCCACCGGGTGGACAGCGCTTCTGAAGCCGCAGCCCGAGACCGCTTGCTTGGACTCCGAAAGCAAAGAGTTACAGCAAAGCCGCAAACCAATAGGAGTGGAGCGCCTTTTCTCTAGCTTGCTCCGATTGGTCCTCTTAAATTCTTCTCGTTTTCCTAGACTAAAATGCGCCAAAAAGAGCTGTTTTAACTGCTTTTGTTTAAATAAGTTACAGAAATGTACTGCATCTATTCTTGCTAGTGTGTTTTTGCTGATAAAACCTAAATCCCAGCCTCACAGCCAAAGCAATACAGCCCTTTCTTGTCTCTGTAGCTCTTCCAGACTGCAGGGCACCAAGGAAATTGCTGTCCCTTTCACTTGCTAATTTTGGTGTCTTCAGCTTGATTGCTGGCAATTGTTGAGCACTTCCTTAAATTTGACTCCCTCTCTCTTCCCTCTCAGCAGTGAACCCAACTGGGATTCCAGCTCAGCCACACAGGAGGAACGCGGCCACCGGGTGGACGGCACATCCGAAGCCACCTCACGAGACCACTTCCTTGGACTCTGAAGGCATAGAGGTATGGCAAAATCGCAAACCAATCGGAGAGCGAGCACCTTTTCTCTGGCTTGCTCCGATTGGTCCACTTAATCCCTCTGGTTTTCCTAGACTAAAATGCACCAAAAAGAGCTGTTTTACCTGATTTTGTTAAAATAAGTTACTGAAATGTACTGTATGTATTCTTGCTACTGTGTTTTTGCTGATAAAACTTAAATACCAGCCTCACAGCCAAAGTGATACAGCCCTTTCCTGTCTCTGTAGCTCTTGCAGACTGTAGGGCACCAAGGAAATCACTGTCCCTTTTACTTGCTAATTTTGTTGTCTTCAACTTCATTGCTGGGCTTTGTGGAGCACCTCCTTAAATTTGACTCCCTCTGTCTTCCCCTCAGCCATGAACCCGACTGAGATTCCAACTCAGCCACCCTGGAGGGCTGCAGCCACCTGGTGGACGGCGCTTCCGAAGCCGCAACCCGAGACCACTTGCTCGCACTCCGAAGGCAGAGAGTTATAGCAAAGCTGCAAACCAATAGCAGTGGAGCACCTTTTCTCTGGCTTGTTCCGATTGGACCGCTTAATTCCCCTGGTTTTCCTAGACTAAAATGTGCCAAAAAGAGCTGTTTTAACTGCTTTTGTTTAGATAAGTTACTGAAATGTATTGTATGTATTTTTGCTAGTGTGTTTTTACTGATAAAACTTAAATCCCAGCCTCGCAGCCAAAGTGATACAGCCCTTTCCTGTCTCTGTAGCTCTTCCAGACTGCAGGGCACCAAGGAAATCGCTGTCCCTTTCACTTGTTAATTTTGGTGTCTTCAACTTGATTGCTTGCCTTTGTTGAGCACCTCCTTAAATTTGACTCCCTCTTTCTTTCCCCTCAGCCGTGAACCCAACTGGGATTCCAGCTTAGCCACCCAGGAGGACCATGGCCACCGGGCGGACTGCACTTCAGAAGCCGCCGCCTGAGACCACTTGCTCAGACTCCGAAGGCTGAGAGCCATGAACCCGACTGGGATTCCACCTCAGCCACCCAGGAGGACCGCAGCCACCGGGCGGATGGCGCTTCCAAAGCCGCTGCCTGAGACCACTTGCTCAGACTCCGAAGGCAGAGAGGTACAGCAAAGCCACAAACCAATTGGAGCACGAGTGCCTTTTCTCTGGCTTGCTCCGATTGGTCTGCTTAATCCTTCTGGTTTCCCTAGACTAAAATGGTCCAAAAAGAGCTGTTTTAACTGCTTTTGTTTAAATAAGTTACTGAAATGTACTGTATGTATTCTTGCTAGTGTGTTTTTGCTGATAAAACCTAAACCCCAGCCTCACAGCCAAAGTGATACAGCCCTTTCCTGTCTCTGTAGCTCTTCCAGACTGCAGGGCACCAAGGAAATCGCTGTCCCTTTCACTTGATAATGTTGGTGTCTTCAGCTTCATTGCTGGCCTTTGTGGAGCACCTCCTTAAATTTGACTCCCTCTTTCTTCCCCCTCAGCCATGAAGCTGACTGTGATTCCATCTCTGCTACCCCGGAGGACTGCAGCCACAGGGCGGATGGCACTTCCAAAGCAGCTGCCTAAGACCATTTGCTCAGACTCCTAAGGCAGAGAGGTACAGCAAAGCCACAAACCAATTGGAGTGCGAATGCCTTTTCTCTGGCTTGCTCCAATTGTTTCGCTTAATCCCTCTGGTTTTCCTAGACTAAAATGTGCCAAAAAGAGCTATTTTAACTGCTTTTGTTTAAATAAGTTACTGAAATGTACTGTATGTATTCTTGCTAATGTGTTTTTGCTGATAAAACCTAAATACCAGCCTCACAGCCGAAGTGATACAGCCCTTTCTTGTCTCTGTAGCTCTTCCAGACTGCAGGGCACCAAGGAAATCGCTGTCCCTTTCACTTGATAATGTTGGTGTCTTCAACTTGTTTGCTGGCCTTTGTGAAGCACCTCCTTTAATTTTATTCCCTCTCTCTTTTCCCCCTCAGCCATGAACCCAACTGGGATTCCAGCTGAACCACCCAGGAGGACTGCGGCCACTGGGCAGACAGCGCTTCCGAAGCCACTGCCCGAGACCACTTCTCGGACTCTGAAGACAGAGAGTTACAGCAAAGCTGCAAATTTTCACCCACCTGCCCTTCCCCCTCCCCTGGCACTAACTTTATAGGCCTCCTAGCCCCTCCCTCGATGGTTCCTGACGCATCCTTGCCTTATCCCTTGATACCTTAAACATATATCCACCTGTTTTAAATTGTACCACTGGTATATTCAATTAGGCATCTGGTACGCTACCGTTGTCTCAATCCCTTTTCCCGATACCTCTTCAAACCCCCTGAATAGTTATTTTTGCCTGTTCATAATCAGCATCGCCATAAGCAGTAGCTGCCTTCCGCTGCTACATATATCAAAATGGCTTACATTTGGTAGCTTGCACTCCTCACCGCTCTTCTTACTCTACCACTCATTGGCTACATCCTGGCAAATTACAAGACACATTAGGCACCGCATCTACTACCCCAAGACTGTCTACTCTTTATGACCAAATTTAATTCTTGCATTATGCCTCTACTCTGCTTGCTGCATGAAGCGATATATCCTCCCCGAGGAGAAACCATCACTCTACTTCCCATGCAAACGATATTAACCGGCCCCCCTGGCAAATGCACTGTTTGGAGACATTTGGCTAGTGTTCTAGCCTATGTAACCCTGGGACTGCACAACCTAAAATGTAAACCCTGGCACCACAAGACTGGATTAATAAGTAGCCGGAAAAGGACTTGTGCTTTCATCCTCTCTCTTGTAATCTTGAGGAAACTTGTACTCTTACTTCTTCTTTGCTCTGAAAATGTTGAGCTCAATCCTTGCCCTATGCATGCCCTCTCCTATCCATCAGAAATTAAAAATCTCAAAGGAATCAGCTTCATGCATATCAATGTATGCAGTCTTCTGAAAAAACGTACTCTAATTCACGCATGGGCTATCCACAAGGATCCTGATGTGCTTGTAGTCTTTGAGCCCTGGCTTAGACCCACCACACCTGATAGGGAGATCAACATCCTGAACTACCTATTATTCAAAGCAGACAGACTGACTAGAGGTGGTGGGGTTGCCATTTATGTCAAAGCTAAGTTCTCTGTCTCCACCCTTGATGCCACCATGATAGCAAATGGGTTTGAATGTTTGGCTCTAAAAATAGTACTGTCCTCATCCCTAGCTCTCAGTATCACAGGATGCTACAGACCCCCTCGGCTGGCTCACAGCTTCTGTCTCATCTCACTTCCATCTTGGATACCAGCCCCCTACAAACAATTATATTAGGGGACCTCAATTATGACTGGCTTTCTGAAGCCTCACTCCCCCTAAAAGCCTTCTGTGACTCCCATGGGCTTTTTCTACTTAACAATGAGCCCACCCATATAAACAAGAAAAACCTCACAAAAAGCTCACTTCTGGATGTAATTTTAAAAAAATAGACCCTAATCCTTCTCTCACGCCGGGATGTTTGACGTGGATGTCAGTGACCATCGCCTAGTTGTAGGAGTCTGGGCTGCTACCAAAGTGTCTTCCACATCACAATTTTCCACCAGGAAGTCAAAAAGGTCTTTCGACCCGAAGGCATTTTCTCAGGACCTAAAGAGCTCCCCACTATGGCAGAGCTTCTACTTGGCTAAATCAGTGGAAACAGCTTATGCCTTTCTCCATGAGATCACACTAAGTGCTCTGAATGTACATGTGCCACTGACAAAAGTGCGCTTAAAAGCCAAAAGATGTCGATGGTTCTCGGTGAAACTCAAGGCTGCTCATCTTTCTAGAGATAAATTATGGAAAAAGGCTTGTAAATCTGAAAAGCAAGACGACTGGTGCTTATTCAGAATAGCCAGAAATAGCTGCACCAAGATGATCTGAGTGACCAAAGCTAGCTTCTTCTGTACTGAACTTAACAAAACCTCAAATCAGCCCTCCAAATTCTGGGCTACACTAAACGAAGTGTCCAGGTACACATCGCAAACCACGCTTCCCCCCAAGGTCCTTTCAGGCAATTCAGTACTAAATGGTAAAACAGAGATACTGCAATCATTTAACTCTCTTTTCACCACAGCGGACTTAGCTTTCAACAATTCTCCTGCAAGTAAACTGCAACCCCTCCCCGGTGTGCAACATACTAAATCTGGTCCCACATGCCAGACCTTTTCCTTCCTCCCTGTCTTCCTTAAGGAGGTAGAAGATCTGCTTCTACAATTGGACTCTAAAAAAGGCACCGGCACAGATAACGTAGAGCCCTATTTTCTAAAACTAGCTTACCGGGTTCTGGCACCTCCAATTATGCACCTATTTAACTTGTCACTATCTAAAGGAACCCTACCCCAAATATGGAAAACTGCTCATGTTATCCCGTTATTCAAATCTGGAGATCCCTGTGACCTAAACAATTATAGGCCGATCTCCCTTCTCCCCATCCTCTCGAAACTCTTGGAAAAAATTGTAAACTCACAACTGAGATCCTTTATTGACAATACTAAATGTTTAAACCCTCTCCAATCTGGGTTCAGATCGAAGCATAGTACAATCTCAGCACTAGCCAAGGTAACAAATGACTGGCAAAAAGAATTAGACTGCAAGAAGTACATCTGTGCTGTATTCCTTGATCTAAGTAAAGCATTTGACATGGTAGACCACTGTATTCTCCTCTCCTCTCCTCACTAGAATCGCTAGGATTGGACCCCACCTCCTTAAGCTGATTTCGCAACAACCTGTCTGACAGGTAACAACAGGTAAAGGCTGAAGGTGAGCTTTCCTCACCCACTTTGCTATTAAGAGGGCTTCCCCAGGGCTCCATCCTTGGACCACTACTATTTGCCATCTATATCAATAATATAGACACTGACGTTAAAGAGGCAAGCATCCAACTTTTTGCAGATGACACAGTGCTCTACCTAAGCTTCCCTACTCCAGAATCTGCAAGCGCAGACCTTCAAAAAGACTTCAACCACCTGCAACTGCAACTCCTTAGAAGAAAGTTACTTCTCAATGCCAAGAAAACCAAAGCCAAGTTACTCTCACCTGTATGTCACCTCTCCTATCCAGCAGCAACTGGTACCCCCCCATCTCCTCAATTCTGGGAGAAAACCTCGAATATGTCATGAAATTCAAATATTTGGGGGTCTGGACTGACAACAAACTCTCCTTTATGGACCATCTGGATGACCTGCTGAGGAAACTAAGACAAAGGCTTGGCCTTTTCTACAGGATAAGACAGCTGCTAACCGCTGAAGCTAAGATGCTACTAGTCCAATCAATGTTCCTCTCAATAATTGGCTATGCTGACCTCATATATAGCAGCTGCTCTGCCTCCTACTTCAGGAAATTGGATACACTGTACCACAGAGCTTTACGCTTCATCTCAGACCTTCCTCGTACCACTCATCATTGCTCCCTATATGCGGCTGTAGGCTAGACCTCATTACAATATAGGAGTGACATGAACGCGGCCCTCTGGACGTTTAGATCTTTTATAGGCAAACTTCCCCAGTATATTGCTGATTGCCTAACCCCTATCATTGCTGGAAGCTATGCCCTTAGAAGCTGTTCCATAATTTTCCTGCTAACACCTAGGGCACACACTCACTTCGGGAGAGCCGCTATAAGTTTCATGCTTCCTTTGCTCTGGAAAAAACTCCAGAAAACTTTAAAACTAAGATACCCTGTTAGCCTTGTCACATTTAAAAAGCTATATCATAATGTCATCACTGAAAAATGCAGCTGCTACGCACATAACTATTAGCCCTTACCACTAAAATCCTTTTTTTCTTAGCACTTCCATTTTCCTCCGGTGACCTCAACTCTAATTCCCACTCCTGTCCATCACCAAGATTCGATTATTCCCAGCAGGGTCCTGTTTGCTTCGATACAAAACTATGCACTTGCTCTATTTTGGCTGACCGCTATCCTTTACTAACGGACTGGCCCCCATTGATTTTTTTAAGATCTATTGTTCCTATTCTGTCATATGCTACGTTTCCGACTACTGTAATTAACATGTGATCCCTTAAATGTATCCATTGTTTAAATGTATTACTGTAATTAATCTGTGCTCCTTGAATGTACCAGTTTCTTAAATGTATTACTGAATATATGTTGCAGGTCCACCATGTAAATGAGCTTGCTCAATGGTGTCCGACTGAATAAATAAAGATATTAATTGATTGATTGATTGATTATAATTCCAACACTAGTCAGAACCAAAAGATAATCAGAAGATCAAAGAGGATAAGGGGGAGTGTGTGGAGGAGGACCAAGGAAAAGCATCTATCCTAAAAAGATACTTCTGCTCAGTATTTACTAAGGAGAAGGTAGGTCAGGGCCCACAACTCAGCACCATGGACACAGGGGGGAGGGAGGTGTGCATAAGTCCCTTCACAAAAGAAAGGATCCTACAAGAGCTCACTAAGCTCAGAGTGGACAAGGCAATAGGATATGATGGCATACATCCCAGGATACTAAAGGAGCTAAGGGTGAAACTAGCAGAACCATTAGTAGAACTGTTTAATGAATCTCTGAGTACAGGAGATGTCCCAGAAGACTGGAGAAGGGTCCATGTGATCATGCTTCACAAGAGTTGTAACAGTGAGGAGGCAGGGGACTACAATCCAGTCAGTCTTACCGCAGTGGTGGGCAAGATTACGGAGGTCTTCCTTAAGGAAAGGATAGTGAAACACTTGGAATCCATAGGAGCACAGGATCCAGGACAGCATGGTTTTATAACGGGAAGGTGCTGTCAAACTAATCTCATAGATTTCTTTGACTGGATAACCAGAGTGGTGGACCAAGAGGGTGCAGTTGATGTTGCCTACCTTGACTTCTGCAAACATTTGATACTGTTCCACACAGAAGATTGATTAATAAGCTGGGTAGGCTCAGGGTGGGTCAGATGTTGGTCAACTGTTTGGCAAACTGGTTGACGGGCAGAAAGCATAGAGTGGCGGTAAATGGTATACAGTCAGAAAAGATGCAAGTCACAAGTGGGATACCTCAGGGATCAGTCCTGGGGCCAGTCCTCTTCAATATCTTCATCAGTGACATTGCAGATGGACTATAGGGTAAGGTTTGGCTGTTTGCAGATGACACCAAGATCTGCAACAGAGTGAATGATCCAGATGGTGTGGGCAGAATCAGAAGAGATCTGGAAAAACTGGCAAAATGTTCTGAAGAGTGGCAACTGTGGTTTAATGCAAAGAAGTGCAAGATCATGCACATAGGAAAGTAAAATCCTGAAGCTACCTATAGGCTGGGAGGGAGTTGCTGGCAATCACAAGGGAAGAAACAGAGTTGGGCATCATCATCACAGATGACCTGAAATCTTCCAAGCAGACCACTAAAGCAGTAGTTAAGGTTAGAGGAATTTTGGGGTGTATTACTAGGGGTATCACAAGTCAGAAGAGGGAGGTAATATTCCCTCTTTACAAGACACTGGTTAGGCCCCATCTGGAGTACTGCATGCAGTACTGGAGGCCACACCTGCACAAGGACATTAACAAAATGGAGGCAGTCCAGACAAGGGCAACTAAAATGATGCAGGGACTGCATCAGAAAACATATGAGGACAGATTAACGGAGCTCAATAGGTATACCCTAGAGCAAAGGAGGGAGAGAGGTGATATGTTCAAAACATTCAAATATCTTAAGGGCATTCACAAGGTGAAAGAGTCTAACATGTTTCAATATAAGGAAAAATAGCTGGACAAGAGTACACAGCATGAGATTAGAGGGAGGCCAATTAAGGGGTAATGTGAGGAAGTTCTTTTCCTTTTTTTTTTTTTACTTTTTTTTAAAAGACATTATTAATTAAGACAATACATTGGGTAATATCCTTAAATAATAACATGTTCATAAACATTTTAGCTGATGTTTTGCATATATAGTTCAAAGTCCATTATAAGAGAAACACTGTCAGCACAATACATTTTAAAAACATCCATAGAGTAAAAAAGAGCAATCTGAGAGGGTTAGGAATATAATTACTATTGATGAAGGGAAAACTGTGTTCCTATATTTAGTTATGGAATAAAGTCCTGCCTGTGTGCCATAATGTAGACCACCCATCTTCTCCATTGTATTTCAAAATTTTCTGTGTGGTGGTTAATTAAAGCTGTGAGTTTTTCCATTTTGTAGATCTGTATCATAAGATATTGCCATTCTCTAATTGTAGAGGGGGCCTGGGAGAATCATTTTTTGGTTATCACTTTCTTTGTGGCAGTGAAGCATGTTTGAATAAGTTTTCTGGTTCAGATGTCTCTCAGGTCACTATCCAAGTTTAGAAAGAAAAACATTTCCTTTGTCAGTACTAGCGAGATCCCTAGTAAATCCCTTAGGGCCAGCTGCAAGGCCTCAAGATAAGATTTGAGTACTGGGCCACCCCAAAAGATTTGTCCCTTTGCTGCCGGTGCATACCCACATCCTTGCCAGCAAGTAGACCCCTTGCAGGGTTGTATTTATTTTGTATTGCGGGAGTCCTGAAGTATCTTAAGGTCACCTTCCAGGATAATTCTCTCCATAGGTATGATTCTGTACCCAGATGTAAGTTTTCTAATGTGAGTGTCCCAGACCTTTGGTTCTATGTTGCTTTCCAAATCTCTCTCCAAGGAGAGCCTCACTGAGTCCAAGGTATGTTTGTGGAGGGAAAGGCTAGCTTTATAAGTGTAGGAGATTATATGTTTCTGGGATGTGCAACCCTGCATAGCTGCCCCAAAGATCTCCAACACTAAGGGGTGAGTCTCTCCTAGAGTGAGTGGAGAGGGCAGGGTATTGATGTAATTAATCACCTGCATATTTCTGAATATGTCTCGTGGGGTGAGGATATACTGTATAACCATTTCCTTGAATGATAATAGGTCCCCTTTTTTTATAAAATTGAAGGAGAGTCTGGATACTGAGTCTTTGCCATTTATGAAAACCATTGTCCAGTCTGGCTGTCTGGAAAGACTGTAAGTAAGGTAGAGAGTACAAAAAATGTTTCTATAGGGCCAATGGTTTGGATGCCCAGAGTCTCCTCCAGCACATTAAAGTGTTTCTAGTGTAGGGGTTATATGTAACCTCATCCAAAGGGAGAGGGGGTTGGCTCAATAGTGCTTTATCTAGATTGACCAGGTCTCATTATCTTTTTCCTTTTTTTTTTCAGTTTAAAGTTTATTGCAGGTTTTTAACACATACATGAGACAGAGACAGAGCCATGAATAGTGAAATTATACATATGTTTAAAAGTCAAGAACAATGGATCTGTTCCCCTTCCCCCCTTCCCCTTCCCCTAGCCCCCCACAGTCCATTTAAGCAAAATCATTTATTATAATATTGACATCAAAGTGCATAGCTTTTAAAGGAGTACAAAGTATGTAAAGGGTCCCATATCTTTTGATATTCAGGCAGACTATTATGAAGGCTTGCTATAGCCTTTTCCATTCTGAGATTAGCTAAAAACTCATTAAGCCATTCAGTGTAGGAAATGGTATCATTATCCTTCCAGTGTTTAAGAATCAGTTTTTTAACAGACATTGAAATCAAAGACACGTGGTATTTATGATTAGTCACTAATATTTGTGAGTAATCTCCCAATAAACATATTTCAGGTTTAAAATATTCAGAGAACCCAAGCAATGGGTCTGCTTTGGCTTGAATGCAGTTCCATAGAGGAGCTACCTTAGGGCATTTCCAGAAGAAGATATGAAGAAGAGTATCCTCTTCCAGGGAACAGCGGGTACATTAACTGGAAGATATTAAACCGCATTTAGTTAATTTTTGAGGAGAATAATACAAATTGTGTAGAATGTGGAATTGTATAAGATGTGATCTATCTTGTGTCACAAATCGATGGCAATTACACCAAAGGGTGGGCCAGTCCACAATCCAATGGGGGAAAAGAGATGTCCAGTATGCTGTGGGACCATTGCATTCATAAAAGTGCCATTCATATAGTGTCACATATAATTTGGAGACAGCTTTAGGGGGATTAGCCAGGGGACTTAGCTCTGATTAGAAGGAAAACTTGGCTGGTGGAGGGGGAACTTTACCTAATATTTTGATGAGGAGATACCTCATTTGGAAGACCTTAAAATAATAAAGCTTTGGGATTTTAAATTTGTTTGCAATTTCAGCAGTCGAGACCCTAAAATCATTACCTCCCACAAAAAGAGACAATGCTCCATCCCCAATTGGGGTAATCATTTAGGTGTAATCTTTTTGTTGTCAATTTGGAAGGTTGGAGAATTCCAAATGGATTGGGATAGGTCGTTGTGAGGTTTGTAATGCAAGAAAGCACATAATTGGGAGTGAACCCTCACTGAGACTTCGATCTTGGTAAATCTCAAATTTGGTGATAATGAGGATAATTTTAATCTTAGCAATGTGGAAGGTTCTATGTTACTAGAGTGAATCAGGTCCAGTTCAATTTTGAGCCATGGTGGAAAGGAGGAGGGAGGGAGGGAGGGTCTGG
This sequence comes from Neoceratodus forsteri, assembly GCA_016271365.2. Taxonomy (NCBI): domain Eukaryota; kingdom Metazoa; phylum Chordata; order Ceratodontiformes; family Ceratodontidae; genus Neoceratodus; species Neoceratodus forsteri. Next base: position 934,406,866 of record CM057449.1, on the reverse strand, counting down.
TGCAAACCATCTGATATATTTGGGCACATGACTGGCCCAATAGTATAGGTTCAGGTGAGGAAGATGTAAACCTCCTTTAAATTTGGGGCGGCTAATTTATAATATGCTAATCTTGGTTGTTTCTTGGTCCAAATGAAATTTGTAAGAAGCCTGTGTACTTTCTTAAACCAGGAACCCAGCAACCATACATTGAGTAGACTAAGGGGGTAGAACTAAAGTGGAAAAATATTCATTTTGATTAAATTAATCCATCCACACAATGAAATAGGGAGGGTCACCCAGCAATCTAAGTCCTGACTGATGGTTTGCAGCAAGGAGTCTAAGTTTTTCTTAATGTTTAGAAATGGATTTCTAGTGAGTTCAATGCCAAGGTATTTAAGGGAATCCTGGGACCAAGACAGACCTAAATCTGTAGAGGTATTCTAAGTACTTTATGATTCAGTGGAAATACAGTTGATTTGTTAACATTTAATCTGTAATTCAACAGACTACTTTATTCTGCAATAATCTCAAGCATTGATGAGGTAGATGTCTCCAGGTAAGACAACTGTAGGAGAAGGTTGTCCGCATAAGCAGAATCCCTCACCTCTGTGCCTTGTATCATTATACCCTGTACCTTCTGACATGCAATCAGGTTGTTGATAAGTGGTTCAAGATATATGTTAAATAATAAAGGGGGAGGAACCCTGTCTCGTACCAGAATATAAAGGGAATGATTCTGAGATCACTCCATTCCCTGAAATTCTAGCAGATGGGGACTGATAAAGAGTTTTTATCCATGCTTGAAATTCTGGGGGAAAACCAAAATTGTTGAGGGTTTGAAACAAGAAGTTCCAGTTGACTTGATCGAATGCCTTCTCGGCGTCCAGAGACACCAGAACAGCTAAAAAAGGAACATCCCTAGACACCGAGAAGACGTGTGAAAGAGTATGGAGGTGAGCCACTGAGGATCTCCCCTTCATGAATCCTACTTGCTGTGAACCAATTAAATCCGGAAGTACTAAACTAAGTCTATCTGCTAATAATTTTGTTAAACTTTTTATATCTTGATTCAGAAGGGAAATGGGCCTGTAATTCTGTGCCAACTCTGGCTTTTTATCTGGTTTAGGTAAACAAACAATTAGGTCTTCAAATAAGGTAGGGTCAACTTGCGCACCTGATAAAATATGTTGATATAATGGTAACAGAAAAGGGATCATTTGGTCTTTAAATTTCTTGTAGAAATTGGATGAAAATCCATCTGAACCCAGGGTTTTGTCCGTGGGGAGATTTTGTATAACCTCAGCAATTTCTAGAGAAGAGACAGGTGCCATTATTGCCAGTTTATGGGCTTCTGAAAGGGAGAGCAGTTGGGACTCCATAAGGTAGGAAGATAGAGTTGAATTTGAGGGGGGATTAATCATGGGTCCATATAATTGTTTATAATACAGAGTGAAATTCTTTTACAATTTCTGTAGGGGAAGATTTTAAGGAACTATCATTCTGAGAACGAATGGGGGGAATGAATCGAGATGATTCTTGTTGTTTAATTCTAAGATCTAGTAATTTTTCCAGCTTTCTCCCCTTGTTCTGTATAAGAAGCCTTGGTGCGGAGAGTTGCGAATTCAGCCTTCTCCCTAAACAGATCCATATAAGTATCTTTAATCTTGACTAGATTTTGTTTGATATTATCAGAGGTTTGGGGGGTTAAATTTGCTTCTATAGCCCGCATTTGGGACAAAAGTGTTCTTAATTTTGAGTCCTGGGATTTCTTTCTCTTAGAGACTAACCCAACTAGTATACCTCTAAGATAAGCTTCAAAGGTGCACCAAATAATATCAGGCTTGATATTATGAGTAGAATTAATATCAAAAAAAGTGTTCAATATGTTCTTTAACAAGATCAGTAATCTTTGAATCTTTGAGCAACTGGTCATTTAATTTCGAACGTGCATCCCGTTTGGGTAAAGAAATAAGGGAAAGCCATCACATTACTAAGGAGTGGTCAGAAGGAGGTCCAGGCTGAACTGAAGTGGACAAAATACCTGGGAGGAGTGCTTGAGATATCAAAATATAATCAATTCGAGAAGAGGATCCGTGAACTGGGGATGTAAATGTATATTCCCTATCCTTGGGGTTCAGTACTATCCATATATCACACAGTCCCATCTGATCTACTAGATCATGAAGCGCACGTTGAGCTGGAGAGAGTCCTCTGAGAGTGGAACCTGTCTGGTCCATATTGGGATCAAATGCCAAATTCAAATTACCTCCTAGAACTATGGATATGGGTAGAAAAGGAATCATAATATTAATAAGATGCATACAAAATTTGGTATCATCTATATTGGGTCCATAAACACTGATGAGCAGAAGCTGTGTTGTATACATATTATTTCGGTCTAAAATAAATCTGCCCTGCAGATCTTTAATGATCTGTGTGGGGCTAAAAGGAATATTCTTATTAATTAAAATCATAACTCCACAGCTAATTGTAGTACCTTGGGCTGAGAACACCTGTCCCACTTGCTGTCTTCTCATTTGTAAAGCTTCAACATCTAGTAAATGAGATTCCTGAATAAAGGTAATTTGTGACTGTATGGTCTGGCTCTGTAAGTTGGTGACACTGCTAGCTTGGGTTTTTTTGTGGGCCTTCTTCTCCAGTGTTACTGGAGGAGTGTGCCTTGGCTGCAGATTCTTCATTTCTACTTCCATTACAATGGAAATGAAACAGGAGTTTACCCTTGTGATTAGGGAGATTTTCGATTGAAGTAGGAAAGTTTTAATCTTGTTCCAAGTGTTGAAAACAAGATTTACTGGAGCGGGTGGTTGGAGTGGGTTAGAGAAGTGTACTTCAGGTGTGCTGCATCACGTGACCTCTCTTCTTCTCTTTTTTTCTAATTTGCTCCACTTCGCCTGATAAGAGTGATGGAGCCACAGAAAAATTATCCTGATCTGTGAAGCCATATTGTATTTATAAAAACAGGGTAAAGCTATTCCTCTGAATCTGGATGAAAGTTATAGAATTTAAAGCCTCACCCTTGGGGGACAAGAATCCCAGACATACCTGGATATTTTTTTCTTTACTTCTTTAAAAAAAGAGGAAAGGGGAGCAATTGGGAGGGTTTGTGCAAAGTATAAAAATCTGGGAAGTAAGTTCATATGGACTTCTTCTATCCATTGCATCAGGGGAAGTGGGACATTATTCCAATTTTCTGGATCTGTAGGGAATTAAGTGATTAGTGGTACATAATTGTATTGATACAGGGGCATCGAGGAAAGTCAGCTGCAGTCCTAAGTACTTCAAATGTGACATGCCCCATCGGAAGAGGAAACTCCATTTCACATCCTCCATAGGGGAGTAATTTACCTGTAGCACCTCTGTTTTAGCTGTATTTATTTTGTATCCTGCCACCCTTCTAAATCTCTCAAGTATGTCCCATGGGGACTGCTCTGGATCAACTAGGTAGACCAGTAAATCATCTTGATATAGCACTAGTTTGTGCTGTTCCCCTCCCACTGTAGGTCCAGTAATATCTTCCGCCTCTCTCAAAGCTTGAGCCAGGGGCACTAAGAAGAGTGCAAGCAGCATGGGTGAAAGAGGACACTCCTGCCACGTGCCTCTATATAAGGAAATTGGAGAGGTAATAGCTTCATTAATTTTAATTTATGCTTTAGAGTGGTCATATATACTCATAATTAACCTTTGATAGGTTGTGGAGAAGCCAAATGCTCCCAGCGATGCCTCCAGGAATGGCCACGCCACCAGGTTGAAGGCCTTCTCTGCATCTAGGCTCAATAATAAAAAAGGTTCCCTTGACCTGGAGGTGTGGTAGAAAAGGTGCAACATTTTTTTAATATTATCTTGCGTCTGTATAGCAGTGATGAACCCAGTCTGGTCTTGATTAATCACTAGTGGCAGGACTGATTCTAATCTTTTTGCCAGAACTGAGGCCAACAGTTTGTAATCATTATTTAGAACTAAAATTGGTCAGTAAGAACTACATTGACCAGGATCTCTGCCTGGTTTAGGTATGCTTGAAATTACTTCATACCTCCAAGAAGTCAGAATTGCCTCCCCCTCCATCACCTCCTGACAGGCCTGCTGCAAGGTGGGCATCAGAAGATCTCTGAATGACTTATAAAATTCTCCCGTGGGACTGTCTGGTCCCAGAGACTTCCCTGATTTCAGTTCTCCCCCTACTCTGTCTAATTCTGCTCTAATAATTGGAGCCTCTAGTTGGACCATGTGCTCCTGGGTAGTTGTGGAAGTTTCAGGCTCACCAGGAGCTGATTGCTAGCTTGGGGATCATAGGGAGATTCCGGTGAATATAATTTGGAGTAATAATTTGTGAAAGCCTGTACTATCTCAGAGGGTACCCTACTGCGATTTCCAGTTTGCTGGAAACAAATTTGTGTAATAGTGTTTTGCATGACCCGTTGCCTCAGCCTGTGCACCAAGATTCTGGTGGCCCGTGTTCTCCCTTGTAGTACTTTTGTTTCAGATACTGCATGGCTTGTTCAGTTTTGATGGCTAATAAATATTGTACCTGTTGTTTTGTGGCTTCTAACAGGGGGTACACTGATTCATCTCCGGCTGTATGTTGCTGTTGCAAATCATTTAGTTGGAGCTGCAAGGCAGCCAGCCTGGCTGATTGCTGCTTCTTATAGTGGGATGCAAAACTTAAGATGTCCCCATACGAAACCACTTTTAGCATATCCCAGAGAGTGGTGTGTTTTGTCTCCTGTGATTCATTTTCTAATAAAAAATCAGGAATTCTAGATTTGATTAATTCTTGGAAATCTTTAAAGTTTAACAAATAGTTATTAAAATATCAGACAGTGGCCCTGAGTTCAGAGGTCCAGCTCAAAGTAAGTAATATCTGTGAATGGTCTGAAGGTATGAAAGGCAGGATATCACACTTCTGGACAAAATGGCTATATTTCCACAATATCTGACATAGGTCTATGTGGGTATATATCTTATGTGGGCTGAATAATGTCTATACATTTGTTTGGATGGGTTTAGCTGGTGCCAGGTGCCCTGCCATCCCATATCTTTCAAATACCTCTGGGAAGTTTTCTGTGCAGCTGAGCATCTCGGGGGGGGTTTGGGTTAGTGGTGTCACTGTCATTGAAAATCAGATTATAGTCATCTCCCACTATTAGTAACCCTTGCAGATGTTCTGTAATTTTTTGTAACAGTGACCTTACTGTCTCAGCATCTGTCCCCGGGGGAGATGTATAGGCTGGCCAGGGTCAGAGGATTTCCATCATAGGTGCCCACTGTGATAGCCAGTCTACCTTCTGCATCTGCATAGGTAGATGTGATTTGATACAGGGTAGTCCTGGGAATTAAAATTGCTGTCCATCTTCTCTTGCCTCTCATTTACAATGAGAAGACCACCTGACCAAAACCAAATTTTTGCAGTTTCTGGTGCTCTGCATGGTACAGGTGAGTCTCCTGCATTAATATAAAAGAGGGTTTCTGCTTTTGAAGTAGGAGGAGTACTTTATACCTCTTGATGGGATTGTTGAGCCCATCAACATTTTGGGAGGAAATTAAAATTTTTGAATGAGGAGCCATTGTTTAAATATTTTAATTCTAGATTTTAAATCTATAGTAGGATTATAACATGGATGTTCATTTCCCACCCTGGCTGTCACCTGCTGAACAATCCTTCTTCACCAACCGGGAAGGATGCGTTGCATGTTATTCCAGTGCCTCTCTGCCGCCCAGTCCTGTGAGGCACATTTTGTAGTAGTTCCCAGCTTAGAAAAATTACACAAATTAACCCCGTAACATAAAACAATAATAACATCTAACAATACAAACTAACAATGTGAACCAACGTTGTCCAATAACATATATACATTGATGTTGACTTCCAATCCAAAGGGGCTTCAATACCTGCCCCTTATAGGAATGCAAAGTACCTGAGTTGTAAATGGTAGTGTGGTCTGGAGGGTAAACCACAGCAATTGCAATTTGTCCATCCCTACTGTGGATGCTGATCCACAGTATGCCAATTATGGTGAAGTGCATCATCACCCAGGCTAGTAGTGGTAACCCAACCATTTTTGGGTGGACCCTCTTCTGCCGAACTGATGGTGTGTCCAGAATTTCCCCCTCCCCCATCCAGCCCCAGACATATAGCAAGATAATGTTAGCATGTTGTTCTGCCTTAATGAGCACTCTGCCCCCAAATTAACATTTGTCCTTTTTATCATAACTATCTCTTCAGTTATTATGGCTTAAGCTTTGTAAACCAGTAGGATGGCCTGAAAGGAATTAAAAAAAAGGGAACACATTTTCCAACTACAATCCATCATAACTGTAATATATATAGGCAGATCGTAATATTCGTTTCCAGTTAGAAGTGAAATAAACAGTAAAAAAACTATTATAAGAACTGTCCCATAGGAGCCATCAGAATGGGGAAAAGTAGTTGGAATGTCAGAAAGTCCAGGTGGCTAGCTGCTGTAGAAAGTTCCGCGTTAAATTTGCAGCTTACCTTCTGACTAACGGTACCAGAAGAAATGAAACGTATGTAATATATGAAGTATTAAGTGTTCAGTACCTGTTGTCAAGGTTAACATAGTAATGATTTTAGGCAAAAAACTTTTAGTGTTCCCATATAGTAGCTGGTATTTACCATGGCAGACATATCGCGGGCAAGTTTCACGAGGTGGAAGAAATGATGCTGAAGTTATGGAGTATCCTTATCCACTCAGGTTGCTGCTGTCTGTTCAGTTTGCTTCTCCTGGAGCTTCTCTCTGGATTCCTGCAGTAGCTGTCATAATTCAGCTACCGTGGTATGGGCTGCATGTTTCCCTGCTCTGCTGAATTGTTGCAGGTTTGTAGGTTTACCTCATGGCCTCTGTGGTAATGGTTTTTGTGTTGTGTTTTGGTCTGGGGAATCTTGTATTCCATGGGCTAAGATCGCTTGTTTAACTTCTCTAGGGGTAGAGTACATCTCAGGGCCTGTGGACCAAAAGATCTTTAACTTTGCTGGATATGGAATCACAAATCGAAGTTGGTGTGCTTTAAGTGTCCTTAGGATTCCCCTGTATTCCAAGTATTGATGGAGCATCTCCGATGGGTAGTCCTGATCGAACAGTAGTCGGGCCCCATTGTATTCAATATTTTTGGCCCTCCAGGCTGCTCAAAGCACCATCTCTTTATCTTGAAAGCTAGAGAATTTTAGTATGATTGATCTGGGCCTTGCAGATGGATCAGTCGGATATGGTACCAGGGAGTGGTGGGCCCTCCTCTATCCAAAATTGAAAGGCCATGGGCAAAGGCACTACATGATGTATCTGGTCAGATATAAAATCTGTCATTTGCCTTGTCTCAGCACCCTCTGGAAAGCCATAAATCCTGAGATTATCCATTCATGACTGAGATTCTACATCTTGGCATCTTGTTTGCAGCATTTCTTGTTGGTTGAGGAGGAATTCTGCTGCTTGATGGAGATGGGTTATGGAGTCTTCTGAGTTTGAGACTCATTCTTCTACATCCTGTACTTGGTCTTCCACTGCCGAAAACTTGTTGATTAGACTTTTAAAGTCTGTTTTTGTTTCGGTGAGGAACTGCTTTATTTCTGCCAGTATTACTTCAAATCATGAGCAGGTTAATATCTCCTGCTCCGTATCTATATCAGCACCCGAGGCCTGTTCGCTCATCAGTGAAGAGCAGTTTCTGTCTTGAGATTATGTTGGGCTCAATTTCATGGCTTCTGAGTGAATATTATGGGTTTCAGCTCAATGTTTTGCTGCTCTGTTCTCTTCAGCATGTTTAGGAGGCATTTCTTTCTATTTAGATTCAATGAAGTTGTTTATGTTTTAAATTTTTAGTCTGGTGGTGCTGGGAGTTGCAGAATTAAGCCACCATGTGGGTGATGACGTCACTGGAAGTCACAGGAAGTTCTTTTTCACAAAAAGGGTGGTCGATGCATGGAACAGCCTACCTCAGGAAGTAGTGGATATGAATATAGTGCAGGGCTTCAAACAGGCATGGAATAGGCACTGGGAATAATACAGATGAGTATGAATAAATAGGCCATTGTCAGAGTAAAGGCCTATGGCACATTCATAAAGTAGAAAAAATGGGCAGACTGGATGGGCCTTGCAGTCCGTATCTATAGTCAACTTCTGTGTTTCTATGTTCTATGTAACATAGAGGGTCATAGAGTAGATACAGTAAGAGCTACTGGTACTGTAGGTTTTGAAGTTTTTTGCAGTGGCAATGGTAATGTCAGTGGTAGGAGCAACAGCAGTAGGGTGGGGGTTGTTAAACCTGATGAGCAGCAATACAAGAAAACAAGAAAATAGTAAAAGTTCTGGAAAAGGCACAGCTCCGGTAAGGCGTCTGTGGCTTCTAATTATAGTTAGTTTATTAGAAAATAAATAAATCCATGATTGATACAAGGCACTGACTTGCCAGGTTTCTGCTAGGTGAATTATGTCATGTGGCTGGAAATGTGAATGAATCGGCAGTGGAGCACAACAGTCAGGTTTGAGGGTTGAATCAGGGAGTTTTTATCTGAAAAATTTGTAAAGCAGCAGGAGCATGCATGAGCTGTGGACCAGGACAGCAGCTTGAGCTTCAGCTCTAAATTGAGACTATTTCAAGTGTGTGGCCCCCTTTGGTTCAATGCCCTTTAGGTTTACTAGACCAAAAACTAATACTTGGGTTTTGCTAAAATTAATGATGAGTTTCAATTTATTTACTTTTACATTTAGCAGATGTAATTTCTTCTGTAGACCTTTTTTTTGGATAAAGACAATAAAATAAGATCATCTTCATAGGCCGTAGCTGGAAATAAAAGTCATTTATTTGGAGAATCTGACTCCAAATATACAAAATGTCTCAGCATACAATCATTACGGTTTCTCCAAAAGTACAATCCCCTTACTATCCATCCCCTTTTGTCGGACTAAAAAGGGCATGGGCTCCTTCCATCATGCTGCCCCCCCAACTATGGAACCTACTACCTCAGGATCTAAGAGATGTCTCCACTCATGTGACTTTTAAGAGCAAACTCAGGACTTTCCTCACTACTATGGACAAATGTGTTTGCTTTGACCCTACCTGATCCGCTGCATTTGTACTGTTTCCTCATTGCTAGCACTTTTGCCTGTCCAAATGGGTGTTCTATACTGTGCCTTGTAATTAATGTTTTATTTTGTGCCTTGTAATTAATGTTGCCTTAACCTGTTTCTTTATAAGCCTAATGTTAGCTGTTGACAATTGTAAGTCACTATTCTACTCCATGACATTCTTATCTTCACTTCACAGCCTCTCCTCACTTAACCCCACTGCTGCTCTCTTCCCACCTTCTTCTGTTATATCCTCTTCCCCTTTTGCCACTCCCCACCTAACTCACCTTTACCTGTTCCTACCTCATCCATGCCCTCCTTAGTCCCCACCCTCCTGGCTGTGCTTAGTCACATCTCTCCACCTACTACCGCCTACTCCCCATCTTCCGACCCCCCTTCCCTGCCCTGCCATCTCTTGGTTCCACTGGCTCAGCTTAAGCTCGACACTTTTACGCTATTGCAGAACTCCTCCACCTCTATCCCCTCCACAGGCATCCTTAATTTCGCCCCTGCCGTCTATCGGTTCCACCAGACCGGCTGTATTTTCCTACCTCCTACCGCTGTTGCCATCTACTGCCACTCCCCCACCACCCTCTCTTCGCCTGCTGTCTTTCGCTCCATAGGCCCGGCGCAGGTTGGTACCTCACCCCGGCTGTTGGGTTGCAGATTCTGACGGCACCTTTCCACTTCTAATCTCTCCCTCCCGCCCTTTTGCCAGTTTTCCCTTCCTTGTGTCTTTTCTACTGATGCCTATCCTTCTTATTTTTGCCTTCTACTATTCACATTTTGAGTATGTTCCATGATCAAGTGCTAAAGTATATTTTGTTTACTAATGTATGTTACATTGCCATATGTATTTCTCTCTGCATTTTTGTACTCGTTGTCTTAATAATCTGGCTGTACTCTTTGTGTATTGTAATTGTACCTCCCGGGTCGTGCCTGAAAACAGTCACTTGCTGACTAGCGCACTTACCAGGTTAACAAAAACTAAATAAATAAATAAAATAAATAAATAAATTATAAAAAGAAAAAAGAGCACTTTTGCTTGTTCTCCTTCAAGAAACAATTATATGTTTTCTTTTCTTAATTTAGGGCCTAAAAAAGTTTCCTATCTTTACTGTTTTGGTACATTTAATATTTTCCCTAAGAAGAGCTTCATATCTACAGCATTCAGAATCAAACCACCTATTCTAACTCTTGTATTTCCCATTAATTGGGGAATCTTTATAAAGTTCTCCTACTGTTTTCTTAAAAAGGTGAGACAGCTCTGCTAATAAAAGCTCAGCTTTTAATTCTCTTAAGACCTCCCATTTTTTACTTTCTAGATGGTCCCATATTCTGTTCCTTATGGTTTCTCCAAAAGTACAATCCCCTATAATTCTCATGCTATTTCTAAGATCTGAGAATTGCACTTCCACTCCATTTTCAGCTACCTGATCAGAGCTAACTCCTCTCAATATAATTGGAAGGTGGTCACTTTCTGATCTGATAGTGGTATTTAAGCTTTGCCACACTTGTATTTGTCCAGACTACATATATAGGTCTATAAGTGAAGAACCTATGGTTGCGAGACATGTAAAATTTGCATCTACATCACCCTTTAATTTACTATTCAAAGGGTAGCGGTCAGATTCTTTTAAAGTTCCAATCAGAGTTGTCCCCACGTTATTAATCCATTTATCTTTTGTATTCCTAATAGGAACTGTTGGTAAAATATTTAAGTACCAAAGAACTGAATTGTCAACCAGGCCATCAAATTCACCAATCCTGGCATTTAAGTTCCCTATAATTAATATATCTCTTTCAGGGAACAAAAAACAAAAATTTTGTAATAGTAAACTGAAAGACTCCTATATATGATGCTGATAAAACTTTGAGCTTGAAGTGGACACATAACTATTAATCAGCAAAAGCCTATGCTCCTGTTTGTCTAGTATTATAACATTCATATTGACTCAAATGTGGAAAAAGTGCACTTTTGTCAAGGAACCAGTATTTATATAGAAGTTTAAACCCCCTGAGCACCTGCCTATTTTTTATTCTTTTCCCAGGGTGGTGAACAAGTTCATAACCATTTAACATAATCCTGCCACCTTTGTCATGCCAAGTTTCCTGGAGGCAGATTTCCTTACAGGCTGTAACAACCTGAACTCAGTTATTATCTGAAAATGTATGCTAGTAACCTGCAATATTCCAAGAAATTGGAAAATAGCCCTCCTGTGGTTTTAATCCAAGATAATTATCAGAATCCATACGCAAACTATCCACTTTGTTGCATCAATTTGAAGAAAATAGTCATTCTTTATACCCTGCTAATGACAAAAATCTGTTCAAAAGAGGATTGGGAGATGATTGCTTGCATTAATTTACCTGGACCTTTGTAATTTTCAATAGTATTAGGATTCCTATATTTATGTATAAGTTCATGTATTTCATAATCAACAAGATATAGTTCCAAATCATCCATCTTGTTACATTTTTGTAGTATTCTATCCGCCACCAGTCTATTTTTAACTGCTATATCAATCTGACCCCACCAAAACCACTGTCTCTCTGTATAGCTCCTATAACATTACTTTTGCCCAGATTAATTTGTAAATAATTACGGAAAAAAATTACACAGAGAACCAGTTAACCTAAACCTATTTTCTTTTTCCATCAGAGGCATACCAAAGAGAATAAGAATTACTGTTCTATCAAGGTCCTCCTTAGTAAGACCAACAGCTCTGTTAAACTCAGTTCTGTTGAGGAAGTTAATTTGTATCCCGTTTTGCAATAATGCAGTCAACTTTTAATCCAAACAAATTTAGCAACTTTCATCAAGGTGAAATACGCATCAGCAGCATTTTCAGAATCCTCACACATAACAGTTCTAATTTCTTTGATGTCATCATCAAACATTTTCAGCTTCATGTCTACCTTATTAGGTGTACAATCTGAGTTTTCAAGCAAATTTCAGAAAAATCTGACCAATTATCTGGGCCATAAAACCTTAAATATGGCCAAGGGCTCACTGTATCAACCAGATGCTGTCTTTGTGCCACTATAACATCCATCACCTGGTTATTCACAACACTTATTTTTATTTCCCCTTTTAATTTTCTCATAGTTGGACACTAGGGCCCAATTCTCAAAGGAGGGCAGGAGCGGTGCACCATGTGTTTGACAGCACACATGCACTGGCGCACCTGCCCTTACGTGATGTGCACCAGATTAACAGTCCAGCCCCAGGAAGTTCACAAAACACTGCCAACAAGGCACACAGTGTATGAAGCTGCCTAAGAGTGAGGCAGTGTGCACCAGGTCACAGCATGCATTAATCCAGAGGCCAGCGATGGCGGTTGCATGGATGGCACAGCCAGTGGAAGGAGGACACAAATGAAAAAATAATTTTACAGACACTGAAATAGACATCCTCATCAAAGCTGTTGAAGCACAGGTATAAAAGGATAGTAGTGTGTAATGGGTGACACTAGCAGGGGGTGAACTGGGCTGAAGAGCATCACCCAACATGATAGCAGCAGTGGCCAAGCAGGCTATCCACCCAACCTTAGGGACAGACGATCAGAAGGTGAAGGGGTCAAACCCCACACCAGCTACCTGTGGCAACCCACAGTACTAACAGTGTTGTACAGCATGAGGGGGAGGCAGCACCCCTGAGGTGCCCACAGTCTGATGAGATGTGTAATGGAGTACACACCTGCCTGGGCTGATGTGTGGTCATGTGGACCCCAAGATCCCATTGCACCCCTCCAAATGAGTAGTGGAATATCCCTAGTGTTCTGGCCATATGACCCCCATGCACAACATAAACCACCAACAGTACCACATGGAGCATAAACAGGTGGCATCAGTTTTTAACCCCACTCAGGAAGAGGCTGACAAAGGTGAAAGAAATGGCCAAAATCAAAACAGTAAAAATGACACCTGAAGACAGAGCAGGCTAACAATGCAATGAACATTCCCACAGGTTGACTTGCTGCTATCAAGAGGTGGCACAAGGAGCTGTGTGACAGCAGACAGAAGGCATGGGATGAAGTTGTAACAGAGGTCAGTGTAGTAGCACCCTGTAAGCAGATACAGCATGAACTGCAGAAGAGATACCATGACCTGCAGAGGTGCTCAAGGGTGAAGCTAGCCACAACCAGCAATGTACAGGGGTAAGTGGTGGTGTCCAAAGACAGCCAATCCCCTTGACACCACAGGAGCAGTGTGCTGTGGTACACATCAGTGCCCACACCATTGATGGTGACAGTGAACTGGATCTGTACAGGATACAGCATAAGTCTGGTATGTATGTGTAGGTATGCACAGGGATGACACACATACCAGGACATGGAGGAAAGGGCAGGGGTGCACATGCACAGTGCAACATACACAGGGTGCACACTGCACACACCTGACACACATGGCACCCATGTCCCAGAAGAGGCACAGAGACACCCAGGAATGCGTGGTTGCCTGGACGCTGTACCAGACAGCACAGCCTGCCACTGACACACACAGCAACATGGGCCACAGCACTCACACTATACCAACAACAACACTACACAGGAATGGAATGGGCACAGTGCATGATGAACAACAGGCACAGCAGGCATATACACCATACAACAGCACAATGGTCCAGTACCTGTGGGCTGCATGGCCCTGCACACTGCATGTTACTGGAAATTCACACCCGTACACTGACAGCCATGAACAACGGCCCTGGTGTGGCATGATGCTACATTACTGCATGCACACGTACACCCAATAAACAGTGACTGCGACACAGAGGCATGGCCTGTCAGGGACACAACCACAACAGAACAATACTATGGAATGTGGCATGTAGCAGTACACAATGGCACACAAGAACACATACAGAGAACACACCCAAACTGCAACACCATAGGAATGACTGGCAGTAATGCTGCGTAATGAATGCATGCTGCCTGTATAGGCTGCACAACACTAACAAAGCCAATGCATTATGTACTCACACGGATGGAGGGGGCGCAGTGTTGGGGGACAACACTGCACACCTGAGTGGTGGCACAGAGAGTGCTGGCATGTGGCAAACAGAGGCAGTTGAAGAGAGTGTGGTCACACATCCAGACGAATCCACACAGGAGTCGCCCATGGGAAGTATTGGGGATAACAATGCTGCCACACAGACACCCAGTGACGCAGCCAACCAGGCCGAAGGGCCCACCATGGAGGAGAAGATAGCACACATTGAAGAAGCACTAGGGGACATGTCATCTGCAACAGAGCACAGCAGTGCACAGGTGCATGGCGGCAACAGACAGGGCACTACAAACCAGCAATCAGCACTACACAGCAATCAACACCCATGCAGTACGGTCCCACAGAGCCACATGATGACAATGATGATGACCTATGCCAGTACTGCCATAACATAGCGTGGTGCCAGGATAACCTGCAGAACACAGAGGATGGCAAACACAATGCACCACTGGAGAGCAACAGGCCACTGCAGAACACAGGAGGCATGAACAATCCACCATTCAGGTAATGTGCAGTGCAGTACAGACACTGGTAGGGGATGAGACACACAGATATGAGGATCACATGGCACCGGTGCATGCATCACACATATGTGCCCAGCGACAGGCAGAGGTAATGGAGTGGCTAACAGATGCCATGGAGCATGATGTTGCCACAATGCATAGGCAGACAGAGGCCATCACAAAAATGACTAGTACCATAGTGGACCTGACATTTATCATGCTGCTTGCAGGTGGTACAGCGCAGGGACCCACACACAGTAGTGGGCAGCACATCACTGACGAACAGCACAGCATAGTGCCTGTGAATGCTACAGGATGATGCAGCAATGCCATGGAGAGTGGCACACCCAACAACAAAGCACTTTAGATAGGACATGAGCCAGCACAACAGCCCATTGCAGGTGTGCACATAGCCAGTGTGTGTGTGCCACCACAGTGAGGCATGGTACAGAACAATGGGGACAGGCACAGGACAGGGCTGGTAGCGACACAGCACCATGTCACGGGCACACTACCCATGAATGGCCCAACCTGCACACAGACTCAAAGGTGAAGAATAAAGTTGTAGGGGGATGTGAGCTGTGGTATACCCACCTGACACTGAAAGTTCGACAACGACTGAGACTACATCGACTACAGTGTCAGGTCACTGTAGTGTTGGTTCTGGAACCTGGCACTGTCTTTCGGTGGTCTTGCACCCCCTCAATCAGCTCCAACTCAGAGTTAATTATATTTAGTGGAGAGAGTGTGGGGGGCACAGGTTGGGGGGGTGAAGTCCCCCAAAGAAAACATGTTGGTTTCTATGAAACTGTATGCCCGACCGCAAAAAGCAGTCAACATGAAGGTTTCGCTGTCTGGTCAGTCGATAAAATTGTTGTTGACGACCAGTCATAAATCCATGGGCTGCAATGTCAGACAAACAGAGGCAACAAGGGCACAGGCATGGCAGCTGAATCCCATCACATGCCGGACAGGAACACATTGAACCCTGTCGAGGGGATGGGTATGTGAATGCTGCTGCCCAAGGCACACACCAAGATATCAACCAATATGCAGGTGAAACAACAATAGTGGCTATGAACAGTCCATTGCCTGGAAGATGTGTGGATGTACATGTGAACCACCTAGGCACACACAGGGATCAGGTATTGATGAGGGCAACATGCAGCAATCACAGGTGTTGCTGCAGGAAACAGAGCCAACAGGCAATGCTAACAATATGGCCAGCAAAAAGGGCAGCAGCATTGGGTCACAGAAGACCATGAGGCTGGAGGGGAGATGTGCCAGTACAATGCACCCGATTGCTGTCAAGGATATGCCTGTACTGCTGCAAGGGGAGGATAGCAAACAACACAGCCCAGTATGGCAAATACACTGTCTGGGCAACAGAACAATGCACCCAGATGCTCTGGCTGGAAACAGAAACATGACATGTCACCCACAGAGCTGAGGACTACAAAACAGACACATGGTGGCAATGTGGTGGTAGACACAACACCTGGTAGTAAGGAACGTACACAGAGTGCCACAGAGACCATGGACAAGGCTGTGCACGATTGGCACACACCACATGCTCCACACCATGGCACAGCAAAGGCACACAGAGGCAGAAGCAATACCGCAGTGTCACCTGACCCCACCCATGGGGCACCATGCAGTAACATGCCACAGAAAAGTCAGGATGGAGGGCAGCAGGAAACAGATAATGGCATTGGCAGTGGAGCACAGAAGGGCAACTGACAGAGGTAAGGGGCCTACTGCTAGAATGCAGCATGACCACAGGTTGGCGAGCTAGTTTTTGCAGAGACAGATGTGGCAACACAACAAACAATGCAACTGCACACAGTGTACACGTGGTACATGCATGGACCTTATAAAGTGTAGGTACATTGCAGAACAGCAGTATGCAGGCATTAGGGTTGTACACATGGGGGGGTGAAACACTACTGATGGAACACGGACAGTACAGTGTAACACAGGGAGGTCTAAACTGATGGGTTCCACCTTGTTGATTGGTAGTTTGGCTTACTCACCCTGGCATTCCCAGATGACATGCAGAACCCGACAGGGAGCACTGCATGTGTTTCACCCCAGAATGCCAGCATGACAACAAAGAGAACCCATGTGTGTGACGCCGTCAGAGTCGCACTCCCAGCACTGCCATTTCATGCTGCTCAACACAACATAGACCATCAGGTGAGTCCTCGCGGGAGTCGTCCCGTGAGACTGAGACAGAAAAGTGACACAATGTGTGATCCTCATATGCTGCAGTCCCCTCTGCCATTATTTGAGGGTATGTCATCTCCCTTCCCACTATGCCAACCGTGGCACATGACCACATGTGCTATGTCAACATATTATAGTGTGCTGTCTGTGCAGCACAGTCCCGGGCCAGCACCCCCCAAACCCCGGCATCCGTAGCCCTCCCCTATGTTGTGTATATGTGTGCCCTGCCTGAACATTGTGACTGATGTAACCATGTACAGCATGGTCAGAGCATGGAATGGACAAGGCAAGTGACAGTTGTGTCCATTAGTGCATTTATCTGATGTCATGCGCATAACGTCATTCCGATCCAACTGTGCCTGTACTGTGGGACATAGATCACGGTGGTAGGATACAGTGGCTGTGTGTGTTGTCTAGTGACAAACAACCTAGCCTATGATATACCTCTGTTGCCTTACCAGAACACATGTGCCACATGCATTAACACACTCCAGGGTGTGCAGATATTGGTGACCCAAGCTCACCTCATGGGCTGTGGGTGCACTCTGGATGTGCCAAAGCAATACCCAAGGGTCCGAAATGTGCATTAGTGCACATGGGCAACACGGCCCATGGCAGGAGTCTGTGAGGCCTGGGCAATGGAACCCCAGGGGCCCCCCCCACTAGTGTTGGGGTCCTGACAGGTGCCCGTGTTGCCATGGTGCTGACCCGGGCCATGATTAACAGCATACACTGTCGTGGGTTACACAGTGCCACATGTGTTGTGATGTCCAGGTGTGATAGCTCCACTTGTGATCCACTGCCTGTGTAGACATGTCCAGTGCATGAATGCATCAACATGCCTGCTCGCGCATGTTGTGTCGCAAGGTATGGCAGCAGGTGTCATCGTGTGACATGACATACGACAGGAAATACATGTCAGTGGTGGGAAGGGGCTTACATGTGGCAAGGCCCTGTGCTGCAGACAGCTACACACACACACACCACAGCCCCGCAAGTACTGTACAGGGAGTAGCTGCCTGTTGTACCACTCATCCACAGAAGGGAACAGCAATGGCAGGCTGGACCTGTTTACCTAACTTTACTTATAAGGAAACAGTGCTCCTCATTAGTTTGGTCAAGCAGTGGTCACATATGCTACTGCCATGACCTGGTGCTGTGACCACAACAAGTGAGAGGACACTGGTGTGGAGTACCATTGCCCAGAAAATAAGCAGGGAGTCAGGCGTGCATCAGATTGGGAGGTCTGTATGCCACCACTGGAATGACCTCTGCTGGAGGGAGGCAGAGCTGATGAGCCACCTGAGGCGGATGTCCAGATGCTTGGTGAAAGGGCCAGGAAGTCAGGTGAGTGGAGCAACACACAGCTGAGGCCAGTGTACAGGTATTAGTGGCCCTCCCATGCATTGAATAACAATAATTATGGCACTACATCCTTATGTCTCCACAGGCCAAGATCTAGCGGTGGAGGGCTATGCGGTGAGATGGTGGAGGCAGGTGGCGATGACAGTGGTGAATGACAGAGAGATGGTCAGTGGTCCAGGGAGCCAGGTAGGTCTGTCTGTGGTGTCTCTATAGGGGTTTGCTGCCATGAGCAACATCGCCTAACACAGGTGTATCCACTGCTACCTGTGCAAGTGGCACAAGGCATACACAGTTGCACAAATGGATGGCTGACTGTGCACAACATGCCAGTCCTGCCAACATGGGGCTTGAGTTGGCCAGACACACGGGGTACTACCATAGATCCTTGTGGCACAGGGCAACATCCAGTATACCTGAATGTGTCTCTTGACACTGCTGGACACACCCATGGCAACAGTACTGGACATGCAGTGTCGCACACAACGGAGGAGTCAATCTGTATGTGGGCACTGCACATTGCACTCTGAGATGTGTGCACGGGGGTGTTCCCTGTACTGGGACCACATGCCCCTTCACAAAGCAGAACTGCTGTGATATTGTCATACACCAGAATGGGACTAACTCAGTAATGAACACTGCACTGTGGTACCACTAAATTCTGCCCACTGTCAGTCACTATGCATGACACTGGTCACCATACACTATCTTGCCTGTGACTGCACAGTTCATGCCATGGCAGTGTGGCCATGCACGTGCCTACCATGTGTGTGCCTGCTGCCACAGTCCCACCTGCACACGTGGTACCATTGTTGCCTCACACATGACTGCCACTGTGTATGTGGGCCACAGTGATGCTGCGGTCATGCAGGGTACATGCACATGTGTCACCCCTGCGTAGGACCGAGGCATGACCTATGCAATGCACATGGCCTACATGGCCCATCTGGGTGCCAGTTTGTGAATGGTACATTTGTCTGCACTGGGGGCATTGTCACTGCCATATGGTACGGTTATAGAGCCTTACCTGTACGGCCCACCCATATGCAGAGGACAGTGGCACCATCGCCATGACTAGCGAATGCCATGATAACATAGGTACGCTACAAGCAATCATTGTCCTAGTCATGTCTTGTTTCCATTGTGGCCTGGCACATTTTATGGCTTCCCATACAGCAGTACACACACACACAGACACACACACACACATATACAGGGTGAATAACATAACATCATCATGCCACACGAACATAATTGCATGTGTCAAGACTGTACAATACTGTGACAGAGCAACATGTGACAGTGACCACTATAACTTCACAGGTGCTGGATGGCCTGTGAACAGAGGGACCACTGCAAGGGGACCATGGTAGATGGACCTTGTGAGGGCCATGAAACAGCTGAAGAGGGCAGATGCCCACGCATATGACCAACAGATACAGTGGAGGTTGCAGGTGGTGTCACAGGCTGCCATGGAACATGTGGCCAAGGAGCAGGAGAATGAGGGGGGTGGACCATGGGACTGCTACACAGCACAATGCTTTGTCAATGGCTATCAGTGGGCCAGTGGCACCCAGTGGGGAACAGCAATAGGGATCTGGACATGTCAGCCCAAATGTGATTGCGTGCATGATGTTTCTGGATGTAGAGGAGGATGACCAGTTAATCATTCATGAGTAATCGACATAGTGGATGGGGATGCACTGGGACAGTGGACAGTGCAAGGGGATAATTATGAATATGTACAGCGTACACCCATCTTGCACACAGTGGCCCACGATATATGTGACACTGTAGTGGCTGGAGTTGTGCCAACACAGTGTTACATGAGGTCCCTGCACCCTAATTGGCACCCCCACAGGTACACTGCAGAGAGCTATCATTTAGGTATATGTCATACCAACATATAGGGCTAAGGTCATCTACCATATAAGAGTAGATGTCAGGATATGTATGCACATTATTGCTATACATATTACTTTCTAATACACATACTGTATGTATTTCTTGCTTATAAGATGTTAGGACATCTGTGTCCTTGTAATGATTATGATATATGAGTCGGCATTGCCATCTTCTGATGATTTGCATTACTACACGGCTATGTACAAACTGTACCTCTTTGTTTCTACAAAGTGATGACTACTACAAAATTGTATACTGTTATCTTGGACCAAGGAGCCACCCCTAATTTAGCCAATAGGGCTCATATCTGTAACTAGAAATGTTTCTATCTTACAGTAACCATGGTAATTATAATAGGCATATAATGTAAGACATTAAGTCTTATACCTCGGAGACCCCAGGAGACACAGAGATTCCTCGAGGCATAGGGAACACTTAGCATTGGCTCCCAGTTCCTATTGGTAAGAACTGCTTAGGGCAACTGTGATTTTCCTTTTGGTAGCAATAAACAAGCTTTATTACTCTTATGCAATGTGTCTGTGATTCCTTGCAAGCCCATTATTGCCAAGAACCTGAGAGTGAGGTCTAGACCTCCTGACAACAGGACCAGGGTGTCTCTGTTCCAGGGACTGTGTCCGTCTGTGCAGCCAGTGTGCCTGGTCAGGAAGGTGCCTCTGGTGACATTGCCGCAGCCAGTATGCAGGAGCGTGTGTTGTCTGCAGTGCAGTTGGAGGACTACATACGCCCCAATGCTGTTGCACATTGACATGTTGCATGCAGATATTGTTGCCCTTCATGACTTCCTTAATGCACAAGGGGGACATTGAGATAGTGCATCACCCATATCTGATACATGTGCTGCATTGTGGCTGGGTGTCAGTGTACAGCGTACACACCCTCACGGCTCTGTGGCACACATCCTACCCTGTGCCAACTCCTTGTGGTGGGTGCATGATGTTAATGTACTGTTATGAACGTTTCTTGTGTGGTTATGGTGTATTGATGTATTTATCCTATTGTGCTGTTTCTGGATATGTAGCATGTAATTTTTACACAGGGTGTGCTTTCACCCATGCATGATAGCCATTGCCAATGTATGTTCATGTTACTGTTGATGTTGGGCAAGTGGGGGGTTTGTTTACAGCACACTTGTTAGGATAGCCACTTACACATGCACGCCATTTAGGTATATGTGCACCTCACCTATCTATGTATGTTATCCTACTGTGTTCTCAATAAAGCATTTGCTGTTCAGTTACAGTACATATGTCATACTCTCATCTCCTATATCTCAGTGTCTGTTGCATTTGATAACACATGTTTGTGTTGCAATCATCTTGATGTCATCACACACGTGTGGGCTTTCTGTGTCCCTATGTGTGGGGCATGCATACCAGTGCATTGTGTGCTGTGCAGTGTTTGGCAGCTCAGCTGTCCACTGTGCATGTGTATTATAGCATGAATAGCGCTGTTG
Source organism: Neoceratodus forsteri (assembly GCA_016271365.2). Taxonomy (NCBI): domain Eukaryota; kingdom Metazoa; phylum Chordata; order Ceratodontiformes; family Ceratodontidae; genus Neoceratodus; species Neoceratodus forsteri. Next base: position 934,385,303 of record CM057449.1, on the reverse strand, counting down.
CACATGTCATGTTGGCCATGGTACTACAGCGTATGCTGTGGCAATGCAGTGTCATTTGCTGACACACTCATGTGGGCCTGTTTGTACCTTTGTGTGTGTGTCTGTGTGTGTGTGTGTGTGTGTGTGTGTGTGTGTGTACTGCCACACCATTTGTGGTAGGTTGGCATCCCCCATAACACAGGACTAGTACCCACATATGGCATATCATATCTACCCTTAGCAGTATTCCCATGATTGGTACCGACCCTAGCATTGGAATGTATACCTGTCTCATTATCCAGGGGATGGATTAGTGGGTACAATGATCTATGTTTTACCACTGTAACTACTGCCAGGTTCAGGGAAGGGGATGCTGGGTGTATGCTGGTTCTAATCACTGAGGGGGACTGTTTACATCCACACATATGCATTGATCAGGCCGTCCATTGCAGCAGCTGGGACTGTGTAGTGTGGTGTAGTACACAGTAGTTACTAAAGCAGCAGGGGACCCCCAAGATCAGTCATTGTACACTGGTGTATTACCCTTCCACATCCCTGTGCCAGACAGTACAATGCTCCACAGAATCAAGTCCTTCTTCTTCTTCCCCATGGTGTCTTCTCATGGTCTGTTGCCACACAACTGACACAATTCCATCACAGAAGGCTTATTTCCTGTGTACTGTGCCACACACTCAGAATGTCATTTTTCCCTTAGGTATGTACATGTGATGTATATCACACACCACAGCCTGCAGCAAGGGCCTGTGCTCAGGGTATCCTGGTGCCCATCAACAGGTCTGTTGGCCCTGCCATGTAGGCTTCCAGATGGCATTCTTCCCACCCTTTGCACCAGGTGACAGTCCCTGCCATTCCTTCAGGGTTACACCACAGATGCCTTCATGCCACACTGACATGCTACAAACCCCGAGCTGTCCAAACATGTTACACACATCAGTGAACAGGGTTCCTGACAGGTGTGATGTAGCCGTAACTATGGGTACACACACCCCAGATCAAACACCTGACTAGGGAACTTGTCTTCCAATTTGCACTCACTGTTACGATGTTCCCTCCTTTAGGCATGGGAACAACCCCAAATGCTCACAGTTCCATGGATTAGATGCTCATCCCTTTTGGCATGGAAACACCCAGGACACTCCCTTATCTCCGCAATGTACTACAGATCTGTTGCCCCTTCCTTGGGCATGGAAACACCCATGGGGGCACACATTTCCATGCTTTCCTGGCAGACATCTCACACACAGTCCTCCTCAATGGCAGCTGTACACACACACACAGACCTTCAGGGGTTTTCTCCATTGATTCATTGAGCTGACAGTCCCTTTCACAGCTCCTGGGGTGTATATCATGGAGTCCTGCTGCAGGATGGTCCCCACCACCTCACTGGGGGCTGGTGCTTGTAATCCATACTTGGGGGAGTCACACAGGGCTCTCTGACACAGGGGCCTACCGGCATAGCTCCTCTCACTCTGACTATCATGCTACTGCTATCTGCATATTCTTCAACTGCCCCAGAGCAGCTGACTTAGGTTGGGTAATGCTTCTGCATGTCCTCCATATGACATACTCATTCTTCTCTCAAGCTAGCTGAGTTCACAATGATGTCAATATGTATGCAGGCCTTTAGTGGGCTCCTTGCAAGGTACCTTGTCCACATAACTCACACTGGTACTATTGGTAGTCTGGGACCCCAGGAGACTGTCTGTCTATGTGTGTGTGTGTGTTTGTGTGTGTGTGCGTGTGCATGCTTGTGCACGTGTGTCTTGCATGGTGACCCAAGGTTTATATAATTGATTAGTAGTTTTTTTTGTGGGACAATGCTAACTGTACAGAAAGTATTTATAAAGGTTTTCTAGAAGTGTTATGTTTGTTAAACACAGAGAGGCAAGTGCTATGCATTTTCACAATGTTTTAGCACTTTTATTAGCAAAACGCTAATCAATTTTTGGAGTTAAATAAATCCCTGTGACCCACGTGCAGTTCTGCATGTCATGTGGTGGGTTGTTGTGTGGGTTGCACAAACCCTTGTGTCAAGTGCCCTTGGGGTTGTGCAGCTGCTTTGTGGCTCACGTGACCACCACAGTACCTCACAGGCCCTACTGTGCATTGTTGCCTGTGTTTACTGTATCTATTCCCATCCATCACTGTGTACATTAATGTGTTTCATGGACAGTCCATAGGGCATTCCCAGGTTCTGTTCCGGGTGTCTGTTGCACTGCCTAGCCGTGAACCTGTTAAACATTCTCACCACTGTGTTCACTTTCTGTGTGCTGCACATGTATGGCTGCAGTACCAGTATGGCTGAATGCCTTACTAATAGGGGATGGGTCATGGGCATTGTTGTACCTCACTTGATGGGTCCTGATGTTCATTGCTATCCTGTGGCATGCATGCATCTGTGGATATTGTCTCAGTTAATTGCATGGTGCTGCCTGGTGCTACACACACAGCATGGGCACCTTCATATGTTCAGTGCTGCCATGGCATGTGTGTTGCTCCAGATAACTACACTTCCACATATACTCCTCTGGGGCAGGGCATGCTGCCACTGTGTGTTGTTTGGCATGCCCCATGATGAGTTGGCACCTCATGTGGGTCTCCATGTCATGCATGGCTGCACAGTGACTCATTGACATTCATGGGCCCAGTATCAGGTCACATGTGCACATCCACAAAAACACAGGGACCATTGCATGGTCCTGTGGACAGCCATGTGCTGGTGGTCTCCCCACATTCAGTGTTCTGGCTGTTACGGTGCCTGTTGGTTGCACCACAACTTCATGGGGTGTAGGGTGGTGGGTGTCCATCACTGGGTCTATGTGAAGTGGCTGAATATCAGATTGGCATGTCTCCTCTGTCCAGCAACAGTCTGTTGCGCATGTCTTTGTACATGATGTGGTCTTTGTGGGTACCACTCCTCCTCTGCTTCCTCCTCCTTCTCCTCCTCCTCCACCACTGGCTCTATCACTGGTTCAGGCATTGGGGTGCGGTGAGCTTTGGCAATGGTGTGCAACACATAGCATGCAAGCACAATTCTGCATGCCATTTGTATGGTGTACTGCAGTGCCCTGACAGACCAGTCTAGGCATCTAAAGCCCATCTTCAATTGCCCAAATGTGCATTCAATGATACTCCTGGTTGATGCATGTGCCTCATTGTAGCATGTGTGGGGGGGCCACTACTAGGTGTCGTATTGGTGTCATCAACCATGGCAGCTGGGGATATGTACAGTCACCTGCAGGGAGAAGCATAGCACATTACATACTGTATGTATGGTGCCCCTACAGTTTACTGTTTGCATGGCTGCACATGTGTCAGGTATTGATTGTGCATGGCACTTGACATGGCTACTGTGGTGTGCCAGCACTGTCTGCTACAGTTACGTTTCATACCTGCTGACACGCATATACCATGGTACACTGTGTTACACACACACCCTTCACATAACATAGAAACAGAGAATTTGATGGCAGATAAGGACCTCTTTGCCCACCTAGTCTGCCCATTTCCCTACCTAACAGATAAGCTGCAGATCCTAGTTAACCAACAGCCTACTTCCTCCTACCCCCACTAGAATTGCCTTATATCTGTCCCATGAATTCTTGAATTCCCCCACTGTTTTTGACTCTACAACCTTGTTAGGAAGGCTGTTCCATGCATCTATAACCCTCTCTGTGAAGAAATATTTCCTCACATTACCTCTGAGCCGTCCCCCCTCTATCTTCAAATTGTGCCCCCTTGTTCTTGCACATCTCTTTTTCTGAAACATGCTACCCTCTTGGACTTTGTTGATTCCCATGAGGTATTTTAAAGTTGCTATCATGTCCCCCCTCTCCTTCCCTTCCTCGAGGCTATACATCTACATATACACCGTGTCCACCAGTGCCATTGTAGCACTGTGTGTGGGTGTGCATACCACTGTCCCCTGATGGCAGGTGTGACACGTGTTTTGCGTACCAATCCATCTGCCATCACTGTGTGTACGGATGGTGTTGGTGTGCTGCTTCAGTGCTTTGTATATGGTCTGCCCTACTGTCTCACCCCTCCATTTCATGTGCCACACAAGTCACTGTATTGCACCAACATGCTAGTGTTCACATGCCTGCATGTTACCTGTGTATGTGTGTGTGTTGCCCTGTGTCTCTGCACCTTGTGCTATTCAGGCTAGTTGTCATGGCTGTACTGGGGGCATATGGGCCATATATGTGTTCCCGTCCCTGTCATGTCTGTGTTCCAGTGTTTCTGGGCACCCGTCTCCAATACCATTCCAGGTGCAGCATTGTGCATCAGTATGCCTGTTGTGGTGTGTGCTGTTCATTGGTGCTGTCATGCCCTGCATCACTGTTGGCTTCACATGGCATGTGTTGTGTCCCATAATGGCACATGTGTGCACACCACCATCCCTATTCACTTGCACATTCCATGTTGTGTTTTACTGCAATGTGTTGAGCATGCCTCTGGTGAATGTGCCCTCATGCTGCCTTTCCCAAGTATGGTCATGCCCCTTTCCAGTGCATCCTGCCTTGTGTGTGTGCTATGGGCACATTATGGCCAGTATTCCATCTGTCATGTGTGTCATGCATAAGCCCTGCTTCCCTGTTGTGTTTGTGTTGTTTTTCTGATTTACCTATTACCCACCCATTCTGCAACCTGTTGTTCTCAAGGGCCTGCCTGAGTCCACTTTTCCTGTAGATGTGGGCATCATGGCATGATCCAGGATACTTGGCTACTACATCTAGGATGCAGGTTTGGCTGTCACAAACTACCTGGACATTGATTGAATGGAAGCCTTTCTGATTCACGTACACCTGTGGTTCATCAGTGGGTGTCCTGATGGCAATGTGGGTGCAGTCTACAGCACCTAGCACCCATGGGAATCCAGCAGTGGTATAGAAGCCCTGTTTGACAGCCTGTTGCTGGGGTCCAGTGTCTGGGGGGTGGATGTATTGCCCCGAGTGCCTCATTAGTTAATTCACAAACTGCTTCAGGCAGCAGCTGATGGAGTGCTGGGATATGCTGACAGTATCACCACTGGGTGAGTGGAAGTCACCACTGGCCAGTACCCGGAGTGCAGCGCAGATCCTTACCTCAGTGGGTATTGTCCTCCCCCTGCATGTCTGTGTCTGCATCTCCTCACACAGCTCATGGCACAGCTCTGCCATGGCCACCTTGCCCAGGCGGCATCGGGCAATATACTTATCTTCTGTCAGGTCTTCATATGACATACACCTCTGGTACACACATGGTGTGACTTGGCATGCATGTCTCTGACCTCTTCCCTGTGGTACTACTCCTTGCCCATGGGCTGCAATGCCCTGCTGCTGTGTGTACCTTCATCAGTGGGCTCATATGGCAAGTGCCATGACCATCATTATCACGTGTCCTGACATATCTGTCAGTCTGTCTGAACTTCTGCTGTTGTGGTGTTGCCTCCCGAGGGTTGCCACATAGACTGCCTTCTGCTTGCACCATTTATATTCTCTAATCACCCTTAGACCAGCTTTCCCTGGTCTTGCAGGTATTTTGAAATTGTCTGCCCTGCCCAGCTTTGTGAATTGTGATCTGAGGAATATTCTTGCCCCGTTTGATGCAAAGCACCTTGTGCCAGGTTGCAGGGCTTGTGTCGCCACTGCCATGGCACTAGGCGGTGTGGCGCACACATGGTGCATTCAGTGCAGTGTGCAATGGTAAATGGCAGTTTGGCCAGTCCAGTGGTGCATACCACGCTTTGCGCCATTCATCCATGTGCATGCTGCTTGTGTCGCCACCGGTACTTTGTGAATTGGGCCCCAGGCCTCCATCTGGGACCTCCGGATCCAAACTAGCACAAACTGCCTAAGGTTCAGGTGACCTTTCTTTCTGCATATCCAGTGGGCATGGCCCATATATATCAATTCCTTACTCCATTGCTTTTTCAGTAATTCTATCTCTGTGCTCATTTTTTCAAGACTAGATGTGAAATTGTTAGTCTGTAGTTGATATTGAATAACAGGGACCACCAAAACAGCTTCACTACTTGGGTGATCTGCCCCAGTTTTTAACACTAAACTAGGATCCTCTGTTTTCCTAGTCTCCTTTTTCAAATGGTTTTCCAAAGCCCCCTTGGTTACTTCTTTTTTTAGAGAAATCCTTCTACTTTTTTTTTCTTTTTTTGGATTAAGTAACTCTGCTTTTAACATTTACTGGACTATATGAAATATTAATAGTGCTAAAGTCTGGCCTTATGTTTGTTGATGTCAACTTCAGAGTATCAGAGACTAGATGAGAGATCCTTTATAGGCACAATTTCTGCAAGTGTTTTAATTACATCATCTAATTTTGCCCCATTGATTGTAATATTATCCCTTTTCATTTCTCTGACATTTTGAATCATAACTAACTGTTCCATTGCCATAAGATTAGCAATGCACATATGTTTTAGCAAGCCTATAATTTCCTTGCTGAGATAAGAGGGAAAATATTTTTGAAAAACGCATTTTATATTACCATTAAATATTTCTTCAGATTCTACAGGTGGCACAATATTATAATGTACATTCATTGATTCACTTGCTCTTAAACTTCCCCCATATTTCCTTTCTGGATTTAAACCAGTTATAGTTTGTTGTTGCTTCTGCATGACCTCATTAGTCTTATTTTTAGAAACCAATACACCGTCATCTTGAATAGACTGATTCAATTCTCCCAAATGCCCCGAGGATTCTCATCCCCCCAGCAAGAGCACAGAATTGTTTTCCAGTAGATTGTCTGCATCATCTATACTTTTTTTAAACTGGCCTCCAGTTTATCATCTTTTTCAACCCTAGTTGTTGATGCAGGATACTATGACCAAAAATGTGTACACAACATGATTCCCTGCTCCTCCTGAGGCAGGCAGCATATTTGTCATACACTGCCCAGAACCAGAAAGCATTGTGGAATGTACTTCTGGCACAGAGTGAGAAGACAGAGAAGTGGCACCGGCTCTGGCTGCCACAAAAAAAGTAAATCCTAGATGCCACTAAATACCAATTCCAATGGACTGTAGACTCTAATGACTCTGTTTTATTTATTTATTTATTATACTCTAGGATTACAAACACCTTTGAGCAGAAACAAATCATTTACAAAGGTTTCACGTCACACATCACTTTTGTATTAAAGTGCATGGTGTGTCACCACACCTTTACACATAATGGAGCCCCCATAGTGTCTGCCATACTTCTGGGTCACAGACTTTTCTTTATTAAAATAAAGTATGATGCAGCTCAAGAAAAATGCCACAACATACTTAAAAGGCTTAACTGGAGGGTAAGTCTTGCAGGGGGCGGGAGCTCCTGTTACTGACTGCTTCCCTTTAAATACATACATACACATACATACATACATGCTTCTTATTGCCCTGTTATTATAATCTGGTGCCTTAGTAATGTTTATTTTCTGTTGTGGGGTGGTTGTGGAAAAGCAGGACTGAGCAATGCAAGTATAATGTGTTAAATTGCATGAGTGCAGTCAGTGTTGTTTCCTGTGTGTGTGTGTGTGTGAGTGTATGTGTGATGTCAGACATTGTCCAGCTTCTTGCAAACATATATATGCTGACTTGTTGCAGTGTTTATGGCATGAAGAACAGAGATAAGAACATATAACATATATTTTATTGTCACCATCATCAGTGGACTAAGTGATACAATATTTTTTCAGAGGTGTCTGGTCAGAGTGCACCTTAGTCACATACTGCACACATGACTTTTAGGAGAGCATGTGTTTTTTGTGCTATTATCTCCACAAAGTCATGTGTGCACTGTGAGTGACTGAGGTGCATAGTGACCCAAAACCTCAGAAAAAATATTATATCACTTACTCCACTGGTGCTTATGGTACAAATAAAATATATGTTATATAGTCTTTCTTATCTTTATTCTTTACATATTGCAACAAGTCACACCATATATATGTTTGCACTAAGCTGGACAATGTCTTCAAACACAGGAAAGAACACTGACAACACACGTGCAGTTAAGCACAGCATACTTGCACTGCTCAGTCCTGATTTTTAACAAACACTTCACAAGTCCTGACACAAAGTAAACATTACTGAGGCTCCAAAAATATTTCTTTTTTGAAATAGACATTAAAGCAGCAGTGCAACAATCAGGTGAAAATTTTGACCTATACATTTTTATGCTATTTTGCATTGCCACTTTACTTACCTCCTGACTTGTATGATACCATTCTTTCCAGTATTTGAGTCTGCTTTAGTACTTTTTACATGTCTGAAATAATAAAAGGAGTGCTCCTTTTAATACAGTACAGACCAGATCTTCATCAGTATTTTCTGCTGTTTTTGCCATCAGTTGTTTATATATTACTTCTATTGTGAGTAAAATTAACAATTATGCAGCAGGCAGTGTTTTCTGACCTCACAGAGCAATATTTGTTGAAAAGCAGCTGCAAATACTGATGAAAATCTGGTCTAAGCCATAGTAAAAGGAACTCTCATTTTATTTTTTCAGACGTGAGAAAAAGTACTAAAGCAGACACAAATTGTTAAAAGAAGGGTATTATACAAGTCAGCAGATAAGTGGCTGGCAATCTAAACTAGCTTAAAAAGGTATAGGTCAAAATGTTCACCACATTGTTGCACTGCTACTTTAATTTATAATTTAATTATGACATTATGTGCTCACAACACATAAAATGCAACTGTCTTGTGCCCAGAAAACTCCCACGTGCTGACAAAGTAAAATGGGAGTGGTACACCACATGAAAAGTCCCCCAGAATGTATTGCACAGTCACGCGCGCATGCAGTGATCACACAGAGTCCCAAGAATTTTTCTGCATCCCCAAAATGCAACTCTCTTGTGTCCAGAAAAAAAACAAGTGCTGATGAAGTGAAATAGGAGTGGTACACCACATGCAAAGTCCCCCAGAATTTATTGCACAGTCACTCATGCATGCAGTGATCACACGGAGTCCCCAGAAGTTTTATGCATCCCCAAAATGCAACTGTCTTGAGTCCAGAAAATTCCCAAGTGCTGTCAAAGTGAAATGGGAGTGGTACACCACATGTAAAGTTCCCCAGAATTTATTGCGCAGTAACACATGCACGCAGTGGTCACAGAGAGTCCCCGGAATTTTTCTGCATCCCCATAATGCAACTGTCTTGTGTCTAGAAAATTAACATACCGTGATGACGATGTCATGAAGCACAGTGTCTTGCCAAACCATGTGAAGGAGGGATAACATAACATGAATCCATTCAGTGTTCCATCAGAAATGAAATGATGACCATGACAGAACTGTTGCTTGTCCAAAGTATGCTGTGAGACCTGTGAATGTGATGCAATCACTCAACCAGATGGAAGGGTGCCCTTTGTGTGTACACTAATAGTAGCCTTGTGAGTTTATATATATATATATATATATATATATATATATATATATATATATGTACATGTGTATTTTCTAGCTGAGGGGTTGAGATATATATATATATATATGTATATATAAATATTTATAAAATGGTGTGTTAAAATGACAGAAATCCCACTAACATGATTGGACACACTAAATCACATGACCGTGCATTATTTCCCAACGAGCACACACACTCCCATCAGCCACACGCCTGAACTACTTCCCACTGAGACCAAAACCTCATCACAAAGCCACAGCAGTATCACTCCACAAGTGTAAACAATAGCATCACTCACAGAGAAACTACTGAAAGAAAAGCAGCACATCACTGCCTCACTCTAACAGAAATACAAATATCTGACAGAAAAATTTAAAAAAATGGCAGAATTACCACATACCCCAAAGGAACTGACATCAATCCTCACCAAAGATGACTGGTACAATGATGATCTCTTCAAAGAACTTGAACAGGACTTACCTGAGCAGCCACTTCAGAATCCAGCACAGCAAACAGTAAGTAGACATGCCAGCCTTCACCCTGAAGAAATAGATAACATAGAAGAAAACAAAGCTGAAAAAATACTGAAAAACAAACTGTCTGGGCAACAAAAAGTATTTTACAGACTGGGTAACAGAAAAGCAAATAGACCTGGATTTAAAAACAGTAACACCAGATAAATTAAACACAACCTTGAGAGAATTTTATGCTAGTTAGAAACTCCTCAGGCGGAACAGTATGGCATTTCAAGTTTTATTGGTTTAAGAGCAGGACTCAACAGGCATTTAAATTCACTGGCTCTATCACGACAAATGAATCTTGTCACAGACACAGATTTTCAATCTGCAAACAATGTTTTGTCTCCATCATCAAAACAATACAGAAAAGAAGGCAGAGACTGCACTCAACACCACGAATGCCTCACAGAATCAGACTTCAAAAAGTTAAAGCACTCTCCAGCACTATCACCAAACACAGCTGCAGGACTAGTCAGAAAAGTCTGGTTCGACCTACAAATATTCATGGCTCGTAGGGGAAGAGAAGGACAAATTAAACTAAAAAGAGACTCTTTCCATATAAAAACTGATGAAAATGGGTTACAGTACATAACCCTAAAATACAACTCAGACAGCAAAAATCATAAAGACACCAGAAGCTAAAACCAAACCACTTTAGAGGCTTTGTTTTGCACAGCGAATGATCCTCTGCCCTGTCTTTCTTTCAAAAGTACCTCACTAAATGCCCACCTGAAACCACAGCTTTTCCTACACCCCAAAGAGCCTCACAGGACATATTAGACAAACAGACAATCTGGTACACTAAAAGAGCCCATGAGAATTAATTACCTATCTTCCTTCATGCCTCGCCTGTCTATTGAAGCAGGACCTCTCAAGATATACAAATCACTGCTTAAGATCAACTGTTGTTCAGATGCTCTCCTCAGCAGGTCTGGAATCACGTCAGATCATGGCTATAACAGGCCACAAATCAGAAATCAGTTTAAAATCTTACTGGGCACCCACATTACAAGACAGAAAAAACTGGTCAAACATATTGGCTGGCACAAGCTCATCAGACTGCCAACCATCGCCAAAAAACAACTTTGCCCCAAACCGCCGAGATTCCTACCATTACAGCAGCCGAACCACCGCAGAGAGCTCTGTACACTACCGTGAAGCAGTATCCACAGCAACCCACCTTCCCCGAGATACTTGAAGTAACAACAGGAATTTCAGCGACCACATCAACCAGCTCCCTCACAAGAACAGAGGACAAAGAAGCTCACCCCATCCACATCGAAACAGACCACGAAGATGAAGAAAATTTCCTGACAGATTACGAAGCGTATTTCCCGGCTGAAAACTCACCCGGAAGCTCCGTACAAATAAAAGTGCAGCCCGAAACCGCAGCCATCCTCCAACGATCCCCCAGACCCACAATCCCATAAAAAACAGAAACCACAAATAAAACACAAAGCGAAGACCTCAAGCACTCCTCAATGCTTACCGGCAGGACCGCATCCACTTGCACCATATATGCAAAAAGAAAACGGTGCATGGGAATCTACAATTCAACATATATTACAAATAAAAAGAAAAGCGAAGAACCACTTCAACCTACTACTATTAAAGTGTCACATAAAAGTTCAGCAGTTGTTAGACTTCTATAAAGTTAACCAGTTGTTACCCTGAAAAACATAACTTCCTGTTCAACAGGCGCTTTCCTCCCAAAATGAACCAGTCTTAAAGTCACAGTACTCATTATTCTTCAACTGTTTAAACAGCATATTCTAAATGTTCAACTGTTCTATTCACCTACAGTTTCATCCAGTTACATGTTTATTCATTAAAAATACTTCCAATTAAACTGCCTATTCTGAACTATTTTTTCCTCCACATAAAACTATTTTGTCACAACAGGGGCCATTTTATAAGATAGATATACCACTCTTGGGTGTGCGGTTGCACTCTGATGTACGCACGCCTTGGGGAATTGAACGCCTCGACCTTGACCTCGTGCATCTAGCGCACACCAGGCGTGGTACATCAAGCCAGCGACACACCAATGCTATAATATATATATATATATATGTATATATATATATACACACACACCACACACTCATTGTATTGTTTTGTATCACAGGTCACATACTGTCTGTGTGCATATTTCAGTGCTTGATGAGAAATGTTGGCATTGAAATTGGAAATGGAATACTCTCAAGCCAATGAAGGTAGTTTGTTTGTTTTTTTTTTTGGGTGGGGGAGCATATTTGTAAGTAGGTCTCATTAATGGTTTATTATTTGGTTACTTCTTCACAGATTTCATCTGCATCCTTCTCGAGTCTGGTAATGATGGTCATGGTCATCAACAATGCAAACTACTTCTGCATGTTGCTTGTCTGCACCAGCCCGGGGGGGGGGCATGATGTTGAAGAAGTTATTTGGAAAAGGAAATTATGACACCACAAAGCATCTGGAAGTTTTCTAAATAAAGAAATGAAGGATTTATTACAACTTGATTGCAGCAGTAAGACATTATGTTTAAGCTGTGGCTGTTCCAATACGGGTATCTGGATTAACAGAGATAGCAAGTTGTCCCACTGCAATAATCAGATCACAATTTAATTTAGTACCAGGCTGTATAACAAATACACTTTGTCAGTGTCCCTGTGTCTCAAGTTACATTTTAAAACCACAGCTTGTCAAATAAAAGTAACACTACCTGGGTTCAATCTTTTCAACACTGTCATGACTGCACACCTGCAAATTTGGAATACAGTGCATGATATGTTGCAGAAATAGTTATTGTGACGTACATGTCACCTAGTTTATGAATAATCAGTTGGATTTTTTACACTTTTATTAAAATAAAAGGAACAGGTGAAATAAAATTGATATACTTACCAGTATAGATTGGAAATGGATATCTCATAGGTTCCTGTAGACAGTACTGTTGCTGTACCATTGATACAGACCTTCAGTGAAGGGCAGTCCTTTGTTGTTAACCTGTAAAAATACAAAATAAGTTGACCGTATGTGTTTGACCATTGCAGCTCAGTAAAGCAACAGAAAACAATACATACAGCTAAAGGAAGTTGAATAGCATGAAAAACATTAGTACACATACTCACTTTATAGTTTTAATAGTAAGAAGCCTTGTGTCTGTGGCTCATGGATGTGGTCTCCTAATTGACTCCCTATGCCTTGGCATGGTCAAGACATGTAATAGAAAACATTGTTACAGTGGTGGTAGTGGGTGGTGGTGGTCATAGCTGAAGCACATGATAGCATTCCCTCTCACATCTTCCTGCATCTGGTGGTAGTGGCAGTGGCAAACATCGGTCTTATGGTGGTGGTAGTCCAGGGGGACACACAGTCACATTCACTATGGTGGCAGTGGCAAACAGGTAACAGCGATCTTATGGTGGTGGTAGTCCAGGGGGATACACGGTCACATTTCCTATAGTGGCAGTGGCGAACAGCAGTCTTATGGTGGTGGTAGTCCAGGGGGATACACGGTAACATTCCCTGTAGTGGCAGTCACTAACAGGTAACAGCGTTCTTATGGTGGTGGTAGTCCAGGGGGACATATGGTCACATTCCCTATTGTGGCAGTGGTGAACAGGTAACAGCGGTCTTATGGTGGTGGTAGTCCGGGGGCCAGGATATACTGTGATCTGTGGTATAAATGTGATGTGACATATAGAATTTGAGTCACTGTGAGTGGAACACTGATTTAACTTTATGAAAAAGAAAACATGTATCATACAAGAAATGTAACAGCCTTTTAACCACTTAAGTTAAAAAAAACTACAAACATTAACCTCATCATCATTCATCATCATCCTTATAAAGAAAGCTGCCCTTGCAGTCTTCTATGCCTGAATTTTGATCACTGGGAAACTCTTTCTCTATTCTGTTATCTTCTACGTCAATGGTAGGCCATTTCATGCTGCCACTGCCACCATGATGGTCCCTTTCTACAACATCTGCAAAACCATGACTATGCCAGGGTATGAATACTGAGGTTGCGTCTGAGCTGGTATGTGCCTCTCATTCATTTTTATGAAAGTCAGCAAACTGACATTTGCAGGAGAGAGGTTTGTATGATGATCCCAAACTATTGCACCTGCTGAGCTGAATACCCTCTCGACACTCACACTAGAGGGTGGGCATGTCAGGTACTTCAGTGCCACAGCAGTCAGCTCTGGCCATTCACTGACCTTTCCACTCCAGTATAACAGGGGATCATCAGTGATTGACAGATGCCTGTTTTCAGACAAATATGACTCAACAATTCGTTGTGCTGCTGTAGGTCCAGTGGTTCATGCATCATCCTCTTCTCCAGAATCATTTATGTCACAAATCCCCACTTGGGACAAAGCTTCCCAAAGTGGGTTAATGCTAACCACTTTTGATGACAGACCACCTGGAACTGCAGTCCCCTTCCCCTTACAGGATATGCTTGATACTACTCCTCCAGGTTTATCTTCAGCCTGATTATGCTGCTGAGGTTTGCTGACCTTGGCACGTGACTTCTGTGCCCCATGAACCAAGAGCACCAATGCCCACTGACAGTTTTTACCTGTTCAGGACCGCCCTCCAGTAGGGAGGCAATTCCACATCTGTATCGTGGGTCCAGCATTGTTGCTATTGCAAAGTTGTCACTACACAAAATGCTCAAGATGTGACGATCCTGGTCAAATACTGCCAGCATGTGTTTCAGCAACACACTGCTGGCACTGTCTCTGGCAACATCAGGGTTATCCTGTACATTCACCAGTGTCTGCCTCAGCATTCACAGCAGTGGAATTGATTCACTAATGGAGGCAGACTCGCCATTCACTGCCTGTGTGGCATGTTCAAAAGGCCTCAAGATTGTTATTACAGATTCCATGAGGTGCCACTATTCAGTCGTCATAGACATAGAGGTCCCGAAACTGTCATGGCTAGTGTGCATGACAAGATATTCTGAGATGGCTTTGTACTATTCATACAACCTCTCTGCCATGTATAAAGTGGAGTTCCCCTGAGTGACAACTTCCAGCATCAAGTGGTGCTGCGGGAGGCTGTTTTGGATCTGCAACTGCTGAAGTTGGTCACCGGCCTTTGCAGAGCGTGAAAAGTGAGAACAGATACGGCATACAGCTGTCAACATTTCCTTTATATTTGGGTGTTGAAGAAACTCCTGCACCACAAGATTTAAACAGTGGGCCATTCATGGAACCTGAAAAAAGCCACCATTTGTGATGCATTTCATCATATTTGACCCATTGTCACTTGCTATGAACCCAGTTCTCTGGGACGGGGGTTCAGCCACTTGTCAATTTCAGTAAGTACCAGGTCCAACATGTTTTCACCAGTGTGTGAACAGGTCACATTGTGCATAGCAATCTTTGCGTGCTGTCGAATTCCTGGAAGATGGCTACCACGACACTCTACCTTACTACGCTGATTATTCACACTACCAACAGCATAAACAACCCCTAGCACCTGCGCCCAGTGTGCATTTATACACAAATATGAACTCCCCACAGTTTTTTCCACATGTCCATGTATCCATACTTAAATGGATGAATAGAAAGGAGGAATGTTGAAAGGCATGTCTTACTAAGTCGGAAACAGTACGGTACAACTCTTGGGCAGCACAGGTCGAAAAATATGTCCTGGATGGGACTTTCCATTTTGGACAGGCACATGCAGCAAACCATCGGAACCCAGAATTCTCCACAAAGGAGAAGAGCAAAAGATCAATTGCCAGCATTTCAGCTACAACAGCACTAAGTTCATGTGACACTGTATGATTGGGTGGGTACTTCAGCTTATGCGCAAAAAACACTCTGTAATGTGGGCTGACTTAAACTTTTTACATGGGGTGTGATGACAAATGGTTCTGCTCTGCGAATCGCAGGGGGTGGAATGTGGACATGTGATGAAGATGATGGAACAGGTGATGACAAACCCAGAAATTCAGTTATGTTCCCAGATTTAGCAACAGGGGTTGATGTACCACTTGCACTAGACATACTGTATTGACCACCACCACCAAAACTGCTACTCACACCTACACTGGACAAGATTTCAAAATCATTATGCTCCTCCACCTCATCATGCCTGTAGTAATCCTCTGTTCTTATTTCATCACTACTGCACACATTTAATTTTCTACTTGATGTTACACTCATGGAAGGGGATAACATGCTTGTTATGGTTGATGACGAGGTGAACGCCCCACTGTGGTACAGGTATTAGCTGCCATCTTGTGCTAGGTCCACAGTGCCATGTGCCTGTTCTTAAGATGTGTATGCTGTCCCCCTGTGCCCAGATGGCTCCCCTTTTTACCTTGACTCAAACACACCTGGAAAATCTAGCAGATTGCAACTGACTCATCATTTGCATCTTTCACAAAAAAATCCCAAACAAGGGATTCTGATGCTATAGTTTTAACATGACCCTGATGCTGCTTATTGGACTCCATTTTTTTAGGCCATGAGGTGGGGGGATGTGCGTCATGATTTTTCAGGCAGGACACACTTGAGCTGCAACTGACCACCACGACTACCTATCATTATTACTGGGTCATCAACATCAACTGAAACTGGTAACTCACTACTTTTTATTGGGGGGGGGTAATGGAAACAGACCCAGACACAGCCATCTTGAATTTCTTTTTCTCCAGTTTCAACAGGGGTCACTGACATCATCATCATATTCATCAACATCATCACATCTTCTGCTTGGATGCTGGCATGTGGACTGCATGTTGCAAATGCAGCAACATCATCATCATCAGATTCATCATCATCAGCACCACCATCACCCTAAATGTTTTTGCCACACTGTGAATCACTGCATGGCAAATGCATGACCTGAACCACGGTGGAAGAAATGTCACATTTTGTGCTATCGTTGACATGATGATCAGAATCCTCACGTTCCATTACTGGGATGTTACTGGGGAGTATGACATCACCTGCACTGTCACTCACTGGCACTGCTTCACACTCCACTATATTTTTGGACATGGTAAACTGGTCAGAAGTGGAACTTGAGGCAGCAATGCTCATACCACCACCAGCAACTGCATTAACACCACCAGCTGGGACAATATCATCTCCTCCAACTATGAGTGAAGCTACTGATTGCACTGTAAAAAATATTGAAGGAAAAATACCTTTCTTCACATCAGCAATGCACTTCTACGACTGCATATTACCACGCCCACAGACAATCTTACCACTGGCAGCTGTGACATGGCGAGAAACAGCTTTGCTAGCATGTCTCTTTGCTGACATTTTGAGGGATCAACAAGAATATTCTAAACAAATTTAGATTTTGTAACGTTCACTCTGGGGGAGGGGCCGGGGGGGGGGACACGCCGGATGTGAAGCCAAAAAATCAACTGTGGCTTCAACTAGAGATACAGAGGCAAAGTCACAACAAGTACAACAACACCTTAACTAATCAGTGGTGCTCTCAAGTCACAAACAATCCAATCAGGAAAAGAATACCTTTTGCAGGTTGAAGGGGGAGCACTGACTGCAGATTACACCAGTGCAAAACCAAGAAAAGATACCACAATGGCAGTACAAAATCATGCAGGTGCAGTGGATAGCAGGATCACACTGCTGCGCTTGCAATTTCACTGTGGCACAATAAAAGGTGTATTATTTGATGTCATGCACCACACGCGCACACACACACACACACACACACACACACACACACTTTGTCTACAAGTAATGCATAGCAAATTGAAAAGTTCAGTAATACACAACGTATTTTAAACAACCTGAAATTATGCATTGCTGTACCAGGTCCACAACACACACAATCAGCAAAATAATGTCAGCAATTACTGAAAATATTACTGTGTGTACATTAACACAGTCAGTTATACAAGAAAAATATAACCAAAAAACAAAGAACTCCCTATTTCTCCAACTTAAGTCTACATACACCACAGATATGCCCCTCCTCCAAAGCACATTTCCACTGTCTCGCAGCACACAGACTAAATGCTGTACATTAACATTCAAAATCCACACACAAACAATAAACACTCGATGATATGAGCACAGGATGGTTTCCTACAATCGATGAACTAAAGTTTCCGCAAAATAAATGACTCAAAAAGGCTTTTTTTAACAGCTTTTAGAAGGTTTGAATTGCAGAGCGCTCTCAGAGCAAACTGTCTCCAACAGCTTCCTACACACACTACTTCAAACTGAGGCTGTGCAGAACAATCTAGAGCCTATGTGATCTGAAATCCCGTGAATCACTGCAAAATTTACCTTTGGAGCTTAAAACAAGGCGAAGTTAGGCAAAGTACACTGTTTTCAATGTATTTCACCTTAAATTTTGTGGAGTAGTGGTTTGGGGAAGGCAGAGTAACGAGAAGCCATTGTTTTCAATGCATTTCACATTACCTATTATGATGCAAAGTACTCTGCTTTGAGCTGTGGAGCACTTCATGATGCTGCCTTCAGTCTGCCAATTGCTCCACAGAGCGAATTGAGGCCACTTCCCCAACCCTACACTGGGCACAGCGATACCATCTCTACAGTCAGGAGAATGGTTGGGGTCACTGGATCTGAAGAATGCCTATTCCACATTCTAGTCAGACTCAGCCACAGAACATATCTCAGGTTCAGGCTGTAAAACTGCCAATATCAGTTTGCAGCCCTTCCCTACAGTCTCACCTCAGCACCAAGGATATTCTCAAAGTTCCTAATTGTGGTGTCAGCCCATTTAAGAAAACTTTATGTGGTGGTTTTCTCCTATCAAGACAACTGGTTAGTCTCTGGAAAAACAGAACAAAAGTAAAGGTGGTACATGCAGCAGGTAAGGGGCATCCTAGAGAGACTGGGATTCCTAATAAATCTGCAAAAGTCTCAGAGAGAACCAGTTCAGATGTTGTAATTCCAAGATTCAGCTTTAGATACACTCAGGTGAAGGCTTTCCTTCCACAGGAAAAGATGTCAAACCTCATCATCAGTTTAGAATCCTTTACACTGGACCACCTAAAGCCTGCAAAGGAATTTCTGCAGCTACTGGGCCATGTGACCTCATCCACAGCAGGTGTCTGCATTGAGACATCCCTGTAATTAGCTTTTGGCCAGAGAGTAATCTTGCTATCAGTGCAAGGAGGCAGCTGACTAAGACAGCTAGAGCATTTCTGGCTGGGGGTAAGTGGACAGATACTTTATTAGAAGTGTAGGGTCTTCATGGTAAATTGGAACCTTCAATTAGGGTAAAAGCGAAAAAAAGAGTAAATGTGCTAGTCTGAGTTGGGGGAAGGGAACTGATAATCATCTTTGCAGTGAGCTGTGTCAGGAGAAGTACTGTAAACTGGTGTGTGGCTTAGGGAGAAGTAAAGCAGGGGTCTGCATTTAGAATTCCCTGAACTTAGCTTTTGGCCTGACAGCAATATTGCTATCCTCAATCAGCAGCCAAGCTGTGGCACTTCCTGGGAAATAGGAAGTGGGCAGGGGCTTTCTTAGGGCCTAGACCACCAGTGGCCCCCCGCATGAAGGACAAAACATGCAAAGGAAGTCAAAGTCCCACCACCAGAGTCAACCAATGAGGCAGCCTGACACTACCTACAGCAGCAGCGAGTGAGTAAAGCAGGCAGCCAAGGAGAAAGCAAGGAAACAGGAGATCTGAAAGGGAAGGCAGGGGTGAACTAGAATTGGGACTGGGTGAAATGCCATATATAGGGTAGGAGTACAATAGGGGTTATGTTTAACACAAAAAAAAAAGCAGTGAGGGGAGACGCTAGCTAGGGCACAAGGGACCACGTATTTCCAGGGGTAGCAGAGGAGACATTATGATGAGAGTGGTCCAGTGAAGTGGCTGTGAGGCTGCAGTTTTCAGGGATACCTTCTGGAGACTGTAGTTCTTCTCCATCATCATGCACCTCTCTGTGCTGAGGGAAGAGGTTGCTAGATTCTATGCTGAGTTGGCTAGGTTTTGGGGGCCTCCTTCTCCACTCAGAGACCACCAATTCCACCACCACTATCTCAAAGGATGCTAAGGAGAAGGAGTGGTAGGACTATGGTGGGCTCGGGAAGGGTGAGGATGGTGGGTCAGAGGACATTCCTCAAATGGTACCACTACACCATTTCTAAGCCACTCTGGCAGGGTGGAACTGTCCCATGGAGGCACCTGTAGTAGCGACCAAGGAAGATGTGGGGGTCCTCCACAGTGAAGACCCCAAGGAGGGTGGAAGAGGACCCCAGAGGAGGAGGAGGAGGAGGAGGAAGCAATTCCTGGCAGGGGCCTCCATTGTGAGAGGGATAGATTTGGGTACATGAAAGGAGGGGGAGAGGAAGGTTAGGTAACTATATGACTCCACAGCTCGGAGGGATGGGAAGCAGATCCTGAGGATTGCTAGGGCAGAAGGACGGGAGGGAGAGCTTGATGTCATTGTCCACCTAGGGACTAATGACTTGGCTATACATGAGGCTTGGATAGGGCAGAATGAGATCTGGAAGTTGGGAGGGGTCTTAGGAAGGTAGCATGCTCAGTGGCCTTTTTTGTGGTTTTGCCTGTCTACAACAGGGGAAGGATAAGGTACTCCATACCAGGAGATTCAACTCAAGGTTGAAGGAGTGGTGCAGAGAGGAGGGGTTTAGCTACATTAGGGACTGGAGTCCTATCTGAAGATAAGGGCCATTACAGGGGAGATGACCTGCATCCATCCAGGAGGGAAACCATAGTCCTCAGTAAACAGCTTATTTTTTTTAAAACTTTCTTTATTAACACAGAATATTTGACATTGTCTTACACACATAAGAAAATAAGTAGTTTGTCTGTTTACAACTCTTTTATGCTCTGAGAAAGCCCTGTGGTGGGTGCGATACATAAGTAGGCACTGTGCATTCACTGCAGTCTTTCTTCTGTTGGAACTACATTTGGTTGAAAATAAAAGAACTGCAATGAACTGAACTGAACTGATTCAGCTTCTTTCTTCTAACAAAAGATCCTGAGTGATTGGTGAGTGCAGCTGCCTCTGTGTTTCACAAAACTCTTTTATGCAGTTATTGTATACACAACTAAACTTCAACATATTTGCAGATATGTTGGTGAAGTCTGTAAAATTCAATCATAGCTTAATATCCATTGTTTTACCCCCAGTCTGTTTTTTCAGTGGGGAAGGGATGGTGGAGGGGCACTATTTTAAAGATTTTGCCTCAGTTATAAACAACGACCTTACCTAGTTCTTAGTCTAATTGTTTTCAGAACTTACAAGATCACAGTCAGGTATGTTAGCATCTCCACTACAGAGAACGGTTTAAATGTTACACTGACGACCATTTAAATTAGCCGGGGGTGGTGGTGGTGGAAGGAAGCAGGAAGACATGAACTGCCCCTCCACAACCTAAAGTAGTCAGCAGGGAGAACCCTAAAGGAGAGAAATCCCCAAGGGTACCTCACAACAACAACATCAACAAAAATAGAAATGAAGAGAGATGGGAATGAGTGCAGAAGGGGTAAGGAGAGAAGGCAAAAGGGAAAATGGGGGATTGACAAGCAGGGTGGTAGCAGAATCTGGAAGGCCATATGTGCAAATGCTCAAAGTCTGGGAAATAAAATCACAGACCTAGAGGCCATTATGGTAGAGACTAACCTGGACATTGTCGCCATTACCGAGTCATGGTGCAAAGAGAATCATGACTGTAATGTAGCCATACCAGGCAACACTCTCTTCAGGAAGGACCAAGTAGGAAAGAAAGGGGTTAGGAGTGGCGCTTTATCTGAGGGATAGCGTAAAAGCAACAGAGACACAGGGAATACAGAAAGGGTGGTGATACTGTTTGGCACCCTAGATATGGGGAATGGAGCTTCAATTCACACTGGTGTGATCTACAGACCTCCAGCATAGATGGGGGAACTTGAACAAGGTTCTGGTGGAAGCCATCAAAAAAATGGCAAATAAGGGGGTGGTGCTTCTGGTAGGGGACTTCAATCTGCCAGATGGAAATTGGAGCATCCCAGCTGCAGCTTCAGCTTCAGCTAGGAGCAGGGACATCCTGGAGTCCCTGTAGTGGTATTTCCTAAGGCAATTAATAAAACACCCACTCATGAGGGGGCAATACTGGTCCTTGTGCTCACCAACGGGGACAGTGTGGCAGACGTCACAGTGGGTGGCCATCTGGAAAACACTGATCAAGGTACAGTGTGGTTCAATATTAGCAGCGTGGCAGAATTGAACCACACAAAGGTGAGAGTCCTGGACTTTAGGAAGGCTGATTTTAAAAAGGTGAGTGAATATCTCAGAGATGACCCAGCTGGGGGAGGACTTGGGTGAAGTGGAGGGACAGTGGGCAAAACTGAAAGAGTGGATAGTGAAGGCAACAAACCTTTTCATCAGGCAATTAAACAAAATCAAGAGGAAAAAGAGACTGCTATGGTTCTCAAAAGAGGTGGCCAGGAAGGTAAGGGACAACAATTTTAGCATTCAAGTGATATAAGGAGACACAGAGGGAGAAGGATAGGGAGGTGTATAAGGAAAAACAGATGGAGGAAAGGGAAACAACTAGGAGTACAAAGATGCAAACTGAGAAGAAAATAGCCCTAGCAACAAGGAAAGGGGGCAAGACATTTTTCAGGTATGTAAGTGAAAAGAAGAAGGGATAGTAAGGGTTAGGAGGAAAGAAAGGAAGTGTGCGGAGAGGGACCAGGAAAAAGTGGCCATCCTAACAGATACATTTGTTCAGTGTTCACAGAAGAAGGGGAAGGCGAGAGACCACAGATAAGTGCCAGGAGCATTGAAGGAAAGGAGGTGGACACTAGTCCATTTACAGAGGAGAGAGTCCTAAAGGAACTTGCAAATCTGAAAATAGACAAGACAATGGGGTCAGACGGAGTGCATCCAAGGATATTGAGGGAGCTCAGAGAGGTGCTGGCTGCACCTCTGACAGCCCTGTTTAACCACTCCCTGGAGACAGGAGTGGTTCTGGAGGACTGGAAAAGGGCAGATGTAGTCCCACTTCACAAAGTGGTAGCAGGGAGATGGCTGGCAATTACAGGCCAGTCAGCCAGACTTCGGTGGTGGGGAAATTAATAGAATCACTACTGAGGGAAAGGATTGCGGAATATTTTGAAGCCAGTGGCTCTTAAGATCCAAGACAGCATCAATTCACTGGGGGGCATGTCAAACTAATCTGATAGATTTCTTTGACTGGGTGACCAGGTAATTAGATCAGGTTGGAGCAGTGGATGTGGCATACCTAGATTTCAGTAAAGCCTTTGACATCTTCCACAAAGGGGACTTGTAAATAAGCTGGGCAGGCTAGGAGTTGGTCCAAAGGTGGTAAACTGGTGAGGAATTGTTTAGGGGAAAGGAGACAGATGGTGGTGGTAAATGAAGTTTAATCTGAGGAAGGGATGGTGACCAACAGGATGCCACAGGGACCAGAACTGGGACTGGTCCTCTTTAATGTCCTTATTAGTGACATTGCAGAGGGGCTAGAAGGAAAGGTATGCATTTTGGCTGATGACACCAAAATCTACAATAGGGTAGACACTCCAGGGAAATGGAAAAAATGATTAGTGATCTAAGAAAGCTACAGTAGTGGTCAAGGGTGTGGCAGCTAACATTCAGTGCAAATAAGTGCAAAATCATGCACTTGGAGTACAGAATCCCAGTGGTAGAATACAAAATATAGGGTGCAGTATTAATGACCACCAAACAGTTGAGAGACCTGGGGGTAATCATAGCTGATGACCTAAAGGTGGCCAGACAGTGTGACAAAGCAGTGGGGAGAGCTAATCGGATGCTAGGTTGCATAGGGAGGGGGGGTCACCAGCAGAGAGAGTTGGTTTTACTGCTGCATAGATCACTGGTGAGCCCTTGCCTTGAGTACTGGGTCCATTTATGGAGACCACATCTCCAGAAGGACATAGAAGGAGTAGAGATGGTCCAGAGGAGGGCAAATAAAATGGTGCAGGGTCTACAACAAAGCCCCATGAGGAGACACTAAAGAATCTCAATATGTACACACTGGAGGAAAGGTGGGAGAGGGGGGATATGATAGAGACTTTCAAATACCTCACAGGTATAAATAAGGTTCAACATGGAGGTTTCAGAAAGAAAGATATTGAAGAACAATGATACATGCTGTGAAGCTGGAGGGGGTAGACTCAGGGGAGATGTGAGGAAGTACTTCTTCACAGAAAGAGTGGTGGATGCCTGAAACAGCCTCCCACTGGAGATGGTGGGGCAAAAATGGTAGTGGGATTCAAGAATGCACGGGATAGGCCTAACAGATCCTTAGTAGTAAGAAAGGGAGAGTAAAGCTGGAGATCAGATAGGGTCTGCGGTGTAACAGTAGGTAGGGAAAATGGGCAGACTAGGTGAGTCAAGTGGTCTTTATCTGCTGTCAAAGTTCTATGTTTCTGTGTTCTAAGTTTCTATTTATTATGGCCAGATTTCAGACAAGGGTTATTCAGTACTACCTAAGAGGTCACTGGTCCCAAAGATCAGACTCACTGTCCAAACTTGTGACAGTCACAAAGATCTTTGTGCAAGCACTAGAGTGGTGAAGGGGGAAAGCAACCTCAGAGAGGGCATTGCCTTCCTCCAGCAATCCCAATCAAGAGTTCTCACAATAGATGCTTCACTCCAAGGTTGGGGTGCCCACCTGGAGGATCTCACAGTGAGTGGTATCTGGAGCCCTCAGGAAAATCAGGAGCACATAAATTTCCTAGAGCTTAGGGCAGTACTGCTGGCAATGCAGTCCTGTTCCTCCCAGCTACAGGGTCACTCTGTCCAAATTTGGACAGACATTACTACAACAATGTACACAAAATTAAATGCTGGGCACTGGAAAACATATCTCCCAAACATGCCATCCACAAGCCGTTAACTTAAATCACCAGAGATGGCACACATCGTGAATGGCAAGTGTTAATGTTTTATTAAATACAGAGGTATAAAAAAGATCTCATGCACAGTCACGCTCAAATAGTCTTCATCAGGGGGATGTGATCACCTCAAAGTGTCCCAAATGTATAATACATCTAATTAAACTGTGATAATTATATTAACTAATATAAATTAAATATTCACATGAAAAATACAAGAAAAGAAAAACATTCACTAATTCCCTTCACAACAAGTCATAAAAGATGCTCATTAAAAACAATTATAAAATGGGAAGGGAAAAATCTAAAAGCTGATTGGTTGTTACCTGTGCATTAGATCTGTCTAATGCATAGGTAAAAATAAGTGCTGACAACCTGGACATACAACAAAGAAAATCAAGTGGCGGATTAGAAAGTTGAGTTTTGGAAGAGTTTCAACGGCTGTCATTTATTATTTTATTTTGTCTGTGTTACATCTGGACAGCCCCAGTCTCCAGGAACAGCCCTAGACACAGAACCAATGTACTGTAATCGGACACAGCTGAATTGTGAATCAGTTTTAACTACTTACAATCTCTGTCCCTTAAGTTGTGAGTTTAATTGTGAGTCTAACTAGGTTTTCTGACAATCTCAGCCCATTGCCCCCCGTCACTGCCACAGGTTGGATCAGTTTCCAAAATGATCTCACATCTGTGACACAGCACAGGGAAGAGGGAGCTGGGCACACTGAATACTACACATTTCTAGCCGTGAAAGACAGTAAACTGGTTCAGCTTTGTTTCCACATTTTAAAGATTAATAAATGCTGTGCTCGCAGATTTCTCCCACCAGCTTGTCCGTCTGCTCACTTGATCTGCTCACTCTTTGTCAGCATGCCTACCCGCTGACTCGCTTGCACCAGTTCTTTCCTTAGATCCTAATTATAAAAATAACGTCTCTCAGAAGGCAGAACTTCACCTACTATGAACTGTGATACTGATGCTTATCTATATAACCTGACATTTGTTTTAAATAAAATTGCCAGTACACTCAGTACTTCAGCTCGCATCTATGGCTGCTATGCTTGTATCTTCCCTACTTCCTGTCTGTTCTCTGTCCCGCTCACAGGTCTTAACAGGATTTAATGAAAATACAAACATTTACTGAATAAAAAAAATCTGTTGGGGTGGGGGGAGACATGGCAAAATCATGACAACCAAAACCAGAACTATGGTGGTCACAGTA
Organism: Neoceratodus forsteri; assembly: GCA_016271365.2. Lineage (NCBI taxonomy): Eukaryota > Metazoa > Chordata > Ceratodontiformes > Ceratodontidae > Neoceratodus > Neoceratodus forsteri. The sequence continues at coordinate 934,359,310 of CM057449.1, read as the reverse complement.
GGACAAAACTACTCAAAGCAAAAAAAAAAAAAAACTACAGGCGGAGGAACTATTTTGTCTCAAAATTAATCAAAACTTACTATTTCAGTGTCCAAACTAGTCGATTTTACTTTTACATATATCTAAAATACACTGCCCTATTGTATAAGAACAATAAGACACTCCGGGGGTGTGCATTAGATATTTCTAATGCACGGCCTGGGGCTAAAGGCACTCGACCTGTGGCCTTGTGCCTTATTACGCCCCTGGCCATGCATTAGAAATGTCTAATGCACACCCCCTCATGTCCTGTTGCTTACTTAAAACTATGAAACTCAGCTATTCAAGTGTAGTGCTAAAGCATATCATCCTGCCGGCACCCACATTTGTTTTTGGAGCTCCAGGGTTGGAGGAGTTGTAACACGAAGCTGCCACCCAGGTGAGCTCTGTGCATGCACACTTGTGCATTTTCAATTGGCTATTCTGCGGTCTTTGAGGTCAGCTCTCTGGCAGTCCTGATCCCTTTGGCAGGCATGATAGGGACCGGAAACCTTGGGCAGATCAGACAGATGGCAGGATAGTAGAAATTGTGAGCGCCAATCACACTTGGCGAATTGAAACCACCTCATGAATATTAATAAGACATCTCATGAATAAATATGAGGTGAGCCTGTCTAACACTGGGGTAGAAAGAATAGCGCTAGTGACAGAACGGAGAAGTTAATAAAATGTAAAATGGGTTTGTGTGGTAGCAGAAGAAACGAACTGCTACCGGAGTGAGGGGCCTTGTATAAATAAATACATCTATGTGGGCTGCATTAGAAAAGTAAAATGGGAGCCTGTATAGCTCATAGTGGATTCTGTGAGGCTGCCTAGGGAAGTACTATATCAGCCCTAGCAACTTAAAGAGGGTTAAAGAGAATTATCAAACAGTGCAGTCATTTCGTAGTGCACATGGGTGGCTACCAAGTACTGGGGAAATAATAAAATAAAAGAAAGGGGCTTGGTTACAGAGATGCTTTAACTTTGGACATGGTATGAACTGTGTGGACATTGTTTACATCAGCAGCCATGCTGGTGGGCATGTGACATCAGCCAACCAACCACAGGGCCAGGATTTGCCAAGCAGATTCTGTGGCTTGTGAACAGACTCTTGGGGTAAAACACCAGTGATTACTCTGGCACCATTTTGAACAGCCATTGAGGCATTAAAGGAGCCTCATTCATATTAATTTTCGTTGAGGACAGTGGCCCCAGCCAATGGGGAGCTGCCAAAGAGCTCCCAAAAGGAAAGAACTTTTGATTCTGAAGTCAGTCTGGGGAGATCCCCTCCACAGGGAGGGGGGCTCCAGCCCCTCTGAGAAAACGTAGTTGCAAGGCTGGGAGAGGGCCTTGCCTGAGGGCTGCCAGCCATCTGTCATTTGGGGCTGGCCATGCCTTCCCCCATCAAGAGTGGAAAAAGAAGAGAGTTAAGTGAGCAGCATGGCTGGACGAGAGAAAAAGCTGCAGGATCCTGGAAAAGTCTGCTGTGGCAAAAAGTTGCGCCACAGCAGTGAGATGAAGAAAAGGTTGTGTCTTGAGCCTAGAAAAAGACAAAGATTGTGTCTTGAGCCAGAAAAAAGGCAAAGATTGTGTTCTGCGCCTGTAAAAAGGACAAAGGTTGTGTCTTGAGCCTGGAAAAAAGATAAAGCTTGCATCTGAGCCTGGGAAAAGACAGGTACTTTCATCTGCACCTCACTGGTGAGACAAGTGAAAGGAGAGAGGTGCTGAGAGAATCGTGAAGAGAGAAAACCTCTTTGGATCAGAGATTATTCTACACCTGTGTGGTGAGAGAAAAAGGGACTTCTTGTAACTCAAAAGCTGAGAGAATGAGTTCTGGAATTGTGTGTGAGCCAGAGCAAGAGTGCAACTGTGTTCCAAGTAAGAGAGACTTTGAAAGCAGAAGGAATAGCAGATGCCTGTTGAGCAGGGTGCCTGCTGTCTGCCCTGAGATACAGCAAGAAACAGACTGTTGTGGTAACCCTGGATTTACAGACTCTTCACTCCCCAGAGTTTAGGAGGCAGGGAAGGTAACAGAGACTGCTTGTCTTAGTTACTGCCTCTCTGTTGTCCTTTATACCTACTACTGTAATTTTCTTCTCCCCTTCTCTTCTTTTTTCCACCTCGCTTTATTGAACCTCCCCCTGCTGGCTTTCTATTGCTTTCTCTCTTCATCCCTTTTTTGATTTCTTAGCAGGCTACCTGGCTGTGTTTTCTCTCACCACTTACTTTACTTTTCCATACTTTTTTTTATTCAGTGCTCTAATCCATTTTTCCTCTATCCTAGGGATCTCGTTACCTCATTACTTCCACTTCAACTTTATTTTACTTCATTTCCCTGTTATTAGTCTTGTGGACATATCTACTCTATTCCTTCCAATGGCTATCATCCTTCCTACTGTGACACGTGGACAGCCAGTTCTGAGTACACTACGCTTTTTGTAATATAAAAATGTGTTATGGACTGTCTCTCATGAGAGATGCTGAGACATCATGTGAGATGACACAGGCACCCAGGTTTTAGATACAAGGTGTTACCTGGAAGGCCAGGAGTTAATTACAGACTAGAACAGGCCTTAATCAAGGATGTCCTGTTTATCTAAGTTAAATATAGCATTAACTGCTAAGAGGGAAATCAGTATCCATTTTATGACATTTAGAGGAGGAAACCAGGTTAAGGCACGCTGGTGCGAAATCATAAATGCTTTGATGTCTGTATGAGAGAGGATACTGCTCATAGATGAAAGGGAATTTACAGACTTGATTGGGGAAGTCACATGGGGAAAGAAGTTGCTGGTAATGTAACCTTAACTTCTAATAAACAGAGGAGGAGCCAGGTGACCTCACGCAAAGGTGTTGGCAAAGACAGTTTTTTAAACAGTATTCTGTTTTCCTTGACACACACTTCTATCTACACTCTGAAAAAGACACATCTTTGAGCACTTTAAGCAGGTATTTAGAGAGAGAGACATATCTAAGTACTGTAGTAGGAATTGCACTGTTAAAACCCTGTTCTTTTAAAAGAGTGTATGGTTCTTGTGATATATGGTTCTGTATTTTATGTTTTACATATTTTTATCTATTTTAGTAAAACTCTGTTTTTAGAGCCTACTTGGTCTGTCTTTGAATTTCTTTCTTTAACAAGTGAAGTATATATGGTTAAAGCTGACACTATGCATAAGCTTGAATGGTGATACAAACTGAAAAAAAGGTAGAGTTAAATCTGAGGTCTTTTATTAGAGCTTTTAAGGGTTCATTTTTGTACAGCTGGTTAGGTGCCCATAGGCAAAGATATCTGGCCCCCTGAAGACAGAATTATCTGAGCCTGTGCATTGGGTACGCTAACAAGAGGTTCACAGTTTGAATACCTCCAGAACTTGAGACCAAAGGTTGATTTGAACCCACAAAACAGATAGGAGGGTTACCCTGTTTCTGTTAACTGTTCACAAGACTACACTCGGAGGTTGGCACTTTGGGAGTAGAAGGCTAACCTGCTGATTGGGTTTTCGACACCTACCACTCTCCTAACTTTGCTGTCGTTGCCCTTGTACTCTTTATTCACTCTTGGCTATCACTAGCCTCCTGCTCCACTTCCTCTGTTTCCCCTCCCTCCTCCCTTGAAGACTTTACCTTCTCTAACCTCCTACTATTGCCTCATAGTCATCTAGACCTTACCCCCTATTTCTTCACTGGGGTCTTATCTACTTTGTGGTCATTGCCTTTAAAAAGTGCCTATCATATCACAAGTTTCTCCTTCCTCCCTTTGTTTATTGTAAGCTCTGATAATTCATTCTCCTAGCTGTCATACTATCAGGGGATGTTGAATTAAACCCTGGCCCTCCTACCCAATATTCTCACACTGATCTTTACTTGTCTAATACTAAGGGACTTTGTGTAGTTCATCATAATGTAAGGAGCCCTGTCTGCAACTATGCAGACCTCGAGGCATAGGTTGCTCTCTATAAACCAGATATCCTGTTTCTCTGCCTCATACTTTCTACTGCTGTCCTGATTCACTCATTTCCCTTACTAACTATGATCTGCTGAGAAGTGACAGACCTTCTTCTAAATGAGATGGGGTGGCCATATTCTATAAGGCACATCTTCATCTCACTGTCACTCCCACCCTTGCTTCCTCCCTGTGGGAATCCCTCCATGCCACTCTTATCCTAGGTACTAAAAAACAACATATTGCCTCTGCCTACAATACACCTCAAAGTGGTACCTCAGGCCTCGGGGATTTACTCAATCAAACTGCCCCGCTTATTAGTCACAATGAAGCTCTTATTCTTGGTGACCTTAATCTAAACTGGTTGGGCAAGATGAAAACCTCCCTTCTCTCCTTGGTTAAAAGCCATAATCTCCATCAACTTATCCCTGAGTCCACCAGAGTCACCTCTCACTCTAACTCCAGTATCCTACTTGACTGGATACTGACAAATTACATTGACCACATCTCTGTGCCTGTCACACTTGCTGATGTTATTAGTGACCATTCCCCAATTTTTTTGCATCTGGAATCCCTCATCTGCTATCTCTCCAACTTAAATTACTAAACACTATCTCTGAAAACACCAGTATAGGCTCTGACAGTCTTGAACATTGGCTCCTAAAATTTGTTGCTCCTTTTATTGCCTCTCCCCTGGCAAGAATCTTCACTCTTTTTGTCACACCCAAGTCCCTGACATTTGTAAAATTGCCCATTACCCTGGTTTTCAAAAAAGGATATCCTAAAGATATCTCTAATTATCAGCCTATAGCTACTCTCTCTGTCCTCAGTAAAATCCTTGAAAAGCTAGTTGCCTCACAAATAATTGATTTTGTACTTCAATACAACCTCCTCTTGGACAAACAACATTGTTTCCATAAAAGTCACAGCACTTCCATAGCTTTGCTAAAATTCACCAATAATATTCTCTCTGGCATGGATCTCTGTATTCTAATGGGTGTGGTCTTTATTGATCTGACAAAGGATTTTGATCTTGTAGACCACCCTCTGCTCCTTACTATGCTTTAATCTATGAGTTTTTCCCCCTCCTGTTCTTTCCTGGTTCAACAGCTATTTATCTAATAGAATACAAGTTGTCAAATTTGACTTTCACCTCTCTGAACCTACTACAATTAATGTTGGAGTCCACTAGGGTTCCATCCTTTGCCTGCTTCTCTCTTTTCTTTATCAATGACATTACCCGGGACATCACCTCCTGCTAGTTTCTCCTCTATGTGGACGATCTCATCCTATATACTAGCTCTAAAGATCTATTGGACATAAACTTTAATCTCTCCTCTATCTTCTCAAATATTCAGGGCTGGCTGTCTGTGCATAACCTTGTTTTAAATGTTGGCAGAATGCAAGGTATGCTATTTTGCTCTTCATCCAAACTTAAATCTTGCCAAGGTCGTCTCAAGGTATCCTGATCTAATGGTTTTCTTATTGAAACTGTTAACACATTGAAGTACCTTGGGGTACTATTGGACGAGTCCCATGATTTCAGTCTCCATATCCAGGCCTCCTCTAAATCTGTCAACACCAAATTAAGGATTGCCTACATAACAAGCCATGTCCTAACCCCTTCCACCAGAATGGCCATTGCCAGAGGCATTTTGTTACCGGCCCTCACCTACGGTGTTGCTACCTATGTTAATGTGCCTAAGTGTACTCTACATAGGTGGGACTCCACTTATAATAATATTTGGTGTTATGCCTCCTTATCCCCTCAGTTCAAGCATCACTGTCAGCTCTATATTGATTCAAATTGGCTCACCCCCTCTGCACTCAGATTCTATTTCCTTGGCTCCCTGATGGACAGAATTATAAGATCTCAAACCCCCCTGTCTCTGGACTCTATGCTACTCCCTCTAATTTCCTCTTTTTGCCTTTGCTCTGTTGACAAATCTCTCCTATGCATACCGAGATGCAAAGCCTCAAAGGGCACCTGTGCCTTCTCTCATGCTGCCCCAAAATACTGGAACTCTCTCCCCCTTTCCATCCATAATACATTGACTCACACTATCTTCAAAAAGGAATTTCAAAAATTCCTATCCCAGTCGGCTACTTGCGTGTGTTTTAATCCTCCTTAGCTGCTGACTTTCTCCTTTTATACTCCAGACCATACTGCTCAACTAAACTGGTCTTCTGCCCTACCATCAAAGATTATCTTGCTGACTTCACCCTTACTACTACAAGTTGCGTCCCTTCCCTTTATCCTTATCTGTTTCTGTTTGTGCACTTAATCCTATACTGCTTCTTCCATGCCTGTCTACCTTGCTCTTCTGTTGCTTGTGTCCTCTGTTGTGTTCCTTTCCTACTACTGAAAATTAAACTCCTGTTCTCTTTTCCCAAGCTCTCCTTTTATGTCTGGCTATGCACATTTCTTAATATGGTATATCAGTTTTGGTTTAGCCCTGGCTTTCTTTTGATGTTTTAGATGTCAGAATGTTTTCTCCCATACTTCTCTATTTACTCTTCTCTCCCTTGTTATTCCTTTATTGAGATACCAATGTACTTTTATTTGTCCTTATAATACTTCACATAATAATGATCTCATTGACTGTAGGTGTTTTATTATTGTTTCAGTTTTCTTTTTATATTGTGTATTGTAATGTTCTCTATATTTCATTATCCTGATTTTGTATTGTTTGTATTGCTGTGTATTGTAACCTACAAGGTTGTATCTAAAAATAGTAATTTTTATGGCTAGAGCAATCACCAGTTAACAAGAACTAAATAAATAAAATAAATAATCAGGCCACCCATTAGTGGTCACAGGTGTGTTGTCAGAGACATGTACACCCCAGCACTGTTGTAGCTTGTATGTAGCAGCACATATTCACAGATGGCTTTGTAGTACTCATACAAGCCCACAATTGTGTATAGTGTTGAGTTCCATCTGGTGACAACTTCTAGCTTCATATGATGCTGAGACAGTTTGTGCTGGACCTGTAGGTGCCTGAGATGGTCATGGCCCTTTTTGGAATGAGCAAAGTGGGCACATATGCAATGGGCCACAGTCAACATGGACTTGATATCAGGATATGCTAGAAACTCCTGCACAATAGGCCCTATTCACAAAAGGTGTGGATGGGATATGCACTGTGTACCCCAGCAAACAGCCTATCTGCACCTGGCCATGCACACTGTGATCCGAGCGCACGATTTGCAGACCCACAATGCCTCCCCTATGCACCCAGCACACTGGCAGCTCAGGGACAGGCACATGGGCATGTCTACACACCATGCCATTCATGACAGTGCGTGTGCCTTGCATGGGGTGGGGCAATGGCTACACCTTCTGCAGGCACCTGTAAATGAAATGCACCCCCTGGATGCTGCCACTGGTTGCGGTGGGGATGGTGGGGGTCAACAGACCTCTCACTGTGGCTGCCCCTGTTATTGGGGCACATATGGATGGGTGGGGGACTGTCATCAGGGGGTCCTCCGCACCTTGGTGCTGTGTGCACTTATGCACCTGTCCACAACATGGTGACCGACGGTGGCTAGGTATCCACACGAGAACCCTACCTGGGCAGCCGATTGGCTGCACAGCTGGCTCCACAGCCCTGCACCAGACCTCCCCCATGATCCTGCACACCAGGGTGGTAGGGCCACATAACAGAGCTGGGCAGGGACCGTTGTTCATGAATGCGGTCCTCGTGCAGCTCTCCAGTGAGTGTGGAGCTGTGTAGGGGGATACATACAATTTGCACATACCTGCACCCGCCTTTGTGAATAGGGCCCAAAAGAGATTAAGACAATGCACCAGGTATAGCACTCTGAGCATCCCTCCATTACTGATGCATTTCACTACATTTGTCACATTATTGCTCACAGTGAATCCCGCTTTCAGGGAATGGGGTGCAACCACTCATTAATTTCAGCCGGGAACAATTCTAGCATTTTCCAATCTGTGTGTGATCCAGTTACACTTTTCATTGCCAGTGTAGCATACTGGTGAATAGCTAGAGTGTGTATACCACTACAATTGGGCTTAGTAGAATTCTTATCCTGGTCAGAGTCAAATATTACCCCAGGTACCTGTGTCCAGTTTGCCACAATGCACACATGGGAGTTACCAGCTGTCAGGCCACTGGTTCACATATCCATACTGAAGTGTATGTATGGCGATGTTAAATGTAGCAGTGCATTCATTACCATGCACAACAGCATCCCATAAAGGTCAGGAATGGCATATATGGAGAAGTAATTCTTGAAGGAATTCATCATTTGGGACAGGCACATGCAATTAACCTTTTAAATCCCACATTCCCCACACAAGAGAATGGCAAAAGATCAGTTGATGGCAATTTTGGCTGTTGCTGCATTCAATTCATGTGCAATAGCATGATTCATTGGGTATTTGGCATGATTCCCAAAAATGCTTTGCAGTGTAGGCTGGACTTTACTGGGTGTTATGCTACTGAACAGCTACACTCGGCATGATGGCATGTCTAATGGGGTAGTATTTGATTCCTGGAAATTCACTTCTGCTGTTTGAATCAAAGCAGTGACTGGGGTGTTTTCTGCACTGGGGTTGCTGTGCTTTGGGGTCTCTGAATGTTAGTACTCAATTGACCACTGCAGCTATGACCACTACTAGGCAGTCCCACAAACTCCTCCTCATCTCTGTAGGAGTTCTACTCAGTCAACCCTCCCTCCATCACGACTACTTCCCTGGTGCTTCTGGATGCCTTGCCAAATGCAGATGATAAGGAAGAGGGACCCCCTGCACTGATTTACTTTTAGTGCTGAGCCCAGCATAACAGGTGCCTGGACTGTATGTGTGTGTTGGCCACCTGTGCATAGGTGGCTTCCCTTTTTTCCCCTGACTAACTCATGCTTGACACAGCTGACAGGTTTCATCAGATGGGTCCAGTATATAAAATTTCCAAACTAGGAGCTGGCCCAGTGCCATGGAGGACTGCAGCATCTAACACCTTACCTCCTGCTACTCTGGTGACCCGTGTTCGGGAATGAACATGGAATGTGGAGGCCAATGGAGTGGGAGAGGATTGAGTGTCTCAAAGATAGCTCTCCTCTCCTGTGGAAGGGGTGGCGGCCACATCAGTCTTTGACTGCCACAGAGTGGAGGCCCAGTGGAAGTATAAGCAATGATTGCCTCAGGGGAGTGGCCGCAGATCTGTGGGATGTGCACATCTCCATTAACACACTTCTATCATGAAGTCACAACAGGGGATTGAGAATAAAAAAGGGAATGGGGATCCTGCTTCTGAATGAAGCCCAGTGCTCCTCCCCAGACCCACACCACCACCTGAGCACCTGGAACTGAATGGGATGTAGGTACTGGAGGGAGAGGATGGCTCTCTTCTCTCCATCCCACATGGTGGATAACTCATGGGGGAATAAACTCCAAGTAAGTCCATGGGAGGTGGGTGCCAGCCAATGACCAACGGGAGGGGGGACAGGAGCTGTAGAATTTGATGGTGAAACTAAAAAGCTGTATGAAAAAAATACCAAAACAGAGGCTGGCCCAGTGGTGCTGTGGTAGCATTACTGCCCACCACACTGGTGACCTGGATTGGCAATGATCTCAGGTTGCTGAGGGGTGGAGAGGGGGAAGATGATCAAATGTTTAATGGATTACTATCCTCTCACAGGGGAGTGGCTTGCTTTCTCCACCGAACCACTGCTGTCAGGTTGAGGCCAGGGGTAGTGTGGGACAGGAGTGGCAACTTAGAGAGGGAGCTGTGGGACCTGCAACATGCACATGTCCCCACATATGTGCCTGTGACATGAGTGCACCATCATGGGAGAAGAAAACTGGAGGAAAATGGTAGCAAGATGGGTGTGTATGAAGCCGTGCATGCTGTCCCTCACCCACTCCACTATCAGAACCTAGAAGGAAGCTGTGGATGGAAGGTAAGTCTCTGCAAGGCTGTTAGATGGGGGGGATGGCAGGAACAGGGTGGAGCCAAGCCCTCATCAGCCAAGCAGGATAAAAACCTATATGAAAAAAAAAATCCCAACTAGGGATGGTGGTGAGAGTGGGACAGAGGAGCGGTGTAAATTGATCCATTTTGGGATAATTCATGCATGCTGACCCTGTGTGACTCAAGTGGTGTAATGGTCTCAACACTGGTAAGATGAACAACTGTCATAGTATAGGAGGGAAGGGGAGGGAGGGGGCTTTGGTAGTTCAGTGATGTACTGGTGTACAAAGCCCCACATGTTTAGCAGCATCAGCATTCCTCTTTTTCTTTTCTCATTTCTATAGGCAATCCAAATCATCATTCCCACTGCCTATGGTATCCTCCTCTTTCTGAGCTCTGTCTTCCTCATCTTCCCTTTCTCCAGGCTCCCTCTCATCATCTTTAGTCAAAGACACATTCTTTACTTTTGCCTTTTCTGACTGTGCAACAGCCAGATGTCCCTCTTCAGACTCTAACTCATGGTCAAGTGCCACATTCTCATTTGGGAACAGGAAACTATCATCAAGATCAGGCTCAGCACCATCACCACCAGGAGTCTTGGAGATACCAACAACCTCCTTCTCAACCCTGTGTCTGAGCCAGACATTTTGATATCTCCTCTCCTTCCCCCTACTGCTGATCCCCCACGCTATGCAACCCATCATTCTATTTACCCTTCCCACTGCTCTGTTACATTAGAACAATTATTTCAAGTTGTCTATACTGAGTTGTCTATCTTTAAGCTTTCAGGTCCTGCTCTTAAGTCATTCTCTCAACCACTGCTCCTCCCATCCTGTATTCTGTGTGTGGGTTCTTGGCAGATACATGCATTACCTTACACTTACTTACATTGAGGTTTTTCTGCCATGCCATAGATCATTTCTGTAGCCTCAATAGATATCCCTCATGATTCTAATCCCTCTTCTCTGTCCACTCTTCCTCATGTCATGTGCTAAATTGCAGACCTTCAAGAGACTCTGTACTGCAATGTCCAGATGAATATGTTAAAGAGGACTGGCCCTACCATGTTAAAATAATCATGACATGTTCAAGAATATTCATAAATTAATCATGAACAGTTTGCAAATTCAGCTCATTAACATTTAAGTGTGCATCAAATTTTATTTTATTTCAACTTTGGTAAGTGGGTAAGTACACTGGCAATAGATACCTTTTCCAGGCATGACCTGGATGAAATGGCATAGATAGAAAAGATAAAAATGATAGCACTTGAATACAAAGGCCCGGATATTCAGAAGGGTTGCACGTGGTGCAACAATGTTGCACCACGCGCAACCCACTGATGTGCCTCGGCACGATATTCAAACGGGGATTGAGCCTGGCACAAATCTTGATGCTCCGGAGTGCATCAGTAATGTATGCGGCACAGGTAGGGGGGCGTGCCCATGCATACTCAGCACATCCTGATATTCAGCCCGGGATGTGCTGAGCCCATGCATGCACAACCCCTACCTGCGTTGCACACAGGTGAGCCAAAAAAAAAAGGAACAACGGCTGGCCACCCAGAGGTGAGCTGCCATATTGCAGGGTGCAACACGACAGCTGCCAACTGTGGGTGGCTACCCGAGCTCTGGCTACACCTCCGTGGTGGAATCCCACCATGCCCGATCATGGGCATATGTTGAATAAATAACATCCTAGATCCCTGGTGGTCCAGTGGACTGCTTGCAGCCCAATCGTGGGCATATGTTGTAAATTAAAATAAATGTCCTATATCCCTGGTGGTCCAGTGGACCGCTCACAGCCCGATTGCGGGCATATGTATTAAAAAGGAGAGGTCCAATATCCCTGGTGGTCAGTGGTACCCCCTCCCCACCGCCCACTGAGCCCCACCCCCCGCCCCCAGTCAGCGGCAGGCAGCAGCACCCCACCTGCCTGCCCTCCACCACCAACTGACACTGTACAGTAGGGCTGTACACCCATCGTCCACAGCGTGAGCCAATGGGCATGCAGCCTGTACCGTACAACACAGTTCAGATATGTGAATGGATCCATTCACATATCTGGAATGTAGTATCGGCATGGCTGCATGCCCATTGGCTCACGCCTGTGGACCAATGGGCGCACAGCCCCACTGTATGGTGTCAGCTGCGGGGTGGCAGGGTGGCAGGTGGGTGAGGTGCTGCCGCCCGCCGCTGACCGTGGGGGAGGCAGTGGGGCCCAGTGGTGGGTGGGAGGGGGTACCACTGACCACCGGGATACTGTACCTCTCTTTATTACATATGCCCTGATTATTGGAGCGGTCCAGTGGACCACCAGGGATATAGGACGTTTCTTTTATTTTACAACATATGCCCGTGATCGGGCTGCGAGCAGTCCACTGGACCACCAGGAATATTGGACATGTACGCTATTCTACATATGCCCTCGATCGGGCAGTGGGGCACTTTTCCACGATGTGCAGGGGGTGTCGGTCCCTGAAGGCTGCAGCCTGGCAGGGTGCCAGGTGCAAGTCATTGGGGATCAGTGCACCTGCATGCAAATGGGGCAATAATGACATGCAAATGGCCCCATTTGTTCCTTGCATGCATTATAACCCCATCTGTGTGTGCACTTTTGAATATCGTGGTTGTTGTGCCTAGCACAACAGAACTTGCACTAGTGCATCTCCCTGCTCCACTCTGGACACTTGTGCTGGCGCAGTGCCACTGTGCCATGTGCACTGCAGGTGGCCAGGGTGCAATATTCAGTGATGCTGTGCCATGGCGCAGCTCCGTTGAATATCACCTTGTCAACACCCCTGCACAGCCAAGTTGCGCTGTGCCCAGGCTTGCACCACAGCCTGGCACAGTCTGAATATCCGGGCCAAAGGGTACATGTCAGAGTAATGTAGTATATACATACATATCGTGCAACTTGCTCATGAATAATGATGAATTTTGCATGGCCATTACATGGTACTCCTGTGTTCATGAACGTCTGAGGATATAAATGTTCATGAATGTCTAAGAAGGTTCTGAAACTCCTCCACTGAACTTTTATGAACACAGTCCTTCAGTGTGTTTGTTGACCACAAATCCCACTGCTTTTATTATGTTTAATTCTTCAGGTAACCATGTTTTTAGCCCTGTTAAAAATATGTTTGCCCTATGTACAAATTAGAGCCAGAACTGTGTAACCCTAAGTAGTTGTATCACATAACCTAAGAAATTAATAGAGCTGTGAAGAATATAAAATTCCACCTATGCAATACCCATGAAATTGCCATTCTGATTCAACAGAATTTAACAAAATGTGCATGATAATTATGTAAAATTTAGCCATATATTAAATTTCAGTCATTTTGAAACACATTTTAAAAATACACATCCAATTGACACCACATTTGGCATGTAGACAGTTAATGATGGCTTACATACAGTACATGTACTAAACTTCAGAGCTGTAGATTGAAAGGGGGAGGAGATATAAGTGGCCAAACATTTAATCAAAATTTAATTTTCAATTATTTCAATCTAATTTTAAACTCTCTTACCCACATTTCTCCACAGTTTCAGGATTTAGAGAAACATACATCATGGACATGTACACCATGTTTTAAGTCTCAAGTTTCAAAGTGGGCTGAGTTATAGGTAGCCAAACATTTTGCCAAAATATAGATTTCTGTTATTTTTGTATAATTTTGATGCATTCATTGAAATGTTATAAAATGTTGCAGGTATACAGGTTATAACTACATATATATATATATATATATATATATATATATATATATATATATAGATAGATAGATAGTTTCAGATAGTTTAGTGTTAAATGGGACTGAGTTATAGCCTGCCAAGCATTGATACAAGTTAGATTTTAGTTATTTCCCTCTAATATTTAAACAAATTATCAAAATTTAACCAGATTTTAAACATGTAAACTACTATACCATATGGTAATTTCTGACCAAGTTCATACTTACAGCTTTAAATGGGGCTGAATTAAAAGTAGTCAGACTTTCACAACATTTTAAAATTACATTTTGCAAGAATGTAAACTGCAAATTTATAAATCTTTGCAACTTTTAAACTAGAGAATGTAACGTCGTTAAATTTGATAGGTTCTTAGTCCTTACAAGAAAACTCTGTGTGTCAATGTTATTAATTGCTTGCTGTCAGAAAATGCAAAAACACATCTGTAGTTAAAGTCAAATTCCATGAGTCTTTGTGAAAATTCTGGAATTTCATGAAGATTCCATAAAATTGGAATTTGTTAATTTCACTTAACCTTTTCTGGGGGATTCAAATTAAAGGATAGGGGTATGAGAAGCAAGTAATGCAGGAGGTCACCAGGTTCAGGAGTTAGATGAATAGTTTCATCAAGATATGAACAGCTGATCACCACCACCTCCCCCCATTTGGAGCAAAGAAGCACAGTGTGTCAACAATTCCAACCTGAATACAAGATATATAGGGATCACACCCAGTAAATTGATTATCCAGGGAACCTGCCATATGTGCAAGTCTGGGACTTAGAGGTACTCAAGAAGATGTTGTGGGGAAAGACAATTTCTGGGGCACTAGGAAGGAAGAATTCTGGCTATTCAAATAGGATAGGTTGATAGGAAAAGGAGTAGATGCATCTCATTTTAAGGGATTTTGTCACTGTAAAGAACAAAGAGGATATCAGTGGAATCTGCAGTTCTACAGAGTCAATCTGGCTATGCTAAGAAAGAAGGGGGGTCAAAAAAGTCACCCAAATAGGAACAGCAGGACTGCAAAAAGCTCAGCCCTGCATATCAAATAAAGTAGTGATATGTGCACTGTGAATGTTAAATTCCACAAAAAGAATTCTGGATGCTTCATGGACAGCTTCCTGGTGCAGATGCTAAGTTAGTCAACCAGGGAATGTAACATTCTGGACCTTGTGCAGACAAATGGGGAGCTTGTGAGGGAACTAGGGGTGGAGGATCTGCTGGCAGGGAGTGACCACCACACTGTGTGGTTCTTATTCAGTATGGGTAAGGAGGCTGCCAGTACCAGAACAAAGGTGTTGTACTTCAGGTGGGCAGACTTTAGCAGAATGAAGGAGACAGTAGAAGAGCACCTAGCCAGCATCTGTCCACACATTGATGCTAAGCAGAAATGGGAAATTATCAGGCTCCACCTTGCAGAGGCCATTAGCTCATGTACAAAGATCCAAAGTAAAAATATCAGGTCCAGGAAGCCGAGCTGGTTAAGCGGAGAAGTGTTAGAAAAGGTGAGACATAAGAGAGCAACCTTCAGAAGATTTGTGAGATCCAAACGAGGGAGGACAGGGAGAAGTACATGACAAAATCAAGGGAACTGATCATAGTGGTCAGGGAAGCCAAGGCATCAAGGGAGCTGAGGTTGGTACAAGGTATCAGAGAAGGAAAAAAAAAATTATGGAGAGGAGGAGCTGCAAAGATCAAATTGTTAGAATCAAGAAAGATGATGAGTGGGTGGAAAAGGAGGCAGACAAGGCAGAAACGCTCAGTGATTACTTCTGTTCTGCATTTACCAGGGAGAACATTGGGCCAATGCCTTAGGGGATGAAGGGCACTGGGGGAGCAGGATTAATAGATGAGGAAATCCCAGCAAACAAGGTAATGGAAGGCCTAAAAGCCTTGTGGGAAGATAAGGCACCTGGCCCAGATTGCATACATCCCAGAGTTCTGAATGAATTGGCAGAGGTCCTGGCAGATCAACTAGCAGACATATTTAATATCTCATTGGGAACTGGGTGCATCTCCCAGGACTGGAGGATGGCATGAATGGTGCCCCTCCACAAGAGTGGTCCCAAGGATGAACTAGGCAACTATTGACCAGCCAGCCTTACATCCATTGTGGGGAAGCTAATGGAGACTATCCTTAAGGAAAGGCTAGTAACCTTTCTGGAGGGGAATGGTTTCCAGGGCAACAGACAGCATGGGTTTGTCTCAGGAAGATCTTGTCAGACCAGCCAGGTGAACTTTAATGACTGGATGACTAGGGTTCTCAATAGGGGAATGCAGTGGATGTCTTGTATCTAGACTTCAGCAAGGCCTTTATTTCAGTGCCACATTGGAGACTGATTAGCAAGTTGAGATACCAGAGAGCAGGGGAGAAAGTGGTGGAGTGGATCAGGAACTGACTGAATGACAGGAAGCAGAGGGTAGTCATAAGGGGGCAACTCTCAACTCCAAGAGCCATAAGCAGTGGGATACCACAGGAATCAGTACTAGGTCCAGTGTTGTTTTGCATTTTCATTGCCAACATCTCACATAGGATTAAGAATAAGATCAGCCTTTTTGAGGATGACACAAATATGGTACAGTGGTGGATGACACAGAGGGATGGCAGGGGCTACAGGATGATCTGGCTAAACTTGAGCACTGGTCAGAAACATGGAAACCGGGGTTCAATGCAAAGAAGTGCAAAGTTGTGCACATGGGAGCAAGAAACACAGGGAATCATTACCAACTGGGGTGTACAGTTATCCCCTATAGAGGAGGAAAAAGATCTTGGTGTGATGTTAACATGACAAATGAACCATTCAGCACAGTGCAGAATACCGGCAGCTCAGGCTAATAAGATGCTGGGGTGTTTTGCCAGAGGAATCATGTCCAGGAGAGGGGAGGTCATCCTGTCAATGAACAGGTCACTGGTGAGGCTGTCCCTGGAGTACTGCATGCAGTTCTGGTGCCCCAATTTAAGAAATATGTTAAATTGATGGAGGGGATCCAATGCAGAGCAACCAGTATGATCCTCAGTATGGAGGACAAACCCTATGAGGAGAGATTGAGGGAGCTCAACATGTATTCCCTGGAGGAATGGAGGGATAGAGGAGACATAATAGAAAACTTCAAATATATGAAAGGCATAAATAAAAATGGTAGAGAGGGGAATTTTAAGATTAAGGAGAGAGAGGGACACTAGGGGGCACAATCTAAAGTTGAATGGTGGTAGATTCATAAGGGAAGTGAGAAAGCACTATTTCATGGAGAGAGTGGTGATAAGGTGGAATGCATTGCCTGAGGAGGTGATATCCTTGAAGATGGTGGGCAGTTTTAAGAGGGGATGGGACAAAGTCAAGGGGAAGGTCGCCAATGATGCACTGGGGGGAGGGGTAACAGCTAGTACAGGTATGAAATTGGATATGTGGGTAGGAAAGAGGGAAGAAACTGCAGTGTAACAGACTTCTAACTGCACACTCAGGCAGAGTAGACAGACCATCAGGCCTGTATCTGCTGGCATTCTTCATATGTTCATATGTTCGTATCTGCTGTATATGCTACTATACATATTTGAGAAAATGTTACCAATCATTTTTTGCCACTGTAAATTTAAAACTGCTAAATCAATTTATCCAGTTGTGTTAGATACCAGGATAAACTGACATTATGTATGTAAGTCAAATGTTAAGTTTATGCCTGCAACAGCAGAGAAATTACAAACATACACAGTTTTGAGAGTTTTCACAAAAGTTAGCAAATATTTACGTAGCAAAATTTTGAACCCCTGTAACTGAAAAATCACTTATCCAAGTCTCTCCATATTTGGAGAATTCTATATCCATCACCTAAAGTCTATTCATGCTGATTTGCACATGTGTATCTCCAAAGGTGCCTGAATTATATGCAGATAAATTTGTTCATGAAATTTGCCGCAAAAAATAAAACGACAGACTTTGAGCACATATGATTTTGAGACGATGCATTCTAATAACATGAACTCTGGTACATTTTAGAATACCTGTCATCAAGTAATCATGCTAAATAGAAATATAGAAACATAGAATTTGATGGCAGATAAGGACCACTTGGCCCACCTAGTCTGTCCATTTCCCTACCTGATGGATAAGCTGCAGATCTTAGTTAACCAACAGCCTACTTCCTCCTACCCCCACCAGAATTGTCTTATGTCTGTCCCATGCATTCTTGAATTCCCCCACTCTTCTTGACTCCACAACCTCCTCAGGAAGGCTGTTCCATGCATCCACAACCCTCTACATGAAAAAATATTTCCTCACATTACCTCTGAGCCTTCCCCCCTCTGTCTTCAAATTGTGCCCTCTTGTTCTTGCACATCTCTTTTTTTAATTTAATTTAATATCTCTGGCCCAATAGATGGCTGAGGTCTATGAAGATAAAAATATTCATGACATTTCCCACAAAAAATTAAATGACAGACTTCGAGCACCTAAACAGTATTTTTTCAGACAATCCACACTAATCTCATGATGTGCAGTACATCATTAGAACTCCTCGCGGAATGTATGCATGCCAAAGTCAGAGCTCTAGCTCAATAGATGGCAAAGTTATGGCCAAATAATACATTTTAAAAAGTCTGTGAAATTCCAATTATATTCTGTGAAATTTCACTGAAATTCAAGAAGTTTCATCAAAATTTCACGTATTCAGAATTTTCTCATTCCGCACAGCTCTAGACGTTAACTATGACAATTTAATTATTTTAACAACTAAACATTTACTAATCGCTTTTTTACTACATGTTTTAGAAATAATAACATACCTTGTACAACCTTTTTTCTGCAATTTTTCTATCAGCTGGAATCACTGTTCAACTTCTTTTCATAAAAGGAAAACCCAGTTGCTGTTTTCATTGGCAGGATCTGAAATTATTTTTTCTTTCTTTTGGATGCTCAAATAGTTAAGTGCCTAGTAGAACATGTATTTTCTACTCCTAAAGTGAAACATTTTGATTTTATGATGGTTTATAATTCTTACTATATGAAACAATGCATTCTGATGTGCTAATTAGTTGTGTGAATTGATTTCTTCTGTGTTCACCATGGTCCATTAAAGGTTTAGAAACTTAATGAACATTGTGCTGATAAACACTTCATGAACATGGTTCATGAAATGAGATCAAGAACAGTTGGTGAACTTTAATGGGCATTCAAAAACCATTTATGAAAATGCATAAGTTAACTGAACTTAATTTTGCTTGGGCAAGGCTGATCACTGTGGCACCATACTGGTGATCCCCTTGCCCTCTGAGTAGTCCCCTTAATAACAACCCTCGGAGATCTCCCACTTAGTCAAGCTTTACCCATTCAGTAATGTTATTTCCAGCAGTAAGATCACTCAGCTGTCTATGTAGGACACTGTTGAAGACTTTGCTGTAGCCCAGGTATGATATGCCTATTGTCTGTTCCTTTACAACCACTTTCATTTCCCAGTTAATGAAACTAATTAGGTTTTTCTAGCAAGACTTTCCAACCATAAGCCCATGCTACTATTTTTCTGCAGTCCATTTGCTTTAAGAAACCACTATTCTCTCTTTTATTATGGTTTCCATTAAAGTCCACAATATAGACCTCAAACTGACTGGTCCATAATTACCTGGTTCATCCCTGCTTCTGCTTTTATGCAGGAGCACCACATCCGCCATCCTTATGACTCCTGGTACCATCCTGTTTCCAAGGAACAGTTAAAGTGATTTAACGTGGTGCAGCTGGAACTTGAAGCATTTCTTTCAGCAGCCATGGATGAAGCCCATCAGAGCCCATTAACTTATCCACCTTTAGTGCTTTTAGACCTTTCAATACCTGACCCTCAATCAGAGGCTCCCTCTTGAACAGCCTTGGAATTATAGTGGGACTCCCCAGAGATCAGCCCCCAGCTCTGAAGTGAGCCCCAGTGGCTCACACATCACTGCCATTGACTTATAATGGGATGGGGAGCTCAATTTAATGATAGGACTCTTTTGGCATCTCTAGATCCCAAAGCTCATAAGGTTTAATACCAACACTACTCTTGAAACTCTCTTCCCTTCCCTTTTTGTGCTGATTAAACATTCACGCAGCAGCCCCATATCTTCTATTGTGAATACTGAACAGAAATAGTAGTTAAGTATTTGTACCTTTCCTCTATTTTCCTCATCTCACCCCTCCCCCTTTCAAAGTCTGAGTATCCACTCTTTGGAATGTAGAAGGCTAGGTTTGCTGGCCAAGGCACCTAGCTTCACCTGAGCTCTTTCCTTCTAGCTTGCTTGAAAGGACAGAACTAAGAACCTTACCAGAGTAAGGGAAAGGATTAAGACTTTTGGCCAGGCAGATTTACTGTGTGTTGTTTTTATTTTGTACTCACAGGGATTGTAACTGTTTGTTGCTAACATTTTATTGCTTTATTTTTCTCTGATTTAAATTGCTGTTGCTGGATATACCTTCTGCTGCATTATTACAAGGTGTGCCTACAGGTGTATGCTAACAGATTACTGCTGTAATCTTCTGATTCAAATTGTCTTTTGCAAGGTATATCTTCTGTTACTGCTTTATTTTTCTCTGTAGCAAAGTTTTTCTTACAGGGTATATCTTCTGTGAAATTATTACAGGTGATGCTTAAATTTTTGTGACTTTTTATCATTAGGCTAAGCAAAATTACTGTCTGACCCTATTTTATTTATTTCTTTTTTGCTGAAAAGGTTTTTTTTGTCTCAGAGGTGTTGCAGTCTCCTTCTCACATTGAAGACAGGGAGAGGGAGAAAGTAGCCACAGCTTCCTTGAATCAAGGAGGTTATTTTCTAGACTACAATGAACTAAATTATTACTTTTTGGACCTGTGTAAGTAACTAGTATTGATTCTGTTTTCGGGGTGGACTTTTCTTAGTTTTAACTTTAATTTGCCTGGGAGGAACTGTAGCTGGGAAATATTTGCAGTCAGTTGTGACTAGACCTGTTACTTAGCTTTTGTAAAATAGGTGTCTGAAAGGAAGGAAGGCACTCCCCGGGGTGGAGGGTAAGAGTCTTAGGTGATTGTTTCTGGACAGCATAGGTTTACTTCCACCCACCCTTCCCCTCACCCCACCCACCCCAAGGGCATAACTTCCTTTATAGCAGGGTCTCTGACACCACTTCCTCAAAACTGCTAACAACATATACCTGTTCATATCCTTAAAGGCACAGCACACTGAATAGGGGGGTAGAGACACTCACAAGCTTGCACACACTAAAACAAGAACAATAAACAAAAAAATCATCTGTAACAGGAAGGGACACAGACATGTGGGGAGTGATGCAATGCACTGGCTGTGGAGCAGCAGTCTTCCGGGAGACATTCTGGAAACTGCATGCTGCCCTATTTGCAGGCACCTCTCTGGTCTGAGGGAAGAGGTTGTTCATCTCCATGCTGACCTGGCAAGGATTCTGGAAACCTGCTCCCCCCACCCAGGGACCACCCAGGCCACCATCACTACCTCAGAGGTTGCCAAGAAAGAGGAGTGGTTGGATCACGGTGGTCTCAGGGAGAGTGAGGGTGGTGGAACAGAGGTACATCCCTCCAGCTGTGCCTCTCCACAATTCATTCACCACTCTGGTGAAGCATGGTTCCTCTATGGAGGCACCTGCAGTGGAGACCAAGGAGGATGCTGGAAACCTCCACAATGGAGACCCACAGGAGGGTGGCCCAGGACCCCACAGGGGAAGGAAACAACTCCTGGTGGGGGACTCAATTGTTAGGGGTAGAACTAGGGAAAGGAGGGGAAAGGGAGGTAAGTTGCCTGCCCAGTGGCCAAGGCTTGGAGGGACAGGAAACAAATCCTCAGGATCATGGGAGCAGCAGCAAGGGGAGGGAGTTGGATGTCATTATCCACCTAGGGATGAATGACCTGGCTGAGAATGGGATCAGAGCAGTGCAACAGGAGTTTGTGGAGTTGGGGAGGGGCCTTAGACAAGTAGCATACATGGTAACTTTCTCGGAAGTGCTACCTGTCTATGGCATGGATAAGGTTAGGGCACTCCACACCATAGGATTCAATGACTGGTTGAAAAGCTGGTGCAGAGCTCAGGGATTTGGCTTCATTGGGAACTGGGGCTCCACCTGGAGGGATGCAGGCCTATACATGTGCGATGGTCTGCATCTATCCTGGAGTGGAAGCAGGATCCTAGGTGATAGGATTAAATGCTTCAGTGGCAAGCATTTAAACTAACCAAGGGGGGAGGCACTAAAGAGGAGAAGGGAAATCCTAGCCCCCCCAAAAATCAGGGTAATTAGTGAGGAAAACACCAAAATAGAGCAGTCGATAGGGAGAAGGGCAGGGATAAATGGAGAAAAAGACAATGGTAGCAGGGACAGGGATGGGGCAAAAAGAAATAAAGCCATAAAAAATGGAGGGTAATGAGTACCAATGCCCATAGTCTAGGTAAAAAGCTTCCTGAAATGGTGGCCTTGATGGAAGAGGGATGCCTGGATATTGTGGCAGTCACAGAAACATGGTACACAGAGAATCATGACTGGGATGTCAACATACCAGGGTACACAATCTACAGGAGGGACAGAGAGGGAAGAAGAGGAGGAGGAGTAGCTCTGTATGTCAGGGAAGGGATAAAAGCAACAGAACTAAAGGGCAAACAGGGAAGAGAGGAGGCACTGTGGGTCACCCTGGAGACTGGAAATGGCTCCACAATCCGCACAGGGGTTATATGTGGACCTCCGTCTCAGGGGGAGGAAATGGACAAGGAAATGATAGAAGGCATCCTTGGGATGGCAGAGAAAGGGGAGATATTGCTGATGGGGGACCTGAATATGCCAGATGTTGACAGGAGCACCTTTGCTGCAGCCACATCCAAGAGCAGGGCCATTCTCGATGCCCTACAGTGGGCATGCCTCAGACAGCTAGTTTTGGAACCCACTCAGGAGAGAGCAATCTTAGACCTGGTACTCTCAAATGGGGATGGAGAGAGGATGTCTGATCTTGAAGTGGGTAGCCATCTGGGAACAAGCGACCACCAAACAGAGTGGTTCACGATAAACTTAGGTGTAGAGTCAAGCCACACAAAAGTGAAGGTACTGGACTTCAGGAGGGCTGATTTTGTCAAAATGGGAGAGTGCCTCAGAAAAGCACTAGCAAACAGACAAGAAGGTGGGGTGAAGCAACAATGGGGAAACATCAAAACCGACATCACAGAGGCAACAAGTCTTTGTGTGAAGTAAATAAACAAATCAAAACAAAAGAAAAAAACACTATGGTTCTCAAAAGAAGTAGCGGGAAAGGTAAGGGAAAAAAGATAGCATTCAGGAAGTATAAAGAAACACAGAAGGAGCAGGACAGAGAACTGTACCAGTTAAAGCAGAAGGAAGCGGGTAAGGCAGTCAGAATAGCAAAGGCCCAAACTGAGGAAAAGATAGCCAACTCGGTTAAGAAAGGGGATAAAACCATTTATAGGTACATTAGGGAGCAAAGAAAGATGAAGGCAGGGATACTGAGGCTGAACAAGGAGGAAGGTGGTTGGGCAGAGAACGACAGTGAAAAAGCAGAGATACTGAATGAATACTTCTGCTCAGTATTCACAATGGAAAAGCAGGGGGAAATACCTAATCCGGTCAATAGAAGCACTCTGGATGGGGGGAGGGTTGATATTAGTCCTTTCACAGAAGAAAGGGTTCTGAAAGAACTCTTAAAACTGAAGGTGGATAAAGCAATGGGGCCTGATGGGATTCATCCCAGAATTTTAAAAGAACTAAGCGAAGAACTAGTAACACCACTGACTACCCTTTTTAATAAATCATGGGTGGATGGGGTGGTACCTGAGGACTGGAGGAGGGTGGATGTGATTCCTCTTCACAAAGTGGGAGCAAGACGGAGGCAGGAAACTACAGACCTGTCAGTTTTACCTCAGTGGTAGGGAAAATAATGGAATCACTTCTGAAGGAAAGAATTGTTGAGTACCTAGAGGCCAGTGGGGCACAGGACCCAAGGCAGCATGGATTCAGAGCGGGAAGGTTGTGTCAGACAAATCTAATTGATTTCTTTGACTGAGTGACCAAAGCAGTAAACCATGGAGGGGCTGTGGACATATCCTACCTAGACTTTAGCAAGGCATTTGACACAGTCCCACACAAAAGATTAATAAACAAATTAGCCATCCTGGGAGTGGGTTCTAGGGTGTTAGCCTGGATAAAACACTAGTTGGACAACAGGACACAGCGGGTAATAGTAAATGGAGTCCCCAGTGAAGAAAGGAGGGTTACTAGTGGGGTACCGCAGAGTTCAGTACTGGGGCCGGTCCTTTTCAATGTCTTTATAAGTGACATCACAAAGGGACTGGAAGGGAAAGTATGTCTCTTTGCAGATGACACAAAGATCTACAACAGGGTTGATACACAAGGTGGGGTGGAAAGGATGAAAAGGGACTTGGCAAGGTTGGAGGAATGGTCAAATGTATGGCAACTTAGATTCAATGCAAAAAAGTGCAAAGTAATGCACCTGGGAAACAAAAACCCATGGGAAGAGTACACACTGGGGGGTGAGATACTGACAACAACAAAAATGGAAAGGGACCTGTGGGTAGTCATATCAGATGACCTAAAGGTGGGCCAGCAATGTGAGAAGGCAGCAAGAAGGGCTGGGGGGATACTGGGATGCATAGGGAGAGGCATCACCAGTAGAAAACAGGAAGTTGTTGGCCCTCTGTACAGACAGTTGGTAAGACCACATCTGGAGTACTGTGTACAGTTCTGGAGACCCCATCTCCACAAAGACATAGACAGGGTGGAGGCTGTCCAGAGGAGGGCAACCAAAATGATGCAGGGTCTGCATCATAAGATATATGAAGAAAGACTAAAGGAACTAAAGATGTATAGCCTCGAGGAAAGGAGGGAGAGGGGGGACATGATAGAAACTTTCAAATACCTCAAGGGAATCAACAAAGTCCAAGAGGGTAGCATCTTTCAGAAAAAGAGATGTGCAAAAACAAGGGGGCACAATTTGAAGATAGAGGGGGGATGGCTCAGAGGTAATGTGAGGAAGTATTTCTTCACAGAGAGGGTTGTGGATACGTGGAACAGCCTTCTTGAGGAGATTGTAGAGTCAAAAACAGTGGGGGAATTCAAGAAGGCATGGGACAGACATAAGGCAATTCTAGTGGGTGGTAGGAGGAAGTAGGCTGTTGGTTAACTAGGATCTGCAGCTTATCCATTAGGTAGGGAAATGGGCAGACTAGGTGGGCCAAGTGGTCCTTATCTGCCGTCAAATTCTATGTTTCTATGTTTTTTTTGTTCTGTATGTATTGGAAGAATGCTTAATTCTCCTGCTTCACTCCCTCTGCTACCTCAGTTTGATATTTGACTTGGTGCTCTTTCACTAATTTGCTGAACATTCTTGCCTTGATAAGATACTCCTCTCTGTTTTTCATCACTTGGTTGCACTTGTACTTCAAGAAAGCTTTTTCTTTTTTGTTCTTTCACTGCCATTCCTACTTCTTTTTTATACCACATATTTTTTTACTTTCATGCTGTTTCCCACCTTCCTAACACAGAGAATTATAGCCTCTAATACCCCATTCTTAATTAGATTCCACTTGCTCTCTACCCCCACTACTGTTCCAACCCCTCCGTCTTCTCCCTTGGCATGTCATGCATCTTCTCCAAATCTGCCATTTTGAAATCCAGAACATTAGCCTAGGTATGTGTTGTATCTGGCTTAAGCTTTATATGGAACCATATGATCCAATGATCACTGGCACTCAATGATTCATTAACTGTGACCTGCCTCATGCCGTCTCTATTTGTGAGTACCTCATCAAGTAAAACTCACTCGCATATAGGTTATTACACTCTGCAGTAGAAATGCCTCTTGGAATAAATCAGCCAGCATTTGGCTCCTAACACTCGCTGCCACTGGGATGCTCCAGTCCAGATCTGGCATGTTGAAGTCTTTTATCAATAGTACCTCACTCTGCTCTGCTGCCGTCTTGATAGCATCTCCCAGTTCCCTGTCAAACACATTTTTCTGAGATGGTGGCCTATACACTACTAATATCCTGATGTTTCTTCACCAAGTTATGACTACCTGCACCAATACTATCTCCATTCAGTAGCCCATCCAAATGCCCTTCACCACCATGGCTTTTATGTCTTCATTCATGTATAATGCTCCTCCAAGTCCTCCTCCCTGTTCCTTGTCCTTTTGGAATACAGTATAACCTGGACTGAACAGTACCCAGTCATGGTACTGTGTTGACCATGTATCTATGACTACTACCAGGTCCAGCTGTACATCAGCCACTACTATCTGTAGATCATGAATATTATTACCCAGGCCCCTAGCATTTGGGGACATATCCCCATAGTCCCTGTTCTGAAACCTGCCCCTTAGTTTTTCCTCCCCCTCCTTTCCAGTGAGCTCTACTACCCTGGATCTGAGTCTGTCCACTATGCCCACAGGTTAACAGTGGACCACCTTCTGACTGTTTGGGGTTGGACCCATCTCCTCCCTATCCCTCTAACTTGTGAGTCTCAAATGATTAGTAAATTCCTTTGAACCCCTTTGGAGCATTTAACCCTCCATGGCTTGTCACAAATGGATGATCCCACCAACATCATTTTCTGAATTTAAAATAGTCAACTCGGGCCCCATTTTTAGAGCCAGCCAGCTCTGGCACCTTATTCAGACAGACAGCATGATCGGAACTGACTGTGCCATCTGTTTGAATACTGGACTTTGGTAGGGCAGTTCACAGCAAATGGTTGCCATGTCTGGCACAACGCTGTCAGAGAACATAACTGAAAACCACCTATAGGGGTAAAGTGTAGTGCACAGTGGTTAGTGCTGCAGCCCCAATGGGCGATATTCAGCCTACACATGCAAATGAGCATATTGGGTAGCATGCATAGTGCTAAGGGGACATTTGGATGCCCATTATGAGCTCATCTGTGTGAGCACCATCCAAGTGCAATGGGCCAGGTATCCCACCCCAAGCCGTGATCTCTGGAAGCAAATCATTGGTAGTCCAGTGTCCCTCCCCAGCTCCAATCCCTGTCCCCATAGAGAAAAATAGTAAAATTTGTGGTCCAGTGATCCATCCCCCTTTGTTCCCTGATCAACGCTGATGTTCCATATAATGAGTTCTCCAGTAGTCCTGCGGTCCCTCCCTCCTTTCCCCTCCGCCAGTCAACCAATGAGCATGTACTGTCTTCTGTACATGCTCATTGACAGTTCAGTTGGTAGCTGGCTGTGGTGGTGTGAGGAGGGCTGTGCCAGTTACCGATGTGGGTTGGGTGAGGGGGTGGGGTGGTGGGTCACTAGCTGCTTGGTGGGGGGCCACTAAACTACCATGAAAATTATTTATTTGGGTCGGGATGGTGATATGGGAATGGGGAATGGTGAAGGGATCACTGGACCACCGGGGAATTCATTATATGGAATGAGTGTGGCGATTGTGGAATGGGAGACCACTGGACCACAAATTATACTAGTTTTCTATATGGGGACAGGGGTTGGGGCTGGGGAGGGACACTGGACTACCAATGTATTTATTTTTCTCTGTGGGGCCAGGGATCTGGGCTCGGGGCTCAGGAGGGACACTGGACTACCAATGTATTTTTTTATCTATGGGGACAGGGATTGGGGCTGGGGAGGGACACTGGGCAACCAATGTATTTTGTCCAATCTCTGGGGCTGGAGATCTAGGCAGGGGAGAGACACTGGACTATGAATGTATTTTTTATTTTCTATGGGGACAGGGATTGGGGCTGTGGAGAGACATTGGACTACCAATGTATGTTTTATTATTTATGGGGACAGGGATTTGGGCAGGGGAGGGACACTGAACTACTGTAGTTGATTTCCTTTATATGAATGGGGATTGGGGCTGGCAGCCCTTGACAATGCGTAGACAGGGTGTGGGGCACGCACCCCCTCTGTGCACTGTTAAGGACTGAGCTTCAGAAGCATTAACATGCACCTGCCTGGCAGACATTTAGCACTTCAGAAAACTTTCAATATTGTACTACACTGCATATGAATGAGGGAGCCCTCATTTGCACAGGCACAGCACAATATTGTGCTAGATGGTGCTGTTGGGGGTGCATGGCACATATGTGTACCTTGCAAATGAGCATGCCGCCGTTGGCTGGCACTATTCCAGGTTAGCGAGGCACAAACTTGATTTGTGCCATGCTGTTTGAAAATGGGTGTTCATATGTTTGAAAAGTTAATAGAAGATACGAGACAGGGTTTGGAGATATTAACAATAGTTTCCTATCATCTTTTTTTTTCCACTTATCTTTCTGACCCTCCAGCTCAGAACTCTCTCAGGCCACTGCTCTCGCCGACTCGCTCTACCACCCACTGTGTTCCCCTGCCATCTTCAAGTATGTCACAGTTCCCTGGGTTGGGGGACGGCAACCCAGAGAGACTGCAGGGGACAGTGGTGGGGAACCAGCATTGGACATGTGGAGGTGGTACTGGCAGGGCTGTTGCCTATCTGAGCTGGAAGGGTATTTCTCTCCTTCTCCTCCTGTAGGTGCCTGGAGATCCCTCCCCCCCCCACGTGCGTGGTGCATGTCTGATGCTGTGGCACAAGGCAACTCTGCCTGTGTCAGCCATGCTCCCTTACGTGTAGCTCAGACACTCTGTGGCACCCCTGGTCTCCACCAGGGACCGCCAGAGTGCCAAGCAATCCCATGCCCTCCCCCGGGAGAGGAAAGCAGCCCTGCAGGCACTCAATCCATCTCCCTCCCAGCCGACTCCTAACACCCAAGCTCACTCCCCAACTCGGGTCATCAACGTGGTGTCTGGCACCTCAACCCTCAGCGCCACTGTGCTGGCTTGTTTCCTATCATCTTTAAAGCTCACTACTATAGAAACCCTGTATATCAGAACTCTAATTGTGGTTTTTTAAACCCTATTGGAAAGAAAAAGCTCACTACCATAGAAACCCTCTATACAAGAATTCTAATTGTGTTTTGTTTAAACCCTTTTGGAAATAATAAAATGAATACATTACTTACTTGAAAATCTATAAAATGATTGTTTTATATTTAATTTGGTTTTGCAGGGTTTTCTGCAGTGTTGTTATTTAACTTTTATATACTTTGAGTGCAGTGTAGTTATTACTTTCTCATGAGAACAATTTATAGAACATGCTTGTCAAACATCTGGTTTTGAACCAGATGGTCTTGTTTTTGAACATCCTGGTTGGTCCAGGAAATGAATCATCTAACAAAAGACTGTTTTGGGAACCATTAAAACTGGTAAGAAATGTACTTTATTATTTGTAAAACTGGTAGCACCTGCAGAGCTTCTTCCTCTGTGTCTCAACTGCCATGCCATAGCTACTATTGAGTTCACTGACACAAAATATTTAATATTATCTCCATCATGTCTTCATCTTTATAACATTCTTGTGCTTTTGTTGCTCTACATTTAAAAACTGGCAATGACCCAATTGTTAACAATGTTTTGGTAAACACAGCATATTCTTTTTGGCTCTGTGTTATCTAAAGCCCCATTTACACTCATCAGAAAGCTTCAAACCATTGTTGCTGTCATCCACTTTCCATTTACTTTTTTAACATTTTACACCACTACTGACTGATGCACTGAAACTATTTAGAGGTTGTATGACAACTCTGCTATTACAGATTTTTGAAAAGGACATCAGAGTGGGAGCAATTCCTGAAAGTACTGCCCTGATGCACGGTGGGGCTTACGGTATCTCCTGCCTGGCTTTCAAATGAAATACTGTGAAATGGCTATATTATATTACATTATCATAAAAAGATCCTCTGACTACATAACAGGGGCACTTTTTCTGGTAAGAAGCACATTGGCTGCTAATGTATTAACTTGATAAGACACAGAATTAATGCTCATCTTGGATTTTAATTTACTTGTGTTATTTTGTATAACAACTCCACATGTACAGTACATCGCATTTATAGAAAAGACAAACAAATCAAGCTAAGAAGCAGTAAACATTGTCTCTTGGACTATTAGGGATGGGGTCTTTCCAAGTGGGCCATCACAGCCTACTAATGTTAAACATGAGAGTCTTAGACACATAGAGTGATTGTGAGGAAAGTTGGGACTGGTGACGATGAAAGGGGTGAGTGAGGAGATCTCAGAGCTGCGACTGACATTTTGTGATCTGAATCCAGGCCTGTCAACTCTACTTGTGAATTGTGTAGGGCAGATGGGCCCAGTTTTCTTTTGGATCGTACGGTACTCCTTGTCAGAGAGAGTGGTATTTATTTATTTATTTATTTATTTAACTTTGTTGACTGGGAAAGCACACTGGCTGACTGTAGGTACACTGGGCAGTAACAGCATTTTCCATGCATGACCCAGATGCAAATGCACAGACAAAAACAGAAATACAAAGTGGCAGTGTATACAGACATCATGTACATTTACAGCAGGTGAAGAAGTAACAATTAGAGATGCAGTGAAATTAAATTCCGCCTGCGAAGTGAATGCAAAGTGGCCACTTTGCATTATCATTATGCTACGTGAAGTGGCCATTGGAAAGTGCTCACTTCACTTTCTTATTATGACTTCGCATTGTTATTCCGCCTTAATGCTAGGTAAGTCAGAATGACAACAATATAGGTGCTTTAGGCAGCCCCCCCAAACACATCACATGGCTTACAGTACTGTAAATCACATGCTTCAGCCAGGCAGGAAGGAAGTGATTCATACAAACAGATACTTTCACTTTCTCCTTTGCAGAGGTAAAGACAAGAAGCATTTTGTGTAGGAGAGGAGAGTTTGTGTTAACAAGTTTCCTGAGCAAATTCCAAAAACCCAAAAGTTTTTTTGAACGCTAATTCTTTAGTTTTTTTTGTACTGTTTTGTCAGTTCTTTTTGGTGACCTATTTCTTTGTTTTTTAAGTTTTGTTTTGTGTGTGTGTGTGTGTGTGATTGTGTGTGTGTGCCTGTGTTGTGTGAGTGTGTGTGAAGTCGCTCATCACGTCGGAGAGGGAAGGAGTGTTTTTTTGTGCGATGGACCAGGGACAGTATGTGGCCCATGGCTGGAGGGAGTGCGCATGCGTGGGGGTCATAGCCAGGTGACATTGGACAGCTCCAAATTCTTTGGTCCTTCCTCTCCCCCTCCAGAAGTAGCAACACCTCCAGTGCCACCGCCACATCCATCAAGTCTGCCACCACCACCACCAGCAGTAGCAGTTGAAGGAGCTCCAGTAGCACCACGTCTACAGCAGCAGGTGGAACGCCAGGTGCATGACTATGCTGCTGGCACTGCATCTGCCTCTCCTGTACCTGTTCCCCTCCCCCCGCAGCTCCCCAGTTTGGCAGTTTTTCAACTGTGTTGGGGGGACAGCAGCCTTGAGGTGTGTCTGCTTTGTGGTGTGCAGGTGTGTCGTGGCCCCCAGGGAACAATCTGGGGACTGGGAGCCAGTGCACACATATGCTGAACTACCACAAGGTGGAATGGCAGGCTGCCACCGAACAGGCCAGGCCTCCAGCTGCTGGTCCTTTTGTGGCAGTGGCAGAGGGTGCTGCTGTTGTGCATTGCCACAGCAGGAGGAGGGCCACAGCATCAGCTTCTCCAACACCAACCCCGCCACTTCCACCAGCACCACCCTCACCACCACCACTACCTGGTTCTCCATTATGTGTAAAGGTGCAATGGCGACGCACCATGCCCTTCAATATAAAAGTATTAAAGCACATGGTGCATCACCACTGCACCTTTCCTTTACACATAATGTAGCCCCCATAGCATCTGCCATACTTCCAGATCACTGACTTTTCTTTATTAAAATAAAGTATGTTGTGGCATGAGAAAAATGCTGCAACATACTTAAAAGGCTTAACTGGAGGGTAAGCCTTTCAGGGGGCAGAAGCTCCTGTTGCTGACTGCTTCCCTTTAAATATATGCATACACATACAGATATACATGCTCCTTATTGCCCTGTTATTATACTCCAGTGCCTCAGTAATGTTTACTTTCTGTTGTGGAGTGGTTGTGGAAAAGCTGGTGTCAGCAGTGCAAGTATGATGCGCTAAATTGCATGTGTGCAGTCAGTTTTGTTTCCTGTATGTGCGTGTGTGTGATATCAGACATTGTCCAACTTCTTGCAAATATATATATATATGCTGACTTTTTGCAGTGTTTACGGTATAAAGAATAGAGATAAGAATAATGTATATTTTATTGTCACCATCACCATTGGCAGACTAAGTGATATGATATTTTTTCAGAGGTGTCTGGCCAGAGTGCACCTTAGTCACATACTGCACACATGACTTTTAGGAGACCATGTGTTTTTTGTGCTATGATCTCTGCAAAGTGATGTGTGCACTGTGAGTGACTGAGGTGCACAGTGACCCGATACCTCTGAAAAAATATCATATCACTTACTTCGCTGGTGCTGATGGTACAAATAAAATATGCATCATATATTCTTTCTTATCTTTATTCTTTACATACTGCAACAAGTCACACCATATATATGTTTACATGGAGCTGGACAATGTCTGCACACACAGGAAAGAACACTGATGGCACACATGCAGTTTAGCGTAACATACTTGCACTGCTCA
This sequence comes from Neoceratodus forsteri, assembly GCA_016271365.2. NCBI lineage: Eukaryota > Metazoa > Chordata > Ceratodontiformes > Ceratodontidae > Neoceratodus > Neoceratodus forsteri. The sequence continues at coordinate 934,327,109 of CM057449.1, read as the reverse complement.
GTCCTGCTTTTTGCAAAACACTTCAAATCACGAATCCCGACACAAAGTAAACATCACTGAGACTCCAGAAATATTTCTTTTTTGAAATAGACATTAAAGCAGCAGTGCAACAATCTGGTGAAAATTTTGACCTATACTTTTTTATGTTATTTTACATTGCCACTTTACTTACCTCCTGACTTGTATGATATCATTCTTTCCAGTATCTGAGTCTGCTTTAGTACTTTTTTTCATGTCTGAAATAATAAAAGGGACACTCCTTCTAATATGGTGTGGACCAGGTCTTCGTCAGTATTTTCCACTGTTTTTCTCCATCAGTTGTTTATCTATTACTTCTGTTGTAAAATTAACAATTATGTAGCAGGCAGTGTTTTATGACCTCACAGAACAATATTTGTTCTAAAACAGCTGCAAATAGTGATGAAAACCTGGTCAGAGACATATTAAAAGGTGTGGCCTTTAATTTTTTCAGACATGAGAAAAAGTAGTAAAGCAGACACAAATTGTGAAAAGAAGGGTATCATACAAGTCAGGAGGAAACTAATGGCTGGCAATCTAAAATAGCATAAAAAAGTATAGGTCAAAGTTTTCACCACATTGTTGCACTGCTGCTTTAATTTATAATTTAAGTATGACATTATGAGCTCACAATCACAACACACAAAATGCAACTGTCTTGTGTCTAGAAAATTCCCAAGTGCTGATGAAGTGGAATAGAAGCGTTATACCACATGCAAACATAGAAACATAGAAACATAGAATTTGATGGCAGATAAGGACCGCTTGGCCCACCCAGTCTGCCCATTTCCCTACCTACTGGATAAGCTGCAGATCCTAGTTAACCAGCAGCCTACTTCTTTCTACCCCCACCCCCTAGAATTGCCTTATGACTGTCCCATGAGTGCTTGAATTCCACCACTGATTTTGACTCCACAACCTCCTCCGGAAGGCCATTCCATGCATCCACAACCCTCTCTGTGAAAAAATACTTCCTTAAATTACCTCTGAGCTGCCCCCCCATCTTCAAATTGTGCCCTCTTGTTCTTGCACGCCTCTTTTTTTGAAAGATCCCAAGAATGTATTGGGCAGTCACTCATGCATGTAGTGGTCACACAGAGTACCCAGAACTTTTCTGCATCCCCAAAATACCACTGTCTTCTGTCCAGAAAATTTCCAAGTGCTGTCGAAGTGAAGTGGGAGCGCTACACCACATACAAAGTCCTCCAGAATGTATTGCGCAGTCACTCATGCACGCAGTGGTTACAAAGAGTTCCCAGAATTTTTCTGCATCCCCAAAATGCAACTGTCTTGTGTCCAGAAAATTCCCAAGTGCTGACGAAGTGAAATGGGAGCATTACAACACATGCAAAGTCCCCCAGAATGTATTGCACAGTCACTCATGTACGCAGTGGTCACACATGCAAAATGCAACTGTCTTGTGTCCAGAAAATTTACATACTCTGTGATGATGATGATGTCATGATGCACAGTGTCTTGCCAAACCATGTGAAGGAGGGATAACATGACATGAATCCATTCAGTGTTCCGTCAGAAATGATGACTGTGAGAGAACTGTTGCTGGTCCAAAGTGTGCTGCAGTTCCCGTGAATGTGATGCGATCACCTCAACCGGATGGAAGGGTGCCCTTTGTGTGTACACTAATAGTAGCATTGGTGAGTTTATATATATATATATATATATATATATATATAGAGAGAGAGAGAGAGACAGAGAGAGAGAGATGTATTTTCTAGGTGGGGGTTGGGGGTTCGACATACAGTATCTATACATGTACTCATTGTATTGTTTTGTTTTGTATCACAGGTCACATACTGTTGGTGCACACATAGCAGTGCTTGATGAGAAATTTTGGCATTGAAATTGGAAATGGAATACTCTCAAGCCAATGAAGGCAAGCATTTATTTATTTTTTTTTTGGGGGGGGGGCATATTTGCAAGAAGGCCTCTTTAATGGTTTATTATTTCGTTACTTCTTCACAGATTTCATCTGCATCCTTCTCCAGTCCAGTAATGGTGGTCATGGATTGTGATCATTTGAAACGACTTCTGCTTGTTGCTTGTTTGCTGCAGCCGGGGGCATGATGTTGAAGAAGTTCTTTGGATAAGGCAACTATGACACAACAAAGCATCTGGAAGTTTCCTAAAAAAAGAAATGAAGGACTTATTACAATTTGATTGCAGCAGTAAGACATTATGTTTAAGCTGTGGCTTTTCCACTGGTATCTGGATTAACACTGCAATTATCAGATTACAATTTAATTTAGTACCAGGCTGTGTAACAAATACACTGTGTCAGTGTCCCTGCATCTCTACTCAAGTTACATTTTAAAACCACATCTTGTCAAGTAACAGAACCTGAGTCCAACTTTTTCAACACTGTCATGGATGCACAGCTCAAATCTGGAATACAGAGCATGATATGTTGCAGAAATATTTTTTGTGACGTACAAGTCACCTAGTTTATGAATCATCAGTCAGATTTGTTGCACTCTTATGAAAAAAAAATAGGAACAGATGAAATAAAATTGATATACTTACCAGTATGGATTGGAAATGGATATCCCATAGGATCTTGCAGACAGTACTGCTGCTATACCATTGATACAGACCTTCAGCGAAGGAGAGTTGTTTGTTGTTAACCTGTAAAAAAGCAAAATAAGTTGACAGTATGTGTTTGACCATTGCAGCTCAGAAAAGCAACACAAAACAAAACACACAGCTAAAAGAAATTGAATAGCATGAAAAACACTAGTACACATACTCACTTTAAAGTTTTAATAGTAAGAAGCTGTGTGCCTGTGGCCGATGGATGTGGTCTCCTGTTTAACTCTCTCTGCCTTGGCCTGGTCAATGTAATGGAAAAACATTGTCACAATGGCACTGGTGGTGGGTGGTGGTGGTCATAGCTGTGGCACATGATGACATTCCCTCTCACATCTTCCTGTATCTGGAGGTGGTGGCAGTGATGAACAGTAGTCTTATGGTGGTGGTAGTTTGGGGGGACACACAGTCACATTTCCTATGGTGGCAGTGGAGAACAGTGGTCTTATGGTGGTGGTAGTCCGGGGGCCAGGATATACTGTGCTCTGTATTACAAATGTGATGACATGACATATGGAATTTGAGCCACTATGAGTGGGACAGTGATTTAACTTTATGAAAAAGAGAACATGTATCCTACAAGACATGTGACTGCCTTTTATCCACTTAAGTTAAAACCTGCCAGCATTAACCTCATCATCATTCATCATCATCCTCAGAAAGAAATCTGCCCTCACAGTCTTCTATGTCTGAATTCTCACCATAGGGAAATTCTTTCTCTATTGTGTTATCTTCTACGTCAGTAGTAGGCCGCTTCATGCTGTCACTGCCACCAGGATGGTCCCTGTCTTCCACATCAGCAAACCATGAGTATGCTAGTGTACGAATACAGAGGTTTCAGCCTGAGCTGGTATGTGCCTCTCATTAATTTTTATGAATGTCAGCAAACTGACATTTGCAGGAGAGAAGTTTGTACGATGATTCCGAGCTATTGCACCTGCTGAGCTGAATACCCTCTCGACACTCACACTGGAGGGTGGGCACGTCAGATACTTCATTGCCACAGTGGTCAGCTCTGGCCATTCACTGACCTTTCCATTCCAGTATAAAAGGGGATCATCAGTAATTGACAGATGCCTACGTCCAGTGGTTGATGCATTATCCGCTTCTCCAGAATCATTTATGTCACAAATCCCCACTTGGGACAAAGCCTCCCAAAGTGGGTTAACGCCAGCCGCTTTTGGAGACAGACCACCTGGAACTGTAGTCCCCTTCCCCTTACAAGATATGCTCGATACTACTCCTCCAGGTTCACCTTCAGCCTGATTATACTGCTCAGGTTTCCTGACCTTGGCACATGACCTCTGTGCCCCATGAACCAAGCGCACCAGTTGCCCACTGATATTTTTTACCTGTTCAGGCCCACCCTCCAGTACTGAGGCAATTCCATGTTTGTATTGTGGGTCCAGCATTGTTGCGACTGCAAAGTTGTCACTATGCTAAATGCTCAAGATGTGACAATTCTGGTTGAATATTGTCAGCATGTGTTTCAGCACCACACTGCTAGCACTGTCTCTGGCAACATCAAGGATATGCTGTACATTCACCAATGTCTGCCTCAGCACCCACAGCAGTGGAATTGATTGGCTAATGGAGGCAAACTCACCACTCACTGCCTGTGCGGCATGTTCAAAAGGCCTCAAGATTCTTATTACAGAGTCCATGAGGTGCCACTGTTCAGTTGTCATAGACATGGAGGCCCTGGAACTGTCATGGCTAGTGTGCATGACAAGATATTCTGAGATGCCTTTGTACTGTTCATACAACCTCTCTACCATGTATAAAATGGAGTTCCACTGGGTGACAACTTCTGGCTTGAAGCGATGCTGCGGGACGCTATTTTGGATCTGCAACTGCCGAAGCTGGTCAAGGGCCTTTGCAGAGCATGAAAAGTGAGAACAGATACTGCGTGCAACTGTCAGCATTTCCTTTACATTAGGGTGCTGCAGAAACTCCTACACCACAAGATTTACAGTGGATCATTCATGGAACCTGAAAAAAGCCACCATTCACGATGTATTTCACCACTTTTGACTCATTGTCACTTGCTATGAAACCAGCTCCCATGGACAGAGGGTTCAGCCACTTGTCAATTTCGGTCAGTACCACATCCAACATGTTTTCACTAGTGTGTGAACAGGTCACGTTGTCCATAGCAATCGTTGCATGCTGTCGAATTCCTGGAAGATTGCTACCACAACACTCCACCTTACTACACCGATTATTCACACTACTAACAGCACAAATAACCCCGGGCACCTGTGCCCAGTGTGCAGTTATACACAAATATGAACTCCCTGCTGTTTTTGCCACTTGTCCACATAGCCATACTTAAATGGATGAATGGAGAAGAGGAATGTTGAAGAGCATGTCTTACTGAGTCAGACACCGTACGGTACAACTTGGGGACAGCACGGGTCGAAAAGTATGTCCTAGATGGGACTTTCCATTCAGGACAGGCACGTGCAACAAACCACAGGAACTCAGAATTCTCCACAAAGGAGAAGGGCAAAAGATAAATTGTCAGCATTTCAGCTACAGCAGCATTAAGTTCACGTGACACTGTATGATTGGGTGGTTACTTCAGCTTTTAAACAAAAACACTCTGTAATGTGGGCTGACTTAAACGTTTTACACAGGGTGTGATGACAAATAATTGTGCTCTGCGAATGGCAGAGGGGGTGGAGTGTGGACATGTGATGAAGATGATTGCACAGGTGATGACAAACCCAGAAAAGCAGTTATTTTCTCAGATTTAGCAACAGGAGTTGATGGACCACTTGCACTAGACATACTGCATTGACCACCACCACCACCAAAACTGCTACTCTTACCACCACTGGACAAGACTTCAAAATAATTCTGCTCTTCCACCTCATCATGCTTGTAGTAATCCTCTGCTGTTATTTCATCAGTACTGCACACATTTAATTTTGTACTTGATGCTACAGTCATGGAAGGGGATAACATGCTCGTTATGGTTGATGGCGAGGATGAGCACCCCACTGTGGTACAGGTATTAGCTGCCATCTTGTGCTGAGTCTACAGTGCCATGTGTCTATTCTTAAGATGTGTATGCTGTCCTCCTGTGCCCAGATGGCTCCCCTTTTTACCGTGACTCACACGCACCTGGCAAGCCTGGCAGATTGCAACTGACTCATCATTTGCATCTTCCACCAAAAAATCCCCAACAAGGGATTTTGATGCTCTAGTTTTAACATGTCCCCCTGATGCTGCTTATTGGACTCCATTTTTTTAAGCCATGAAGTGTGTGTGTGTGTGTGTGTGTGTGTGTGTGGGGTGCTATATGATTTTTCAGGCAGGACACACGTGGACTCCAGCTGACCACCATGACTACCTATCATTATTACTGGGTCATCATGATCAATTGAAACTGGTAAATCACAACTTTTTACGGGGTGCAAACAGGCCCAGATACAGCCACCTTGAGTTTGTTTTTCTCCGGTTCCCAACAGTGGTCACTGACATCATCATCATATTCATCAACATCATCCACATCTTGTGCTTGAATGTTGACATATGGACTGCATGTTGCAACCACAGCAACATCATCATCATCAGCACCTCCATCACCCAAAATTTTTTCACCACACTCTGAATCACTGCATGGCAAATGCATGACCTGTACCACAGTGGAAGAAATATCACTTTGTGTGCTATCGTTAACATGATGATCAGAATCCTCATGTTCAGTTACTGGGATGTTACTGGGAGTATGACATCTACACTGTCACTTACTGCCACTGTTTCATGCTCCACTATATTTTTGGACATGATAAACTGGTCAGAAATGGAACTTGAGGCAGCAATACTCATACCATCATCAGCAACTGCACTAACACCACCAGCTGGGATTTCATCTCCTCCAACTATGAGTGAAGCTACTGATTGCACTGTAAAAAACATTAAATGACAAATACCTTTCCTCACATCTGTAATGCACTTCTGCGACTGCGGACTACTACTACCATGCCCACAGACAATCTTAGCACTGGCAGCAGTGCCATGGTGAGAAATAGCTTTGCTTGCATGTCTCTTTGTGGGCATTTTGGGGGATCAACAGGATTATGCTAAACAAATTTAGATTTTGGAATGTTCACTCTGGGTGGGGGCCATGGGGGGTGACACTGGATGTGAAGCCAAAAAAACAACTGTAGCTTCAACAACAAATACAGACACAAAGTCACAACAAGTTCAACAACACCTTAACTAACCAGTGGTGTTCTCAAGTCACAAACAATCCTATCTAGAAAAGAATACCTTTTGCAGGTGGTGGGGAGGGGGGAACACTGACTGCAGATTACTGCTGTGCAAAACCAGGAAAAGATACCACAATGGCAGTACAAAATCACACAGCTGCAGTGGATAGCAGGTTCACACTGCTGCACCTGCAATTACACTGTGGCACAATAAAAGGTGTATTATTTGATGTCATGTCATGCCCAACATACATACTCACACACACACAGAATTTGTCTACAAGTAATGCGTAGAAAATTAAAAACTTCAGTAATATACAATGTATTTTAAACAACCAGGTCCCTCCAGACCGCAACACACACAATCAGCAAAAAAATTTCAACAATTACTAAAAGTATTACTGTGTGTACATTAACACAGTCAGTAATACAAGAAAAATATAACCAAAAAACAAAGAACTCCCTATTTCTCCAACTTAAATCTACTTACACCAGATACGTTCCTCTCCAAAGCACACTTCCACTGTCTCCCAGTACATAGACTGAATGTTGTACATTAACATTCAAAATCCACACACAAACAATAAATGCTCGATGATATGAGCACAGGAGGGTTTCCTACAATCAATGAACTAAAGTTTCAGCAAAACAATTACTCAAAAAGACGTTTTTAACAGCTTTTACAAGGTTTGAATCACAGAGAGCTCTCAGAGCAGACTGTCCCTACAGCTTCCTACATATACTACCGCAAACTGAGGCTGTGCAGAACAATCTAGAGAACATCTGACCTGAAATCCCATGAATAACTGCAAAATTCACCTTTGAAGCTTAAAAGCAAGGTGAAGTGAGGCGAAGTACATTGTTCTCAATGTACTTTGCCTTAAGATTTGGTGGAGCAGTGGTTTGTGAAGGCGGAGTGACGCAAAGTCATTGTCTTCAATGGACTTCACGTTGCCCATTATAATGAAGTACTCCACTTCACGTTGTGGAACACTCCACGAATTCGCCTTTACGCCACGAATCACTCCGATGAGCGAATTGAGGCCATTTCACCCATGTCTAGTAGCAATATATACAAAGTGGTATTTACATGATATAATATCAAGTCATCATTTATAGCAGGAGAAAAAGTAACAATATATATACAGTATATACAGGGCAATATTCACATGATACTAAATTACAGAAAGTACAGAATGGTGTAGCAATGTGATTGGAGTGCAATGGTGCTTGGTGTTTCTGAAAAGCGCACTGATGAAGCTTCTTCTGAAAAAGCCATCTTTGAACAAGGACATCCTAGTGAACTACCAACCTGTCTCTAATCTGGCCTTTTTTGGGCAAGGTTATTGAGAAGGTAGTTGTGCTGCAGCCTTGAGGTCCACCTCACTGCCTTTGACATATGTGAATCTCTCCAGTCTGAGTTTAGGTCTAGGCACACCACAGAAAATGCACTAGTTAGGGTACACTGTAACTAGCTCAGGGTGAGAGCTAGAGAAGAATGGTCAGTTCTTGTTCTCCTTGAGCTCTCCTCAGCATTTGACACTGTAGAGCTTTGGCTGTTGTTATACCAGCTCAGGGAGTATGGGGGTCTCACTGGAAAAGACATCTGCTGGTTTAAGTCTTATCTCAGTGGCAGGATGCAGAAGGTTGTGGCGGCAAGTTGCTCCTCACTCCTGGTGGTTCTGTCATGTGGCATACTCCAGGGCTCAGTCCTCTAACCTATGTTGTTTGAGTTGTACATGCTACCCTTCCCTGAGGTCATTAGATGATATGGGCTTGGGTTTTATTGCTATACAGATGATACCCAACTGTATATGTCTTTTGCACCCAAGACACCGGGTGCTATTGATGTGCTAAATAGGTGCTTAGCCAAGATCCAAGATTGGATGTCATTGAGCTGGTTGAGACTTAAACCAGATAAAACTGAAGTACTGATGCTGGAGCCGGGTCACAGGAGGGTAGTGGCAGTTACTGAGAGGGAGGCAGAGTTTTGACTCTGCCCCTCTAAACTTTTGGCTGCAACAAAGGTGAGAAATCAGGGAATCATTCCGGATGAGGGCTGACACTTGTGTTTGAGATGTTGGCAATAGTCCAGAATGGCTTTTACCATCTATGTAACATCAGCCAGCTCAGATCCCTTAAATCTCCTTGGTGATTTGGCCACACTGATACATGTGTTTGTGACTTCAAGGCTTGACTACTGCAACTTTCTTCACCCTTGCATCAATGGAGGTATGCTGCAGCACCTGCAGCTGGTGCAGAATGCAAGTGCTAGGTTGCTGATCTATCTTTCAAGAACATGTCATGTTTCTAGTGCTGTGTGGAATTTTCATACTCCAGTGGAATTTTCAAAATTCCACCGAAACTCTGCTGAATTTCTCCACAAACAGAATGGTGAAATTCTGTGGTAGAAAATAATTGTGGAATGATTTTCCGCAGAAAAAATGCTGTTCTGTGGAGTATTATTCCGTGGATCTCAACATTTTCTGCAGAAATTCTTGCAGAATAATTTTTTCCTGTGGAAAAATAGCCTTTTTCACAGAATATTATTCTGTGGATCAAAGTATGTAGAATTCTGCTGAAGAACCAGTGAAATTCTGGTGGAAATTCCACCGGCAAAATCACCATTCTGAGCTAATTCTGCTGGCAGAATTCTGCATTCTGCACAGCACTACATATTTCCCTGTTGCTGCGTGATCTATACTGGTTCATGATTAAGTGGAGTATCACCTTCAAAGTGGGCTTACTCAGTTATAAAGCCCTGCATGGGCTGGGCCCACATTACCTGACTGATCTCCTAACTTCTTACGTACCCTTGCACCCTCTCTGCTCCACTAAAATGAGGGCTTCCTGTTGGTGCCCAGGGCAAGGCTAAAAACCTCAGGGGACCGAGACATTGAAGTGGCAGGTCTGGTCCTTTGGAAGTCTATTCTAAGAGCAGTGGGAGAAGCCTCCTCGGTGAAGGCTTCTAAGAGGGGTCTGGAAACATATTTGTTTGCACAGACATTCGAGGACTTATTTTCCTACTTTGTCATCACCCCAGGCTGTTATTAGTGATTGATTGACTGATTAATTGACTGATTCATCCAAGACAGTTTTTATGATTTTATGCAGTTATCAGACCTGTAGTTATTTATCAAGTTTATTTATTGATTTGTTTTATTTGTTTGCAACGTCCTATTGTATTCACCTGTAGTGACACCATGATCCTACAGGAAGGGTGCCAGAGAAAATAAAGACTACTGCTACCACACACACACAACACACACACACACACACACACACACACAAACTGACACAGTGACACAGACAAATGCTCACTCATAGCCATACACTTATGTGCACACACCTGCCTCAGTCATGACCTGAAGGAACCTCTCTTTAGTCAGACAAAACAAATTGAACCCAAATAAACACCAGTACCACCACACTAATTTCAGTTGTGGTCAGAGTCTAGATTCATAGTGCGCACGCACACACACACACACACACACACTCACACTCTCTTTCTTTCTCTCTCTCTCTCTCTCCCTCTCTGTTGCTCTCTGTCCCCCTTGAAATTATTCAGCAGCTTGATGCCTTTTTAGCAAAAAAGCAAATGCTTGTCATTTATTTTGCTCATTCAATACAAGCACTGTTTAAACAAAGAAGCTAGTTATCTGCAGTCATCAAAAGAAAAGTAAACAGTCTCCAACATCCCTTCCTAATGGGATTACCTACCCCCAAGAGTCTATCAATAAGTGTGTATAAAAGAAGGCTGGCCCAGTGGTGCTGAGGGTTGAGGTGCTGGATGCCACACCTCACACCACACCAGCGACCCGGGTTTGGGAACGGACTCTGGCCGCCAAGGGTTGGCAGGGGACAGGGTGGATTGAGTGTCCCTGGACTGCTCTCCTCACTGTGGGGTGAGCTGGGGAAGTATGTCACACTGGAGTGGACCCTGGTGATGACTGGGGGCAGCGCAGTTGCAGTGCCAAGGGGTGGAGCACGGCAAGACATCCACATACGCACAGCTCATCATTGCACTGCCAGCTCCTGGGGACAAAAATAGAGGAAAAAGGCTGGGCACAACTGAGCAGCTTGATGGCCATGCTCCTGCCAATCTTTAGGACTGTCGTGGAGTCACGCTGGGGGGTCTGGTCCAGCCCGGCCCGGAAAGATAAGGGGAGACCCTCCAGTGGGTTAGGGCAGCCACACCGGATCCCCATAATGCAAGTGAGCCTGCTGATCTCCAGGGCAGTGGGGGCCATTGGCTGGATGCCCCCACCGATAGCGCTGCAGAGGTGCATAAACAAGGAGGTGATAAAAAAAATAAGTGTGTATAAAAGTGGATCCTGCTGATCAATATATACAGAAATGCAAGTATGAAACATTTTTTTGTGTGGGAGGTGCGCTGGGCAATTGCATAATTGCAGTGTGTAAAAGGCAAGAGTATGATAGCATTAAACATCTATAATATCCCTCCTACACATACATACACACATAAGACTTCACATTTTGAAAGATCACTATATGCAAATCAAATCTAAGGTGTGCATTTTCTATCTGTTCTATTACCAATAGATACATGCAGATTACTCACGTAACAATGTTCAATACATGCTATGCTGCTGCATAATTTAAGCCTTGCAACAGACATTAAGGGAAATTATTCAACTTGCAAAGGAGCAGGAATGGGAAGTGAACAAATGCAAACTTGGGACAACACGCTATGATGCCTTCTCAATCAGCATCAGATTCTCAATACCACCTCAGGTATCATGTAATGTGAGTGAGCATTATTGAGCGGCTCAATATGAGTGACTCAATAATACAACTCACCTTTAGAGTGAGAGGAGAAAAAGAGCACCAGATGATTATAGTGAGTGTAGCACTGAGGGACATACGCTACACTCGTAAGAAAGGAGATAAGTAGACCAATTTGGTCAAGTCCTGCTGAGCTTGCTGTGTGATGTAGTGACTTGAGTTACTGCCTCTGGAGCCTGTGGTGCCAGGTTCAGATCCTGGTTTAGGAAGCTATTTTGCTTCCTGGGGGAGTTTCTATTTTCTTCTGTGTCCCCTCCCCCTGGAGTTTACAATCTATAGTTTGGGGGGTGTGGGGAGGCTTGCCCCCACATAAAAAACATAAAGTTTTGATTTCCAATTAAGTAAGTGACCGTCACTATTTGTGATGTTTGGTGCTATGTGGCTCGCCCTTTTGACGCTGGGCAGCTGTTGAGTCACGTTACGTGGTTGGCAATCTTATAGACTCGCCCTTATCACATAAATCCCCACCTTAAAACCATGTTTGATGTTCTCATTATTTGGAGAACTGCTGGAGCTCCCAGTCTGTCAATCTGTCTGCCAGTGGATAGTTTCTTACCATATCTTGGCATTCACCTGGACCCTCTTGGTCAGGAGGGATTTAGTCAGGGATTGTCGGATTCTCTCTCTCTCTCTCTCTCTCTCTCTCTCTCTCTCTCTCTCTATCCTCCATAATGTCTTAGATGTTGCTTCAGAAATGCTGTGGAACAGCATGACAAAGGAATGGAAATCATAAGTTGTTCTATGACCCAGAATTCCAACAAGTGCGAAGACTGCACAGCTGTTCCACATCCCTTACTTTGTCTGTACTCAGCCACCTTATCTTGTCAAGCTTCTCTGGACACAGTACCTGCATCTTGGTGGAACAGCAATAACAGATCCAGTGGTCAAATTGATCCATGGCAGAAAACTCCAAGACCTGGCAGTACAGCACACAACACGTTGTCTACTTTCGCTTTGGCAGTCATATCAGGTAAGTCATGGGAGTATTCCCACTCATAGGAGGTGAGTAGCGGGAGCAAATAAATCTGTACTGTTGCCTAGTGAATGTTTTAGATCATCTTTGGCTAGTTTATGTAATAAGCATTGTAATTGCTATGGATAAACTGTGTTATTATATTGGACTAGTATTCTGTGATTGATTAGAAAATGGGCTTTTTATTTTGAGGCATCTGATTGGTTGATACCCATTCCACAGGGTTACATTAACTTTCAGTAGATGCCCATCAAATAAAAAGTGCTAGCACAAGCCGACCTCATGCCTAGTCACATATCCTTGTGCCCAGCCTACTTCCTCATTGGCTGAGGCACTGGGCACAAAATTTGAAAGTGCCGCCATTTTGTAACTGCTTAGCGAGAGAGCGTGTGATTCCCCCACTCCAGACTAACTCATTCTTACATCAGACACAACTCAGTAGTGGCAAAAAAAAAAATCTATGTACATGTTTCCCTTTCAAAAAATAACAGTCTTTTTTCTTTTGTTTTCCTATCATAAAACCCCTGTTGCCACCACTGATTCACCTTATGTAAACACAAACTTGTAACCCTCACACCATAAACAGCCATCGTTATCAACACAAACATAATTCAGAACCAAGCAAAGCAAAACTCTATTTTTTTTTCCTTTTTAACAGAACCAAGTCAGACTACACACAGCAGTTCATTTCAGTGCTAATCCCGCAGCATACACACGCATGTTCTCGATAGCCTGTGCCTGCCTTATCATTGCTGTTCAGCTTTTTTCATTCATCACCAACAGAATGAAAGAGGGGAGGTAAAAAACAAAGCAGGTTCCCCACTGAAGAAATATAGGCGTACCTCTCCTGTGCTCCACAAAGCAGCTTCACGGCTCATTTTTTTACTACCGGTCCTGCGTTCCATTGCTCTTCCAGATCAAGGAACTGTACCTCTCCTACACTTCATTCCCTTTCCCAATCAAGTGCCATACTACTGTTGTATGAGAGTAAATAAACTGTTAACCGCAGCCTTCAGTAACAAATTGTAAAAAACAATGCAAGTGCCAGGCGGGGTTCAAGTGCCAAGGATCGGACGTGCTTTCACCAGTAACTAAACAGTAAAATGCTGTGCTGCTCTCTACTGGTAAGGATTGTCAAGAACACCAGTAGAGGGAGTATTTTGCTAAGAAAACTATAAATTAATGTTTTCTTTAAAAAAGAAAATTAAATGGTTGAAAAAAAAAAAGATTACAGTTAGCCCATTTTCTGAGTGCAATAATACATTCCAGGGTGGTCGGTATGGGCAATACCGCCAACCCTGTCAGGTATTATTGCTCGCTTACTGTATTTTGTATATGGCAATTTATGATGTCTGTAGTTGTATGTAAGTATTGTATTTTGTCTTTGTTATGTTGAGTGTTGGATGCAATTGGAAAAGAGATACTTTACCTCAATTTGTTATCCAATAAAGTTGAAGTTGAAGTTGAAAAAACTTCCCATGCTCTGGGGCTGAAAGCTTTTGAATTTTGCCAGGGTCTGCATGATATTGGCCAGGTAGAGGGAAGAGGAGCTACTAGATATCAGGAACTGCTCACTGCTGGCTGGAAAAAGGAGGGGGGATTGCTGGGCATCAGAAACTACTAATCATACCAGGTGCTGCAAACTATCAGACTGTAACACAGAAATTTATAATGGTCTGTTATGACTACCACAATTAAACCATGACTGCACAAATAAAGGCATTAGTTTCCATCATGGCTTGAGAATTTACACTTCTCTATGGTTTATGTGTCTGGCATTTTTATTCAGCCACTCTGGCACTGTGTACCATAGTTTGGGAGTCAGTAAATGTCACAGTTTTCAATAAAAGAATGTTGCTTGCTTGCGACAACGGTGACAGAGGTTCAGGAATGAGTTTGGGTCATCAGAGGACCAGCCGGAGAAGAAAGACAGAGCATCCCAGTTCACAATCTCCATCTCAGGGGGACAGAGATAGTGTATCCTGCCATAAGACCACCACCTGGGTGAGTACAGGTGATGATGCAGGCATGATTGCTTAAGGTAGGTGGGGGACAAGCCATTTGCTCAGTGGTATGTAGTTGCGCTCAGTGTGCCCACATCCATCAGAGAGCATTTCTATGAGAAGAAGGATGGGGAACAGTGGAAGTACTCTGCAGCAGGGCAGGGTGTGGCACCAGTGGTACTGTCTTGCCCCCAATCTGCTGACTACCCACCCGCCTCCAAAACTGAATTGGTTGTGTGGGGGCCCTTGCACACTATCCCCAAATCTCTTTGGTGGGGAATCTCAAGGCTATTGTTGGGTAAGTTACTTTTTCTATACTTTCTATTACATTTGGAAACTTGTTCCAGGAAGCTCTGTGCAGTCACTAGCAAGGATGGATAAGTACTATAAAAAGTAATACACCTTACAATTATAGTTACTTATTTCTTTTTATACAAAAACAATACAAAAATAATAAATAACTATAAAAGATTAAATTTTTTTAAAGCAATAGGTTAGTTACTAGTTACTTTCAAATAAACGAAATCAGTTACAGTTACGTATTTCTTTTGTATAAAAATACATAAGTAATTGTAACTGTAAGGTGTATTACATTTTCCAGTACTTCTCTATCCTTGCTAATGACTGCACATTGCTTTCTGGAACACGTTTCCAAAAGTATTAAAAACTAATAGAAAAAGTAACTTACCCAACACTGCTCAAGGCAACACAGGTAAGGGGTAAGTGACTGAGAAGGCATGGGTGAGGTTTTGAGTTTGCCATCTAAGTGTATTTTGGGGCAACTGGGGACATTTTTTTGCTTACAAAAACAAACAATCAAATTTTTGTTCTCACCATGGCCCTTGAACTCTGGCTCCCAGAGCTCATGCAAGCCAATGCCACCTCCCCAGACTGTACTTCAACTACCACCCCTCCCCAAAATAAAAAAAAAAACAAGAATGGCTTTTTTTGCTGACTTACTGGTGTTGTGGACCTCTAATTGGTTCAAAGTTTATCACCATCCATTTTTAGCACACAAGCAGAAGTCTGATTAACCCCTCCAAGTAAAAAAAAAAAAAATACTAGGCCATTGTCTTGTTGAGGGCTGTCAAGCTCTCCTCCCTTGGGTCAAAGGTTATCATCCACTTTCAGGTTACAAGTTGTAGTTTGTTCAACTCTCTCAGAGGGGAAATAAATAGGAAAATACACAGGTGATAATGTCTTTTTGCAGAATTTTCATGCTCCCCCTCTCTCTACACCCCCCCTCCACACCTCACATTGTAAGTGCAGAGGGACTGTTGTGGCAGGCTGCACAACACTAAAAAAAAAGAAACAGCCAAGACTGCTGTTGCTGTTTCATATCCCCCAGGATACAGTGTCCTACAACTTGCATCATGGAAGTCAGTTGAAGGTAAGGGAAGTGAAGGTCTCATCAAAGACTAGGTGGGTAAGGGTCTCTTTATTTGCTCATCCCATGCCCTATCAGCCTAGCATGCTCACTCAGCTCTAGGCCTGGGACAGAGGGACTACGCTCACAATGAACTCGAGGCTGAAAGTGATCTGGAAATCTGATCTCACAAATCCCTCTCCCACCCTTTCCTGGCTCCGCTCCAGCATCTCAGCTGATGAGCTGATCAATGTCTCTCTTTCAGCCTCAGCTGCCTGAAAACAAAGTGCAAGCACAGTATAGGATTGATGTGCAGTCCTAATGCACCATACAGTATGAGAATTATAGGATTGCATTCAGCCTGTACTGAAGTTGGCACTTTACTGACTTTTTGCTTTAAGACATCAAACTGGAGTACTTTGCTTTTGCCTCTGTTTATTTATTTATGTAAGTATTTGTAATATTTAGCCAGAAATTGCACACTAAGTCTCTTTCCAGGTATGTTCTGGGAAGTAGATAGATGGACTTTAGTTTTTTTTTATTGATGGGGGATGTTAGCCATGACACTGAGGAAACTCCTTTACTCTTTGAAAGGACTAAACTGGTTAGTTGGAGACTACTGTGTCTCTATAACAATAATCAAAAAGTACTTTCATGTATTCTAAATAAGCATTTGGTGAAAGCGACCACCAAAGTTATTTCACATTCCCATAGCTAAGCAATACCCAAGAGATCCATTTCTGATAATCTGATTCTACTGAGAGAATTGGTACACAGCGGGATTTTAGGTCAGGTCCGGGGGCCTTCTCCTGGCCCTTGACCAGGGGAAGACATGTGACAAAGTTATATATAACTACTTGTACAATGCATTAAGAGCATACGGGATTCTGCATGTTTTCATCTCCTGGATTACCACACTTTATTGTCATGCTGTTTCCATTTTAAACATTAATGGTTTCCAGGGGAACCATATTTAAGTATGTAGAGGTGTTCAACATGGATGCCCCTTAAGCCCCCTGCTGTACACCTTGCTATTGACCCCAGCTAAGAATGATCCAGATTTCAAACAAAACAAAATGCTTTGTGCACTGGAGAATATAAATCAGGATGCACTGATTTATAAAAAATAAACAAACAAAAGAAATAAAAACAGCAGGGAAGCACTGGCAGGACTCTTTGGAGAATGGTAAATTAATTAATTAAGAGCAGAAAATCAGTATGATGACTAGCAGCACCAGGGCTTTGACCAAATGATCTTCACCAGGGGGCATGTCAAACAGTGCCTTGCATTGTTCTTAAAAAAGCAAAGATTTAAAGTGATAGTGACATATTAAACTTGTTAAAAAAAACAGAAAGTAAAGTAATCAACACAAAACAGAGAAATATAAAGCAGCATAAATCAAGGAAGAACTGAAACTGGAAAGCAGAGATGGCAGTTAAGCTCTAAATGTTTCTATATATGTAAGATCAGTTTTCCATGCAAATATTTCTTGAAATCAAAGGAAACACCTAGTTGTAAAAAAACTGGAATTGCTTAAACATTATATGTCAGAACATTAAGCACACATGGAGTAATGGTATTTCTATTCCAACAAGATGTTTGGAACTAAACAAACCGTAGCACTCAATCCTATGTAAAGCAAATCTATGGAAGCTTTTAAATAATGCTAAACCATCTCTAGTGAAATGAAAGGGAAGTGCAGAGGTTGATAGCCAAAGGCTCAGAGGTATATAATACCAAAACCACATTGTAAAACATTTAACATTGTCATTGAGCATAATGACAAGGTGAGGACTACTAGCATAAAGGAAGAATTTTGCTTGAAATATTTTATTTACTTTATTTTCTGTTTTTGATAACAAGTTTAATATGTTACTATCACTAACAAAAGAGCAGTACTTAAGGAAGTATGAGCAAAACAGCATTACCAGGAGCATCTAACATATAGATAAAAAGCTTGGATTACCACTGCCTTGAGGGCACTGAAGTGATTGCTAAACAGAGGGAAAGAGCCAGACAAGCCCTGTTTTCAGATGAAGGCTCTCAGGAAATTGGCAAGGAAGAATTATGTAATTTGTTTGAAAGACTAGAAAAATTTATAGTGTCTGAACTAAACCACTTTTACAATAAAACTATACTTGTAAAGTATCTTGCACAAGGCTGGTCTCCTAGAGGAATACATATTGATAAACTACCAACTATGGCTCATCTGACAGTGATCAAGAATTCAAACAGTAGTGGGAGCTCTCATAAGCCACGTTTACATGGCTGCAGCACTTCAACATTTGCCCCACTCTGCTCCTGCTGTGAACTCATCTGTAGAGTCAGTTCACCATTCACAGCCCTGCCTTATGCCAATGCAGGTTGCACCAGTAAGGGGAAGTGGGGCCGAGCTGGGAGCAGTGGAGGAGACTGGCAGCAGCTGCTTTTTATTGGAGAAAGTGTTGTGGTGAATTTACATAGCCACTTAATACGCTCATTCCGATAAATGGCCTGGAAAGTGCCCACATTGCCGACTTTGCAGCACATCAACCGATGCACATGGGTTGATTTTCTATAAAGGTGACAATGTAAACAAGCTTATAGAATACACCAGTAAACTAATGCAGGCTTTAATAAAGAGGGACATTAGACCAGTGAGCTGCAGAAAAATAATGAGAAATGTGAGGATCCTGAATTTTAGTCATTTAAGAGAGCCTACTTCCAAGAATGAGAAAGAACTTCTTAAACATAAAGGGCTTGATTTTCAAAGAGCCCTTAGATTGCTGCAGTTTGCAGGGATCTAGGGTTGTGATGAACTTGGGGTTTGTCAGAGACCCTACACCTAATTTTGTAAACTCAGGGGTCCCTGCACTAAAAACACAGGAGTTGCCAGACCCACAGACTAACACCAAACAACTGGAGCACTTGTGAGAATTGCTGCAGGGGTCTGCCCCCCCCCACCCAGCACAAAACTAGAGGGGCTGGGATGGTTGAAGGGGTGAAACAGCTTGCCAGGAGGAGTCCATGAGCAGAAGAACACAGGGGGTGCCATAAGGGGAGTTGGGGAGATGGTGGGCATGCGATGGAGTGATGTGGCATCCAGTGAGGGTACAGTTTATATAGCTATAAAACCAGTGGGATGGTACTGCTGGGAAAGGGGTCCCAGAGATAGACAGTGCCATGGCTCTAGGTGGGCCCAACCTCTCCCTAACTCCTCCTATAGCACCCCATGCCCCTTCTGCCCCCATAACACTCATTCAGACCGCCCCAATTCACCACATCGTGTGGCACTGGTGCAAGTTGATTAGACCACCTCATGACTGGCCTAAGTTGAGCTCCTTGCTGCACCCATGGTGGGACTTCCAAAATACAGAGAAAGGGGATGGTGCAGCCCCGCCACGGTGCAAGCCTCTGTGCAACCTGGCACACCATGCTGTATGTTGCAAGCATGCCACTGTGCCAGATTGGTGCAGCAGCTCCCCTTTTCAATGCAGATCAGTTTCAAAAAGCAGGAGTGCCACATCTTTTGATGCAATGTACCACTTGCATCACTTATATTTGATGCAGGCACCTTGTGTCATGCTTGGGATTTAAAAGCTGAGCCAAACAAGTTTAAGCTCTCAAGAGATGCAGCTGACTATGAGTGTGGGGAGTTGTTCAGCTGGGAACACAGGTAAAGGTCAGCCAGCAGAGGCAGGAAAAGATTTCAATCTAAAAGTAGACAAAGAAGAGAGAAGAAAGCTAATACCAGCAACATCCTCAGTCCAAAACATTGTGGTTCAGTTTGAGAGCAACAACAGAACTATTGAAATGGATACTGAATCTTCACCTTGCATTAAGACAGCTTTTTTAGAAAAACTGAAGAATCAGAAACAATGAAAGAAGCAATTAACTAATTCAAGTACTTCTTCACTTTCCACATTAATTGGTTTTAAACTAGATATAATTTGTATTAGTTTACTTAGGAGATTGATTTTTTTTTTTTTTGGTTAACATGCTTGACTGTAACTATATCTAACCAAGGAGGTTGCAAACAGCCTTGTTTTTATATGTAAGTGTCTGTATCCAATGAGTAGATGCTAATACCAATGAAATTCTATCTTTAGTGATTGTCTCATTATTGCTTTTAATTGTCATGTATTTTGCATGTGGGGATCTTGCCTTTAAAATGATAGTTGTTACATAGTAGTAGTACTATCTCTGATGAAGCTAGGCAGTTTGCCTGGTGAAACGTAAGATTGTATTTTTCACCCTGTTACCATTATGGTGAACAGCCAACGTATTTTCCACACAGTTGAATAAACTAAAAAATATTTTTTTCTATATTTTGTCTGCTCTGGACTGGGTGCTTAATTTCTTTTGTTTTGAATTACTATTAATAGAGAACCAGCCCTTTTATTCGGTGCGGCTTTTCTTTGTTTGCATGTTATACACATGCAGATAATAATGAATAACATAAACAAAAATGCTGTGCTTAATTCTTGTATTTAGCAAGTCACCCAGAACATGTTACCACCAAGCTAGGGCCGAAAAGAAGTGTGACAAATAAAGCGTCTAGTAAGTCTGCCAGATGTTTTACACATGGGGCAGATATTCAGAGGAGTTGCACAATGCGCAACCACAGACACGTGCCCCAGAGCCATATTCAACCAACACGACTGCGCTGTGTAAAACGCATTATGCAGCTGTGCAACAGTAATGTATGCAGTGCAAGTACAAGGGGGCGTACCCATGAATAAACTGCACAATGGCATATTCAGCGGAACAGCATGGCACAAGTCAGGAGCAAACCCACAGATTGTGCCACACAGAACTGAGCCTAGAAAAGGAGGCTCAAACACACACACAGTAGATGCGCTAGGCACAGAACCTGACAGAGATGGATGCTGGGCCATTCCTGATGGAGGCAGTAATGAGGGGTGTGAGGAGGAGGGAGGAACAGCAACATGGCCGAGGAAGGGACCATCGGCAGTATGCCACTCACAGACAGTACCGTGCCCACCTCACCTTTAAATACTATGGTGATGCATAGATTGTGGGCTGGTACTGGCTGAACAGGGCAATTCTGAGGCAGCTCTGTGAGCTGTGCCATGATGGGTTGAAGGAACCCACCAGGAGGAGCCACACTATGACAGTGGAGACCAAGGTAACAGCAGCAATATGCCTGCTCACAACGGGCGCCTTCCAGAAACCAATTGGGGCAACCACTGGAATAACCTAGTCGGCCATGTACCACATCCTTACACAGTTCAACAATGCTCTGCTGCCACACACTTTGGAGTACATTCGATTCCCAAGCACACAGGCAGAGCATGCATCAAACATGCAGGACTTTCACAGGGTGGCATTCATGCCAGGAGTGATCGGGGGGATAGACTGCACCCACGTGGCCAAACGCACACCACCTGGTCCAGAGGGTGCCACCTACATGAATAGAAAGGGGTACCCATCGGTCAACTGCCAGGTGGTGTGCAATGCCATGGGGCACATCATCAATGTCTGCACCACCCACCCTAGGAGTGCTCATGATGCATTCATCTGGTACAGCTCCATTCTGTGCCAGATGTTTGAGCATGGTTAGATCCCCATGGGTCATCTGGTAGGTGAGAATGGCATGAGTTGGGGTGTGGGGGCAGCTGTGCAAGGGGCAAAGGCCCATGCCACATGCAGCAGGAGCCACCAGGGTGGCCAGAGGGGGCAGGGATGAGAGGAGGGGGACAAGCAATGCAATGAGCTAACCTGCATGTCTTACCTACACAGGTGACAGCGCCTACCCCCTGAACCCCTGGCTGCTCACTCCATCCAGTGCCCATCCAACTCTGCAGAGGACAGGTACAATGAGGCCTACATCACGACATGCAGCATCATTGAGTGAGTCTTGTCATGCTCAAGATGCATTTCCATTGCCTAGACAGATCCAGAAGTGCTTTACAGTACAGCCCTGTGAAAACCTGTGGACTATTCCTGGTCCGCTGCATGCTGCACAACATGGCCATTGACTGTGGGATAGCCATCCAGGTGGATGAGGGGGACAGCAGTGATAATGATGAGGAAGACACCCCAGATGGGGGTGTGCAGTCACTCAAGCAGAAGAGGGACCCCAGGATGGCAGCACGGGCTAGGATGCACAGGGCAACAATAGTACAGGAGCACTTTGGTAACCGCAGGTGAGTAACAGATACGACAGCAGTAAATGCATGGAACAGACACTCACACTCACTCTGAGGTGCATGGCTACACAGTGAGGCATGCAAGGACACTGGCTCACACACAGCAGGCACAGGGACAGCACATATACACACAGCTACACACCCACAGCACAGTGCACATGCATGTGCGCATGAGCACACACACATGGGCACTGGGCTGGACACAGAGATGGCCACAACATGACGTGCACATGCAGCAATGGCAACATCATGTGGCGCACACAGTTGGGCACAGTGGGCCAGATGCAACGGCTGTGGTGGTAGGCTGCACACACACATGTGCAGCTGCATGTGGCACGGATCAGACTGAAGGCACCAGCTCACTGGCAAGGCCGGCACAGTGCAGAACTCATCACTCCCATGCCACGAGGCCCTGTAGCACAGCTCATCCAAATGGAAGCCATACCACACCCCCCACCCCACACATATGTGCCACCACATGCATATGTGTGCACACAGACAAGTTTGCAAAGGCAGCAGCAGTGGACAGCAGGATGGGACAGCACAACCAGCAGGCCTACCGTGCAGATGCATGGCTGCCACCTGGGCTGTGTGGCAGCCGCAGGCTGCTCAACAGTCACTGGAGATGTAGTCCACACACTCACGGGGGTAGAGGGGTGGGAACACAACTGTATCCTTGCTTTCATGAACTGGCCAGCAAAGAGATTACTGATGGGAGTGTCTGGGATGGCCATGGCAGAGCCCGGCATCAGCCATGCTCGGGTCACGAGACACCAGGCCTGCAGTTTCGACAATGCACTACAGGGAGTCCTATGCACCCTGCTGCACCATTGGATGCCAGTGATGCAAATCCGGCTGTGATGACACCAGCAGTGTGGTCCAGCAATGTGGTCATGGCCTCCCACTGCTGCCAGATCTCACTGATCAGCTGTGCGTATCCAATGTCTGCATGCTCGGACAGATGGCACAATTCCACCTGCAGTGCATGTAACTGGGCCTCGAGCATTGCCTGGTTGTCCAAGAAAGACCTCAGTAGCCTGGTGTGCTCTTCCAGCCTGTCAGCACCATGCACAACCTGGGGCTGATGCTGACCCACTGGGGGTGTGGCGGCATGCCCAGCAGCATCCCCTGCTGGGGGACTCTGCACAGGGGACAGAGCAGGGGATGGGGAATGTGGGGGTGCCCCTTCAGTGGCCCCTGTGTGGTGCTGCACAGTGGCCACCACTGGCCTCTGCCACTGCCCAGTCACCTTCTGGACCATTTCTGTGGCTCCTGTTTCTTCAGAACCGACCCCCCCCATGGCTGTTGGCAGCACCACTCACCACTGCATGGCCATGGATGGGGGGCAGCAATGCAGGTGCTGTACCGCCACCAGTGTTGACCATCACCAGTGTGCAGGCCTGTACCCTTGGTGGTGTGTCCAGTCCTGTGCCACCCAGGATCAGTGTCAGGTCATCATCTGTGTCAGAAGCCCTACACACCTGTGTACCCGGTACAAGTATGGGTAGGGCCTTGGTGAACAGTAGGTCCATCAGGGGGTCATCATCGCCAAGCCCTAGGATATTCAGCAGCCTCACACTGCCCCATCACTGCCAGTCCGTGGTCCTGATGACGGTGGACATAGATGGCTCCTCCTCATTGGGTCCAGCATCATCAGCCAACGTCCTGAATCCCATCCGTGAGGCGTGATGGTACTGGAAGACACAACAGCAGTATAAGTGATGAGGATGGCAAATTGCACACCAGTCTGCAACCATGGTAGGAAGATTGTGTGCACCAAAGCATTGCTGGTATGCAACAGGGTACACCCCTGATGCACTATACAATATGGTGGCCATGCCTTAGATGATGCACATACCAGGCCAGCCATGTGTGGTGGATGCAGCACAAGGTGCCGCAGCACTGGATGGCCAAAATATATGATCAGCCCACCACCAAGACCTATGCCACCAATGGAGTACCATGCAGCCACCTGTGCCCCTGTTGACCATGCCATGCCACAGGAAGGGGTGGCCCCATGAGGCTGGCCAGAAGTGCTGCACACCATGGGGCCAGGGCCTCGGTCAAGGTATGTTGCCCGCTGCTACTGCAGCACCGCAGACAGGTGGACAATGCCATGCATGGTGGACAGATGTGTACCTTGCACTACTGCATGCCACACATGCAAGGGGCCCAAGGCACTGCTGCTGCCATGCCTGAACACTGCCAGGCAGCATCCCCCCACACACACATGGTTCCCATCTGGAAACCTCCACCTGGTAAGCCCTCAATGGCAGGGCAGTTGATGGTCACTGCCACTATCTCCTCCACCATTGTTAGTACTGGGGCTGTTTCTGGGCACCCGCCCGTTCTATTGTGGGATGCCCTGATGGTGGCCACTTTCTCTTTAATGCACTGATAGTCTATACCCATCTTCTTCTTGCACTCCTGTGCACTTCTCTGATGTCTGCCGTGGGCGTTGACATATGTTGCCACCTCATCCCACCCGGTGGCACATTCTTGCCGGGTACCAGTGGCCCCGCTGAGCAGTTCCTCCCTGTTGAGGTAGGACTTGAACAAGACCTGCAGCTCATCTTTCATGAAGCTGGACCTGTGCTTACATGCAGGCCCCTGGTCCTCAGCTCCCTCCATCTATGACATGATGCTACCTCTGGAAGGTAAGACAATGGCATGATTAGCAGACTGTCGAGCCAGCCTGGAACACTGCAGCACTGATATCATACCCAGATACACCACAACGTGTGTTGCCCCTTACCTCAATGGCTGCAATATTTGAAAGTGCCCAGTGCAGTATTGTGGCCCTTGTATGGCTCAACGCATGCAAATGAGCAGAAGGGCCATTGATATGAGTTGCTAATGTGCCCGACTGCACCTGGCATTAGCTCATGAGCCTATTTGCATATGCTGGCTGAATATTAAAGGGTTGCACTTTGTGCAATAGAAATGCACCTGAGAGGTTTTCTGGCACATCTCCTGCACATGTGCAGTGCACGTCACTGCAGACGCCATGCATGCCATGAGCAGCACTACATCCTGTGTGGCCTATCGCGCACCTGTGCACAGTGCATGATGTGCTCCCATTGCGCATGTGGACATGTATGCATGCTGCGCATGCAGACATGCTGGGCTGTGAGGAAGCACTGCACAACCATGCTGCATGCACCATAACATCTACTGCACATTGCCTACCAATGCACGCCTGGTGCGCGCACGCCGCTGTGCAGGGTCATGCAGTGCATGTACATGGTGTCACAGCCCTGGCCACCTACTCCCGCCTAATGGGGCTGATCAGCGCTTGTGTGGTTATGCAAATAGGCATCAACTGTGCATGTCAATCGTGCAACTCTTTGCTGCGTGGCTGTGGTATGCAAACCCCAATTGTGCATCCAGAGTTGGGCAGTTTCTTGTGCTGGCTTTGCAGGTACATGCGGTGGGGCACAGTGCAGCAGATGGCAGTGATGGCAGGGTCAGGACAATGTGTGCGATGGGCAGGGAACTATACTGATGTGGAGGTGGCAAATCTGGTGGCCCTGGTCCGGCTTATGTGGACCAGTTATATGCTGTGGCAGAGCTCCAGGAGCCTAGGACCCAGGTGTGGGAGAGGGTGGCTGCTACACCATGGAGCAGTGCAGACACCACTATGGGGACCTCTGTGGGAGGAATCTGGACAGGATCCAATGGCTGCAGGAGAGGGCATGCCTGGGGTCTGTGCCACAGCCAGGTAGGTGTCCCATGATACTGTGCATGTTACCATTATCCACATCCTGTGCTGTGCACTGCCTTTGCAGCTGCACGGGGGGATAACACTGGTGGCTGGTGTATGTCCTCCATTGCTGCACTGCATGCCTGTCCTTTGCACATTGACGTTGTTCCATATACCATGCCCCACACATGGGCTTGTGCACCTGCTCATGCTGTGCCAGTGCTGGATGCTGTGACTGTGCTGGGTGGGTCTGTGCATGGTGTGCTACTCATGTCCATTGTGTCTCTCTCTGTCTCTTCCATCCACAGGACTGGAGGACCACAGGAGGGCCTGGGTGGCTGCAGACAGGGAGAGGCACCACGGTGATGGGGGTGCTGCAGTTGCACTGGCACCTGGACAGGCAGGTGAGTGTGTATGGCATGGTGCGTGGGTCATTGCTTGCACTGGATTTTGCTGTGTGGTATGGCAAGGGGCAGTACCATCATGCATGGCCACTACATTGGGTGGTTCCTGGCCCCACTGCCTGTGCCATGTTGCTCAGGGGGTGTGCCTTACATGTGGCCAGTGTGTGGTGGTGGTGGTCCATCACCATTCCTGGTAGGGTGTGTGTGTGTGTGCACTTCCCATGGTGTGTGACTGCTGCAGGAGGAATACTGTACTTCCTGGGGGGCCCTTGCACTGGTACTGTGTAGTCCACTGCATGGGTGTAGGGGCATGACTGTCACAGGTGACCACGCAGTCTGCCAGTGGGATGCAGCTGTGTCAGCTGCTGCTGTCTACTGTGCATGTGCCAGTTCTGGTTCTGTCCACCTGTGGGCACAGCGGCTGTCCTGTACACATATATGGGGGGGCTTGGGCTGCTTGTGGTCCATCACTCATTGCCTGTCTTGTTTCCCCTCTTGTAGGACAGGCCAGGCCTCAGGCCAGAAGACACCAGCAGGCCTTGGGTGGTGAGCTTCATCTGCTGCATGGACTAGTGCAGATGCATACTGCCAGGCGAACATCTTGATATGTGTCTGCAGGTGCCATCTTGGAAAGACACAGGTGCTAGTTCAGGAGGTGCACCTGCTGAGGGGCTTGCAGCAGCATCTACATCACTGACCCTGTCCTCTTTCACCACTGTGCCCTTGATGTCCCCTTTCATCCTATTTACTGTTGTGTACGTTCCCGTGTCTTTGCTCCCATTTGCATTCCCCTTGTTGACTACTTCTCACCTCCTTCCCATTCCACTGTTGCCATTGTTTATCCTGCTGGCACTACACTGTTCTTGTTTTTGTTATAGTAAAGCTTTCTTTTCATGCACCTCTGTGTCTGTGTCTCCTTTGCCTGACCAGTGCTGTACTGTGCTTACATTTTTCTGTGCTGCACTTGGGTGTAACCATTCTCTAACACTGCTGTGCCCTTTGTGGTGTGCTACCATGTGCAGTGGCTGCTGTGTGCTGTGTACCCCTGTGGCATGGGTCCTTGGGCTGTGTTTGTGCACCAGGCCTGTGTGCAGTCCATTGCCTCGTGTCTCTGTTCGCCTGTGCTGGCATGCCCTCCACCTGCAGTGTTGCCCTTACCGGTGCTGGTGTGTGGTGCAGTGCTAGGCCCTGTGTCCCTGCATGTTGGTGTGGCTTGTACACCCTGTTCCCCTGTGCATGTGCATCTCTTGTACCTCTGCACACTGTATGTGCCTGGTGTCCTCCCAGCATGCCTGTGGCTGAGTCCCATGCAGTGTTGCCTGTCGGGGTTGTGGTGGTGCAGTGCCATGGGCCTGCTGGCTTCCCTTTCATCTGGGTGGGTGGCTGGGTATGTTTGGTGGCCTGTGTGTTTCTGTTGTGTGTCCTACTGTCACTGTGGCCCCATGGCTCTGTGCCTGTGCTGTACACCATGGTCGCTGTCCTCTTGAAGTTTGGCTGTGCCAGGGCTGACGTGACACTCTGCTCTGGTGCTGCCCTACCTGTGTGCCCCCTTGACTGTGATGCTTGCTCAGCATGCTTCTTGCTGCTTACTGTCATGCTTCTGTGCATTCCTGGTTGCTCTGGTGCATGTCTGGCTGTACAGTGGTGCATCTTTGCAATATTTAGAGTGGTTTGCATCTGCGCATGTCTACGGTGCATCTTTTGAATATGGCGTCAGTTTTCTATGATGCACCTGCATTGCGCTGCACTTTCCATTGCACATGTTCTGGGTGCACTTTTGAATATCTGGCCCATACTGTCTACATATACCTCAGCTGAGAAAAATGCTACAGTTACTTATATGATTGTATGGATATGATCTGAATGAATTTCATTTTCTTTATTTTTTTTTTATTGCAACTCAACTCACTGTGGTGACATATAGAATTAATGTAAAACTAAAATATTAATAAGTCAGAGACTATGATTGTGGACAATAAGGAGGTCACAGTTAGATGCAGAAGGTGAAGAGTATCAGCCGGTGAAGAGTATCAGCCCTTAGTTTTTTTTGTTTTTGTTTGATGGGCTGTTAGGTTTGGGCTCTCAGTATAAGGGATAGAAACAGTGAAATACATGCATAATTATGAAAAGAACATGAAGCAAGTCATGTTTTGTAAATAAGTGTGCTCATATTATTAGCATATTGTTTCTGTACTAAGAATGTTAATATTACTATAAAGAGAGTTTTTTTCTGTTTATCATAACGGAACCACTGTAGGCCCTGAGGAATTGGTCCTCTTGGTCAGGAAACACTGGTTGATTTTATAGGTGGCTCAAACACAGGGTTAAAACATAAACACTTAGTAAAATATTTTTTAGAAGTTTTGAGTTTTTCTTTACCATAGCAATGTTTCATATGTTAAGCATCACTGAGAAAGACTCTTCCAAACTACTATAGTGTGAATATTCCAGTTTATTGGGCATGGTTAAGCAACTGGGTTGTAACCCTTTCTTTTTCACAGAGTCCAACTTGTGTCTTTCAGTCAGAATTGTTTGAATTGTTGGAGGTTAGTGTGTCTAGGGGGGTGGCTTATGCCAAAAGAGGCAGGCTTTTTTAGGATGGAGTATCCCATAACTCCTTCATTTTATACACTGCCCAAAAATTCATAAAGGCAGGACAAACCCACTGGGCAGACCTATAGTCTCGGGTGTGGGTTCTCTCACCTGAAATGTATACATTTTTCTAGATAATTTTTTGCAACCTGCTGTTCTGGTTTTGAGATCCCATGTCCTGGACATGATGGACCTGCTATAAAGGTTGAAGGGAGTTATATGGAAGGAAGAATATGCATGGCTCACAATAAATGTTAGCAGTCTGTATACTATCATCCCCCATTCAAAGAGCTTAGAAGCAGCAGAACTTTTCCTGAACAAGCATTGTGAGCCAACCCATATGCCTTTCTTATTGAATACACTAGAATTTGCCCTTACACATAACTATTTTACTTTGAGCAAGGAATGCTTCGTCTATAATAGTGGCACAGCCATGGGGGCAGCATTTGCCCCTCCTATGCCAACTTGAATATGGGTCATTAAAAGAATGTGCATGGTTTCAATGTGACTGATAATCCTTATTTCGACAACTTCATACTGCGGTATCGATTTATTGATTATATTATCTGTATCTTTCATCTGGTATGGCACAGTGGATGAAATTCAAAATTTTACGAAGTATTTAAATCCAACAACTTTAACCTCCATTGTACTAATGAAGTTAATAGGCTCCATATCAATTTTCTGGAGATTTTACCTTACATGCCACGCCAAATGAGAAAGTCTCATCCTGTGGTTTCAGAAAAGAAACATCAACAAATAACTGTTGCATTATAACAGTGCCCACCCTTAGAAACTGATTAATTCAATGACCATGTTCTCAATATTTGTTATTGAAAGGGATCTTCAGTGACACTAATACATTTAGTCAATGGACAACAAAGTTGATTCAGAGGTTGAGGAATAAGTGCTCCTCATAGAAACCTCTTGATGATGCTCTATGTCAAGTTCAGAATATCAATAGGAATGCACTACTAACACCAACAGACTACAGTAAGAGTGCCATGCACATTTGGGACAGATTTCAGTTCACTTTCAGGACAAATTGGAACTTTCATTCTCAAATTCTGGCCAGTTTTGTAGATTGACAATTCCCTGGGTAATAGCGTGGGAGCAAAACCTGAAGTTACCTCTAAGAAAGGTAAAAAATATTGGAGACCTTCTTACATCTAGCTACTTTATTTCAAGTGCCACTGTGAATAACATTTCAGATTGGTTGCTACAGCATCCAAAAGGGTTCTACAGATGTATTTTTTGTAATATCTGAAAATATGCAATGGATGGCAATACATTTACTAGCCCGATGAATACAAACAAGAAAAAAAAATTGACAATTGGTTGCTTGTAGAACATTGTTTGTGGTCTATATAGCTTGGTGTCCTCCTGGACTCTAATACGTGTGAGTGGGGTGGGAACAGTACATCTTCTGAAACAGTGCATTCAAGAGCATGTCAGGGTAATCTGTCTTAGCAAGGAGAACAATGCTCTGGGGGGGGGATGAGAAGGCAGTATAGCGCAGTGCTTTAAGGCTCTGAGCTGCAAACCTGGAGACCTGGGTTTGAATCCCACAGCCTCCACTTGCATACTGTGTGTCCTTGAACAAGTCACTTATACAGATGCAGTGAAGTTTAGCTCCATCAGTGAAGTTGGGGCAAAGTTGCCCACTCCAAATCGCTAAACTCTGTGAGAAGTCCCCATAGAATTACACTACTTCACCTTATGGTGACTTCACCCCATTATGACTTCGTGTTAAGCTGACTTCAGGTTCACTTTGCGTTGGTTTCTATTGAATGCGAAGAGAGTTATAATTGGAACAGCCCACAGATCAAATTTGTTACAGTCTGCCGGACACATGGCTCAGACAGGAAGTTAATCAGGCAAGAGAGTGAAAGACTTTCATATTCGTCTTACCTAGCATGGGAGAAAGAGGTTTTGTGAGAAAGGAGACATCTGGGGACAGCTGGGCAGTGCATCCACCTTGCAAACCACCACTGTGCACAGTGGGAAGCCAAGGTTGCTGAACAGGGATGGAATGTGCCTACTGTCCCTGCTGGGCAACTGGTGGCAGCACGGCCTCCACCTGCATGTGGGGTCAAGCATGGTTAGGCCATGGAGCAAGTGGCTGCTCCAGAACCTGCAGGGGATGCTGGCAACCCTACAAGAATTCCTGCCACAGAGGCCAATTTGGACCTGATGTGGAGTGAGTTGGACCACCCGAACAACAGGGTTGAGAACCTGGAGCAGTGGTTGGAGTGCATCGAGGGTCACCAACTCCAAATTATGGCCATGCTCCCAACTACTGCTCTCACACCATTAGTTGTTGTTTGTCCATGCATCCACCATCCTCTCTATGAAAAAATACTTCCTGATGTTGCTCTTGATCTGTCCCCCCTCTAACTTCAAATTTTGCCCCCTTTACATTGTTACATTGTCATGGGTTGAACTTGGGGCAGCACTCATGCCATCAGCAACTTCATTGCCACCACTATCGGGTACAACAGCATCTCCAACCATCATTGAAGCAACTGATTGCACTGTGAAAAACATAGTCAGAGAAATCCCTTTACTGGCATCAACTATGCACTTATGCTGCATACTACCATGCCCATAGCCAATCTTGCCAGTCGCAGCAGTGCCATGGCCAGAAACATCTTTGTATCCACGTCTCTTTGCAGGCATTATTTTGGATTACACAGAAAATTCACAACACATTTAGATGTCTGAAATTTGGGTTGGATGGGAAGCCAAGAAACAACAACTGTGGCTTACAGATGCAGACTGAGCCCTAAACAGATGCAAATGCGCAGACAGATGGAGATTGCGCACTCAAGAGAAGCAGCCTCACAGGCACAACAACATCATCTTAACCAGTGGTCACACAAATCCAAAACTGGAAAACTAATACGTTTTGTGGGTTGAGGAGGCACTGCAGTACCAGTCCACTACCTAAATAGAATGAAACAGTAAAAAATACTGCAAATGGATAACAGATTCAGAGTGCTGTGATTACTGTGACACAATAAAATGAGTCTGACTTGATGGCATGCACACACACTCACACACTACAGGTAATGTGCAGAAAATGTAACAGTTCAGTACACTATATAACCAAATCTTTTAAACAGAATGAAACTATGCATTGCACCACAACAAACTGAAAATAATTATCAAAAATTACTTCAAGTATTACTGTGTGTACATACTGTAAACACACAAATACTAATACACACTACTAGTACAAAACAATTAGAAAGACTGTCTTTCTCGTGTGAATCTCACTCCACCACAGATACGGCCCTCCCCTGAAGCACACTTCAACAGTGTCTGTCAGTACACGGACTGAATGTTGTAAATTAGCATTTAAAATGCATAAAAAAACAATCAACACTCAATGATTTAAGCACAGGAGGGTTTCCTACAATCGATGTACTAAATCTGGACCAAAATAATTGGATCAAAAGTGATTTTTTAAAGCTTTTTCAATGGTGTGATTCTCAGAGCTCTGAGATTAAACTGTCACCAGCTTTCCACTACACACACGATGCAGAACTGAGGCTGTGTAAGACAATATAGAGCCCATATAACCTGCCATCCCATGAATCAATGCAAAATTCACCAGAAATAGTAATATAAAGGCGAAGTAAAGCGAAGTCCATTAAAATCAATGGCACTTTGCTTTAAAATGAAGGGAAGGCAGTACAACAAGATGAAGTAGCATGAAATCCATTGGTTTCAATGTACTTTGTGATAAAAATAAAGGCAGAGTAATACACTTCTCATTGGAGAGCACTGCAGAAATTGGGGGTTAATACACAAAGTGCTCTGCGTAGTGAAGTGACAGCACTTCTCGCACCTCTAGTCACTTAACTTACTTGTGCTCCCAGGTCACACCTGTAAACAAGCTTCAGCTTATTGAGTCTCTCCTGGTTAAAAAAAAAATATCAAGTAAAACATAAATCAGATCCAAAAAGTTTAAATTGTATGGTCCTGGGGCATGATCCACCTTTTCTTCATGGAGGGGACTGGATCAATACCCTGTTAAAAAAGGAAATCAGATGGACTGCATCTCTTAACACTTTAACACCAAATGGGTTAAATGAAGAAATGGATTTTGTACCTTTCTTAAAATGCTGAAGGAGGAATTTGGTAAGTTTTTTTTGACTGACTGTATATACTTTTTCTTTTTTTTGTATGTGGAAACTGAAGAGTTTCTGTCTAAACACTGAAGACTTAACTTGAGCCAGGATTTGGATATATAGAATTCGCTAAGGGACTACACTTTCAATCTTTTAATGGACACAATGTGAGATATAAAGTTTATTTTCTATCTTTTTCATCCTTTATTCTAGTATACAGAAATATTTAACATTTAACACACAGTTTAACTACTATCTCTGCTTTATAGTTTCAGTTTCCCTTGATTTATACTAGTTCATATTTCCCTGTTTGTTTTATTTAATTTTATTTTTTTGTAACAAATTTAATATGTCACTATCGCTTTATATATTTGCTTTATGAGAACAATGCAAGTCATAGTTTGACACACACCCTGGCAAAGACTCTTTGGTTGAACTGCTGGGACTGCTAATCAGTGTCCTGCATGGCTGCTCTTAATAAATTAATTTATCATTCTACAGAGAGTCCTTCAAATGCTTTCTATCTGTAAACAAGGTCAAATGTGTAGACTTTAGGAGAATGGTGTGAGCGATAGGCTTGAGAAGCCCAAGGTACATCCCACACCTGCTCTCCAGCTGGGTTTGAGAGATTGGGGTGTTGGGGAAACCCTAATTCCTCAGTTCCCAACTTTTGTTGCTTTGACCCTAACTGGAGCATTAATGAAGTTTTTAGCAACGTATTTCCTTACATTTTGAGATAGTATAATAGTATCCTTATTTTACGGTGGGAGTGCAGGCCCCTTCATACCCTGAGCTCCATCCCTCAATAGATGCATATATGTATGTAACTGTGGAAGTGCAGGGCCTGGCCATTTATAGGACAGCAGTGGCCAAATTGCCAGCATAGCCATCTTATTACTGCACCTCATGTACCAGGTGCAGAACATTTTTGAGTCCCTGCCAAAAATGTAATTCCATGCAACTACAATGCTATTCTGTCCCACAGGTGTGAAAACACATTTTGGCCAGGATTTGAAAAATGACAGCTGTGACATACATGAGGTGAGGTAATAAGAAGGCTATGTTAAAAATTTTGGGTACAAATATTTAACTTTCCGAAGTTATGAGCGGGTGTAGTGAAATTGCAATAAATGGTCATAACGCTGGTATTTTTTCATATTTTGTCCCCAAATTTTCAACAGAATCTTATGACCCCCACCTCAAAAAACCAATGGGTGAGAATTTTCAGATCCATGCCAAAATGCCATTCTGTGCCACAGGTGTGAAAACACATTTCAAACAGGATGTGAAAAATGACAACTGTACTGCTCATGAGGTGGTGTAAAAAAATGGCTATGTAGAAAACTTGGACTCAAAATACTGAAAATTACCAAAGTTATGCATGTACGTAGAAACATTTCAATGAACGCTCATAACTCAGCCATTTTTTAAGTTTTTTCACCAATATTATCATGGCTCTTTTAGACTCCTCTTCATGAACACTGGCACTATCTTTCATTAATTGGGGACAAAAGGTTATTTTGCGTAGCAACCACAAAATCA
Source organism: Neoceratodus forsteri (assembly GCA_016271365.2). Classification (NCBI taxonomy): domain Eukaryota; kingdom Metazoa; phylum Chordata; order Ceratodontiformes; family Ceratodontidae; genus Neoceratodus; species Neoceratodus forsteri. The sequence goes on along the minus strand of CM057449.1, from coordinate 934,292,589 downwards.
CCTTACAGGCTCGATTAACCAAATGACAGTGGCAGTGTTCATGAGGTGGGGTCTCAAAAAGGCCATGTTGACAATGTGTTGTAAAAATACCTAAAAATGCCAAAGTTATGCGCATAAGTTCAAAACACCATTGATATACATTATATGGCACTTACCTTTATTCCTCAGTTCACAGTTTGGCTATGAAGAGTGCATATGTGTCCTTGTCCACAGAAGATGACAGCCCTCAACAACCAGTGGTAAGTAAAGGGTAAGGGGGGTTGTGGGGAGGTGGGTGCTCAGTGGGAGGGTCAGGATGGGGAGGGGGTGGCAGGGATGATGAGTGACCATTTTCTTTTTTTCAGGCTTAAAAAAAGACATTGAGGGACATTTTTCTTTTTTACAGGTACACATAAATTATTTGGGGACACTGGAGGTGGGCTTTCCAGTGTCCCAAAGTGCTGGGTAGGGGGCATTCAAAATGCCAACACAGGATTAGGCACCCGATATTGGCTAATGTAAAAAACACAATGGGATGCGGGGCATCTGACACTGGGGATGGACATCGATTTTGATTATAGGAATTACATTTTTTTTAAACAGGGAGATACGTCAGGTGCCACTAGACACCAGGGAAATACAGTACAGCATGGGGGAAGGGCATAGAATTTATGATTAAGGATCCTTTTTCATGACTTGTAATACAAAAAAGGATTCTTTTTTGTATCACATGGTCATGAAAAAGAATTCCTAGCAGAAAATAAACACATTTCTGTGCCATATCACCTAAATTGAAGTGCAGATTGCACCTAAAGGGGTTCCCATCTGCTAGCTAGGTGTGGGGGTCTCTCTAGAATGTCATTTTTGTGGCTTTGGAAGAAAAATTTAAACAGAAAACAAGATGGCGGCTCACATAAAAATAATTTTCTCTCATGAGAAAGGATTTTATTCTCATGAAAAAGGAATGGCTCTCATGAGATTGAATCCTTTTTCATGAGGCAATTCCTTCATCAAACGGTTTACTTCTATCCCGAAAAATGAACTTCCCATAGGATATAATGGGAACTTAAAAAACTTAACATTGCAATACTTTAATATTTTTGCACTAAATTAATAGTGACAGCTCTATTCCCGAAGATCTTTCTACCATAAAACAATCACACCAATATTCCACACCATTTGGGCACAAGGAGATGAGGAAAAAAACTGCAAAAAGTGGTGGCTTTTTGCTTTTTGACACTATCTGGATCTCAGAATTTGTACATCCATCTGGAACAAAACTTGCCACAGCAAGAGAGCTGTCCCATGGAACAATGCACACCCAATTTTTTGCAAATCTGTTGAATGGTTGCAAAGTTATTAAAGTACAAAATTTGAGGTTTAACTTTAAACAGGCTACTCAACCCCCCCCTCTCTCTCTATATATATATATAGAGAGAGAGAGAATCAAAAGGTTGCTTCCACATTCTCATTCAAACCAATATTGTTCAAAGATGTAGAAGACCTCCTACTCCAACTAGATACCACCAAAAGCGCAGGTGCAGACTCCTGGATCCCTACTTAAAAGTAGCACTGTATGCCTTAACCACCCCCACCCATCTCTTCAATCTATCACTTGTCACTGGTACTATCCCTCAATATGGAAAACAGCTCAAGTGTTTCCACTACTTAAGGCAGGTGATCCCATGGACTCAATAATTATAGGCCCATCTCCATCTTACCAATACTATCCAAGATGCTTGAGAAGCTGGTAAACTCTCAGTTAACTGCCTACCTTGATACCAACAATCTCCTAAATCCAGCTCAATCTGGTTTAGATCTATGCATAGCACCATCTCTGCTCTAGCAAAAGTCACAAATGACTGGCAGACTGCCCTAGACAAAAAAGAATAATACCTGTGCTGTGTTTCTGGATCTAAGCAAAGCCTTTGACACTGTGGATCATGATCTCCTAATCACCTCACCTAAACTCCATAGGCCTTGACTCACTCTCCATTAAATGGTTCAGATGCTATCTCTCTGGAAGGCTACAACTGGTAAAGAATGATGGTGATCTATCTACCCCAAGCCACTCCTAAGAGGTGTACCACAAGGCTCCATCCTGGGTCCCATCCTTTTGCCATCTACATCAACAATATTGACTCCAATCTCTCTCTCTAATATCCACCTTTTGCAGATGACACTGTACTTTATGTGAGCGATCCCTCACCATCAAAAGCCTGTGAGCTCCTACAGTCTCAATTCTCCCTCCTCCAGCATAACCTATTAAAAAAGAAATTATTACTAAATGCTAAGAAAACCAAAGCTATGTTCTTTGCCCACAAGAACTGTTCTTCCACTATCCCATCATTCACCCTCCCACAACTCTCTACCATCCTTGGTGAAAATCTGGAATATGTTGACAAATTCAAATACCTAGGAGTATGGATAGACAATAAACTAGACTATACTACCCACGTTGAAGAGCTCCTGAAAAGCTAAGACAAAGACTTGGTCTATTCTATAGAATCAAACACTACCTGACCAAAGATTCCAAACAAAGATTAATCCTTGCATCATTCATGTCCTCATTGATTATGCTGACTTCCTCTATGGTCATTGCTCCTCTCCCATCTAAACAAACTAGACACCCTGTATCATAGAGCTATTAGATTCATTACTGACCTTCCTCTAGCACCCATCATTGCTCTCTCTACAGTGCAGTCAGCTGGTCATCCCTGCAACACAGAAGAAGAAAAATGCTGCTATCTGGATCTACAAAGCTCTGACAAACAAACTCCTTCCTACATCTCAGATTGCTTCAACCAGATCACATCCAGGCCTCACACCTTGAGGATCAACAAACTGATCCTGCTGAAGATTCCTATCACCTGCACCCGATATGGAAGAGCTGCAATCAGTTATTCCCTGGCACTTATCTGAATTCTATCCAAAAGACCCTGAAAATGGAAAACTGATCCCCTTACATCCTTCAAAAGCTGTACACCAGCCTAATCCCTGATTCTTGCAATTGCTTCCACAAGGCCTAGTCCTCCCACATCCCCACCCCCACCCTCTCACTCCCTCACCCCCTTCTAAATCTCCTCCCTATTCTTCTATCATTGCTCTGGTCCTTTCCACATCAAACCTCAAACATATATGCCCACCCTTGTACCATTATCCAAGCCTTATCCCCACCAGACTGTTTGTTTCTCACCTTAATAGGTTTTGGTTTACTGTCCTTTGCCTTGTATATATGTAAATAATTGTACATCTATCTCACTCATAAATGTTTGTATTTGTGCTATTTCAATATCATGTTTTTGTATACACTCTGTAACCTTTTTGTTATGACCACTCAGGTCCATCTTGTAAATGAGCTATGCTCAATGATGTTCGCCTGAATAAATAAAGATTTTGATTGATTGATTGATTGATATATATATATATATAATATATATATATATATATATATATATATGTATAAATATTATATATATATATATATATATATATATAGAGCAAGGCTTTTTGAGCACACCTGGTGGCTGCCTGGCAGGAACCTTTGTTTTATTTATTTATTTATGACTTTGTTAACCGAGTAAGTGCACTGTTCCAATAGACCATTTACAGGCATGGCCTGGGCTAAGAGGCATGTGTCAGACATTTTTACATAATAATGTACAACTAGAAAACATAGCATTGATAAAAACAGCAGCAGTCAAAAGCAGTGGGGGACATCACAATGTAACAATAGCCTTTACAAGAGGTAAGATTACAAAGGAAGACACAAATAATTGGTAGTTTTTGTACAGTTATAAAACAAGCAAGCAGGAGTGACATGATCCAGGGTGCTAGGAACCTACTGCCCCCAACCCCCCCAACACAGTAATAAGCCCAACCAGCCAAGGTGACCCATCACAGCTGAAATGAGGAGAGAGAGAGACTAGACGGATCGGGTGGAAAAGAAACAAAGCAGAGTGGGAGAGAGGTACTACTTAAGCAAAGCAATTGCAAATGTCTCAATTAAGGAGCTAGGATTTGAGGTTACGCTTAAAGTTGAGCTGCATATTGGATGATCTGAGGGGTGCGGGAAGCTTATTCCAAAGAGAGGGGGAAGCAACCTAAAGGGCATTGCCACCCATTTGGTTGAGGTTCTTGGAATCACCAAGGGAGGAACAACAGAGGACCTTAGACTCTTCAGACTGGTGCAGTGTTCACAAAGGGAAAACAGGCAGGAGGCAGGGCCACTACATATGATGACATCTGTGAGGCATTCAAGGGTAAAATCAAACCGGCCTTGCAAAGAGAGCCATTCAAGGAGGTATAAAGGTTACAGAGGTGAGTGGAATGGGGGGACAAGAGAAAGTGGCATATACTGTTGTAGACAGAAGAGAGTCTGGCCTGAAGGGTGGAAAAGATGCAAGTATAAATTGGGGAGCAATAGTCAAGGATTGGGAGTAGGTTGCCGTTAGCTATTGCCAAGTGCACCTTTGCAATCAGGTAACGTTTGATGCGATAGGCAGCACTGAGTTTCTGATCGATCCTATGGACTACAAGATTTATATGGTCATTAAAGGAGAGGGTTGGGTTGAGTGTAACCCCCAAGTATTAGAACGAGGGGATGACTTCAAGGGCAGGGCCATTGGGAGGAAGGATGAGGAGAGAGGAGTTATCTTTAAGGGTTCTGGCTAGGTATGGCTTAGACTCAAACAGCATAGCCTTTATTTTTTTTTGGCATTGACCAGCATCAGGTTAGGGGGTGAACCAGTTTTGGGTGGTGCAATAACAAGGTCATGCGCATAAAGGAGGGATTCCCAGGAGAGACAGTCAGAGGAGAGAGTGTTAATAAATATTGTAAAGAGTAGGGGGTCCAGGATGGAACCTTGGGGTACCCTAGAGGAGACTGGCAGGGCAGGAGAAGTGGCAGTGCCAGTGCATACAGATTAGGAGTGATCTGAGACATAGCTCTGAAACCAGTTTGTGGTCCCCATAGAGCAGCCTATAGAGGGAAGCATGGAGAAGAGGAGGGGATGGTTAACAGGATCTAAGGCTTTAGATAGGGCCATGAAAACTGCACCAGTGGCATGCCCATGGTCCATATTCATGAGGATGTGGTCAGTAAAGAAAGCCAAGGCAGTAGTGGTGCTGTGGAGCCTACAGAAGCCATGCTGCTGGTTGCTTAAGATATTGTAGTTGTCTAGGTACTCAGATAGCTGCCGGTGAAAAACCCATTCAAGGAGCTTACTGAGGTGAGGGAGAATGGATATAGAATGATAGTTGTCAGATAAGAGCGGGTCACCAGATTTGAAAATAGGAACCATCTTGGCTGACTTCCAGGGGAGAGGCATGTAAGAGGTAGGCAGGTCAAGATTAAAAAATAAAGGAGATAGGTTTGGTGATAGCTGGGGAAACAAGTGTGAGAAAACAGGGGAGAGGCCATCTGAGCTTGGACTACCTTGATTGGGGAGGATCCTTAGTAGTTTAAAGGTCTCCTTGGGGGAGATGAACTTGAAATTGAAAGGGGAGCGAGGAGGGGTAGCAGTCAGGGGGGAGGTAGAGGATAGGGAGGTGGAGCAAGGCCCTGGGTCAGGGGACTGACTAGGTGGGGGGTGGGTGGAGCTAGGGGAAGGGGAGGGGTAGCTTTAAGCACATGAACACTGGCTAGAGGGGACTGCTAGTGGAAAGTTTGCTGAGGAGGGCTGACAGGTCAGAAAATTTGTTGTTGAGTGCCATGGCTACTTTGGCTGGGTCAGTCAAAAGACCTGATGGGGAAGTTAGGCAAAGAATTGGTGCAGCTATTGTGAGGAGTGAGAAGGGAGTTAATGGAGTCAGAGAAATTTCTAAGATTACCAAAACTCTCCCTGTGTAGGTTGATTTAATTATTTATTTTCAGGGTTCTGGTCAGGATCTTACATCTGTTGTGCAGGTACCAGTATTCATTCCACAGGGTAGGGGAAGGGGTCAACTTATGGCAGACCACTTAATGGCCCCTCTCTTTCATAAGTATGAGGACTTCTTTAGTGTTCCAATGGGTACGGATGCCTCTAACTCTTGGTGTGGTAATAGGGACGTGGCAGTCCTGGATGTCCAAGAGAAATCTGTAAAGTGAGTGACAGCAAGAGGCACATCAGTAAGAGCATGTAGGCCTGCCAGTTTATAGCCCTAAGTTCTTTAAGTAGGAGGGAAGTGTTAGGGTGGTTGAAGTTGCGGAAGGTTAGATACTTGGGTGGGGTGCTTTTCCGTAGCGATGTTTGGTATTTTGTAGTCTTTGTATTTTTCCAATGGAATGGAGACCCTGTGATAACAACACACTGCAGGTTTTGTTTCTGGTTTAAAACTAATATATTTGGCAAGCCTATGCACCCTTTCATTACAATAACAAAAAGGTAATTAAATATTATGAGCTCTTGGCTTGGGTCATAGGTACTTTAAAGGGACACTGTCAACTATTTTTGCATAATATTATTTCTTGTTCAAACCCCACATTTTATGACTGCTTACTTTCTCTAAAATGTGTTTATGTTGCTGTTTGTTTTATCTGCTTCCTCTCTTAGTAGAACTGAAATGCATGTTAATAGTGTAATTATACCCTACCTTATTTTGTTTCTAATCATTTATCAACTTATATCACATACTTTTGAACATTGCAAACACCCCAAAACAGTTCAGCCGCTCATGACACAATGTTCTCCTCTGGTCCCACTGCATTGTGAGTGTACTGTGTTGGGTTTGCTCCAAATCTAAAAAAGATGCAGTGGAAGTTGCTGAAGGACTGTGAACAAATACTTTATTGTGTGATAACACCAATTTGATGGTCAGTCTGTTTTTCATTTTGAAAAGGAAAAAAAGGAATCAGAATTATACAGCCAGCTACTTTAACAATCTTTACAGAATGTGAGCAACCATAAAATGTGTTTTTTAAACTGGGGACAATTTGAGGCCTGAGGGCGTTGACAGTGTCCATTTAATGAGTTATCAATGTGAATGGATAGGGCTTACTCATGCAAAATTGACCTCATTAGCAAAGAATTATATAACATTGTGGGGTCCTTGACATGTATGGCACAGAGCATGATGTTGCACATGTGGCTTGGTCTCCTTTGATTTATCTATTTTTGTTATCCTCCTTGTTTCCATGATTTTTTTGATGATTCTGTATAATATGATGTAGCTTCTAAGCATGTTAACCCATTTTCTTTGTACATTATTATATTATTTTTCTCCTTGAGTTAATTTGTTTGAACCTGTATTATACTGTTTTGCTAGTTGCATATTTATTTTAAAGCAGCAGTACTACGAAAAAAAAATTGTGCTTTTTTGACAGTTTATTCCCTGTGCCTTGCTAATAATATACCTGATACTTTTCTCACCGGCATTGTACTATTGCCGAGTAATTTGTTCAGTTATTCTCTGCTTTTGTTTACATTTCTGCCACTAAGCATGTTGCACTGGAACCCCTATGCTGCCAACTGCACATATGTATGACTTGCAGGGACATCGGGAATGGTCAGCAGAGTGTCCCTCTGCTGTTGTCAAAAGACATGATGAGACCTGTAGGAAAAACGCATCTGAAAATTAGTCAGCCACCATATTTGTTGTAGCACTACAACAATTCAAATAAATTGCAAATATCTAAAAAACTGAAAATGACTGGAAAAAAACATTTACAGATATGGAAACTGGAACTTTGGCCGCACGCTTACAGCCAAAAAGCAGGATTTTGATAGACCACTTCCTGATTCAGTAGTACTGCTGCTTTAAATAAAATAAATTCCCCTACTTTTCTTCAAAAAGCACCATGGAATCTTTAACTTCCACCTCATCAGTGACCAGAGATGGGCAGAATGGACCGCAGTTCAACATCTTATCTGTAGGATGGAACATCAGCAGTGCAGCACCTCCTTGTATTGCACTACAGTGTCAGTTGTGCATATTTCCTCAAGTGCCTGGTGTAGGGCTAGAACCCATGACCTTCTGATCATCTGGCCACAGAGGTGAGCATGCTATCTACTGAGCCACTGACACCTATTTTCCACACTGGTTTTGGCCAGACCCACCACTCTTTTGAAACAGAAGTCTTCTCTTAGCTTCTCTAAAAAGCCTTAAACAAAGAGGGCTGACCATGTAAGGGGTAGACCCCATTGTCCACAGGCAAAGCAAAGGTGTGTGGGAAGCCAGGCGAAAGAAGACGGGGGGGGGAGGAAGGGGGGAGGAGAGAAGGGGAAGAATGAGGACACCAGGTGGAGGTGCCAGTGAGGTCGCAGAAGGGGTGGGGTCCAGACTGGGTCCAGTGAGAGAGGGCAGGAAAGCCTGGCATTGGACAGGATGAGCCAAGGAGATGGGCTTATGACTGGTACATAAGGGATTGCACAGGCTAAGGAGCTCACAATTTTGCTCCTAGCAATTTTTCCTCTGGAAGCACATTAGTTTTGGTGGAGATTTTGTTATTGAACTTTCAAGCTAAGGGGCCTTTATACAGAATAGTTATGCTGGGTTAAAACAATTTTTGATAAAACATTGGGGTAAACCCAGCAGATGATTTTTCATTTGAATTACATTTAAAAAGCATAATTTAAGGCTAAGATAACTGTTCTTGGGCAGTTACTAAATGAGTATCTCAGAGGGGGATCAATCAAGAAGTAAGTTAAAACACCACTTATTTGGATGTGAGGAGGTGGACTGGATTTTTGTTGATGCGCAAGAGAAAGCCTGCATGTCTTGTGTAAGAAAGGAAGGAGATAAGAGTAAAATAAAATAGGCAGGGAGGTTAGCACCGGCCAGCTTGGGCCACGTTGTATCCAGAGAGAGACTTGGGGGCTGTTTGCCAAAGGGAGTGAAGCAAGAAGCCAGCAGCATGAGTCGCGGTGGAGCTAGGGCTTGTGGCAGCACAGAGGGGGCTGGGATGCTACAGAATTCCAGGTGCAGGGAGGGTCAAGCGACTGAACAAAGAAGAAGTGAGTGGCAGGCCGAAGGAGATGCAGGGGATGAGAAATACTCATCCTCAGTCTCCTGGGCCAGCTGCACATGGTGCCAGAGAGCAGAAAGATCATGGAGGTGTAAGGAGAAAGGTCCAACTTGCAGACTGCATGGTGATGGCATCTGGAGCCATTGCTGCATGGTCAGAGGGTCTAGGAAAGGAAAACAGCAAGGGGGAGCATGTGAAGAAAATGACTGCAAATCAAGGAGGGCCAACCGAGACGCCCAATGCTGGGAGGGATCAGCATATATGGGGGGGGAAGAGGAATGTTTTCAGCTTGGGGTTTGTTTGATGTGGCAGGCCTGTGGTAGGCGCAGAAAAGATGGAGGGATGAGAAGGGAGAAAATGGCCTGAGGCCTATACTAGGGGGATGGCATCTGATGTCATCCTCCCATGATCCTGGCTTGCAAGGTTGGGGGGGAGGCACTGCTCCGGTACCACCAAGTAGGATGCAAGGCGGGGTTAGAGGAGCACTGAGGGTGATGCAGCCAAAAGGGAGCATGCTCAGGCCTGAGGCCTATGCTAGGGGGATGGCATCTGATGTCATCCTCCCATGATCCTGGCCCATGACGCTGAGGGGGGGCAGAAGGCACTGCATCAGTACCTCCTCAGATGATGCATTGTGTGGCAGAGGAGCACAGAGGGTGAAGAAGCACAAAAGGGAGTGCGCAAGGTAGATCATTAAAAACAAAAATGGCAGAAGAGTGGTACATGGGGGGGGCAGGCGTACCAAAGCTACAGGACCAGGGGAGCGATAGTCAAAGCCTGGTTGGCCACAGAAAGTGCATAGGGCAAATGTTTGAAGGCAGGAGGGGAGAGATAAGGGGGGCGGTGGGGGAAAACAGGGGAGACTATGTATGGTAGCAGAGAATTACTTGTTTTGTGTTCACTTTAGAGTTGGCAAAGATCATGGCACTGAGAAAAGAGAAGCCCAGCAAGGAGGATTACTAATTGGCAGTCATGGACCTGGTGTACAAGGCGAACAGACTGTTGGATGCCACGGAGCCACCCAGCCCAGAAAAAGGCATGAAGCGAAAAGGAAAAAAGGGTGTGGAAGAGGGGTGGAGAAAACAGACACCAAAGGCACTCAGAGAGCCCAAGCCATGACCAGTGAGACCCAGACCAGAGCCAGGGGCACCGATGCTGCCATGTCCAGTGGTCCCGGCACTGGGGCCTGCTCCGGTGCCCGCCCCCTTGCCCTTGCCTGTGCCAGAACTCTGGCACCAGAGATTCCAACTCCAGATGCACCCTTGGGGCCTCAGTCACTGGGTCCAGTTCCAGTACCCGGCCCAGTGGCAGTTCCACAGCCTGGGCCCAGCATCCCACAGCCGACCACCCCAGGTAATCAGCCCATTACAATGGAAAGCAGTGTCAAAGAATATGTAGAGCAGAGGTTGAAGAATATGGGGGATAATGGCCTGGGACAGTTAAAGAAAGTGCTGGGGGAAATCAAGGGGACAGGAGAAGTGGAAGGGGGGCTGGGGGATCAGGGGTGGTGACAGGGTCAGGGTCAGACATTGGGGCATCTGGGGTCTGGATTAGGGACCATGTGCCTATCATCACAAAAGAAAAGATCTGGAAATGGGAGTTTATAGATATCTTCTTGCTTGCAAATGTAGATAATCTGGATAAATATGAAGAAACAGATAGTTTTGAAAAGAAGGACATGGTGGTAGCAGTGGTATTATTAGGAAAAGGGGAGGAGGACAACTCAATCAAGGGAAAAACCTGGGACAATTGGTCCATGGGCTTTACCTATTTTACGGCAATTGTCATAGAGAAGCAGACGGAACTGGCGACCCCTCTGTTAGCATACTCCCTTATTATAAAGAACACATAAAAAGGGGGACATTGTTGGATAAAATATGATGAGAAGTTTAGAAATAGAATGGCTCACTTTGGGAACATAAAGTGGGATGCTAGGCAAATTGGTCTGTGGTTAAAAATTTACCCCGGGCCAACAGGAGCAGACACAGAAGGGGATAAGAAGAGTGAGGGGACACAAAAAGCATGTTGGAGATACAACCGAGCCTTCTGCTCATGGCCCAATTCCAGGTTCCGACATGTATGTTCAAAGTGTGGGGGGCCTCACCCAGCGTCAGATGTGGGAGGGATACTACTTTTATAAAGCCATGCTCACGGGTTGTTCGGTGGCATGCGCCATTTTTGAAATGTTCAGCACATGGTTGCAATGCGCATTTATGAACAGTTATGGGTATCAGACAGTTGTGCCCTACCTGGATCACTTTCTGTTCATTGGGGAAGGGCAGAGAGAGACAGAAAGAATGCTAAGGGATTTTGAAAGGATATGTAAAGAGTTGGGGGTCCCACTATTCAAGGAAAAGACCAAAGGGCCAAGCCAGTCAATGGAATTCCTGGGTATTGAACTGGATACAGTAGAGGAACTATTCCGGTTACTGGAGACAGTGGTCAAGAAGTTGCAGTCTCTCCTAGAGTGGGTAAAGGGCAGGCACAGGGGACAGTTGTGGCAGGTACAACAGTTAATGGGGCATTTGAATTTTGCCTGTAAAGCTATTGCTCCAGGGCACGCATTCACACAGTGTTTAGCCTGGTAACCAGGGGTCTTCACGGCTCCACCATTGGGTCGACATTACAAGGAGGACAAGAGAGGGCTTAGGGGTATGGGAGCAATTCCTAAGAATGTACAATGGACAAACCTTCTGGTAGGAAGAGTGGGTGTTTAACACCGACTTGCAGCTTTACATTGACGCAGCCAGGGGAGGGGGAATTGGAATGAGGGCATACTTCGGGGGGAGGTGGTTCGCTGAGCCATAGCTGCAGGATTGGATGCAGGCAGGGGTTACTAAGGACATCACCTTTTTGGAAATTTTTCCAATATGAGTGGCAATGCTAACCTGGGGGAGGAGCTCAGGAATAAACAGGTCACCTTTTGCTGCAATTACAAGGCTGTAGTGGAGGTTCTGAACGAGAGAAAAGGGTGATGTCACAGAGAGTCATGAGGGTATTGAGGAAGCTAGTGTTGTTGGGCCTGACATTAAATCTATCCATTAGGGCTAGGCACATTGACAGAATAGACAGTGTAATAGCTGACTGCCTCTCCTGCTTGCAGATGGACAAGTGTCGGACCATTGCACCAGAAGCAGATTCCACACAGACCACTGTTCCAGCCCATGCCTGGATGATTGGATTGGGGGAGCCGAGCTGCTGTTCTGCAACTCATGGTCCCCTAGGACCATGAGGGTATACAAAGCCTCTTGGAGGGCATTCCTAACCTTCCAGGAAAGGGAAGGCAGCCAGGTAGGTGGGATGGTCACAAGGAAGCAGGTAGCCAGATTCATAGTGAAAGGATGGAGGCAGAACATGGCCCAGGCCATGATGGGAGTGCACCTGGCAGCAATAGGACAGATGTGCACATTGAAGGGATGGAAAAACCCAACAAAATGTAACCTGGTGTGTTGAATGATGAAAGGTTGGCAAAGGGGGACTAAGAAGAGAATGGACGGGAGAAAAGTGCTGACAGAACCACTGATTGAGAGGCTGTTGGGAGCTCTGCTCCACATCTGTACATCCAGCAATGAGGTGACACTGTTTAGGGTAATATACACCACAATGTACAGCAGTGCAATCAGTGTCAGCGAGGTAGTAGGTCACAACTAGAGGGACGAGAATGCAGGATTGCATTGGAAAGACATGGAATGGGAAAGGAACAACATCTCAGTATTAATAAGGAGATCCAAGATGGATCAGCAGGGGCAAGGGATCAGGATGTGTCCGAGAAGGCACCAAAACACAAGCATATGCCCAGTAGGGGCCCTGCACATGTACGTGGCTGGGCGCCCAAAAGGAGGAAACCCTCTGATATTTCTACATGGGGATGGGAGGACGGGAACTGCATACCAAGTGACAGAAGTACTGAAGAAGGGTTTGGTGTTTTGGGGAGAAACTGTAACATATCTTCACATATGTATCTACGGGTTCGGGGAAGGATGAGGTTACCTGGCACAAGAGACCTAGGTTTGGCTACTCTGCACAGGGGCACCCAAGTAAATCCAACTACAGGAAGCAATAACTGTAATGTCCAGAACCAGAATTGGGATTTTTCAGTGTGGCTTTATTCATTAACTCACTGAACATAAACAAAGCACTGCATGGTCCCCCAAAGGGCTACGTTACTGTAATGCAGATTAGAGGTTAAACACAGCGGTCCATTTGAGGAATGAACACATTACTACAGATGTCTGGCTTAGGACCCACCAGGCACTCAGCCCAGACTTTGCATGCGCATTGGATACATAGCCCGATTGGCCCGGCTCCCCTGCTGGCCACTCGACTGACGGTCCACTTGGCGAATGAACCCAAACTTTACTTGGAAAGACATCCCATCAAACAAGGAGACTCCCAAACTGTGGCTCCCCACACCACTTAGAGTCTGCGACTCCAAGAGAGATTTGTTTTCATACTTCCAATCGAAACTCCCATCAAACATGGAGACTCCCATCCAACAAGGAGTCATTTTCCCATCCTGTGGCTCCCCACACCACTTAGAGTCTGCGACTCCTAGAGAGATTTTCAAGTTGCGACCCATGTCTGGGTACCCATCCCATCAGTGGCCAAGTGCATGAGGCAAGTAGCAAAAACACAGAAGAAATCCATAGAGGTGGACCTGATTACTAAAGATGGGGGGCTTTCCCACCTCCAGCTCCCACAGGCCATACCCGGCCATTTCTCTGGACACACAGAAAACTTTAGACTTTAAAATGTAGATTGAACGGTGGATGACCTGAAGCACCCCCTCTACAGTGAACTTTAAATCCCTTTAAACTTTAAACAATTGACTGCTCTATTTGTTTGTCCTAGTTGACAGTCCTCCCAAATAGCAGTCCACATTTATTTCCCAACTGAAGAAAATAAGTTGTTTGCCCCTTCCAATGGAGCCAAACTCTCACCCATTCGTTGCAGGTGCCCCACAGGCGAAGTACTGTAACCTTTACTGTTATACATGAACAGACTGAAATTAAATCAGGCAGCTTCTTTCCCAGGGTGGGAGAAGGGGTTTGCCCCTGGAACCCACAGAGAACTCCCCCAGAGGAAGGGGGGCACTGAGACCGGGGGAGCAGTCTCCACCACTTTAAAAAGGTAAAATACAGGAACCGTTACTTTTTTCTGAGTGAGAAATCACACTGCACACTAATGCTTCCTTCTTGCTTAAGGACAAACGGAAGAATACCTTTTGAATTTCCCAAAGTTCTAAACTTCACTCCCTGAGCTGGAGATTCCAAAGTGGCTCATGCAGCTGCGACAGTTCTATAATGATGTCATCTCTCAAGTCTCAGCTGTGACTGAGGACAGAGTGAGACAGTGTGAAACCCATTTAACTGGAGTTTCACAAGCTGCCTCCCTGCTATCACTAGGTCTTACTGAGATTCTAGTAACCCCGGGTAACAAAGGGGTTACATAAGTCCTCCAAACCAGAAAATGACTGTCCCCAGTCATTATGCACCTGGCCTAGGCATCCCACCCTATATGTGCTACCATGGAGGGGGTGTGACTTCCTCCCACCATAAAAGCAGCACAGGTAGGCAACACTAAGGGCCTAGAGGCCTATAGCTGACATATCAGCCTCTACTCTATCCACTTACTATGGACACCTAGTGGCTCTGGTAGAACAATCCAGAGCATAGCCCTGATAGATCAGCACTGTGGCCCCTACTGCAGGTCAGGGCCACAGCCTGTCCATCCCCCCTAACCCTCTAGGGAAAACCTATCTGCCTCTAACATAATGTTCCCAAACAAAACAAAACCCAGGGACCTCCCCGACCTTGGGCAGCCTGCAACTACAACCATTTGCAATAATAACACAGTACATTTAAATTCTACACCATAAGCACCAACGAGGGACTCCGATGAGCCCCTCCTCCTCTTCTTGTCTTTTCTTCTGTGTTCCAGGAACACCTGTAAGAAAAGACAAAAACAAAAAAACACATCCTAATCTGCATGCACAGTCTATCTAAACAACAACAACGACAACAACAACAACAACCCTTACCATACAGAAAAAGCACTGAACAATCCCAAAAAGAAAAAATTTTTTTTTAGAAAAAGGTAGAAAACAGTATTTACATTAAAGTACAATGACATTGGTAACAATACACCTTTAGAGGTGAAAGCCTTAATGTCCCAACTAAGTGACTACAAGGCCCGAGGCCAGTCCATTAAAGAGTCTCTCCTGGGCCCGAGCCCGTGAAGCATAGTTCTTTAAGGCAATAATCCTGAAGGGGAGAGTCTTTGCGGACAGTTCACACACTGTTTGAAGTCTGTAGTGTAGGGTGTGTATTGCAATGTCATAAAGATAGAATAAAAAGAGTTTTGCGGACTTACCAGCCTCTTGAAGTATTTGGACATCACAAACCTGGTCCCTTCCGAAGACTCTCCCTGGCAGCATTTCTTCTGCTACAGCTGGGCGGATATCTTCCGGGAACCCACAGGAGTGCACATCTGGAAACAGCTGGGCTGATGTCATAACTGGAGAAGGAACCTTAGAACAGGAACAAAAGAAAAACAGCTGGTCCGGCGTCATCCGATTACCAGGCGATGAACAGGAAAACAGCTGGGCTGGTGTCTCTCTGGATCTGAAGTCATCTGGTGGTACCAGTAGATGGTTGCTGAATAGCAGTACACTGTGGACTGAAGAATATGGGGCACCTGATTCCTTGTTTATTCATATTGGCAGTTCAATAAGGGCACTTCACAGTCGAGATGTGGCAGTATTGACTACTACTGCTCGGCTCTCCATTTTGTAGGCACGGGCTTAATTACTGGGAGGTCCTTGCACTGAGGCCAATAGTAGAGGGGGTCAGGGGCTTGAATTATTACTCTGTCTGGACGCACCTAATTCACACAGTGGTAGACTTTGCGTCCCTCTCCATCCACTATTCTCACTCTGTCCATAAACAGTGTCCCCGCCTCTTCCACTGTATACTTTTCATGGAACAGTCTATTCTTTACATGCTGGTTAGCCCCAGGATGCACATGTTTCATTGCTTCATCCCATATCCAGGATTTCCTGCAGTTCTCAATCTCCTCTCAGACTCTCCGAGGAAAGGTAGGAAAGGTCATACCAAAGATTTCATTGGCCTTTCTACGAACCAGTCTCTCCTCTTACTTGCTTTGGTCAATCTGAGACCGCTGGCCTGTCTTGGGGGTGGCCAGTCCTGGTTCTGCCAGCTTCGCATCCTCAATGAAATTAAAAACGGATCCCTGACTTCTTCTTCTTCTTCTGGTGAAGCCAGGGCAGTGGCATCACCACCTTCTTGAACACATTCCTCCAAGGCAAGATCTTGAGGCTGTGTACCCGTTCCTTTCTCACAAGGCCACATAGGTTCCCCCTCATCTTCCTCTTCACCTTCGAGACTTGGGCTAGGCCCCCCCACCCAGGGGGCTATTGATGCTTTATCTGAATTTGCCTTCTGAGATCCAGCATCCAGTGCTTCAATTTCAGATTCAGTCTCTAATTCTGCACTCTCTAACTTTGTGCCACACTCCCCCGATGGACCTTCCTCCACAGGCTCCGCCTGATGCTGTGTGCTGCCAACTGCAGATTCTTGAAGCTGTGTCCATGTGGAGCCAACGAATTCTGAGGCACTTTATACAAGCCATATTTTTGTAGACATCCAGCACAGTGAGGAATCATGAAGACATCCCTTTTCAGCACTCAAGCACATCTGGCATGACGCACTGGATAATTAGGAATTGCCACATCCGGAGGGAGTTGCCCCATATAGCACCAATTTTCAATATCTCTCAATCTATTTACTGCTGCTGTTACTGAAACCTGGGCATGATCCGGGTAAGAGCTGGTCCTGAGACCATAACTGCAGAAAACAAACAAAGTTCACTGTAACTGAAGTCCCACTTTAAATGAACACACTCTGTAGCTTTAAAATGGCTCCTCTGCTGCTGTGTTTACTTTACTACCACCCTGTAATGGCAGTGG
Source organism: Neoceratodus forsteri (assembly GCA_016271365.2). Taxonomy (NCBI): domain Eukaryota; kingdom Metazoa; phylum Chordata; order Ceratodontiformes; family Ceratodontidae; genus Neoceratodus; species Neoceratodus forsteri. The sequence continues at coordinate 934,275,676 of CM057449.1, read as the reverse complement.
CAGCACTCCTGTGCATCAACATTCAGACTCTGGGTCAAGCCACTGCGCACCGATTTACATCAGCTACTAATAACTTTTATTTCAAACTGCAAACTTGCTCTGTTCTGGCTGTTCACATTTACAGGATTTTCCTTGGACTTTTCACATGCTGGCAACATTCATTTAATTACAGTCCCTTATAAAACTTCAGGTTTCAGCACAGGATTGCCTTCTTCTACTAGTGTTACACTATTTTACAACCCACAGTCTCTCTCTGGCTGCAAACTTTAAACTGAAGTACTTTTCATTGCTATGCACACATTTAATGGCTTTGCAGACTTGCACTTCTCCAGCAGGACATCACACAATCGCTACTTGCAAAGCGACTATACAGCTGCACACAATTTTATATGGCATTCTCTGAAAATCACTGAATTGAGCAGTTTAATCGTTTACTCACTGTTATTGTAGCAGATTGCTGCGATGGGGTAAAATGGCCTGCAGCCAGATTTTGAAGGCCTCAGATTGCAAGCGGGTGGGCAGTCTCCGATCGTAGTATTAACCACACAATTCACTGATCCCACGATCGATAAAGCGGGTTGAGCCCGATTTTTAACTGGAAAGTCACTTTTTACTGTTTACAGTGCTTGAACACTTGTGACTCCTCCACTGCCAGTACCGCTTTACTCTCTGTCTCCCTCTCAGATGGAAGAAGACTCTGAAAGCTGGCTGAGGCGGGACTAATGGCAAACTGACCAACCATACGACGCCATGCAAATGAGCCTCTTCTTCCTCATGAGGCTCCTCTCCTCATGGTGATCGTCCGAGCAGGCAAATTTAAATTGAAAAGATGCACTTTTTTTTTTTAAACAGCTCACTTGGCGGGGAGCTCATTTCAACCATATAACATTGCCATTAACTCTGAGTCTCTAGCATTGCACAGAAAGCATTTCCAATGTCCAGGCATAATTTCTCAGTTGCACCCTAGTTATCCACATTCCCTTCACAGAACTTTATTTTAAAACTGACAAACACCATAAACTATGTTGATGCAGAACTAGGACACACACTTTGGCTTTACAGCCCTTGGAAACAGTTGGCATTTTTAAACAGCAGCACAAGATTCACAGCACACAGCACACACTAGGAAATTGCTTCAACTTTTTTGGCTACCAACTCGCCAGACAATAAAAGCAGCTAGCCTACTTGCCCAAGCACCTTCCTTCCCAAACAAATCCAAAGTGGTGCCTCCATTTTGTAACATATCTTCACATATGTATCTACGGGTTCGGGAAGGATGAGGTTACCTGGCCAACAAGAGACCTAGGTTTGGCTACTCTGCACAGGGCACCAAAGTAAATCCAACTAAGGAAGCAATAACTGTAATGTCCAGAACCAGAATTGGGATTTTTCAGTGTGGCTTTATTCATTAACTCACTGAACATAAACAAAGCACTGCATGGTCCCCAAAGGGCTATGTTACTGTAATGCAGATTAGAGGTTAAACACAGCGTCCATTTGAGGAATGAACACATTACTACAGATGTCTGGCTTAGGACCCACCAGGCACTCAGCCCAGCACTTTGCATGCGCATTGACATAGCCCGACGGTCCTGCCCCTTCCGCCACTCGACTGACGGTCCACTTGGAATGAACCCAAACTTTACTTGGAAAGACATCCCATCAAACAAGGAGACTCCAAACTGTGGCTCCCCACACCACTTAGAGTCCACGACTCCTAGAGATTTGTTTTCATACTTCCAATCGAAACTCCCATCAAACATGGAGACTCCCATCCAACAAGGAGTCATTTTCCCATCCTGTGGCTCCCCACACCACTTAGAGTCTGCGACTCCTAGAGAGATTTTCAAGTTGCGACCCATGTCTGGGTACCCATCCCATCAGTGGCCAAATGCATGAGGCAAGTAGCAAAAACACAGAAGAAATCCATAGAGGTGGACCTGGTTACTAAAGATGGGGGGCTTTCCCACCTCCAGCTCCCACAGGCCATACCCGGCCATTTCTCTGGACACACAGAAAACTTTAGACTTTAAAATGTAGATTGAACGGTGGATGACCTGAAGCACCCCCTCTACAGTGAACTTTAAATCCCTTTAAACTTTAAACAATTGACTGCTCTATTTGTTTGTCCTAGTTGACATAGTCCTCCCAAATAGCAGTCCACATTTATTTCCCAACTGAAGAAAATAAGTTGTTTGCCCCTTCCAATGGAGCCAAACTCTCACCCATTCGTTGCAGGTGCCCCACAGGCGAAGTACAGTAACCTTTACTGTTATACATGAACAGACTTAAATTAAATCAGGCAGCTTCTTTCCCAGGGTGGGAGAAGGGGTTTGACCCTGGAACTCACAGAGAACTTTCCTCCCCCCCCCCAGAGGAAGGGGGGCACTGAGACCGGGGGAGCAGTCTCCACCACTTTAAAAAGGTAAAATACAGGAACCGTTACTTTTTTCTGAGTGAGAAATCACACTGCACACTAATGCTTCCTTCTTGCTTAAGGACAAATGGAAGAATACCTTTTGAATTTCCCAAAGTTCTAAACTTCACTCCCTGAGCTGGAGATTCCAAAGTGGCTCATGCAGCTGCGACAGTTCTATAATGATGTCATCTCTCAAGTCTCAGCTGTGACTGAGGACAGAGTGAGACAGTGTGAAACCCATTTAACTGGAGTTTCACAAGCTGCCTTCCCTGCCTATCACTAGGTCTTACTGGGATTCTAGTAACCCGGTAACAAAGGGGTTACACTCATCCTTGACCAGGAAAATGACTGTCCCCAGTCATTATGCACCCGGCCTTAGGCCATCCCACCCTATCTGCTACCTGCGGAGGGGGGTGATCAGGCCCCCCTCCTACCATGTGCGAGCACAGGTAGGCAAATCTAAGGGCCTAGAGGCCTATAGCTGACATATCAGCCTCTACTCTATCCACTTACTATGGACACCTAGTGGCTCTGGTAGAACAATCCAGAGCATAGCCCTGATAGATCAGCACTGTGGCCCCTACTGCAGGTCAGGGCCACAGCCTGTCCATCCCCCCTAACCCTCTAGGGAAAACCTATCTGTCTCTAACATAATGTTCCCAAACAAAACAAAACCCGGGGACCTCCCCGACCTTGGGCAGCCTGCAACTACAACCATTTGCAATAATAACACAGTACATTTAAATTCTACACCATAAGCACCAACGAGGGACTCCGATGAGCCCCTCCTCCTCTTCTTGTCTTTTCTTCTGTGTTCCAGGAACACCTGTAAGAAAAGACAAAAACAAAAAACAAACACATCCTAATCTGCATGCACAGTCTATCTAAACATCAACAACGACAACAACAACAACAACCCTTACCATACAGAAAAAGCACTGAACAATCCCAAAAAAGAAAAAGATTTTTTTTTTTTTAGAAAAAGGTAGAAAACAGTATTTACATTAAAGTACAATGACATTGGTAACAATACACCTTTGGGGGTGGAAAGCCCTTAATGTCCCAACTAGTGACTACAAGGCCCGAAGGCCAGTCCATTAAAGAGTCTCTCCTGGGCCCGAGCCCCATGAAGCATAGTTCTTTAAGGCAATAATCCTGAAGGAGAGAGTCTTTGCGGACAGTTCACACACTGTTTGAAGTCTGTAGTGTAGGGTGTGTATTGCAATGTCATAAAGATAGAATAAAAAGGGTTTTGCGGACTTACCAGCCTCTTGAAGTATTTGGACATCACAAACCTGGTCCCTTCCGAAGACTCTCCCTGGCAGCATTTCTTCTGCTACAGCTGGGCGGATATCTTCCGGGAACCCACAGGAGTGCACATCTGGAAACAGCTGGGCTGATGTCATAACTGGAGAAGGAACCTTAGAACAGGAACAAAAAAGAAAAACAGCTGGTCCGGCGTCATCCGATTACCAGGCGATGAACAGGAAAACAGCTGGGCTGGTGTCCTCTCTGGATCTGAAGTCATCTGGTGGTACCAGTAGATGGTTGCTGAATAGGGGCAGTACACTGTGGACTGAAGAATATGGGGCACCTGATTCCTTGTTTATTCATATTGGCAGTTCAATAAGGGCACTTCACAGTCGAGATGTGGCAGTATTGACTACCACTGCTCGGCTCTCCATTTTGTAGGCACGGGCTTAATTACTGGGAGGTCCTTGCACTGAGGCCAATAGTAGAGGGGGTCAGGGGCTTGAATTATTACTCCGTCTGGACGCACCTAATTCACACAGTGGGAGACTTTGCGTCCCTCTCCATCCACTATTCTCACTCTGTCCATAAACAGTGTCCTGCCTCTCTTCCACTGTGTATACTTTTCATGGAACAGTCTATTCTTTACATGCTGGTTAGCCCCAGGATGCACATGTTTCATTGCTTCATCCCATATCCAGGATTTCCTGCAGTTCTCAATCTCCTCTCAGACTCTCCGAGGAAAGGTAGGAAAGGTCATACCAAAGATTTCATTGGCCTTTCTACGAACCAGTCTCTCCTCTTTACTTGCTTTGGTCAATCTGAGACCGCTGGCCTGTCTTGGGGGTGGCCAGTCCTGGTTCTGCCAGCTTCGCATCCTCAATGAAATTAAAAACGGATCCCTGACTTCTTCTTCTTCTTCTGGTGAAGCCAGGGCAGTGGCATCACCACCTTCTTGAACACAATCATCCGAGGCAAGATCTTGAGGCTGTGTACCCGTTCCTTTCTCACAAGGCCACATAGGTTCCCCCTCATCTTCCTCTTCACCTTCGAGACTTGAGATAGGCCCCCCCACCCAGGGGGCTATTGATGCTTTATCTGAACTTGCCTTCTGAGATCCAGCATCCAATGCTTCAATTTCAGATTCAGTCTCTAATTCTGCGACTCTAACTTTGTACCACACTCCCCGATGGACCTTCCTCCACAGGCTCCGCCTGATGCTGTGTGCTGCCAACTGCAGATTCTTGAAGCTGTGTCCATGTGGGAGCCAAACGAATTTGAGGCACTTTATACAAGCCATATTTTTGTAGACATCCAGCACAGTGAGGAATCATGAAGACATCCCTTTCAGCACTCAAGCACATCTGGCATACACGCACTGGATAATTAGGAATTGCCACATCCGGAGGGAGTTGCCCCATATAGCACCAATTTTCAATATCTCTCAATCTATTTACTGCTGCTGTTACTGCAACCTGGGCATGATCCGGGTAAAGAGCTGGTCCTGAGACCATAACTGCAGAAAAACAAACAAAAGTTCACTGTAACTGAAAGTCCCACTTTAAATGAACACACTCTGTAGCTTTAAAATGGCTCCTCTGCTGCTGTGTTTACTTTACTACCCCACTCTGTAATGGCAGTGGCAGCACTCCTGTGCATCAACATTCAGACTCTGGGTCAAGCCACTGCGCACCCGATTTACATCAGCTACTAATAACTTTTATTTCAAACTGCACAACTTGCTCTGTTCTGGCTGTTCACACATTTACAGGATTTTCCTTGGACTTTTCACATGCTGGCAACATTCATTTAATTACAGTCCTTTTAAAACTTCAGGTTTCAGCACAGGATTGCTCTCTTCTACTAGTGTTACACTTATTTTACAACCCACAGTCTCTCTCTCTGGCTGCAAACTTTAAACTGAGGCTACTTTTCATTGCTATGCACACATTTAATGGCTTTGCAGACTTGCACTTGCCTAGCAGGACATCGCGACAATCGCTACTTGCAAAGCGTACTATACAGCTGCACACACATTTATATGGCATTCTCTGAAAATCACTGAATTGAGCAGTTTTAAATCGCTTACTCACTGTTATTGTAGCAGATTGCTGCGATGGTAAAATGGCCTGCAGCCAGATTTTGAAGGCCTCAGATTGCAAACGGGCGGGCAGTCTCCGCGATCGTAGTATTAACCACACAATTCACTGATCCCACGATCGATAAGCGGGTTGAGCCCGATTTTTAACTGGAAAGTCACTTTTTTACTGTTTACAGTGCTTTGAACACTTCGCGAACGCTCCTCCACTGCCAGTACACGCACTACTCTCTGTCTCCCTCTCGAATGCTGAAGAAGACTCTGAAGAGCTGGCTGAGGGGCGGGACTAATGGCAAACTGACCAACCACATGACGCCATGTAAATGAGCCTCTTCTTCCTCATGAGGGCTCCTCTCCTCATGGTGATCGTCGAGCAGGCAAATTTAAATTGAAAAGATGCACTTTTTTTTTTTTTTTAAACTGACTCCATGGCGGGAGCCCATTTCAACCATGTAACATTGCCATTAACTCTGCAGTCTCTAGCATTGCACAGAAAGCATTTCCAATGTCCAGGGCATAATTTCTCTGTTGCTACCCTAGTTATCCACACTTTCCTTCACAGAACTTTATTTTAAAACTGACAAACACTGTAAACTATGTTGATGCAGAACAAGGACACACACTTTGGCTTTACAGCTCCTTGGTAAACAGTTGGCATTTTTTAAACAGCAGCATAAGATTCACAGCACACAGCACACACTAGGGAAATTGCTTCAACTTTTTTGGGCTACCGACTGCCAGACAGCCAAAACGCTAGCCTACTTGCCCAAGCACCTTCCTTCCCAAACAAATCCAAAGCGGTGCCTCCATTTTTGTAACATATCTTCACATATGTATCTACGGGTTCGGGGAAGGATGAGGTTACCTGGCACAAGAGACCTAGATTTGGCTACTCTGCACAAGGGGCACCCAAGTAAATCCAACTACAGGAAGCAATAACTGTAATGTCAGAACCAGAGTAGGATTTTTCAGTGTGGCTTTGTTTATTAACTCACTGAACATAAACAAAGCACTGCATGGTCCCCAAAGGGCTACGTTACTGTAATGCAGATTAGAGGTTAAACACAGCGGTCCATTTGAGGAATGAACACATTACTACAGATGTCTGGCTTTGGACCACAGGCACTCAGCCGGACTTTGCATCACGCATTGGATACATAGCCCATTTGGCCCGGCTCCCTGCGGACACTCGACTGACGGTCCACTTGGTGAATGAACCCAAACTTTACTTGGAAAGACATCCCATCAAACAAGGAGACTCCCAAACTGTGGCTCCCTACACCACTTAGAGTCTGCGACTCCTAGAGAGATTTGTTGCATTTTCCAATCGAAACTCCTATCAAACAAGGAGACTCCATCCAACAAGGAGTAATTTTCCCATCCTGTGGCTCCCACACCACTTAGAGTCTGTGACTCCTAGAAATTTTCAGAGTTGCGACCCGTCAGGTACCCACCCCATCACTGGCTGACGAAGTGCATGAGGCAAGTAGCAAAAACACAGAAGGAAATCCGTAGATGTGGACCTGGTTACTAAAGATGGGGGTTTTCCACCTCCAGCTCCCACAGCCCATACCTGCCATTTCTCTAGACACACAGAAAACTTTAGACTTTAAATGTAGATTGACGGTGGATGACATGAAGCACCCCTCTACAGCGAACTTTAAATCCTTAAACTTTAAACAGTTGACTGCTCTATTTTTTGTCCTAGTTGACATAGTCCTCCCAAATAACAGTCCACATTTATTTCCAACTGAAGAAAAGAGTTGTTTGCCCCTTCCAATGGAGCCAAACACTCACCCATTCGTTGCAGGTGCCCCACAGGCGAAATACTGTAACCTTTGCTGTTATACATGAACAGACTGAAATTAAATCAGGCAGCTTCCTTCCCATGGTGGAAGAAGGGGATTGCCCCTGGAATCCACAGAGAACTTTCCTCCCCCCACCAGAGGGAGGGGGGCACTGAGACCGGGGGAGCGGTCTCCACCACTTTAAAAAGGTAAAATACAGGAACAGTTCCTTTTTTCTGAGTGAGAAATCACACTGCACACTAATGCTTCCTTCCTTCTTGCTTAAGGACAAATGGAAGAATACCTTTTGAATTTCCCAAAGTTCTAAACTTCACTCCCTGAGCCGGAGATTCCAAAGTGGCTCATGCAGCTGCGACAGTTCTATAATGATGTTATCTCTCAAGTCTCAGCTATAACTGAGGACAGAGTGAGACAGTGTGAAACCCATTTAACTGGAGTTTCACAAGCTGCCTTCCCTGCCTACCACTAGGTCTTACTGGGATTCTAGTAACCCTGGGTAACAAAGGGGTAATAAAACCATGGAAGGATATTCATCCCACTCCTCAGAATTGGGGCAGTCTTGGTGATGGCTGCACAGTGCAGCCCGGTGGGGGACATTAAACAGAGGGGCAGATGGGCTTCTGATTGTTATAAGAAGTATGTCCACAAATTAAAACAATGATCTTGTCTCTTTTTTCTCCCCACAGCAGGTGCAAGTGAAATGGGGGGGGATGATCAATATAAGGCACTAACAATGTTCTATGCATATGGTTACCCTGGGAGGATGAAACAGCTCGAGGCATGGATATGTGGGCAGTCCTTTGTACACTAGGCAGAAAAATGGGCAGCCAGGAAACAAGGGGGAAAACAACTTTACCTCAACATCAACAGCATAAAGGTGACATGGAGAGGCATCCGGAGTAAGAGGTGGGTGCAACTGCTGCAAATGTTGAGGGGAATCAGAAGGGATCACAGCAGGACAGACTTGATTGTAATTCATTTAGGTGGCAATGACCTGGGGACAAGGCCATGGTTGAACACATTTTATCAAATAAAACAGGATATACAAAAAATAAAGGAATGGTGGCCAGAGGTTACTCTGGCTTGGTCGGGCATCATGCCACGAAGGGTGTGGTGACAGGCAAAATGCCACAGGGCAGTGGATAAGACCAAGAAGTGAATGAATGCTAGAGTGGGCAGGTTATTTGAAAGTGTGGGAGTGGTGGCCATACATCATGGGATTGAAGAAAGAATGAATGAATACTATAGGGGGGATGGGATACATTTATAAGGTTTGGGTTTGGCTCTGTTCAACTCCGAGATTGCTGATTCCATGGAATCATGGAGACGTAGTCGAAGGGGTGCAAGTGGAGTTTGTGGATGTAGGGGGAAAGCCCACTGTCCATCACAGGCTGGAGGTGGACTAATAGAGGAAAAGGAGGAGGAGGACAGAAATAAAAGGGGGGATTAAAAGAAAAAACTCAAGAAATATGACAGAGAACAAGGCAATATGAAATGGGGGTACAGTGTGTATGCTTATACCCCTTTTTGAACAGAGGAGGAAGAAGTACGGTCCCACATTATGTACATTTGAGGGGCAGAAGAAATAAAGAAGAAACATTAAAGTAGAAAAGAAAGTATGAATTGAAAAGGATTGGAGATTTGGTATAGTGTATATAAATTGTAAGGAATGTAAAGCTGGAAATGCTGGAAAGTATGGAGATGTATAATGGAAAGCAAAATAATGACTTTGAATGATTTAAGTAAAATGACTGCCAAAACTGAGCACCCACACACAGAACGTATCCGTGTCATTATTTGTGGGGCTCTGGGGGACAAAGAGGGTTGCCCATGTAAGGGGCAGACCCCATTGTTCCCAGGGAAAGCAAAGGTGTGTGGGAAGCCAGGCGAAAGAAGGGGGAGGGAAGGGGAGGAGGAGAGAGGAGGAAGAATGAGGTCACCAGGGGGAAGGAGCCAGTGAGGTCACAGAAGGGGTGGGGTCCAGACTGGGTCCAGAGAAAGAGGGCAGGAGAGCCTGGCATTGGACAGGATGAGCCAAGGGGATGGGCTTATGGCTGGTACATAAGGGACTGCACAGGCTGAGGAGCTCACAATTTTGCTCCTAGAGTTTTTCCCCCCACCACCCTAAAATAAAATTTGGAGGCACTGTGGCAGGTGCAGCACAGTGTAATGGAAAGGTGCTGCAAAGATGGATGATGGAGAAAAGGGGAGGAGAACAGAAATAAAAGGGGGGATTAAAAGAAAAAACACAAGAAATATGACAGAGAACAAGGCAATAAGAAGCGGGGGTATGGTGTGTATGCTTGTACCCCTTTTCGAATGGAGGAGGAAGAAGTATGGCCACCCATGATGAACATCTGAGGGGCATAATAAATAAGGAAGAAACATTAAAGTAGAAAAGAATGTATGAATTGAAAAGAATTGAAGATTTGGTATATCATATATAAATTGTAAGGAATGTAAAGTTGCAAATGCTGGAAAGTATGGAGATGTATAATGGAATGTAAAATAATGATTTTGAATGAATTAAGTAAAATGATTGCCAAAACTGAGCACCCACACACAGAACGTATCTGTGTCATTAAATGTGGGGCTCTGGGGTACAATACAGTATGTGCACCTTACTTAGCATAAAGTTGATACATACTACTGTCTCATGTTTGCAACCACTCTTTACAACTTAGAGCTTATCTGGGGGCCCCCAAACCAGGAGTAATGGTCATTTGGCTGGTCCTGTCAGTGCTAAACTTAATGAAGGCCACATGGAAAAAGGATGGTTCAAACCAGCCTTGCAGGGCAAGTAAAGGGGTCATGATCAAACTCACCTGAAAGGGTGCTTAAGAAGGGTTACATTGAAATGCTGTGCACTAGTTGTTCCCTTTCCAGGATATTTTGGTTCTGGAAATAAAGTTGATGTTTGTTTCTAAGCCCTTTCTCATCCTTGTCTGCAATAATGCTGTGCATAGAAATTTGGGGAGACTGATGCATTTGTGTGGGGTACATGGAAATGTGACCACAGAGGGGAGGTAGGCAAGCAGCATCTGGGGGTTGTGTTGACATGTCACCTAACACATTTAATGTTTTCTCTGGCTGGTGGCATTGCACATTTCTTTTTTTTTTTGATATGAGCCCCCCTTCAGTACTGAGTGAGAAAAGAACCAAGGAGCCACCGCAGTCATCTATGGCAGCCTACTGATGGTGTAAGGCAGAGTCACCTCAGCTCCTAATCCAATTGGGAGGGGTCATTCACTCTACAGGGGTATTACATCTTAGAGGTGCCATTGGGATCCATCTCTGTTATTGACAAGTCACCATGGAACCCCCAGTGTGGTGCAGCAGTATTCTCCCTCCACCCTGAAAATTTTAGGAATTCAAAATACAGTTGGAGAAAAATGCCATTCTGGGAGTGGAGAGGTATGTAAGATGGAGTGGTCAGACCCCAAAAAAGTGTTTTTGTTTTAGAACGTCCCACACACCATGAGCAAAGAACCATTTTGGTGCATTTTGACAAGTCTTCCCACAATTGGTAACATTAAAGTAATGCACCTGACATGTGAGATAGAAGCTGCAATTGTTAACGTAACAGTGGGGATTAAGTACAAAGTTGATCCAGCCAACAAGCCCCCCCCCCCACCTTTACCTTTGATGGCCCTAAGGGTGCATGGACATACTTCAGCCAGGGGAGCATCCTGGTTTGCAGTTTTCTAAAATGGGCTGATGCAGATTGAAAACCACAAATGATATCCTGGCTTGCAAAGGAGGGCGAAACCACTCAGGATCACAAATACAGTATGTGTTGGACTCTGTCAAATCAGATACGGCACCCACTAATGCTATATTGGATGCCATGTGCTGAAAGATGGAAAAGATACTTGTGCTATCAAGAGAGTAGAAAGTGCATAAATTATGTTGTACTTTTTCCTGTATTACCCCACTCCAAGTATAGAGGATTTGATTTCTTGGATTGAACAAGCAACATGGATGGTGCATGAACTGAGGAGCTCATCCCACCCTGGTGGCATAGTGGCAGTGCATCGTGTTTCCCTGTTGATGACCTGGGTTTGGAAGCTAGCTTGAGAAATCATATTTGGAAGGCCATGACCAAAACAACTGCTGCTTTGCAGCGTGTCTCTGTTGGGAAGGGTTGATGGTGGACTCCACCACCATGGCAACCACTGCAACTGGGCTAGGGAGGTTGCTGCTGCCACATGGCAAAGCTGTGGCTGTGCATGGCCAAAACAGGCAATTTTTTCCTTCCAAGGGAGGTGGAAGGAACAAGAAACTGAGGGAGAAAAACCCAGTAGCAGTCTGAATGACAACTGGCTATGGCCTGACCAGGGCATGTCTCAGTAAACAGGATATGTTCCTGTGATGAGCTGCAGGCTGTGAAGAAAAATCTCTATAGAAAAGAAAAAGAACTGAAGTGCTGTAATGAGAAATCAACTTGCATAGGGGAGTGTCTGCACAGACCTCCCTTTAATGCTATCCAGGCTCTGAAGATTACACAACCCAATGCTACCCTGCTAGAGTGCATGTCAGTGCTGGAAGGCTTATTTGGGAGTGTGGAAACACCAGGCCAGATCATGACCCAGTTGAAATTCAGAGAGAAGGCTGAAGAGATGTTGTTGGGGTTCTTAATTCAGATGGTGAAAATCATACAGAAGGCATATCAATAGGTAACTTTGGTAGCAGATGACATGGACAAATTCCAGGTGGAACAAGTAGTCCACGGTGTACTCTGACCAAATTGTAACCAACTTAGTCTTCAAAGACCTGATGGAATTCTTGCTGTCATATGGAGATTTGGTGAGAGACACATGGAAACAGGAGGCCTGGATTAATAAAAGAACAGACTCTTCTAGCACCACCAGAGATGGCCTACCTGTCCCTGCCTGTCTAAGCTGTCTCAGAGGGACTGAATGCTAATGTTTGTTTATTTATTTATTTTTATTTAGTTTTTGTTGACCGGGTAAGTGCACTAGACAAATCCTGCCTATTTTCAGGCACGACCCGGGAGAGGGGGATACAGATGAATGCCAACTGACCTTGAACCAGATTAAGCTGTTGGTGGTATTTTCTTAGTGAATGAGGGAAATTTGGCCAGGACACCAGGGAAATTCTCCTAATCTTTTCGATAAGTATCATGGGATCTTTAACATCCACCTAAACTACCACCAATCCAGGCAGATTATGATGTTGTCAGCGAGGTGCAAGAGTAACTGAGGAACCTGACAACCTGACTGAACTGCTGGTGGGGTTCTGGCATAGAAACATAGAAACAGAATTTGATAAGGACTGCTTGGCCCATCTAGTCTGCCCATGTCCCTACCTAATGGATAAGCTGCATATCCTTGTTAACCAACAGCCTATTTCCTACTACCCCCCTCTACTAGAATTGTCTTATGTCTGTCCCATGCACTCTTGAATTCCCCCACTGCTTTTGACTCCACTACCTGCTCAGGAAAGCTGTTCCATGTATCCACAACCTCCTCCATGAAAAAATACTGCCTCACATTACCTTTGAGCTGTCCCCCCTCTATCTTCAAATTGTGCCCCCTTGTTCTTGCACATCTCTTTCTTCTGAAAGATGCTACTCTCTTGGATTTTGTTGATTCCCTTAGGGTACTTGAAAGTTTCTATCATGTCCCCCCTCTCCCTCCTCTCTTCAAGGGTGTACATTTTAAGGTCATTTAATCTCTCTTCATATGTCTTCTGGTGTAGACCCTGCACCATTTTAGTTGCCCTCTTCTGGACAGCCTCCATCCTGTCTATGTCCTTGTGGAGATGGGGTCTCCAGAACTGTACGCAGTACTCCAGATGGGGTCACCAGCTGTCTGTACAGAGGGATAACAACGTCCTGTTTTCTACTGGTGATGCCTCTCCCTATGCATCCCAGTATCCCACCAGCCCTACTTACTGCCTTCTCACATTGTTTGCCCACCTTAAGGTCATCTGATATGATTACCCCCAGGTCCCTTTCCATTTTTGTTTTTGTTAGTATCACTCCCCCTTGGTGTACTCTTCCCCTGGGTTTTTGTTTCCCAGGTGCATTAGTTTGCACTTCTTTGCAGTGAATCTAAGCTGCCATACCGTTGACCATTCCTCCAACTTTGCCAAGTCCCTTTGCATCCTTTCTTGCCCAACTTCTGCATCAACGCTGTTGCAGATCTTTGTGTCATCTGCAAAGAGACATACTTTTCCTTCCAGTCCATCTGCAGTCACTTATGAAGACATTAAAGAGGACCAGTCCCAGTACTAAACCCTGAGGTATCCCATTAGTAACCCCCCTTTCTTCAGAGTGGACCCTGTTTATTATTACCCTCTGTGTCCTATTGTCCAGCCAATGTTTTACCGAGGCTACCACCTTGGGGCCCACTCCAAGGCTGGCCTACTTGTATATTAATCTTTTGTGTGGAACTGTGTCAAATGCCTTGCTAAAGTCTAGGTAGGCCATGTCCACAGCCCTTCCTTGGTATGCTACTTTGGTCACCCAGTCAAAGAAATCTATTATATTTGCCTGACACAACCTTCCTGCTGTGAATCCATGCTGCCTTGGGTCCTGTGCCCCACTGCCCTCTAGGAACTCAACAATTATTTCCTTCAGAACTGATTCCATCATTTTCCCTACCACTGAGGTCAAACTAACAGGTCTGTAGTTTTCTGCCTCTGTCTTGCTCCCACTTTTGTGAAGGGGAATCACATCTGTCCTCCTCCAGTCCTCAAGTACCACACCATCCTTCCATAATTTGCTAAAGAGGGTAGTCAGTGGTGTCACTAGTTCTCCTCTTAGTTCTTTTAGAATTCTGGGGTGAATCCGATTAGGCCCCATTGCTTTGTCCACCTTCAGTTTTAAAAGTTCTTTCAGAACCCTTTCTTCTGTGAATGGACTGGTATCAACCTCCCTATCAAGAGTGCTTCTATTCTTTAATTTAGGTACCTTCCCCATCTCTTCTTTTGTGAATACTGAGCAGTATTCATTCAGTATCCTTGCTTGTTCATTGTCACCCTCTGCCCACCCTCCCTTCCCTTTATTAAGCCTCATTATCCCTCCTTTTCTTCCTTCACTCCCTAATGTACATGTAAAAGGTTTTATCCCCCTGCTTAACTAAGTTGGCTATCTTTTCCTCAATTTGGGCCTTTGCTATTCTGACTGCCTTCCCTACTTCCTTCTGCTTTAACTGGTACAGTTCTCTGTCCTGATCCTTCTGTGTTTCCTTATTCTTCCTGAATGCTACATTTTTCTCCTTAATCTTCCCCACCACCTCTTTTGAGAACTATAGTGTTTTTTTCCTTTGTTTTGTTTTGTTGATTTGCTTCACACAAAGGCTTGTTGCCTCTGTGATGGCTGTTTTGATATTTCCCCATTGTTCCTCCACCCCTCCTTCTTGCCCATTTGCTAGTGCTTTTCTGAAGCACTCTCCCATTTTCCCAAAGTCAGCCCTCCTAAAGTCCAATACTCTTGCTTTTGTATGGCTGGTCTCTATGGCTGTGTTTATCATGAACCACACTGTTTGGTGGTCGCTTGTCCCCAGATTGCTACCTACATCTAAATCTGAGATCATTTCTTCATCCCCGTTTGACAGTACCAGGTCTAAAATTGCTCCCTCCCGAGTGGGTTCCACCACTAGCTGTCTGAGGCATGCCCCTGTAGGACATCAAGAATAACCCTGCTCTTAGATGTGGCTGCAGCAAAGGTGCTCCAGTTAACATCTGGCATATTCAGGTCCCCCATTAAAAATATTTCCCCCATTTTCTGCCATTCTAAGGATGCCTTCTATCATTTCCTTGTCCATTGCCTCTCCCAAAGATGGGGGTCTATATATAACCCTTGTGTAGATTGTGGTGCCATTGCCTGTCTCCAGGGAAACCCACAGTGCCTCATCTACTCCCTGTTTATCATTTAGTTCCATTGCTTTGATCCCTTCCCTTACATAGAGAGCTACTCCTCCTCCTCCTCTTTTACCCTCCCTGTCCCTCCTGTAGTTTGTGTACCTTGGTATGTTGACATCCCAGTCATGGTTCTCTGTGTACCATGTTTCTGTGACTGCCATGAAATCCAGGTGTCCCTCTTCCATCATGGCCACTAGTTCAGGGAGCTTGTTACACAGACTATGGGCACTGGTACTCATCACCCTCCATTTTTTGATGGCCTTACCCCTTTTAGCTCCATCCCTGGCCTTACTGCCTTTTGCTGTATTTACTCCTGTCCTGCTCCATGTCAACTTATCTACCTTGGTGTCTACTTCACTTACTACCCTATTTTGTGTGGGGGGTGGGTTTTCACTCTTTCCCTTCAGTGCCTCCCCCTTGGCTAGTTTAAATGCTTACCAATGAAGCATTTAAACCTATCAGCTAGGATCCTGGTCCCCCTCCCAGACAGATGCAGACCATCATGCAAGCATAGGCCTGGATCCCTCCAGGTGGACCCCCAGTCCCCAATGAAGCAAAATCCCTGAGCTATGCATCAGTTTTTCAACCAGTCATTGAATCCCATGGTGCGGAGTACCCTAACCTCATCCATGCCATAGACAGGTAGCACTTCCAAGAATGTTATCATGTGTGTTACTTGTTTAAGGCCCCTCCCCAACTCCACAAACTCCTGCTACACTGCTCTGATCCCATTCCTAGCCAGGTCATTTGTCCCTATGTGGATAATGACATCCAGCTCACTCCCCCCCCTGCAGCTGCTCCCACAATCCTGAGGATTTATTTCCTGTCCCACCAAGCCATGGCACCAGGCAGGCACCTTATCACCCTTTCCACTCCCTCTTCAGTAATACCTCCCCAATGATTGAGTCCCCCACCAGGAGTTGTTTCCTTCACCTGTGGGTCCCATTCCACCCTCCTATGGGTCTCCATTGTGGAGGTTCCCAGCATCCTCCTTAGTCTCCACTACAGGTGCCTCCATAGAGGAACCATGCTCCACCAGAATGGTGAATGAATTGTGGAGAGGCACGACTTGAGGGATGCGCCTCTGTTCCTCCACCCTCACCCTCCCTGAGCCCACTGTGGTCCAACCACTCCTCTTTCTTGGCAACCTCTGAGGCACTTGTGGTGGCCTGGGTGGTCCCTGGTTGATGGAGGAGGTTTCCTGAATCCTTGCCAGGTCAGCATGGAGATGAGCAACCTCCTCCCTCAGACCAGAGAGGTGCCAGCAAATAGGTCAGCAATGCAGTCTCCAGAATGTCTCCCGGAAGACTGCTGCTTTACAGCCAATGCATTGCACCACTCCTCACATGTCTTTTCCACTTCCTGTTTAAGATGTTTTTCTTTTTGGGTTAGTGTGTGCAAGCTTGTGAGTGTCTTTACCCCCATTCGGTGTGCTGTGCCTTTAAGGATATGAACAGGTGTATGTCCTTAGCAGTTTTGGGGAATTGATGTTAGACCCCTGATATAAAAGGAAATGTTGCACTTGGGGTGGTGGGTGGGTGAGGGATAGGTGAGTGGGAGTAAACCCACCCTCCAGAATCAATCAACTACAACTCTGACCCTTCACTCTGGAGAGTGCCTTCCTTCCTTTCAGACACCTATTGCAGAGTTTAAGTAACAGATCTAGTCACAAATGACTGCAAATATCACTCATCTAGATTTCCTCCCTGGCAAATAAAAGTTAAACTAAGAAAAGTCAACCCCAAAAACAGATAATCAAAACACTGACTCCTACTTACTTAAACAGGCTCAAAAATGAATACTTCAGTTCAGTGTAGTTTGTTAAATCGCCTCCTTGCTTTAAGTAAGCTGGTGGTTTATTTCTGTCTCTCTATCTCACTTAGCTGCAGAACCCACCACTCAGAATGCTGGGTCACCATCAGAGGGATACACCAAAATGGTCCCTCAGACCACTCCTGGAATGATCACATATAGCAGGGATGTTTTGCTACCATTATGGAGAAGACAGGCACTTGGAGGAGGGCTGTATATCCCCAGAAAATCAAGAGGAAAGAGAATGACAAGCTGCTATGGCAAGATAAGGGTGGTGGAGGACCACCAGGAGTGCAAGGACTCAAGCACCATGATGAGAGGTTAGCCCAAAGGGGGAAGTAGAACCAGGCAAATGCTCAGAGATCAGGGAGTTTTGCTGTTAAAGAGAACCTTTCTTGGTGCTACAGAGTATAAAGATGATGCTCCCTTACCTTCCTGGGATCTGTTCTGTGCCACCTTAAGAATTTTACAACATACTGCCCAAGGAAAGGAAGGGATCATAATTTGCCCTGAGGGTCTAGCCACACAATCCCTTTCCACTTTGTTATCACCAGCTGTGACCCCGCAGTCTGACATTTTGTGAGGCAACTATAAGGAGAGTGCGGACTCATGCGCCATGCAAGTGTGTGGAGCATGATTTTCAAAAACTGCTTTCAGATGTTAAACTGGATATTTGGTTAAATCAAAGCCAAAGCTGAAGTAGTCAGAGCCTTTAACAGCTTTTAAAAATCATGATCTGTACACTTGCATTGAGCGTGCCCCCTCACTATCCATATAGTTGCATAGCAAAATATCAGAGTGTGTGCGGGTGGCATCAACAATAATGAATTGGAAAGGAATCACATGGCTAGCACCTAAGGGGCAAATTACTATCCCTTCTCTTCCTTGGGACCTAAGCTGCGAAATTCTAAAAGTGGCATATTAGAGCACTCATGGAGGTAATCGAGCATTCACTTTTCTGTATTGTGCTTTTTAAGTGATTGGAGAGATTCTTTTTAGAAGGACACTGTCAAACATTTTTACATTGTTATTTCTAGTTGAAAACTCACATTATAGGCTCTATGCACAAAGCCTATCTGCTACGCATGTGGGAATGGAGGCAACCCTACATAGGAATGTCATACAGTGGGGGTCCAGGTGAGCCCTGGAGGCATTCATAACAGGTTTGCATTTCATTCTGCACTGGGGGGTGGTCTGGTGGTGTGCCTGGTGGAATACCTACTCTCTGCACCATTCACAATGGTGAGGAGTGCTGGCCCGGGTGGTGCAGGTTTGTAACCTTTACATGCCCCCCCAACAGGCACCTGCCAACGAAGGCAGCAACAGGAACCCTGCTAAACTGCCACTCCAGCCCATGGGGCTGCATGGGAGGACTGGGAGTGACCATTCTGGCAAATGCCCAATGTTTGGTTCTGGAGGGGGTTTGCACATTCCCAGGATCCCTCGCATGGGTGCAGCAAGTGATCCATTTTGGGACCCTGGATGGGCATCCTATTGGATGCCTTCCTACCTCTCACACTCCAGCCCTGTGCAGTCCTGCAGCATCACCTCGTGGCTGTGCACTGTGGGGCTGAGGCCATGGATAGGTACCCTACAGGTGCTTGTGATTGTGAATCCATGCATCCAGCACCAGTCTTAGGTCACTTGGGGTGTGCATGGTGGTCCAACGGTTTTCCATGCATTTTATGCAGTTTTGTGAATAGCCTCCTTTATGATTGGTTACTGTCTCTAAAACTGATTAATGTTGCTGACTATTTTATCTGCTTCCTTTCCTAGTAAAACTGAAATGCATGCCTATGGTGTAATTATGTGCAACCTTGTTTTATTTCAAATCCTTGATCTACTTTTACTGCATACTTTCTGAACATTAGGAATGCACCAAAACAATGCAGCCACTCATGACACCATAGTTTCCTCTCCTTCCACTACATCATGAGTGACTAGATTGTATTGGGGGTGTTACTACATCCAGGAAAGATGCAATAGGAGTTGATCAAGGACTATAAACAATGTAAGTGTTGTGGGAAAGGCAAACAGGCTACTGGAACACACAGGGAGGGGTATAAACAGAAGTAGGGAGGTAATCCTCCCATTGTACAGGTCACATCTGGAATACTGTGCCAGATACCAGGGTACCCATCTGAGGAAAGGCTGCAGCAAAGTGAATGCACTGCAGCACAGGTCAACAAAGATAGTCCAGGGATAAGGGGGCAAGCCATATGAGAAGCAACTGCAGGACTTGGACATGTACACTCCTGAGAAGAGAAGAGAAGAGAAGAGAAGAGAAGAGAAGAGAAAAGAAAAGAAAAGAAAAGAAAAGAAAAGAAAAGAAAAGAAAAGAAAAGCGGTGACAGAACAGAAGCATTCAAGTACCTGCATGTGATAACCAGTTTGGATGCCAAACAAATATTGTCCTTGACCTCCAATATAGGAACATGGGGCATTCACTTGAATCAGCAGAGGGAACATAGAAACATAGACTTTGATGGCAGATAAAGACCACTTGGCCCACCTAGTCTGCCCAGTTCCCTACCTACAGGATAAGCTGCAGATCCTAGTTAACCAACAGCCTGTTTCTTCTAACCCCCCACCAGAATTGCCTTATGTCTGTTCCATGTGTTTTTGAATTCTCCCACAGTTTTAGACCCCACAACCTCCTCAGGAAGGCTGTTCCATGGGTCCACCACCCTCTCTGTGACAAAATACTTCCTCATATTGCCCCTGAACCACCCACCCATCTTTAAATTGTGTCCCCTTGTTTTTGCACATCTTTTTCTGAAAGATGCTACCCTCTTGAACTTTGTTGATTCCACTTAGGTACAGTAGCAGCCACAGACACTGCCAGCTATTTCCCCAAATTTCTGTGATATTTCCAGAAATATCTCTTGCTTTCTGCAGTTCCACAGTAGGGGCAGCAGAGATAAACTCTTCAGAAATGTTGCGAAATATCTGGAAATAGCTGGCAATGTCTGTGGCTACCACTGTACTTAAAAGTTTCTATCATGTCCCCCTCTCCCTCCATTCCTCAAGGGTATACATATTAAGCTCCTTTAGTCTCTCCTCATATGGCTTCTCTTGATGACCCTGCACCATTTTAATTGCCCTCCTTTGGACTGCCTCTATCCTGTCTATGGCCTTGTGGAGATGGGGTCTCCATAACTGGATGCAGTACTCCAGATGGGGTCTCACCAACTGTCTGTACAGAGGGATAACAACTTCCTGTTTTCTGCTGGTGATGCCTCTCCCTGTACAACCCAGTATACCTCCAGCCCTCCCTATTGCCTTCTCACATTGCTTACTGACCTTAAGATCATCTGATATGATTACCCCCAGGCCCCTTTCCATTTTTGTTGTTGTTACTACCCCCTCGTCATTGTTTAATCTTCCCCTGGGTTTTTGTCTCCCAGGTGCATTATTTGCACTTCTTTGCATTGAATCCAAGCTGCAATATTTCTGACCAGTCCTCCAACCTTCCAAGTCCATTTTCATCCTTTCAACACCTCCTCGTGTATCAACCCTGTTGCAGATCTTTGTGTCATCTGCAAAGAGGCATCCTTTTCCTTCCAGTCCAGCTGCAATGTCACTTATAAAGACATTAAGAAGGACTGGACCTAGTACTGAACCCTACGGTACCCCACTAGTAATCCCTCTTTCTTCAGAGTGGACTCCGTTTACAATTACCTTCTGAGTCCTGTTGTCCAGCCAAAGTTTTACCCAGGCTACTACTCTGGGACCCACTCACAGGCTGGTTAATTTGACAATTAATCTTTTGTGTGGGAATGTGTCAAATGCCTTGCTAAAGTCTAGATAGGCCATGTCCACAGCACCTTCCTGGTCTAATACTTTGGTCACCCAGTCAAAGAAATCAATTAGATTTGTCTGACATGACCTTCCTGCTGTGAACCCATGCTGTCTTGGGTCCTGTGCCCCACTGGCCTCTAGGTACTCAACAATTCTTTCCTTCAGAACTGATTCCATCACTTTCCCTATCACAGAGGTCAAACTGACAGGTCTGTAGTTTCCTGCCTCTGTCTTGGTCCCACTTTTGTGAAGGGAAATCACATCTGCCTTTCTCTAGTCCTCAGGTACCACACCATCCTCCCATGATTTGTTAAAAAGGGTAGTCAGTGGTTTCACTAGTTCTCCCCTTAATTCTTTTAGAATTCTGGGGTGAATTTCATCAGGCCCTATTGCTTTTTTCACCTTCAGTTTAGGAGGTATTTCAGAACCCTTTGTTTTGTGAAAGGACTGGGATCAACCCCCCTATCAAGAGTGCTTCTGTTAATTGGATTAGACAGCTTCCCCTCCTCCTCTTTCGTGAATACTGAGCAGAAATATTTGTTCAGTATCCCTGCTTTTTCACTGTCCCTGTCTGCCCACCCATCGTCCATTCTATTTAGCCTCACTATCCCTCCCTTTGTCTTTCTACGCTCCCTGATGTACCTCTAAAAGGTTTTATCCCCCTTCTTAACTGAGTTGGCTATCTTTCCTCAGTTTGGGCCTTTGCTATTCTGACTTTTCTCCCTTCTTCCTTCTGCCTTAACTGGTACAGCTCTCTGTCCTGCTCCTTCTGTGTTTCCTTATACTTCCTGAATGCTATAGTTTTCTCCCTGACTTTCTCTGCCACCTCTTTTGAGAACCATAGTGGCTTTTTCTTTCATTTTCATTTGTTTATTTGCTTCACACAAAGGCTTGTTGCCTCTGTGATGGCAATTTTGATGTTTCCCCATTGTTGCCCCACCCCTCCTTCTAGCCTGTTTGCTAGTGGTTTTCTAAGGCACTCTCCCATCTTGCCAAAGTCAGCCCTCCTGAAATCCAGCATCCTCATTTTTGTATGGCTTGACTCTGTAGCTGAGTTTATCATGAACCACACTGTTTGATGGTCACTTGTTCCCAGATGGTGACCCACTTCTAGATCTGAGATCCAATCACTGTCCCTATTTGAGCGTATGAGTCTTAAGATTCATCCCTCATGAGTGGGTTCCAAAACTAACTCTCTGAGGCATGCCACCTGTAAGGCATCAAGAATGGCCCTGCTCTTGGATGTGGCTGCAGCAAATGTGCTCCAGTTAACATCTGGCATATTCAGGTCTCCCATCAACAGTATCTTCCCTAGCTTTTTCATGAAAAGAGTGGTGGGCAAGTGAAACAAGCTGTTGTAAAAAACTGTATGGTATGCATTTTCAAACAGGGATGGGACAGGAGGCAAATGGGTTTAGTCAGAAGCGGGGAGGGTGGAAACATAGGGGCTGAATGGCCACTACAGTCAGTGTAGCATCATCAGCAGGTAGGGTGGGCAGACTGGATGTGCTGGTAGGCCTTTTTTCTGCTAATAATATCTATGTTTCTGTATCATTTTATGTATCATACCACAGTAACAGAAGCATTTTTGGTTTTTTTATTTAAACATTTGGTGACCAGAAAAGGCATACTGAGCCAAGGCTTGTCTCCAGGCATGACCTGGGGGAAGGGAACATGGGAACAAGATATACAAATACATTTGAGTAACACAGAAGAACATTTCATACACAGCATTTACAATATGCATACAGAATACATCATTACCATGATTTACACTAAGTACACCATTTACAGCAAGACTAGAAGGTAAGAACTTCTGAACAGACCACACTTCAGGAGCAAAGTAATGTTTCGTGAGCATGCAGGGAGGAGAAGGAGATGAAGGACGTAAAGGAGAGATTTGGTAGTGGAGTGTGAGGGAGAGCTGCGTAAGAGAGGGGATTGTGAGTTCCACAGGAAGGGGAGGTGGTAGTTAAAGGCAGCTTTGCCCATGTTGGAAGATGGAGTGTGGAGTGCGAAGGAGCCAGAGTCCCTAGTGCATAAAGAGTACTTTGAGTCAGCGTCTGGAGAGAGGAGGGACGAGATGTAACACGGGAGTAGGTTGAACCAGAATTTAGAGATGAAGAATAATGAGTGGATGTGGTGCCTGTGCATGAACGATGGTAGGCCCAGATTGGTGAGTGGAGAGCAAGGGTGAGTCCTATAAGGAGAATTAGATGCAAAACAACAGAAAGCATAGTATAGGGAATCATGATGAGAGAGTGAGGAGAAGAGGGCAGCACAGTAAACAATATTGGCATAGTCCATTACTGGCAATATCATCTTGGTCAGGCGTTCCCTACATACAGGGAGGGGTACAGAGTCCCTGTTCCAGTAAAGGATTCCAAGCTTTGGGTGGAGTTTAGAGGTTAGATAGTCAATGTGAACTGTGAAGTTTAATTGTGGATCTAACCAGACACCCAGGTATTTGTAGAAAGGGACTATCTTAAGTGGGGGACCATCAAGAGTTCTGATGCGAGGGGTTGGAGGCTTTAGCTAACCTTTGAGAGTTACAGAAGGTCATGGAGATTTAACTGTTGCTACTCATGTCCTTCCAAACCCACCCCCAGCAGTTTACTCATGTACTGAGGAACCATAGAGATTTTCTGCAGTGCAGGAGTATTTTATAGTTGACACCACAAATACACTGAAAACTTATTATAGTCAGCATACTAGAAAGATTAGTCAATGTCAGTCTACTTGATTTTTGTTAACCAGTGTCTTGGTAGATCATTTAAAATGTGCATATGATATCTTCCTAACAACTGTACACATTTCTAGTCTCCCCTCTGTATAGAAGGGGAAGTAGCAGCAGTTGTAGCAGTAACAGCACAGCAATAGGGACAGTTGTGTATTAGAAGTGATGGGATTAGACAGTTTATTTAAGTAAAACAGCCACTACAGCAGCTTTAGCATTCAGCTGATGCATCCCAAAGTACTGGTGCTGCTTCAAAACCACCACTGCAACCACCACACATACAACTCATTGAGGAGGTGTTGGCCTTTGAACTTCAGCCATTGTTCATTATTGAAGATACAGAATTTTGAAGAATTTTGCATGAAAGATTGCCCAAATGCAATATTTCATCATGATTCACTTTCTCCAGGCATGCTGTCCCTAATATGTACAAAACAGTACACACACAGATGGTGTCCCTTGTGAAGGAAGCAGAGAGAAGTTATGTGCATTCTACTAGTAATATGTTCAGTAGTGATGCAAACCAAACCTTCCTAATCCTCAGTGTCCATTGGGATTATGTACAAATTGAGCTCCACCACCATTCCTGTCCAGGGTCCACTGCCACTAGCCTCTTCAGTGGTTATCCTGAAGCAAACAGCCTCATAGAGGCATACAAATAGATGACATGTCTTACTTAATGTGTCAGGTATGGATGGAAAGCATCATGGAAAAAACATTCTGCAGTACATCC
The DNA here is from genome assembly GCA_016271365.2 of Neoceratodus forsteri. Lineage (NCBI taxonomy): Eukaryota > Metazoa > Chordata > Ceratodontiformes > Ceratodontidae > Neoceratodus > Neoceratodus forsteri. Next base: position 934,251,127 of record CM057449.1, on the reverse strand, counting down.
AATCACTGCTAGATATCTGAGTATATCATCATGATCTCAGAGTGGAAATCTTCATCATGGGCACTGTATTGCTCAGCAGTGCACTGCATTAACTGGGTTGGCAACCATGTTTTGGATTGGACTTGGGAGCCAGATGGATGTCCTGCACGTTGCTGGTAAGTATTGCCATGCAGCAGCACATCCAGCCAGAGAGGGCTAGCATTAGTGTTAAAGATACTCGAATATCTCAAAATCTGCTCCAACTCTCCAACTTCTTTTGCCTCCTCTTCCTGCCTCAAATGTTGTAGACTAATGCTGCTTCATTTGGTGATATAGTGAGTTCTGGACAGTCCCCATGGCTCAGCTACCTGTCCTTTGTCTTTGCCAGGGACATCATCTCCTCTGTAGTGCACCATGTGCCCCCACAGTCTGGAAACTGTCCATGTATAGTACATGTCGAGAATATGAGGATGTCATTCGAAGAAAGGTCAAGCTTCTGGAGTGCCTGTGGTGGTAAGCAACAAAAAGTTTTGTTTTCTGCAGGTTTCATGGTCTAAACAATATAATGAAGGTGGGGCTGAGGGGAAAACAGAGAAACAAAAAAAGAAACAACTTGTGACATGAGTAGTGTGACTGGAGGAGGTGGGAAACAACTGAAAATGCAGGTTACCAGGATACAGAGAGTAAAGGGCATTTCATATGTGGATTTGGTATGTAAACCAGTTACAAAAAGATGCACAAATGTCATTTGAGAGGCATACATCAGGCCTGTATGCACCTTATCCAACTGGAGCACTGTCCACGGTCCCAGCACTAGCTTCTTCCCTCCAAGGTGCCAGACACTAGCCACCTCATTCCATGCCCCCTGACAGTACCCACCCTACATGGTCTGCAACACTACCACTGCAGTTTTTAGTACCTTCTTTTCTTGCTTTCTGGACATATGTAGTGCAGAGGTTAAAATTAACAATAACATGATTTACAACAGTGAAATTGTCATAACTGGGAAATGAAGAGGTTCACACATAATGTTGTTTTCTTAAAGTATAGCCAGAAAGCTGCCCTACTGTAGATAACTGCCACACCTCCTTTACTGACTCCAATGACACCAACCCCCTTCCATTCATGGCCCCCAACAGTAGCCCCCCTCCATCTAGTCTCTGGCACTATCCCCCTCCCACCATGGTGCCCAACGCTAGCCTCCTCTCCCTCCATGGCCCTCAACATTAACCCACCTCCCTCCACAACCCCTGACACTAGCCAACCTCACTACAGCATCTGACTCTAGGCACATGCCACTGAATCCCATGTCCCCCTCCATTGCATACTCAAAACATAGAAACTATAGCCCTCTTTCTGTGAATCGCCAGATATACCGGCTGTCTTCTCTACATTGCTACAGAATTTATGAGCAGTTAATCTGCAGGATAGGCTAGATTATGTGACACTAAAACACACCCAGAAAAAAAGAAGTCACACTAACCATGTGTCAACAGGCTTGGGGGGGTAGATTACATGATCTTGATGTAGTACTTTGTATCATATTGCTAATATATCTGCTTGTTATTGTTACTACTGATGGTACCATTGTCAGTACATTGTTTAATGACCAATACTTGTGAAATGCTTAGGTTCCCCAGGTCGCCACTGAAAAAGGGACTGTCTTGTCTCAGTTGGCCTACCAAGTCATCAAAATTCAAATAAATAAATAAAATGTATTGACAGCATGAATGTTGGACAGACCGTCAGGGACCTGGAGGACAAGAGACTGAGTGCCATAGAGATTCCTTTTATAATCCTGCCAAACTGCTAAAACTTGGAATGTTTTTTTTCTACTGGTGTTTGGTATGTCTTTCCACTTATCTACACTGCAGTTTATTTCTCTGTTATTTGTTTATTTTGATACATGCACATGGAATCTATATTTATTGCATCCCTGCGTGTATATCCTGGAGTGCAGTTGGTGGTGCCAAATGGAGGTGTTCAAAAGGCGCAGTCTGTTTTGAGCTCGGAGGTGGAGAAATCTGTCAAGGTGGCAGCTGGAGAGTATGGTTCAGAGTAACCCTTTGTCATCAGGCATCCCAATAGATGATGCTGAGCAAGGCAGCAGGACTACAACACCAGTGGGGAGACAGGTCAGATGGTGGACACTGGGAACATGTTTGTCAGGTGGGCAGGATTAACACAGCAGTGGGTGAGACTATTGTTCCGGTGAGGGAGACGGGGCCAATGGGGGTATGGGGAGCATATTTAAGAAGAAAGGTGGGAGCAACACAGAAGTGGGTAGGACTATTTATTATTGAATAGCAGCACCTGTGGGGAGACGGATTGGGCAAGACCACTGGTAGCATACCTGGAAGGTGGATGGGATTAACTCAGCAGTGGGAGGTACTATTTTTGATCCACAGCACCAGCTAGGAGATGGCTCCACTGGAGGCATTGAGAGCATACTTGGGAAGGGGTGGGATTACTGGAGCAGTAGGAGGAACTGCTGGTTGTTTAACAGTGGCACCAGTGGGGACACTAGCCAGACACATGCTCCCGGAACATACTAGGGAGATGGGCAGAATTAACACAGCAGTGGGAGGGGCTTTGTTTATTTAATGGTGGCACCAGCAGGGAGACAGCTTGGACAAGGCACCAGGAACATACTGGGGAGGTGGACAGGATTAATGCAGCAGGGAGCCAGATTATTGTTTGTTTAACACTGGCTGGGAGATGAGTTGGATGGGGTACCAGAAACATACTTTGGTGGTGGATGGGATTAATGCAGCAGTGGCCAGGACTATTGTTTATTCAGTTGCAGCACCAGTGGGGAGATGAGTAGGACGAAGGTAGTGCTGCATTAGCAACAACTGCAAAGGCTGATCATCAGCATATTTGGTTTACTGTTGTGCAGTACTGGCATCCAGTGTTCTTATGATATGTCCAGGCAGAGAATACATGCCATTTTATTTATGTTACAGATGCAGCTGCTTGGGTTTATGCAAATGAAAGAAGCCAGGTGATCTCTGAGTGGAGCAGTTTGCTCATTTTAACTATGCAAAGTTTATACCCCAAACAGAAACATGCATCACGATCAGTCTCACTGATCATTTTGCTGTCACTGTCAAGCCCATTGAAGCCTCAGCTGCATTGAACCTGACAGTAACTCTCCTCTGAAATGCTGTTCTCAAAACAAGATGTTCATTTTGTGTGTAAGTGAAGATGAAAAAGGCTTACACTCAGACACTATGAACTATAGGCCCATTAACCCTTGCAGGGCTACAAACTGATATATCAGTCCAAAATTCCTATACGTTCTATCTCTGTCGTCAGCCTAAGAGTTAACCTCATCTCTATTTCAGGGAAAGTCCTAGAAAGTTTGATTAAGGACTGTCTGACAGATGGCTATGGTCAAAGCAAAAAAAAAAAAGCTATACAATTTGTGAAGTGCATAGTGTAATGCATGAATTTGCATAGTGAAATTCACAGAATTTTGAGAACTGTACTATGTGAATTGTCACACTGCACTGCAAACCTTGTGGCAAATTTTAGTATGCAAATTGCCACATTTTGCATCAAACATCCATTGCAAAGTGTAAACTGAATCAATTCATATAGTGAAATTTGCTGCAAGGACGGAAAATTGCATAGTGTGCAGTTCACAAATGTTACAAATAGTGGTCAAATTTGTCGCACTTCTGGGTGAATTTTAAATTTGCAATGCACTTACGGACAGCTCATACAAAACATCACAGGGTTACTGATATTTTAACATGGGTTTGCCATTGGTAGGTCTTGTGCCACAAACCTCCTGTGTTTTTACAAGAGTGTAAGCTGAGTATTAGATAAAGGTATACCAGTAGATGTTTTTCAGTTAAATTTTAGGAAAGCCTTTGATATGGTTCCTCACAGAGCTGAAAACTTGAGTGACCTAGATTCCCCTATAACAGTGATAAACTGCATTTCACATTGGTTGCAGAACTGAACTCAGGGTCACAATCAATGGCTATCTGTTGGGGAGGAGAAAGTTATAAGTGGCATACCACAGAGGTCAGTACTGGGTCCTGCATTGTTCTAAAAATTCATTAGAGATCTAGATAGTGGTTAGTGGGATGATATGAAAAAATTGCAGATGATTCAAAACTTGGAGGGCCCTGATCCCATGATGAAGATATCATAAAACTACAATCAGATTTTGACATAGTGGGTTCCTGGGTTACCCAATGGGGGAACATAGAAACATAAAAACATAGAAGTTGACGGCAGATAAGGACTACAAGGCACATCCAGTCTGCCCATTTTTTCTAACTTATGCGGTATATGCAGTATAACTATGACAAATGTTGAGTCTTGCATATGGGGTCAAGGAATAATCCGCTTCACTATACACTCCAGGGACATCAGTGAAAAAGTACATTCAGACGAGGATTTAGGAGTCATGGGGCTGGTTTCTCAAAGGGTGACACAAGGCTTGTGTCAAGCCCTGTGCCACAATACTTTGAATTTGTCACTATGATAATCACTTTTACAACAACTGCACCCAGTTTTCTAAGCTCAGGCACAGCTCTGACAGTTTCCTTGCTTTACAGCAGCTTGCGCCGAATCTCAAATGCAAGCTCATTGAAAATGGCCCCCCGAGATTGATGCAGTCTAGACCAGAAAAAGATGGTCTACCTTGTTTCAGTTGTGGCACAGGACAGAAAATCAAATTTGATTGCCACAAGCCCAGTGTCATTGGCACACCTGGGGCTTATGGCAATCCCACCACTCTGAAAATCCAGCCCATAGTAACTAACATGACTGACTAACAGTCACTGCTCAGAGGTTATAGCACATGCTAATGGGTTACTGATACTGATCTCATCATAGTATTTCATATTCTCTTCAATGCAAGAGATTGGGAGTTTCAGTCCATCCTGGTTCCCTTAGATCTCTCATCAGCATTTGACACAGTGGATTGTGGTATACTTTTGGATAAACTAAGGAACTATGCAGGGCTCACCAGCACTGTGTTCTTCTAGCCTGAGTCCTACCTGATTGGGAGGGTGCAGATGGTAGTTTTCAGTAATTCCAACTTCAGAACCATTGTACTCAAATGTGGTGTTCTTAAGGCATGATACTTGCACCCATGTTGATTGCTGTGTATATGTTGCTATGACATGGTTGAATAAGACCCTGTCCCAGTTGTTATACAGAAAGAGTTAAATACAAGGATCTGTTCTATCCTCTCCTTTTCCATATCTTGTCTGTCTGGTTGAACAACCAAATTTTCTTGTGAAACCTTGGAACTGATCACTATGACGGTCTCACGATTCTCCGCCTTTCTCTCTCTGCCTTCTTTTGCTATTTCTGTCTTTTCTTCCCCCTTGCATATCTGCAGGTATGAAAATATATGTGAATCTTTATGTGGAAAGGTCACTGATACTGGGATCCCTTTCTTTAAAACTGTATATAGTTATACTGTTAAAATGATTGCAAAAAACTATTTGGAAGTCAAGGGGTTGACCTGAGATGCAGTTTTTAAGCCCTTTGCAGAGTTGTGAACAAGAGGTGAATTCTGGGACACCATGTTCTGTTTTGTTGCAGCTGCAAGGGATGAAACTTACAAGAACATTCTGTAAACTTGCAAGAACATTCTGTGGGAAGCAGCCTCTCTTAACAAGTTCCCAGACAAAGACTTATAAAAAGAACAGAAATGCTTTTATTAGAGAGACAAGGAGAGTGAGAGAATGAGACTAAAACTTGGAATTAAGAGAAGAAACACTCAGAAGAAGGACTTTGTTTTTTTTGTTTGTACTTCCTTTGTTATACTGAATAATTTTTATTATTTATTTTGCTGTTATTGAGAAAAATAAAATGCTATTTGCCAATTTTGAAACTGTTCCTGGTTTTCCTCTTCTTCCTGGTCTGTGCCTCAATGACAGATGGTGTTAGCCTAAGTGGGATTTATGACTTGCATATTCTAAGCCCAGAGTTTTATGCATGGGTACTAGACCTAGTACTAGGGAAGCATAGAAGAAAGGTATGGATTCTTCAGCAGCAAGTCTAGGAGTGATTACCAGAAGAATGGCAGCCAAACTAGCAGAGACAGAAGTCCAAGCTGAGACTGTACAGCCAGCACCAGTGATGGAAAAAGAAAGATCAGGCAGTGACAGAACCTGAAAGCTTGTCTGCCTTTTTCAAATGGTGGGCTTTACAACAAAAAGAGATGGAGAAACAGAGAAGAGAGGAGATGTAGCAAAGAGAAAAAGATATTCAATGATTAGATGCACAGAGAAAAGAAGAAATGCAGCAACTCAAGAAGCAGAGAAAAGAAGAGATGCAGTTACAGGAGCAGCAAAGAAGAGAAGAGATGCAAAGATGGATGGACACCTTACAAGTTATCAAAACTGGAGTATCTGGCACTGGTCCAGCACAGCAACAAGACACAAACAACTTAAAATACATTAAACTTACAAAGTTGTATCCCTTGGATGATATCAAAGCATACCAAACAACTTTTAACAGGGTTGCTGCAGTCTGCCGGTGGCCAAAGCAGCTACGGGCAATCAGACTGGTACCTTACCTGACAGGGAAAGCCCAACTTGCTTACAGCAATATGGACACTGCACAGTCAGAAAACTATGACCTGGTGAAAAGTGAAATCCCAAAAAGGTATGACATCTCAGAAGAGACATACCTGCAAAGATCCCTATCCCTGAAGTACAACTCAGTTGACAATCCTCGAGAAGCCTTCACCCATCTCAGAGAACTCCTTTTTAAATGTCTCCAACCAGAGGGACAAAACAGTCCCACAGATCATTGGCAGATTTGCAATTGAGCAATTCATCATCATCCTGCCTACAGATGTGCAGCTTTGGGTGAAAGAACACTGACCAGAAAATGGGGAAATGGACGTTTCTTGTGCTGAAGACTACAAAATGACCAGACTGATGCCACAGCAGTGAGGTAACAGTCAAGCACCAGTAAGACACTCTTTTTCCCATTTAACCTCCATCCAAGTCTGATAATTCTTATGGGGGTAACAAATCTCTACTCAATAATTTTATTTGCTATAACTGTAATAAACCAAATCATATTGCAAGGAATTGCTGTAGTAAGAAGAGTGACACTGGAGCAGATTTGTCCTTAACAAATTGGGGCAAGTACTTAGGTGTAAAGGTAGGAGATAAGAATGTGAAAGGACTTATAGTTTCAGGAAGTAGACAGATCCTAGTGCATATTGAAGTGCTGGGAAAACAATGTCCAAAAGGACCAGGTATTTCAGCAGAAGGGCAGACAGCAAGGAGAACCAGGGATAAATGACAACCAAGGAAGGGGCTGGAGTAGAACAGTGAAGCAGTCTAGGGAGGTCAAATCATGGAAAGCCATGTGTGCAAATGCCAGGAGCCTTAGCAACAAGATGGAAGATCTGGAGGCTGTCATGGTACAGTCAGACCTGGACATTGTGGCCATCACTGAAACCTGGTGTAATGATAACCATGACTGGGAGATGGCCATACCTGGCTACAACATATTCAGAAGAGACAGAGCAGTCAGGAAGGGAGGAGGAGTGGCACTGTATGTGAAAATGACATAAGGGCACACAGATCCAGAAGGAACAAATGGGGAGAGGTACTGTGGGTTAAGCTGAAAGGAAAATGGGGCCAGCCATCCGCACAGGTGTGTCTATAGACCACCAGCCCAGGAGGAAGAAACAGATAGGAGTTGATGCTAGCCATCCAAAGGATGGCAGACAAGGGTGAGGTAGTACTGGTTGGAGACTTCAATATACCAGACGTGGACTGAGCATCCCAGCAGCAGCATCAACTAGGAGCAGATTTATCCTGACTCCTTCAGGGTGCCTTCCTCAAGCAACTGGTCATGGAACCAACTCAGCAGAAGGCAATACTGGACCTTGTGCTCACAAACAGGGACAGTGTGATGGGGTAACAGTGGGGGAGCACCTGGTAACAGTGACCACCAGTCATTGTGGTTTGAAATCACAGAAAGAGCAGAACCAAACCACACAAAACACGATCCTGGATTTTAGGGGGGCAGACTTTGGGAAAATGGGGAGATGCTTGAAAGAGGCATTAAGGGAATGGGACAGGAATCAGGGATTGAGGAACAGTGGGCAGTATTTAAAATAGGGATTATAAGAACAACAGAATTATGCATTAAGCAGGTTAGCAAGAGGAAAAGAAAGAGGAGACCATTATGGTTTTCCAAAGAGGTAGCAAAGAAAGTGAAAGCCAAAAGATTGCATTCAGGCAATACAAAAGACACAGGCAGAAGGGATAGGAGAAGTACCAGGAGAAACAAAGGAGGCAGGGAAGTCAGTAAGGGAAGCCAAAGCTCAGACAGAAGAACACATTGCAAAATCAGTGGTTAAAGGGACAAACCTTTACAGGTACATAAGTGAAAAAGAAGGACAAAGGAGGGATAGTGAGACTGAAGGGGAGGATGGGAGCGATGGAGGATGACAACAGTAAAGCTGACATATTGAACAGGTATTTCTCAGTCTTTACTAAGGAAGAGGGGGTAATGGGTCTGAAGGGAGTACAAGGGTGAGAATGGTGCAGAAATGGACACAAGTCCCTTTACACGAGAAAGGGTCCCTGAAGGAACTGGAAGCAATAAGAGCTGATAAAGCAATGGGGCCAGATGGGGTGCACCCCAGGTCCTTAAAGAACTAAGAGAGGTGGTGGCTGAACTCTGGCTATCCTGTTCAGCCAATCACTGGAAACAGGGAGGTACCCAAAGACTGGAGGACAGCAGATGTAGTCCCCTTATACAAAAGTGGGAACAAAGAGGGCAGGAACTACAGACCAGTCAGCCTCACCCTCGGTAGTGGAAAGACTCATGGAAGCACTACTGAAGGAGAGATTGGTGGAACATCTGGCTGTCAATGGACTACAGGACCCAAGGCAGCATGGTTTCACCAGGGGAGGTCATGTCAGACCAACCTCATTGAATTTTTGACTGGGTGACTAGGAGGTGGATCAGGAGGGCAGTGGACATGGCCTATCTGGACTTCAGCAAGGCCTTTGACACTGTGCCACATAGAAGACTATTACACAAACTGGGGAATATGGGTGGGCAGGACAGCAGTGTGGTGGGTAGGTAACTGGCTGGGTGGCAGGACACAGGGTGGTGGTAAATGGCTGTCACCCACAGAGGGAAGAGTGCCCAGTGGGGTACCACAGGGATCAGTGCTGGGACCGGTCCTATTCAACATCTTCATCAGTGACATTGCACAGGATATAGAAGGCAGAATTTCACTGTTCACTGATGACACAAAGCTCTGTAACAGAGTAGACACACCAGAGGGTGTAGACAGAATGAGAAGGGACCTGCAGAAACTTGAAGAATGGTCAAGGGTTTGGCAGTTGAAATTCAATGCAAAGAAGTGCAAGATAATGCATATGGGGCACAAAAACCCTGGCACAATATATCAGTTGGGGGGTGAGGACATAGCATGCACCAAGCAGGAAAGGGATCTTGGGGTTGTCATCTCTGATGACCTCAAGGTAGGGAAACAGTGTGACAAGGCATCAGGTAAAGCAAATAGGATGCTGGGATGTATAGGCAGGGGCATCACCAGCAGGAAAAGGGAGGTCATAATTCCGCTATACAAGACACTAGTGAGGCCCCACCTGGAGTACAGTGTACAGTTCTGGAGACCATACCTACGTAAGGACATAGACAGGGTAGAGAAGGTTCAGAGGAGGGCAACAAAGATGGTGCATGGGTTGCATCACAAGTCCTATGAAGACAGGTTGAAGGAACTGAACATGTACTCCTGGAGGAGAGGAGGGAGAGGGATATGATAGAGACATACAAGTATCTTAGGAGGAACAGGTGCAGGAAAACACTATTTTTAAGCTAAAAGATGTTTCAGGACTAGAGGGCATGGGATGAAGTTGAGGGAGGACGATTCAGAGGAAACATGAGAAAGAATTTCTTCACAGAACGGGTGGTGGACAAGGAACACCCTGCCAGAGGAAGTGGTGGGGCTGAAACAATCACGGGATTTAAGAATGCATGGGATAGACATAAAAGAATTCTAGAGGTCAGGGGTAAGGGGAAATAGACTTCTAGGAAAACAAACTGAACTTACAAGCTCAAATGGGCAGACTAGGTGGGCCATAGGCCCTTATCTGCCGACACTGTCTATGTATCTATGTATCTATGTATCTATGTATTGGTGTCATCTGCATCTACGGGGACAGGCATTACTTTTCCACCAGCCAAGTGACTTTGACTATTAATGGGGTATTGCACCAGATGAGAATGGGAGTAGGACCTAAGTTACCTGTACCTGTAATTATTGGAAATTACTTTCCAGGATATACTAAGTTGATCAAGGAGGGAGTGAATCCTGATGTTTCAGCAGCTGTGGTGACAAGAGCTTAGGCACAGAGAATCTCAGATAGTGGGGACGCTTCCTTTCAGTGATTTTGATTTGGACTTGCTTGAGTGGAGCTCCAGGATCTGGAAGTCCAGGAAAGAAAGACAATGCCAGAAGAAACAGTGTCAACAAAAGACTGATGGACATAAGGGGTTGATGTATGAAAATGCTGAAACTTGAACTCATAACCAATAGTGATTTTGTTTCAGAACAAACTAACAGTGTTTCTCTCCAGGGTTATTTTAAGCAGCTGGAGGTGAAACCAAAAAAGGGTGAACCTATATTTAAAAAATGTAATGGGCTACTGTACAGAGTTTGGGTTAAACCTCAGACACAGGACAAGATAGAAGAATTGATTATACCACAAAAGTATAGATCTGAATTGTTACAAATAGCACATGATAGTTCCATGGCTGGTCACTCAGGAAGGGATAGCACCCTCGCCAGATTACTGTACAGATTTTACTGGCCTGAAATTCATGAAGATGTTGCTACCTATTGCAATTCTTTTGCTGAGTTTCAGAAAGTAGCCCCAGTGACTGAAAAAGACAAGGTGCCCCTAGTACCCCTATCCCTGACAGATACGCCTTTTTAGAGAATTGCAATGGATGTGGGTAGGTAGCTGGCTGGGCAGCAGGACAAAGACGGTGGTGGTAAATGGCTGTCATGCCACAGAGGGAAGAGTGACCAGGGATAGGTGCTGGGACCGGTCCTATTCAACATCTTCATCAGTGACATTGCGCAGGGCCTAGAAGACAGAATTTCACTGTTTGCTGATGATGCAAAGCTCTGTAACAGAGTAGACACACCAGAGGGTGTAGACAGAATGAGACGGGACCTGCAGAAACTTGAAGAATGGTCAGGGGTTTGGCAGTTGAAATTCAATGCAAAGAAGTGCAAGATAATGCATATGGGGCACAAAAATCCTGGCACAATACATCAGTTGGGAGGTGAGGATATAGCATGCACCAAGCAGGAAAGGGATCTTGGGGTTAGCATCTCTTATGACCTCAAGGTAGGGAAACAGTGTGACAAGGCAGCAGGTAAAGCAAATAGGATGCTGGGATGCATAGGGAGGGGCATCACCAGCAGGAAAAGGGAGGTCATAATTCCACTATACATGACACTAGTGAGGCCCCACCTGGAGTACAGTATACAGTGCTGGAGACCCTACCTACATAAGGACATAGACAGGGTAGAGAAGGTTCAGAGGAGGGCAACAAAGATGGTACATGTATTGCATCACAAGTCCTATGAGGACAGGTTGAAGGAACTGAATATGTACTCCCTGGAGGAGAGGAGGGAGAGAGGGGATATGATAGAGACATACAAGTATCTTACAGGGAGAACAGGGTGCAGGAATACACTATTTTTAAGTGAAAAAGATGTTCCAGGACTAGAGGGCATGAGATGAAGTTGGAGGGAGGATGATTCAGAGGAAATGTGAGGAAGAATTTCTTCACAGAACGGGTGGTGGACAAGTGGAACACCCTACCAGAGGAAGTGGTGGTGGCTGAAACAATCACGGGATTTAAGAATGCATGGGATAGACATAAAGGAATTCTGGAGGTCAGGTGAAAGGGGCAACAGACTTCTTGGAAAACATAAACTGAACTTACAAGCTCAAATGGGCAGACTGGGTGGGCCATAGGCCCTTATCTGCCAACACTGTATATGTATCTATGTATCTATGTGGTTGGCCCCTTAGACAAAAGTAAAAAGAGTCATTGATTCATTTTGGTAGTATGTGACTATGCTACTCGATACCCAGAGGCAGTTCCAATGCGTACTGTCACAGCCGAAAAAGTGGAGCAGAGCTTGTCAAAATTTTCAGAAGGGTGGGCATACCTAAAGAGATTATTATTGATCAAGGTACTACTTTTGGTGTTGCTTTACTGAAGGAGCTGTACCGACTACTAGGTATCACTGCCATAATAACCTCCCCTTGTCACCCTCAGACAGACGGTCTCGTGGAGCATTTCAATCAAACCCTAAAATGCATGTTAAGAAGGCCTGTAAAAGGGGAAGGGAAAGACTGGGCCAATACTTATCTTACCTGCATTTTGCTTACAGAGAAGTGCCACATGCATCAATAGGTTTTTCACCATTTGAAATACTGTATGGTAGACAACCTAGAGGGCCACTAGATGTAATAAAAGAAACATGGAACATAACCCCCACCAGAAACAATCTATTACATCGTATATGTGTGCCCTGAGAAGGAAGCTGGCAAAATATGCTGAAATCACCCAAAGTAATCAGGAAGAGGCCCACAAACAGCAGAAGGTGTACTATGACCATGGGGTAAAAGAAAATGTTTATGAACCAGGAGAAAAGATCTTGCTACTGTTATTGACTACAGAAAATAAACTGTTAATGAAGAGGTAAGGGCCTTATGAGGTTCTTAGCTGAACTTATTTTATTTATTTCTTTCAATCTAGGATTACAATACCTTTGAGCCGAGGTTCTTTTACAAAGGTTCCATGTCAGCGTATGCAACAGTCATCATTTTTAGTTACAAACATATAATCATTGACTTACAGACATGTAATAACCAGTACAAAGACTTGCGCTATGAGCAAGACAAGGGAAGGGGGGTGGGGTGGAACTGGGTGGAGATCGAGGGGAAGGAGGTGTAGGGGTAAGGGGGAGTATGAAAGGTGGTTGGGGTGGGGGCAGGAGTGGAGATACAGTGGGGAAGTGGATGAGGGTGGGAGACAGTGTAGCCAGGGGGCCTTGTCGAGGGAATATGACAGGTAAGGTGCTAGGGGTGCAAAGACTAATTGTAAGTGCTGGGTACTGGGGCATGTGCAGCTGGAATGGTGGAAATGTTAAGATGGGCAATTGCAGGATACAAGCAGTGAGAGGCCCAGCTTGGACTTGAAGAGGCCTAGTGTTGGAGCGGTCACTATGTCGTTGCCAAGAGAATTGAGCCAGTTGGATGCCCGATAGGTGAATGATCTTTGTCCTTGGGTTGTGCAACATCATGGGATATGTAGTAGATGGGAACTGGATCTGCTTGTAGTGACATTCCTATGTCTAGGCTTAAGGAGGGCACAGACAACAGGTGGGGCAAGCCCCATTATAATTTTCTTGGCCGTGATGCAGGTTTGGTATTTTATGCATTTGTCCAGTTGAAGCCATCCAGGTTGGGAATAAAGGTCACATGTGTGGGTACGGCAATGTGAGCCAGTGATGAGATGACAGGCCTTGTTCAGGAAGGTCGCGATACATTTGAGAGCAGTGGTAGTTGCAGACCCATATATGATAAGTCCATAGTCTATAATGCTGATGATGGAGCCTTGGATGGCTACTGATAGTGCTTCTGGGGTTGGGTGTTTCCTGTGCCGTAATAATATGCCTAACCTTGCATTGGCAGACTTTGCAACATTACAGATATGGACAGCATATGAGAGGTGGGGCTCCAGGGTGATGCTGAGGTACTTGAATGATTGTGTTTGCTCTAGGATGGCTCCTTGTTTGGTTGCAGTGGAGGGTGGAGTTGTTTGTTTTTGTTGTGGGGCTGCAGAAGACCATAGACTTGTTTTTTTTCTGATTGAGAAGCAGTTTATGATTTAGGAATGAGGATTCGATGGAGGAGAAGGCCCGCTGAAGTTTATTTTGTAATTGGATTGGATCAGGGTCTGAGGTGAGGATAACAGCATCGCAGGCATAGAGAATTATTTGTTCTGGGTAGCTGTCCAGTAGTGAGTTTAAGAATAGGCTGAAGAGGAGGGGTCCCGGAATGGAGCCCTGGGGGACTTCTGAACTGACCAGTCTAGGGTCTGAGAGTGTATCAGTGATTCTTACTGTTTGGGACCGTTCTTCAAGGTAGCTCTTAAACCAGCCAATGGAGTCAGTTGACAGCCTAGTGTTCTGAAGCTGGACAAGCAGGAGGCAGTGATTGATGGTGTCAAAGGCTTTAGTTAAGTCAATGTAGATTGAGCCTAGTAGTTCGCCAGAGTGAAGTACATTGTGGATTGTGCCAGTGAATTCAAGTAGGGCTGTGGAGGTGCTGTGACCTTTGTGGAACCCATGTTGTTGCTTGCACAGGATGTTGTACGTATCCAGGTATTCTGTAAGCTGGTCCGAGATGATGCGTTCTAGTGCTTTGGAGAGTGGGGGTAGTAGGGAGATAGGTCTATAGTTATCGTGGGCAGTTTGTTCACCACTTTTATGGATTGGGGTGACAGTGGCAGATTTCCATTTGTCTGGGAACTGGCTAAGGCTGAGGGAGAGGTTGAAAATTCTGGTCAGAGGACTAAGCACTTCATCAAGTGTGAGAGACAGGATTTTGAGATCAAGGGAGTCATTACTGAATCTTGATTTACCAAGGGCTTTAGTATCATATTTGTGTACTTGGTGAGCCTTGACTGCTTTGAAGTAGAAGTGGGGGGAGCTGGTGGGGGTAGTGTTCATTGTGGATAGAAGGGCTTCACCATCTTTGAAGTAGTCCTGGGGTAGGACAGCACTGAGGTCGGTAAAGGCTTTGTTAAAGGTATCATCAATGGTTTTTGGGTTGAGGGTTGTGGTTCCTTTGATGTTGAGTATTGATGGGGAGCTTTGGGGTGGATTCCTGGTGAGTTCCTTTATGTTTTTCCAGAGTTCCCAACCATTGCCTGACCATACTGGCACAGTTAACTATGAGATTGAGACCCCTGATGGGAAAAATCCTACCAAGATATACCATGCTAACCTCCTCAAGAAATAGGTTGAAAAAAACCACCAAAAGCTGTTTTACTGGTTTCACCAGAAAATGATAAAAGAAGATATTGATATCGCTTATGACAGACTGGGACAAGCTGTAACTGCAGATGTTGTAAAGGTGAATGTTTCCTTAACCACCAAACAAATCACAGAAATTTGTTACTTATTAAAGACATTTAACAGTACTTTTACCACAGCACCAGGCTGAGCAAAAGAGGTTGAGCATGTGATAGTGACAGGGAATGCTCCCCCTATTAGACAAAAGACATACAGATTAGCAGAGCTATTAAGAGCTGACGTGGTTAAGGAAATGCAATAACATGAAGGAATTGGGTATCATAGAAGAGTCAAGAAGTGCTTGGTCATCACCAGTGAACTGTAAACAAAAAAGAAGGGGGTGTGGGAATCTGCTTTGATTTAAGGAAACTTAATCAAGTGTCAGAATTTGACAGTTATCCTATGCCCAGAATAGATGGTTTGGTGTACAGACCGGAGCATGCCAAGTATATCAGTGCCCTCAAGCTCACCAAGGGTTACTGGCAAGTCCCCCTAGCTACAGAATCCAGAGTCAAAACTGCATTTGCCACTCCTATAGGATTCTATCAGTTCACCACCATAGTGTTTGGTTTACATGGTGCACCCACTACATTCCAGCAGTACATGGATATAAGTTTATCCCCTCACACTGGTTATTGTGTTGTGTACCTGGATGATATTGTGGTGTATAGGTGAGACAGGAAAAGCCACCTGGAACACTAAAAGCAGTTATACAATCTATCAAAAAGGCAATTCTGACAATTAATCCTACCAAGTGTACATTGGGCATGCAGGAGACCAGATATTTGGGCTATGTTTTGGGAAATGGAGAAGTCAAGACAGAGGTTTTCAAGATTGATGCTAAGATAGAAGCTGTAGCTAACAGCCCTGTCCCCCAAACCAGAAAATAGGTCAGGTAATTTTTAGGGCTGGCTTGTTATTGTCAGAGATTTGTGCACAGATTTGCTGAGTTGACTACTCCCCTCACTGAACTCACAAATAAATGGTTCCTGAATAATGTGAAATGGACCCCAGAGTGTGATGAGGTATTTCAGGCCATTAAGGCTGCATTAGGTTCAGCCCCTGTTTTAAGAAGCCCAGACATTGAGAAACAATTTCTATTACAGACTGATAAATCAGAGGTAGGCCTTGGTGCAGTCTTGAGTCAGCATATACATGAGATAGAGTATCCTATTCTGTACAGAGGTAGGAAGTTGCCCGACAGAGAGAAATGGTACTCCACCATTGAAAAGGAATGCCTTGCAGCAAAGTGGGCCATGGAGTCCATTAAGTTTTACTTACTAAAAGCTGACTTTGTGCTTTTAACAGATCACATTCCTCTTTCTTTGCTTAACCAAATAAAAGATACGAATTCTAGACTCACACTGTGGTACCTGGCACTGCAGCCATTTAAATATAAAGTGATGCACAAATCTGGGAAAGAGAATGTAAATGCTGATCTTCTGTTAAGATATGGATCAGAAATTGAACATTCAGATGGTTGAAACAATTGTGAGTTTACACTTTACTGTTTGCTGTTATGGTTGTGAACTGTAAAGGTTATAAACTAATGTTAGAAAAATTAAAAGAAAGTTTTGGAAATCTGTTTTTCACAACAGATTCCCTCTTAAAGAGGGGGGTATGTGATAGGGTTGAATAAGGCCCTGTCCCAGTTGTTATACAGAAGGAGTTCAATGCAAGGATATGTTCTATCCTCTCCTTTTCTACCTCTTTTCTGTCTGGTTGCACAACCAAATTTTCTTGTGAGATCTAGGAATCGATCACTCTGACGGTCTCACGATTCTCTGCCTCTCGCTATCTCTCATTATTTCTGTCTTTTTCCCCCCTTGCATATCTGCGTGTATGAAAATATTTGTGAACCTTTATGTGGAAATGTCACTGATACTAAGATCTCTTTGTTTTAAACTGTATATAGTTATACTGTTGAAATGATTGCATGAAGCTATTTGGAAGTCAAGAGGTTAACCTGAGACACTGTAGGCCCTTTGCAGAGTTGTGAACAAGAAATGAGTTCTGGAACAACATGTACTGTTTTGTTGCACCTGCATGGAATGAAACTTACAAGAACATTCTGTAAACTTAAAAGAACATTCTGTGAGAAGCAGGGTCTCTTAACGAGTTCCCAGAGAAAGACTTATAAAAACAACAGCAATGTTTTTACTAGAGAAATAAGGAGAGTGAGAGACTGAGAGACTAAAACATGGAATTAAGAGAAGAAATACTCAAAAAAAGGCGTTGTTTTCTCTGTTTGCACTGTCTTTGCAAATATACTGAATAATTTTTATTTTTTATTTTGCTGCTATTGAGAAAAATGAAAAGCTATTTGCAAATTTTTAAACTGCTTCTGATTTTCCTATGGTTCCTGACCTGTGTCTCAGTGACAATTGCCAATGAATAAGATCATAACACAGTATGGCACTGAGTTTCACTGCAATGCAGATGATACTAAGCTGTACCTATCTTGTGCATCTAACAGGAATCGGGTGGCCTTGGGGTTAGGATGGTATCTCCAGATGATCAGTGACTAGATGGCATCACACTGGTTGTGCCCCAACCCTAGTAAGACAGAGGTTACAATTGTTTATCTGGATTCACGTGCCATGTTACTATCTCAAAAGGGTATTATTCTTCACGCTGTATATGCTATAAAGTTTGGGGGTAATGGTGGACTTCATTTTTTGAATGCTTTATTAAATATCAAAGTAAACAATAAGAACATTAAGGAAAAGAGAAAAAAGAAAACATGATTAAACAGACATGCAAATTCAGCGAAGTCAAAATAATAATATTAGTCAGAGCATTAATATTGTTCAGTAGGCATCTGCAGTAACTTTTTCAGAATAAATATGTGTTAATATCTGGTCCAAGAGATAAAGAAGTAAAAGTTATACCTTTTAATTCAACTCTAAAATTTTCCTAATGTGGTCCCAGACATTATTCCAAGCTTCCAGTTCTGTTTATAGCAGTAGTGTATTTTTTCCAGTTTAATTACTCAATCATAAAATTTACCCATTTGTTGTAAGTGAGTGGATTAATGTTTTTCCCATTTAAGAGAATGCATTGATTTGCATTTATTAAACAGAGCTGAGTGAGTTTCATTTGAGCTGGTGCCAGTATGGCATCTTTGAAAAAACAATTAAAATATTTTTTTTTTTACTATCATGAGCCTGCTCAGTGCGGCAGAGCTTGCATCAAATTTAGTTTTTCAAAAAGTTTGTAACTGGGAGCAAGAGAAAAACCTATGTATTAAATTACCTATGGGAAATCCACATTGTGGGCATTTATCCAAAGTATTATGATTTGTTCTATTACACTTATTTTAGATGTAATATATTACATGTAAAATATTATACTTGATCTGCTGAAGTTTGGATGAAATGAAACATTTATATGGCAAATTCAAAATTTCAGTCCATTCATTATCTGATAATGAAATCCCTAAATCCAATTACTAATAATAATAATAATAACTTTATTTGTTTAGCACAGTTCACAAGTATCAAAGCATTGTACAAAACATCAAACTCTAAAACATTTAAAATCAACATATAAAACTTAATAACATATTGAGATAATATACAGAATCATTAATATTAGGGTATCAAAAATCAGGGAAAGGAGGCATGGTCTGGCTCTGATCAAGATGGCAGCTTAGTCTTCTCTCTCAGAAGAGATACCAGCTATCTAACTTCATCTGCAGTCCTCCAAGCAATACAAAGTAAGCCAACCTTATGCTTTGCAACTAAGATCTTTCCTACATACTCTCGGGGAATCATTTTTCAGATTACAACAAGGTTTGAGCTTCTCTTTTTGTGGTGGCTCTGTTTGGGTACTTGGGCCTGTCTACTAAGAGTCTACAACTATGGCTGAACCTGAAGAACAGTTTTCCTCCTTATCAAGAGTGGAAGCTATGTTCCAGCAATTGATTTCTGACATGAATGACTTAAAAACGACCTCTCAATAAAATGCTGTTACCCTTAAAGCATTAGATTCTCGTCTTATACAAACGGAGGAAAAATTTCTACAAAATGAGACATCTGTTCAGATTTGAGAGCCACTATTAGGGAACAGGACCGAGCTATTAAAAGCCTACAAGCTAAACTGGATGATATAGAAAATAGAAACTGAAGAAATAATCTTTGTTTCTTGGGATTTCCGGAAGGATCAGAACTTGGAGACACAACAGCACTACTGTTACATACCCTTCCATCCATGCTGCGACTTCCTCCTGATCTCTGTTTAACTATCGAATGGTCTCATCGCTCACTAGGTCCAAGACCTGGTCCAAACCAAAACCCGAGGCCATTCTGGCAAGATTTCTCAACTTTGCACACACAGAGATCATTTTAAAGAAAGCTAGAGAAATCGGTATCTTAATGTGGCAGGATTATAAAATTTCCACATATAGAGATTTTTCTAAAGCGCTCTCTAACCAAAGACACACCTTTGCACCAGTTAAACAGATCCTGCATAAAAAAGGTATTAGATTTGCACTAAAATACCCTGTGATCATGCAGCTTTTTCTGGGCAACACCGTAAAAGTCTTCAACTCACCTGAATCAGTGGCTTCCTTTTTGGCAGGTCTGGATCAAGGGACATGTTCTCTGAAGTTTAGTGAGGAGGGTCACCCGGTGATAGTGAACACTCCCATCGCGAATGTTGAGTGCAGTGAGCTAAATGCCAGAGCTCCCTCTTTCATCCAAGCAGAGACTGAATCCTCATACTCCACAACTTCAGTACCTAGACAATCAACCCACATACAAAACAAAAAAGCTGTGGCTTCTCAAGTATTCAGACCTACCTGCTGTATAGAGCAAGCCTCCAGCAAACCACAAGCTTCTTCTATGGGAGCCCCGTGTCTGGAATCCCTGCTACCCCTAAGAAATATATTTGCTCCACTTTGGGAATAGATCCACTCCTCTCAAGAGGATATTGCGCAGAACTCTTGTGTCTCACAGTCTGCAGACCCCTCTGATTCTAACCTGATGATCACTTCAGTGGATTCCTTTTGGGCAGAGATTGTTGCCAGTTCATCTATAAAATCCTTGGAGCCCGCGAAAAAGAAACGCAAGGGCAAACCCAGAAATAAGACTTCCACATCTTCCCATTCAGTTTGCAGAGTCAATATGACGTGATCCGTCAGAGTTGCTATGCACTCTGCTTTGATCCTGTTTACATAGCCTGTTTTGAGCTTTTCTGACTGTTCTGGGATTATATCCATTTTGCTAAGCATCTTGTGAGTGGCCCTCTAGCTGTCGCTCTCAGCATGTACAGAATCATTAAGGCTGTACATCACGCTAATATGGATATTTAATAAGCTTAGTTATGATATCATATTTATACATCTATGATATCTTATAAATCTCTAACCCATATTCTTTACTATACCAGAGTCAATTCCTTCCTAATAGGCAACAGTTCTCATTGCTTTAACTGCAACAAAAGCTTTAAGGTTTCCTATTCCTTCAAGAACTGTCGATACTCTAAATGACCTGCAATAATAATTGATAATATAAAAATCAATATATCTGTATATGGCTGTATGTGTGTGTGTGTGTATGTATGTATGTGCATGTATGCATATGTGCAATATATGCATGATTATTTTTCTTTTCCCTCCTTTATATACATATACTTACTGCCATACCCTATGTAAATACGTTACTAAATGACAGGCTATATTCATGCTATCTGATTCCTATATTATCAATAATCTTAACCAAATAAGGTTATACTCTGCCTATTGATTTTTAATAAGACCTAAGCTTGAAGTCCTAGAGATATAATCCTTATAATAGGACATCTCTAATCCAACATATTGGGACTAGCAGGGTCTAGCTCATAGACCCAGTTATCCCTTAGGAACTCCATTATGGATAATTTTTGAGCAGCTGAGGCACAAACTACATAATATTATACCATGTTTTGTGGAACCTTAGCATTGAAGCCTGCATGTAGTACCCCTCTATATATAATGATAATTTTAAGTAATATATCTCAGATTTTTTTTCTGTTTTCTACTTATTCCACCCTTGTGGAGTAATTTGGAGTATCAATGGGGTCTCATCTATTAGTACCTAACTGGTGTGCCTTAGGTGAAATTCCCTCCCATATAGTATATTAGTATTATACAAATTCAATATCTGATCTAACTAAGTTATGCTATATCATTTTCAGATATTCTTACTTTTTATTCCTTTAAAAAGTATCTATCTGCAGGTTGGGATACCCTTTTTGTTATACTATATACATATTTACCTGGATGGTATTATCCTAATTTACTCTAACTAGATTTATTCGATCTTCTCAGATGAAGTGGTGAGTTTGGTACTCTTAACTAAAAATACTTTAATTTATCTTGTTACAGTAGTAAATTCAGTAGCTCTTGTCATAAAACTAGTCTAGATATCATTGCTAGAATTTAGATACATATATACATATAATCAGTTTCTTAAAGTAATACTAATTTCTATCGCTTGCCTGGTTGTGTTGTGAGAGAGTGTCTGAACAGCTGTTCTGACTCATACCTCAATGCGCATCTAAAGTGCTCCAATATTTAGTGTTGCATTAGTATTTGATAGTCTTATGTTACTGTGGTTATTATATCTCTATATTGTTAACACTTTAAAGAGATACAACAGCTTTAGTTATTTAAACTATCCTTTATTAATCTCCTTTTGGCCTTGTACATTTTGTTATATTCAATCCCGTATAATTACCTTGCTAACTAATTCTGTTTATCCTACAACGTCCTCATCCATAACTTTCCTTAAGTCCCTTCTTTTACCGAGAGTAAATATATTTCTTCTGCATTGTTAATATGACTGACGTAATTTTGCATACTTGGAATGTTAAGGGACTCAATTCTCCTTGTAAGCGCAAACAAGTACTATCACATCTTAAGAAACATAAGACTAAGATTGCATTCTTACAAGAAACTAAGCTTATGGCAGAGGACATCGATAGGCTAAAAAGGGATTGGGTTGGTCATATATTTGCCTCATCTTTTACTTCGAAGAAGCGAGGTGTGGCAATACTAATCCACAAAAATCTCAAGTGGACTCAATAAAAACAATTTGTGATACAGAAGGTAGATGGGTGATAGCTATCCTAAACACTCCTTCAGGAACTTTAACATTAGTCAATGTGTATGCCCCTAATTCTGACACCCTTGAATTCTTTCATAATTTATCTCAGCAAATTATGGTTAATAATCCACATCACTCTCCCATACTACTTGGAGGGGATCTTAAACTTGCAGTGGATCCTCTCTTAGATAAAAGTAATATCTCCACTGATGCTCTTCCTAAGAGTATCAACACCCATAACCTACTTATGAAAGACTCTGGTCTCACAGACCTTTGGAAGCTTTTTCATCCACGTGATCATGAATACACTTTTTACTCTACACTTCACAAATCTTACAGCAGAATTGATTATTGGCTTGCATCCCCTTCAATAACCGAAAAAGTTATTGATACTTTGATGCTACCGATTATAATATCTGATCATGCCCCAATCAGCTGACATCTATTTTGGGGCCCACCATCACCTAAATCCCCCTTCTGGTGGCTAAGACCCTTACTACTAAAAGATCCAGAATTTCTTCCCTGGGTTAAATCCCAAATACAGGACTTTCTCTCCTTTAATAAACCTACAGATACTTCCATGTGCATGCTTTGGAAAGCTCTAAAAGCTACAATCCCAAGTAAAATCATAAGCTTTGCAGCATATCATAAGAGACTAAGGGAATAACAACTAAATGACTCAGAAAAAACGCTCAAAACTAAAGAAACTCAATTTTTTTAAAACCAATAAACCCAATCCTAACTTGTCTCTTCATCTGGAAATTTTGCATCTTAGAATTAAAATCAATGAGTTGATATCCTATAAAACTGAATTAGCTTTATTTAAGCTAAAACATAAATACTGGGAACAAGAGGATAACAGTGGCAAATTACTTGCATACCAACTTAAAAACCAACAATCTGAGAGACATATTGCTGGCCTTAAAGACAATTTAGGTTAAATTCAGACAGATGGTCTCTCAATTAACCGTATCATTATGTCTTTTTATAAACAACTATATGATCAGTCTAAAAATACCCCTATTCCTCTCATACAACACTTTTTGGACGAAATCCATCTCCCAAGCCTGTTGGTTCATGATAAGGAAGGTTTAGATGAACCATTTATATTACAAGAAATACAGAATGCTTTATCCTCTTTAAAATCTGGCAAATCCCCAGGTGGAGATGGTTATTCGGTTGATTTCTATAAAGCACTATCTGAAACACTTTGTTCCTTTACTATTCGATGTTTATCAGGAAGCATTACAGACTGGGAATCTTCCACCTACATAGACTTTGATGGCAGATAAGGACCGCTTGGCCCATCTCGTCTGCCCCTTTCCCTACCTACAGGGTAGGCTGCAGATCCTAGTTAACCAACAGCCTATTTCTTCCTACGAATCTAATAGATTTCTTTGACTGGGTGACCAAAGTAGTAGACCAGGGAGGGGCTGTGGACATGGCCTACCTAGATTTTAGCAAGGCATTTGATACAGTCCCACACAAAAGATTAATACACAAGATAGCTAGCCTTGGAGTGGGTCCCAAGGTGGTAGCCTGGATAAAAAATTGTCTAGACAACAGGACGCAAAGGGTAGTAGTAAATGGAGTACACAGTGAAGAAAGGAGGGTTACTAGCAGGGTACCGAGGTTCAGTACTGGGATCAGGTCCTTTTAATGTCTTTATAAGTGACACTTGCAGACGAACTGGAAGGAAAGTATGTCTCTTTGCAGATGACACAAAGATCTGCAACAGGGTTGATACACAAGATGGAGTGGAAAGGATGAGAAGGGACTTGGCAAGGTTGGAGGAATGGTCAAATGTATGGCAGCTCAGATTCAATGCAAAGAAGTGCAGTAATGCACATGGGAAACAAAACCCAGGAAGCGTACACAGTGGGGGTGAGATACTGACAACAGTAAAATAGAAAGGACCTGGGGTAGTTATATCAGATGACCTAAAGGTGGACAAGCAATGTGAGAAGGCAGTAAGGAAGGCTGGGGGGATAGTGGGATGCATAGGAAGAGGCATCAATAGTAGAAAACAGGAAGTTGTTATCCCTCTGTACAGACAGTTGGTGAGACCCCATCTCCGCAAAGACATAGACAGAGTAGAAGCTGTTCAGAGGAGGGCAACCAAAATGGTGCAGGTCTGCACCAGAAGACATACGAAGAAAGACTAAAGGAGCCTGATATGTATACCCTTGAGGAAAGAAGGGAGAGAGGGGACATGATAGAAACTTTCAAGTACCTCAAGGGAATTAACAAAGTCCAAGAGGGTAGCATCTTCCAGAAAAAGAGATGCACAAGAACAAGGGGGTACAATTTGAAGATTGAGGGGGGACAGCTCAGAGGTAATGTGAGGAAGTATTTTTCACTGAGAGGGTTGTGGATGCATGGAACAACCTCCCTGAGGAGGTCGTGGAGTCAAGAACAGTGGGGGACTTCAAGAATGCATGGGACAGGCATAAGGCAGTCCTAGTGGGGGGTAGGAGGAGGTAAGCTGTTGGTTAACTAGGATCTGCAGCTTATCTGTTAGGTAGGAAAATGGGCAGACTAGGTGGGCCAAGCGGTCCTTATCTGCCTTCAAATTCTATATTTCTATGTACCCCCCACAAGAATTGCCTTATGTCTGTCTTATGTCAAATTTCTTGCTGTATTATTTTTTGCATCAGCCTTTTGTATGATGAAGAAAGATTGTATTGTTATCAAACTTTTGAATAAAAAGATTAATGGAAAAAAATCAGGGAAAGCAAATAGATAAAGATGAGTTTTAAGAGCAGTGTGGCTTTCAAAGATGACATATTTGGTATTATAAGTAATGAGTGTGTAATATAAGCATGAGATTCATTTTGTTGATGGTGATTTTGGCATTATTGGATCATGAATAGGAGAACACAGTGGGGAATTTAGAGGACCATTTTTTGTTTGTCTATTTGCTTTTTTTCACATGATCCTGCAATTGGAATTATCTAAAAAGATGATACTGCAGAATACTGTATTCCTCCTACAATTGTGAGAATGTTTTGAATAAATTGATCCTGTAACAATGGGACAACTGCGTCAACCCATTTATATACCAAATGTTATATTCCATAGCCCATAATGACTGTTTAAAATTGTAATTCACTATTAATAGGGGTTGCAAGACTAATTACTTTTTTACGAGACCAGACAGGTGTATACTGCTTATGGTATAGTAGCATCTCTTTATATTTAACTTTTGTCAACCTCTATGTAGAATGGCTGTTAAGTTTAAATACAGTGTTCTACTAATTTCTAAAACATAATTAGGGGATAGTGGGATAGTGGATTTCTAAACCAGCCTAGCTAAGTTGCCCAGAATAATAGTATAACTGGACATTTGGAAGTCTGAGTCCCCCTTCACATTTTGAAAGCTTTAATTTATCTGAAGAGATTCTGGCTCTTTTTTCCCATAATAATTTAATTATTTTAATATTTAATGGTTTAAAGAAACAGGAACAGAAGTTGTTAAAGACTGAAATAAAAATAAAAGTTTTGGTAGCATATACCCCCCGACAGTGAATGACACTACAGAGACTACAGTGCCACATCACTGTAGTGTCCACACTGGAACCCAGCAATGTCTGTCAGGGGTCTTGCACCCCCTCCCTAAATCAGCTCCAACTTGGAGTTGATTATATTTAGTGGGGTGGGTTGGGGTGTACAGTCCCCACTTGGGGAGTTTGGTGGGCAAAGACCCCCGAAAGATACACTTCAAGATGTTGTAAACCAGCAGTTGACCATGAAAAACGGTCTACCTGCCGGTTTTGTTGTCTGGTCATTTGACAATTAATTTGTCAATGACCAGTCCTGGATCCTTTTGGTAGTATTGACATTTTAATAATTTTCTCCCTTCCTAATAATGTGCTGGTAGTAGAGTGCATTTTTCAAGACCTTTAGAAAGTTTATGTAGTAAAGGTGTATAATTAAGCTTATGTACTGTAAGACAGAGTAATTTTTAGACATATTGATACCTAAATATTTAATAATGGTGAAAACTTGGGGACTGTTAGTTACAGATATTACTGAATTATTATCAAGAGTGCCTAGGTGTAGAATTTCAGATTTAGCCCAGTTAACTTTATATCCTGAGGCCTTACGGAACTGTTATTCCAGTGAGAATAAGGCTGGTAAGGTAGAATCCCCTTATCGTTAGCAAAATATGTTCAGCATAAAGGCAAATCTTTAGTTCTTCTTTGTTCACTGAAACCACTTTTATACTGCAGCTTGTGTTTTCCTAAATGCTAAAGTGAGGGGCTCAATTACCAAAGCAAAGAACAAAGGACATAAAGGACATCCCTGACACATACTGTGCTTTAAAGGTATTTTTTGGGAGAGATTAAAATTACAGTAGTACTTACTTGTGTGGTTGGTATGGAATACAATAATTTCACACATGTCTGGCAGTTAGGTTCAAATTCCATCTTTTCTAGAACTGTGTGTGTAAAACTCCCATTTAACACAGTTGAAAGCTTTCTCTCTGCATCTAGAGTTAGTACAGTACAACAAAGTCTGGTTCAGCAATGTAATTGATCATGTTGATGGTTCTAGGGGTATTAGTATATAGATATCTACCTTTAATGAATCCAGGTTGATCTGTGTGTACCAAGTTGGGCACTAACGGTAATAGTGAATTCCATGCTGTCTCTTGAATAACAAGTTTTTACTGTAAGCCACAATATCTTTTTCCATCTGCAAAATATTTCCAGGATCAAGCAGCATTTTGCACCCACAGAACTGGTGATGATAGTCCATGCCTTTGCTACCTTGAGACTGAAGTACTGTAATGCTCTATACTTATGGTTGTCTGGTGGTTTGATGCACCACCTGCAGCTGGTCCAGAGTGCTGTGGCACTGTTGGTGGCAGGACCCTCATTGTTCTGATGGTGCACATGCTGCATTGGCTGCTGATTTGGTTGTGAGTCACCTTCAAGATATGCATGTTGACATTCAAGGCCCTACACCTTCTGGGTGCAGAGTATTTAAACAATTTCCTGTTACTTTACTCCTTAACCTACCCTCATATCTGCTACACCAGTGCAGGTTTGTTGGCTGAGTCCCATTTCAGTCTGAAGGAGTTGGGTGACAGGCATTAAGGGTGGCTGCACTAGTGCTCTGAAATGCCTTGTCCCCCAACATCAGTTTGGTCCACTGCATGGAGATCTTCAAGGAACTGTTAAAAATACATTTATTTATTAAGGCCAGACATGTAATAAGTTTTGCTATCCTGAATCTTTTATTGTTAATAATATATGATGCTATTTATTCTTCTGTCCTCCATTGTAAGGAACTCTGAGCATGTTAGGAAGGATGCCATAGAAATAAACATTGCCTTGCCTTTTTGGATTTAGGATTTTGGGCCTCTGACACTAAAAATCCGAAATCCCCCCCCCCAAACAAAATAAAAAAACCTAACTAGAGAATCAGATCCCAATCAACCCTAATTATAACCCCTAGTGGTACCACTGGGACAAAATCTCTTTGACTAAAGATACCTAAGTTAATATGTTAATGATTTTTGAAGGATAATGTGCACTGCTGCAGGAGGGGGGTGGATGGCAGATCAAGAAATATAAGATGGAAGTTGGAGGTTGCTCTTTAAATAGTTCTCAGAGGAGTCAGGACTTGTCTGCTGCCCCAGCAAGCCTCAGGACTTGCCTATCAGTTCACTGGTATAGCATACAACTATGTATGATAGGAGTGGTTAAGAATGTAAGTTGAATGCTTATTTAACATACATATTTGGCCGTTTCTTTCTGTTTACCAGTAGGGGACTACCACCCCTTCAAAGTACCACTGAGCTTGGCCATGTTGCAAAGGAGCCCATTTTAAGGTTGGTTCCACCCCTAGATTCCAGGAAGGAGAAAGTCCCCTTTGATGAAAGGTACCTTAGGGAATATGGAAAAGATCCCCAAAAATAATGGGGTCAGTGAAGCATGTATGAATGTCCCTACAGGAGAAAGGGAATAAGTGAAAGAGACATGCATGGAGTAGGCATCATCAAGGTCCCAACTCACAGTGGAATTTTTTTATGACCTTTGGCACTGAGGAGAGGAAACACCCTAATGGTGGAAATCTCTGGAGGGCAAAGGCCTAAGGTTGCCTTCCCTCCAGGCATTTATCTATATTTTCATTATTCTAAATCCAGTATGGCAGCTTGAAGATAAGTAGGCAACTGATATGCTTTTCTGGAGAATCAGAATTATGGACTGCAGTAGGTAGCATTAAGATAGTTGTGGCTGTTGAGTTGGCTTTTCTGTCAAGGTGGAATTTGGACCGCAGCATTCTGGTGAGGGTTGAACCTGGTAAAATTCTGGCAGAAATACATTCCACACTTGTTAGCAATAAGTTAGTTAAAGCAGCTGAGGTGGTTTTGCTCGTGAAAAGAAATAGGTACCACCTGAGTGTATAAATTAACTGGTTGAGGTAGCTGAAGCAGCTTTGATTATAAGCAGAAAAAAATGTACCACATAAAGCAACAATTAGTTGCTTAGGGCAGCTTAGACAGCTCTGCTAGTGAACAGAAATAAGGACCACTAAGTTAGCACTTTGTTGGTTGAGGCAGCTGAGGTGACTGTACTGGCAAGCAGAAATATGTACCACATAAGTTAGCAAGCAGTTTGTAGAGACTATTTAAGCAGCTCTGCCAGCGAGTCAGAAATATTGACCACAGCATTTATGTAGTGGTAGAGCCTGGTGAAAGCCAGCTCTGCTGGTGTGGCAGAAATTCTACTAGAACTAGAATGAAACAATGAATTTGAAAGATATCAGGTAAAGTACAGCTTGGAATTTGGAATTTTATTAATGACAAAGGTTTGTGTGGGAAAGTCAAACTGGAAACTGCTTAAACTCTTACTCCATCCAGTTAATGGAATAAGCCACCTCAAAGGTGTCACAGAAGTCAGTCATTATGACTGAATGGACCCCCAATTTGGTGAGACCCCCACCCATGGAGGGTATGCCATTGCTACACCAATGCTGTGACAGCGAGTCAATTACAGTAACTGAAGTTTGATGAGTGGAGTGTCAGTGAGCTGTTTGTGCCATTGACAGGTGTTTTACATTGTTGGGTTAGGAACTGCACAAGACCATGCATTTGGTGTCCATTTTGATTGTTGGGAGGGATGCTGCTAGTGTGGGACATGGTGTTTCCTTTTTTCTCCATGGTATGTGTGCTATGCAGTATGTTACATTAATTTATGGGGGGTGCATGGGGTGAAGCCCCTCCCACAAGTGGGGCTGCATGGGGTGGAGCCTCCCACATTTATAGATTAACTGTGGTATTGATTGTTTCTGTGGGTGGTTGTTCATTTTGTGAGGTGTTTTAGGTGTTCCATCAGCATTTTTTTCACTGTTGTGGTCTTTCGATGCTGTCGTCTGGTTGTGTAGAGGCTGTCAGGGTGATGTTGTCACTGCAGTGTCCGTCATGATATTTCCTGTCAAATTGGCTTGGTGGATCCCCCATGGAGTGGTAGTGGCCTTTACCCAGCTGGAGGAGGAATAGGACTTTTTGAAAAGAGATAATGTCTACTGAATGATTAGGATACGCAGCCTCCCACTAATGTAGAGGCCTAACCTAAGGTGGGCACCACAGAGCTTGGTCATTATGGCTAAAGAAACCCCCAGCATGATGTATGCCCCACCTCAAATGGATGAAGGGCTCAGCCCCACTAAAGAAAAAGGCTATGGTGGGTGCTACAGAACTCAGTTGTAATGGTTACAGGAATCATCAGAATGGCTAGAGGACACCTCAGCATGGTGAGAGTTCCATCCAAAATAAATGAGGAGCTCAGCCCAAGTAAAGGAAGGAGGTACATTAGGTGCCAAAGATCTTGGTCCTTATTGCTAAAGAAAACCCCAACATGGTGAGAGTTCCATGCCAAATTTATGTGGGCCTTGGCTACTAAATGAAAGGGCCATGGTAGGTGCCACTGAGCTTGATTAGTATTGTTAAAGGAAATCCCACCATGGTGGAAGTTCCACCCAAACTAATGAGGGGCTGTAGTAAATCCTACTGTAGAAAAGGTCTATGGTGGGCACCACAGAGCTCAGTCAGTAGTGGTAAAGAAACGCCCAGCACTGTGACAGTTCCACCCCAAATGAAGGAGGGTTTCAGGCCAACTAAAGAAAGAGGAGAGGATAGAGACTAGGCAAGGACATAGGTAAGCCTGCTGAAAAATTCAAGAATAAGCAGCAAATTAACTGACAATGCTTCCTGGGGTAGCAGGACAGCTACAGTTCAGCCTACAGGACTCACTTATTTAACACTCAGACTGACTTGGACTAAGTCCCTGCAACTAGGTCTCAACAAACTAACTTTTTGTTTAGCCCAGGAGGAATGGCAGTTGCAGCCAAAATGAAGTCAAATAAAAATGGTGAAGTCATGAATCCAGACCAGGATTTATCTTTAACCACGGTGCTGAAAGATTCAGGTCCAAAAGACAATTAATTCCTAATGCCTGGTAATCCAGACTGGATTATGATTACCAATGGGATGCGGATGTGTAATGCAGCAGGGGAATAGCATCAAATGAGAATAAAGGCTTGTATCAAGCACAGAATGAAAAGGAAAAGAGTTGGTGAAGGAAACAAAGCCATAGAACCTCAATTCAGAAAGGAAGCCTTGCCCAGAGGGAGGACAAATCTAATAAGCAGGTTAGTAACACATATTATGTAACAAATGAGCAAGAAGGGTGACAGACTACATGAAAGAGGCAGACCGTAGAGAGGAACAGTTTAGGGATGACCAAAGTGAATAAAGATATTTATAATATGAACTAAAGCAGAATGCCAAAGCAATAGAAAAAAGTCTAGAAATCCCTCCCAAAAAACAGCAATGACACAGATGGGCAACAATGGCGAAGTCCAGCAGGAAGCAAGCAAGTGGAGGTGAAAGCAAGTGAAGAAATGCAAGCATGAGAGGCAAATGGAAGGTAGCAAGTGGGAGTGGGGAAAGCAAGTGGAGGGGTGGATGGATGTAAGAAGCATTTTGCAGCAGGACTGAATCATGAAAATCAGTCATTAAGGAATGCGAGTCAGAAGGAAGTAGAGCATGCTCTTTAAATAGTGTTTGGAGGAGGTGGGGCTTGTTGCTCACTGCCTCATCAAACCTCAAGTGTAGCCTATCTCTAATGATATTGATTTGCCAGTAAAGTAGTTGTACTGTATGTCTTCATATGTGTCTTGTTTGTCACAGGCTAACAACAGCCGACTCTGCATTGGCTTGATTTGTAACTTGGGTTTATTTTTTGTTCTATCATTGTAATGCAACTAAGGGATTAATATGTTAAAATAATACATAAATGAACGTCAATCTAAGTCGCAGATAAGTTCTATATGCCTTATCAGTTTAGTGCATTAGCAGCCATTTTGGTTCAAACCACAGCTTCCTGCAAAAACAGAGCATTCTGTCCTGTCTGAATTCAATGAATGGTTGAAAAACTGGTGTGGAGTTCAGGGTTTTGGATTCATTGGGGACTCGGGGGCCACCTGGAGGGATGCAGACCTATACTGGTGCGATGGTCTGCATCTGTTCGGGGGGGGGACCAGGATCCTAGGTGAGAGGTTTAAATGCTTCATTGGCAAGCATTTAAACTAGCCAACGGGGGAGGCACTGAAAAGGAGCAGGGAAATCCCAGCCACCCCCAACAAAACACGGTAATTAGTGAGGTAAACACCAAGGTAGAGAAGTCGTTAGGGAACAGGACAGAGTTAAATGTAAAAAAAGACAAAGGCAGTAAGGACAGGAATGGAGCTCAAAGGGGTAAGGCCATCAAAAAGTGGAGGGTGATGAGTACCAATGCCCATAGTCTGCGTAACGAGCTCCCTGAACTAGTGGCCTTGATGGAAGAGGGTTGCCTGGATATTGTGGCAGTCACAGAAATATGGTACACAGAGAACCATGACTGGGATGTCAACATACCAGGACACACAATCTACAGGAGGGACAGGGAGGGTAAAAGATGAGGAGGAGTAGCAGCTCTCTATGTAAAAGAAGGGATCAAAGCACAGAACTAAAGAGTAAACAGGAAGCAGATGAGGCACTCTGGGTCACCCTGGAGACAGGAAATGGTACCACAATCCACATGGGGGTTGTATACAGACCCCCCATCTCAGGGGAAGGGAATGGACAAGGAAATGATAGGAGGCTTCCTTAGAATGGCAGAAAAAGGGGAGATATTGTTGATGGGGGACCTGAATATGCCAGATGTTAACTGGAGCACCTTTGCTGCAGGCATATCCAAGAGCAGGGTCATTCTTGATGCCCTACAGGGGCATGCCTCAGACAGCTAGTGGTGGAACCCACCCGGGAGGGAGCAGTATTAGACCTGGTACTCTCAAATCGGGACAAAGAAAGAATCTCAGATTTAGAAGTAGGTAGCCATCTGGGAACAAGCGACCACCAAACAGTGTGGTTCATGATAAATACAGCCATAAAATCAAGCCATACAAAAGCAAGAGTATTGGACTTTAGGAGGGCTGACTTTGGGAAAATGAGAGCGTGCCTCAGAAAGCACTAGCAAATAGGCATGAAGGAGGGGTGGAGGAACAATGAAGAGTAATCAAAACAGCCATCACAGAGGCAACAAGCCCTTGTGTAAAGCAAATCAACATAACACAATGAAGGAAAAAACGCTATGGTTCTCAAAAGAGGTGGCAGGGAAAGTTAAGGAGAAAAGGATAGCATTCAGAAAATATAAGGAAACACAGAAGGAACAGGACAGAGAACTTTATTAATTAAAGTAGAAAGAGGCTGGGATGGCAGTCAGAATAGCAAAGGCCCAAACCGAGGAAAGGATAGCCAACTCTGTTAAGAAGGGGGATAAGACCTTTTATAGGTACATTAGGGAGTGAAGAAAGACTAAAGGAGGGATACTGAGGCTTAATAAAGGGAAGGGAATGTGGGTTGAGGGTGACAGTGAAAAAGCAGGGATACTGAATGAATATCTCTGCTCAGTATTCACAAAGGAAGAGGAGGGGGAGGTACCTAAACCAAATAAGAGAAACACTCTGAAGACGGGGGTCGATACCAGTCCATTTACAGAAGAAAGGGTTCTGAAAGAACAAATAAAATTGAAGGTGGACAAAGCAATGGAGCCTGATGGGATTCACCCAAGAATTCTAAAAGAACTAAGTGTAGAACTAGTGACACCGCTGACTACTCTCTTTAACAAATCATGGGAGGATGGGGTAGTACCTGAGGAATGAAGGAGGGTGGATGTGATTTCTCTTCACAAAAGTGGGAGCAGGACAGAGGCAGGAAGCTACATACCAGTTAGTTTGACCTCAGTGGTAAGGAAAATGATGGAATCACTTCTGAAGGAAAGAATTGTTGAGTACCTAGAGGCCAGTGGGGTACAGGACCCAAAGCAACATGGATTCACGATGGTAAGGTCATGTCAGATGAATCTAATAGATTTCTTTGACTGGGCGACCAAAGTAGTAGACCAGGGAGGAGCTGTGGACATGGCCTACATAGATTTTAGCAAGGCATTTGATACAGTCCCACACAAAAGATTAATACACAAGTTAGCCAGCTTTGGAGTGGGTCCCAAGGTGGTAGCCTGGATAAAAAATTGGAAAATTGGCTAGACAACAGGATTCAAAGGGTAGTAGATGGAGTCCACAGTGAAGAAAGGAGAGTTACTAGTGGGAGACCGCAGGGTTCAGTACTGGGACCAGTCCTTTTTAATGTCTCTATAAGTGACATTGCAGGGGAACTGGAAGGAAAAGTATGTCTCTTTGTAGACGATACAAAGATCTACAACAGGGCTGATACACCAGATGGAGTGGAAAGGATGAGAAGGGACTTGGCAAGGTTGGAGGAATAGTCAAATGTATGGCAGCTCAGATTCAATGCAAAGAAGTGCAAGGTAATGCACCTGGGAAACAAAAACCCAGGGGAAGAGTACACAATGGGGAGTGAGATACTGACAACAGTAAAAATGGAAAGGGACCAGGGGTTAATCATATTGCTTGCCCACCTAAAGGTGGGCAAGCAATGCGAGAAGGCAGTAAGGAAGGCAGTGGGGATACTAGGATGCATAAACAGGAAGCTGTTATCCCTTTGTACAGACAGTTAGTGAGACCCCATCTGGAGTACTGTGTGCAGTTCTGGAGACCCCATCTCTGCAAAGACACAGACAGAGTGGAGGCTGTCCAGAGGAGAGCAACCAAAATGGTGCAGGGTCTGTACCAGAAGACATACGAAGAAAGACTAAAGGAGCTTAATATGTATACCCTTGAGGAAAGGAGGGAGAGAGGGGACTTGATAGAAACTTTCAAGTACCTCAAGGGAATCAACAAAGTCCAAGAGGGTGGCATCTTTCAGAAAAAGAGATGTGCAAGAACAAGGGGGCACAATTTGAAGATAGATCGGGGGCAGCTCAGAGGTAAAGTGAGGAAGTATTTCTTCACATAGAGGGTTGTGGATGCATGGAACAGCCTCCCTGAGGAGGTCGTGGAGTCAAGAACAGTGGGGGAATTCAAGAATGCATGGGACAGACATAAGGCAGTCCTAGTGGGGGATAGGAGGAAGTAAGCTGTTGGTTAACTAGGATCTGCAGCTTATCTGTTAGGTAGGAAAATGGGCAGACTAGGTGGGCCAAGCGGTCCTTATCTGTCATCAAATTCTATGTTTCTATGTCGTGGTGTCCTAGACAATATTCCCCTTTCAGGAAGGAAGGAAGGAAATAAATGTATTTTATCCATGGCTTTATGGGGGGGGGGTATTAATGAGTGATATGGCTGTCACTACACAAATACAGTCACTACACTAGTCACCCTCATTGTTTGTATAGTGCATTTGTGTACAGGCGGTATGTAAATCTAAATAAAAAAAAAGTATTTCTTCTTCTTTATACTGTACCTTAAGTTCATGTTCTTGTTAAAAAAAAACAGGTATCCAGTTCAGAATATAAATTTAATATCTCCCAGCATGAACTGAGAGCGTTACTACTGTATGTGGTGATGGAGGGCGGGGGGCATATTAGGAGGCAGTATAGCATCCTGGATCATACCTGAAAACAAGCAGTTTCTGTCTAGTGTATCTACCAGGTTAACAAAAACTAAATAAATAAATAGTGATTAAGGACAATGAGCTACAAACCTGGAGACCTGGGTTTGAATCTTGTAACCCCCGCTTGCATATTATGTGACCCTGAGTGAGTCACTTAACTTCCTTGTGTTCCCAGTTCGCACCTGGAAACAAGCTTCGGCCTAGTGTGCCTTTCCCAATTAATGCAGAATAAGTTTAATAACTGTATTGATCGTTGTAAGAACAGATCCAGAAACAAATGGTTTGATAACTTTTATTGGACAAAAATAGATGTAACAAAAGAAAACAGTGCCTAAGCTTTCGGAGCAACCATGTCCTTCCTCAGAAACTTGACTTCTTTTAAGATTCTGTGGAAGGACTTGTTTGGCCCAAAAGCTTAGGCACTGGTTTCTTTTGTTACATCTATTTTGGTCCAATGAAATATATCAAACCATTTGTTTCTGGATCTTTCCTGATTAAACAATTTCCCTTTTCCCCCATTTTATCATGGAAGTAGAGACTGTCAAGCCATGTGTGGACAATCTGTGTCTTAAATATGTACACACAGTGACTTACAGTAGGGGAGAGAGTGGATAGTATTGTAATGACCTATACCATTTTGATACAGTACACCATGCACTCTTAGCCTTGTGTTTTGCAGATTGCTGCTTTTATCATTTTTTAAAGAGCTTGTCCAGCTACCTCTTTGCAAAATCTAGGCTCTACAATCTGCCATGTACTGGAAAAGGGAACAATGAGTGTCTAAGCAGCTTTTTGATTCTAAAAGGAAAAAATAATTCAACTTGATAAACTCAAGAACATATTTAAAATACTTAAACAATATATCCTAAGCAAAAAAATTGGAAAACAAAACCATAGCCCACTAAATATCCAAGAAGATTATTGGCAAATAAAGGTATTTTTTAAATAGTGCTTAACATTTAAATTTGAAATGTTATGCATGCATCTGTTTCCAACATGGAGACAGATGGTTGGTTAGGGAAAATGCATCTTCAGTCTTCTTTTCTGTGTAGAAAGCAGATGGAGCAGGACACTAGTATCTGAGGGGTGTTACTTCAGGGGAGGGGCGGTATAAGTGTGAAAATCCACCTTGAGATATAAAGATTAGCATCCATGCCATCAGATTATGAAATTCTGGGTCTGATGTCCAGCTAGGGTTTACTGTCAGCCCTTGTGTGATCCGTAAATCAGTTTTCTCTGTGCTGGGCTGTCCTCCTGAATGGGGGGTAGCCTGGGGATATTCTGCTGATTAGAACAAACCTTGGAGACCAGAGCCTGCCGATCATCCCAAAACTTCCAGGGGAGGGTTAGTCACTGCCTGTTTCCATCTGACCTGAAAAAGTATCAGAGCAGTTGACCACTTTGATGAGCTTGAGTGGTATACAGTATACTGTATGGAAGTGTTGGGGAAGGGGGTGAAAAGAGTGAATAAAGATTTTGAGCAGTAAAGCAGGATTGGCAAAGATTTTGTATACCACTACATTTGTGTTATTTAGTACTCCAGTCAGAATCCACAAATGAAAGCCCAGTACACTGATATACTTGCAACCCAGCTCTCATTACAGGGAGCTGTGATCAGAACTAACCTAAAGCACAGGGCAACAGAGCATACAGGAGGGTTAACAGAATATCGGGGTGCATAGGCAGATGGATTACTAGCAGAAGGGAAGCAATACTGCTTCTGTATATATCACTGGTGAGACCACATTTGAAATACTGCATCCATGTCTGGTGCTCCCACCTAAGAATGGCCTGTGATATGTTACAGACAAAGCAACAAAGGGCAACACATTTGATCCATGGGCAACAAGGCAAGATGTACAAGAAGAGACTGAAAAGTCTCAGCATGTGTTTACTAAAAGACAGAAGGGAGAGGGATGCACAAGAAGAGACTTTCAAGTTCATGAAAGAGTTCAGCAGAGTGGCAACAACTCCTGTAGCTTGATCCAGTTCAGAAACAGTGTGGTAACTAGGGAGCATTTCCTTTGAGATGTGGAGAGGGGCCTAGGTTCAAAGAGAACCATAGAAAAAAGTACTTCAGAAAAAGGTGGTGGATGGCTGCAATAAACTTTCTGACAAGCTGGTGAAGGCAAAGACAGTAATGAAAATAAAAGAGTGGGATGCATGTAACAGTTATCCACTCGGAGACAGGGCATGGGTTATTAGGAGTGGGGAGTAGGGTGTCTCCAAGTACAGAATTTTGTGACAGACTGGATAGATTGTTCAGGTCCTTTTTGCTCAGTCACTTTTCTATGTTTCTCTGATGGGGAAAAAGGGATGGAAAAACATAAATCACCTTGGTTGGTAATTGGCCAGCCATAAGACATGGGGAAGCTGGAGCTGATAAGCCCAGGAGATGCCAGGTGACAGGGCTGATGGAGGGATGACGGAGAGAAACAAGCCAGGGCAGGGGTTAAAATTGAATGACAAAAAATGTTTTTTTAAAACAAAACCTTTTTTTTTTTTTTTTTACCCAGGATAGCCTAGCTGAAAAGCAACATTTCAATTGCAGTGAGAACCTGTTTCTGTCCATTTCTGCAACTACTGTAGGTAGACTAAAGCACTGAGACATTAAGTGATTTGCCTATTGTTAAACAGGGAGTATTTGGCACTAGCAGGGTTTGAACTTGCAATTTACTGGTTCCCAAACCAGTGCTCTGTCCACTAGAACACATAGCCTTGTTAGATAGTATGATGATCTTCAGTGCTACCCGAGTGTCCTTGGATTGATTCCCAGCTCTATGAGTAAGTATGCTTTATTTTTTATTTTTTTTTTAACTTTTTATTTATCCACCTCCCTACCTCGGTGTCCACTCCTTCAGACTGCTCATACCTGCTGTGCCACTGCTCCAGGATCTGCCCCTAGAGTGCTTCTCTCCTCCCCTCCTATCTGCACAGCAGGGTCTGTCAGGGAATTGGTGGTCTTGGGTGGAGCCATCTTCATCTAGGACCACCGAGGGGCTTATCTGTTTTTCTGTGCTCCCCTCAACCCTGCCCCCTGGGATGCTGGCACAAGGATGTACGTCCAGAGAGGTGACGTGCTGATGCACGTCTCTCTCAAGCGCCCAACAGCGTCCCCCCTCCCCGACTCCGGGAACAGAGCCTCCAGTCCCCTCGAGAGCCCGTGTTCCCACCGGCTCTCTTAGGGTGTCGGGTGCCTATTGCACCCCTGGTATCCCACCCCTGAGGGAGGACAGCATCCGTTGGGACGCTCAATCCTCCCTCCCTCGGCCGACCCCCGCCGACCCGAGTTCGAAGTATGCTTTATTGATCTATGTACTGTTGCACTGCACTAATGTGTAATTGGCTGTCCAAGAAACAATGCACATTCACATGCTTTAAGCAATAAAAAGTGATAGGTTAAGCTTTATTAAAGGATACCAGTATGCCTCAGAAAGTAAGGCATGAGGTGATGCTGAGTGCCTTACACACATAAGAGGTGCTATTATCACAGAATTAAACACACTTTTGAGTGACTTACTGTAACTATAAAATGGCTCTCTTGAGTTGCAATTCTGAAACCATCAAATAAGGTTCAGAAAGTTAATGTAGTTCAGACCTCTGTTGGAATAATGCACTGCCATGTGATCACATTTGACCAAATCAAATGTTTTGCTTTCTCTTACCTATTTTATAATCTGTATTAGTGGTTAGGTACAGCTCACAGCACTATAGAATGTGATTGCATGAATACCTCAGCTTGGCAAAAAGTCAGATTTATTTCTCATGTGGTGATGTCAATGCAGTTTCCTAGAATGAGGGGGTTCTGAAGAAGAATGACCTTTATAGGGGACTAGCAAGGCCACTTTTGGATTACTGTGAAGAATTCTTTTCAGCAAAGCCACCAGAAAGTAGATACTTCAAAAATGTTATTGGTCATTGTGACTTGCCCCCAGATTTTTCAGATTTACAATGTTTAAAATTTTATGCAAACTCTGGAAGGAACATCCATATTAACTTTCATTAACATTTCAATAAACATTGCAAAATAAACACTCCACAGTTTTCCTCAGTACAAAGCAGGATGGACTCACCCCATGTGAGTTTTTAGCATTCAGATTATTTAAAAAATGTACATTTTCATAGAATCAAGGACATCATGAAACATGATACATGGACATGGTATGTCAATGAGTTTTTCAGTGCAGTTTCTCTTCTCCATTCAAATGAAACATCATAAGAAGACAAAAGTGTTGTGTCATGATACAAGCAAGCATTTGTCAATGCTGAATGTTTGCTTGCTGGTATTGGCATTGGTAGCACAGGAGTTAGAGAGTTGCATAATAGCAATGGTAGTGAAGTATTGATGTAACACCAACCCCCACCCCCACCCTGCAGAGACTGACAGGCATTGGGAGTGCCTTTGGGTTGTCGGCCACAACATTCATGCCATTCCACCTTACCCCACCCTGCAGACACTGACAGGTGTCACAGTGCAGCTTGGGGTCTTCTGCCCTTATACTCACCCCATTCCATATGAAAATAAGCTGAGATGGGTGCAGTATAGGAAAATGAGGTGAACGTTAGGACCGAAGACCCCAAGGCACACCTCGATGCCTGTCAGTGGCTGTAGGGTAGGGGTGGAATGGTATGAACATTACAGCCAATGACCCCAAATCACCCCCCTGACACCTGTCAGTCTGTACAGGGTGGGCATTATGGTTGGAAACCCTAACACCCCAGGTGTTTGTTGGTATTTTTGTTCCAAATTTTCAACATTGGCTTTTTGGGACCCCATCCTATGAACCGTGGCAGTATCATTTCATTACTCAGTCCCAAAAGGTGATTTCACACAGCGAGTGTGCCATCCGGTGCCACAGGTATGAAAACACATTTCGGGCAGGATGTGGAAAATGAAAGCAGTACTGTTCATGAGGAGGTGTGAAGAAATGGCAATGTTGAAAATCTGGAGTGAAAATATGAAAAAGTGCTGTAGTTATGAGTGTGCATAGAAACTGTGCAACACACGCTTGTAATGCAGTAATTTTTTGGAATGTTTTCAACAAATTTGCAAAAAGGTCTTTTGGAACCCCACCTCATGAACAGTGGCACTGTGATTTCATTATTTTGTCCCAAAAGTTGATTTTTCACATGACCACCCATTCTGTGCCACAGGTGCAAAAACACATTTTGGAAAGGATGCGAATAATGACAGCTGCACACCGTTCATGGGGGGTGAAAAATGGCAATGTTGGAAATTTGGAGTGAAAATATTAAAAATTGATGAAGTTATGAGAGTGCGTTGAAACTGCAACAGACACTTGTAATGCTTTGCAAAAACTTTTGGGGATCCCACCTCATGAACAGTGGCACTGTCGTTTTGTTAATTAGTCCCGGAAGGTGATTCCATGCAGTGACTGCAAAATCACCTTTTGAGACTGAGAAACAAAGTGAAAGTGCCAGTGTTCATTAGGTGGGATCCCAAGAACTCCATGTTGAAAATTTGGGACCAAAACTCCGAAAATTGGCTGAGACGTCAACCTAAGTGGAAAACCCTTCATTCACTGACATTATAGGGCTTACCATCATTTCTTCAGTTCCCGGTTGGTCTTTGAAGAGTGCAGACATGTTCCTGGACCACAGAAGATCACTGCTCCTGAGCTCCAGAATTAAGTATGGGTGAGGGAGAGTGCAGGCAGCTGGGATGCACAGAAGGAGGGTGCAGGTTGGGGGAGTGGGGCTGGCAGGAACAGCGAGGGACCTTTTTCTTTTTTTTTTTTCAGGTTTAAAAAAAAATATGCCATGAAACTGTTTTCTTTTTTACAGGTGAAATATTAACAAGACCAATTTTGGCACACTGGGATGGGTTCCCAGTGTGCCAGAGTACTAGGGAGGGGGATCAATGCCAACCCATGGATTGGGCACCCTGAGGTTGGCTAAGAACATAGGAGAATGGGGGGGCGCATCCTACACAGGGAGTGGGCATTCTGGTGTTGGAAACATCAAAGATGTATTTCTGGCATACTGGGGTGGGCACCCAGTGTACCACATTAACAGGGGAGGGGAGATATATGCTGATACAGTGATTGAGCACTATGATGTTGGCAGTGGATGAAGAATGCAGGATGCAGAGCAGGCAGCACCAGTGGGAGGGAGCTAACATTGATATTTGTCGTCTTGCTGTGTGCCTGGTTGGGAGAGAGGGGAGACTGCTGTTGCAGTGATGAAACTGCCCCTGATTGCAGCAGCAGATTTCTTTCAAGTGCGGCACTCGCTCTGAAACTGCAATCATCGGCAGCTTCAGCATTAATTGGTGTCTCAGGGAGATGCCCATTAAAGCATCTGCTGCATTGGCCACAACCCTGCCACACCTCGGCAATGCTCTACTATATCAATATGTTTCTTGTGTGCTGTGCGTGCAAGCAAACATAAAAAAGACTAGGACATATTCTCTGTATATATGTTTTAAAGTACAGCACTAGGCCCAATTTTCAAAGCACACAGGGCAAGATTGCATGTACAAAACTGATAATTCACTTTGCTCTTGCTACTGGCCCTTTTTGATCAACTCATATTTAAAGCATTTAAAGGGATACTCAAACTACAAAATACAAATTATTAAACCAGCAATTATGTACCATCCTGGGGCCCTGACTTTGAGAGCTGCACTGCTGATTACCCTTTATAAATGCTCACTGCCCCTCAGTAAATATCCCCAAGTACCTACAGCATTGTTACTGAGTAGTCTTCCCCTCAGTCCCTACTGTAGGGTTACACTGTCCAATAGATCAACTTTCAATTACTGCCCCAAATAGTGTTAACTAACAGTCCCAAGTGGCCAA
The DNA here is from genome assembly GCA_016271365.2 of Neoceratodus forsteri. Taxonomy (NCBI): domain Eukaryota; kingdom Metazoa; phylum Chordata; order Ceratodontiformes; family Ceratodontidae; genus Neoceratodus; species Neoceratodus forsteri. The sequence continues at coordinate 934,209,073 of CM057449.1, read as the reverse complement.
GGTTACAATGGCCTGAGTGGCTGTACCTGCTTTCACTCTTCTCAAGGATTTTCAGTGTAAATAGAAGAAATTCCCTTCCCCATAACCATGGCAGGATAATCAAAGTTAGCTGCAAGCAACTTAAAGAATACCTCTATCGTCTAGTGCTCCTGTTACTACTGCTATGTGGGGATATCCACCCCAACCCTAGCCCCACACTGTCCTCCACTACCCCACTGCATGACAAAGGGCAGCTCATCATCGGGTCCATAAACATCTGTGGCCTCCTTCCTAAGATGGATTGTTTGAATGTCTTGATGCTGCAGCATAATTCTGATATTTTATCAGTGGTCGAATCCTGGCTCTCCCCGAAAGACGCAGCAATTGCAATCCCAGGTTATACCGTATACAGATCAGATCAACTATCCAAACATAGGGAGATGTGCTATTTACGTCAGAGATAGCCTCCAGGCACACGCCCTTACACTACCTGAGGCTACAACTAGCATGCAAGCCTTAGCTCTTAAAATACTTCACAGGAAGTTCAATAAAACTCTCACTATTCTCACAGTATATATCCCTCTTGGCCAGAAGACACTAGGACTTAACTCGCTGATGGACTGCCTCAATGCACTCAATCTCAATACAGAAATAGTGCTACTGGGATACTTCAGTGCCAACTGGCTCTCCCCAGTTGCTAGCCCATATAGGGATGCAGTCTCAACAGTGCACCTCACACAGCTAGCTACCTCAGCCGTCAGGATGAACTACAAAACAGGTACCGCTACTCTGCTAGACTGGGTCCTATCCAATTGGCCTGAGCACATCTCTCAGACCACAATTCTGCCAGATGCCTACAGTGACCACTTATCTGTCTTGTTCCACAGGGCAAACAACTTTTCTAAACCTCCATCAAGAGCAGTTACAAATAGAGTCCTAAAGCCTGGATATCTTGAACTGTTAAAAGCTGACCTCAAACAACAAGACTGGAATAGTGTCTACTTCTCCAATACTGTTGGTGCAGCTCTTGATCAGTTCATCCAACTCTTTAATGTTGTGTGCGATTGGCACGCTCTAATCAAGAAACGTAAAGTCAAAGGCCGCAGAAATCCCTGTTGCTCCTCTGATCTCCTAGAACAAATGAAAATGGGGGATCACCTGTGGTGGTATGCCCGTGCCTCGGGTAACCAGGTAGACATTCAAATGTACAAAAAAGCACAAAACGATTGCTTAAGGGCCATACTCTGAGCAAAAAATTATTATTTCAAGGAAGCCCTTAACAACTCCTGGAGTGATGGAAGGAGATTCTGGGCTAACCTCAGTGAAGTCACAGGGAAAGAACAGAAGGCAGCACTGGCAATGCTTAGCATAGACAGTGTACCAACTACTGATCACAGTACTATAACAAATGTGTTCAATAATTCTTTCTCTGACCTTAGCAGTGTACTCCTTCCTGACTTCTTCCTCCCTTCAACCAATTATCAATCTACCAGATCTAATAGCCAGTCACCCACTCACTCTCCATTCCGCTTCTGAGCCATCACCACAAATGAAGCAAAGAATTACTTTCTAAACATATTAGGCAAGTCACAGTTCAGCAGAGACTCCCTTGTGCTCACCCTGGACCACATTCTAGGTCCTCTCATGCACTTTAGCAATACCTCACTTAGACTTTCCCAATTCCTACAACTGTGAAAAGCAGCCCTTATGACACCTGTCTTCAAGAGTGGGGACTGAACACTACAGGAAAATTACAGACACATCTTAATTCTCCAGCTGCTGTCTAAAACCCTAGAAAAAATTGTTGTGGACCAGCAAGCTGAATACCTGAAAAAGCATAATTTACAGTGTTCACAGCAGCATGGTTTTCACAGAGGGCACAGTACCACAACTGCCCTATTAGAATTCACTGGGTACATTTATAACTCTATTGACAACGGAGCACCCACTGGGGCGACATGTATTGATTTATCAAAAGCATTCAACATGGTTAGCCATGTACTGCTGCTTGAAGAGCTGGCATCCATTGGGCTCTCCAAGGATGTAGTTAGCTGGTTCTGAAGTTACCTCACCAACCAATCTCAACAGGTCAAGATCAACAGTGTACTGTCAGACAGCAGGCAGGTCCTCTTCAGTGTGCCCCAGGGGTCAATACTGGGGCCTTTTCTGTTTGGTATATTCCAAAACCAACTTCCTTTTGCCAGTCACTGCCAAACTCTGTTCTACACAGATGATGCAGTCCTATTCGTTAGTTACAAGGACCCTCGGCTGCTTGAGAGTAAGCTGCAGGACAGTTTCCCATTAGTTGAGAATTGGTTCAAGGAACACAAACTTGTACTGAACTACAAGAAAACCAAAACTATGATGTTTTATAATCCTCAAAACAAACATTGCACCTTTCCTCTCAACACAGTAAATGAGGCTGGGGCCCCATTAGAAATAGTTAACAACTTCAGATACTTAGGTGTCACACTGGACAGCACCTTGTCATTTGCCAGTCACATTGATGCTACTGCCAAGGCTGTGAACACCTGCATTGGCCTGCTCTATAGGCACAAGCAGAGTCTTACCCCCAAAGCTCTCAACCTAGCTATTCTTAGTTCAATACTGTCACTTGTTGATTACAGATTAGTAGTTTATGGCACAGCAACTGACACTGCACTCCACCAGATCACAGTCACATTAAATAGAGGCTGTTGCCTCCTAACTGGAACTGCAAAACTAATGCATACATGCGATCTTTATGCCCAGGCTAACTGGCTGCAGCTCCCAGGTAGGCTCAAATACCAAACCTGCCTCTTGGCAAAGAAGATTAATCAGAACCTCATGTCTCTAGGGGTGCAGAAGCTCCTCTCCCCCTTCAAAAGTAATCACCTAACCAGAGGCTCGGATAACATGATCCTTAAGATTCCCTGGTGTAACATCCCTTGGTCAAAGAGCCTTTGCCCACCGGGCCCCCAAATGGATCAATGCCCTACTTCCAGCCTTGTTCTCAGAAACCAAGATAGGCACTTTTAAATGAGAGTTCAGGAGCTATCTTGTTGCTAAAGCCAGCTGTGACTGCTTTCACTAGACTGTGCAGACACCCTCACCTGTTTACGGCCTCAACTGCCTCATCCTCCCCCTTGCTCCCTTCCATAAGCCCCATACCTCCAGTCTTCGCCCCTCCCTCTTTTCACTGTCTCTCCTCTTCTCGTGACTGCTTCTCAAGCCTCCACTGCTCTACTACTCTTTTTAAAGCAAACCCCCCTCATACCCTGATGTGGCCCATCTCAGGCTGATAATCCTTCTAATTCCTGGCACATGCCTTACCTTTAGGCTCCAACGAGGCTACTACTCTTTCTACCCTGCAACTTTCCACCTTGTACTCTATCCTCTGTTGCCCCTTTCATCCCTGAACTGATTCCTCTTGTCCCTCTAGCCGACCCCAGTGAAGCAATTTTCCTAGAACATTCATTATGCCTGTCTACCTAATGTCCTTAAGCTCTTAAATTTATTTGCATTTATGCTTTGTTACTGTATTTTCCAATATTACATATATAACCATGCGTATATTATGTCTGTATCCTGTTTGTCCTAATCTCTGATGTGGAATCTATGTAATGAGCCTGTTCTCAATGGAGTCTCCTAAATCACAATAAATAAATAAAAGCTACCACCACCATCACCACCTCCCCAGCACCATCAACGTGGGTTGTTTTTCTTATGCTGAGTGGGTGAAAGGGGCTAAAGCATGAGTATCCTGCTCAACCAGGACAGTGGAGATATCCAGGTACACAGCAACTATTTTATCCTGCTACTCCTCCTTGGCTACCACTGGACTACTAAGGGGAAAGAAAAGTTGATTGAAATCAGGGACCAAAGAGGAAGGTAAAGTCCAGATGTATGCAAGGGAGACAAAGTGGGTGAGTGTAAACTCCCAATGGTGGGATTTTTAAAGTTTTCTGCTCATGCCTTATGGTCCTGGAATGGCCATGTACTAGCCCTAATATACAGTATCTCATCTAGTGCAGGCTCGGTTCAATGCAGCAGTACTTATACAGTGGGACACATGTGGCAAGTGCCCCATGGCATTTATTTGTGCCCTTACTCTAGTCTTCTGTTAATCAAAAATAGCTTGTACAGTAAAAGAAATTGAAGAGCTGGGGTGTTAAACATAGACAATAAAATACATTTTCACTACAAGTTGGAAACCAGGCTCTGTACAGTTTGAAGTTTGAAGCTATGGTATATCCTAACTTAATTTTTTTTTACTTTACTAAAACATTTCAATTGCATCATAAGCTCAGGTGGAGTCTCAAGTAATCTGACTTTGAAAATAAGCCTGTGTTAACAGTCAGCATCCTAGTTTACTATTTAATGACTCAAATGTAACTATTTATTCCTTGCAAGACTTCTGGGATGATGAAATGTGACTCATGCTAAAAGATCTGTACTAGAATCTCATGGCAGCAATGGGGGATGGCAGAATGAAATAAGAGAAGACACTTTTGGCTTGGTAATTTAGTTGGAGTCAATGACTGGTCTCTAATAGCTAAATCGTCTGCAGTTTTTCCTGTATTTAACATGTCAGAACCCCTGGATGATCTAAGTGACAGATACTTCTCATAATGTTAAGTTTGCAACGGAAATGCAGTTTGTGAAATCTAAGGAGCATTATTTGCCAGAGGTCAGAGCAGAAAGGCACAATCTTCTATCAGTGCTGGTGGATGTGAGGATGCTGATGCTTAGGTCATTGGTTAGCCACAACAGTCCATTGTTAAGTAGCTCATCACTGTGGAGTATAAAGTGGGCAATTCAAGGGGCATACAGTAAATTAATAAGTACCTAACATCATGATCAAATTAAAGGAATATACCATGAGTAAGTAAGTCTCTTCTGTCATGATTATAATGCCTCTAATTGTGTGCACTCCACCATTGTGGTTGGAAGAAATCACTAACCTCTTAAATCCCACGGTTAATTTTATTGTCTGTATTTAAAAAAAACTGAAGAGCTGCTCTGCATGTTAAGTTCTTATTTGGAGTTCTAAAGTAGTTGCATTGATGAAGCATTTTGAATTCTACTTTATAAGATGTAACCTTGACATTCTTTGCTTCATGTCACGGAAAAATGACAAACAGCTGGAGCACCAATAAACCCAGTAAGCTAGAGAAGTACATAAGAAATCTGATTGCCATAATTAATGTTCTTTAACAATTGTAGTAATAAAGAGTAGTACTGATCTTCTTAAAGAGCAGCTGACACCTTCAGAACAACTTTAACAAACCATAATATTTAGACATAGTTCAACTTATGTTTTATGTTAGTTTTGTATTCCTCCTCCCAATTATTTATTACTGAGGTAATTTGCATCAAAACAAAATCTTTGTTCCTGAAGAGTTCATCTATTCATGTTGCTTTCTCCCTACCTGATGTTATAATGCACTGCTTATGACATCACAGTTACTCTCATGGCAACAGATTATGAAGTCACAATACAGTACTATGACTTGAAGTACAGAGTAAGCTATAGAGGCAGATGAACTATAAGGGAACTCTAGGATAAAGATCATGTAGTCATGCAAATTTACTCAAAAATAATGGGGAAGAAAAATATAGAGCTTATTATATATGGAATACAAGCTGAATTGTACATAATTATTATGTTTTTCAAAGTTTTCTTTCAGGCATCAGTAACTCTTTAAAAATTGTATTTTTTCAATAGTTTCTATAGTAACTACCACATTTAACAAAATATTCCTTTTTTTGCCTTTTGACACAGGCCATAAAGTTTACATTAATCTTTGACTCTTTTGTAACTTTGCTGTGGATTTTGCTCAGGTTTGGAGTCTCTTATCTCCTTTCTCTCTATTACTCTCTCACCTCTCTCTTTCCCTATTTCTCTGAGCTCGCCAACAAAATCTGTACAATAGCGAGGCTCTATTTTAATGACTGCATCTGACAACTGGTTGTCGAAAAGGTGCATACTGATACCCTCACTATATTATCCATTCTTAACATTCTGACATTTGGACCAAACCTACAAGCACACAGACATCTTTAACAAGGTCTGATACTGTGCTATGTCTGTATCTGTTTTCTACTGTAGATTACAACTGTATAGAACAGCTTGTATACTAATGCCAGTAACATATCAATCTTCTGCTCTTTGTGAGATGTGTCCAGTGGTAACATATATAGTAGCACAGTACTTCAACAACACAAGGGACTCTAGATCCATAATGCCTCTCCCTGCTTCACAATCAGGGATGAATTAAGTATGCTGCATAAACATGCACCAAATTATTGGTATTCCCTACCAATTATACAACCCAGGGTACCCAGTGATTAGTGATGTTGCAAACTTTTAATTTGCAAACAATTTCAGGTAAAGTTATCAAATTCACCTCTATGGATCAGGTCACACATTTTTGCAATATACTAGGAAATTCCCCTGTATTAACATTGCCTGCAATTTTGCCTTTAGGTTCATTTGAGTGAAGTATCTCAGAATGCTGCCACTGGTAAAGAACAATGCCTTCAGGTCACATAGAAGTGCTTCTGCAGGCCACGTGGTACATCTCTATACAATGAGTTTGAATCACTTTGGTTTTGCAGTGTGATCTAGTCAGTGGAGGAGCTAGGAGACGTAACTTTCAGATCTGCTTAGAAATATACAAATCCTTATTTTTCAGTACTTCACCAACTTATTTTGGATTATTTTCTCATTTTTGTTTAATTCTTTAAGTTATTAGGAGTAGTTTAGTTTTTGTTTCTGCAAGAAGCAGCATTGAGGGGTGATCCATCAGTCCCACCGCAATGAGGTAGCAGCAGAAGTCCCCCCCAGCACAGCACCAGTGGCAGCATGTAGTGGCAGTGGCAACAACACCCGTTGACCCTCTGTAGTGGCATTGGCAATAACACCTGTTGACCCTGCTCCAGTGCCTGCAATACCTGCTTTGATGATGGGAAATTATCATCAAGATCAGGATCAGTGCCAGAACCATAAGGAGTCACAAGAACATCAACAACCTCTTCCTTGACCACTGTGCCTAACCCATAGATTTTGCTACCTTTTATACTTCTCCTCTTGTTACCACCTCCCCCGTACCCAAAAGCATTGACATCACAAATGTGAATGAGAAACATTTGGCCACATTGAGTTTCCCACCACTGCCACCAACTACTCTTTCATTACTACAACTGTCCCCAGAGCCCATAGAAGATGCAGCTGCTGCTGCTGCTGATATAGTTGTTTTTTTTCTTTTAGCTACAACACTCTTTTGCCTCATAGAACTTCGGAACTTCTTTGCCACCATTCCATCACCTCTCAAGTTAGTAGATGGGTTGTTGCTGATGCAAGGAAATACATTTTTCTTTAAATGATTAATGCAAATGATACTCTATTTGAATGTGATCGTGACCATGACCGTGACCTTGAAGAAAGTAGGAGACTCTCTCATTTCATCTTGGACGAGGTAGATGGGTTGGAGCTGAAACACAAAAATGTATTTTTCTTTAAAAGATAAATGAAAATTAAAAATGTATTTTAATGTGACCATGACCATGAAGAAGAAGATTCACTGACTTTGTCTTGGATGAGCCGGTATGGTTGGAGCTGACACAAGTAAATGTGTTTTTCTTTAAATGGTTAGTGAAAATTATAATTTATTTTAATGTGACTGTACTGTGACGTTGACCATGATCACAAAGGATGGAGACTCTCTCACTTCATCTTGGGTGATGTAGTTTGGGTGGAGTTGACGCAAGTATACTGTATGTATTTTTCTTGAAATGATTAAAGAAAATTATAATTTATGTTAACATACTATGTTACAGGACTATAAAAAGACTAATCGCATTATGATTCGACAAGTCCTTAGTACAATTACCTGGGTGCACTACTATCACAAGACTCAGTTGACACTGCTTGGCAAGTGTTTAAGGACATCATACATGAAATAGAAAATAATTTTGTCCCATTAAAAAAGAAATACAACACAAAAGGGAAAATACCAAATCGGTTTACTGCACAGATTCAGGGACAGCTCAAAATCAAACATAAAACATATTCTAGGTTAAAACAGATAATATTGAAAGTAACAAATTACATTTTTTAAGAAAGAAAAAAGTCTAAAAAAATTAATCAGGCAGTCTAAATCAAAAACTGAATTTAATATAGCACATTCAAAAAATAGTAAACTTCTATATTCCTATAGTAATACAAGCTGTATGCATACCAAAAGGACAGTGGGCCCAACCATGGATTCATATGGGATTATTATAGAAGATGAGGTTGAAACAGCTAATGCATTCAATAATCATTTTTGTTCTGTGTTTTCGACTAAGGAAGTGGATATTGATATACCATATACTTCATTGATGAATGATGTATTGGTAAACGCTGATGAAGTATATCTAGACCTTTTAAAAATTAATGAATCATCTAGTTTAGGGCCAGACAATGTTAATGCATCCCTTTTAAAAATTGCAGCATTGGAACTTGCATACACCCTTTCTATCATTTTTAATTTATCTCTTAAAACTGGTAAATAGACTGCTGATTGGACTACTGCTATAGTTGTGCCAATATTTAAGAAGGGGTAATAGAAGTAGAATTGAGAACTACAAGCCCATCAGCTTAACATCCTATTGTTGTAAAACAATGGAATGTGTCATACAAAATTATTTAGAACAATCACTTGTAGACTTTAGGCCTGGATATTCAGAAATGCACCAAAGGCCGGTGCAAGTCCGGCGTAGCACAAAGCCAATGTGCCATGGCACAACTGGAGCCATATTCAGAGGTTGTGCAGGCTGAACAGTGCCTGCACAATGCAGCTGAATATGGCAGCGTTGCACCATGGTGCAAACAGAGTTGCACTATGGCGCAAACAGAGGTGCGCCGTGGCACACACAGAGATGCTCCAGTGTAACCGTGGCAGTGCAGAGCAGCACAGCAACAGAGGGGGGTCAGTGCACAGAGAACAGACTCAGAGACAGAGCCATGGAAGCACAGTGACAGCAGCCACAGGAGGCCTCCACCAGCAGGGCACACACAGGCACCCAGTCACTGGACCCCAGAACACAACAATGGCATGGATAGCAGGTGACAGGAGGTGCCAATGGCCAATGGAGGGCCACCAAAAGAGCCCTCCACCCTCCCAACAGGCTGCTGGCCATGCCTCCCCACCACAAGACCATAGCAAGCCACACCCAGCACCATGCAGCCAAGCACACACACGCCACACAGGCACACAGGGAGCCCACGCAGTGGGCACTGAATGGGCCAGGATGCAGGCAGTGTGGCAGACCACATGGGACAGGCCACACGATTGCAAGAAGAGGACCCCAACACAGTGTGTGGACAGTACTCGAACAATGACCATGGCAGTGTGCCATCACCACTCACACACCCACCACACACCCCTGACTGCCACCCCATGGGCACCCCGATGCACAGAAACCAACCCAGGGGATGGACACCACCACAGTGGTACACATCACAGCACACAGCAGGGAACTACAGAAGCACAACATGTGCCTCCTCTCATGCACACAACACGGACAGACACTGGGCCACTGCAGCATGGCTCAACACGCCACCTGCAAAGCAGATACAGACAAAGGTAGGTATGTCAGAAAATATTTATATGAAAGAACTATTTACAAATATAACAGGGACTGGGAAAGGGTAGGTACAGTGAGGAAAGGGGACAGGGAACAGGGACTGTACTGTGGGAGGGGGGACTGCAGGGGAAGGTGCAACTGGAGAAACAGGGGGAAAAAACTGCAACATTAGCGATGGCCCCATCCGGCCACCCCAGCAAGGCGTTGCTCCCTCCGCTCTGCCACCATCATTTGCCGCATGACAATGATGACCTCCAATATGCTTGACACTGCCAGCAATGTCTGCTGCATGAGCTGGCTTAGCATTCATCTGGGCTCTCTCCTTGCTGAATGCTGGACACCTATAGGAAGGGACAGGACAGGTGATCAATGCAATGGCCCAAGGCACCATGCCTACCCACAGTGTGCAATGGGCAGTGGGACCACACATCCCTGGAGGGCCTGGAACGGACACCCACAGGGGGGTGGGCCAATGCCAGCCAGCAACACAGCATGCCACAATGTTGCACAGAGGTGGTCCCTGCTGCATAATGGCCACACAACTGCACAATGACAGTCCCATGGCACACTGCACCAGCAGCACTGCATCAACAACAGTGGCAGCCAGGCACATGTCTACCCCACCAACAGCTGGCACATTTGTCCAATGGATGTACCACAGTGAATTCACCATGCACAGTGTGACACACACAGCTGCCACGGCACATGGCACAGGTGCCCATGCCTGCACCCACTCCCACCGTCACCCCCATGTACAGTGAGAATGATCATGTCATTGCTTACCTACCCCCTGTGGTGCTGCTTGTGCAAGTCTTCCTCCATCAGGTTGCACCACCCAGGTGCATGCTGTTGCAGCCCTGGCCTGCCTGTGATCCTGTGGCCCTGGGAATGGAAAGGAGACAGGTATACCTCAGTACCTGACCACAGGAGCTGTCCCCACCAGCCCTTTGTGCACAGGGTGTGCTCCTGCCCAACCCATCCCACACACCAGCATGGCTGCATTGAAAAGCAAGCAGCAACTGGCACTGCCACTCAGAGATGCACATGATGAAAGTGTACCCCACTGCAGGGCATGCCAGGCAGCAAAACAAACATCACAGTACAGCACCAGAGCAGACATGCAACATAGGATGACTTACCTGGCTGTGGCACCGCACCATGCCTTATGCATTTCTGAAGCCTCCAAAGCTGGTCAGGTTCCCTGCGCATCAGGTCACCTGGTCCTCCTCTTTAGGCTGACAGCAATGTCCTGCTACACACTGCCCCAACCTGCTGCAAGGTCACCTGGCCAAACAGCTGTGGGCTGTAGGGCTCCATACAGGTGACCAGGTTGACCACCTCCACGTCTGACCAATTACAAGTATGGTGACTCCGAACCTGCACCATGGCTTTCACTTGGTTCAGCAGCAAAATGGCAGGTACAGATACATGTGGCCACCACAGTCGCTGGATGTGCAATGCGTGGGAGAATGCACAGTGTCCGGCCATTGCGCAGTGCTGGACATGTGCAGTAGGCATGGCCCAGCAGGGTCATGGGGACATGGAGAGGACCCAGGGGTCAGAGGTCAGTGGCTAGCGCAAAGTGCACATGTGCGCAATAGGGAACATGACATCCTGTGCCAAATGCATGTAGCTGGCCATGTGCAGCTTGCGCAGTGCTGATACATTGCACTGCTCATGCATCTTGCACAATTGACACCATGACAGCACAGTGCGCATGTGCACTGCAGGCCCGGGCACCATGCATGTGTGGGCATTGCACCACCACATGCTCCAGTGCAATTCCATTGCGCACGGTGAAATATCTCAATATTCGATGCTGCATGCAAATGAGCTCATCAGCCAATGCATGGCACAGTGGGGTGCATTAGCATATCATTACCATTGCACACAACCTCATTTGCATGCGTTGCACCTCACAAGTGCCACGGAACAGCACAGGTTATGTACTGGTATTGCAACCATGACAGGTAAGTGGTTGATGCTGCAGCAGCACACTGGGAGCAGACAGCACTGCAAGATGGGACAGACCAAGGAGATGCTGCCACTGACACGGTGTGATGTCCATGTTCACAGGAGGCAACATGTCAGCACAGGAGGAGGATGAGGAACGGGGGCCTGCATGGAAGTGCAGGCCCAACTTCATGAAGGGAGACACAGATGCCCTGTTTGAGGTCTACCTCGACAGGGAGGCCCTGTTGAGCACTGCCATGGGCACACCACAGGACAGGGCTGCTGGATGGGAGGATGTGGTGACCTATGTCAACCAGCATGGCAGCCACCAGTGGTCATCACAGAAGTGTTGCAAGAAGGTTGGGACCAACAGATGGTGCATAAAGGAGAAGATGGCAGCTATCAGAGCATCCTGTACTGCCACCAGAGGAGGGCCAGAGGATGCACCCACATTGATGTCAATGGAGGAGTTGGTGGCAGCCACCATCCACCGCACCTTGGTGGAGGGTGTGCTTGAAGATGTGTACATGGGCATGCTTTCATGCATGTGGCCGTCCTGCATGGCATATGCATGTGTGCATACCCATGCCATGCTGCAGGACACATGTGGCAGCAGTGTACAGGGGGGCACATGTGGGCACTGCATCACTGACACACCATCCTTCTCTTGCAGCACCAGCACACCTTTGTGCAGAGGATGGGGCACCAGCAGAAGCACTCATGGACACTGCCACTGCCCCAGAGGACGGACCATCAACATCCACTGGCATCTGGGGGCCCTACAGACCACAGATCAGCACCACGGTGCCTGTGTGTGTCCTTGGCCTAGGGTCAGACAAGGCCCTGGATGTGATCCTGCAGGATGCCAGCCTCGGTGTCCTGTGTGTAGAAACACAGATTGAGGCAGGGGTCCGACTTCAATGATGACTTCACACACCTCCTGGACAGCATGGGTGATGTTGTGAGCATGTCGCCCCTGCTGGCAGCACAGTCAGATGCAGCATATGGGGAAGGCACATGTGGACACTTCGTCACTGACATGCCATCATTCTATTGCTGCACCAGCACACCTATGTGCAGAGGATGGGGTGCAAGCAGCGGCACCTGTGGACACCGGCACTGCCCTAGAGGACAGAGCATCAACATCCACTGGCATCTGGGGGCCCAGCAGGCTGCAGATCTGCACCACGGTGCCTGTGTGTGTCCCTGGCCTAGGGTCGGATGAGGCCCTGGATGTGATCCTGCAGGATGCCAACCTTGGTGTCCTGTATGCAGAGACATAGATCTGGGTGGGGTCTGACTCTGATGATGACTTCACATACCTCCTGGACAGCGTGGGTGATGTGGACATGTCATCCCTGCTGGCAGCACAGCCAGATACAGCACCCCATGCCATGCCAGCAGCAGAACAGCTGCCTGCCACCACTCTCAGTGCAGCACTTTGCAGTGCCATGGTTGTGCTTTGCATTGGTGGTGGTGCAGCTATGTAAGCACAGGGTGGTGAACAGTGGCTGGAGGGGTGATGGCAGCAGGCTGTGGGTGCCACCGGGCAGCTAGACACAGGGTCCACCACCGGTGCGCCTACCATACACATTCCCCCTGCAGACCCCACAGTGCAGCATCCACCAGGGAGGGGGGCTGTGCAGCATAGCAGGTCACCCCCAGATGATTGATATCCTGCCCAGTAGCCCCAGGATGCGGACCCTCTGGCTAAGCACACCTGGCTGCTGTGGGCATCATTCAGCAACAGGTGCTGCTCACCATTGGGATGCATGCACTGCTTGCACAGGTGCACCAGCTAGCCAAGAAGCAGGACAGGGAGGGGATGCAAGGCATGCAGGAGGCCATGACTGTGTCCTTGGATTGCATTGCTGGTGCAATTGTGGATAGTTTTGAGTTGCTGACTGCCACAGTGCATGGCCATGCACAGGAGACCTTCTGCAGTGTACTGTCCACCCTACAGACCCAGCTTCAGGGGACCCCCATCACAGTCGATGCCAGGCTCAGATGTAGGCATCCCAGGCATACCCAGGGCAGGCCTATTTGGGTACATGCACACCCCCACAAGGACACGGTCATGGTCCCATGCTTCCACCCCTGGAGGACTGTTGGACACCCTCCTGGCTGATGTGCAGCCTGTGGCTGCCGATCAGCCTCAGTGTGGCTTCCCCCATGGCCCTGGTGCACATGGTACCATGCAGCTGCCCTGATCTGTGTGCTGCCCTGACTGCTGTCTGTGGCTGATGCCCTGTGCACCCATGGGCAATGTGTGTGCGCCATACCGATGGTGGTTGAGCCTGTGTGATGTGCCACATGCTGCCTGTGTGTGTGAATGCCCAGTTGCTGGACCATGTGGTGTTGGCGTGATGAGGGCAGTTGAGCACCAGTTGCGTCTGTGCACTGGTGCCATGCATCTGATCCATGCCACAATCCAACGCTTGGGTGGGTGTGTGTCTGTGTGTGTATGTTGCTCTGTGTGGGTGTGTGCCACTGACTTCCCTTCCCTGCCCCTGCATCATGCCTCTGTGTGTGCATACCCCTCGTCAGGCATGTCCCTGCATGTGTGCTGTACTTGTCTGTGTGGCCCATGCATGTGTACCGTACCACCTACCTGCATTCCCCAAAGTGTTCCTGTGCAACAGTGTTGCGGTGGCGTCATGCCTGCTGTTGCAGTTGGGGGTCCCTGTGCCCAGGGAGTGGCTGTCCACCACCCTCTGGCCCACTGTCTTCATCGCCCCACTACTGTTGCCCTCATCTGCCTCAACAGCTATCCCATGGTTAAAGGCCATGTTGTGCAGTATGCAGCAGACCAGGAATAGGCCAAAGGCTTTTGAGGGGCTGTTCTGTAGGGCACCACCTTACCTGTCTAGGCAACAGAAACATGCCTTCTTCATGCCAAAGACACGCTCAATGATGTTGTGCCTGCTAGTGTGTGCTTTGTTGTACCATTCCTCTGCTGGGGATGATGGTCGCTGGTAGGAGGTGAGCAGCCAGCCAGGGCCTCAGTGGGTATGTACAGTCACCTGTGTGGAGAATGACATGGTTAGCCCTAAACTCTGCTGAGCTGTGTACCCTGTCTGTCCCTAGCACCCACACCACAAAGCACACCACCCTGCCCACCCCCACCTTAGGTCTGCTACGTCCATCACCCCTTGCCCATGCCATACTCACCCACTAGGTGGCCCATGGGGATTTCCCCACATTCAAACCTGTGGCCCAGCACAGAGCTGTGCCAGATGAATGCATCATGTGCATTTCCAGGGTGTGTGGTGCAGACATCGATGATGTACCCCATGGCATCGCACACCACCTGGCAGTTGATGCTTGGGCTCCCCTTCCTGTTAATGTATGCCATTCCCTCGGGGCCTGGTGGCATTTGGATGCCCATGTGGGTGCAGTCAATGGCTCCAATCATGCCGGGCATGCCTGCCACCCCGTGGAAGTCCTGCATGCTCACTGTATGCTCTGCCTGTGTGCTGGGGAAATGGATGAATTCTGAAGCAAGTTGCAGCAGGGCATTGAGGAACTGTGCGAGGAGGTGGGGCATGGTTGACTGGGTGATGCCCATGGTGTACCCTGTTGGTCATTGGAAGGTGCCTATGATGAGCAGGCACATGACAGTGGTCACCTTGGTCTCCACAGATGTAGCGTGGCTCTGTCTGGTGGGTGCCTGAATCTCCTCACTGCACAGCTTGCAGAGCTGCCTCAAAATGGCCCTCTTCAGGTGGTACCAGCCCATGATCTCAGTGTCACTATAGTTCTCAAAGGTGATGCAGGCACAGTACCACCTGTGTTGGGCATTCAGCCGATGGGCTCTTCGTCGGCCATGTAGCTGTTCCTCCTGCCTCCTCACACCCCTTGTTATTGCCTCCACTGGGAAGGGAACACTTTCCATCTCTTCTGCTGTCCACTGTCCCCCTGGGCTGTTCACTACTGGCTGTATGCCATGGTGGTACACTGTTTCTGTGTCTGTGTGTGTGTGTGTGTCTCTCTCTCTCTCTCACTCACTCTTTCTGTGCCCCTCTCTCCCTCTCCCTCTCCCATGCCACCTCTCTGTCCCTCTCCCTCTGTGTCTGTTTGTGTGTCTGTCTTTCTCTCTCTCTCTCTCTATCTCTCCCTCTCACTCTCCCTCTTGGCGCAACTGTTGTCTGTGTGTTTGTGCCCTGTTTTGATAGGAACAAGTCTGGTTGGTGCAACTTTGATTTGCTCCATACTTAAGCCATGGTGTGATAGTTGAATATTCCATTGCACTGGATATTCATGGGAACGCCCCCTACACTTGTACTGCATACAGTATAGTTGAGCATTGGCACACTGGATTTTGTGCTGCACAATTACTCCCGCTGAATATCTCTCCTTGGCGCAGGTCTGTACTTGCACTGGTGCAACTCAGTTGTACCATGAGCAACTGCTCTGAATATTCTAGACTCAACCCAGCATGGTTTTACTAAAGGAAGATCTTGTACATCAAATCTACTTACCTTTTATAATAAGATTAGTGGCAATTTAGATATGGGAATACCCTCAGATGTAATATTGTTAGACTTTTCCAAAGCATTTGACAAAGTACCTCATAGAACCCTTATTAAAACACTTATTGGCCATTAATTGAATGGTAACATTATTAGATGGATCCAAGCTTGGCTCTTAGGTAGGACCCAGTGTGTGCGGATCAATAATCAGTTATTGGATGAGGGTTTTGTTGGAAGTGGTGTGCCCTAGGATTCGGTAGTGGGGTTGAGCCTGTTTAATGTTTTCATTGCAGATATGAATAGACATATTGAAAAATATTTAATCAAATTTGTTGATGATATGAAATTGGGAGATGAGGTAGATACATTAGAAAAACACTTCTTCATGTTCAAGGACCTTGCCAGACTTGAAACATGGGTTATTGACAATGGAATGCAACTTAATTTGGAGAAATGTGTAGTTATCCATTTTGGGAAAAAGAATGCCAACTATAAATATATACTTAATCAGTGGATATGGAAAAGTTTAGATAAGGAAGTTGACCTTGGGGTGGTTGTAAATAACAAATTGACAATGCGAGACCATTGTCTCATTATTTCAGCAAAGGGTAAATGTTTAGTTAACAGAATAAAAAGAATGTTGTCATGTAAAACTAAACAGTTAATCATTCCAATAAATAGAAGTTATATTCACCCAACATTTGACTATGGATCCCAAATTTGGTCACCATTTCTAAAGCAAGATATTCAATTAATAGAAAGCATACAAAGATCAGCAACTAAAATGATTCCATATCTATATGGTAAATCCTATGAGGAGAGGCTTGAATGTACTGGACTTTATAGACTTCAAGCTTATAGACAGAGGGGAGATCTATTATTCCTGTTTAAAATCCTTAATTCACCTTAGCAAATGGCAAATTGTTGAATACAATTTAGTGACCTCAGGGGAAATCTGAGGTTGCACAATAAAAAATTAGTCTTACCAAAAGCTAATACAGAAAGAAGGAATACTTTATTCACAATATGTACAATCATGGCCTGGAATAGGTTACCACAAAACTTAGTGGATATAAGTAAAATTAGAAATGTTTAAAAAACAGCTAGATGGGAGTATTATTCAAGACAAAGGATGGTATAAATTACCCATTACTATGGGGAACATTCCCGATGAACCTTTGGGTCCCCTTATGTCCTATATTCCTAGTAACATAACTGTAACCATGATCCTGAAAGAAGGAGAATACTCTCTCATTTCATCTTAGATAAGGTAGATGGGTTGGAGTTGACACAAGTAAATTTATTTTCCTTCTAATGATAAATGAAAATCATATATTTTTTTTTATATGACAGTGACCATGTCCATGAAGGAAGGAGGAGACTCTCTTACTTCATCTTAGATGATGTAGATGGGTTTAAGCTGACTCAGGTAAATGCATTTTTCTTTACATTATACATAAAAATTATTAATTTATTTTATTATGACACTGACCATGAATAATGGTGGAGACTCTCTCACTTCATTTTGGATGACGTAGAGGGGTTGGAGTTGACACAAGTAAATGTGTTTTTTCTTCAAATGGTTAATGAAAATTATAATTTATTTTGACATGACCATGATCATGACTGTGACTGTGAAGGAAGGAGGAGACTCTTCTCACCTCGTCTTGGATGAAGTAGATGAGTTGGAGTCAAGGCAAGTAAGTGTATTTTTATTTAAATGATTGTGAAAAATTATAATTTATTTCAATGTGATTGTGACTTGTAACATGACCATGTTTGTGACCATGGCCATGACCATGGGTATGATGTGAATATGGACATGACCATGAAGAATGTATTCCATTAAGAATTAGGACAAAGTTTCCCATATCTGCACCAGCCATCAGTTCCTGCTATACTTTTTACTGTGTCTGCCTCATCACCTGTAGAAGTGGAATGGACTTACCCTGACAGATACTGAACTATGGATTTTGTAACCCTGAATTTTACATGGTAGTGGTACTGGGATAGAAGTGGAATGGCAGTGGGTGATTTGGGGGATAATGCATGTACTGCAACAGTGGATGACTCATGCAGTGTGATTGGATCAACAGTTCCAACAGGAAAACATGACTGATGTGGGACAGATGGAGGAGGAGGACACTGTCACCTCATTTTAGATTAAATAGATTTGTTGATGTCAACACAAGTTAAATGTGTATTTTTATATGCTTCAGTAAAATGTGTTTTTTTTTTATGTAACCATGACTTTTAAGTTTTTGTAACGTGACTGTGAAGGAAGGTGAAACGACTCTGCTACCTCATTTTAGATGAAATAGATTTGTTGGAGCTGACACAAGTACATGTACTGTATATTTGTTGTTGTTGTTTTGTTTATTTAAAATCTGGAAAAGTCCATGGGCCAAAGACCCATTTACATGGGTGACATATTTCTTTAAATTATTCAGTAAAATGACATTTGTTTTAATGTGGCAGTAACTTTTATACTTTTTTTACATGAAAGTAACTGTGAAAGAAGGTAGAGTGACTCTACCACTTTATTTTACATTAAATAAATTTGTTAGAGTCAACACAAGTACACTAACTACAGTATATAGTTTTTTTTTAAAGATTCAGTAAAACAACTTTATTTTAGTGTGACTGTGACTTTTACCAAGATTGCGACCATGAAGGAAGGAGAAAATTCCAAAGTAAGTTGAAAAAAAATGCAAATGAATATTAACTATAACAAGCATTTTCCCTAACTACAGTAATAGAACAGGAGAGAGAAAAAAACAGTAACTAATTTGCTGGTAAGCAGATCTAGCCTTCAGGATAGGTGAACTAGGTGGTCTCCTAGTGTGCCCATTAATAGGGGATGCTGAAACCACAGTTCCATTTTTACATTGGAAAATGGGTTAGAACAATCCCAATCTGTGGCTGACTGAGCCTCTTACCCAGGGGTGCATTTATGCACCAACACAGGTTGTGTAAAAACAAATGCCATACCAACCTTCCTCTGGGTAACTGGAATCAATGTGCCCCAACTACAGTTTTGAAAACCTAAATAGGAGCCATTTCTTTGCTTACATAGAAACATAGACTTTGACAGCAGATAAGGACCACTTGGCCCACCCAGTTTGCCCATTTCCCTACCTGTTGAATAAGCTGCAGATCCTAGTTAACCAACAGCCTTCTTCTTCCTAACCCCACCAGAATTGCCTTATATCTGTCCCATGCATTCTTGAACTCCCCCACTGTGTTTGCTTGCTTGCCAAATGAATGACTGCCCCCCACCCCAAGTGCAGTCCCACTAGTCATGTAACAAAAATGTTGGCATTTATTTTAACACAAATTCTTCTCACTTGCCATTCACAAAATCTATATATTGTTTACTACTATTGCAAGCACAGACATGTGCTTACCTGTCAGTGATACTGTACACTCACTAATACTGAAAGCTTTCCCATCACTTCCCCACACATGGCTCAGGCTCCCTTGGCACAGAACAAAGATACTGGTGTGTGAAATCAGTTAAACAAAAAATAAACAAACAAAAATAAGCAAATGGAAGCTGACTTTAATGCTGCTACTTCTTGCACATAACTCTCAGATTCCTGGTGGCACATCACATGCAGACCACAATCAGTACAGTACTGACCCTGCTCATAAGTCGCTCTGCCAAACCACACTCAGTACAGTCCAGACCATATGCACAGTTTGTACCAAGAACTCAGAAACTGTTACAATAAAACAAAAAATATAAAATTAAAGATTGTGAAATGTGTGTGTGGAAAGAACTGCAATGCCAAATAGCAGAGTTGAGAGAGTGCTCTCTCAGGAGGGGGAGAGTTGAGAACAAAGCAGGACAACATTGTTAAAAGCAGCAGCTCCTTCTCTAGTGAGTTCCACGATTTCTAATTTTTCTAATTAGTTTTGATTTCATTTTTATTTAACTTTATCAACTTATACATTACTGAAAAAATGAAAGATGTGGGAACTGATAGAAGGCTGATAAACTGCATAAGTCAATGGCTGAACCATAGAATTTGAAAGGGTGGTGGTAAACAGTGTACATTCAGAGCCATGGTCAAGTCAGTAGTAGTGTCCCCCCAGGGATCAGTTTTGGGTATAATCATGTTTGAAAAATATTTGCTTCAGAAATAACTTGTAGTTTAAGAGATTAGTCATTAAAATATACAGACAGCATCCAGCTCAGTGGTCCTTGTGACACCAAGGATGACCATGGCTCCCTTCAGCAGGATCTTTATTTACATGAATCAGTTTGCCATGAAGTGGGAGAAGAAACATTAACTCTGACAAGTGTAGGGTTATGCACCTGGGGGAAAATAACTCCAGCCAATGGTATAAACTTGGAAATAAAGTTCTTACAACCACCTCTAGTGAAAGGGACCTAGGAATTACCATAACACAGTATCTAGAAAGTGGGGGACAGTGTAACATGGCAATCAAAAGGGCCACCAGTGTATTCAGTGCAATGAGAAGAAAGATTTATTTTAGAGATACTAAGGTAATTTTCCCTTTTTGCCAAGTTTACGTCTGCCCCACCTTGACTATGCTACCCAGTTTTGGTGCATATACAACAAGCATTTGTCAATGCCGAATGTTGGCTTTCTGGCATTGGTAGAGCAGGAGGTAGAGATATGCATAATAGGAATGGCAGTGAGGTATTGAACTAATGCCAACCCCCCCCCCGCAGAGACTGAAAGACGTTGGGAGTGTGGCTTTGAGTCGTCATCCATAACGCTTGTGCCATTCCATCTCACCCCACCCTGCAGACATCGACAGGTGTTGCAGTGCGCTTCAGGGTTTCAGCCCTTATTTTCACCAAACTCCATAAGGAAATAAGCTGAGACGGGTGCAATATAGGAGAATGGGGTGAATGTTATGGTGACAGAACTCAAGAAACACCTCAATGCCTGTCAGTAGCTGTAGGGTTCGGGGTGGAGGTAGAATGCTGCAAGCTTTACAGACAATGAACCCAAGTTACACCCCCGATGCCTGTTAGTCTCTAAAGAGTGGGTGTATGGTTGGAAACCTTAAAGTCCCTGGGGTTTATTGGTATTTTCTCACCATATTTTCAACATTGGCTTTTTGGGACCCCACCTCATGAACAGTGGCATTATCATTTCGTTACTCAATCCTGAAAGGTGATTTCACACAGCAACTGTGCCATTCAGAGCCACAGGTGCAGAAACACATTTTGGACAGGATGCGAAAAATTACATCTGTGTTGTTCATGAGGAGGTGTGAAAAATGACAATGTTGAAAATCTGGAGAGAAAATATGAAAAAGTTGAGAACTTATGAGTGTGCATAGATACTGTGCAACACATGCACGTAACGCTATCATTTTGGGAAATTCTTTCACCAAATTTTCAACATGGGCATTTTGGGACCTCTCCTCATGAACAGTGGCACTGTGATATTGTTAATCTGTCCCAAAAGTTGATTTGATACAGTGACAGGATGAGAAGAATGACAGCTGTACTGTTCGTAAGGAGGTGTGAAAAAATGGCAATGTGGAAAATCTGGAGTGAAAATATTACAAATTGGTGAAGTTACGAGCACGTATAGAAACTGCGCAATGCACGCTGGCAACACAGTTATTTTGGAAATTTTTTCACCAAATTTTCAACATGAGCTTTATGGGACCTCCCTCATGAACAGTGGAACTGTCGTTTTGTTAATCAGTCCCAAAAGGTGTTTCCATGTAGCAACAGTGAAATCACCTTTCGAGAACAAGAAATGAAATGACAGTTACATGTTTATGAGGTGGAGTCCCAAAAACCCCATGTTGAAAATTTTGGGCCAAAATTCCTAAAAATGGGTGAGATATCAACCTAAGTTGAAGCCCCCCATTATAAAGCTTACCGTCATTTCTTCACTTCGCAGTTTGGCTTTGAAGAGTGCAGACATGTCCCACTTCAGAGAAGATCGCAGCTCCCAACCTCCTGAGGGTAAGTATGCATGAGGGGGCTGCAGGGAGGTGGTTGCACAGAGGGAGGGTGGGGATGGTGGAGGGGGACAAGGGATACAAAGGTGGACATTTTTTTTTCTTAGCAGGGGGGAAAAAAAGACCACAAGGGAAGGTTTTCTTTTTTTACAAAGCTTACACACAAAAAAATAGGCACACTGGGGTGAGCTCCCAGTGTGCTACAATTCAGGGGAAGGGATACTGACACTGGGATTGGGCACCCTGATGTCGGCAAGCCATATAGACAAGTTGGGGGGGATGCATCTGACACTGGGAGTGGGCATCCCGGTGTCAGAAAGGGGATACTGTTTAACCAGGAAAGACACACTAAGAGGGGGGATGCTGACATGGGGATTGGGCACCCCGATGTCAGCTTTTCAGGAGTGTGTGGTGGGTGGCAGGAGCCACCATGTTAGGTGTGCCACATAATGGGCAGGGCATGCCGACATGGGGATTGGGCACCCTGATGTCGGGATTGTGTAGCAGACGGCAGGAGCTGCCATATGTATTGAAATGTTTCACCAGGAATGGCACACAATGGAGACATGTAATCTGTACTGAAATGATGAACCTGTCTTTGATTGCAGCAGCAGATTTCTTTAAAATTGGTGTCCCTCTCTGAAACTGTTGTCATCGGCAGCATACTCACTGGTTGATAGCTGAGGGACACACTGAGTAAAGCATCTCCTCCATTCGCCACAACACTGACACACCTCTGAAAGTGCTACTACTCCAATATGTTGTTTGTGTGTGCGCTCAAGCCAACATAAAAAGATACATGCAATAAATGGAAAAAGTGCTAAGACAGGACACCAAATAAATAAGCATCTTACAAAAATTCACATATACAGATAGACAAAGTGAATTTCGGCTAATGTCAAAGGAACAGCGATGGCTCAGCGGTGATCAATTGTTTAAGTTTGACATTGTTAAAGATGAGTACCTGCTTACTGAAATGAATTTTGAATTTAAATTTGTAAATAACACAAGAGGACTGCCTGTGTAAATTTCTGGAAATTGTTTTGATACTTAAAAAGTAAATACTTTTTTACTCAGAGGGTGGTAAATGTGTGGAAGTCACTTCCAAAGGAAATTATTTTGAGTAGAACTAAGACAGAATTCAAAAATAGAGTAGGTAAGAATCTAAATCAAGATGACACATTAAAATAGTACAACTAATGGAGCTTAAAGGGCTATCAACCTAACAGCTCATATTCCTCATTGCAAGAACCTTTGTACTGTTTTTTTCATATTTTAACTAACTTTTTTAAAATACCTCTTTTCTAAGTGCAATAATACCCTCCATGGTTGGTGGTATGGTCTATACTGGACTCTACAAGGGCTATAAGGCCCTCCACCTGAGGCGTTGAGCCTCATTACACCCCTGGGATGTCTGGTATAGCCCAATACTACCCACTCTGGTAGGTATTATTGCTTACATAAAAGTCTGTCAGTGACTAACTTTTTTTGTTTTGTTTTGTTTTGTTTCATTAAAAAAAACAGGAAATCTGTACTATTGGATCTACTGTCTGAATATTGCACTATATTTTCAGCCAACTGTAATTTTTTTTTTTTTTTTAGTTTTTGTTGACCGGGTAAGTACACTAGACAAATCCTGCCTATTTTCAGGCACGACCTGGGGAGGGGGATACAGATGAATGCCAACTGACCTTGAACCAGATTAAGCTGTTGGTGGTATTTTTTAGTGAATGAGGGAAATTTGGCCAGGACACTGGAGAAATTCCCCTACTCTTTTCGATAAGTGCCATGGGATCTTTAACATCCACCTGAACTACCACCAATCCAGGCAGATGGGACCTCGGTTTAACATCTCATCTGAAAGATGGCACCTCAGAAGTGCAGCACCCCTCTCATGCTGCACTACAGTGTCAGTACTGGGATATTAACACAAGTGCCAGATGTGGGAACTGAAGCCACAGCCCTCTGATCTCCCGGCCTCAGAGGTAAGTGTGCTACCTACTAAGCCACTGACATTTGTGTTGGCAGGCAGCAAGAATCTTTTTGTGCCCCCTGCACCCAATGGTTCTGTATTTTTTTACTGCCAACAGAAGCAGAGCACAGACACAGTAGGAGCCTGGTGGAGGACTGGCACAGTCCTAGTCAACTGGAGGGTTACAAGATGCTGCCATCCATTGGCTCTCATCAGTGGAGGTGGCACTGAACTGGCTCGGCTCTAGTTTGAGGAGCAGTAGAGGTCAAGAAGAGAGTCAGGCAACCTGGAGACAAAGGAGTTTCTGGTCGGAGCAGCCCAGAGCAGTGGTAACTACTGGTGTAGTCTGCAAAAGCCAGCAGCAACAGTAAGTCTAAGGTGAGTCAGCTGAGCAAGCAGTGAGCTGAGCAAATTGAAGTTTTGTTCTTATTCGTTGTTCCCACTTCTGACTTCCCGTGGTTCCTCCACTGTACCTGGCTTGCTTTGCCTGGTCTGGTAATCAGCCTAACCTGCAACCCAACTTTCCTTATTTATTTGCCATAAGTGACCTGAAATAATGCAATTTTCTAGGTAGGGCAAGTCAAATCATCACTTGTGAAAGTAATTACTGTACAACTATAGGTTGTATTAGACAGCATCCCTAACCCCAGTCATGTTCTGTGTTATACTTCATCAAAATGAGGACTGTCATTTTTTTGAATGGGGGGATGAACATACAAAAAAATATCCCTAGGGGGCTGTAGTAGGCAGTCTCTTTCTCCTCTGCCACCTCATCATGGATGAGGTAGATCAAGGATTAACAAGACGTACAATAACAACAGCAAGACAGAGTAAGTTTTCTAAAGATGTGGGTGTAAGTGTTAAAGTAACACATTGGGCCAGTTTTCAAAGATTGACACAGGGATTGCATCAAGCCCTGCATTAACTCCATTTCTTGATGCAACTACGCCAAACTCCTTTGATGCAACTGCACCCAGTTTTAGTACAATGGCTGCAGTTGCAACAGTTTCCACACTTTATGGGAGCTTGCACCAAAGATTAGGTGCAAGCCCTTAAAAAAGGTCCCTCAAATGGTGCAAGTTAGACCAGGGGGAGATGGTCTATCTTGCGGCATTTGGCGCACAAGACTGAAAATCCTGATCAGCAGCAAGAGAATGCCAAAAAAAATCCTGTGCTGTACAGTATGTTTGGCACATGAGGGGCTTGTGCCATTCTCAGGGCTTTTGAACATTGGGCCCATTGCTTTTATCAATAAACAAAAGAACTACAATCAATACAGTAACAGATTGAGCAAAATAAT
This sequence comes from Neoceratodus forsteri, assembly GCA_016271365.2. Classification (NCBI taxonomy): domain Eukaryota; kingdom Metazoa; phylum Chordata; order Ceratodontiformes; family Ceratodontidae; genus Neoceratodus; species Neoceratodus forsteri. The sequence goes on along the minus strand of CM057449.1, from coordinate 934,183,827 downwards.
TAACAAAAGCACATAATCAGTGCCACAGAAATAAAATAACAAATCACATCCCCCAGACAAAAATAATTAAGAAAAAGACTGAAGAAAACAAATAAGTCTAGTGCTAAAACTGCCTACAGGCCTGCCTTGCTTGCTAGCTAAAACAGCTCCGCTCTCCATCCCCACGTAATGCAGCTTTAATACACAAAACAGAACCTCTACTTTAAACTAAATAAACCTACAAACTAAAAACAAACAATGAAAATCTAGCTGCACAAAGCACTCTTGATATTTTTCAAAGTGATTTGGTTCTAAATACTCAGCATTAGAAGTAATTTTAAAGGTTTTGTTAATCAGACTATCAGGGATGGTCTTCTCTCCAACTCTCTCTTCATAACAAGACTGCACTGAATACAGCCTCTGCATGGCATGCAACTTATTTCAATAGCATGTGACCTCCAGTCCCGTGGTGCACTACACAGTTTGCTTGGGGGCCTCACTCCACCAGCGAAGTTGCCAAATCTGCCATCCACAAAGTTAGCCTGCACTGTGGGTTTCAAATTTGCAATGAGGATTAAATTTGCGAATCTGAGTGAATTCACAGAATTATCCACTAAGTGAAGTTGGGCAGCTTTGCACACCACTACCAGTGATTCCCTTTTTAAGATGACATTTTTTCATTATTGCCTTGAAGATCTGTAATATTTTTATGTCTTCTGTTTCAACTGGTAGATTGTTCTATAGGTTCACCACCCTCTGAGAGAAAAAAGTGCTTTGTAACACTACTCTAGAATTTACCAGTAATGACTTTCTGAATGAGTCGACATGGCCTGAGTATGCTGAAGACTGAGATTGTGCTTGTGTTACCCACCAGCCACTTTTTCTCCAGGGTGAACTTTTTAAGGGCCTCCATTCTCCACTCATAGCTTCTGTCCCCCTTGCCACTGATCAATTTGGGGGCCCTGTTTTGCACCCCTTGATTGCCTCAATGTCCTTTTTGTATCTTGGAGCCCAAGACTGCATGTAGTGTTTTAAGTGGCAGCTCACCAGGGCAGATAAAATGGTAGGATTTCTTCCACTATTTTGCTGATCAGCACACTTTTGATACAGCCCTGCATTCTCCTGTCCTTTCTGACAGTGGCTGTGCACTGTTTGTCCTGCTTTAGCCACATGTCTATCATGACCTCCAAGTCATTTTCCTCCCCAGCTGCAGCATGAGGAGCTCTACACAGTGTGTAGGTCCTACTTCTGCTTTTCCCCCTCCAGGTAGAGCACCATGTTTGGCTACATTGAATCTGACATTGTAGAAATCATACCAGTTGCCCAACTTGTTGAGGTCTTCATGAAATTGTTCCTTATTTTCAAGGGAATCCACCACCCTGACCTGCTTAGTGCTAGCCACACATTTAATCAGCCAGCTAGGAAGGTAGAGCACCATGTTTGGCTACATTGAATCTGACATTGCAGAAATCATACCAGTTGCCCAACTTGTTGAGGTCTTCATGAAATTGTTCCTTATTTTCAAGGGAATCCACCACCCTGACCTGCTTAGTGTTAGCCACACATTTAATCAGCCTGCTAGGAAGGTCACATCCTGCATAAATGTGAACATTAAACCTTTGGAATGAAAAAAAAACCAGGAGCATGCCATTATTTCACCAAGGCAAAGTCAAAAATATTAGTTTTTCTTGAATTTTGCTTACAGTCAAGGTTTGACATTGTGTACTATGTGGATTATTTGAAATGCTGTAACCGATAAAGATTAATTATCCTAAAACGTATGTAATTCTTAGAATAGTCAAAGGCATCTTGTTTTGTTGTGGTACATCTGTAAATGTTTTTGACAATGCAATGCATCTTTATGTTGTATACTGACTGTCCTTCACGCATTGCAAGCTGTATCCTGATTCCTGAAATTATCTACATTTATGCATTAAAAGGCTACTATGCTTGGAATGTAGAGGAATAGCTCTTTAACAATATACACAGCAATGATGTAAATAGAACTCTATGTTCAAGGAAGCTTCTTTCTGATTGCCATCATTATTCAGTATTGAATAGCTTAATGCCACCATTGAAGACCTGATGACAGCAAGAATGCAGTAAATGAATTCTTTTCTTGTAATTTAAGAAGGGATGTCTCACTCCAAGTGTTATCTTCAGCAGTACAGGATGAATTCTGCCATTACATCCCAGTGGGCCATACTCCTTTGGAAATATATGCCAAATGGGTAAACCATTGATAGGTAATTGTTGATAAACATTCAGAATTATTATTTGTTGAATGGCCTTGATGTAGTTATTTATTTTGTATCTGGAGTATTCTTTTCATAAAGATTGTATGCCTTTGTCCTGTTCCAAGGCTTAGCCCCAGCTGAAGCGTGCCATTTTAAAATGGAAAAAAAAATATGTTCTGTTATTTTTTAAAGAATGTTTGTTAGACCTGCTTTAACTGCAATGACTACACTGTCACTGTTCCCATACATTTTCTACTAAGATCCCAGCTGTGGATATCCTTCAGTAAGCTTTAATCTTCTCCCTTCACCATAACATATTAAAGTCATAGAATATTAATGTATTGTATGAGTTTTTTTATTATTTTATTGACTTTAAGTAAAGGTATAATGAAACCATACTGTGCAGGCAGAAACCTAGAACTATATAAACTTGAAAGTTACAATTGCCTGTCAGGTGATTTTAATCAAGAGATATCAGTGCAGTAGGGTAGGCATAATGCACACACACAAAAAATAAAAAAAATAAAATAAAACTACCCAAATAAATGTAACTCAAGAAGAGCCTGGGTAATGGTCCATCATAGTGGTAGTGCTTCGATTCATGATACCTGAGATCCAGCTCTGGAAATGAGCTTGGAGCTTGGGGGCTGACTGGGGGCTGGAGGATCAAACATCCCAGTGAGCTGCAATGACTTGCTCTTTCACCACCATGAGTAGGAGTACTGGCAGTAGTGAAGCTAGGGATTAGGAAGGGGGAGGATGCTGTGGAGCTTATGTCAAGGCAGGCATGCACCACAGCCTGGACAGTAGTTTTTGTGCCAAGATCCTAAAGAGGAGAAGAAATGGGGGAATGAGGGAAACTGAAGGGAAAATCACCTCCATTGGTAGCACCATGACAACCAGAAGGCTGTACATCATTCCACTGGACAGAGGAGCAATATATATATATATATATATTTATTTTATATATACAACAGTGAGGAAAAACACATTTTCATTATCCATTGTTGGTAGCAGAGCTGACACTGGGCATTGTAAAGACAGAGGGCCCAACTCTCACAACTCATCATAAGCTACATGACAGGTGGCTTGCAGTGATCCCCCCGTGGGCAACGGACCCTGCGCCTGATTCTCTATTGGGCAGGGTCCCAATGGTAAAGTCCCACAGCTTGCGGCAACCCTAGCAGTGCATAGAAATGTTGTGAAATTATAGTTCACCTGCAAAATTCCAATGAAATCCGCAATTTCGCAGTGCAAAATATTTTGCGAAATTTGCCCATTATGCGAAATATTTCATGGGGTGCGAAACGTGGAATTTCACCCACAAAATGCAAAATTTCACCAGAAAAGAGGTGAGATTTCTCCATTTCAGGGGCAAAATCTTGTATTCTGTGGGTGCAATTTTACATTCCACAAGCAAAATTCTTAATTTCGCTTCCTCAAAAAAGTTCACGAAATGGGTGAATTTTACAAAATATTTTGCTTAATGAAATTTGCCAATTTCTCACATCTCTAGCAGTGCGTCAAACAGAGGGTGCACCAGAACAGGGTGCCACAAGGAGAGGTTGCTTTGAATTACTTTTTGAGTATTTAAGAAGGAATAAATGACGTCCATATGTGTAATTAACACTGGCATTTGAAGGGTAACTTTTTGAATAATTAATTTATTCTAATTTATTCAAAGTAATTATAGGAAGTGGGGTATATAAGGGCACCTCTCATAGGGTTACATCACCCCAGACAAAGTGATTTTTATACTGTATCACGAAGCACAGGGTTAGTCCACGGTCTCAGCACTATGCAATGAATAGGAATTGCAGGTTTCAATTTTGATTTCTTCTTTGAAGTTTTGGAGCATTTTTCATTGACAGTATACAGCGAGCACAGAAAAGCAGCTTTCAGTTGGTAAGACCAATAAGAAAACAAGCTGAATTGAGTTGATAACTAAAGACTTTAAAAGTCAGTTAACAGAATTACTGAATTACTGGACTGAATTCTAGAGCCATATTATTGCTGGACAGCTTTAAATGCACAGACTTGCAGAGCTAGATGTTTGCACCTGCTTCTTTGCCGCTGTTTTACAATATGTTGCAGCATCAGCTTTACCTGCTACCCATACTTGAATTGTTGCATTTTATTGTGTGTTCTGCATTCACTTTGCACATTTTCTAAACAACTCAGATATTGTGCATTATGCAATAAACTAAAACTAGGATCATAAGTGTGATTCTAAGCCATGTTTTTCTTGAAAAGAAGTTCCACAAGCCTGTGGCCATGTGCAGAATTGTGCATAAGCACTAGGGACCCCCACCCCGATCACTGTAGTAATATACAAATAAACTCTAGTGGTCTAGTAGCCCCCCTCCCCTATCCTCGATGTCACCCATTGTATCAATATTTAAATTATCCCTAGTCTTGGTGGTCTAGTGGCCTCCTTCCCTGATCCCTGATGTCGCTTGTTGTATTAATGTTTAAATTATCCCCTGTCCTTGTGGTCTAGTGGCCCCCTCCCTGATCCCTGATGTCACCTGTTGTATTACTACTGACATTATCTCCTGTCCTGGTGGTCTAGTGGTCCCTGCCCCAATCCCCATTGTCACCCATTGTATTAACATTGAAATTGTCCCCTGTCCTGGTGGTATAGTGGCCCCCTCCTCAATCCCCAATGTCATCCATTGTATTAATATTGAAACTATCCCCTGTCCTGGTGGTCTAGTGGCTCCTAAACCTTTTACACCAGCAGGTAGTGCTCACCACCTCCGCTTCCCCCCAGTCTCGAACAATGCCAGCGACCAGCACAGCCCACCTCTCACCTCCATTGCCAGAAGACAACTGAACTGCCACTGAGCACATATTGTAATGTGTACACATTACAATATGCGCATTGCAGACACCAGTTGGCAGCTGTCCGTGGAGGTGAGAGGTGGGCTGTGCCAGTCCCTGGCTGTGTGTCAGAATTGTGGGTGAAGCAGGGTGGTGGGTATTACCTAGAGATGCAGCAAAATGTAATTTCACCAGTGAAATTCAAGACATTTCACCATGTGAATTATTTAGTGAAGTTCACACATTCTGCAAAATATCTTGCAATTGCGAAATGTGGAATTTCACCCGTGAATGGCAGAATTTAGCCCATGAGTGTCGAAATTTTACCTTTCATGGGTGAAATGTTGTATTTTATGAGTAGAATTTAGCATTTTGCATCTGTGAAATATTTTGCAAAATATGCAAATTTCACAAAATATTTTGAGTAACAAAAATTGCAGATTTTGCCCTTCTCTAGTATTACCTGCTGGGGTGGGGGTGGGTCCACTAGACCAAAAGGACAGAGAATAGTTTCAATATTAATACAATGGGTGACATAGGGGTGTGACAGGGTGACCCCTATCTAGGGTGGGTACCCTGATGTTCCTACAACCCCTCCCAAGAAATAATAAAGTACCTATGGGAATGTACTAGGTACAAGAAAGGTAAGGCAGGTTATAGCATTAAAATGCCCATAAACATGCTGCTGTGTTTAACCCAAGGGGCTAAGTATAATTATGTGCAATATGCATGCTGTATTCAGGTTAGAAATGAATTCAGGACAGGAGAAGCAATCCTGTTATTTTCTGTACCCCTTTCCCTGCTGTTCCTTGTCCAGTGGTTTTAAGATAAAGAAAGCCAAAACAAAAGGTTTAAAGATGGCTCTTGCCACCCTGCTTTATAGTTAAAATAAAATATGCTCCTATTTCACTGGAGAAGCACAGGTCACGCTATATAGGAAACAACCAAGGGGTTGCAAGAGAAAAGACCCTGTGGGTCTAAATAAATACATAAGCAAGTATTTGCATGTACAGGGACAGGGAAGCCCCTAAAAAGAAAAGACAAATAAATAAAACACAATAACGAGAGGGCTGCAAATGTAATTAAGGACCACAATGAAAAGTTAGCTGCCGGGCTGAAAATTCAGCAATGGGATATATGTAATTAAGGTTGTTGGTTAAAACAATAACAAGAAAGAGGTTGTACTTTAAAGCCATGAAGCAAGGGCTTAGCAAAATTATTACTACATCTTGGGTTATTTAGGAAAGTTCACCGAAGAAAATAAAAGGAGAGAAGAATGAAAATAAGTATGTATCACTGTTTAAAATAAAGGGATTGAGACAGTCAGTGTGTGTCTCAAAGGTGTTTTTCCCCTTAAAGGTAAAGCCCTATGAGAGAAAATGGAGGTCTGTTCTTTGCAAACAAACAAACATAAAGAGCTGTTTTATACAAATAAAGATAAAGGGCTAAAAACTGCAGGAATAGATATAAGCAGCCTAGCCCTTCCTGTTAAAACAAGCAAGAGGTTAGTAGCTTTAGTTTCAAGGGTCCTTCTGTGTAGGCTAGTAAAATGTAACTAACACAGGAAGGAACCCAAAGGCCTAATGTCTTATCTGTTTGCTGAAAAGCTCTTAGTGAATGTCTGAAGGCTATAAGGAAGCAGTGGCCCCTAGTGGCTTATATTTACCCTAAACCGTAGGCAAGGCATGTTTTCTCAGAGGGAGGAGCTTCCAGTAATTGAGGATACTTAAGCATATAGAGCCATTTTCTAAACAGGATTATGTTGCATGATATTACTGTTAAAAATAAATGATTACTAAAGTAATAAGGCTTAGAAGCAACCTTTTATGTTATGTATAGTTGCAGGTTGTGAGCATAGGATGTACTAAATTGGAAATGGATTGGATGTCACATGACAGCGATGTCACCAATAGATGGATATATAAGCCTACCACTATGGTGGATTTTTTGGATAGAGGTAGTCAGTCTAGAGCTGGCTGTGTGAGGTGTAAAACCTTAAGCTGGGAGAGTGTGTGTTTACGCACAAGAAAGCTTTGTATCCTTGCAGAATTAACAACAATTTTCTTATTTTCTGTGATATCCTGAATCATTTTATGGAGAGAAAATGAATTAAAAATGCCAACCTGGGATTTTTATGCACTGATTTTGTGGTCTGTCTGCAATTTGTCTCCTGATCAAGCGACCCTATGACACGGGGATTGGGGAGGGGGACCACTGGACCACCAGGATGGGATAATTTAAATATTAATACAAAGGATGATATCAGGGATCGGTGAAGGGGGCCACTAGACTACCAGGGAGTTTATATATATATATATATATATATATATATATATATATATATCAGGAGATTGATCGGGCTGGGGTGGGGTCTGTGGCACATTGCTGCAATGTGCAAATCTCTTCCAGAAGGCAACTTTCTAAGTACCCTTAGACCAGCCCCGGCTGGTCTAAGGGTACTTAGAATATTGTCTTTTGAGTGAGTTTTGTGAATACCATTTGAGGTACTTTGGCAGCCTATGTATGCTGCAAGCCCCTAGCCCCTTGCTGCAGCTCAGTTCCTGGTGCACAGCTGGTGCAAGCCCCATCTGATGCTGGCAGCCTGTGGTGGATGCAGGCTGCCTTTGTGAATTACTCCTGGGGCATTGTTTGGCACATGGGGGGCACTTTGAACAACTCATTGGGATGCAAGCCCCTTGTCGCACCCTGAGAGCTTGATGAATCGGGTCCAGAATCTTCTGAATGTAAAAGTAAATACCAGGGACCAGATTCACAAAGTGCAAAGAACACTGCAAGAGGCTTGCACCAAAAAGAATGACACAAGATGTGTCTTGCACCAAACAGTGTGCCTCATAGCTATTCACAGACATGGCCTACACCAAACCCACCTTGCTTGTGCAGCAGGGTGTGTGCACCATGCCTGCATCAAAACACTGGCTGTGCCATGGTGCAATGAACCATGCACCAAACAAAAGTTGCACCGTCCTCCAAAATGCAATTCAGAATGGCACACTCTGCATGAAATTTCAAGTACCTGTTTGGCCATCAGCATGAGATCCAAGGACACTTAGAGCTACAAAAGGAGGCGCATTGCAGACAGGCAAATGACACTCACCATTGCAGCAACACAGCAGACACAGGAGGATCAGGGAGCAAGTGAGAGCAATGTCAGGGGCAATAGCATTATTAGGCACCCACCTGGCACTGCTACTATGACAGATAAGGGCATGTCAGCAACAGGCCATCACAGTCCTAGGGCAAGCATTTCATCAGCACTCCAGACCTAGAAGGCCTGCAAGATGTGCTGTCCACAGGCACACATCCTTCCAGGACCTCACAGAGGAACAATGCCTGTCACAGTCATGCTTGAGCAAGGTTGCCATTGCAGGACTGTGCAAGAAACTCCATGGGGACCTACAGACCAGGACACAGAGAGACCACACAATACCTGTGGAGGTTAAGGTAAGAGCAGTACTCCATACCTTAGCAAGTGGTGGCTTTCAGGCCCCTACTGGAGACTTTGTGGTTATCTTTCAGGCCTCTGTGTCCAGGTGCCTACTGATGTTCATAGATGCCTTAGTAGGCAGGGAACACCATCACATACTGTTCCCAATGGATGCACAGTAGCAACAGGCAGTGCAACAGGCATTCTGTCAAACAGCTGGATTTCCATGGGTGCTGGGGGCAATAGACTGCACCCATATTGTATCTGCTATAGGTAATTTGTCCCTTCAGCTTATTGTTGTCTCTGCTCTAATTAATTGTTAATATGTCATCTCCCATTGTACATAGGGACTTCCATTACACACACTCCCCCCCTTCATGACTCTCACTCCCCCTCCCTGCCTTTACTTGTCCACTTGCAGGCCCCAGGCTGTTTTACTTATCCATTTGCAGGCCCCAGTCTGTTTTTCAAGTTTCCTACCTAACCTATCTTACTTTATATTGTTTTTTCGGAAAATACCTAAGTGGGAGTTCCCTTGACGGACTCAAGTATATTGCATCCCACTATGTACCGCACTCTGCTGTTGTCACTATTTTTGTATTACTTTGTCTTTGTTTTGTACTGTTCACTGTCCAGGACCACTTTGAAAATGAGCTTGCTCAATGGTGTTGATGCCTGGTTAAATAAAGTTTGATTTGATTTGATTTGATATTGCCATATGAGCACCACCAGATTTTCAGGATGCCTATGTCAATCGCAAGGGGTTCCACTCAATGAATGCTCAGGTGGTGTGTGATAGCCAGTACCATATCCTGGATGTCATGACATGATATCCAGGATCATGCCACAATGCTTTCATATTCCCTAACAGTGGCTCTTCCAGGCATTCAAAAGCAGAACCATACAGGATGGATGGCTTAAAGGTATGTGTATGACAGGGATACTGGCACACTAAGACCATGCATGGGCAGCAGTGGTACTGGTAAATATTAAAGGCACAACCAGTGCACCAGATACACCTATGTGGAGGTCTAGACATGTGGCATGTGGTGTGTGTCCGGGGGGACAATGCCACAGTGAGCATGATGTACAGACACTCACAGGCACCATGGACACTGTGTGCTGCTGACATGTTCTGCGCCATACCATCCAAGGACATGGGGCAGCAACTGGGCATGTGGACCACCATCATGCCAGTGGCAAGAGGGGCATAGGTGGACCATACAAAACATGTGACCACATGGGTAATAGACCATGCATGTGATTAAAATGCCAGAGTGATGCAGACAGCAGGGCAGCTCTACACAAACATGGGTAGGATGTGCATGCACCAGTAAGTGATGTTTACCTCCTCCACATGGGACAGTGGATACTGACAGCTACCATGGATAATGATGCCGGTGAGATGCCCAGAGAATGTGGCGCAGATGAGCTTAATGATGCACATGCCACCACTAGGTCCATCACTGAGTGTACGTTTGTTCTCCTGAAGATGCACTTCTGGTGCCTAGACAGGTCAGGTGGAGCCCTGCAGTACACACCTGAGCAGGCATGCAAAATAGTCATAGCATGCGGTATCCTGCACAATATTGCCATCATACACAAGATTCATATGCCAACCTAGACCTGCCACCAGTGGAGGAACCAGAAGGTGAAGAAGAGGAACAGTGGGGAGACAGAGGCATACATGTGCAGAAATGGACGCAAGCCTTGGTGCCTGGACAATGCATATGTGCAATCCTTATTGTGAGTCACTTCACATAAACAACAGCTAAAACATTGTCTACAACACCCCAAGTGAGTGGCACAAAGGGTGCAGTGGGACAGCAGGACTTTGTTAGGGGGGCACTGAGCAGGCCACAGCTACCCTCACATCACTCCAGCCATCATGGTGGAATTGAAATGTCATTGACATCCACACGCCTGCTGTGCCATCGACAGGTGCACATGTGAGGCAGTGGGCACAACAGGCACACCCAGCGCTGTGCCAGTACATCACGGGACATGTCAGTCATATCACCACACGACATGGACCCACGCCTGGCTGCGGATATGCGGAGGTGTTACTGCCTGGGGCACACACAGGCAAAGGAGCACCATATTGTGGAACGTACCCATCTCCTCTGTGCAGCACCATCCAGCAGATGCATGTGTATGACGGGATAATACTGCACAGGGTGACACCATATGCCAATGTCGTGGCCAATGAAGTGTAACCGCACAGGAGGGAATGTGTGTCATGGACACAGGTACACGCCTATCACACACCCACATTGCATCATGTGAAAGGCCACCATAAGGTAAAGGAACCTCCCACAATGGGACACCTTCCACAGGTGGTCACCATGCACAGATGTTCACTGAGAACCACCACACCCATTCCTATATACCATACGGGTATGGTACTGGACGTGTGGCTGCAGGACTCTGCTGGTATTCCCCCTTCCCTGAGTCCCAGTGGTAGGCCATGTAGTTGCCATAATCAGGTATATGGCACTCAGCTCCCCCCCCACAACATGTGGCATGCCAAGGGCCTGACCCCTCATCCCTTACCAATGCACATGGGGACCAGCACAGCCCTCCAACTACAAGCACAGTGTCCAAACATCAAAGCTGACATAGAGCAATTGAACACCTGTACACATGCTGCTGCATCAACCCAGTTGGTGGAACAATGTTGTAATGAGTGGGGAACTGTGGTTGTCACCACTTATCCCTCTGGAAGTGGGGGCATGGCTGAAGGGACATTACAAGCAGTTCCAAGGGTGGTTGGGGTCCATCAGTAGACCACCTTCTTATGGTGACCTGTGCAGTCTCCCTATGCTTCGGTGAATGGAGGGAGAAATAACAGCGGGTTACCGCAAGCAGACAAAAATAAATGTGCCTATATGTTGACGTGGGATGGTCATGATGGTTCCAGTTGTCTACATGGGCATGCCATCTACCTGAGGCATGTGTTAAGGCAGGTGTGAGGGAAGAGTATCCACCTGTGTGTTCTCTGTGACATGTGTGAGCACTGGGATTTACACACAGTACAGCATGGAACACATGGTATGACCTAAGTGATGACTGTTGGGGGAAGATGGACATATACCACATATGCTGCGGCATATGTATGGTGTGCAGGGCATGTGTTGTAAGAAATATGAAGTGGGAAACTGACAGTTTGGAAACAGCACACTGTGCACATCTGCCATATATGAGGAGAGAGGTGGCTACCCTGGACCTGACAGTACCATCTGGAAGTGTCATCTAGCCATCAACACTGTTACACATGTGTGTGTATCCAATGTGAATCAATGTTATGTGTAGGGTATCCAAGCCCACAACATCACCATGTACTGTAAGGTGACCCCCCCCATTGCAATGTGACAAAGCAGATAACATGTTACCACCTAATAGTGTCACTATTGGCTAAATGTCCCATTATATGGAGGCCAATACCCCTGAATTGTCATCTAGGAGTAGTAATGGAGCTGCAAAAGTACAGTTCAATGACACTGAATATGTTGTCATGCACTGCATTAACAGTAACCCATAACTGCATGTCAGTAATGTTAGGAGGACATACAGTGTTACACCACGTGCATGACCAGTTCATTATAAAACATCAATAATATGTAGGGACATGCCAACAATATATAGAGGTTCACTGCAGAGAGCTGCGAAATTGACGCACATTGTACAGGAAAAGCAGGACTCGGGCACACGCATGGTGTGTTGCTGAAGAAACTGACGCACATTGCATCAGCATGGTAAGGACACATCCAGCATTATCTGGGGCATTCCTACACATTCTGTGAGGCAAGAAACATGTGGAGCATGTGTAGTGTAAGGAAGTTAATTAGCATACGTGACTTGCATATGCCTTGTTAATGCGCATGTGCTAGCCTAGATATATAAACCCTTATCTGGTGGGTAGTGGCCCGCATTTTTCTGCAGTTGTTCTCAGAGTGTTATACAGTACAGTAAACTTACCAGATCACTCCATGTTGGTGTCTGTATGCTTACTAAGTGGTGTCAGAATGGACCACCTGCAGCCTCCCACCACTCTCAATTTTCATGGAAATGTTGCTGAAAACTGGAGAAGATTTAAGCAGCAATTTGAAATTTTCGTGGTTGACCGAGGACTCACTGAAAAATCCCAGAAAATCCAGGCTATGACCCTTTTGCATATGACAGCCCCTGGTGCAGTAGAAGTATTCTTTTTTTGTCAATAAAATGTTTTATAGTTTTAAAAGAACATAACAGCACATTAAGAAAAAAATACTGCCAAAGAGCAAAACACATCAGTACAATTACTATAAAACAAAAAAGTAAAGAGAAAGAATTGCAATGTGTAGCCACAATTGAAAGGTCAAGAAACTAAACATTTCATTATTCCCCATTTTTCATCCTTATCTTTTATAGTATAGGAATATCATACTAGTATATTATTATTAATATATTAAACAGGTAAAATGTAGTATGTCAATAAGCATAAATATACCAATAAATAACTAGGTGAATATATTCTTAGCCAAACGAAATAAAGACTTGTCTAATCATGATGTTTAAATTACACTGAAAAGAAAAAGATTATTACTTTAGAATTTTGGTAATCACCATACACAAGACCATATGACTATAACTGATACATATGTAAAGAAACAGTGAGTAGATTCAGGCATAAATAATATCAAGCCATGTTAAGTTTAACGCTAGTTAAAAGAGGTAGTGGAAAAGCTGAAGAATGAGATGTAGACATAGACTAAGAAAGAGGAATGAGAAATTAAAGAAAAGGTAGGTTTATAGGAGGTAGGGGCAAGGGGTGAGTGAGAGGCCCAAAAAGGTTCCTGCCAAGCTAAATGCAATAACATTTTTGATGAATAAGTATGCTCAAAAGAGATCCTAAATCATAATGTAGTATTCAATCATGGTGATGCCGTAAGTTGGTCAGATGTGCATAATAACCTATAAATGGTATCCCATTTTTAAAAAATGTGGTAGTGTTATCCCTTAAAGACAATGCTAACTTCTCTAACCTGAGAATTTCCAACAGACTATTTCTCCATTCCTGTATGGTAGGAGTGGTAGCCCTTGACATGCGCGACCATGACTGAGCAAAAACAAAAATGGTGACTCAATAGTGGTGCATGTCATGGGGGCTACTGATGAGGGAGGGTGACCGGATGGGGGTGGGTTTGCGCATATAGCGACAGGATGTTGCTACATACATATGCGCTCGGGGAGAGCAAGCATGCTGATGATGGGGTGGGAAAGGAGGAAGGGTTTGTGAGGTGTGGTGCAGTGGTGGGCTGCTGAGCTGTCCCCATGGCATAGTGGGTAGGTGGCAGGCTGGGATTGCAAAGGTGCTGGGTTTGGGTCCAGGTGCATGTATGTTTTGTTGTGCCCGGCACAACATTTTTTTCCTTGGGCTTTGCACCCCCCCGACATGCACCCCCCATGGAGTTAAGAATCCTTTTGTGGGGGGGGGAGCGGGGGGGCACAGCCCACCCACATGAGGCAAAAAATCTAAGTCCCAGGTGCCCTTTTGCTGTGCTCTGGGGACTCACATCGCCGAAATAGATTTTCAGCAGTGTGACTTCACCCTAATGGCACTCGCCTTTCGGTGCTCACTGTTATGATATAAAACTGTAGGAGTCATTTCCTCCAGTCAATACTTCAAAATAATATGTCTGATGGAGGTACCTATCAGGAGTAGGGTATACTTCTACATTAGAAGTATTCAATACTTTCATCTGGGTAAACGGGGAAGAGAAGGAGCAACTGAATAAAATTATGGGACAATTTGAGAGGTATTGTAACCCAAGAAAGAATGTGACTTATGAGAGACATTTGTTCAATGCTAGGATCCAGAATCTGTGTGAGTCCATTGATTCATATATAACTAAACTGAGGCTAAAGGCTAAATTTTGTGAATTTGGAGCTTTAACTGAATCGTTGATTAGAGATAGAATTGTATGCAGCATACAGAGTGAGCATGTGAGTCGCAGACTGTTGAGAAAAGTTAAATTAGCATTAGTTGATGCCATGGATACATGCAGGGCCGCTGAACTGAATGAAATGCAGATAAAACGCTTCAGTGGAAATGCTCAGGATGAAAGCTTAGTGCAAGTAGCAGTTGTGCAGGAAGAAAGAGTAAAAGCAAGTGCCAATCTGAGCAAAGGGAGTTATGCACCATGAGTGAATAAAGTCAAATGTGAAAAGTGTGGTCGTGAGCATGTGACAAACAAATGCCCAGCATATGGACAGTATTGTAATTTGTGCTACAGAAAAAAATCACTTTGCTAGAGTATGTCATGTGGGTAAACACAGAGAGATCTATGCTGAAGAGGATGCCCAGGAAAATGAAAGTACTTTTAGTATTGATGCTGTGACTACCTAAAAACCCGAGACTGATTGGAAAGTAAATCTGAGCATAAATGGGAAAATGGTGATGTTCAGATTAAACACTGGAGCACAGTGTAATGTGATGCCTTTTCAAATGTATAAGTCATTGTCTGGAGAAGCTATTCAGAGGTTGTCAGCTAGATTGGTCTCCCATTCTGGACATAAACTCAATGTGAAAGGCAAAGTGATGCTGCTAAAATATTTTAAGCAGAAATATTACCCGTTGCCATTTTAAGTGGTTAATGCAAACGTGACCCCAGTGTTGGGCCTATCTACTTGTTTGGAAATGAAGCTTACAAAGAAGCTTTTCTCAGTAGATGCTGCACGTGGATGTGCAGAGGAAACCACAGAAGGCATACTGGCTGAATTTCCTGATGTATTTGAGGAACTGGGATGTTTAGAGGGTGAATACCACATTAAAATAGATAAGACAGTCAATCCTGTGATCCACACCCCTGGGAAAATACCTTTGCATTACAAGAAAAAGTGAAACTTGAGCTACAGAATATGGAAAGATTGGGGGTTATTGAGAAGGTGGAAAAACCCATAAGCTGGGTCAACTTGATGGTGGCTGTAGAAAACCAAATAAAGTACGAATTTGTATAGATCCCAGAGATCTTAACAGAGCAATTAAAAGGGAACATTACTCGATGAAAATAGTTAAGAGGTTGCAGCCAAGCTTGTAGGGGCCAAAGTATTCACAGGGTTAGATGCTGGGCATGCCTTCTGGCAGATTAAACTGGATAGGCCTAGCTCTGATCAACTGACTTGTAATACACCTTTTGGGAGGTACAAATTCAAACCTTTCCTCCTTGGGATTTGCTCAGCACCAGAAGTCTTCCAAAAGAAAGTTTCACACATTTTTCAAGAGCTCGAGGGCACCGAGGTCATTATGGATGACATCCTAATATGGGGAGCTAATGTACAAAAGCACAATGAGAGGTTATGGCATGTTCTACAAAGAGCCAGAGATAAGAATTTGTCTTTAAACCTAAAAAAAAAATCCAACAGCTGCTTATGGGCCACTGAACCACAACTTTAATGCCTACCAGATCTGAACTACTTAAACGAAAAGTACCAGAAGTTGAGGTGTGAGCTACATTGTGAAGGACTCCAGAAAGACAAAAATCTTATTACAATTTGCACACCCAACCACTCCCAGCCTTACAGTCAGGACAGCCTGTTTACTTACGAACACCTGATAATACTTGGACTCCTGCAATTGTGGAACACAATGCTGAAGAGTCATGCTCCTATATAGTCCAAACTAATGAGAAATTGTATCACAGAAGCAGGAAAGATCTTTTGTCAACCCCTGAACTGTGCTGTTTCTGTAGCACACAAAATTTGCACATCCGAGGAAAAGAAGAGAGAAGTGAGCTTGATGACATTATGGAGTACGATGGGATCCCAGAAGTGCCTGCAATGGAGGTCCCTCCACAAGTGATGCCAGGACAGTCACAAAATGAGCCTGTGGAGTTGACCCTGCCCCTGAGCAGTAAGAACCAATTGACTGGCACCAGCTCCAGCTCAAGAATCAGCCGTGTCAGTGGAATGGAGATCTGAATGCCCGCCTGTCATCATGACTATATAGACTCACAAAAAGTTTGAGCTACATAGAACTTTAAACATTTTAAACATTTTATGTTTGGGGGTGAAGTTTAATTGAGAAGGGAGATGTAAGGAACATAATTAGAATACGCAATTTGCATATGCCTTGCTAATGCGCATGCACTAGTCTAGATATATAAACCCTTATCTGGCGGGCAGTAGCCTGCATTTTTCTGCAGTTGTTTTCAGTGTGTTATACAGTACAGTAAACTTACCAGATCACTCCACATTTACCTCTGCATGATTATTACAAGTAGCAGATGTAAAGCAACTATTATCAGCATCTACAAACCACAACAATATCCACTTCAAAACACGTCTAACTGGACCAGGGCTCCCAATTTCACCAATGGGGAGACAGCTATGCTGGTTAGTCTTGTGGAGCAATGGATAAGAACACTGCTACCACCAGGCAGCAGTATGAAAATCCCCAGGGAGAGGGACAGGGACTAGAGAATTATAGCAGTTAAAATGAATGCCCACACTGGCATCAAGAGAAAAATTTTACCAGCTGAAGCACAGGTGGAATGACATGGCATGGCAGGAGGCCGATCTACTAGTCAATCTCAGGTACATCCTGAATGAAGAGGATGTACGTATGCATGTCAGCCATCCAAGGTATACAGGTCAGGTATATGTTGCACCCCTCATTCTACAATGACAGTTCAAAACTGTTCATGGTGTTTGCATTACACTGATTCTGGCCTTCCATTCCCACATTATGTCTCCACAGGAGCACATGCATCTGGTGGCACAGGCCGACCACAAGCGGCTGCTTAAGTGAAGGGAAGCAGGAGTGGTGAGCCTGAGGAACAACCCGGGCCCAGTGGAGCAGGTAGGTGCTACGACCAATACAGGCCATACATATGGCAGCAACTCTCAAATGAGTGTCATATGGGTTAACAGGAGGATGGGGGTGTGTACACTAATAACACATAATGCACATGGAGGACGGTGTTTGGATGGTGCAGCATGTGGTGTGATGGTGAATCACATAGGTTGGATGGACTGGGCCAGATAAGAGAGGTGGAGGGTGGTATCTGGTAGTGTGGTTGTGCTGTGCATGTGTTGCTGAGTTACACAGGTGGGCTGAGTATGGTGTCCGGATGCTCAAGGGGGGGAGGGATACAGTTGAGAATGGCTGTACTGACACAGTGGTAAGGGGCAAGAGAGGTGTGTGCAGACATTGCCCAGGGGCTTACTGGTGTCATGTATATGGGCGCAGGGTGGTAGATAGGTTGGGTTATAGCGTGTAGTGTGGGGGCTGGCTGAGAGTGGGAGGCATGCACAGTGAATGTCATGGCATGACGTACAGAGTTGAATGTGGGTAGACAATGGAAGGGTGTGGATGGAAATGAGGGGCATGTTTGTGGAGGAAAGCACTCCCCTATAGAGCAGAAGAAGGGTGTAGTACAGGAGTGGCACAGGTGCTTGTGACAGTGGTGAGCAGCATAGTTAAAGGAGGGGTGAGCAACAGGATGGTGACATAGATGTACACAGCTGTCTGTCTGGTTGTACCACCCCGGTGATGTGGTCATTGCATATACATCACATGATGTGTTGTCTGTCGGAAAGGGGAGTGGTGAGGACTACAGATTTATAATACAGGGTGGCATGGTCCAGCAAAGCCTTGCCTGTTACATGCATCTGTTTTGCAAAGCTCATGTCCTTGGGTGGTTATGTGACTCTGATAGGCTATGGAAGGTGCAGTGTTGCATGGCCCATGGCTCCTCGAGGTCACATGGACAGCAGTGTAGAAGGGTAATGCTTCTTTCACCCAGCATAACATATATGTTGCCACCATAGATGATGATGGCGTACACTGGGATGGTGTGGTTGACCTCTGGGCAGGGGCACATCAGGCTGGTGTGGGAAGGCTACCACATTAGCCATGTCAGGTACACACCATCTGTTCACAAATCCTATATACATGTGTTGGGAGTAGGCATGCAAACATAGTCAATATACCATTGATGACATGATGTCACCAGGAAGGAAGGTCATCAGGGTGCAGTATTACAGTAATGTCCACTTACATGGGTCAGACCATGGAGGGTTATGTGACTGTTGGGACAATGGTAGTGGCCATGGATGTTGTGCCTTGCTGGCTTTATGTGGCCAGACACAGTAATGGTGGACCACACCATTGCTACTGGCAGCAACCATGTGCTACTTGACATATGCTGGCTATTGGCACGCACATGTCATTGCATGCAATGGAATGAGGTGCACAGGTGACTAGTGGCACATGATGCCTGGGGTGATGAACATGCCATTTTCATTATGTTCAGTGTAGACATGGGGTGGGTAGGTTATTGGGCACACCTCTGTATGTGTGTCACAACCCTGTTGTGCAGTACACAATGGAGGACCACACACATCAGGTGACATGCAGACCATGGGCACCTTGCAGCACAGGTGACCATACATGGCTGACAATGGAGATGGCAGTGATGGTAACACATACTATTGGTGAGACCGCCACAGTGGACTGCTATGTATACAACCTTGCTGGCAGCATAAGCGGATGGCACACATATGTGTGACCAGTGTACGCAGGGCAATGGCACAGAACAGTGTCAACATGAAGGTCATCAATTTGTGACATGCCATGGGAGTGAGTACACACGCTGACACACTGCATGTGTGTTGTTCAATATGCACTATGTGACAGGAGATGAACACAGCAGCATCACCTCTGGCATATCCCGCACATGTGGCGCAGCATGCCTCCCACATGGTCGGCCACATGTGGCCACCATCACACAGTGCATGTGGTGCAATGGCACATCACATTGTGTGGAGTGTTCAATGTGGATAATGGCCATCCACATTGTGGGAAGGGGTAAGGCCAACACATGCCCAGCCACAGCGTCTGACCATACAATAGCATTGTAGCAGTGTTGACACTGTCAACAACAGCAGGACAAAGTACACCATCCTTGATGACCATTGTGTGGTACAAGGCTGCATGGTTGCTCAGGTGTCCCACGGGTATGGTACCTGGTTGTGTGCCATGTGGGTGAGATTTCACACCCATGCACCTCAAGACAGTAGGGTGGTTCACATGCTATGCACATTTACGGTGTCTCCTCTGCTTTTTTGCAGGTGCCAGTGGGAACATGGTGAGGAGTGGTGCAGAACATACACCATGTTGGGGTAGCCTTGAGTGTACAATGCCTCGTGTGAAGTGAAATGAGGCAAGAGCATATGAGGAGCACACCAGAAGCAGGGCTAGTGTGGTAGTGGCAACATCCAGGGAAGCAGAAGGTGACTGGCATAATACTGTAGAGGTCGAAAGCAGACAGCAACCAGAAAACGTTGCAGATGACCACGGGGGTGGTGTTGCTGCGGCACCCACAACAAGCACCATTGAGACTGGTGGGGACATTAATGGTGGTGCTGCAGAGGCACTGAATGACATTGGAGTCATACAGCAGGAACCACCTGATGCAGTAGCAGCAGACTCTAGTGCAAATAGTGTGGTAGGGCGTACAACTTTTCCAACCACAGTTGAGCAGCAGGCTGTGGCAGTGGTGGGGGATGATCAAGGGGGTGAACCATGGTGGATTGCTCTGTAACAGTTTGCCAGGGGCCTGGGTGGCCACCTGTACCCTGTAATCCAGCATGTTGACAATCTACAGGCAGCAGTGCATGCGCTGATGGACTACATTGATGGGCACTCTGAACTTTAGGCCTCTATGGCGTGTAGGCATAAGGGAATGTTACTAGAGTATACATGACCTTGTTCATGCTTTTATTTTACACTGTTATTGTTGAACAATATGTCTGGCTGTTTCGGATTTTCCTCATTACTGATTTACTGATGTATTTTGTTTTATAATAATAAAGGCACCTGTTTATGTTTACCCATGTATGCATGTTTGTCAGTCCCATGTTCTACCATACAGTGTGTGCCTTGGTAAAGGTTTCAGGGTCATCCATGCCAGTGTCTACATTTGGAATGTGTTATTGTCCATCACATGCAGCATGCACTGCCATAAAACAGTGGTATGCTTACCATTGTCTCATGCATGAAAGCATGTCACCTGTCCCTCATCCACATGCATGTGGCCAATGGTGATTTGCAACTTGGCTGCTTTCCAACCCAACACTATATGTGGGACATAGCATGATGGTCCACCACATGAGGTAACATCCACTGCACCTGTGTCTGTGGCTTTACATGTGTAGCATATGAATGTGACCAGAGCCCCACATCATTGATAATGACTATACCCCTACATACTCCACCACAGCTGTGTTACACTGCACAGTCACTGCATGCACTGGTCGTTAGCCATAGTGTCTACCTGGTGGTCATATAGTGGATGGTTGTGCTGTGTGTTACAGTGGTATGGACAGCTAATGTGATGTGGGTATGTAGTTTGTGGAATGTGAAATGCATGTTGGAGATTGGGATAGCCATGTCCACTGGCTCACGAGTATGGGCACTACTCAGGTTATGTGTTCACCTGTTGTGCATACCTCAAGGGCATTCCCTACATATTGGATGTGTCATGACAGATACAGGCTATGGCACTTGCATCGTGTCTTCCACACAGGTCATCCATGGGCCTGTGCATTGATATACTGTGGTCACTGTCGGTCCCATCCCACATACCACCCATACCCGTACGATCATATGTGTGTGTGGACATGTATGATAATGCTGCATTACCTAGCCCTCCTACATTACCTGCATTGTACAGTGGGTTCTCTTCGTTGTCACCTTAGAGTTCCAATGAGGGCCAGTATGGACATGATGGGTCATGTAATCCTCTCTCCGTTTCTACCCATTGGGGCCATATCTGCCACATTGGTGTGAGCACAGTGCCCCATGTGTGCCATGACACTGTTCTACATTTCAGCAACTGTATGGATATTTCCATAGGTGATACTGTGGTACTGTCTGTGCAGTGGTCCACATTGTCCAGCTTATCAGCAGGTATCCTACATGCCATATCGCCAACTTTGATATGAGGACATGCTGTCATGACACATATTCACCTGCATGGATGGTGTGAGTACCCACGACACAGCATACCCTACATCACTGTTGGTGTTGGCTGCATCACCATCACCAAGTGTATCACTGGTTGTCTCAAGAGTGCAACCTCCTATCCAAGCACACTTCCTGCCCCTCACACACTGGTCTCAGTGTTTCATTGACTGTCATATTGGAATTCCAAGGTGAGTAAGCCAAACCACCAAACCACAAAGTGGAACCCAATGGTTTGGATCTGTCTGTGTTGTCTGATGTTAACTATCCAGTGTGTGTGGGGGGGGGTTGGAGGTTGTTCATGTCAGTGATGGGTGCACAGCATTATCCTGTGTGGGTTCATACTGTACATTTTGTCGTGTGCCTGTGTTGCTGTTGTGTTGTACCACATGGGTGCATTTGTGTATGCTGTCATCAGTAGTATGTGTAATGAGTGTGTAGCCATTATATTTGTACAGATGATGGTGGCCTTTGTGCGTCATCTAGAATGGGTGGTAGATGTGTTTCCAATACATGCCTCCACACATACCATGTAATGGCATTGGAATAACTTGATTGTGGAGTGTCTGACATAGCGTAGGTCATTGTGGTGGGTAACAACATTGTTTACATGGTGGCACAGTGGCCACTGTACATTGTTATTGGGCTGTGCATATAACCATGGGGACCAGTCCCCACTGTTTATCTGGACCTATAGTGCTCTGTAATGCTATACATGTCTGTTCAATTTATGTGTGGTGGCCATTGTCCACTATGTGGAAGGTCTACCTGTAGTTGACTACTTCTGTCACCATCCAGTAAGTGAATGTGTTTGTTAAGACCGGTGTTCTGCCTGATCCACATCTGCTCCTCCATGTGTACCATCCCCTGATATGCACTAGGAGGATTGCAGCTGGAGCCTACAGGAGTGTCTGGTGGATGCCATTGTGGCACTGGCTTCTGATGCACTTGATAGTTGTCTACTGCCAAAAGTGAATTTTGGCTTCCTACCCCATTTTCATTGTGGTGTGCCTCTTGGGCCTGTGGGCGGCTCAGCATTGATGACCTCTATTGTCGATGTCTCTGTCTCTATCAGGGTGCTCTCTCTTTTGGCCACTGAATCATGCAGCTTGTACCTTCACCTGTTGTTTTGCTGATGGCTCAGCTTGCACTGTGTTGCCTGGTGCCTGCATATGCCCAGTGGATGTGTGAGTGCTAGTGCCCTGATCTGTTGTGGCCTTGACATGATGGCCATGTTGTGCTTTGTCACCATTTCCACAGACCACATCCTGGGTATTTCCATCTGCACCTGTTTTGTTGGTTAAGCATGATGGTCCATCATTCGGCACAGGAGCAGTGACATCCTCCTGTGCTGATGCGTCCCTTGCAGCTCTCTCCATGGTTTCCATGGTGGCATCGTTGGTTGCTGCCCAAACCTGGTCAGAACTGCATATCCTGAATTGTGCAGTGTAAATCTTGTGGTCTGAATAGCACCGTGCAATACAGGGATAGGGATATAATGATGCAAGTCAGGTTAGCACCATTCCTATGGCTGTGTTGCAGTTGCTGAGGAGTGAGGGATTAAGTCTGTGCTGGGAGGGCTTCCACCAAGCAGCTGCTGAGGTGAAGAGGATAGAGCCACAGGCAGCAGAGGGCGGAAGAACCCTGGTGGATCAGGGTTTGATTCCTGGTCTTGGGAGGCATACATCCTTTGCTTTTTGCATGCTGGCAGTGTATATTTATTTTTTTGTTTCTCCCCCCTCCTGACCACTGGGGGTACTGTGTCTGCCCCCCCATGCCATTTCCCATCCCTTGCACAAGGCTCCCACAAGATTTCATCCATTCCCTAAGTTGTCTCCCCCCGGAGGTGATTATAAATAGAAGGTGGGGTTCAGAGGGAGCAGCACCCTGCAAAAACAGAAATATTTGTCTTATTTTATGGTAGCAGTCCGTGTCTTCGAGGACCTCAACCATTTCTGCTGTTGTTGTGCTTGGTGTTTTGGTCAGGTGCTGTTGTGTTGAGCGGCATTATTATATCACTTTTCTGGACCACGCTGTTATGAGCTGCATGGTTCTGACCTAGTGCCTTTGCTGCCACTATGGCTTCTCCCATGTGTCCACTGGCATGATGGGTAACAGTGTCCGGTGCCTCTCTGTCTGGACACATGGCCATGGTGATGGCTTGAATGGCTGTTGCAATTGCATTCAATACATTTGCCTGAGCCTGTTGCTCCACAGTGTTGTGTTCAGTGGCATGCACCATTCGCTCTATGGTGCCTGTTTGATGTTGGATACACAGTTGGAGATCATGCAGGGTGGTGTTGAGGTCCACTGCATGAATCTCGCTGTCCCTTTGCAGTGCCTGCATGACATTCTGCATGCCTATGAGGTGTTCCTCCACCTGACCGAGGAGTGCTGCTGTGGTGAGGTTCAGCTCATACATAGTTGTGGATATGCCACTCACATCATGCTGTAGGACCCCCTGGGTGTCTACAACATCATGCAGTATTGAGATGTCCTCTTCCAGTGCTGCTGGCACATCCTGGGCGGCATGTTGTACTTTTTGTGCTTCCATCTCCATGTCAGGTGTTGTTGTGCTCCCTCCCTGTGTACCGCGCACACTGGCTATGTCACTAACATCACTGGATATGTCTCCATCACCTGCTTCTGTGGGGCCACATGTGGGTTCACTGTTGCTGCTGTGTTGCTCACTCTGGGAGGGGCTTACACAGACACTGTCATCGTGGGACTAATCTGCGTCTTCCTGTATGTTATGTGCCGCATTCATTGCCTCATCATCTGTGTCCGCCTCCTCCTCACTGTATTTTCCTGTGTCTGCACTCCACTGGTACTTCTAAGGTATGCATACACACCTTGGTGGCTGTGCAGCTGTGGCATCTCCATGTGTCAATGTAGTGGGTGCATGCTGCTGTGTGGTATGCATTGTTAAGACACCACAGGTGATATGCTGCCAGTTGCTTGACATGCCCCTTGCTTTGCTGTGGCCCCTGCACTCTTTCCATCTGTGCATCTGTCTGTGTTCAGTGTGCAGTGTGTGTACCTATCTTACATTACACAGGCCTCTGTCCAGGTGTAATATACTACACATGCATAGTGTGTGCCTCAGTGCTGCTGTTTCTACAGCCATGTGTGCTCACCTGTCACACATCTCATCTAGCACCCCACCCTTGTGTGCTTTACACCTGTTCCCTGGCTTACCCACTTACATGCTGCTTATTTATTTTCCTGTCATGTATATACCTGCTGCATGTTGTTGATGGAAAAGGTCCAGATCACCGTCACTCTCTATGGTCCTGTGGTGAGCTGTGTTGCCACACATTGCTCCTGGCTACTTAGGGGGATTGTGTTTTCTGGTCCACCACCTGTCCCACTGGTGCTGCGACTGTTGTGGGCCAGCTTCTTTTTTGCCCTCCATCTAAGATCATTGTATCTCTTGTGCAGCTCCCGGATGCTGCGCCTCTTTGGGACAAGGGCATTGACCTTTCAAGCCACCTCCTCCCAGGCCTCCTGTCTTTAGGCATGCAGCTCCCTTTTCCCACCTCTGCCAAGTAGTAGTTCTGTCTGTTGGATAGCTGTTTGCTGTCAGTTTGTTGTCAACATTAGTTTCAGATCCCCCTATACCTTCTACTGTTACATTCTGTTTCCTTTGCACATACTGCCCTGCCCCTCCACCTCCTCTATGAGGACATCTGTCTCTACCTCTGTGAAGTTTTGTTTCCTCCAGTGCCTCTCTTGCCTTCCCCTCACATGTGTCTGGTTGTTCTCCACCGTTGTCTTGTGTTGTAGGAGTACCCAGTCGAAAGCTACACCTTGATTGGTCATTGCCCACTTTTTATGATATACCATGTGTCATCACACTCTGCATCACAGCTTTCAGGCAAGGGCTCCATGTATCTGAATAGGGCTCACTGTGTGAGGTGCAGAGGGCCTATGGCACAAGCAGTGTTTGGCGCACTGTGCATAACTCAGAGCAGCTTTGTGAATCACGTACCAGTCCTTTAAACATTTTAGTCTAGTTTTATTGAAACAGAGTCTTAACTTTTGTATTAACCGATTAAACATAATGTGACATGTCTGACAAAACTTTATAAACCCTACATCACTTTTTTGTATTTTACATTGAGTATTTCAAATTTGTATTTTCAACTTATTTTTTTTTATCATGTAAGATTTTATTAAAGGTTTTTCAAGGTACAATCAGTCAACTAAGGGCACACACATACCATGTACAATTATGTCCACCATGCTACAGTCTTAAGTACAGTTTGCTACTAAGACCTGTTTGTAAAATAAACTTCCTTCATATACAAAAGGACATTCTATCCTATACCTAGGTAAGTAACTTATGCCTTATACAAAAATAAAGGGGGGGGGTGAGTAAGGTTTGGTTCACACTAGTCTCTATTGACCCCATATACTTGGAGTTCCTGCAACTTAACCTATCATGGTGGTACAACATATTTTAATATCCTATACATGTAGTTATTATCAGATGAGTATGTCTAACAAATGTCTATCAATCCAGCAACCCGGTCTAAAGCATTAGATAGTAGCAATAAGAGGAGAGATAGCACAGTGTAGTCTGGTAATAGAGAGTGGTGGGGGTCCTTGAGAGCTATCAGCTGGTGGGGGGATTTTGCAGCTCGGGAAGAGCCACCAAGCATATGTGGGAACTCAGATATGCCTTCCATTTTCTGTAGTACCTATTGAGCTCTCCCTTGGCCACTGCAGAAAGTCTCTCAAAAGCAGCCAATCTGGCCATGGCTGCATGCCAATGCAATAGAGAGGGGGGTACAGGTTGCCTCCATCTCAGTAGAATGGCCTGCTTGGCCTCCATTAGAGCTACTAAGAGCCAAGCCTTACTAGATGGAGATAGTGGGTGTAAGGCCAAAGTATCCCCTAAAAGGATGGAGTGGTGTTGGAGGGAGAGGGATTTACCTATAATCCGAGAGCAGTCATCCAATACCTGCATCCAAAAGGCTTGTAGCCTCAGGCAGGTCCACAGTATATGCAGCAGGTGGGCTGGGGAAGATTGGCATCTCCAGCAGAAATTGTGTGGGCTAATCTTTAAACTATGTAAGACCGAAGGACTTCTGTACCATCTGAGGAGGATTTTAAGTTGTATTAACTGACTCTTAGAGTCCTCATAGGCTGTGCAGGTGGCCCTGAGGCAATCTGACCACTGCTGTGGGGATATAGGGTGAAGCAGTTTACGCTCCCAGTCAGTCCTGCTAGATAAAGTAGTATCAGGCTGAGTGTCTCTGACGATTTCATAAAAGGAGCTTATAAGGCCTCGACCTGTCCTACATTTGGGGGGAGTGTTCAGGCAGCACCATGGTGACTGGCCTGAAGATTGTTTTAGAAGGGGGATTAAGGCACTCCTAATCTGCAATAACTTCCAGACATCCGACAAGGGTAAACTATACCGGTCTCGAATCTGTTCAAAGGACATGAGAGTGCAGGTATCTGAAAGGAGGAGGTCTCCTACCATTTGAACACCATTTATATCCCATGAGTTCCACTTAAGTGGCTTGTGATCCACTGTAATAAGAGGGTTACCCCAGAGCGGAGCATAACGAATGGGGGGGGAGTCTGAGTTCAGAACCTCAGTAAGCGCCATTGCTCTTCACCATGATCTACACGTTTCTATCATGATAGGTGTTAGCCGATGTTCCTCAGACTTTTTCTTAGATAGCAAAAAGTATAGGGTTCTATCTGTGGATATAGTTGCTTCCAAACTTGCCCACTGGGGTGGGGTGAGGTAGGGCAGGGAAGGAACCAGGTTGTGGCCTGAGCCATCCTGAAGGCCAAGCAGTAGCCTTTGAACCAAGGTAAACCAAGCCCACCTTTAGTCCAGTGGGCTTGTAATTTCATCCATCCCCATCTTGGGGCTTTACCCTCCCATAAGAAAAATGAAATTAGCTTATCTAGAGCTTTAAATGGTTTAGGGGTAATCGGGATTGAGCAGTTATTTAGTAAGTAGGACACCCTGGAGAAAACAAACATTCTGATGGTTTTGATCTTGCCTTTGAGAGTTAATTTAAGCTTCCTCCACCTTTGAATTTCCGTGGTTAAGGAAGTCAGAAGAGGGGAAAAGTTAGTTGACTCTATATCTTTCCAGGATGAGGGGATGAAAATCCCCAGGTAAGGAAACCCCTTAGGGGCCCAGGAAATGTCAGTACCAGCTAGACAGTGTCTACCACATGCCCCATTTAGGTGAGAAAGGGTGGTTTTCTTTTGATTTATCGTTAGTCTCAAAAGAGAGGTGAACTCCTGTAGGGTGGTCAAAATTGTTGGCAAGGAAATCTGGGGGTTGGAGAGTGTAAGGAGCATATCATCAGTGTATGCATTAACCAAGTAGGATGAATCCTGTACAGTCATACCAGTGATATTTGGAGTATTAAGAAGCTTTCTAATCAGTGGGTCCAGGGCTATTAAGAAAAGTAGGGGAGAAAGGGGGCAACCTTGTCTAGTCCCTCTTTGTAGTGTAAAGGGATGGGATGTATCCCTATTAGTGACAATTCGGGCTGTAAGTGAATGGTACAGTGTCGACATCCATGAGCAGAAGGAGGTCCCGAACCCATAAACCTTAAGAACGTTGTGAAGATATGCCCATTCCAGGGAATCAAATGCTTTGGCAAAATCTATCGCCAGCGCAGCTGCAGGGGCCTTGGACTGTAGTGCCAACCGCTTGAGATCCAACATTAATCGTAGGTTGTTGACACTGGATTTCCCGTTTCGGGACCCAGTCTGGGAGGGATGGATCAAAGCAGGCAGGATTAAGGATATTTTGGCAGCTATTTTGGTGTCAACTGATATCAGTGAGATGGGTCAGAAATTTTCACAAAGTAGAACATCAGATGCTTTTTTAGGAATCAAAGTTATAAGAGCCTTGCACGTGGTAGGAGGAAGCATACCATCATTTTGAGCTTCTTGTAGTATTAGTAGCAAAGGGGTGGTAATTTCATCTTGAAGAATCTGATAGAGGTCTGCCGACATCCCATCTGGTCCAGGGCTTTTCCTTTTGCCATCTGGGATATGGCAGTAAGCAGCTCCCTGGCTGTGATAGGGGCATCCAGATCTCTACGGTGATCCGTCGAGAGCTGAGGCAGTGATGTGCCCTGGCAGAAAGCTTGCAATCGCTGAAAGAACACTTCATCGGGAGTTGTGCTGTGGGATTGGTAGAGATCCTGATAGAAGCTATACATGTCCTCATTAATGGCCTTTAGTGTCACTACTAGCTTGCCCTGCTTGTTCTTGAGGGCCAGAATCCTGGAAAAGGCCTGCTGCTTCTGAAGCCAATAAACTAGCAGCTTCCCTCCTTTGTCACCTCCCTCCCAAGACATTTGATTGTCTCTTAACAATTGGCACTCTACCTTTTTATTCAATAACACGTTTATCCTGAATTTTAGGCCTGCAATCTGAGCCAGCGGGGGGGGGTTAAGTGGAGTCTTGGGGGAAACTTTGAACCGAAGTTCTAGATTAGTAAGCTCATCCTGCAGCTCTTGTACTTGTTTCTCTCTCTCCCTATTTTTGGCAGCTGAAAATGAAATGATTCTCCCTCGTAGGACCACCTTGAAGGCTTCCCATATGGTAGATGGGTGGGATTCTCCCGGAGTGTTAATAGAAAAGTATAGCTGCACCTCTCTTTCAATGTAATCCCGAAATGTTACATCCTGCAATAATAAAGGGTTGCATCTCCATCTTGTGGAGGAGTGAGTTTGGCCAGGTGGGGAGAAGGTAATCATTTACCGGGGCATGATCTGAGATAACTATATTACCAATGGTAGCATCTCTCACTCCTGTCATGGCTATATTATTAGTCTGCCAAAAATCTAGTCTGCTATGAATGCCATGGACCCCCGAGTAGAAGGTATAATCCTTTCCCTTTGGGTGGCTCATCCTCCAGGGGTCCCCTGAGGCCCACTCTGAGATCAGGGTGTTTAGGGTTGCAAGCACTTTGGGGTAGGATTGTGGCGTGTGGAGGGATTTACCTAAGAATACATCCAAGAGTAGGTTATGGTCCCCACCCATGAGGATTGGGAGGTCTACCTCTCCTTCTGTCGATTCCATAAAGACTTGATTAAGTTCGGTATAGACTTCACCTGCGTCAGTATTATACCCGTATACATTGGCCACTACAGCTTTGCTGCCTGGGTAGGACAACTTAACTGCTATCCACCTCCTCTGGGAGTCCGATTTCTGAGCCTCCAGCTTCCAAGGTCCCGTTCGCCGGAGAAGGATAATGATACTTCTGGACTTAGTGGTAGCGCAGCTAGTCAGTACATTTCTCACCCAAAGCTTCCTTAACCATTACACTGTATGGCTCATGAGGTGCATCTCCTGGAGCAGGGCTATATCTTCCTCTAGCGACTGTAAGTATTGCAAGACCTTAGTGCACTTAGCAGGGTGATTCAGCCCCTTAACATTCCAGGAGACACATCTCCACCCCCCCCGCACCATGGGAAGCATTGCCATCGATGGTCACCACCAAACAAAAGAAAAAGAGAAAAGAGTACTCACCCTATAGACAGCAGTACAGAGAGGCAACAGAGAATAAGAAGACGGAACCTGTCACCACTTCAGAGTAGGTCAAAGCATTCTACTAACCACAGGTGGATTGTGTTTAGGAAAAACTGGAGATAGCAAGTGTGAGTGCCTTACTAGCAATCTGTGTTACCTACGGAAGTCCTATTCAGAGTAAATAGAGAGAGAAAAATATATCTGAATTTAGGATTAATCCAACAGTGTCTATCCAACCAAATAACAATCTATAACAACAGTTATATAAACGTGTTAACCAGGAAAAGAAGTAAGAACTTAGGTATTGGTGCTGAGGTGAACATGTGTAAAGAGGCAAATATGCCCTATAAGCCACACTACTGCAGTCACCAAAGTGGAGGTGAGAGGGAAGTAGCACCAGTCTTTGGTACTCTGTCCCAGGCTGACTCCACATATCCTGCCATCCTGTCAGATCTGCCAAATCTAGGCTCACCAGACCATTTGCATCCCGCACCATCATAGTCCATTTAAAGACACAATGGGGGGGAGGGAGAAAAAGGGGAAGAAAACTGGGGAGTGGGAGGGGGCTCTTTAAGCCATCAATGCCACTATGGGTAATTATGGGGAGTTTAAAGTAAGTGTTGTCACACTTGAAACAACTGCATAATAAATGGGGTGTCAACCTTCTTAAGTGCATGTGTAGCACCACTAGGTGGAATCTAAAGAGCCCAGAGAGGGCTACACATTCTTTTCCAGGATATGGGTCATTATTAAGGGAATGGAGTTAGTGGCCTCAAGATCCGCTGGCAAGACATAAGGGGGCATAGGGGAGACACACTCCATTGGCCAGCATGGGGTGGGAGTGCCCTGTGAGGGTATCTGCGCCATTGACCACTGAACAGTGGAGAGGAGAAAGAGTGTCTCAGGTCATGGTTCTGCCTGCGTTGAAGCTAGATCGAGGCTCTAGTTCTTGAGAAAAGGGGTTCAGGAGATTTGTGGATGGCATAGGACGGCATATCGACAGCTACATAAATAGCTGTTATATAGTGTCATGGCAACCCTGATTCAACAGGTTAGTGCTTTTCAGTTCATTAGGCAAGAGTCTCTGCAAAAGTCTTAAGTCCCGGCTTAAGTAAGCTGTTGGTTGCAGCCTCCACGTCTTCATTTTGTTCCACCACTGATGCCCAGTCTAAAGGAACCAGATCAGTCAGCATATCAGTCCCATCCTCATCTAGTTGGTCCAGATGCTTCTCAGCACTCACAGTGAAAGTGTCAGCCCTCAGGAGTTTGGCAGGAGGGGAAGCAATAGTAGTGCTTGAGGCCAATGGTCGAGGACTTCTGGCCCACTGCCGTTGTCTAGCAGGCAAGGAGGGTTGAGAAAAATTCTGGTGCTTGGAGGGTGGACCAATTCTGGGCTTCTCAGCAGCTGAGGACATTGCAGGAGTAGCTGAGCATTGCCGGTCCGCCATTTCTCAGGTAGGCTCTGCATATCTACGAGTGGGGGAGCGCTTATTGGGCGGGCTTGTCCGGCTATGTTTAGTGTCCCATGGGGAGCTGACGTCTGTCCTATTTGTTCCCTGATCCTTGTGGTTCCTTGGTTCCCAGAGGCATCTGGGAGAGGTAGTTTTTGGGAGCATACCCGGCCAGTGGTTTCTGATCCAGGCCTCAGCATCCTCAGGAGACTCTGCAGTAAAGGATTGTCCATTTTTGGAGAAGTGCAGTACAGTGAGGCCCTTGAACCGGTACTGTATCAAGTTTACATTAAGTATTTTCTTCAGGGGTTGGAAAGCCCAGCATTTGTCTGCCACTTCTTGGGTAAAATCTCTGTAGAACGAGGTGGTGCTACCCCTCCAGATTAGGTCCCCTAGGTCTCTTGTGGCTCAGAGCAGACGATCCTTAACAGAGAAGTACAAGAAATAGGCAATAATAGTCTGAAGCCCCCTAGAATTGGTTGAGCTACCAGGGGCCTGATGTGCCCTCTCTATCCCCACTGGTTCTTGTCAACACTCACCCAATAACTGCGGAATCCACTAGTTTAGAAACCTCTCCATGTTTGGGCCTTCCATCCCCTCCGGTACCCCCAAAATCCATAAATTATTTCTTCTGCTTTGGTTTTCTTGGTCTTCTGCTCTCATCCATAATCGATCTAATTTCCTCTCATGGTCCCGCAGCTTCTGTAAGATAAATGAGTGTTGCTGTTCTAATTCCTCTGTCCGCTGTTCGAGGACATTGTGCTTGTCCTCCAGGCGGTGGACGTCGGCTACATTCCCAGCAAGCAAAGTGCCAGTGGTGTCTACATTGACCAGCAAAGCTTCTAGCATTTTCGTAATGTTCACCAAGGCTTCTCCTACCTGGGCCTAGTTTTCAGTTGGCAGGTTAGCCTGCCTCAGGGATTCTGCTGGATTGTTTGTTGGCGGCTCCATCTTGCTACTATAGATATGACCAATGGCCTGCTCGAGCCCGTAGGCGGTCAGTAGAGAGTGTGGGCACCGGGGCTCCCTGGAGCAATACAGTTGCCTCAATATTTGTGGGCACTATCAGTTACGCTTTGGTGGTTGTTGCTGGAAAAACTGGAGTCGAGAAAAAGAAAAGCCCACGTAGCTCCTTTTATACAAACGTGGTTCCCCCTGCAGTCCTCACCAAGCACTTATGCGGCCTAGTGGGAGTAGTAGCTCTGATGGTTATGCATTGCTGAAATAATGGTGCATAGGTATTTTCCCCAGGAGCAAAAAAATTCTGGAGTGGCGACAGTGGTAAGAGGGGTTTGCCCATATCAGAGATCAACGATTCAGCCCATCAGAATGGGCGGATTCCAGACACTAGTTCATCACACTGGGGCAGAGAGTAGAAATTATGCTACTATTTTCTACAGGGTCCAAGCCATGCCCCCTTATTTTCAACTTATTAATAGTGAAAATTGTACAGAAACAGATATTTTCCTTTAGACATCATCTTCTCTTTGTGCTTAGGTACATGTGCTGTATTAATCTGCTTGTGACATCATAATTATTTTCATGGCAACCATTTGTGAATCATAAATAGAGGATTATGACAGCATGTGACAACAGGCAGCAGGAGTCAATTAAGTCTAAAGGACAAGGATTCTATATTTAAGCAGCTTTCCTTAGCAATGAAGAGGAGAAGATAAATGCAGACTAATAAAAGTGATGTAAGCAGAACTGTGTGTAATGTTTTGTTTTACCTCTAAGAACTGTCACACTCTTTTTAAAGAACTTTTGGTGCAAATAGCCATGGTGGAGAAAAGATAACCTTAGTCCCAACTAATGCAGGCAGTTCCATATCATTTATATTGCGACCACCAGATATTTCTAAAACTCCTTTACTACAGCATAGTCCACTTATACTGGTCACATTTAGTACAGACAATGAAGTATAATGGGCAAATTTCACTTTTCCCATATCATCATGTACTGTACACCAGGGTATTCATTCAAAATAGCATGTGAAATATAAAATGGTGAAATGCCACTGTCAATGTCAGCGCAAGCATTAATAGTGAGTTGTGCTTATTAGCATGTGGCTTTAATTTTGCTTGTGTAGCTCTTTGTTAGGCTGAGCAGTGTAACTTCCTGATTGTGCAATGGTTGACTGCGCAGGCTGTGTGGCTTAGAGGTTAGAGTGACAGGCTTGGAATGGCATTAGTAAGTCCATCTGACCTGAGTTTGCATCTTCCTCCATATTTTTACTTTTTTTTTACCATTGCCCCAACTTTGTCCCCTCTGAGTTGCACCCCCACCTGAATTTCTCCCCTCCCGAGTTGCTTCCCCCATGGAGTATATTTAATCTGCCGATCAGAATTTCTCCTCCCTGCCTGAGTTTCATGCCTTGCAGAGTTTATTTATTCTTCCCACCCACCCAAATTTCTTCCTCCTGTCTGAATTGTCTGCAATGTGGAGTTTCATTAGAGAATATGCCCCCTTCAAGTTCCATGTGCCTTGGAGTAGCATTGTGCAATCTTCTCACCCCCCATGACTTTCATTCACCCTGACTCGCAGCACTCTCTGTACCACTCATTATTTTTCATCAACACTGCTTTCTGTCCCACAGTTTTCTCTGTGCAGCTTTTGACCATGCTGTTATTTCATAGCTCTTTTGACCTAGACCCTCCAACAGACAACTAACAGTACTAAAAGCACCTTTACAGTCATAGTGCTGTGCAGAATGCAGAATTCTAACAGCAAAGTTAGCACAGAATGACCATTCCACTGGTGGGATTTCCACCAGAATTTCACTGGTTCTTCTACAGAATTCTGCCTGCTGTGATCAGTGAAATAATATTCTGTGGAACAGCATTTTTTCCACAGAAAACCATTCCACAACCATTTTTGTGGAAAGTATTGAGATCCGAGGAATAAACTTCCATAGAAATGCTGTGGAAAATCTCATTCTGCATTTTTCTGTTACAGAATTCAGCCATTCCATTTCCTTTGAAATTCAGCGGAATTTCAAAAATTCCACTAAATTTTGTTCTGCTGAAATGTGAAAATTCTGCGCAGCACTAGTCAGTTAGCACATCCTTAGTGCTAGCCTGAATGGGCATGAAAGGCATGAAAAGCTTGTGTTTCTGCCTAGCATTCACTCTTGTTTACATTCTCTCTCACAACCTTTGTTTATGTTCTCTAGAATGTTTATTATTTTAGTTATAAATTAGAGACTGTATTTAGTTATGATTGGCTTCTTACCCGCTACCCTGAAAACTGCTTGCTACCTTAAGGGCTATCACATGCTAGCTGCTGAATTTTTATATTTTGGGAGAGTTTTTGTAGAAGTAGCAATAGGGATCTCTCTTATTTGAGAGAGAGGAGGAATTGTAGCAGAAATATTTTTTAAGTTTCTATTCTTTAAGTTTTCTTGAAGCGACGGATTGCTACCCTGAAAGCTACAGCACACAAGATGCCAAATTCCTGTGCTGAGACTGGAACACCAAAATGAACAGGAGCACTCAGAAAGAGAGAGATGATTGTGGTAGTGAGCAACTGAACAAGCAAAGGCATCATAAATTCGAAGGTGATTATTTGTTCCTCTTTTTTTCTTTTCTTTTCTATAGCTAGGACAGTTCTGGATGCTAAATAGGAGTCATCAACAGTGGGTGGAGTTGCAAGCTATGAGTGACCAATCACTTGTGGTTGGCGTTCTCGTGCAGCAGTCATGGTAACTTGTTACTACAGCATACTGTATATTGAACAAAATACAAAAAAGGTATACTACTGTATAACTCTAAGAAGTATGCAAATCAGCAAAATAAATAATCAGCTGAGCTCTGTAATGCTGATGGGGGAAGTGTAACTGTAAGTATAACAATCTAGAACAAAGGTGGTGAATCAGTCGGCAAGGAAGTCATCAACTAGATATTTTGCTTTGTCTAGACAGCTGCCTACAATGGACAAAACATCCCTACACAAACGTATCAGTTGCAAGCAGCTTGCAATGTAATATGGTTGCCTTATGGCAGTGGAGGTGACTATCTACCTAAGTGCCTCAGTAGTAGTCAATAAGGCAACTCAGAACTGTCACTATAAATTGGATGCCATCAACTGTGAAGAGTTTAGTGAACATCAGAGCAGGAAATCAAGTAGTCAGACTGAAGAAAGAGGAGGATACACCAACATATGTGAAAGCCTTTAGGAAGGATGCTTCCCAAGTACATCAACATTGTACCAAATATTTGGCCTGTTATAGGTGATTTTTCTGTAGAGGAAATAATAATGTATGTTAACCCATTACCTCCTATAGCACCATATGAAATCTGAACCATCCTTTTAGCCTGATACAAAATAGCCACCAAAGGCAATTTCTAACCAGTTTAATAGCACTGTGAAGCATACTTTGCATTATTGGCTCATTGTGAACACAACAAATGGATCAAGTTGTCGAAGTCCAAGTTAGTTAACGCACTTGACTAAACAGTATCTATTTTAGCAGCATCTTAGTAGTTGAAGTCCCAGAGAGAACTGGGCTGAGGCCACAACCTGCTGAGCTAGAGTAATAAATATTCATTGCTTGAATTTTGCTTCCCTCAAGGCCTATACCACCACGTAGCATGCTCACCACGTAGCATGCTTTACCGCTATGCAAAATACTACATTCTCCATTCAAATTATATGTATATCTAAAAATAATAATGCAGCAACAAACAGACTTAACTAAAACACATCATATTTATGGCTTTATATTGCACTCGACTGAAACTTAATATCTTCTGATGCATTTGTAGGTGAAGCCTGCAAAAAAAACAAGGAAGAGTAGGGGTTACTAGATGGGAGGATGACATGTTCACAGTGCAATTAAGGACAAAATAAGATAAATAAAAATTAAGTTGCAAATAACACAGTTTCTAAATAAATAATATAATGTATATTTATGGTGTGGTCTGCAGAGAAATCCAACCTAGCTAAAATGTTATTGTACCACAGTTACAAGGTCTGTGGTACATTTCCAGCTGATCACAAACCTTCGTGCCACCTGATTTTTTCCATCAAGTACTACCATACAAACATCAACTGAACTGAATGTGAAAGATGGCTACAGAGTTGTTGTTGAAAATAGCCAACCACTGCAACCAAGCAAGAGGAAATTAAAATGAAACAAAACAGGTTAAGTAGACTCAAACTATTTAAATTTTGATTTGACTTTGTTTTGTATTACTTACATTTCAGTCACTGCTACACACTGCTGCCAATGTTGCCAACTCTCCTTTCCCTGTTGCTGCTGTTACCAATGCCACTTTCACTCTGTTTCAGTTACTGAAAATAAATGGTAAAGCAGCTGTACCCATATTTGTTATTCACCATATGGTTTGTTTTTAGGAATTTGTTTTTTTTTTTCTAGCAAAATATCAAGATACTAATTTTTCTTTTCATTTTCATTCACTACTCAGCCAACATACAGGATTTTGACATTTTTGTAAGTTCCCACTCCTGTGCCATGCCCACCATAAAAGTAAATAAATAAATAAATGTTTTGGTTCAGGGCAGTGCTGTTTACTATTAGAAACATGTGGCAGCACCATCCTAAAACATCCACAGCATGAATCCAGTATGTACATTCAGTGGGTAACCTCAGTGGAAAAGATTTTTAACATCTGTGAGTGGTGGCCATCTTTAATGATGTGATTCATTTAATTACAAAGTTAGCTATACAAGCTGTTTTAGAAATATCTGTGAGAGCTAAAAATACACAGACATTAAATCTATGGCTGTCAGAAATAAATGCAAAAAAACTATATGATGAAATTTTTACTGAAAAATATTGCTGCTTTAAATAAAATAAATGTCTCTCCTTGTCTCACATTACCACTATATATATATATATATATATATCTATATATATATAGATATATATATATATAAAACTGTGGATATGCAACCATCAGCATGTGAAGCTTGTGTTGCCAAATGCCACCTCAAGTTTTTGTTTGCATCAGACCTCTCGAGTGTCACTCTCCAGGTGAATGATATGATAATCAGAACCCCTTGGTGGCAATATGGGCTTGTCCCAGATTCCCCCCTTTTCCCTCACAAAAAGACAGAGACCATTGTTTGTTGTTGTGCTCAGATTGGCAATTAATTTATTTATATTCATATTTCCATATTCCATTTCCATTTCTTTATTATCATATTTTCAAATTTTCATATATTTCCATCCATATATCAATCTCTGATTATCCCTCCCCCATGTGAAAACCTGGGTGCCTTCTTCTTCTCCTTTTTCATTAGGTAACGGTGAAAACCGAGACCGCTTTCTCCTTCATCTTCTTCCTCTTCTTGTGTTATTCCTTTTTTCTTCCCCCTCCCCTCCTCCCCTCCCCTTTTTCTCCTGCCATCCACCTTTGGCAGTCCATAACCATATTATCACCTGCCATCCACCTTTGGCAGTCCAAACTGTCCGACCAGACACTTCTGTCATGCACCTTGACAGACCCACCATACAGTCCCATCTTGACTGTCTTCCCCTTTTGCTCTGCCTAGTAGGGTGGGTTGGAGGGATCAAAACTCCAGGAAAAAGTGGCTGAGGCCCCCTTGTGCTGTCCCTTATATACCTCCCTTCGCCCTTCCCCTTCCTGTTACCTGCCCATTGTTCTGTCCCTTAGCTCCTCCCCTTCCTTCCCCCTCCCCTTCTGAGCACAACCATTCTATGTAGGAGGGAAGGGGTGCACCAGGACAACCTGGTCTGACCCCTAAAGGGCAAACTCCATTGTCCCGGATTCTCCCTTTTCCTCACAAAAAGACAGACCATTGTTTGTTGTTGTGCTCAGATTGGCAATTAATTTATTTATATTCATATTTCCATATTCCATTTCCATTTCTTTATTATCATATTTTCAAAATTTCATTTATTTCCATCCATATATCAATCTCTGATTATCCCTCCCCCAGGTGAAAACCTGGGTGCCTTCTCTCTCCTTTATCGTTAGAGTAACGGTGAAAACCGAGACCGCTTTCTCCTTCATCTTCTTTCTTTTCTTGTGTTATTCCTTTTTAGTCCCCTCCCTCCTCCCCCTTTTCCCCACTAGCCAGTCTCCATCTTGCATTGGATGGCTGGCTTCCTCACTAGGGTGCCATTCTTCCTTACCTCAGGGAAGATCCTTTTTATCCTCTCCTTCTTTCCTCTTTTTTTTTATTTTATTTTCCGTTTTTTGCATGTTTCTTCCATGCTTCTATAAAGCCCATTGTTTCTGTATTGAACATGTCTATGGCTAGGTCTGACAGGTGCACACCGTCTGACCTGTAGAAGTCTTCTACCCATTCTTCTACCCCCCTCAGTATCACCTGTCCTCCCATCTGCCTTACCAATGTCCCAAACCTCCTATTCATTTTTCTCCTGGCCCTCTCCACTGCTCTGTGGCTGTGCTCCTGCCTCCAAACCCTCCTTGGTATCATATCCAACCAGGCGAGGCACACCTGAGGCCACCTCTGTCGTATTGCTCCCAGATCCTTTTTTATTTGTAAGTATGTGTCTACCCATGGCCTGCCTGCAAGGTCGTTACCCCCTAGATGTATTATAATAATTAGATCTGGACTGGGCCACTGTTCCTTGAGTTCTTTCAAGGTGGGAAGCAGCTGTGCCCATCTCATCCCCCGTATGCCCTGCCAGACCAACCTATACTGTTTCACATCTTGGTACAGCTGCTTTCCCCCAGCCTTCTTCTCTGCTCTTTTCCCAGCCCAATAAATATAGGAATGGAGGCAGATCCAGACTTCCGTGATCCTCCCTCTACCTATGGGATTCAAGCAAAATTCATTATTTTACACATGTTCTTAGTGTCATCCCCGTATTCTTCCCCCCCCATTTTTGTCCTCCCAGCCCTTTAACTGTTCTTGCTCCCCCCTCCGCAGCTCTGCAGTTCATGCCAGGAGCACCACCTTCAAGTTTATATATATATTTTTTTTTCTTTTACTTCAGTGCTCTAATGTATCTCTTATAACTGGCCGATTGCCAGTGTCCCTTTGCCAATATTCCATTCACCATCTCTCCCGCTGCTGCCCATTGTGAAGCAGCCCCAATCTGCAAGGAATGGGATGAATAATTAGCCGGGTCTTCCCCCATGAATAGCATGCCCTTTTTGAGTAATGCTGTGACTTGGTAGCCGGTGACCCTTCTTCCATCACCATGTGCAAATAATTTCCCAGTCCTGTTCCCAGGCTCTGCGGCGAAAGCCCACAGAGCCTATACCAGGCATATTGCACCCTCTGCTTGCCCTTTCAGTGTCACTATGCAACCTGGCCCTTTTTAATCTGTTTTTGACCTCCTAATCTTGATCCGCATCTCTGTCACTCCCCAGCTTTTATCTTCCCATTCTAAGCCCCACTTCCTTGTCTTCTCTCCCATGGCCTACCACCTCGCTCACTCTCATGGCCCCTGTGAACATAACCACATAAATTGTGTGAAATAGCTGGGCCTCAGCCTTTGATCTGCATATTGCCGGGAGCACGTCCTTCAGCTTTATTAGCCACTGCTCCGCTATAGGCCTTCTATTATCCGCTAGGCCCTGTTTCAACCTGCTCCATCCTTGCATCATTCTTCTGATAAGTAATGATTTTGTCAGGTCCTTCCACCCTTTTAGACTGCAGATAATGCTAATTCCTGCCAAATAAACTCCCATTGTGGTGTGGGCTGTGCCTTTCTGCCACTGCTCCACAGTGAACATTCCCAACTGTTCCTCAGTGAGTGGCCTACTTACCTCCATCTGGTGCTCTGCCCTGAATGTTTGAAACACTTGCCAGGCCCCATCATAGGCCCTCAGAGTCCGAGGCACCCATAAGCTCTGAAACAACAGTTCTGCTCCTTCTTGCCAATGTCCCAGATGTTCGTTGGTATGGGTATTTTTTGTTCTTCTGCTGCCAGTGCCAGCCTCCAAAACAGTCCAGCTGCAGATGTGAAAGGCTGTCAGTCAGGGTATTGTGTACCCCTTCTATGTGTTGTGCTCTGAATGACATGTTCAGCTGCAAAGCCCTTAAAACTAATAGTCATAATACCTGCATGACTGTGTCTGACCTGGCTCCCCTGTTGTTCAGAACATCCACCACTGCTCTGTTGTCACACCAAAATGTCACTTTCTGATTCCGTAATTCCTCCCCCCTGACCAAGGTACACGCCCATATGGGCATGATCTCTAGTAATGTTATAGCTCTCACTTTCCCATCCCTCACCCAACTGGCAGGCCAGGGTTCTGCGAACTATTTACCCCTCAGGTAACCCCCCATTCCTAGCCCCCCAGCGGCGTCTGTGTAGAGATCAAGGTCTGTGTTGTATAGCCGCTCCTCTTGCCAGAAACAGCACTCATTGTATTCCTTAAGGAATTCTTCCCAGATTTTAAAATCCTCCCTAACGCCTTGGGTCAGGTCCACCCAGTGATGTGGTCTGGTGACCCCTGCTGTAGCCCTAGCTAACCTCTTCGTGAATGCCCTTCCTGGTCCGATGGCCCTGCATGCAAAGTTCAGGTGCCCTAGTACCTGCTGCACCAGCTTTAGTTGTACCCATCTCCTGTTGGTGTGTACTTGGATTAGCTCCTTCAATTTACTTACTTTTTTGTCCGGTAGTCTAAATACTTTGTTCGGGGCATCTATCTCAAACCCCAGAAATGCCATAATCCTGCTGGGCCCCTCTGTTTTTTCTGGTGCCAGTGGGACCCCTAGCTCTCAGCACAATTCCTGAAACTTACCCAGCATCCTTTGTGTCTCTCTTTTTCCCCTACTGATGAAAAGAAAATCATCCAGATGAGGGAGGAACGGAGACCATGTGATGCAGCACGCTGAGTAGCAGCTCACTAGTTCAGCTCCTGTCGCCTGGCTTTTTAAATGAGCCCAACTGAAGTATTTAAAATAGTTTAAGACTATTATTTTTGAGTCAAAAGTTTGATCGCAATCAGAGGAGGAGTCCGGTTTGCTGGAATGGAAGCGGAGATGCGCTCGGCGCCCCCAAAACACACCCCGCCGGTTTCCCCAGAGAAACAGAGCAAATGGCCTAAGGCCCACCAAGGCCATGGTGGCAAGTCATCAGCAATCAGCGCCATCTCAGTCAAAGAACCTGAAGAGACTCCCCTCACACTAGAACGGTTTCTTACTGAATTCACACCGTTCAGGGAAGATGTAAAATCCCTAGCAATGGAGATCAAACATATAACTGCGACGCTGGAAGATCTATCCATGAGGATCGCCGACAATGAAGCCTGTACAACATCGCTGGAGAAAAGAGCAGATTGTTTAAGCGAGGAGGCAGTGGATATGCGTCATAGGATTAAAAAACTAGAGGCTAAACCGGAGGACTTGGAAGGAAGGAGATGCAGAAATAACGTGGTTATCCTTGGCATTCCAGAGAAGGAAGAAGGCCCAAATACCATCAATTTTGTTCAAAGGCTAGTGGAAAAGTTAGCTGACCCCTCACCTTTTGGAAAGGTCTACATGATTGAGTGAGCTCATAGAGCTTTCCGACCCATGCCACCATCCGGAGCTTTGCCTCGACCGATCATATGTAGATTTTTAAACTTTCAAGAGAGACAGTATTTGTTGAAGAAAATAAAAGAGCTGCAAGAAATTAGGTGGGAGTGAGTAAAAATAAGGATAACACAGGATCTCCCTGCCTCCGTAAGGCTTCGTCACACACAATTCCACCAAATAGTTTCAAAGTTAATTGCAGCTGGCATAAAGTTTAAAATGGGATATCCTGCCAGACTGCAAGTGCTGCTGGAAGTGTCCTGGTCCACATTTGAAGAGGTGGAGGTTGCCAAAACTACCCTACAGAAGTCCCTGCCAGATCTGTTCAGTAATCCCTGAGGACATGAGGTGAAATGTTGTGCAGCTGTGTCCTATAGTCCTATAGAGAGCAAACAAGATAATTCTTAATAGAGTTTCCGATAATTGTTACTTAGAAGGCTGCTTTCCCCTTCTTCATTAGGTTTAAGAGACTCGCGACCCCCAATAAAGCTGTGCCGAAAATTGAGGCTTAAAGACTTTCAGTTCAAGAAGGAGCCCACTCATACTGGACAGTGCAC
The DNA here is from genome assembly GCA_016271365.2 of Neoceratodus forsteri. NCBI lineage: Eukaryota > Metazoa > Chordata > Ceratodontiformes > Ceratodontidae > Neoceratodus > Neoceratodus forsteri. The sequence goes on along the minus strand of CM057449.1, from coordinate 934,141,324 downwards.
CCTAACCTAAAATCGGGATCCTGACTTTGCAAGGGCTCCACTTCATCGGCAGGGAGCTCGCATCTGTTTGTTGGAGGAGAGAAGGGTGCGATAATGATCCGCTACCACAAGAGGTCACTCGAAGCCAGAGGAAAGGACTATTCGCTGTAGTGAACAGTGAGTCAACACAGAACTCTCTTTAGTTTGTTTAGATATCATAGTGCATTTTTTCAGATCTCCGGGGCTAATGGAGTAGTTAAATTAAGTATTGCCTCTTGTTGTTTTTACCGCGCAGTATCAATGGCAAGGTTTTGATGTTGGCTGTAAGCCCTGTTTCATTATGGTATTGGGGGGTAGTGCGCAGTGTATTATAATAAGCAAAGAGGCTTTTACAGTTTTAGTTTAATGCAGCTCTGATGTCAAGATAAAACTCATTGCTGAACCAAGCTTAATATGTTCTGTTTAGTAGAGGAGTACCTGTCAAATGCTACACGGGCGTTAAAAGGTATACGCGTGGGTTCACTGCCAGTAGGAAGTATGAAAACATGTGTAAGGTATAATCCTTGACCGGGGTCAAGTCTAAATAAATGGAACTGAAATTCTCCCCCCCCCTTTTTTTTTTCTAGCATTTTCTCCCCTCCAGCTGGGGCTTATTAAGGTATTATAGAGTTGTTCATTAGGCATGGATAAATGCAGTTTCTCACTGCTAGGTAATGCCGCAGCCAGCCCTTTGGTATGATTTCACTACATTAATATTCCTACAACCAAAGTTTGCAGTTTATAAATGTTGCTGTTTTCTCTTCATTAGAAGGGCTAGTTTGTATTATTATGTTAGGGGTTAATTAACAATAGGTGCATTCTGGTTTCCCTGAAGCACTAAGTTGAGCTTTCATAAGATTTACTCTAGTTTTATATTGACTCTTCCTTGAGAGTCGGGGGGCGGGGTGGAATAGCTGGGAGAGTAGTGAAAAGTGGTTCTGCACAAAGTGGGAAGAATAGAACGGGGGGTAGGTTGGGCTAGTTATCAGGTAGGGTTATTATCCGTCATAGGGTCAGGTGGGTTAGATATAGGGGAGATATTAAGGGGATTGGGTAGAGGTCAGGGGATAGGGAATGGGGATACGGTACAGCACAGTGTACATAGATTCTATTACAGCACTACTACTATTTTTTCACTTATATACTTCTGCTGGGTCACACAGACAAGGGTTAATGGCTAAGTTATTGAATGTCATAACATGGAATGTGAAAGGGGTTAGACATAAAACCAAACAATACTCTATTTTGAAGCATTTAAATTTGTTTGCTGCGGAGATCATGTTTTTGCAGGAGACACATTTATTGGATGTTGAGGCCACAAAATTACGGAGACAACAAGTGGGTCAGGTCTTTTCAGCTGAGTGCTCTATGAATAGTGGTGGCACGATGGTTTTGGTCCATAGGAAGCTTCCCTTTACTCTGACTAAATTAATCAAAGATCCCAAAGGTAGATTCATTTTTGTTATAGGTAATCTATTTGCGAAAGAACTACTCCTAGGGAGTATTTATGGACCAAACCAGGATTCTCCTAGATTTTTTACACAAATTATTACATCCTTACTTCCTTTTCTCTCGATTCTGATGATATTGGGTGGGGACCTCAACCTGGTGTATGACCCGGTGCTGGATAAGACCGGACTCGGTTGGAGGGGACTGTCTCCGGGCCAACGTGCTTTTAGAGATCTATTGGACCAACTTGGACTGTGTGATATTTGGAGGGTATTACACCCCTCAGATTGGGAGTATACTTTTACTTCTCCGGTCCATAAAACATCGTCCAGAATAGACTATGTGCTTATTTCTCGAGCATATATTCCACAAGTTATTGATGCCTCGATACAGCCCGGACCCCCATCGGACCACTCCCTCGTATGTTGTCAGGTAACTGTAGATCCTCCGATTAGAGGTGGAGGAAGATGGAAACTTAACAATCAACTCCTTAAAGATCCTAAATTGGCTCGCACAGTTCAGGACCATAAAGATCAGTTTATCGTGCTCAATCAGGGTACAACTCAAAGACCGGACATTGAGTGGTGTGCTTTTAAAGCCTACTTAAGAGGAGTATTCATTAGTTTAGCCTCTAATAGGAAAAAAGCAAGAGAGAATCAGATGTCCCAACTATTGTCTCAAATAAGGATCATAGAAAAAGACCTGTCCCCCACCACACCTGATGCCACACCTCATAAGCTCATTAAATTAAGGGCAGCTTATCTTGAATTGCTTCGTAAAAAAGCGGAGTATGCTATCTTAAAAACACAGGCATCATTTACTGACCAAGGGTAGAAAGTGAGACACCTCTTGGCTCATAGAATTAAGCAAATAGAATCCTCTAGATACATAGCATCCATTCAATCTCAATCAGACGGACTTTTGAAGACCGTCCCGAATTAAATTATATCTGAATTCCTTAAATACTATACTGACCTATATGGTCCTATGGCTGACTCCCCAACTCAGATTCAACTAGACAATTATTTAAGGGAGGTCAACTAGCCTAGCCTTACCGAAGATCAGCAAAAGGCATTAATCTTACCTATTACAAGTCAAGAGATATCTAATGTTATAGGCATTTTACCCTTAAATAAAACCCCAGGGATAGACGGTTTCTTAGCTTATTTTTACCAATGGTGTAAGACCTCCATTATCCCTTTGTTGCTTCCCTTATTCCAGTATATACTCTCGGGGGCTCAAATAGATGCTTCTCTCTTTGAAGCGTTAATTGTACTTATTCCTAAGCCGGGTAAGGTGCCTGAATTGGTCACCAACTACCAGCCGATCGCCCTACTGAATCAGGACATTAAAATACTGTCAAAATTAATAGCGTGCCATCTTAATTTAATTCTCCCTACCATTATTGGACCCAAACAGGTGGGCTTTATGAAGGGCAGATCCTCTTCGGACCACCTCCGTACCCTGGCTCATGTCTTCTCGGCGTCCAGAGACGCTCCCTACCCCGCTGCCTTAATCTCCCTGGACACCAAGAAGGCATTTGATAGGGTCAACTGGCAGTACTTATTTCAGACTCTAAAGGCCTTTAAATTTCCTAATACATTCCTGACTTGGATTAGATCCCTCTATCATTCCCCTATGGCGAGGGTATCGGGGAACGGAGTCACCTCCGACCCATTTACTCTTCATTCGGAAACTAGACAAGGTTGCCCCTTTCCCCTTTACTGTTCAACATATATTTAGAGCCATTAATCTGTAAATTGCAGGCTTGCCCAGAAGTGCAAGGAATTCCGATTCACCCATGTGAGGTCAAAGTCTCCGCTTATGCAGATGATCTACTTCTTCAAGTAGCTAATCCCGTCTCTTCTATTCCCCCAATGTTAAACATCATAAAATCCTTTAGCCTAGTCTCCAATTATAAATTAAATGTAAATAAAACAATTGTCTTCTCTCTTAACCACAAGCTTTATAAAGCGGATATCCTTAAACTGGGACTTGCCTGGAAACAGGATTCCCTAAGATACCTGGGTATTGAATTATCAAGACTCACGGGAGCCACTATCAAATTGAATTTGGACTTTCTGCTTCAGGTGATAACCCACAATCTTAATAGGTGGGCCTCCCTTCCAATTTCTATTTGGGGGAGAGTTAACCTGCTCAAAATGAATGTATTCCCAAGACTTTTTAACCCCCTGTCAATGCTTAATGTCTGGCTTCCTGTATCGTGGTTCAAGAAGGTAAACAGTCTCTTTTTAGAGTTTATCTGGGCTAACAAGACCCCTAGGATTGCATTCCATAAATTAGGGGCACCAAAGCTGAGAGGTGGCTTGCGCTTGCCCCATCTAGGGCTCTATTTCTGGGCTAGTCACATTAATAAATACCTGAGATGGACAATACCCATAGCAACAAGTTATACTCCGTTATGGCTCAAACTAGAACTGGCTCAAATTTGTAAATGTAGTGTAGACCCAGAAGCCCTCCTTTATATTAAGGAGAATCTCCTTCCCAGCAGATTAAAGAACACTCCCATAGCACTGTCCATCAGGGTCCACTCTCAACTATGTCGTTTTCTCAAATATAATAATAAAGGAGACTTAAATCAACCCCTGTTCGGTAATCCTAATTTTAAGATTGATGACAAATATACCTCCTCAAATCAGTTACCCCAATTAATGGGGATCCCATTGCATACTTTAACAGGTGAAGACGATACCTGGTTATCAGGCCAAAGTATAATGCAAAAGTTTAACATCCTAATTAAGTATTTTTTCAGAATCATCCAAGTGAGACACCTATTAATTAAAGTATTTGGGCAAAAGTTAGACCCATATACAGGCCCTTCCCTTCCAGTAGATTTGATACATCTGGTGGGCTAGCAGAAAGCTGTCTCCAAAATGTACGGTATCTTGTTTGATCGGTTATACCCAGAATGTTATGGTCTGACCCATTATTGGTCCCCCTACTTTCCCGGTTACAACATTAATTGGGCCGACCTCTGGTATAATTGTCACAAATTCATAACGCAAGATAGATTAAGGCTGATGCAGATGCATATTCTGCATAATTTATATTTTTCTCCCCAAAAAATGTTAAAATTTGGCCTAACACCTTCTTCCCAGTGCGTGAGATGCTCTGAATATGAGGGCACCCTATATCATATTTTCTGGTCCTGTCCCAAAATAGTACCTCTTTATACCACCATTCAAAATAAGACTGACTCCATTTTGGGACTGGAGGATCTTTTTAAACCTGAAATATGTATCCTGGGTGACTTCTCTAGCATCAGATTTCATAACAGGAAATACTACATGGCCTTGATATCTATGTCACTTAAGAAAGTAGTACTACGACACTGAAAAGACCAATCTGAAATTACCTATGGGGAATGGTTAACCGAGCTTCTTGTGAATCTCAGAACGGAGAAGGCTATTGCAAGCTTAAATAATAGGTTAGGAAGGTTTAAGAAGATATGGGACTCCTTTTACATGTTATTTTCGATCTAAGGATTCTCATTGTCAGGGTCTTTGTACCTAGTGCATTTTGTCATTATCGAGATGTCTGTGCTGTTGGAATTGTAGCGAGTAGGGTTAGAATAAAGCTGTATTAGAAGGGTGGGGAATTCAGCTGTGGGAGGAGAGGTTGGGGGTGACAGATTCAGTCTGCTGTATACTGTCAATGTATAATGATACTGTACTTGGATATCTGTCATGCATGGTTAAAACTATTAATAAACTTTAAATGGGAAAAAAAAAAAGAAAATCATCCAGATAATGGATGACTGTCTTATAACCATTTTTTTCCTGGAATATCCACTGCAAACAGGTGCTGAACGCCTCAAATGTAGCACATGCTATGGAACAGCCCATTGACATTGCTTTGTCAAAATAATACTGTCCCCCATTTTTGAAACCCAATAGATCCCAGTCTTCTCTTCTAACCGGAAGCAGTCTGAAAGGGGACTCAATGTCCATTTTTGCCCTCCATGCATCCTCTATGGCCCGGATTATACAGCCTGCATCCTCTGGTGTTGCATATGTCACCTTACTATGCTCCTCACTGATGAAATCATTCACTGACTCCCCTTCCGGATAGGACAGGTGGTGTATCACCCTGTACTCCCCCTCTTGTTTCTTGGGTACCAAACCCAATGGTGAAATCTGCATGTTCGGCAATGGGGGGCATTAAATGGGCCCTCTACCCTGCCTGCTGCCTTTTCTTTCTCTATCTTCTGTCTTTGCATCTCTTCTTTTCCTTTTACTGACCCCAGGTTGCTTGCCTCCCTCGCTTGCCTGGGCCCCCTACACTGCAGTGAAAACCCTGTGTTAAAACCCCTTATAATCATATCCCGAACGCTCGTGTCCAGATATCTGTCCAGGCAAACTGTCCATGCCTTCAAGTTGATGGGGGTCCTGGCCATCCCAAACTGTTCCCTGTTGTGCCCCCTGCCACTTCTCCCCAGCCAGTCCCTCCCATCTTGCCCGACCTTTCTCCTCTCAGTGGCTCTGACCCCCTCTATTCGTGTTCCCCCTACCTTGCCCTCCCCTGTTCCATGTTTGCCCTTTAAACCCCTGGCCATCTCAAAAAAACTGTTGACCTGATCCTTGACCCCCATGCCCTTATGCTCCCTGGGCCCATGTCGTTCTACATTTGTTTGCTGGGTGCCCTCCCCCGCATTTGGAACAAGCATGCCGGAAACAACATTGAGGCCACAAAGCAAAATGCCCTGTTGTAGGCCAAGCAGCATCTCTGGGGTATGAACCCCTTTTATTCCCACTCACCTTCAGGTGTGGACTGATCTGTTACATAATCCATCCACAAATCTATCTGCTTGGTGTCCCATCTCACGTCCCCAAATGTTGCCATTCTCTGCCAAAAAAATTCATCATAGTAAAACCACCCCACCTCACCCTTTGCTTTTACTCTCTGCATTATCAAAGAATAAGTGATGAGCGGGATGCCTAGCTCCTGCCTTTTTTCCAGGACGATGGCTGAGAACGTGACAAAGCCTAGGAAACACCCATCCCAAGTCTTCCCTTTTGTGAACTTGTTGTCCTCTTTTTTCCCTAAGAGCACTATGGCAGCTGCCATCTCACTCTTACCTATGCCCTCAGCTTCCTTGTACTTGGCTGCCACCTCCCGGCTCACCAAAGAGAATATATCCACATATTCCCCTTTCCATATCTTTTCCTTTGTGGCCAGTGGCACATGCTCATCTATCCTCATCCCAGGCGCACCTATCTCTCCATTCCCCTTTCATTCTTTTCTGGCACCTCTTTCTCCATCCTAATCTTTACCAGAGCCGATTCCATCTGACCTAGACCTTCTGTCCCCAGAGCCGCCACAATTTGCCCTATATATTCTTTTATACTGTCACCCACTTCGCTGGATGTGTTACCTGTAACCTTGTCCAGTCCGTGCTGTCTGGAATCTTCCAAGGGTCCCCTTGTTTCTCCCTGTGGTTGAGGAGGAGGGTGAGCTACTAGAGTTTGCGGAGGGAATTCCACATTCTGGGAATTGTGTCCAGGTTCAGCCAGGGAGATCCCACCTTGATCGGGGGGTACCGGCATCACCGGGTCCATAGGCTGCAGGGGTACTGGACCAACCACCTTGACGGGTCCCACTACCACCGGCGGTACCCTAGCAGGACTATGTGGCCCTTCAGCTGGTCATTTCCCCCTGCCACATTTTCCCGGGCCCGCTTTTCTCTTCTCCCTGGGTCTCCCTGGTTCCTCCCCCTCCACCAGTACCCACATTCTGTTGGCCTTTTCTGCCAGTTCAATGATAGTCCTGTAAGCCTCTTCCTTTGACGGTCTGCTCTTCTTTGGTGCCATGTCCTTCTTTTCTTTGCTCTATGAAGACAACTACAGGAAAAGAAAATGGGGTTAATTGTATATATGTACCTTTCCTCTGTCCCTCACACCACACACTACTATGCCACTAGCTCCAGCTTGCCCCAAGCCCAGGAAAGTTCCTGTCCATAAACCCCACATGGCGTATGACATCACGCCACGTGATCCATGCATTGGTGCCTCTTCCAGGCCTTACCATTCATCCCCAGGCCACCAACATGGCCACAACACAGCCACCAGAGCCCAAAACAAGGAAAAAAGGGTTTTTTACAGCCCCCCATGCGGCATGTGACGTCACACCACATGGTCCCGGATCGCGCTCGCTCCCCCCAGCTTCAAGGCCTCTTCCAGGCCCTCTATTCTTAACAGGCAACACAAACGGCCACCCAGAGCCACAATATCCCAAAAACCAAGGCCAGTGCTTCCCAGCAACCCCCACATGGCATGTGACGTCATGCCACGTGGTCCATGCCCCAGGGCCTCTTCCAGGCCTACTCATTCAGCCCCCAGGCAACCAACAAGACCACAAACAGCCACCAGAGCACCGAAACAGGAAAAAGGGTTTTTCACAACCCCCTACGTGGTGTGTGACATCACGCCACGTGGTCCCCAGATCGCGCTCACTCCCCCAGCTTCAAGGCCTCTTCCAGGCCTACTGTACTTATCAGGCAGCCACCAAAAGGGGAACAAACTGCTACAGAAAACTGAGATAGAACATAGAAACATAGACTTTGACGGCAGACAAGGACCGCTAGGCCCATCTAGTCTGCCCATTTCCCTACCTACAGGATAGGCTGCAGATCCTAGTTAACCAACAGCCTATTTCTTCCTACCCCCCACAAGAATTGCCTTATGTCTGTCCCATGTATTCTTGAATTCTCCCGCAGTTTTAGACCCCACAACCTCCTCAGGAAGGCTGTTCCATGCATCCACTACCCTCTCTGTGAAATAATACTTCCTCACATTGCCCCTGAACCGCCCTCCTTCTATCTTTAAATTGTGTCCCCTTGTTCTTGCACGTCTCTTTTTCTGAAAGATGCTACCCTCTTGGACTTTGTTGATTCCACTGAGGTACTTAAAAGTTTCTATCATGTCCCCCCTCTCCCTTCTTTCCTCAAGGGTATACATGTTAAGCTCCTTTAGTCTCTCCTCATACTGCTTCTCTTGCAGACCCTGCGCCATTTTAGTTGCCCTCCTCTGGACTGCCTCTATCCTGTCTATGTCCTTGCGAAGATGGGGTCTCCAGAACTGGACACAGTACTCCGGATGGGGTCTCACCAACTGTTTGTACAGAGGATAACAACTTCCTGTTTTCTGCAGATGATGCCTCCCTATACATCCCAGTATACCCCAGCCTCCATACTGCCTTCTCACATTGCTTGCTAACCTTAAGGTCATCTGATATGATTACCCCAGGTCCTTTCCTTTTTGTTGTTGTTACTACCTCCCACCCATTGTGTATTCTTCCCCTGGGTTCTTGTTTCCCAGGTGCATTATTTTGCACTTCTTTGCATTGAATCCTAGCTGCCATACTTCTGACCATTCCTCCAACCTTGCCAAGTCCCTTTTCATCCTTTCTACACCTCCTTGTGTATCAACCCTGTTGCAGATCTTTGTGTCATCTGCAAAAAGGCATACTTTTCCTCTGCAATGTCACTGATGAAGACATTAAAAAGAACTGGACCCAATACTGAACACTGTGGTACCCCACTAGTAACCCCCTTTCTTCAGCGTGGACTCCATTTACAATTACCTTCTGTGTCCTGTTGTCCAGCCAATGTTTTACCCAGGCTACCACCCTGGGTCCCACACCCAGGCTGGTTAATTTGTCTATAATCTTTTGTGTGGGACTGTGTCCAAAGCGCTTTGCTAAAAGTCTAGGTAGGCCATGTCCACAGCCCTTCCCTGATCTACTACTTTGGTCACCCAGTCAAAGAAATCTATTAGATTCGTCTGACATGACCTTCCCGCTGTGAACCCATGCTGCCTTGGGTCCTGTGCTCCACTGGCCTCTAGGTACGCAACTATTCTTTCCTTCAGAAGTGACTCCATCACTTTCCCCTACCACAGAGGTCAGACTGACAGGTCTGTAGTTTTCTGCCTCTGTCTTGGTCCCATTTTTGTGAAGGGGAATCACATCCGCCTTCCTCCAGTCCTCAGGTACCACACCATCCTCCCATGATTTATTAAAAAGAGTACCAGTGGTTTCACTAGTTCCTCCCTTAATTCTTTTAGAATTCTGGGGTGAATTCCATCAGGACCCATTGCTTTGTCCACCTTCAGTTTTAGGAGTTCTTGCAGAACCCTTTCTTCTGTGAAAGGACTGGGATCGACCCCCCTATCAAGAGTGCTTCTGTTAATTGGATTAGGCACTTCCCCCTCCTCTTTTGTGAATACTGAGCAGAAATATTCGTTTAGTATTCCTGCTTTTTCACTGTCCCCCTCTGCCCACCCACCATTCATTCTATTCAGCCTCACTATCCCTCCCTTTGTCTTTCTACGCTCGCTGATGTACCTATAAAAGGTTTTATCCCCCTTCTTAACTGAGTTGGCTATCTTTTCCTCAGTTTGGGCCTTTGCTATTCTGACTTCCCTCCCTGCTTCCTTCTGCCTTAACTGGTACAGCTCTCTGTCCTGCTCATTCTGTGTTTCCTTATACTTCGGAATGCTATCTTTTTCTTCCTGACTTTCACAGCCACCTCTTTTGAGAACCATAGTGGCTTTTTCTTTCATTTTGATTTGTTTATTTGCTTCACACAAAGGCTTGTTGCCTCTGTGATGGCAGTTTTGATAATTCCCCATTGTTGCTCCACACCTCCTTCTAGCCTGTTTGCTAGTGCTTTTCTGAGGCACTCTCCCATCTTGCCAAAGTCAGCCCTTCTAAAGTCCAGTACCCTCACTTTTGTATGGCTTGACTCTGTAGCTGAGTTTAACATGAACCACACTGTTTGATGGTCACTTGTCCCCAGATGGCAACCCACTTCTAGATCTGAGATCCTCTCACTGCCCCCGTTTGAGAGTACGAGGTCTAAGATTGCTCCCTCACAAGTGGGTTCAGAAACTAGCTGTCTAATACCTGCCACCTGTAGGGCATCAAGAATGGCACTGCTCTTGGTGGCTGCAGCAAATGTGCTCCAGTTAACATCTGGCATATTCAGGTCTCCCATCAACAGTATCTCCCCTTTCTCTGCCATTCTAAGAATGCCTTCTATCATATCCTTGTCCATTCCTTCCCCTGACATGGGGTCTGTACCCAACCCATGTACGGATTGTGGTGCCCTTTCCAGTCTCCAAGGTGACCCACAGTGCCTCCTCTCCTCCCTGTTTACTCTTTTGTTCAGTTGCTTTTATCCCTTCCTTTACATAGAGAGATACTCCTCCCCCTCTTCTCTCCTGCCTGTCTCTCCTGTAGGTTATGTACCCTGGTATGTTAACATCCCAGTCATGGTTCTCTGTGTACCATGTTTCTGTGACTGCTATGATATCCAGGCATCCCTCTTCCATTAAGGCCATCAACTCAGGAAGCTTGTTGCCCAGACTATGGGCATTGGTACTCATTACCCTCCATTTCCTGATGGCCTTACTCCCTTTTGCCCCATCCCTGTCCTTCTTGCCTTTGTCACTTTCTCTATTTACCCCTGCTCTTCTCCCTATCAACACCTCTATGTTGGTGTTTGCTGCACTTACTCCCATGATTATTTGGGGGGGACTAGGATTGTCCTGCTCCTTTCTAGTGCCTCCCCCCTTGGCTAGTTTAAAAGCTTGCCAATGAAGCATTTAAACCTATCACCTAGAATACTGGTTCCCTTCCCGGACAGATGCAGCCCATCATGCCAGTATAGGCTTGCATCACTCCAGGTGGACCCCCAGTCCCCAATGAAGCCAAATCCTGATCTCCACACCAGTTTTCAACCACTGATTGAATCCCATGGTGCGGAACACCCTAGCCTCTCCTATGCCATAGATGGGTAGCACCTCCAAGAAGGTTACGCGTGCTACTTGACTAAGGCCCCTCCCCAATTCCACAAACTCTTCCTGCACTTCTCTAATCCCTTTCTTAGCCAGGTCATTTGTCTCTAGGTGGACAATGACATCCAGCTCCCTCCTCTGTGCAGCTGCTGCGGCAATCCTGAGGATTCACTCCCTGTCCCTCCAAGCCATGGCGCCAGGCAGGCACCTTACCTCCCTCTCCCCTTCCTCCCCCAGTTCTACCTTCCTAACAATGGAGTCCCCCACCAGGAGTTGTTTTCTTCCCCTGCAGGGTCCCTGCCCACCTCCTGTGGGTCTCCTTTGTGGAGGTTCCCAGCATCCTTCTTGGTCTCCACTGTGGGTGCCTCCCATAGAGGAACCACACTTTGCCAGAATGGCATAGGAATGTGGAGGTACAACTGGAGGGATGCACCTCTGTTACACCACCTCACCCTCCCTGAGCCCACTGTGGTCCAACCGCTCCTCTTTCTTGGCAACCTCTGAGGCAAAGGCAGTGGCACTGGTGGTCCCTGGATGGAAGAGGAGTCCCACAAATCCTGGCCAACTCAGCCTGGAGATGAGCAACCTCCTCCCTCAGCCTGGAGGTGCCTGCAGATGGGACAATACCGCATCCTCCAGAACATCTCCCAGAAGACTGCTGCTCCACAGCCACTGCACTGCACCACTCAATCATGTCTTATTTCTGGCCCTTAACTGTTTGCAATCCTTACTCTTTCCTCTCTTTTTGTCTCTCTCTTACTTTCTGCCTATGTGCCCTTTAAGCTCCTGATTGTCCTGTTCTGAGACAAGAATATCCTATATTTCTCAGTAGACCACTTACTTGCTCAGAGGCAGACCTCCAGCAGCCAGAGGGGGCCAGAGAGCTACTCTTGCCCTTCTAGGATGGTTGGTCCTTGGTGGTTCTGTGATCACTCACTTCCTGCCCCTAAACAGGAAGTTCCTGTTGTCAGTCAAATCCTGTGCCTATAAAAATAGAACTAGCTTTGGGTGGGGGTGGAGGGAGGAAGGAGGGCAATATAGTCCCAGCAGAGAAGTTCAGTCACACAGCAGTCCTTTCTCCTGGTGTCTTCTGCCAAGCTATTAGCAGAATCTTTCTAAGGCAGTCTTTAAATGTAGCTTCCTTCTAGCTAAGCCACTCCCCTACTTTCAGATCTTTCTACATGTAATTTAAACCCTCACAGCAGTTAAGTCCTTTCAGTCACCTGAGATTTACACCTAGATAACTCTTCAGATACCCATTCAGTTCAGTTAACCCAAACACACACTTTTTTTTGTATGTTAGTTTTTTTACCCTAAATTAGAGGTCCAAGTACAAAAGTTCTTCTACTTTAGTCCCAGCAAAGAAGTTCAGTCACACAGCAGTCCTTTCTCCTGGTGTCTTCTGCCAAGCTATCCATGGCTCTAGATGCCAAGGAAAGGCTTTCTACCCCTCCCAACGTGGCATGTGGCATCACGCCATGTGGTCCCGGCTCATGCTTTCTCTCTCCCCTGTCTCAGGGGCTCTTCCAGACCCACTAACACTTGCCTGCCAGCAAAACCAGACCACAAAAAAACCACAAAGCATCAAAAACAAGCAAAGGATTTACCACAAAACGCCCCCACATGGCGTCATTGCCCCACATGGTCCTGGGTCACTCTCTCATCCCATCGCTACTCAGGGCCCCCATATTTGCTCAGTTATATACTGTAACATATTTAATCTTAATGCTGTATATATTATTCCTCCACTTCACTTTTTTTTTTAAAACACTTCACATCTCGTCCTGCAAATCAATTGCTTGCTTCCTTACCTCTCTCTCCTGGTGAACAAACCTCAAAGAATTGCCAATCTGACGTGCTGCAGTTGATGTAGATCAAAACTCCAGCAAAAAGTGGCTGAGGCCCCCTTGTGCTGTCCCTTACATACCTCCCTTCACCCCTCCACTTCCTGTTACCTGCCCATTGTTCTGTCCCTTAGCCCTTCCCCTTCCTTCCCCCCTCCCCTTCTGAGCACATCCATCCTATGTAGGAGGGAAGGGGTGTTCCAGGACAACCTGGTCTGCCCCTTAAAGGGCAAACTCCATTGTTGTGCAGGGTTGCCCATCCACTTTTATCTATCTGTAGTTCTATCAAACATTAGAAAAAGTATGAAAAAAGATGATGGACTTGATTTAAAACTGCCATGCCATTTTAAGTACAGTATCATTACAAAAATTGGTATCAATACATTCTGTTGATGCATAAAAATAGCATTGATACAATGTGTTTGTCATTGTGGATGCGTTGCAACTAAAAAACATCTGTTAATAATACCTTCAAAAACAGTTTTAAAAAAATACTGCTACATATAAAATAGTACAAACACAGAAAAAGTGTACTAATGGATTGCTTCTTGACTAAGTGTCTCCAGGTTTCATTCAAAAAGAATTAGGTTTTTAGCCTTAACAGTTCTTAAGTTAAGCCATTTAAAAGAAATGTTTCTAAACTAGGATAACTTTGGAACTATAAGGGCTAGAATCCTACATTTCTAATGAAAGTTTTGTATCAGCTAAGTTGATATACAGTACTGATAGATTATGTTGCTTCTTCTTCAATGTATTGGTATATAAAATGGGAAATGGTTCATTTTTTTTAAATTAGTTATTTTTAACATTTTATGTTGTCTTGTGCAGACATTTATCAAGATACAAGAATAGTATCCTTATCATCTTTACATGTTGGCCACATTCGATAATTCTGAATAATCACTTTCCATCAGATGCCACTGCTCTCAAACATTTTTTCTTAAGACATAAAGATATGTGCCATCCACATAAACATGAGTAAATATATCTTGTAGATTCTTATCAAGAGCATTCAAATAAATGGTGAAAAGGAGGAGTCCCATGATTTCCCAGTGGCAACATTTCTGAATTAATCCCTTTATATGCAACTAATAGGAAATAATTTGACAAACAACTATCAAATTAAGTTCAAAATGGTTCCATCACTGCCCAATATACACAATATAAACTATGCTTACATAGCCTACCTTGGCTGTAGGTTTGGTCCTGTAACAATGCCTGAGTTGCATCTATGCAACCTCTCTAAGTGCATATTCATGCCATGCTCCTGACGGGCCATGTGTTGGGGGGTATGTATTCCATGACATTGCCAATAGTGCCTGGATTACTGATGTCAGCCTAGACACTACCAAAAAAGACCCTTGTGGAGATCCTTGGAGACCACAACCCTACAAACAATATAAAAAATGCTGCATCTGCAGAGTGAAATCACACCATTTATTTTCTTTACTTTTTAATCCCCCGTTTGTTCTGCCGTTACTCCACTCTGCTGAATATGCCACACTTCTTGTTAACCAACAGGAATTATGTAAGTGCAGCAGAGGATCATGGGAAGTGATGGTGATATGTCAATGCAAACAGTGCTGCCAGTCTACATGTCAGCATACACCACTCACTCTGCTCCATCACCAACTCTGATGCAGTTTTGGGAGCATCTCGGGGGGGAAAGTTGCCATGTTTAGATATATGTCCACACTGCCACATTTCCACAGCAGCAACACGTGTAATCCAGTTGCTACCATACAAACGTAGCACTGTAAACTCACTCTTAGACAGCAATGTAGAATTGTCAAAAGAGTCAAAGATTTAGAACTATCTGGAAAAATAGCACTAGATTTATTATCAGCAAGAGATTTAAAAACTGAATTCAGAATTCTCAGGATCCAGCCTTCAGCAGTGAGGCTGGACAATGTACCTGGTTATACTGAACATTTACAATGCAAGAAGCTCTAGTACTCACCACCTCTAAAATAAAAGTGAACACTTGGCTAAAGACATAAAAAACTTTTATTGGAAGCAAAGAAACTGCATGCCTGACATGTTTCAGACAGCAAGTCCTTTCTTTTTTTTTTAAATAATATTTTTATAAATTTTGCAATCCATTACATATATAAGCCAATCCATATACAGAAAGGAAAGTTGGTTCAGGGAGTAACAATTGTCTTAAATAATCAGAGGTCACAAAATGTCAATAAATATCATTTAATTAATCCATCATTTTAAAAATCAGTGCCATCATTCAATTCATTAGCATTCATATTTTCTCAGTAAAACCCCAGTTCCCAGTTTCTCGAAGAACTGCTAGCTCAATTCCTTAACAAAATCACTTAATGTCCAAAAATCTACTTCCACATTTTGTAATTTCCATACTGACTGGAAGTTTCTAAAATATTTATAGTTATATAGAGCTGCCAAAAAGGAATGTTTCCACTAATTTCTAAGTAACGGTATAAGAGGTGAATCACTCTTCCAATACTTCAGGATCAATCTTTTCACTGACATCAAATTAACCTTAAATATTATGTTCTCTTCTGACCCTTCTTCTCTAACATTATACATCTTTACTATAGTATTTCAGGTATCATCCCAAAATGGTAGATTAAAGCCTACTTTTTAAATATTCCAAAAGCAACTGACCACCAGTTCTGGCTTAAATTGCAGCTCCAGAATACATGTAATATATCTGCCTTAGGAGTCTGAAAATGCAAACATGTATTTTCTGCATTGGTATACGTTTGTAAAAGTCTATTCGGTGAATAATAGGCCCTGTTCAAAATTTTGTATTGTATCACTTGGTCCCTAATTAATGCATAATTTGACACAGCTCTATTAGCAGTTTTCCATTGAATTTCTATAATTTTTCCCTGTAATTCTTCCTCCCATTCATCTTTGTTTTCTTATAAAATCTAAAAAATGTTCCATTTAAATTGGATACCAGCCACTAGAACAGCTTAGGTGTCTTATTTCTAAGGACCTATAGAGGTTGTTTTTTTTTTCTAAGGTTTTATTCTTTGTGGCTCTCTTCCACCTTTTGTAGTCTTTTACATAGAGGCTGGAAAGTTGATTGAAAAATAAAAATTGGTGTTCTTCCTTCTGAAATTTTCTTTTGAAAACTGGCCAAGGTATTTTAAATCCATTTTCTTAAAGTTCTCAATACCTGATAACCCCTTTCTTTTCCCATAGTTTATTTTTTAACTGCTTACCTTCTAATTTAAAGAGTGGGTTCCTCCACATTCTGTTCCCAGGGGAGAGATGTACTTCCCATTTCATTTTATTAGTATATTTGATTATACTTCAAGCTAAATTTTGCACTATTTTACTATTGGTCTTTTGATGTTTCCTTGCTGCAAACAGGAGCACAGTTAAATCAATCGGCTCTGGCATTTCTGTAAGAAGGTTGTTTATAAACCTTATATTTAGGTCTAACTCCTCTTCAAAAGCTCATTTAATGGCTATTTTCATTATAAATGCAAGGTAGTAGTTTCTAAGATATGGACAGGCCATACCCCCATTTTCTAGAGCAAGATACAGTTTGGCCCATGAAATCCTTGGTGCTTTATTATTCCAAATACATTTTTTAATCTGTTTATTTGCAGAAACCCTGTATCTGGAAGAGGGACCATCACTATCTGTAATCTGTAGGAAAGAAAGGGGACCGCCATCATTTTAATTATTTGAATTTTCCCCCAGAGTGACATCAGGATCTTAGCCCATAGTTACAATCTGTCTTGAAGAGCTTCTGATAAGGTTTTAAAGTTGGATTTAAATAACTGGTCCTTTTTATTATGTATAAACATGCCTAAGTATCTTACCCCCTTTTTGTTCATATTCACCTTAAGCATGTTCTGTATGTGTGCATAATCTGGTATATGAAAGGGTACTATATCTATCTGTCTTATTTTCATTGATTGTCTAGCCTGCTACCTTTGAAAATCTGGCTGTGATTTCCATTATTTCCCGAATACTATTTAATGGGTCATATACCACCAAAAGGACATCATCCACAAAAGTATTCAATTTTACCTCTTCCTCACCAACCTTTAAATCTTTGACTTCATTATTTTGTCTAATTTCACAAAGAAGGGGTTCAAAGTCCAATATAAACAATGAAGGGGACATGGGACACCCTTGTTGAATGCCTCTATGTAAAATGATGGTGTCTGAAAAATCTGCATTTATTTTAATCTGTGCCAGGGATTTATTGTAGAGTGTCTTTATGACCTGAATAAATTCCTCTGGGTAGTCAAAAGATTTCAAAATAAAGAATAAATAGTGTCACTCAACAAATCGAAAGCCTTGGTGGCATCTAGTGCCACCAAGGCTGCTGATTCCTGCCTGGCCTCCAAACATTCTATTATAAATTGGATTTTCTGAAGCCCCGATTGAATTACCCTTCCTGGCATGAAGTCAGATTGATTGTGATGAATCAAGTTCTCCAAGGTAGATAAAATTCTATTATTCAAGATGTTGGCTAAAATTTTGTAATCTGTGTTCAGAATAGACACTGGCCTATGATTTTCAATTTTCCTCGAATCTTTCCCTTGTTTGGGTAAGACCAAAAAAATGGGCCTGTGAAAAGGTGTCTGGAATATGATAAGATGTTATTATTTGATTAAATAACATACAATATGAAGGTAAGGGACCATATGAGATTCAAAACCTAAATAAAATTCCAGGGTAAACCCATCCTGGCTGGGGACTTTTGCTTTTGCCATTTGGCTCATGACATCCTTAATTTCTTGAGTAGAAATAGGATTGGTAAAATTCTCTTCCTCAGCTGAGGATATTTTATGGGTTATCACAGACCCATAATACTTCAAATCTTCTTGTGATGGAGAACATGCCAAAGTACAAAGGGCACCTTAAAAACTTGCAAATTCTGCCAAAATTGACTTTTGGTCAGTAATTACTTGACCCTGAGAATCTTTTATACAAATCATTTATTTTTTTCCTTGCTACAGATCTTGTAATTTTTTTTGCCAAAACGTTATGTATTTCACTGTTTGTTTTCCAATTATGTGTTTTTTTACTCCAGCACTTTTTTTATATCCAAATATTCTGTAGCTTCTATAAATTTTCTCAGATCCTGGAGTTCTTGTTGCTTAGAAGTATGGCCCTTTTTAACTTCAATTTCCAAACTTTGGAGCCTGTTTTCCATCTCCTCTTTCTGTTTCAATCATTGTTTATTTATCCAAGCTGCCTCTGATATTATGGCCCCTCAATGTGGCCTTCAAAGCATCCCAACAATCAATAATATTTGAATCAGACACCTTATTCTCTGACATGAAGTTTTCTATGGTAGCCCCTATCTTATCACAAACCAATTTACTTTTTAATAGATTATTGTTAAAATGCAATAACCCCTCCTTTTTTGGGGGATTTTCCAGAATTCAAAAAAGCTTGGAAAGATACAGGGCCATGATCTGAAATAAGTTTGTTTTCCATTTCAGCATTGTGTCCTAGACAGTCCACCAACAAGTCATCCGAAACAAAAATGTCATCTAATCTTGAAAACATATTGTGTCTTGATGAATAATAAGATATTCTTTTGGTGTACCCTTCACCTCCCACCATCAATCTATCAAATGGCTTGTTTCTAAAAAGCTTTGTAATAATCTGGCCTTGTATTTATCCCAGGTACTGCCTTTGGATGACCTATCTAGTGAACTATCCAAGATACAATTTTAGTCTCTAGCCAAGATTTAGTGTGCCCCCCCAGCCAAGTAACTATCAATTTATTTAATTCAGCAAAAATAATAAAAAACTAATGTCTTTAAAAGGTGTATACACAGAACCAAATATTATATTCCTTCTACCAATTTCTGTATTCACCAAAATTATTTAACCATTTTAATTTTTATCTGGTCCCATAATATCACTTTTAAAGTGTATATCAAACAGACTTGCTACTCCAACACGTTTTTGGTCTTCCCTATTGGAAAAAACAACATCCAAGGCCATATTTTACTTAATTTTCCCATTTCTGTTTCATTCAAAAAAACCTCTTATAACATTGCATTGTATGATTTGAACCTTCTCACCCTTGCTAAAACCCTTGCCCTTTTCACTGATGAATTTAATCCATTTATATTCCATGTCCATCCCTTAATCCATACCATTTTTCTGATTCATTTTTTCCCTCCTCCATTGATCGATCTTATGAAGCAACTTCCTTTCCTTATTCTGTATATTTGTTTTTATCTTTAACCCCCTCCTCCCTTCCTTTGTGATGCCAAGAATCACCTGTTCAGTATCCCCCCTTATGTACTTAAGATAATTGACTGAAGGTCGGTTAGTCTCCCTCCACGAGCCAAGTAAACTTTCCATTTCCCCCAGCCATGTATCCAGCTTCTTAACCATCTTCATAGTTTACAAATACCATAGGGAGTCTTATGTTTAGATCTTGAATAGCTTTTCATACATTAGCATAATATATTGCTTAGTTGTTCAATAGAATCTTAAGTTTTGCTGGAAAAATCACAAACGCTTTTATCTCTCCTTCCATAATCTTTGTTGTTGCACTCCCCTGACTTTTTTTCCTCTGATCGCACAAAGCTTTAGAATAATCATTTTTGAAATAAATAATCTGTTCCCTATAACCCAGTTTGCCTTTAATGTAGTAGGCTTTCATCAAGGTTTCTTTTCCTACAGTGGTTGATAGTTTAACTATCACTGGCCTTGAGTTCTGTTGTGCATCCAATTTTCTACCCACAACCAATGAACCCTATCAATAATAGGTAGTTCTTTATCATAACCTAGGACAACAGAAAAAAGATCAGACAATATTTGCTCTACAGTTTGTTCAGATTCCCAAGCACATAAAAGACCAAAAATACGGATATTGTTTCATCTGTCTCTATTTTCTTGATCATCTAATTTCTCTTTTAGTGTCTCTTGTTCTGAGCCCAAATCTTTCATCTGTGCTGTCAAGGGAGACAGCTTATCTTCTGTACCTGACTGTCATTTTGCTAGCTCAGATATTCAGTTCAGGCCCTTATTCAAATTTGTTTCCTGTTTCTGAATGTTTTCTGAAAGAGCTTTAAGTCAATCAGGTAAATGCTGAAGCTTATCCATAGTAATTTGTAAAATGCTATGTTTTCTATTAAAGTTTGGGCCCATGTGACCACTTTGTGAGTGCTATTACACTGTTGTTCATAAATAGCAGGATTTAAAACATTATTAGTAAATAAAAACAAGTTGTTTTTCTGTTTATTACTATATGAAGCTTTACAACACTCTGAAAATGGATCATTTTGACAGAAATACATACTATTTAGATATTGTGCTTTAAGACTCCATCTCTGACTCCTTCCAATGTGCACCTTCTGGCAATTTTGTAGTACAAATTATATTGGGAATGAGACTGGCCAAAGCCAATTAGGATTGAACTTTTCTGGTAAGTACAGAAGGTAACAGTATGTGTTAGTGACTTGAAAATATATTTATACCCATGCATCTTTCTTTCTTTGCAGATACAATTGGCAGTGGAATAAGGTATTTTAAACATAAAACTTGGTAACTGTCTCTTTAGATAAATGCTTGTGGGGCCACATACAGTAAGTTAACCAAAAAATGTCAGACTTTTTTGAATTTCCCTCTCTGGCTGACTGAGCTGCTCTCTCACAGGGTTGGTGGTTCATTGACACTTGTTTTAAATTATAAGCTCCTCAAAGCTTTAAAGCATTTTCAGTGACTATAGGGAAATGTAAATATTGTTAATCCCCAAACCAGAGATTGGACTGTCTCCTGTGCAAAAGCACTAACTACAGTATGAAGAAATTCAGGCAGTTATGGCACTAGCCATCTATGCCTCCCATGAATAACCCCTCACTCTGGACAATATTGGGAGTGTTCCTGCAACTACCAAAATTCTGGTTTCAAGCACAGAGTTAGTGGTCTGGACAGGAAGTTAAATTAAGTGCTGGTGCTGTATGCCACATTGGAGAGGTGGGAATAAGACTGAAGAAAAAGTAGATGTATTATATTGAAATGCAGGTAAACATTATTACTCTTATTTCCTCTACTTCCCCAGGATTGGGTAATGGAAAATTGTGGAAAAAGTTACCCACAATTGCAGAGATTTTTTTGCAAAAATTGTGGGGAAATTATGGAAGTTCTACTATAGACCCTGAGTGCTTTACAATAAATCTCTTACTGTGTTTTGCAGTGTATATTAGCATAAACTGCTAAATGAATACACTGCCACTCAAATATGTTTTAATATGAAGAAAAGCATATGTTGCTAAAATGAATACTAAACTGATCGATGTGTTGCCTATCTTCCAACATTTAAAAACATCTGCCTCATACAGTGCTAAATAGATTCCATTTATTGAACTACATCAAATCAGTATAAGTAACATACATTTTAAGAAGACAGTTAAGCAACAGTTCTTGGTAATAAATGAAACAAACATAAAATTAGTTATCCAATGAAAGCAGATTGTTATCTGCTCATACTGTTTATCACAAATGAAACATCCACACATAATTTGCATGACAAAAGAGAAATGTAATATTTCACAAGCCTACCTCAAACATCCAGTTATACATTAACCTCCTTGAAGAACCCAGTGAACATGTGAGTTTATTTCATACAGTGCATGTACAACTTGTACATGTACCCCAATAATTGGCCCACAGCTCAGCCAGGCACTGCCACTGCCTGCCTACAGGCATCAGAAAAGTTGAGCTGAGTCTCACACAGATAAGACAGCAGTCTATCACAGTTTATTCACTGACTGGACATGAAAGAACACACAAATAAGAAATTAGTAAACAGGAAAAAAACAAGAAAAAAGATTAACTCTGATCATACCTCTCATGGACCAGAAATCAGTAAGATTAAAGTTAACTACCTAACCAAAACTTAAAAAGTCCCCCTACTCTGCCCTGCTACAGCTGCAGCACTGTTCTGTACTGTTGGATCTCTGTAGCTGCTCATCAAACTAACCTGCACAGCATTGGCAGATAACTCTATTCATACAGTAGGAACAGACTAGCCAGCTAAAGTAGTAACCAATGTTCTAAGTGTACTGTATCTACAAGAAAAAAAAAGTATTTCTGGCTTAAATGCATGAGCTGTCCCATACACATCTTCCTCTGATAAGTTTGAGCTGGAAATGGCACTGGGAAATGTGCAGCATGAATAGGTCACAATTTTTGGAACCACTGATTGGCTGCTATATGTCATATGCCTTGCACACAGCTCATTTTTTCTGTATCACATGATCCCTGTTGTGATGGTTAGAACATCAGCAGTCCCCAGTGGACCTCTTTCTATCTTTCTCAACCCGTTGCCACTGAGAACATCAGTACCAGCATCAATGTCCCCTCATTTACAAGAACACAGACAGCAGTGCACTGATAATCTTTTTCCACCACCTTCTACTCACTCTGCTCTGGGAAGAACACACTCTAATCTCTCTCATAGACTATTTTCTAATCATCCCTTTATACTGGTACCCTTCATTCAGAGATGCAGTCACAAACAACTAATCACTCCACCCTTTAGAACAATCTGGAGGAAGGCTAGGTTTGCTGGCCAAGGCACCTAGCTTCACTTGAGCTCTTTCCTTCTAGCTTGCTTGAAAGGACAGCACTAGGAACCTTACCAAAGTAAGGGAAAGGATTATGACTTTTGGCTAGGCAGATTTACTGTGTGTTGTTTTTATTTTGTACTCACAGGGCTTGTTACTGTTTGTTGCTAACATTTTATTGCTTTATTTATCTCTGATTCACATTGCTGTTGCTGGGTATACCTTCTGCTGCATTATTACAAGATGTGCCTACAGGTGTGTGCTAACAGATTACTGCTGTAATCTTCTGATTCAAATTGTCTTTTGCAAGGTATATCTTTTGTTACTGATTTATTTTTCTCTGTAACAAAGTATTTCTTACAGGGTATATCTTCTGTGAAGTTATTACAGGTGGTGCTTGCATTTTTGTGACTTTTTATCATTAGGCTAAGCAAAATTACTGTTTGCCCCTATTTTATTTATTTCTTTTTTGCTGAAAAGGTTTTTTTCTGTCTCAGAGGTGTTGCAGTCTTCTTCTCACATTGAAGGAGCTAATTGCTTTCCTCCCACAGCTCTTCCAAGGGATTAGGTGTGTATCTGGGGGTGGAGCTGGCAAACTGCCAGCAACTTCCAACAGAAAGAAAGGTTAAAAGGTCAGGATAGTTGATATCTTTGAGGTGGAAGGCTAGGTTTGCTGGCCAAGGCACCTAGCTTCACCTGAGCTCTTTCCTTCTAGCTTGCTTGAAAGGACAGAACTAAGAACCTTACCAGAGTAAGGGAAAGGATTAAGACTTTTGGCTAGGTAGATTTACTGTGTGTTGTTGTTTTTATTCTGTACTCCCAGGGATTGTTACTGTTTGTTGCTAACATTTTATTGCTTTATTTTTCTCTGATTCACATTGCTGTTGCTGGGTATACCTTCTGCTGCATTATTACAAGGTGTGCCTACAGGTGTGTGCTAACAGACTACTGCTGTAATCTTCTGATTCAAATTGTCTTTTGCAAGGTATATCTTCTGTTACTGATTTATTTTTCTCTGTAGCAAAGTGTTTCTTATAGGGTATATCTTCTGTGAAATTATAACAGGTAGTACTTAAATTTTTGTGACTTTTTATCATTAGGCTAAGCAAAATGATTGTTTACCCCTATTTTACTTATTTATTTTTTGCTGAAAAGGTTTTTTTGTCTCAGAGGTGTTGCAGACTCCTTTTCACATAGAAGACAGGGAGAGTGAGAAAGCAGCCACAGCTTCCTTGAATCAAGGAGGTTATTTTCTAGACTACACTGAACTGAATTATTACTTTTTGGACCTGTGTAAGTAACTAGTATTGATTCTGTTTTTGGGGTGGACTTTTCTTAGTTTTAACTTTAATTTGCCTGGGAGGAACTGTAGCTGGGAGATATTTGCAGTCAATTGTGACTAGACCTGTTACTTAGCCTTTGTGAAATAGGTGTCTGAAAGGAAGGAAGGCACTCCCCAGAGTGGAGGTTAAGAGTTGTAGGTGATTGTTTCTGGACAGCATAAGTTTATGCCACCCACCTTCCCTCACCCCACCTGCCCCAAGTTCATAACTTCCTTTATAGCAGGGCTCTGACATCACTTCCTCAAAACTGCTAACAACATACACCTGTTCATATCCTTAAAGGCACAGCACACTGAATAGGGGGTAGAGACACTCACAAGCTTGCACACACTAAAACAAGAACAAAAACCAAAAAAGCATCTGTAACTGGAAGGGACACAGTCATGTGGGGAGTGCTGCAATGCACTGGCTGTGGAGCAGCAATCTTCAGGGAGACATTCTGGAAACTGCATTGCTGCCCTATTTGCAGGCACCTCTCTGGTCTGAGGGAAGAGGTTGTTCATCTCCATGCTGATCTGGCAAGGATTTGGGAAACCTGCTCCCCACCCAGGGACCACCCAGGCCACAGGCACTACCTCAGAGGTTGCCAAGAAAGAGGAGTGGTTGGGCCATAGGGGGCTCAGGGAGGGTGAGGGTGGTAGAACAGAGGTGCATCCCTCCAGTTGTGCCTCTCCACAATTCATTCACCACTCTGGTAAAGCATGGTTCCTCTATGGAGGCACCTGCAGTGGAGACAAAGGAGGATGCTGGGAACCTCCACAATGGAGACCCATGGGAGGGTGGTCCAGGACCCCACAGGGGAAGGAAACAACTCCTGGTGGGGGACTCAGTCATTAGGGAGGTAGAACTAGGGGAGGGAGGGGAAAGGGATGTAAGGTGACTTCCTGGTGCCAAGGCTTGGAGGGACAGGCAATGAATCCTCAGGATCATGGGAGCAGCAGCAAGGGGGAGGGAGCTGGATGTCATTATCCACCTAGGGATGAATGACCTGGATGAGAAAAGGATCAGAGCAGTGCAACAGGAGTTTGTGGAGTTGGGGAGGGGCCTTAGACAAGTAGCACACACAGTAACTTTCTCGGAAGTGCTACCTGTCTATGGCATGGATGAGGTAGAGCACTCAGCACCATGAGATTCAATGACCAGTTGAAAAGCTGGTGCAGAGCTCAGGGATTTGGCTTCATTGTGGACAGGGGCTCCACCTGGAGGGATGCAGACCTATACAGGTGTGATGGTCTGCATCTATCCTGGAAGGGAACCAGGATCCTAGGTGACAGGTATAAATGCTTCAGTGGCAAGCATTTAAACTAGCCAAGGGGGGAGGCACTGAAGAGGAGAAGGGAAATCCTAACCCCCCCCAAAAAAATCAGGTTAATTAGTGAGGTAAACACCAAAATAGAGCAGTCAATAGGGAGAAGGGTAGGGGTAAATGGAGTAAAAGACAAAGGCAGTAGGGACAGGGATGGGGCAAAAAGAAATAAAGCCATAAAAAATAGAGGTTATTGAGTACCAATGCCCGTAGTCTAGGTAAAAAGCTCCCTGAAATGGTGGCCTTGATGGAAGAGGGATGCCTGTATATTGTGGCAGTCACAGAAACATGGTACACAGAGAACCATGACTGGGATGCCAACATACCAGGGTACACATTCTACAGGAGGGACAGGGAGGGAAGAAGAGAAGGAGTAGTAGCTCTCTATGTAAAGGAAGGGATAAAAGCAACAGAACTAAAGGGTAAACAGGGAGGAGGGGAGGCACTGTGGGTCACCCTGGAGACTGGCAATGGCTCCACAATCCGCACAGGGGTTGTATACAGACCCCCATCTCAGAGGGAGGAAATGGACAAGGAAATGATCAAAGGCATCCTTGGGATGGCAGAGAAAGGGGGAAATTGCTGATGGGAGACCTGAATATGCCAGATGTTGACTGGAGCACCTTTGCTGAAGCCACATCCAAGAGCAGGGCCATTCTCAATGCCCTACAGGGGGCATGCCTCAGACAGCTAGTTTTGGAACCCACTAGGGTAAGAGACATCTTAGACCTGGTACTCTCAAATGGGGATGGAGAGAGGATCTCTGATCTTGAAGTGGGTAGCCATCTGGAAACAAGTGACCACCAAACAGTGGGGTTCACGATAAACTTAGCTGTAGAGTCAAGCCAAACAAAAGTGATGGTACTGGACTTCAGGAGGGCTGATTTTGAAAAAATGGGAGAGTGCCTCAGAAAAGCACTAGCAAACAGGCAAGAAGGTGGGGAGGAGCAACAATGGGGAAACATCAAAACCGCCATCACAGAGGAAACAAGTCTTTGTGTGAAGCAAATAAGCAAATCAAAATGAAAGAAAAAAACACTATGGTTCTCAAAGAAGTGGCAGGGAAGGTAAGGGAAAAAAAGATAGCATTCAGGAAGTATAAGGAAACACAGAAGGATCAGGACAGAGAACTGTACCAGTTAAAGCAGAAGGAAGCAGGTAAGGCAATCAGAATAGCAAAGGCCCAAACTGAGGAAAAGATAGCCAACTTGGTTAAGAAGGGGGATAAAACCTTTTATAGGTACATTAGGGAGCAAAGAAGACTAAGGCAGGGATACTGAGGCTGAACGAAGAGGAAGGTGGTTGGGCAGAGAGTGACAGTGAAAAAGCAGGGATACTGAATGAATACTTCTGCTCAGTATTGACCTTGGAAAAGCAGGGGGAAATACCTAATCCAGTCAATAGAAGCACTCTGGATAGGGAGTTGATATGAGTTCTTTCACAGAAGAAAGGGTTCTGAAAGAACTCTTAAAACTGAAGGTGGATAAAGCAATGGGGCCTGATGGGATTCACCCCAGAATTTTAAAAGAACGAAGGGAAGAACTAGTAACACCACTGACTACTCTTTTTAATAAATCATGGGAAGATGGGGTGGTACATGAGGATTGGAGAAGGGTGGATGTGATTCTCCTTCACAAAAGTGGGACCGAGACAGAGGCAGGAAACTACAGACCTGTCAGTTTGACCTCAGTGGTAGGGAAAATGATGGAATTACTTCTGAAGGAAAGAATTGTTGACTACCTAGAGGCCAGTGGGGCACAGGACCCAAGGCAGCATGGATTCACAGCAGGAAGGTTTTGTCAGACAAATCTAATTGATTTCTTTGACTGGATGACCAAAGCAGTAGACCAGGGAGTGGCTGTGGACCTGGCCTACCTAGACTTTAGCAAAGCATTTGACACAGTCCCGCACAAAAGATTAATAAACAAATTAGCCAGCCTGGGAGTGGGTCCTAGGGTGGTAGCCTGGGTAAAACATTGGTTGAACAGGTCACAGCGGGTAATAGTAAATGAAGTCCACTGTGAAGAAAGGAGGGTTACTAGTGGGGTGCCACAGGGTTCAGTACTGGGGCTGGTCCTTTTTAATGTCTTTATAAGTGACATTGCAGAGGGACTGGAAAGGAAAGTATGTC
This sequence comes from Neoceratodus forsteri, assembly GCA_016271365.2. Taxonomy (NCBI): domain Eukaryota; kingdom Metazoa; phylum Chordata; order Ceratodontiformes; family Ceratodontidae; genus Neoceratodus; species Neoceratodus forsteri. The sequence goes on along the minus strand of CM057449.1, from coordinate 934,113,876 downwards.
TCTTTGAAGATGACACAAAGATCTGCAACAGGGTTCATACACAAGGTGGGGTAGAAAGGATGAAAAGGGACTTGGCAAGGTTGGAGGAATGGTCAAATGTATGGCACCTTAAATTAAGTGCAAAGAAGTGCAAAGTAATGCACCTGGGAAATAAAAACCCAGGGGAAGAGTACACAATGGGGGGGTGAGATACTGACAACAACAAAAATGGAAAGGGACCTGGGGGTAGTCATATCAGATGACCTCCAGATGGGCCAGTAATGTGAGAAGGCAGTAAGGAAGGCTGGGGGGATACTGGGATGCATAGGAAGAGGCATCACCAGTAGAAAACAAGAAGTTGTTGGCCCTCTGTACAGACAGTTGGTAAGACCACATCTGGAGTACTGTGTACAGTTCTGGAGACACCATCTCCACAATGACATAGACAGGGTGGAGGCTGTCCAGAGGAGGGCAACCAAAATGATGCAGGACCTGCATCAGAAGACATATGAAGAAAGACTAAAGGAACTAAAGATGTATAGCCTTGAGGAAAGGAGGAAGAGGGGGGACATGATAGAAACTTTCAAATACCTCAAGGGAATCAACAAAGTCCAAGAGGGTAGCATCTTTCAGAAAAAGAGATGTGCAAGAACAAAGGGGTACAATTTGAAGATAAAGGGGATGGCTCAGGGTAATGTAAGGAAGTATTTCTTCATAGAGGGGGTTGTGGATACATGGAACAGCCTTCCTGAGGAGGTCGTAGAGTCAAAAACAGTGGGGGAATTCAAGAATGCATGGGACAGACATAAGGCAATTCTAGTTGGGGATAGGAGGAAGTAGGTTGGTGGTTAACTAGGATCAGCTATTTGTTAGGTAGGGAAATGAGCAGACTAGGTGGGCCAAGCGGTCCTTATCTGCCATCAGATTCTATGTTTCTGTGTTAATCTCTGGTCAGAGCTTGTATGGCTGCTCAGAGTGGTGAGACCGAGTAAAAGAATACTCAGAGCTTTCACCATGCCAGAGTCTGCCATACCCAAGATTGCAGCCATAACAAAACTGCATGTGCGAGATACTCGCACATGCACTGTTTGATTTGGCGGCCCTTATAGGCAGGGCGGCTGACATTTCCTCACTTACAGAAGAAATAGTAGTGCCCTGTGAGTGCCCCATAAAGGGTGGAGTGTTATGTGGCCAGCGGAGGGGAAGGGCCACTAAAACACAATAGAAGGGAGCTGTGCTACAGCACTGTGGAATCATGCCAGAAAATGATCTGGTCACGTGTTTCCATAGTGCTCCTAAAAAGAATGCTAGCAATACATCTGCAGAGCTCTGCCCATGCAGCCATAAAAATGACTACTTTATTACAAAACACTGGTTGTTCAAATACAGATGTAATGCCAGACCCTGAAATAATGAAAACTGTCCCTTGGAGGTCTTTTCTTTTTTGTGTGTGTTAAAACCTGTATGGAAGAAAATGGTCCCTCACTGAATTCTGACACCCTTGACCCCCACTTCAAACTTCCACTCTGCACACACCACACCACCAAGTTCAAGTTCAAGTTTATTGTTAAATGAAAATATGTATAGACTTAAAAGTCATTACATAAATACATTAAATACAATTAGGCATAAATAAATAAAAAAATAGATTTTCTTATAAAACACATATAAATTATCATAAATACAAACAGATACACAACTGTCATGTACAATAATGGTGACCTATCAGGTAATCCTGCTCATGCTACCATTTTAGTTTTTTGTTTTTTTTTTTTGACCAGATAAGTGCACTAGACAAATCCTGCCTATTTTCAGGCACGACCCGTGGAAGGGGGGGATACAGATGAATGCCAACTGGCCTTGAACCAGATTAAGCTGTTGGTGGTATTTTTAGTGAATGAGGGAAATTTGGCCAGTACACCGGGGAAATTCCCCTACTCTGCTGGCGCTCTGTGGCCAGTAGAGGCTGAGACGCCACTTGCACTATGGCAGAAGCTCTGCAATCATAGAGGAGATGGACGCTAGTGAGGACGCCCCGCTAGCAATATATCTGAATGTGAGTTGGAAAATACGAGTACATGGTCACATCATTTAAAAACAGACCTGGAGAAAGCGTTGGATGTACCAGAGATGATCGGTTCACTACCGATTCGGGAGTCTACTTTAGAGGCATCCACTTTTTCAACTTTTTCTATGACGGAGTCTCATCAGACGAATTCTGATTTCCTTATGCACAAGACGGATGATTTTCAGCACAGCACGCTTCCGGATTTACCGGCAGAAGGTCTGACAGAGCAGGAGCCCCACGCTCTACCCCAGACAATCTCTACCACGTCGCAAGTTCTGAAACAATGATTTGAACTAAAAATGCAGGATTCTACAGAAATTAAAGATTGGTCTGAAGAAGATTCTCTGTGGAATGCTGGTTGGACACAAAATTCTTTAGGAACTTGGACGCCTGACCCTACTTGGAAACCGGTTTCATTCTTTTCACCTAAGCATGCCACCACCCTGAGCTCAGGTATTGACAATTTATCCACTACTAATACTGATATTATAAGTGCATATCCAGTATTAAAAGATACTGAGGCTACTTGTAGCCCCAGTACATCTTCTGAGGGGGGAGAGAAACGTAAAAGTTTTACTGCAGTAGGTAATGCTTTTAAACCTTGCAAGGATTCTGAAAATCTTCCCCGTCCCTATGGCAGACCTGTTCAAAACAAACTGGAACAGGCTCCCGGAGGAGCACTGTTCGTTTAAAATATAAAGGGGTTTAAAACCCATCCAGATAGATATTATATTTCTAACACCTTACTTAGGGATCTATGTCTTTTCTACCATCAGATTTATTTGCACTTATCCATGTTTCAGGGGAGGATTCGTTTGATATAAGTTTCAGAATTAACCAAAACTTGGAAAGATTTTGGGAAAAATATTCTGCACTGAAATCCACCCCTTTATGGCTTCCCTTTATAGCTATCCCTCTGACTAGGCCATAGATACGATATATTACTATTATGTTTAGAAACGAAGGAGTAAATGTCAGTGATATTTACCACTGGCTGCAGAAATGCTGTGATATTCTTGGGCCTCCTGAGGTTTTATTAGATCTAGAGGGTATTTGGGCAGGGGGTTGGAAGTTTAAAGTTAAGCTTTTCCAAGTAAATTCTGATATAATCCACATCCCAAACAGTTTTTTTTTAGGAAAAGACAGGGGGGTATGTTTTTACAGCGGTCAGCCCCGAGCCTGTTATAAATGCGGATCTCGCACGCATATTAGTAGTTCCTGTGAAGTAATGAAGTGTTCTATTTGTGGGGGGTATGGACACTGATGGATTTATGTCAGAATATCTTCCAATGCAATTTATGCGATGAAAAAGGGCATGCTTTTCATCAATGTCCATGGGCAAAAAGAAATAGGACCGAAGGATGGGATCATAATGATTTAGTACTACAAGCTCAAGATAAATTGAAGGTCCCTGATCCACCAGCATCAACTACACCAAAACCTGTATCTTTAATGGATACTTCACATCCTGCGTCCAATATTTCCCAGACCTCTGAGTTAGAGTGTGTATCTGATAGGCCTATAATGCCCCCCCCCCACTTTTGAGACTGTTAAAAACAGAAGAGTTACAAGATCTTCTTTAAAGCCACCAACCCTGTGCCCTGTTCCAATTTCTAATATTTTTCTGCCCTTACAAGAAGACCTAGGGGATTCAGACTTAGAGTCTGACACATCCCATAGGTCCGAGCAGATTACAGAAGATGAAGAGAGCAAATCTACAGAACTGATGAAAGACAAGAAAGGAAAAAAAGGAAAAAAAAGAAAAACAAGTAATAGTCTAAAAGGGGGATTTAGCTGAAGAAATATTTCCCTATGGCCTCTTTGCGACTGCTATCCTTTAATGTTTGCAGCCTGAAAACATATAGAAAGCAAATTTCTGTGTTTATTTTTTGCAACCCTTCCTGTGGATATTTTTTATTCAGGAAAGTCGCCTTTCTTCATTAACTGAGGTAAATAATATTAAAAGCGGTGGCATTGGGGTCCTTCATTTTGGTCCTTTGGACTGGAACCCATAGATTGAATTGGCATCCTTTTAAATCCACCAATATCCACATTTCTCGATTAATAGATGTATGCCCTGGTAGGGCCTTAATTTTGGATGGTTCTATAGGTGATTTTTCTTTCCGTCTCATTAACCTTTATGCTCCACAAACAAAATCTACCAGAATTACATTATTTGAGGATATTAAATCATTTATTTTTACTAGAAAGCATGTGATTTGGGGAGGAGACTTTAATTGTACCTTAGATGTTCCTTAATGCGGGACCACCCCAAAGAAAATATATTGTGATACTAATGCCTTAAAACGAATTCTTGTAGATTCTAGTATGCAGGATGCCTTCCATGCATTGCACCCTAAGGGGCCTGGTGCTACATATCATCGGTTTATTTATGCTACAAGGATTGATATGTTTTTTTTCCAAACATTTACATCCTTTTTTGTAAATCTGAGCCTTCAGAATTTTCCAACCATAATATACTTTTTGTTCGTTTAGTTTACATTCCCTTCCACCTAAAATATTTTCTAAACACAATAGATGGAGACTGAATATGTCTCTTTTGATACTCCCTCTTATATTCTCAGACAGACCTGATTTTTGCATACAGGGAGTCTGTTTTCTGCGCTTACACAGATTTTTTGGATTGGTGGATGGAGACAAAATGAGAATTAAAACAGTTTTTTTCTTTCTTTTGGTAAAACTAAAAGCCAATTCTAAATATATACGATATTTGCTTACTCGTAATCAGTTATATAAATTGATGTCTTCTTTTTCAGAAAATACCCGTGATTTGCTTCCCCAAATTAAGGCTTTAAAAGAGCAGATGAAAAACTATCAATATGATAGAGCCAAATCTCTAGAATTAGAATTCAAATATGGTACTAAAATACACCAGCTTCTGACCTTTATGGCATGTAAACAAAGGTTAGAGAGCACCATTATGTCACAACTAGTTTCACCTACTGGCCTTTTGCTCACCAAAGAGATGGACAAATTGACTTTGGTTCAGGAATATACTGCAGCCTCCTTTCAGGATAGATATCCTCATACTCTGTCTGATTTTTCCAGTTTCACTTCTCCGTTGCCACAATTATCTACTACTCAAAGAACTTCATTAATACAACCTATTTCTACCCAGAAAGTAGAACAAGCTATAACCCAATTAAGTAAGGGTACTTCACCAGGATGGGATGGTATCCCTAATGAATTTTATAAACTTTTTTTGCCACACATGATTTATTTTTTACCAAAGGTATTTAATTTCTTATTATTTTCATCAAAGGCATCCTCTGATTTTAATACTTCATTACTTTTCTTTCTATATAAATCAGGGGATAAAACCATATTATCTAATTGGAGGCCTTTGAGTTTGCTAAACAGTGACTATAAAATCTTGACCAAAATTCTTAATAATAGATTATTATCAGTAGCTGAATATCTTATTCACCCTGCTCAAACATGTGCCATTCCTCATCGATGTATTCAGCATAATTTATATCTTTTAAGAGAGATTTTTGAACTCAGTAATAAAGGGCAGATATTTGGATATGTTGTTGCTTTAGACCAGGCTAAAACATTTGACAGGGTTAGACATGATTATTTATTTTCGGTACTTTTGAGATATGGTATTCCGAAACCGTTAATTAACTGGATAGCTTCTTTATATAAAAATGCTCGTTGTATTCCTATGGTTAATGGATATTTTGGTACAGAGATACCTATATCAATCGGGGTGCGACAGGGATGTCCTTTGAGACCACTTTTATATGCTTTTGTTTTAGACCCTGTCATTGGGCAGATTATCTGGGACATGAATATTATTGGAATATCACCTTCCTCTACTCTACCAAATGAAAAGATAACTGCCTAGGCAGATGACATCACTTTATTACTAAAAGATATTCCATCCTTATTTAATGCATTACATATTTTTTCCATTTTTGAGGAATTATCTGGAGCTCAGATTAATATGCATAAGAGTTTTATCTTTATATTACAATCTGAACCTCTACACCCCTCTGAAATTGCAGGTATTCCGGTAGCTTCCTCTCCTCATAAGATTCTGGGTATCTGGTTTGGAGCAGGGAATTTGGCCACCTATAATTGGGAAAAACAATTATACATTGGAGAATTTAAAATACACCGATGGAAAGGGTGGAAATTTGGAAAAAAAAAAGGGTCGCAATTATAAAAAAATTCTTGTTACCGGTTTTTTTATATCTAAGTTATGTGTTTCCGCCTCCTCTTCATTTGGAAACGAGATTATTAAGTATTTTTTTTCAGATGTTATGGGGCAATAGACTAAAACCAGTAAGCAGAAACATAATTTATCTCCCCATTAACAAAGGTGGACTAAATATGATCAATCCCATTGTGTTTTATCACTCTTTGTTTTTGTTTAACTCTTTTTCTTATTTCTGGTCTGGTACTACCATGTCTTGGCAATTTTAGTCTACATCTTTATGGTCCACATATTTGAATAAATGGACACTATTACCCCCCAAATTATTATTATCAGATTCTTTGCTCTCTTATGGTATAGTTACTTTTAAAAAATTACAGCAGTGGAAAATATCGTTCCCACATTTGCATACCCTTTCCAGGAAAACCTTTTATAGATTTATTGTATTTGAAGTACAGAAATGTGTTCCTCAATTTCCAGAATGTATGCCCTCTAAACAGGTCTTTTCTCTTAGGAAATTGACAGATTTTAGGATTCCCCCACATATCTGGGATATTGTATGGCTTTCAATACAAGGTAGGTTAGGGGTCCGAGGAAATTTAAAATATGAACCCACTATGAAAAGATTTTGTTTAAGGCCGACCTGTATCAATTGCAAAGAAACTATGGTCCATTTTTTTGTCACATGTCCTTTTAGTCAAAATTTTTGGCAGGACGCTGCTGTACATTGGAACCTCCCTTTTTTAGTTAATATTACTTATCAGACCATAGTTTTGGGTAATTATACTGGGATATGGCGAAAATACCATAGAAGCACTCTCAATGTGTTTTTTGCTTTCATTCAATATTATCTTTGGCAAGCTCGCTAGCACTATGTTTGTACAAATTGAAAATGGTTTAACCTCTGTTAAAGCTAGAGATCTGGATAAATTCCCCACATCTAAAGTTAACCTTTTTTGGCAAAATTTTATAATGGTATAAAAAGAAAAACAAAGTTGTTCTAATGTTTCTTTTGCATGTCTTTCAGAAAAAAAAAACTTAAATGTGATTGTTCTTATTCTATGATATCTTGCCTGTATTTGTGATTTTTTTTGTGATGTTATGTTTTTCTTCAATAAAACTACCCTACTCTTTTCAATAAGTGCCATGGGATCTTTAACATCCACCTGAACTACCACCAGTCCAGGCAGATGGGACCTCAGTTTAACGCCTCATCCAAAAGACGGCTCCTCAGAAGTGCAGCATCCCTCTCATGCTACACTACAGTGTCAGTATTGGGATATTAACCCAAGTGCCAGATGTGGGAACTGAACCCACAGCCCTTTGATCTCCCAGCCTTGGAGGTGAGTGTGCTACCTACTGAGCCACTGACACTGCGATTTTATTCTGTGCTTTATGTGCAAAACTTTCTACTGCAAATATTGTTGGCTTGCAGTCAAAGAAAATTAAATAACTGACCACCTTATTTCTGTGGTATTGTGCAAATCTTTTTATACAGTACCAAGAGGTTCAAGCTATTTCTATCTTTCTGCCTTGAGTAAAGGGAAGTTTAAAAGCAGGTGCTGAACTGTTATTCCAAAGTATGAGTTACAGTTGCAAAATGCATTAACTCTATTCATTGTACCCCCTGTACAAGGCATCACCATATTCTAGAATCTCTAATTTATGTCTGCAGAGTGCAGATCTCTGCTTTTCTCTTTCACAGAATTCAAGGTAGATTTAATTCTTTGTGTATAATTTAAAATCTCTGCACAGTGTGAGACCATGTAGGTCACCAAGACTAGCATAACGCTTTTGCAAGAAATGATCTTCTATTCTCTGTTCTGCAGTTGTCATATATAATTTCAGGTTCTCTTGGGTGTTTTCATCCCAGTCATTTGGAAGCCCAAGTCTACTTAATATATAGCTCAATTTTTGAAACCAGTCATACTTTTTTTAAATACCATTAGCTTCTTCTCTGATAGTGGCCAATAAGCTTGAGTCCTGAGCAAGTATAAGCTTTCCCCACCATCTAACCGCCCTAATGTGTAGCCTTGCTTCCAGTGATATTATTTATTTATTAAAGTGTTTCACTAGGAAATACATACTAAGCCCAAAATAGCTTGTTTCCAGATGCATCCTGGGGGAATGGGAGAGGGGTTTTCTGAAGAAAACAAAAATATAAATATACAACATAGAGAGACATAGAAACATAGAAACATAAAAACATAGAAGTTGATGGCAGATAAGGACCTCAAGGCCCATCCAGTCTGCCCATTTCTTTTTCTACCTTATAAATGTGCCATCGGCCTTTGCTCTGTCAGTGACCCATCTATTCATAGTCATTTGTATTGCTCCCCTTATGCCCATCCCATGCCTGTTTGAAGTCCCTGCACTGTATTCATAGCCACCACTTCTTGTGGTAAGCCATTCCATGCATCTACCACCTTTCTGTGAAAAGAATTTCCTCACATTCCCCTTAATCGGCCTCCTCTAATCTCATGCTGTGTCCTCTTGTCCTGCTATTTTTCTTATATTTAAACATGTTAGACTCTTTCACCTTGTTTATGCCCTTAAGGTGTTTAAATGTCTCCAGTCATATCACCTCTCTCCCTCCTTTGCTCAAGGGTATACATATTGAGCTCCGTTAATCTGTCCTCATATGTCTTCTGATGCAGTCCCTGCACCATTTTGGTTGCCCTTCTCTGGACTGCCTCAATTTGAATTAATGTCCTTGTGAAGGTGCTGGGCTCCAATACCGCAGTACTCCAGATGGGGCCTAACCAATGTCTTGTACAGAGGATTATTACCTCCCTCTTACGACTTGTGATACCCCTGACTAATACACCCTAACACCCCTAGCCTACCTACTGCTTTAGAGGTCTGCTTGGATGATTTTAGGCCATCAGTGATGATGATGCCCAAGTCTCTTTCTTCCTTTGTGACTGCTAGCAACTCCCCTCCCAGCCTATAAGTGGCTTCAGGGTTTCTCTTCCCTATGTGCATGATTTTGCACTTCTTTGCATTAAATCCCAGTTGCCACTCTTCTGACCATTTTGCTAGTTTATCCAGATCTCTTCTCATTCTGCCCACCCCATCTGGATCACCTACTCTGTTGCAGACCTTGGTGTCATCTGCAAACAGACAAGCCTTACCCTCTAGTCCATCTGCGGGTCACTAATGAAGATGTTGAATAGGACTGGCCCCAGGACTGATCCCTGTAAGTACCACTTGTGACTTGCATCTCTTCTGACTGTATACCATTTACCACCACTCTCTGTTTTCTGCCAGTCAACCAGTTTGCCACCCAGTTGACCAACTTCTGACCCACCCGAGCCTACCTAGCTTATTTATCAATTTTCTATGTGGAACAGTGTCAAAGCTTTGCTGAAGTCAAGGTAGGCGACATCAACTTCTCCCTCTTGGTCCACCACTCTGGTTACCCAGTCAAAGAAATCTATGAGATTAGTTTGACAGGACCTTCCTTTTGTAAACCCATGCTGTCTTGGATCCTGTGCTCCTATGGATTCCAGGTGTTGCACTATCCTTTCCTTAAGGAGTGCCTCCATAATCTTGCCCACTACTGAGGTAAGACTGACTGGTCTGTAGTTCCCTGCCTCCTCCCTGCTACCACTCTTGTGGAGCAGGATCACATGAGCCCTTCTCCAGTCTCCTGGGACCTCTCCTGTGCTCAGAGACTCACTAAAAAATTCTGCTAATGGCTCTGCTATTTCTTCCTTTAGCTCCTTAAGTACCCTGGGATGTATGCCATCAGGTCCCATTGCCTTATCCACCCTGAGCTTAGCAAGCTCTTGTAGGACCCTTTCTTTTGTGAAGGGAGTAGTGCTCACCTCCCTCCCCTGTGTCCATGATGCTGAGCTGTGGGCCTGCCCTACCTTCTCTTCAGTAAATACTGAGCAAAAGTATCTATTTAGGATAGATGCCTTTACAGGGTCCTCCTCCTCACATGCTCCCTTTTCTCCATTAAGCTTAGCAATACCCCCTCTGGACTTTCTCCTTTCACTAATGTATCTATAGAAAGTCTTGTCACCTTCTTTTACTGTTCGTGCTAGTGTTTCCTCAGTTTGGGACTTTGACTGCCTTCCCTGCTTCCCTTAGGGCAGTTTGGTATGCCTCCCTATCTTCATCCCGCTGTGTTCCCTTATATTTCCTGAAGGCCAGCCTTTTGGCTCTGACCTTTTCTGCTACTGTATTTGAGAACCAAAGTGGTTTTCTTCTTCTTTTGCACTTCCTTTTCTGTCTAACACAATGGGATGTTGCTTCAAGTATTGTATCCTTAATGCTTGCCACTTTTATATTACCTCCTCACCTGTGTTTCTTTTGCCAGGGCTAGCTTAACTCTGTTGGCCATCTTATCAAAGTCAGCTCCTCTGAAGTCCCATATTTTTGCCTTGGAATGGGATGATTTAGATGTAGTAGCCAAATTGAACCATACCACGTGATGGTCACTGGCTCCCCAGGTGACCTTCTACCTGGAGATCTGTGATCCCTTCTTTGTTAGTCAGTACTAGATCTAGGATAGCCCTGTCTCTTGTGGGTTGCTGTACCAGTTGTTTGAGGCCCTCCTGCAGGGAATCCACTATGAGTCTAGTTCTGGCAGATGTTCCTGCTGGTATTGACCAATCTGTATCTGGCATGTTGAAGTCTCCCATTATCAGAACCTCCCTTTAGCTGTCATGTTTTGTATATCTTCTAACAGTAATGTGTCTATGTCCTCCCTCTGGTCTGGGGCCTGTAGACAACCCCAGTTCTTATGGCTGTCCCATTTCCTGTTTCAGGGTGACCCACAGTTCTTCTGGCTCCTTATGTGTATTCTGAATTTCTGTAGCTTTGATATTTTCATTAACATACAGGGCCACTCCTCCCCCCCTTTTTGCACCTCGGTCTCTTCTGAACAATACATAGCCAGGTACTGAAGTCTCCCAAGTGTGGTTACTGGTTGAGACAGAGTATCAAAGTTATAAAGATGGTACTACAAAATTTATATTTACAGTATAATACAACAGAGTAACAAGGTTATAATGCTGGTATATACAATATTTACAAACATCTGTAGGAAGAGTTACAGGTAACAATGTAGCTAAAAGCAGATGAGGCAGCTACATAATTTATTATATATAATTTATTATAATGCACTAGGGTGATGAGGAGCAGAGGCACAGACCTTTAAAGGTATTTTGTGCTGCATGTGGGTAGTTGGAGTTGAGGGGACTAAAGCCAGTTCCATACAGGGCAGGGAGTAGGTTGTAGGGCAGAAGTACACAAGGGAAATGAAGTGTAGGTTAAATGTTGGTGCTAGTAGTAGGATAAGGTTATAGACAGGGTGAAGGGGGGGCTGGGATAGCAGGTATGGAGGGGATATATATTTTCTGCCAGGTTATGGAAGTAGGACTGTCATATGGGAGACTCAAAAATATTCCTAAAGAAAACATTTTGTACAGTTTTAGGTTTTTAATCTCAGGTTGTTTTCTTTACATAGCAAATCCCATATTTCACTTCCATAAAAGATCTGACTATTTACCTTGGAATTAGAGGCATTTTCAGGGCCTGATATGAACTGTTCACAAATAGCTTGCCATATCTAATAACTGCCTTATTGGATCGTGTAGCTTTCTTCTTAGTTTCTTCTATGTACATAGACCAGTTACACTTACTATTAAATACTACTCCCAAATATTTAAAAGACTTTAGTGCATTTATATTTGCAGTCTCCAATCTTTCATTCCATGTCTTGATTTTGCTTTTTGTCCAGTATCAAGATATTAGATTTTTCTTTGTTGGTTTTAAGGTCTAGCTCTGTGAGATGTTTTGCTATAAAGGTCAAAACTTTCTTAAGACCCAAGGGGGTTTGGGAAAGAATAACTGTATCATCTGCATAGCATTGCAATGGTACTCTAAAATACCCAACAACAGGAGCAATAATATATTTTTCTGTCATAGCCACCATCAGAGAATTTAGGTATATGCTGAATAAAAAAGGGGCAAGAATTCAACCTTGTTTGAGACTTTTCTGTACAGTAACTCCTCCCAACAGTCTCCCATGCTTCTCTATTCTAATATATGACATGCTGTTATGGTGAAGTAGTTTGATTACCTCCAAAAGATGCCTATCTATATTATACAAATTCAGCTGAGTAAGTCAATAAAAGCCAAGTACACTGCTTGCTTCTTCTAGTCAATATATTTACTAATTATATGATTTTAAAATAAATATGTTGGCGAGAGTTACTTTCCCTTTCCTGAAGCCAAACTGTAGCTCTAATATAATTTTCTCTTCCATTTTTCAAAGTTCGAATCTCGTTCAAATTAGTCTTGAATAAAATATTAAGACACATACAGAGTAGCGTAATTGGCCTATAGTTATGATCTTTTATTGCTCCTCACTTAAAGATGGGTACAATAGCGCATTTAGTCCAATCATCAGATAGTATCAACATGCTGGAAATTAAATTGAATGTGGGAGTTAACAATTTGGCTCATGCCTCTGGGGCAGCAAGAAAAATCTCAGCAGGTATGCCATCATAACCTGCAGTTTTGTTATTTTTAAGAGTTAATATGCCTTGTTTTGGCTCATCCTCGCTTAACTCAGTTCTTGTGTTAAGCTCCCTATCTTCTTCAAGTTGTAATTTGCCACCCATATTATGATTTCTGTTAGGTTCTTGCTTGTATTTCACCCTAAAAAAAGTTAAGCTATGTTTCACTATCAATGACAGATAGTGTATTTCTAGCCAATTTCCTAGTACCAAAGTTTACCAGTTCCCAAGATGTTTTGGCATCATTTTCTTGAATGGATATTTGTAGCTGAGCCCATAATTCCTTGTAATACGTTTCCTTTTTAATTTGTATCAAATATTTTCATTCTTTCCTGACATTGATCAGAGTTTTGTTATAATTTATGTCTCCAGTTTTTTGGAAGACTTTTGCTAACTTGCACAATAATTTTCTTACTTCTCAATAGTCTTTATTAAACCATTTATTTGTAGGGGTGTAGGGCTCATTTTATCAGGTATCTCTGAACTGACATAAATTTTTCTATTAGATAGTCACTAATGGACTAGTACCAACATGTGATCCTTGCAAATAAATGTTTAATTTCTATGTTTGAATGTGCATTTGTTATGTTAAATCTCATTTCTGCCATATTTCAGTCCATCATATTAATTATCTGGTCTGTAAGCTTCTGGGCCAGCTCTGCAGATATTGGTGTCCATTTAATGCTTTTTTTATTCATGATTATCACATATGACTCAGCCAAACTCAGGTTGTGAGTGTCTATTGGTCTCTGTATAGCACAAGAGCTACAGAGCGTAATTATTACTGGGGCATGGTCACTATTCCCAAGTTTCATAATCTCTGTGTTGGAAATTGTATGGGAATTAAGAATATCTACTATACACAAGTCCAGAAGGGAGCCCCCTTTGCCATAGGAAATGAATAGTGGCCTATTCTATCGCCATTTACTCAGCTATTAAAAACATGTAACATAAGCTCCTCCGCTAGGGAGACAGGCCCCCATAATCTAGCGCATATATTGTCCAGAGAATATCATAGTAGAATGTTAAACATATCGTCCAGGTGCCAGTATCTATCACAAACCTTCTGTACAGAACAAATACTTATATTAAAATCTCCTTGTAGCATCAAGATTGAACCACCGCATTTTTATATTCTGCATAGTACCAGATGGTTTAAACATGCTAAAAAAGTCCTGTTCATATTATAACATTCCCCCAGGTGGCACATAAAAGTTTATAATGATAAAATCAGTGTCATAAATATTCATGATATGAATTCATAGAAAAATAAGGCTCTCCTATCTCTAAAAGAGTTACTTTTTTAAAACTAGTTGCTGAAAATACTGAAATTTATTTATTTATTAGCGTTTGGTGACCAAGTAAGTGCATTAGGCAATTTAACCTGCCTATTTTCAAGCACAACCCAGGAGAGTACAGAATACAGAGATGCAAAATAAACAGTAGAAAATGGTACTGTATCCCAAAGCAAGACCTCACAACAGGAAGGTCAAAAACACAAATCAAGATTGTTAACATAGGTCACCCACTCAGGGGTGAAAAAATGAGAACAAAATCAAGTAATACCTGTATTGGACCCAACCCATGAATGAGTGACAGTGTGGATTACAATTAGATAAACAGAGATAGAAGCAGAACATAACAATGTGTAGGTTTAACATCATAGAAATATCAGACAGGATAAACAACAAAAGAAGGTTAAGAGCATTTGCAGACACCGTGTGTCCTTAGGTAAGAGGAGAGTGCTGTATTGCATGAGTCATGAGATGTGGAGACCCTGATATGAGGAGGTAGGGAGTTCCAGAATTTGGGGGCCAAGTGAGAGAAAGCTTGTTAACCCATTCATGTTGAGCAAGGGGAAACAAAGAATAGGGTGGAGGCAGAGGATATCAGGTAATGAGCATAAGTCACAGGGATTAACATAGCACCAAGAGAGTTGGGTCTAGGGATATGGGTAAGGGAGTCAATGAAGCATCCAAGGCTGTAGGAATGCAAGTCATTAGGAGCAAGCCAATTTAAAGAGGAGTAGAGGAGACAGTGGTGGTTGAGTCTAGCGGCAGACAGGGCAAATCTACAAATATTATTGTATGTTACTTCCCACTTGTGTAGAGCAGTAACTCTTGTATGGGACAGGACTGGTAGAGCATATTTAAGCCCTGGAAGGAGGATACCCTGGGCTATGGAAATCCTTGCAGAAGGGGTAAGCGAGTGGCAAACTTTGTAGGCGACTCCAATCTTCATGTTGATATGCTTGCAGATCTCATTTATATGAGAGAAAAAGTTCAGAGACTGGTCAAGTGTCATACCTAAGTATTTAAAGGAGTCCGTATTTGATATGACAGAACCAGCAAGGCAACAGACCTGCAGACAAGAGGTAGCTAACTGGACTTTTCTGGGGGATCTGAAGAGCATGGCATATGTTTTGGGTAGGTTAAGGATGAGCTGATTTGAGTACAGCCAGGACTGGATGCTTTGGAAGGCGTGGGATAGTTGATCACTTATGTCAGTGACAGAATTTGAGACAGTGAAGAGGACCAGGTCATCAGCATACATTATAACCCAGGAGTGAGTAGAAAAGGAAGTAATGCCATTGATGAAGAGAGAAAAGAGCAAGGGACCTTGTATGGAACCCTGAGGTACACCACAGGGGAGGACCTCTGAGGAAGAGAGGACTTTATTGAAGGCAACAACTTATGTACGATTGCTAAGGTAGCTGTTAAACCAAGACAAGGTGGAGCCTGCTGCACAAAGCATACAGAGTTTCCTTAAGAGTAGGGGGTGGTTGACTAAGTCAAATGCCTTCGTGAGGTCTACAAAAACAGTCCCAGTAAGGAGACCCTTATCCATGTTCATCTTGACCTCACTAGTAAACAGGGTCAGTGCTGTAGTGGTGCTGTTCCCAGCCTAAAACCATGTTGGACAGTTGTCTGGATCTTGAACTTTTGGAGATGACAAGAGACCTAAGTGTTGATAAGCTTCTCAAGAAGTTTGCAAAGAGTTGGTAGAATGGCAATAGGACGGTAGTTAGATAAAATCTTGGAGTCACCTTTTTTGAACATGGGGGTAGTCCTAGCAGTTTTCCAGACCTGAGGTACAGTTTAGGGGGAGATGGAAAGGTTAAAAAGTCTTGTGACAGGTGTAGCTAGAATCGGAGCTGCCAGTCTAAGAATCCTAGGTTCAATGCCATCGGGGCCCGCACTTCCATGAATAGGAATAGTTTTAAGAAGTTTCAGAACTTCAAGACAGGAGACAGGAGCAAGGTTCAGTGGATGGGCAAGGTCGTCTAGGTCTGGCTCACTAAAAATATGGCATTGGGCTTTGGAAGGAGATGTTAGAGGAAACTTAGTAAAGAGGGAGTTAAAGGCATTTGCTGTCGTAGAGGGGTTATTACAGTTGATATCATTTACAATCATTTCTTTGGGTGTCTCAGACCTGTGACTCCCAAGGATCTCATTTATATGGGACCAGTATCTCTTAGGGTTGGTTGAGGAGGAGCAAAGGAGCTCACAGTAGTAGTTGCTTTTTGCCGAGCGAATCTCTCTCTTGCAGACATTATGCAAAGCAGGATACTGTTCATAGTCAGAGGGAAAAGAGGAGAATTTACATGTTTTCCATAGTTTGTCCTTTAGTTTCAGCTGTTGTAATGGGGGCACTAAAGCCACTTTGTGGTTTTGCCCCTAACCCTATCCGTTGTGATCGGGATATGTCTCTCCTGTATAGAGAGTAAGGTACTGTTGAAGCATTCAGTCACACTATTGATATAATTTGTGATAAAGATAGGGGACCAGTCAACTTGATGCAAGTCCCGAATACGGGAAGCTGAATCAAGTAGAGCAAAGTTGGAGAAAGTTAGCACTTTGGGTGGATATGAAGGGGGGAGAAGCATCCCATATACAGTAGACAGGACCCCACTGCAACGCAACAAATTAGATTCCCTTTGCCCTGCCCATGGTGTTAATCTTACTCGCCTCTCTTGTGAAGCTTTGGTATCCCTGCAGAATAAATTGTTTTCATGATATCCAGATCTCCTAAAATAGGAGGATGTCATGCTTCATGATTTCCTACAACCAACCCATATCTTCACACTTAAGATTCCAGCAATATTTCCATTGATTATGCTGATCTGTTTTCTATCTTCCCCTAATTGTCAGTCCAGCTTTACTGTATCTGTTTGATTCTCATGCTCTGCAACTGTCTTGGGGCGAATGATGTATAAATTGCTCCTTAATCTTCTGACTCATCCATAGACATTACAGTACTATTATTGATTCTTGACCCTTTTTGTGTTCTGCCTGTTTTCATCCTACATTGTTTCCAGCTTGCATGATCATCCTTTTCTGTTAGCACATGTGTCATTTCTAGTGGTTTTACAAGTTCTGTTATTCGCTTCTGGTTTTTACAGATGTTGTTTTGAAACTGTATTTTATTTTTCCCTGCTACAGTGTGGTCCATTTTTTTCACCACTCTTTACCTCTTCCTGATGTGGCTTTGATTTACCTACTACTTTCTGGCAGTTTACAGGCATGTCTAATTTTATGTCCAGTTTGACCCCTAGGGGTTTAAATTCTTGGCTTGCTCTGATCAATTCCATTCTTAATTCCTTGATTTTTAGAGTTATGCAAATGATAAATGCCATCTGCTTGCAATTATATCTCTAAGCTGTAGCGATATCTTGCCATCTCATATCTGTTGCAGTGCAGGGGGGTTCTCATCCAGGGACAAGGATTTGATCCTGTCCCTGTACAGGTCCTTGGATAGGCCACAGTTGGAGTACTGCATGCAACATTGTCGGCTGTACCCGAGGAAGGATATCAAGCTGCTCGAAGCAGTAAAGCGCAGGGTGGTGAAAATGATACAGGGGATGGAAGGCAGAACCTACGAAGAAATGCTGAGTCACTTGGTCTTGTTCACCTTGGAGGAGAGAAGGAATGGGAGGACATGATTGAAACTTTCAAATACTTAAGGGGGAGCAATAAATTAGGCACAGAGGGGCTGTTTAAGATGAGGAAGGGAAGGGACCCGAGGGAGCATGGGTTATGACTGGAGGGGGGCAGGTTCAGGAGGGAGATGAGGAGGCATTACTTCACTCAAAGGGTAGTGTCAAAATGGAATGCTCTAGCAAAAAAGATGGTGGTTTGCAGGACAATGGGGAGCTTCAAAAGGGCATGGGACAGGGCAAGGAGGGGCTGGGTAAAGGGCACAGAACAGTTCCAGGGGGTGAATAGGGGTTGGGGAATGGGCAGCTGCATTATAGGGTACTAACTGCACACACAAGCAGACTTGATAGACCCTGAGTCCTGGTACTGCTGGCAAGTTTTGTATGTTTGTAGTATATTATAAACCATCACTTTTAAGGAAATTGGGTTTTCATTTCTTATCTTAGGAATACCTTTATGGCATAGCTAACTTCAGCCCTCTGTTAATATCTATCTCTTTCTTCTGTTCTAATTCAATAGTTGTTTTTGTCTCCTCAGATTTATGGTACATTCTCTCCTTATGAGATTTTTTTCCCCTACTGATCTGATTTTAAAATTTTTGTGTCTTTTCCATATCTCTCTCATTTTTTCCTTTGTTCATCATCACCCTGTTAGATTATTGCTCTTCTGTCTCACTTGTTTGGCAGTAGTCTTGGTTCTAGTAATTTTCTATCCATTTGAGTAATTCAAATTATATATGATGGTACCGTATACATCACTCCTAGAATCACCTCTTAGAGATGATACTCTGGGCCATACCAGATAGGCCTTGTATTTTTGATCCTATAGTTTTTTTAACGATATAAGGTATGAGTTTAAGCCTGATACATCCCTGCATTTTACCTATGCTGTTTGTGATATTTGACATATGGTGCTAGGCTATGTCACTCATGTACATCTTAGATGTATGTACAGTACTGTTACATTTCTGAAAACAATAAAAACTTTTAACAACAACAACAAATATATATATATATATATATATATATATATATATATGATAAAAGGTGCAGCTTTGATATATATAACAAGTTAATAGACCTGCAATTATGCCTTACCTTTCGATCATATTTAAAACTTTTCACACAACAACCTCTCATTAGTAGTATGCACATTAACTTATATATTTAGTCTGAGCACAAATACTTTATCATTGCAAAATTGTTTTAAGTGTAAGTTCATTTTAAGTGTAAATTCATTTTTACACTGTCCACCTTTGGTAAATTGTATGAAGAAGTAAAAGTAAGGGAAATTACTATTAATTGTCCAAGGCAATTTTTCACCTTCCAGTAGTTGGCCCACACCATATAACAAATAGAAAAACTATAAAACAGAACATGAAGGTGTTAAGCAGCAGCCTGGTTTGCAGCTTATTGCCCAATTACAGATCAGGTCATTATCTTATTAGTTAATTTAGTATAATGTGCACACTAGGGCCTGGATTTTCAGACTACACCAGGCTGTGGCACAAGCTTGGCCAACTTGGCTGTGCAGGGACGTTGACTGGGCGACATTCAATGGAGCTGTGCCATGGCAGAGCATCTTTGAATATCACACCCTGGCCACCCACAGTACACATGGTGCAGTGGCACTGCACCAGTGCAAGTGGTCAGAGTGGAGCAGGGGGATGCGCTAACGCAAGTTCCATTGCGCTATGTGCAACAACTGCGATATTCAAATGTGCACATTAAAATGGGGCCATAATGTATGCAAGGTGAAAATGGGGCTATTTGCATGTCATTATGGCCCAGTTTGCATGCAGGTGCACCAATCCCTGGTGACTTGCACCTGGCACCCTGCCAGGCAGCAGCTGTCGGGGACTGACGCCCCCTGCACAGCGCGGCAATGTTCCCCACAGCCTGATTGAGTGCATAAGTAAATATAAATCATGTCCTATATCCCTGGTGGTCCAGTGGACCACTGTCAGCCCGATCATGGGCATTTGTAAAAATAAAATGAAGTCCTATATCCCTGGTGGTCCAGTGGACTGCTCGCAGCCCGATCATGGGCATTCGTAGTAATAAAATAATGTCCAATAACCCTGGTGATCCAGTGGACTGCTCGCAGCCAGATTGTGGGCATTTGTATTATTAAATTCAGTCCAATATTCCTGGTGGTCCAGCAGTACCCTCCTCCCCACCTGCCCACTGAGCCCCACTGCCCTGCTTCACCCTCCCGGTCAGCAGCGGGCGGCAGCACCCAACCCGCCTGCCGCCCCGCTGCCTGCCGTCTGACACCGTAGGTAGGGCTATACGCCCATTGGTCCACAGAGTGAGCCAATGGGCATGCAGCATATACCGTACTGCTACATTCAGATATGTGAATGGATCCATTCACATATCTGAAATCTTAATGCGGTACCTGGCTACATGCCCATTGGCTCATGACAATGAACCAATGAACGCTCCACAACTACCTGTGGTATCAGTCGGTGCGGCTGGGCAGCAGGTGGGTGGGGTGCTTGCCACCCACCACTGACCGGGGAGCGGGCAGTGGGGCTTAGTGGGCGGGTGGGGAGGGGGTACTGCTGGACCACCAGGGATATTGGACTTAATTTAATAATACAAATGCCCTTGATCGGGCTGCGAGCGGTCCACTGGACAATCAGGGTTATTGGACTTTGTGTTTTATATACTTAAGCCTGCGATCAGGCTGTGAGCAGTCCACTGGACCACCAGGGATATAGGACCTCTTTTATTTTAACTGCAGCTCGCAATTGGGCTAGGAGTGATCCACTGGACCACCAGGGAGATTGGACGTGCGTTTTTTATACTGCAGCCCACGATCAGGCTGTGAGTGGTCCACTGGACCACCAGGGAGATTGGACGTTTGTTTTTTATACTGCAGTCCACGATCAGGCTGTGAGAGGTCCACTGTACCACCAGGGAGATTGGACGTGCATTTTTTATACTGCAGCCCATGATCAGGCTGCGAGCAGTCCACTGGACCACCAGGAAGATTGGACATGCATTTTTTATACTGAAGCCTGCGATCAGGCTGCTAGCAGTCCACTGGACCACCAGGGATATAGGACCTCTTTTATTTTAACTGCAGCCTGCGATCGGGCTACAAGTGGTCCACTGGACCACAAGGGATATAGGAGCTCTTTTATTTTAACTGCAGCCGGGCGATTGGGCTGCAAGCTGTCCACTGGACCACCAGGAATTTGGAAGGATAATTTTTCTTTGTATGCCTACGATCAGGCATGGGAGGGTGCCTCCAGCTGCAGCCGGAGCTCGGGAGGCCACCCACAGGAGGCAGCTGCCGTGTTGCGCCCTGCAATGTGGCAGCTCACCTGTGGGTGGCCAGCCATTGTTCCTTTTTTTTTTTGGCTCACCTGTGTGTGGCGCAAGTAGGGGTTGTGCATGCATGGACTCAGCACATTCTGGGCTGAATATTGGGATGTGCAGAGTATGCATGGACATGCCCCCCCACCTGTACCGCATACATTACTGATGTGATCCGGCGCATCGGGATTTGTGCCAGGCACAATCCATGTTTGAATATCACACCAGGGTGCATCAGTGGGTTGCGCATGGTGCAACACTGTTGCGCCATGCACAACCCTTTTGAATATTTGGGCCTTGGTGTTAGTTTACATTTATAATTCACAGAATATCACTGACACCCAGTTTCACATAAGTTTAACATAAAGACTTTCCCAAGGTCAAGGAAAAAACAGCAATCTAATAGTCAGTGTTTGACAGCAGCTGCTACACTGTTTGGAATGAGAAATTGTGCTACTTTGCACTAATTCTGCACATGCACCTGGATTATTTTGTTACTTTTACATTGTATTTAATAAAGAAGGAGCTGAATTCAGAAAGTGCTGTTCTATACCTCAGTGTACGGATTTTTGGGAAGCAATGGTCTATTTGAAAATGCCATAAAATTACTGGTTCCATTCTCCTTCTCCTATGCAGTTATTACTGTTTTGACTTGGCACTGTGCTACCTCTGTTGCAGTCCATCCATACATGTTTATCTATCTGAAAGACCCTACTGTGCATGCTGAGAATTGAAATTTCAGATCCTTATATCTCAGATACAGATTCATATTTTTTCACCAAACCAATACAAGGCATCATTCTAGGGCACGCCCCTTGTACAATGAAAATTTCAGAATAAACTTCCAATTCATCTGAGCTGTAGTTGAAAGCAAAAAGTAAAACAGCACAAAACCTTGATTTTTCCTCTTTTGCCTTTTCTGAGTCTCAGAATCCAGACATCTGACCAACAAGAAACCTGTCAAATCAAGAGAACTTACCCCCAGCCTGTGCATGCAAAATTTTGTGCAAGTCCATTGAATGGGAGCAAAGCTACTAAGGTGCAAAATTAGGGGTTTAACATTAAACACTCTGCTCAACCCTAACTATAACAGAGCTACAGTGCCCTTATAATATATATATATATATATATATATATATATATATATATATGTATATATATTTTTCATGGCAAAAAACTCCATTTAATGCACCAGTTAGGGTTGTTCCACGGCAACAAAAGTGAGGAAATTTGGTGTTAGGGTTGCCACCCCTAGCACCGCATGCCCACGCAGTCCCCACTATCAGGCATCGGGGTGTGCGTTGGGGTCATTGGCCCTAAATCTCACCCTATTCCATGTGTAAATAAGCTGAGGTGGTGCAGTAAAGGAGAATGGAATGAGAGTTAGGACCGACGACTCCAATGCACACCCCAATGCCTGTTGGTGGGGACAGGGTGGGTGTGGGGTGCAAGGGGTGGCAACCCTAACACCGAATGTCCTCACTTTTGTCACTGTGGAACAACCCTAACTGATGCATTAAATGGATTTTTTTGCCATGAATTTTCCTTCTTTTTGAGAATGTGCACTATAAATAGTGAATGGAATGTGGTGGTGGGAGAGCAGGGCCCAAACACATGTGATTTTTTGTTATTTTGCTGTGCAAAACCTGAATGAACAACTGAATTGAAAACTGGTAAATGAAGATAAGTGCCATGGCACACCGTGTGTCCAGAATTGTGTGTACATCCGTTCAATGGTCGCACAGCACTACGTGCAAACAACGTAACATGCACAAGTCAGCAACAGTAAGTGCTAGTGACCCAGAAATTGTCACAGTCAAAGATGTATTACAAAATCTTTGTACATTCCAAACGCAAGGCAAATTGGACTGTGAGAAGATAAATTGCCACCAGACAACTTGTCGAGGACTAGATGTCACGACTAATGGTTGCGTGGTCCAAAAGGCACCAGTCAAGCAGTCGAAATTAAAAGTAGTCGCTAGCAACAAAGGTGAACTGTATTCACCGAATAAAGGACAAACAGTTGCACCAATAATTTACAATAACTTTATTCATATACATAAAAAATGCATAGCATAGTAAATCAATTCCATGTGCACATGTAGCAATAGCCTTTATTTTGGTAACAGCATTAAATAATGTATGCAAATACAGCTGTGCAAATGTTGCAAGTAAGTAAACTAATGTGCGTCTAAAGCTGTGCAAATTACGCAAGTCTGTCGTGCAAGTAAGCTAATATGTGCAATAGTAGATGCTGTGCAAATTGTGCAAGTCTGTCATGCAAGTAAGCTAATATAATATATGCTGTCATTATGCTACATTTATCTCGATGACAGTTGCAATATCTCGTAGATACGGCAGCTCGGTTCTGTTTTTAAAATCCTCATAAATAGTGTGTAAAACCTTATTTACTCATTGATACTTTAGATGCTTTCTCGGAACCTGCTGTCCCAGTTCCACCTGCCTTCTTAGTAGGGACACAGCATGCTGTTCCTGTCACAGTTTTCTGGCCAGCTTAGCGCAGGTTGGGTGTGCTACTGACACAGTCCATGAAAATGCTCTGTGCCAAGCACAAACTGAAAATGCAGGAAGTAAAGGACTTTCAATGGTAGTACAGTTACTCTATGTTGGGTAAGTTAACATATGGTACCCTAAAGTGATTTACAATGAATCGCTAGCAATGACGCAGTGTTTTCGTTTTCGTCGTGGGATGCAGGTATGCCGTACTGTCAGCAGCATAAAAGACGGTGACTGTTTGTCTTATCGACTTTTAGATCATGACATCTTAACCACAACTATTTATACCTCAGCGTTTTGACCGTATGCCAATCGGACCCATGGTTCAGATGTTATTGAAGCATAATGAATCAAATTTTCATTCGTCGGAGTGGCATAATTCTGCACCTGTTAATGTTTTACATACCAACCACTGCAAGGCACCTCTGTAGCACTAAGGCTACCTATGCTATAAATTTCAAGCCAATAGCACCATGCAGAACACTATGAGCAAAACATTAACTGTGTCATGCAGTATCCCCACAGCGAATACTTTTTTCAACATGTAAACAGCATTATTCACATCCCCAGGACATCCACTTTACACCCTCCACATTTCATGTGAAAAAACAAACCATTCCAGAGATATTAAATGTTTACCTTTCTGCACCTTTAAGATGTCTTCCACCACAAAATGGTGGAAATCGTGGCTGAACATGTGCTAAAATGGTGGACCTGGTGACAAAAAAAAATCTGTAACTGTGAGGGTGCCAACTTCAAATGGCAATAACTCTGGAACGGCACAACATTTTTTCACCAAACAAAAACTGGCATGTTCCTTGAACACAGGTCTTTCTACAAGGCAAGTTTCAGATCAATCAACCACACACTGGCTATGCTATGAAACTGCACAGGAGTGCTGCAAATAACATTTTTGCCACTTTGCCACACAAGAATCATATATCTGATGGAACCAAAAATTAAAAAAAAACACGTACCATAGCACACCATGTGTCCACAATTGTGTGTACATTGGTTCAACGGTCACACAGTGCCACAAGCAAACAATGTAACATGCACAATTCAGCAACCATAAGTGCCAGTGACCCGATAGTTGTCATCGTCAAAGACGTATTATAAATCTTTGTACATTCCAAATGCCAGGCAAATCGGATACATTGTTCAGAAGTTATTGAAGTATAACGAACCAAATTTTCATTTGTCAGAGTGACATAATATTTAACCTGTTAATGTTTTATACATCAAACCACTGCAAGGCACCTCTGTACCATTAGGGCTACCTATGCTATACATTTCAAGCCAGTAGCACCATGCAGAACATGATGCACACATTGTTAACTGCATCACACAGTATCTCTGCATAAATTTAATTTTCCAACATGTAAACAGCATTATTCACATCCCCGGGACATCCACTCAGCACTCTCCAAATTTCATGTGAAAAGACTAAACCATTCCAGAAATATTCAATTTTTATGTTTCTGCACCTTTAAGACGTTTTCCATCACAAAATGGTGAAAATTGTGGCCGAAAATGCACTAAAATGGTGGACCTGGCAGCCAAAAAATCTGTAGCTATGAGGGGGGCTAACTTCAAATGGCAGTAATGCTGGAACGGAACAAAATATTTTCACCAAACAAAAACTGCCATGTTCCCTGAACACAGGTCATTCTACATTGCAAGTTTCAGATCAATTAACCACATGCTGGCTGTGCTATGCATTGTGGAATACAGTGCAGAAAAATAGCAAAAACATAATGTTTGCACTGCACTGTGCAAACGCAAAAACACAAATGGTAACATTAACGCAAACAGGGATGGCAACAGTGAGATTAAAGAAAATAGTAATGCTAATGGTAACACAAATGCATGCGCAAATGGTAACACAGTGATGCAAATGGAAACAATAATGCAAATGGTAAGAGAAACATAAACGCAAACGTAAATGAAAACAGAACTGGTAATGCAAACGGTTACGCAAATGCTAACGGCAACAGAAAAGCAAACAATAATGAAAACGGTAACGAAAATTTAAATGATAACATAAACGCAAAAACAGAAATGCAAACAGTAACAGCAGCAGTGATGCAGAAGGAAGCAGTTATGCACTCGACAACAGAAATGCTACCAATAACGCAAATGCTAAGGCCAACAAAAATGCAAACTATAATGAACACACAAACAGTAATGGTAACAAAATTGGAAATGCAAACAGTTATGGTAACACCAACGATGATGCCAAAGGAAACTGTAACACAAACAGAAACGCAAATGCAAGCGCATATGCAAACGCAAATGGTAACACATATGGTGATGCAAAAGTAAATGCAAACAAAAATGGTAACAGAAATGCAAATGGTAACAGTAATGCAAATACAAGTGCAAACGCAAACACAAAGGGTAACGCACACGGTGATGTAAATGTAAACGCTAACGCAAATGGTAATGGAAACACAAGCAGAAACGCTAATGAAAACAAATGCAGACCCATTTTTCCCCAAAAGGTGCATTCAGAAGCACAGTGAACCCAAAGAATGCATTCATAATAATGGCCCTTGGAGCAGAAAATGAGCACTTGGAATATTAAATTCCTTATAACTCAGGAACCATACGACGTAGAAAAAAAATTTAAATCTCATATTATTTATGACTTTGCAGGCTAGTTTTGCACTTAGCCCCCTAGTGAGGGACTAAGCATTCTTCTGACGAAAAGTCCGTATCTCGAACCGTTTTCGAGATACGGTCCCCCGAAAGGTGCGGCAGACACCGTAATGTTATTCTATGGGAAAAATTGTCTACTTCAGAGTGCCGTAACTTTGTAGCCCTCTAATATTTTTTTACCAATCCACCAAAATGCACATCTGTGTGATCTTGGCTTTCCTCTCTCCAAATTTCAGCCCAAAACACCAAACCGTTCTTTTGCAGCAGGGTGGCAAAGATTCCCTATTGTATTGGCCATAGTGTCGCAAAGTACTTTTGCAAATGAAATCACAAACGTGTTGCATATGCGAAAGTACTTTGTGACACTACTTTTTACAAAAATATAAAAAACATATTTCTGGGGCATTTTACACCCAAAAAAAGACATGGCTACCATCCTCAGGGCTCGACTAGGTGAACACAAGAATTGTATCCCTAGAAGGTCTCAAATTTAAATGCCAAGCATTTTTGTGACCACCAACTGAAAACAAGATGGCTGATTTTTAGAGATGCAGCAAATTTAAAATTTGCGGGAAAAGTGAACACGAAGTGGGCACTTCACGTTGCTACTCTACTACATGGAGTGCTTGTCATTACCGCTTCACGTTAAGGCAGAATGGCAATGAGAAGTAAAACGAAGTAATTGTTTTTAATGGACTTCGCGATCCTCATTAGGATTCTAAGTGATCCACTTGGTGTTTCAGATTTGGCAGCCCCCTCACACATCACATGGCTTACAGTACTGTAAGTCACATGCTCTTTAGCTAGGCAGGAAGAAAGCGAGTTATACAAGCAGACACTTTTACTTTCTCCTGAGCAGATGGAGAGAGAGAGAGAGTAGTGTGTTTTGTGTCTGCTGATACTTTTAGATCAGAGCGAGGAGGAGATTTAAACTTTGATTTAGACCCAACAGCTTTTTTAAAAGCTACATTTTTTTGTCTTTTCTGTACTCTTTTTTTATTTAATTTGTTCTTTCTGTAAATTTTATTTTTCTTACCTTTATAAGTAGTTAGTTGTTTGTCTGTGTCTGTGTGACTGTGTGTGTGTTGTGTGACAGTGTGAGTAGCGATTGTGCGGACTGAGGGAGCTCAATAGGAGAGATGGACCAGGGTGAGGGAATGTCTGGGATGGGGCAACTTTGGGAGAGCGTGGTAGTGGTAAGCATCATAACGTGCGCATGTGTGGAGGGCATGGGCACCCATTCCTGTTGGACCACTCAAAACATGTGAGTGCCTCCCGAAGCAGGACCAGCACCACCTCCTGTCTTGACTCTGAGGCAGTTGAACCACCACCACCATCACCAATTCCTGCACCAGGTCCTCTGGAGCAGGATGTGCCTGTTCCCCTAGGCCCAGGTGTGGATCCCATCCCTGTTCAGCACCATGACCAGCAGGCTTACAATACATCCAAGTAACTATTAAAAAAAATGTATATTGTGATTCATGACATGATCGTAAATCGTGATTTGTGACTGCATTTGTGACCATGATGATGAAGAAACATGAATGCCTATGGCTATACTTCCCCAGGACCTGATGAGCTGTAGCTTAATACTCCCAGACTTAAAAACACGTATCAATGAGTACAATGGTGGGGTGGTGAAGTCTGGAGAGATACTACAAAACAGGCCTACAATAAATCCCTCAAGTAACTAGAAAAAAAAATTAATGTTGTGATTCGTAATGTGAATGATCGTGAATCGTGATTTGTGACTGCATTTGTGACCGTGATGATGAAGAAACGTGAATGCTTACCGCCTACAGCTGTACTTCCCTGAAGAGCTGTAGCTTAAAACTCCCAGACTTAAAAACAAGTATCAATGAGTACAATGGTGGGGTGGTGAAGCCTGGAGAGATACTACAAAACAGGCTTACAATACATCCAAGTAACTAGAAAAAAAATGAATGTGATTTGTAACGTGAATGATCGTGAATCGTGATTTGTGACTGCATTTGTGACCGTGATGGTGAAGAAACGTGAATGCTTACCACCTACGGCTGTACTTCCCTGATGAGCTGTAGCTTAAAACTTCCAGACTTAAAAACATGTATCAATGAGTACAATGGTGGGGTGGTGAAGACTGGAGAGATACTACAAAACAGGGTTACAATACATCCAAGTAACTAGAAAAAAAATTAATGTGATTCATAATGTGAATGATCGTGAATCATGATTTGTGACTGCATTTGTGACTGTGATGATGAAGAACATGATTTGTATCACGAGTGACTCGTGATGATGGTCCTGACTTAAAAACGCATATTAATGAGTACAATGTTCATGCAGAATTAAGCACCACACCTGTCCAGTACTCCGAAGGGAAGCCAAAGAAACAACTGTGACTTAAGTTACAGATGGAGATTGGGCCCTAAAGAGATGTAAATGCACAGACAGATTAAGATTGCACTGTGCACTGAAGAGATGCAGACACAAAGGCACAACACGTAACCAGTGCTCACCATCAGAAATTTAAATCTGGAAAAGGATACCTTTACCGGTTGGGGTGGGCCACCCGAGGGGACAGTGTACTGTACTGCTGCAGTAACAGTTACTAGTACTAGTACCAGTACCAGTACCAGTAAAGATACCACAAAGAAGTACAAATATCACACAGCTGCAGTGGATAGCAGCTTCACATTGCTGAAATTATTATGTGGCACAATAAAAGGTGTCTGATTTGATGACACATGTCACACACATACACACACACACTAAGTAATGCATAGCAAATTGAAAACTTCAGTAATATAACCACATATTTTAAACAAACTAAAATTATGCACTGCTGCACCACAACAATCAGCAAAAAAATGGCAAGAAATATTGAAAATATTACTTTGTGTACATTAACACAGTTAAACAAGAAAAATATCACCAAAACAGAAAGCACTGTCTTTTTCTCCAAGTTAATCTACCTACAACACAGATACACCCCTCCCCCAAAGCACACTTCTACTGTCTCTCAGTACACAGACTGAATGTTGTACATCAACATTCAAAATCCATACACAAACAATAAACGCTCGATGATATGAGCACAGGAGGGTTTCCTATAATCGATGAACTAAAGTTTCAGCCAAATAAATTACTCAAAAATGCTTTTTTAACAGCTTTTTGAAGGTTTGAATTGCAGAGAGCTCTCAGAGGAGATTGTCTCCTACAGCTTCCTACACACACTACCCCAAACTGAGGCTGTGCAGAACAATCTAGAGCCCATGAGACTTGAAATCCCATGAAACACTGCAAAATTTGCCTTTGGAGCTTAAAAACAAGGCGAAGTCAGGCGAAGTACATTGTTTTCAATGGACTTAGCCTTAAGAATTGGTGGAGTAGTGGTTTGGGAAGGCGAAGTAATGCAAATTCATTGTTTTCAATGGACTTTGCGTTACCCATCTGCAACGCGCAGTACTCTGCTTCATGTTGCGGAGCACTCTGCGAACTCACCTTCACTCTGCAGATCACTTCGCAGACCAAATTGGGGCCACTTCACCCACTACTACACTACAAGGGTCATTTGTGAAAGTAAAAAGTGCATTTGCGACACTTTCACATATTTTGTTAACTTTTCCCATTGACTATAATGGGAAACTTGTTTTCTGAATAACTTTTAAACCATTTAATTTTTTTCACAAAATCTTTGAAGGGGACATTGGGGACCCTGCTGCATGTTCTCTGAAGGTTTTGGACCAGTCATGCAAACCGTGCGGGCTGTCGGTCCGAGCAAAGAATGCACAAAAATGTGTAATTTATGCATTTTTGCCGCGCTCTGTAGCCGTACATCAAACCATAACAAAAAGTGGCAGGTCCAGATATCTATGGCACCAAACCGTGCATGCCAAATTTCAGGCAAATCTGTCATATGGTGGCAAAGTTATTAAGCTACCAAATTTCAGATTTAATCTTAAATAGTGGCACTACCATGCCATTATATATATATATATATATATATATATATATATATATATATATATATATATATATATATATATATATATATATATATAGTCTTTGCAAAAACTTTGTTAGTGCACTAATTAGAGTTAATCTTAATGCCACAAAAGTAGAGAAATGTGGCATTAGAGGTTCTAACTCTAAATCCCCACCACCAACAACTAAGTAGCAAAATAAAAAAAAATAAGGTTTTGGGTCTCTGGATCCTGGTGAATCAATGGTGGGGTTTTCCTTGGTGTTGTCAACCCTACTGCTTACCCCTCCCCACAGCCTGTATCCTCCTATCTGAAGCACATGATACAGCTGCAAACCAGTGCGGCATAGTGATACACTCTTCAGAGGTAGAGAACTATGTCTCACACATGTTGCTAATGCAATCTGCTCTAGCTTTCTTCATGCAGGGCCCCCCAGGCCCAGCATGAAGAAAAGAGGTAATGTCTGACGTTGTTCACTCAGGGAACAGTGTGGGCATTAGGGCTGACAACCCCAAGGAAGACACCACCACTGATGTACCATGACTCCAGAGACCCCAAACCATAATGGTTTTTCCCTTTTGTTGCTTGGGGGTGGGGTGAATTAGGGTTAGAAACCCTAACTTACTTTTTCCTACTTTTGTGGCATTAAGTTGAACCCTAACTGGTGCATTAACAAATGTTTTGCAAATAATTTCCTTTCTTCTTGAGATAGTGACATTGCATCCTCACTGTGCAGGGCCCTCTGGGTCATGTGTCAAGGGAAGACTCCATCTGCCTACAGAAGTGCAGCAATGAATGTCAAGAATCCAGAGGGCTGTCTGGTGGGCTGCAGAAGCACAGGGCCCTCTGGTATCTGCACTTTCATGTAGCCACAGATGCAGACACATAGGGCATAGAGTCCATCTGTCAGGTGATACATGGGGCCCTCTGCCACCCACAGGTGTAGAGGTGTATGGCCCTGTGCCAAGAGGACAGCTGTCTTCACTACATGGTAAGTGGACCCATGTGGACTACCATATAGCTTTCATTCCCTGGCTGGAGGGAGTGTCAAAAAAAATATATACAGTCAAAAATCAACAGGCAGGCAATAATACTAAGGAGGACAAGATAATTTTATATACCTTTAAATACATTTTTATCAACATTTACAGTATACTCCTCCAACTGGTTCTATGGCACCAAGTGATAAGCAACCACTCTGGCATGCTGACATGCAGGATTTGACCCCTGAGCCTGAGATAGCTGTATAATCCTCTTCCAAGTGTGGAATTCTTAGTGGTACCCATCATATATAGGGCCGTGTGTTCCAGGAGGTATATCAACTTTTGGCAGGAATAGCACAGAGGACTTGCTCAGTTACAAAAGAGATCTGAGGCAAAGATATAAAGACAAAATATTTTTTTCCATCTCCTGGCACTGGCTGTAACTGGCCAGGAGGACTTTCTGAGACGGTGGCATCATTTGTCCGGAGCCTGGGGTGTGGCACAAGTCTTCTGTCTGGTTCATTCTCTGGTGTGGGCCTCAATTAAGTCCATTTTGAGGCTTTAGATGTGGCAGATTTGGGAGAGGAACAGTGGAAAGCAGCTATAACTTCCCCACCTTCATTACTTAACTGCTAACTGAGACAGCTAATGGTGATGGGCCTGTGACCTGTGAAAGCAAAGTCATCTGTTCCCCAGCTCCATTTTGAGCTTTTAGAAGCAGCAGATTTGGAAGAGGATCAGTGGGTCCAGAGTCTGAGGAGAGGCAGCAAAGGATTACAGTACACAAACACAGACACAAATTGCCCTCCCACCCACCCCTTGTCTATTTGTCTAGACCTAAATATATAGGCAATTTAATTTGACTGATACTTGAACTTTCTGTCAGGAACAGGAAGGGCAAGCACAACAAGTATCATTGATTTTATTTTCTCGTAATCCCCTCACACTCTATTAGGAAGCAAGGACGTAGGGCTAACTTAAGCACAATAGCCCAGATAAGTAGGGGGAAGGAGGAGAGGGGAAAGGGAAGAGAGGAGCAAAGGAGGAAGAAAGAAAGGGGAGAGAGAGAGAGAAAAGAGAGAGAGAATAAAGAGGATGATGGGAGTGGTACAATGCAGTGGCAGTGGAGCAACTGTCTTCAGGTTGAATGTGTGGATACTACGGTATTGCCCCATCTTCAGGCACTTCTTTGGGCTGAGGGAGGAGGTTGCTAATCTCCAGGCCAAGTTGCTCAGATTCAGGGAGCCTACTTCCCCACACTGGGACCACCAAGTACAGTATGCCACCATTTATGTGGAGATTGCCAGGTGAAAGAAGTGGATGGAATGCACTTGGCTTGGAGAGGGTGAGAAAAGTGGGGCAGAGGCACATCCCCCAGCCAGTGCAAGTACAAAACTCCTACTCAGTCTTGGAGGAGTGGGAAGGTCCCACAGTGGCACCTGATTTAGTGATCAGGGAGGATGAGATAGTCCTCTACAAGGGAGCCCCAAAGATGGGTGGCAGAATACCCTAGATGAGAAGAAAGCAAATCCTGGTGGAGGACTTCATCATCAGTGGATAGATTTAGGATCAGGAAGGGAGGGATAGAGGGAGATAAAGTGCCTACTTGGAGGCACAACTTGGAGTGATGGAGAGTAGATCCTGAGGATTGCCAGGTCAGTAGCAAGGAGGGGGGAGATAGATGTCATTGTCCATCTTGGGACAAATGACCTGGCAAGGGGTGAGGCAGGGTTAGAGGTAGTGCAGAAGGCATTTAGGGAGTTGGAGCAGGGTCTTGGCAGGTAGCATGCTCTGTGGCTTTCCTGTGGGTGCTGCATGTCCTTGGCAAGGGGGAGGCTATGGAATGCAACATCAGGGACTTCAACACATGGCTGAAGGAATGGTGTAGTGAATGGGGGTTCTGCTTCATTAAGGACTGGGACCACACCTGGAGTGATGAGGGCCTGTACAAAAGTGACGGCCTGCATCCAGCCAGAGAGGGAACCATGGTCCTCAGTGATCTGTTTAAATGCTTCATTGGCAAGCATTTAAACTAACAAAGGGGGGAGGTAGAAGAACAAACACTGTTCTCCCCCACAAGCTCAAAAGACAAACAAAGAATGCAAGAAGGGAGTGTCTTCCAACATTTGGTTATGTGTCTTACAAAAATAAGATTATAGCCAAAATAAACTTCTGGTTAAGAGAGTTTTGTATGATTAACAAATTTGGGTTTATGGATAATTCACTGACTTTTAATAAAAAAGAGTTATTTAAGTCTGATGGTCTCCATTTAAATCTTTTGGGTATTAGGATACTGGGAAAAAGGGTAAATGAAGTTATTCGATTTCATTTAAACTGGTTCAAGGGGTAGGGAAAAAATAATGGTAAATGAAACCCAGAGTAGCCATGGCACAAAACTTCCAGTAACAAAATTATTTGAGTGGAATGCAATACTTATCAACGCTAGAAGCCTTGTGGGAAAATATGACAAACTTTGTCTATTGTTACACTCTCAAAAAATACATCTGGCTCTAATTACAGAAACATGGTGGGACAAGGACAATGTTTGGGAAAAATCTATCCCAGGGTATAAAGAAGGTAATGGGTCCGAAGGGAGTACAAGGGGTGAGAATGGTGCAGAAATGGACACAAGTCCCTTTACACGAGAAAGGGTCCTGAAGGAACTGGAAGTAATAAGAGTTGATAAGGCAATGGGGCCAGATAGGGTGCACCCCAGAGTCCTTAAAGAACTAAGAGAGGTGGTGGCTGAACCTCTGGCTATCCTGTTTAGCCGATCACTGGAAACAGGGGAGGTACCCGAAGACTGGAGGACAGCAGATGTAGTCCCCTTATACAAAAGTGGGAACAAAGAGGAAGCAGGGAGCTACAGACCAGTCAGCTTCACCTCAGTAGTGGGGAAGATCATGGAAGCACTACTGAAGGAGAGATTGGTGGAACATCTGGTTGTCAATGGACTACAGGACCCAAGGCAGCATGGTTTCACCAGGGGGAGGTCATGTCAGACCAACCTCATTGAATTTTTTGACTGGGTGACTAGGGAGGTGGATCAGGGGAGGGCAGTGGACATTGCCTATCTGGACTTCAGCAAGGCCTTTGACACTGTGCCACATAGAAGACTATTACACAAAGTGGGGAATATGGGTGTGGGCAGGACAGTGGTGTGGTGGGTAGGTAACTGGCTGAGTGGCAGGACACAGAGGGTGGTGGTAAATGGCTGTCACTCCACAGAGGGATGAGTGACCGGTGGGGTACCACAGGGATCAGTGCTGGGACCAGTCCTATTCAACATCTTCATCAGTGACATTGCACAGGACCTAGAAGGCAGAATTTCACTGTTCGCTGATGACACAAAGCTCTGTAACAGATTATACACACCAGAGGGTGTAGACAGAATGAGAAGGGACCTGCAGAAACTTGAAGAATGGTCAGGGGTTTGGCAGTTGAAATTCAATGCAAAGAAGTGCAAGGTAATGCATATGGGCACAAAACCCTGGCACAATATATCAGTTGGGGTGAGGATATAGCATGCACCAAGCAGGAAAGGGATCTTGGGGTTATCATCTCTGATGACCTCAAGTAGGGAAACAGTGTGACAAGGCAGCAGGTAAAGCAAATAGGATGCTGGGATGTATAGGCAGGGCATCACCAGCAGGAAAAGGAGGTCATAATTTCACTATACAAGACACTAGTGAGGCCCCACCTGGAGTACAGTGTACAGTTCTGGAGACCATACCTACGTAAGGACATAGACAGGGTAGAGAAGGTTCAGAGGAGGGCAACAAAGATAGTGCATGGATTGCATCACAAGTCCTATGAAGACAGGTTGAAGGAACTGAACATGTACTCCCTGGAGGAGAGGAGGGAGAGAGGGGATATGATAGAGACATACAAGTATCTCACAGGGAGGAACAGGGTGCAGGAATACACTATTTTTAAGCGAAAAAGATGTTCCAGAACTAGAGGGCATGGGATGAAGTTGGAGGGAGGACAATTCAGAGGAAACATGAGGAAGAATTTCTTCACAAAACGGGTGGTGGACAAGTGGAACTCCCTGCCAGAGGAAGTGGTGGGGGCTGAAACAATCACGGGATTTAAGAATGCATGGGATAGACATAAAGGAATTCTCGGGGTCAGGGGTATGGGGCAACAGACTTCTAGGAAAACATAAACTGAACTTACAAGCTCAAATAGGAAGACTGGGTGGGCCATAGGCCCTTATCTGCCGACACCATCTATGTATCTATGTATCTATGTATAAAGTATTTCCAAATCAAGAACATATAAGAAAGGGGGAGGAGTTGCGATAATTATTCAGGAATCTATTAATTGTGATCAGATACAATGGGATGTGTCTAATTTGGAATTTTTTTGGATTAAGTTACTTCCTCAAAAAGGCCAAAATTGTACTGGGTTTATTGTATAGAGCACCATCTACAAGTTTGAGTGATGATATTAAAATAATAAATTTAATTAACAATCTAGATCCCTCAGACAGAATTATTGTGGCTGGTGATTTTAATTTGCCTAACATTGGTTGGAAATCAATGCAGGCTAAAGTAGCTGTAAATAAACATTATCTGGATACTTTTGAACACCAGGGGCTAAAACAACTGGTCCATAGCTGTACTAGGGGAACAAATATTCTGGATTTGATTTTTACCAATAGAAATAATATAATTAACAATGTGCAAATTAAAAGTCCACTAGGTAATAGTGACCACTCCATCATCCACTTTAAAATCTCTGATGTTGGTCCCATTATCGAATGTATAGGTACACCTAAATTAAATTTTAAAAAAGCAGATTGTGTCGGTCTAACAAGGGAATTTGAAAACTGGGATTGGATTAATGAACTAACTGGCAAAGATATACAATTTATGTGGGATCTATTACTATCTAAGATAAAGCAGTTTATAAAAAAATATATTCCATACAAATTAAATGGTACCAGACCAAAAAGAAATAGGCCTAAATGGATGAACAAATCAATCAAAAAAATTATAAATAAAAAGAATAAATTATTTAACAAATATAAGTTGTATGGATCACCTCTCAATTAAAGTTTATATAGAGAATGTCTAAAACAGACTAAGAACAAAATTAAAAAAGCAAAAGCGCAAGTTAAATGGTCACTTGCTGTTAATACTAGAGACTGTAAAAAAATCATTCTATTCTTATATTAATAGCAAAAGAAAAGATAGTACTACAATAGGACCCTTTACAAATGCCAAAGGAATAGACGCCACTCTTGATGAGATGGCTGATATACAGAATAAATATTTTTGTACAGTCTTCAATAAAGGTAATCTAAATAGTTATTCAGGAAAATGTGGTTCAAGATCTGGGGAATCATTTTAGAAATAAAAGATATATGTGAAAGGTTAACTAAATTAGATATTTGAAAAACTCCTGGCCCTGATGATATACATCCAAGAATATTAAAAGAGTTAGCTAATGCGTTGCCTCCCCCCTTACATACTTATTCCAGACTTCCTTGGATCAGGGAATAGTACCTGAAGATTGGAGATATGCTATAGTGGTCCCCATTCCAAAAAAGGGAGATCAATTAAGGCCAGAAAATTTTAGGCCTATAAGTCTGACCTCATTAA
The DNA here is from genome assembly GCA_016271365.2 of Neoceratodus forsteri. Taxonomy (NCBI): domain Eukaryota; kingdom Metazoa; phylum Chordata; order Ceratodontiformes; family Ceratodontidae; genus Neoceratodus; species Neoceratodus forsteri. Next base: position 934,077,115 of record CM057449.1, on the reverse strand, counting down.
TGGGGAAAATTCTGGAAGGGGTTATTAAAGATCTCATTTTAAACCACCCGGAAATAAACAATTTGATGGACCATTCCCAGCATGGATTTACCAAGTCAAAATCATGCCAGACAAACCTTTTGGCCTTTTATGAGAAAGTAAATAGAAAATTGGATTTGGGAAATCCTGTTGACGTGGTATTTTTCGACTTCGTCGAGGCCTTTGATAAACTACCCCACATTGAATTATTGAAATTATTAAAGGAGATTCAATTAAATCCAAATATTTGTAATTGGATTTCTGCATGGATACAAGGGAGGAAACAGAGAGTTACCATTAAAGGGACCTTGTCAAATTGGTCTACTATTACTAGTGGAGTTCCACGGGGCTCTGTCCTGGGACCTTGTTTATGAATATATATATATATATATATATTTATATATATATATATATATATATATATATATCCACTCTTCAATCAGATAATCCTAGGATATGGCTATATAAATTTGCAGATGACTGCAGGATTGGAACTGTTGTGGATACCAACGATGGGATCGCGGAATTACAAAATATGATAATAAAATTTCTGGTTGGACTAATACTAATAAATTGGTATTGAATATTGCCAAATGTAAAGTCATGCATTTGGGAAAAAATAACAAACATAATAATTATACTTTGTATAATATATTACTTACAAATACTATTGAAGAAACAGATCTTGGAATTATAATATGCCCAGATTTAAAGTTCAGTCCACATTGCAAACAACAAATGAAAAAAGCAAACCAAAATTTAAACTGTATCTTACGTTACATCGCTAGTAGGGAAGCAAAAGTGTTGTTACCACTTTATGTTGCTTTGGTTAGACCCCATCTCGAATATGCTGTACAAGTATGGTCTCCCCAAAACAGAGAGGATATTAATAAAATTGAATCCGTACAAAGAAGGTTTACTAGAGCTATTCATGGGATGAAAACATTACAATATTCAGATAGATTAAAGTCCCTAAACCTATATTCACTACAGTACAGAGGATTTTGAGGGGACATGTGTCTTCTATTTAAGGTAATAAATAATTCTGACTTTTGCAACAAGTTGGGCATTCATCTAAGAACGGATAAATTTGGCTCTAGAAGACATACCAAACAATTAGTTCAATCCAAATGGAGACACAATCTGCGTGGATATTGGTATAGTCATAGAGTTGTTTTTTCGTGGAATAAATTACCTAAAGAGATAATAAATAGTGAAAGTATGAACATATTTAAAAATAAACTGTATGATCACCTTGGAGACATGAAAGTTAAGTTCTAAAAAGGGCAAGCATTATGGACGTCAGTCTAAAAAGTAGCTTGTATTTATCGATGAAATCTATGAAATACCTGACAAGGGTCAAATGGCAAGGAAGGTCAGGGGATACAAGGCAAGAATAAAACTAAAAAACATAGTGGACAGGAAAAGGGAGGGCAAAAGGGAAAAGGGATAGAGGGTGGCAGCATAGACTGGAAAGTCATGTGTGCAAATGTAAGAAATCTGAACAACAAGGTTGCAGACCTGAAGGCAACCATGGCAGAAGCAGACCTGGATCTGGTCGACATCATAGAGACCTGGTGCAATGCAAACCAGGGGCCCGTTTCCAAGACAGCCAGTGTAACTCACACGCAGTTGTGAGTTACGCCGGTTGCCTCTATGTCATGGACCCTACACCAAATTCTAGAAGTGGCAGGGTCCCGGTAATTGCAACTTGTGAGATACGCCATGTGTGTGGTGGTAGCCTACGCATGAAGTATCAATGCTGCAGGTCGCATGTCGCAGCGAGCATCCGGAGGCACCCCCGGAGCCCATCCTCCCTGGACCACCGCTGAACACATGAGGGGACATGGGGGGGCAAGGACAAATGGCACAGGCATCCGGGGGGGCACTACTGACATGGAGCCCTGTGGGTCCCTCATGATCGAGGGTTTGGGGGGCAAGGGTGTGCTAGGAGGGGCCATGGGGACAGCATGGCACCACTGCCACGGTGCTGTGAGGCTGCATCTGATGGTGCCAGCCATCGGGATGCCAGTTATGACAACTATGAGCTGTTGGAAGTCAGCTACACCACTGCTTGTCATGGAATCTCAATTGCAGGTTGCGACAGCGGTCCTTCTGGATCTGGGCTAAGTTACTATCACAACCCCGCAGTTGCACCAGGCGTTGTGGGCTGTGGCATATGTGTGGTCGTATCTTGCGATTGTTGCAGCCAACAGATGCAATGGTGTAGGTGCCCTCCTGGAATAGCAATTGGTGTATTGCATGGCGTAAGTCAAGGGATATGCCATGGCAATTGGTGTATCAGTCTTTCATGAGCATAGCCCATCTTGGAATCAGGCTTCAGGACTATGAAGTATCCATTCCAGGATATACACTCTTCAGAAGGGACAGAGTAGGTGAAGGGGGGTTGAAGTGGCTCTGTATGCAAGGAATAACATAAAGGCCATGGAAATACAGGGGGAGCACTGAGCTGAGGAGATACTGTGGGTTATTTTGTAAAGAAGGAAAGGGTCCACTATTAGAGCAAGAGTCATCTACAGACTTCCAACACAAGGGGAAGAGGTTTATAAGGAAATGGTGAAAGCAATCTGGAAGATGGCTTGCATTGGGAAGGGACTGATAGTGGGAGACTTCAATCTACCTGACATGGATTGAAGTCTTCCTGCTGCAGCTACAGCCAGGAGTAGGTACATCCTGGATGTTATACAAGAGGAGTTCCTCCCGCATTTAGTGTTGGAACCCACTCAGGAGGGGGCATTCTTGGTCTTAGTGCTGCAAACGGGGAAAGTGTGACTGACGTCAGAGAGGGGAACCACATGGGTAACACTGACCACCGTACAGTGTGGTTTTATGTAAGGACCATATCAGAACTGAATCACACAAGGGTGAGGGTCCTGGACTTTAGGAGAGAAGATTTTAAGAAAATGGGAGTATGCCTGAGTGAAGCCCTGGTGCGGATAGGAAAACTGGGGGGAGCTGAGGAAAGGTGGGCAAAAAAACAAAAGAGGGAATTAGGCAAGCTACAAACCCTGTGTAAGGCAGGTGAGCGAGGGCAAGAGAAAAAGGAGACCACTATGGTTCTCTAAGGAAGTAGAAAAGATAAAAGCAAAAAAAAAGGCATTTAGAATGTACAAGAAAAAACATGAAGGAGGATAGGGACACTTACCAAGAGAAACAAAGGGAGGCAAGGAAGTTAGTTAGAAGTGGAAAGGCACAGACAGAGGAAAGGATTGACAAGTCAGCAACAAAGGGGTATAAAACAGTTTTTAGATACATAAGTGAAAAAAGGAAGGAAAAAGGGGGGGATGTTAAGAATGAAAGGGGAAGTAGGGTACAGTGTGAAAGAGAACCACCAAAAAGCAGATTTATTAAACAACTATTTCTGTTCAGTATTTACAGAGAAGGCGGAAGGAAACCAGCCAAGGGTAAAGAATAAGTGTATAAAGGGATGGGAAGTGGACACAAAACCAATTTAAAGAAGAAAGAGTGCCTAGGGAACTATCAAAGATAAAAGTAGACAAAGCAATTGGGCCAGATGGGGTGCACCCCAGGATACTGAGAGAACTGAAAGAGGAGCTAGTTGCACCTCTGACAGCCCTTTTCCACATGTCATTAAAAACAAGGAAGGTACCAGGGGACTGGAGGAAGGCAGATATTAGTCCCAATCCACAAAAGTGCAAATAGGGGGGAGGCAGAAAATTACAGGCCGGTCAGCCTGATGTTGGTGGTAGGCAAGGTAATGTAAACACTATTAATGGAAAGAATTGCAGAATACCTAAGTAACAGTAACCTGCAGGATCAGAGGCAGCATGAATTCACAGGGATAAGGTCCTGCCAGACAAACATGATAAAGTTATTTGATGGGATGATCAGGGAAGTGGATCAAGGGGGAGCGGTGGGCATGGCCTACCTGAATTTCAGCAAGGCCTTCAACACCGTTCCACATAGAAAGCTATTAAACAAGCTGGGAAGCTGAGTAGATCCTAAGGTAGTAAAATGGGTTGGAAATTGGCTGGGAATTAGGAGTCAGAGGGTGGCGGTAAATGGCAGTCACTCCACAGTAGGCAAAGTGACCAGTGGAGTACCACAGGGATCAATACTAGGGCCGGTTTTCTTCAATGTCTTTATCAGTGACATTGCAGAAGGGCTGGAAGGGAAAGTATGCCTGTTCACAGATGACACAAAACTATGCAACAGAGTAGATACACTGAGAGGAGTAAAAACAAGCATTTGTCAATGCCGAATGTTGATTGCGTTGGTCTGTTGAGCACGCTCATTGGCCCTCTGTCAGTTGCTCAGTCTGTTTCATCCAGTGCTGCAGGCTGCTCTTTTGTACTGGACTCCTGCCTGCATTGGCACCTTGTTCTGCTCACTAAGAAATCTGCAGCTGTCCCGACAGAACTCCGTTGAGGTGGCTCACTCCCGCTCTCTCACTCACTCATTCTGTTTCTCCTGGTGTTGCAGGCTGCCCTTTTGTACTGGGCCCTTCCTCTGTTGGTGGCTTTTTCTGCCCACGAAGAAATCTTCAGCAGTCCTGACACAGGTCTGTTGAGCCTGCTGACTCCCCCTCTCTCACTCACTCGTTCCATTTCTGCCGGAGCTGCAGGGTGGCCTTTTGTCCTTGGCTCCTCCCTGCATTGCCGCCTTTTTCTGCCAACAAAGAAATCTGCAGCAATCATGATAGAGCTCCATTGAACTCACTCTCTCCCCCTCTCTTACTCGCTCGTTGTGTTTCTCTTGGCGCTGCAGGCTGCCTTTTTGTACTGGGCTTCTGCCTGCATTAGCACCTTTTTCTGCCCACAAAGAAATCCACAGCTGTGCTGACAGAGCTCTGTTGAGGTCGTTCACTCCCCCTGTGTCACTCACTCATTCTTTTTCTCCTGGCGCTGCAGGCTGCCCTTTTGTACTGGGATCCTGCCTCTGTTGGCTCCTTTGTCTGCCCACAAAGAAATCTGCAGCAGTCCCGACAAAGCTCCCTTTAGCTTGCTCACTCTCCTTCTCTCAGTCACTCATTCCATTTCTGCTGGCGCTGCAGCCAGCCCTTTCTTATTGGGCTCCTGCCTGCGTTGCCACCTTATTCTGCCCACAAAGAAATTTGCAGCAGTTACAATAGAGCTCTGTTGAGCTCGCTCACTCCCCCTTTCTCACTCGCTCATTTTGGTTTCTCCGCCAGTGCAGGCTGTCCATTTGTACTGGGCCCCTGAATGCATTGCTGGCTTTTTCTGCCCACAAACAAATCTGCAGCAGTCCCAACAGAGCTCCGTTGAGCTCACTCAATCCCCCTCCCTCACTCGCTCGTTCTGTGTCTCCTGCCGCTGCAGGCTGCCCTTCTGTACTGGGCTGTTGCCTGCATTGGCAGCTTGTTCTGGCCAGAAAGAAATCTGATGCAGTCTTGACACAGCTCCATTGAGCTCTTTCACTCACTCATTCTATTTCAGCCTGCGCTGCAAGCTGGCCTTTTGTACTGGGCTTCTGCCTGTGTTGCTGCATTTTCTGCCTACAAGGAAATCCACAGCAATCACAATAGAGCTCCGTTGAGCTAGCTCACTGCCGCTCTGTCACTCAATCATTCTGTTTCTCTTGGCGCTGCAGGCTGTGCTTGTGTACCGGGCTCCTGGCTGCATTGGTACCTTTGTCTGTCCACAAACAAATCTGCAGCTGTCCCAACAGAAGCTCTGCTGAGGTTGCTCAGTCTCCCTCTCTCAGGCGCTTATTCCCTTTGTCCTGGCGCTGCAAGCGGCCCTTTTGTACAGGTCTCCTTCCTGCATTGGCGCCTTTTTCTGCCCACAAAGAAATCCGCAGCAGTCCTGACAGAGCTCCATTGAGCTCACTCAGTCCCCCTGTCTCACTCACTCGTACTGTTTCTCCCACCGCTGCAGGCTGGCCTTTTGTACTGGGCCCCTGCCTGCATTGATGCCTTTTTCTGCCCGCAAAGAAATCAGCAGCAGTCCTGAAAGAGCTCCGGTGAATTCGTTCACTCCCCCTCCATCACTCGCTCTCTCGTTCTGTTTCTCCCAGTGCTGCAGGCTGCCCTTCTGTGCTGGGCTCTTGTGTTGGGCCCTTTCTCTGCAACAAACAAATCTGCAGCAGTCCCGACAGTGCTCAGTTGAGCGCGGTCACTCCCCCCTCTCACTCATTCAATCTTAATGTGTCCCAAACAGTGATTTCCGATGGTGACCGTGCTATTCTGCGGCAGGAGTGCAAAAACACATTTTAGCCACTATGTGAAAAATGGCAGCTGTACTGTTCAGAAGGAGGTGTGGAAAAATGCCACTGTTGAAAATGTGGCGTGAAAATATTACAAAATTGCGAAGTTACAAGGGTGCGTGGAAACAGTTCAACGCATGCTTGTAACACAGTCATGTTATGGAGTTTTGTCACCAGATTTTCAATGTAGGCGTTTTAGGACCTCTGCTCACGAACAGTGCCACTGTCATTTTCTTAATCTGTCCCGAGCAGTGATTTCCCACAGCGACCGCATTATTCTGCGCCAGAACTGTGAAAACACATTTCGGTCAGGATGTAAAAAATGACAGCTGTACTGCTCATAAGGAGGTGTGAAAAAATTCCACTGATGAAAATATGGCGTGACAATATTACAAATCTGCAAAGTTACAAGGGTGCATGGAAAGTGTGCAATGCACACTTGTAACACAGTCATTCGATGGGCTATTATCACTAAATTTTCAACATAGGCATTTTAGGACCTCTGCTCATGAACAGTATCACTCTCATGTTCTTAATCTGTCCTAGACAGTGATTTCCCACAGCGACCGCTCTATTCTGCGCTGGAAGTGCGAAAACACATTTCCGACAGGATGTGAACAATGACAGCTGTACTGTTCACAAGGAGGTGTGACAAAATGCCAATGTTGAAAATCTGGCATGAGAATATTGCAAATTCACGAAGTTACAAGCGTACGTAGCAACTGCGCAGTGCACGCTAGTAAAACAGTCATTTTGGGATGCTCACCAAATTTGCAGTAACATTGGCTTCCCAGAGCCCACCTCACGAGTACTGGCACTGTCATTTTGTTTATCGGCCCAGAAAGGTGATTCTGTGCAGTGACTGTGAAATCACCTTTTGGGGCCGATTAATGCCATGACAGTTCAAGAATTCATGAGGAGGGGTCCCAAAAACCCCATGTTGAAAATTTGGTGAAAAAATTCCCCAAAATGCCTGAGATATGCAGTAAAGTTGAAAAAACCCTATGTATTACATTATACAGCATACCTGCATTTCCTCAGTTTGCGGTTGGCTTTGAAGAGTGCAGACGTGTTCCCGGTCCGCTGAAGATCATCGTGCCGAGCTCGTAAGGTAAGTATGGGGTGTGGGGGGGGGGATGTGGGGAGGCAGGGTGTGCAGTGGGTGGGTGCGGGTTGTGAGTGGGAGGCAGGGCGAGCGCCGAGGGATGGTTTCCTTTTTTTCAGGAGAAAAAAACAAAACAGATGTCGCAGGACCATTTTTTTCTTCTCAGAGGCATCTGGCATGCTGGGGTGGGCTCCCAGTGTGCCAGCAGAGGCTGTCTTGTCGGGGGGGGCAGCAGTAGCCGATGGTGGATTGGGCATCCCTGTTGACAAACAGGCAGGGTATCATTATGCCGACGGGGATTGGGCACCTGTTGGCAGGAACAAAAGTGGGGGTTAGAATACCGACGGGAGTGGGCTCTGTCAGCAACAAAAGAAACATGGGAGCACCAAAGCCGACGGAGATTGGGCACCCCGTTGGCAGGAACAAAAGTGGGGGGGGGTTACAGAATGCCGATGGGGAGTGGGCTCCCCTGTCAGCAACAAAAGAAACACGGGAGCACCAAAGCCGATGGGGATTGGTCACCCCGTCGGCAGGAACAAAAGTGGAGGGGGGGTTACAGAATGCCAATGGGCAGTAGGCTTCCCTGTTGGCAACAAAAGAAACACAGGAGCACCAAAGCCGATGGGGATTGGGGCCCCATCGACAACTAAACATGGGGGGGGTTATATTGTTTGTGAACATGGTGGCAAGCCGCTGCCATGTTCACAAACAACACCAGGGGTTTTACATTCTGCCCTGCAATGATGGGTCTCTCCCTCATTGCAGAGGATGGCTGTTGCTGCAATGGCGAGGCGGCCCCTGATTGCAGCAGCTACTTTTTGAGAAGGTTGTGGCATGCTGGCTGGACTAGTGTCAGCAAATAGCGCCACGGCATTGGGTGAAGCGAACAGCCTTTTGCAGGCTGGGGCATTACAACAGTGCCGCTTCCACATCCTGCTTGTGGAGAAAGCTGACGCAACATGTTTCTTGCGCATGCGCGCAATCAACATAAAAATGAGAAGTGATCTGGAAAAGTTGGAAGAATGATCAAGGGCTTAGCGGCTGGGTTTTAGTACAAAGAACAGTAAAATAATTCACTTGGGGCATAAGAACCCAGGGGCACCATACAAACTGGTAGTAACAGATATGAAGCATGAAAGAGACCTGGGGTGATAATTTCTGATGACCTGAAAGTAGAGAAGCAATGTGACAAAGCAGTGGGGAAGGCTGGAAAGATGCTAGGTTGCATAGGAAGGGGAATTACCAGCAGAAGGAGGGAGGTACTAATATTGCTATACAGATCACTGGTTAGGCCGTACTTCGAGGGGTGTACAGTTCTGGAGGCCCCACCTCTGTAAAGACATAGAAAGGGTGGAGGCAGTACAAAGGAGTACAACCAAAATAGCACATAGCCTGCATCAAAAGCCCTATAGGGTAAGGCTCAAGAAACATAGCATCTACTCCATGGAGGAAAGGAGAGAAAGGGTGGATGTGATAGAGACAGTCACACTCACAGGCAAGAACAAGTTACAGAAGGAAAACATTTTCCACAGAAAAAGATCAAGGACAAGGGGTCATGCTATGAAATTAGAAAGTGGGAGACTCAACAGAAATGTGAGGAAGTACTTCTTCACAGAGAGAGTGTTGGACAGATGGAACAACTTACCTGAGGAGGTGGTGGTGGGGGTGGAAATTGTGACAGGGCTCAAGATACCATAGGATAGAAACAGAGGGATCTTAGTGGTGGTGGTGGGGAAGACCAGAGTAGGGTCTGCAGCAACACTTTAGGTAGGGCATACTAGGTGGGCTAGCAGGTCATTATCTGCCAACAGATTCTATGTTTCTATGTTAAAACAAGAAGTACAAAAACTCAGAAGGTAAAGAGATAATAATAATAATAATTTTATTTATAAGGCACCTTTCAATTGCCAAGGCACCGTACATAAATACAAATTAAAACAATTCAAATCATTAAAAATACAGCTTTGCCAAAACAATTTTTACAATCAATATTCTAAAAATGCAATTTTCCATAAAAAAGTCTTCAAACCTCTCTTAAAGGCCTCCACAGAAGTACATTCCCGCAACCAACGGGGTAGAGAATTCCAAAGGGTGGGGGCCACATACGAGTGCCCGAAGCACCGGAAGATTTCAAATTCACCCTTGTAATTTCCAGCAACCCCTCGTCGGCCGAGTGGAGTGATCGATTAGGGCGATAGGGAACCAGAAGTTCTTTCAGATAGAATGGTCCCAGATCATGTAGAGCTTTGAAAGTCAGCAATCCGACTTTAAAGGCGATTCACCACCGAATTGCCAGCCAGTGCAGGTGGCACAGCACCAGAGTAATGTGGACAGGACCTACTAGAACCTGTCAAAAGCTGGTCTGCAGCATTCTGCACTAGCTGCAGACGATGGATTTCAACCCCCGAAAGCTCTAGGTAGAAGGAGTTGCAATAATCCATACACGAGGACACAAAGGCAAGTACTAGCGTTGGCAGGTTGGCAGACAGAACAAGATGCTGAATCCTGGCAATGTTCCTAAGATGATAAAAGGAAGTCTTGACAACTGCCGACACCTGCTAATGCAGTGTCAGCCCATCATCAAGAACTACCCCCAGGTTCCACACCTGTTCAGAGGTCAGGAGATAAATGCTTCCAAGAAGAATTCCAGAAGATGCACCATCACCCAACCCCCCTATCTGTTGACCCGGGTCCACAACCAGTACCTCAGTCTTATCAGAGTTCAACCTCAGCCAGTTAGAATTCATCCACTCCTGGATTTCTTTTAGACAGCTATAAAAGACTGAGACAGCTCCCTCCTGGTCGTAGGCAAAAGAAAGGTAGAGCTTGGTATCATCTGTGTAACAGTGAAACCTCAGCTCATAGAAACATAGAAACATAGACTTTGACGGCAGATAAGGACCATTTGGCCCACCCAGTCTGCCCATTTCCCTACCTATTGGATAAGCTGCAGATTCTAGTTAACCAACTGCCTACTTTCTGCAACCCCCCCCCATAATTGCCTTATGTCTGTCCCATGCATGTTTGAATTCCCCCACTGTTGTAGACCCCACAACCTCTCCAGGAAGGCGGTTCCATGCTTCCACCACTCTCTCCGTGAAAAAGAATTTCCTCACATTACCCCTGAGCTGTCCCCCTCTAACTTTAAATTGTGCCCCCTTGTTCTTACACATCTCTTTTTCTGAAAGATGCTACCCTCCTGGACTTTGTTGATTCCCTTGAGGTACTTAAAAGTTTCTATCATGTCCTCCTGTCCCTCCTTTCATCAAGGGTATACATATTAAGCTCTCTCAGTCTCTCTTCATATGGTTTCTGATGTAGACCCTGCACCATTTTAGTTGCCCTCCTCTGGACTGCTTCCATCCTGTCTATGTCCTTGCTTAGATGAGGTCTCCAAAACTACATGCAGTACTCCAGATGGGGTCTCACCAACTGTCTGTATAGAGGGATAACCACTTCCCTTTTTCTACTTGTGATGCCCCTCCCTATGCATCCCAGTATCCCCCTGGCTCTTCTTACTGACTTCTCACATTGCTTACCCACCTTTAGGTCATCTGATATGACCACCCCTGGTCCCTTTCCATTTTTGTTGTTGTTAGTACCTCCTGCTATTGTGTACTCTTCAGCTTGATTTTTATTTCCCAGGTGCATTACTTTGCACTTTTGTATTAAATCTAAGTTGCCATATGTCTGACCATTCCTCCAACCTTACCAAGTCCCTTCTCATCCTTTCTACCCCCCCTTGTGTATCAACTCTGTTACAGATCTTTGTGTCATCCGCAAGGAGGCATACCTTTCCTTCCAGACCCTCCGCAATGTCACCTATAAAGACGTTAAAGAGGACTGGACCCAGTACTGAGCCCTGAGGTACTCCACTAGTAACCCCCCTTTCTTCAGAATGTGCTCATGCCTCCTTACAATGTCTCTGATGGGTAGCATATACACCACAGATAACAAGGGTGACAGTACTGAACCCTGAGGCACCTCACACAACAAAGTAGTTGAATCCGAGGAAAAAAACCCGGACACAACTCTTTGTGATCTCCCAGTGAGGAATGATGTGAACCATCTTAAGACGGTTCCAGATATTCCACAGAACAGCCTCAGGCATTCTATCAACACCATGTGATATACAGCATTAAAAGCTGAAGAAAGGTTGAGAAGAACCAAAATGGAACGACTCTTCTGATCTCTGGCCATCAGGAGATCATTGAGCACCCGAACCAGCACTGTTACGGTGCTATGCCTTTTACAAAAACTGGACTGGAGGGGTTTATAGACATCATGGATGGTCAAATGGTCTTCAAGTTCTGCAGCCACTACTTTCTCAATCACCTTCCCAACAAAGAGAAGGTTAGAGATGGGTCTGTGGTTTACGAGACAGTCAGGGTCCAAGGTAGCTTTCTTCAAGAGGAGTGTCACTACCGCCTCTTTCAGGGAGCTGGGAAACTCACCAGATTCTAAGGAGTACCTGACTATCTGCATAACGACTGGACCAATGATGTCAATACAACCCAAAATTAGGAAGGTTGGTCCCGAGTCCAAACTACAGCATGTAGGGCGCATATACTGGACAATCCTCATGACATCAATGAACTCCAGCTAACTGAAGGAACTCCAGGAAAGTCGAGGTACCATGATCTCACACCGGTTCATGGCAACCCCCCTGGAGTGTGAAGGCAGCAGTTTAGCCCTAATGTCAGCCACCTTATTTTCGAAGAACTGAGCAAGCTCATCGCACTCCAATTGCAAAAAGACTTTCCGAATTTGCAGACAGGCTGAGTAGGATAGTATAGGAGTGCTCTACGGACCATCTAATCAGAGAGAAGAGGCATAATAGATGAAAAATTGTGAGAAGAGTTTAAAAGAGGATCACAAAAGGGAGAAGTGATGATAGTAGGAGATTTAAATATGCAGTAAATAAACTGGGAGGCAGTTACAGCTGTAAGTGGGAGGAGTCAGTCTTATTAATGCAGTGACTTATCGATCCTGCCAGGAACTGAGCCACTCTAGGCTTGGTACTATCAAATAAAGATGTTATAGAGGGAGTTGAAATTAAGGAGCCACTGGGTACCAGTGATCAGTGATCATCTGACAGTTTGGTTTGAACTTGCAACAGGATGATATCGATCAGGATCCAGAACAGTGGTACTTGATCTTAAAAGTGCAGATAACAGTCATATAAGGCTAATGAGTAATGACAAGCTAGAGAAAGTGGATATGGCAAGAGGAATGGAAGGCAATGGGAAAGAATGTGAGAGTGACAGAGTAGATGGAAATCATATTCAGGTGGGGAGAGCCCAACAGCTTATTGTTTTGCCATTCCTTGAACCTTGGCAAGTCTATAAATATGCAACCTAAACTAAACATAATAACTAATCATACTATTTTTTCAGTATGTCCATGATGAGGGTGGCTATTGGATATTAATGCTGTTTCAGCAGTTTCTGGACATATTGTTCATTTTTTATACTACTGTATCCTGGTTCTATGTCATCACAGTAACAGGAAATTTGCCGACAGTCATTACGACGACTGACCAATGCCGACAATTAGCATTGTGCCGTCAGTGTATAAAAGTGTTTTATTGCAGGGGGTTCACCCCCCGCACCTCCCACACTATAGATTACCAACTCCAAGTCACAGCTGGTTTGGGGAGGGGGAAACTCCCCAGAGACAGCAGCATCGGGAAACCAGCGGACCATCACAGTGAACAGTTGATTCTGTTGCTGTGATGGACTTCATTGGTTTTCTGTTTGTGCCGCAATGGTATATGCTGCATTCCCACATGAGTTCCTATTCACAAGGTAATAAATTGCTGGTGACACCTCAGAGAAATCTGTGAGAAATAAAATATTTAGACACAATTCTGCTTGTATTTAGTATATCTTCTAAAGGTTCCTCTGCCCCTTATATATTACAGAGAACATTTGCATAAAAATGGAATCTTTGTCCCTTAGTTTATCTATCCCATAAATTCAATCCCCACTAGGTGTCATAATCCTCCACTGTGACATTACAGAATATTGCTATGTGATTAACTGTGCTATCACACAGTATTATGACATCAGGTGGGGAATGAGCAGCAGGAGTAGATGAATGCTCCCTGTTTTCATGCATACAGTATGGCATCTGTAATAAGTAGCAGGAAGAAGAAATATAGAGGTTACAAGAAATATAGTGGTTACATAAAATGTAAGCTAAATGGCAAAGATGTTTTGTGCCAATTCCCAGTAGGCCACATTATTTCTTTCTCACTACAATTTGTGATGAAATGCAAGCTGAAATGTATCCAAATATTGTTTTTATTCAAAGTTCTTCAGGTGACATTGGCTGTTCTTTAGTTTTCCCCAAAAAGAATAAAGCTATGTTTACAGTTTAGAGTGTCATTGGGTAACCCTCAGGGTCATCCAAAACAAGCTGATGCAGTTTAATGCTGCTGTCTGGAGATGAGCAAACCCCAAACTGAGTGACCAAGTGAGGGAACCAGACTTGCTAAACATTCAATGTGCTGCAGATGACCCCACTACCATGTTCAGGTTATACAGTACCTGATGTTGCTGAGACGATCACTGATATCATATGGATTAAGCTTAAACAGTGCTACTGTATATTGTTTTCTACTGGTTTGAATGCTTCCAAGTAAATGTATTAGAGCATTCAGTAAACATGGGGAAGGAACATGTGTTTCTGCTGCTCACAGTCTCTGATTGTATTAACACGCTCGCTTTCAGTGTGAATAAAAATGGCATTATACTTGTTAATATAAATTTTCTTGTAGGTCCACAGATTTAAAAATAACCAGCAGTCTTCTCCTATTTGCTCCTTACTCATTATTTTGTATACTGGCCACTGAATACTGAGCAACTGAATTGCATTTCTAACTACTTGCAGATGACACAAAGATCAGTGGTAGAGTAGTTAGTAATGAGAGGCCAGGATATTGAGGAAAGATTTAAAGACTGGAGAACTGGTCAAGGAATAAAATTCATCAAAAAAGTGTAAAGTTATACTGTTTGGGGCAAGAAACCTGACAACCAAATTCTGGACATGAGATGTACAGCAGTGGTAGAAAAAATAACAGAGGAGAGGGATATTGAGGTCTGAATAGCAGACAAATTAAAGCAGCCAACACAACACAAAAGAGCAGTAGAGTAGGCAAATATGATGCTGATATGTATAGACAAGAGGACTGGCAGCAGAAGAAAGGCAGTTATCCTTAGTGCAGCCACATTTGGAGTACTGCGTACAATTCTGGAGTCAGCACTCAAAAAAAGGACACTGACAGTGCTGAGGTAGCAGATTAAGGTATCAGCATGTCTCAGTTGGTAGCACATCTGCCTCCGTGACAGAAGGTTGCTGGCTCTAGTCCCACACTGGGATTGGGCTCAAACTATAAATCCTGGCAGCAAGGTGAAGTACTATATGGATGCTGTACTTTCAGGGTGTACCGTCCTTGGATGAGATGTCAAACCAAGGTCCAGTTTAATTTTTCTGGTGGTTGTTCATGCAGGCATTACAGATCACATGGGATCACCAACAGCTTAATCTGGTTCAATTTCAGTTGGTCTACATCTGTAGCTCCACCTCCTCCTCCCCCTAGGACAAGGCTGAAAGTAGGAAGTTGTGTCCAGCCCTGCATTTCCCAGTCATCAAAAATTAACCAAACTAAACTAAACTGGAAGGCAACAAAAATTATTCAGGGCAGCAACTGAAGTCCTATATGTAGAGGATCAAGGACTTCAGCATGTATATACTGTAGACTAGGAAGGGGTATGATTGAAACTTTGAGATTTCTTTGTGGGATAAACAAGGTAAACACTAGACACTGTTCACAATGAGCTGAAATGCAGGTACAAGAGGGAACTCAAACAAGCTGGTGGGATGGAGATACAGGAAAGATACCAGGAAGTATTTCTTTAAAAAGGGGATGCTGGATAAATGGAATAGGGTTCCAGACAGTTTGTCTGCATCAAATCACTGGAGAGATTCAGTTGAAGCTTGAACGGATGTACTGAATGGTGCTGGGGAGACAAGCAGGGTATGATGACATTTTGGGAGTAGGAGTGAGTGACCACTAGGTAATTTACATAATACTATTTGTAGGGCTGGGCAGACTACATGGGGCATTGGGCCCTTTTCTGCCATCAATTTCAATGTTTCCATGTACTGTATATCACATTTGGTTGCAAACACTGTATTCAATTTCTGGGATAGAAGACCCCTAACATATTCTTCAGAGAAACCTTTAATCTTAGTCTTAATTTGTGCTATTTAAATTTACAAAATATTGATAATCTGGAAAATGTGGTTATTTTGTAAAGTGAAAGTTAGTATCTAAAGAAAATCTTTTCTGGGGCTATGGGTTTGATGTAATCCTTTACCTCGGTTTCTCAGCAATCCTAATGTTGGGGACTGGCCACAAGCAGCAATACATTATAAATGTAGAGTAGGGTAATTTCAATTTTGACCACTTGTACAGGCATAGGCATTATTCCCTTTGGTTAAGACTAAACAAAATCACTTCTTTAGAGAACTGCATCAAAAGTAATTATACAGTTACAGGGCTTCTGCAACATATATATATATATATATATATATATATATATATATATATATATACAGTATATTGTATGATATACCATGCAATGACCAAATTGACAATTTAGTGTACTTGCTATTTAATCACACAGTGCAAGTGCTATATGATCCATATACAGTAATGCACAGAGGAAATGGTGGCTTAGGTGAATTAATGACCATACCATGCATTTGCATTTGTCAGAGACAGGACCTAATGAGCTGTTACAGCGATATTGGGAGTTCTGTGCTCATCAAATTAGTTTGACTTTTCTGCACTAATTATTTCTTGGAATGCTTTTTTTTTTGAATATCTGAATGCAGCATGCACATATATACAGCAGGTGAGATTCATAACATATGCAACAAAAAACATATCTCATTTTTTAAGTGGCATTGGGAAATAATCTACTGTTCCTTTAAAAAGTCAAGACTATGAGATCAAAATAGAAAAATACAATAAAGAATTCAGCACTGTAATTATTATGAGATGAACAGCCATTTAAAATGCTACTTATTCACTGCAACACATTTTTATAAACAAAGGGAAAATATTGTCATTGAGTTGACGATTCTAATTTCTGCCTATTAAATTTAATTTAGCCCTTTATCTTTGCTCAGATTTTTTTTTTATCACAATGATTATTCAATTTTAGAATAGTAATGTTTAAGTAATTACTTATCCTAATTACTTTAGGCAAAGAAAGATATTCATACCTTTTTAATAACGAAATCCTAATTAGCATATTTCCATTAATCAGACAAGTGAATAATTTACAGGCTCAGTAATAGACATGACTTATTCTGCAAGGAAAGCCATGTCCTAAAGGGGCAGTTTGTCCTTTTTTTTAAAGTCTCTGTGGAAACAAACACTAGATTTATTGTTTTCTGCGCTATTGCACATAACAGATATGATAGAATTATTGTATCCTAATGACCTACTTATTAACATAATGGATGAAGATAAAGATCATTTACTAGCCTGTAGACTAAAGATGTTATCTAGCTGTCTGTCTATCATTTCAAACTTGAGCTGCTAATAATTAACAAAGCCTGTAATTCATGATACCATGCTATGAAGTTTACTAGATAAATTGACCAGCCTAATTCACTGACCCAGTTATAGTGGAGCTGCATAATAATCAATAGATTTATGATTGTACTGGGTCAAGTATCATGCTCAGTTTTGTTACTTATGGCTATTTGTACATAAATTACAGTAGTGACATCTGCCAGTCTCCTTCAAGTCATAAGATGTCAAAGTGATATACTCTTCAGTCCCCACTAATATCTGATGCTTCACCCCACTGACAGTACAGTACATGTGCTCTGAGGTCACTTTAGACTGGATATCTCCTATTTATAAAATAGATTGGAAATTTCAATCTTCTTGATTGGTTTAACACTCTGAGACCCATATCTTAATTCCCCACAGCTGCACAGGTTGGAAAAAGTTCAACAATGTGATTTATTTATTTATGTTAGTTTTTGTTGACTGGGAAAGGAGGGCTAGGCAATTCTGCATATTTTCAGCCTAGTCCTTGGTGAGGGCATTTATAGATGGAAACCAACTGAAAATGAGCCAGAATATGCTGTCGGTGGTATTTTTAGTGAATGGGGGAAATTTGGCCAGGGCACTGTGAAATTCCCCTAATCATTTCAGAGAAGTTTAAGGGATCTTTAAAGTCCACCTGAACAACTTCCAGAACAGGCAGCTGGGATCTCAGTTTAATATTTTATCTAAAAGATAGGATTTGGAATTTTAAATTTGGTTAATTCACATATAGAATTAATGAACCACTGTACTCATGCCTGGTTGCCATCACAAATGTGGCTATTACTTTTACTCATAGGACTGGATATTCAAAAGGGTTGTGCATGGCGCAACTGGGATGTGCCATGTGCAAGTCATCAGTGTGCCCCAGTGCGATATTCAAACGGGCAAGTTGCGATGCACAACTCCCAATGCACCGGGGTGCATCGGTAATGTCTGCATTGCCAGTGCAGGGGGCGTGCCCATGCATATGTGGCACATCCCGATATTCAGCCCAGGATGCGTGGCGCATATGCTAGCACAAACCCACCTTGTGCCACTCAGGGGGGTGCAAAGATGTGCCTGATAAAACCAGGAACAAGTTCTGGCCACCCACAGGTGAGCTGCCATATTGCAAGGCTCAACGAGGAAGCTGCCAGCCATGGGTGGCCACCCACCCACCCAGAAGACTGTCCACAAGCTCCCTGCCCTGGGAGCAGTGTACCCCCCACCCCATCACCCGATCGCGGGCATAAGTATAAAGGTGTTGCCTGGTGGTCCAGTGGAATGCCCTCCATCACCCGATCATGGGCATATGTATATATATGAATTCCCTGGTGGTCCAGTGGAAACCCCCCATTGCCTAATCATAGGCATATGTATATCTAACATCCCTGGTGGTCCAGAGGAAACCCCCCATCACCTGACCACAGGAGGAAATAGCAAGAGAATCCCTGGTGGTCCAGTGGTAATCCCTTCCCCACCCTTCCAGTGAGGTCCCCTGCCACCCAGCACCCCCCCCAGTCAGTGGCGGGTGGCAGCACCCTGCCCGTATGTCACCCGGCTGACCGCCGACTGACAGCGTACCATACAGTCTGTATGCCTATTGGTCCACTGTGTGGACCAATGGGCATGCGAACCATACTATACTACACGCAGGCCCGATATGTGAATGAATGTGTTCATTCACATATTGCTTCCAGATAGTACAGTATGGAAAAATTACATGCCCATTGGTCCATGCAGTGGACCAATAGGCGAACAGACCATACTGTATGCTGTCAGTCAGGGGCAGCCAGGCAGCTAGTGGGCAGGGTAAAGCCACCCACCACTGATTGGGGGTGCTGGCTGGCAGGGGACCTCAGTGGGTGGGTGGGAGGGGTACCACTGGACCACCAAGGTTTTCTTCCTATTTCCACCCATGATCGGGTGATGGGGGTTCCAGTGGACCACCAGGGATGTTAAATATATATCTGCTTGTGATAGGCCACTGGCTTGCATTCCACTGGAGCACCAGGGAATTTATATATACATATGCCAGCAATCGGGCACTGGAGAGCAGTCCACTGGACCACCAGGTAATTTATATTTACTGATGCCCATGATCGGGCACTGAAGGGCAGTCCACTGGACCACCAGGGAGTTAGTTTCTTTCTATGTATGCCCATGATCTGTCAGGAGTGAGGACTGCCATGGGACTGTAGGGCATTGGTCCCTGAATGCTGCAGCCTGGCTGGGCAACAGGTGCAAGTCACCAGGGATCAGCACACTGCATGCAAATGGGCCATAATGACCTACAAATGGCCCCATTTGTGCCTTGCATGCATAATGGCCTCATTTGCATGCCCAGTGCTGAATATCATGGGTGATGCACCTAGCGCAACTGCACTTGTGCTGGTGCATCCCCCTGCTCCTGTTCTGCCACATGCGCTGGCACAGTGCCACTGTGCCATGCGCAGTGCATGTGCCATCAGTGCCATATTCATTGGTGCTGAGCCATGGTGCAGCACCATTGAATATCACCTGGTCCATGCCCTGGCACAGCCCAGTTCTGCTGCGCCCCTGCCCGATGCAGTCTGAATATCTAGGCCATAGTATATACAAACCTGAAATTAGGCCCTTAAAATAAAACTCCCATAAATTAAAATCAAACAATAATTAAATGTTCTTTCCACTCAAGATCCCTTCACATCCTTACACACATAAATAAATTTTAAATATCAAGTACTGTATTTTTAAGAGTTTCCATTTCTGGTGTTTCTTTGAAGACCACAGAAAATCCCCCTCCTATCCTTCCCAGTTTGCCAGAAAACTCTCTACTGCCTAACCGAGGACCTGACTCCACTTGAAGCACGTGTGTGTGTGTGTGTGTGTGTGTGTACACCAGTGCAATTTAGCAGAATTTTTAAATTCATGTATTCCATGTTACCATTGCATATGTGTGTGTGTGTGTGTGTGTGTGTGTGTGTGTGTATGTGCATATGTGTGTGTGTGTGTGTATGAGAAGAGGCATTCTATATATAGAATACTGCAGAATTTTGAATTCTTGTCTTCTACGATAAACAAACACACCATGCACTGAAAGTGTAGAAAGACAGATGAATGACAGGAGGAAACCATCTGGGGGTGGACTAGTTTACATATTTTAGTAAAATTTGTATTATATTATTTGTGTCTTTTTGAACCTTTAGACTTTTTTCAGTGTGCCTATCAACCCTTTTTATATGCACAATAAGACACTTCGGGATATTGAGTGTACTAATTTTTCAACACTTCCAGGGGTTGAAGATACTTGGCCCGTGGTCTTGTACTTTCTTATACACCTGTGTATGTCATAAAACTAGCACAACCAACATCCTGTTGTGTCTTATTGGTTACATGTATGCTGGATGGGTGGGGGGACTGCATTCTCCTATTTAGCTATATGAAAAGGTGTTGCAAATGCTTGTTCAGTGTGAGGTCCCTCAAATTTATCTTGATATATTTTCTCCTACTGTATGATAATATGAGACAAACCTTGCTCCCAATGTACCCTCTCAAACTCACTCTATGTTACACTCATTTGGCTCTACCATCCCTTCTACATGAAAATGTCTTCAGCTATTTCACATCATACCAGGTCATAATGTAGCATGCTTACCAGCGTACGGCATTATGGTGAAACCCGGACCTGTGTGCTTCCCGAGTTGGACCTCCTCCGGAGTTGAGAATCTTTAGTGGGAGGGCTAGGGGTGCAGCCCCCACATGATGGGGGGGCTGAGCCCCCCACAAAATAAAGACATGATGCCTCATGGCATTAATTGCATAGCTCGATAGTGCCATGTGGCATTATGTCAATAATGACCCCGTGCCATTTCATATTGTCATTAAGAGTCTGGTTCCTAAACTGGATTAACTGAGAGTCTGGGTCATAGTCCTGAAGCCCAATAACATTTTGTTGTCAAAAATATGGATTAACTCTAGAATCCCCAATTTACACATCCTTGTAAGATGGGTTCCAAAAATACTGTCTTCTGATTTGTCCAAACAGGTCACCTGGCCATTGAGTAATGCCTGATATATGCACAGTTGCACATTCACAGGGCTTTATTTTACTGTTTCTTTAGGTAAACCTCTAACATAACATTGCCTATGTTATAAGAGGATTAACCCACTCCAGGGTATGGGTTTACTGAGCATTCATCCAAGCCTGGGTAGCTGAAGTCACTAGGCTTTGCCTTGTGACTCCAACCCCCCCCCACCCAGGAGTGGATTAATGATCATTATAAAAAGGGTCTCAGAAACTCTGCAATCTGATTTGCTGTTCGGATTCCAACAGCCTTACATTAATCCATGTTATACTGTCATGTACAGCCTGATCAGCATGGCACATTAATTCTTTCAGTCAGCATTCCATCCTCTAGCCCTGCTGAATGTGTGGAATGATGCATTCTGATTTTGATCCAGCATTCTTAAACTGTTGGTGGAAGAACTATTTTATTAAAAATCTCCCTCTAAATGAGGAAAACATTGAAAAAGTATACTTTTAACACTTTTCTTTTGGTGTTTTTTTTATAATAGCAATAAGGCACTCCCAGGAGTTAGATTAACAGTCAGTTAATCACCCCAAGTGCAATATGGCACTCAGCTGTGCCTCGTGCCATATTACACCCCTAGTGGGTGATTACCAGACTGTTAATCTAACCCCTGGTCATGCCTCATTGCTTAAGTAAACCCACACTGTGTGGTAGGTAATCCCTTCATATACAAGGATACTCTGTATGCAGACAAGAAGGAAACAAACATGAATGGGTTGTTGCTCTCTATGGCATGAGCAATTTTACAGTGTCAGTACAAGGGGGGGCACACCTGATAATATGGAGGTTCTCTACAAGAAAGTCCACATTAATAATGCAAATATTATACAAGTAGGCTGTATGTATTGACCTCTGAAGAGTTCTCATGATTTTAGCACCATTGTAGATGCACTTAGTTCTACTGTTAGTAGATACGACCTTGCAACATTGCTACTCAATAAATGAGTTTAACCTCAGCTGGTTGGGACAGGACTTGACCAAATACAAAATGTGCTGTCCAACTTCAAACTGAGCCAAAATTATAACATTACTCACAAGGCTCAACCATGCCACCAACAATCATATTCTTTTATGCTGGACTCTTGTTAACCGCCCTGATTAAATATCAACTGCTGATGTACTTTTCAACTGCTTCAGTGATCATTCCATTGCATTCTCTGTCTGGAAAAACTGTAACAAAAATTCCCTTCTGAAAATTAACACAGCTCACTCAAATGAGCATTTCATGTTGTAGAATCAAAAACAACAAACAAGAACATGCACATAAAAGGCAAGCCATGCACCACGCAGTGTGGATTGCCTTGAGTTATACTCAATGTTCAATCAGAGACTCAGGAAACCAGTAGTGAAGAAGACAAAATGTGCCAACCAACTTTGTCATATACAAAGTGAATTTTTTACCAAAACATACAACATAGGTTTTACTAAGGCACAGACTGGTGAATAGTTAGGAAATCTTAAAAGTGTGGAATTTAAAGTATTTGATACAAGGCTACTCTGATGGCCCAGTGGTAGCACATCATACTGCCATGTAGATGACCCAGGTTTGGGAGCAGTCCTGGAGGCACTGCATTGGGATGCAGGCCAGACTGGGAGGCTTTGCATTGGGGTGCAGGCTAGGCTGAGACAGCTGCTGCCCGGAGATTTGTCTCAGCCAGGCAGGGTAAGTGGCAGGCTCTGCCACCACAGTGACTCTTGGGCATGCCAGGAAGCTTGCTCCTGCAAAAGAGGGAAGCTGTGTGCTTGTGAGACCCACAAAGGCATCATACAGCTCAGGGTTGAAGGGAGGAAGAAACTGATGGAGAAAAAGCATGGTAGCTATCTATATGACAACTGGCAACCTCTCCTCCTGATCAAGGTATATGACCTACAAATAGGGTACATCTCTGCATGGATGAACTACTTGCAAAGAGAACAATTTATATTGAAGAAAATATTCTATATATGTACCAGTCAGAACCTACAGTACATTGTCAAAGGATGCATTACACCTTGATCTGTAAGGAGATTATTAAATTGTTCCCACTAAGGGAAAGTGCTCAGCCAGATATAGAAAGGTCAGATCCCTTAATGACAGGTAGTTTTATAGAAAACATCAGAATCTACTGTAAGTAAATCAACAGTAACTAAAGCTAAAGTGAACTACTACCATAGCTACTGGGAGCTTAGCATGAGCTGATACTGAATTTGCACTTGGTGAACATGCTGATCTGCAGCATTTTGGACACAAGAAAAGTAGGTCCAAAGGAACTTGGTTTTCCTTTGGCATTTTGGCACTTCAACAGCATGATGCAGCACTTCTTAAAGGAAGCATACAATGAGTATGTCCATGTTGCTGGTAAGCCACATGACTTGCAGCAGCCAATGAGCAATACTGGATATCTGAACGCCTCATGTTTTAATATTTCAATGACATTTACAAGCCTCTCTCACAAGGGAATTACATGGATACAGAAGGAACTCCTTTTTAGTGGAAAATAATGATTTTTGGTCAGAAAACATTCAAAATTATTACAGTCTTGTACTATACCATTCCAGGTAGCTAGTTTTCACTACAATTAGCTGTAGTTTCTTGCAGGTAGGCTAGTGAAACTGTACAGCTGTGCAGAGAGGAGGAGAAAAGAGAGGTACAGTGTAAGCAAGCACTGGCAGCTGCAGGTACTGCAGCTAGAGATAGTGAAGTTGCCATAATTTGCTTCACAAAACACTTCACAAAGCTTACAAACTTTGCTAAGCACTTAGTGTTGACTTCACAAGTTCATTTGACAAATGAAATGGCACTTTT
The DNA here is from genome assembly GCA_016271365.2 of Neoceratodus forsteri. Lineage (NCBI taxonomy): Eukaryota > Metazoa > Chordata > Ceratodontiformes > Ceratodontidae > Neoceratodus > Neoceratodus forsteri. The sequence goes on along the minus strand of CM057449.1, from coordinate 934,053,311 downwards.
TCCAACAAAGTCATGCAAATTTGCTGGCTAAATTTTTGCTGACAAAAGTACAACTTTCACTTGGAAAGACATGGCAAATTGGTAACTAATTTGAACAATATTTCTTTGCTGCTATGTTGTGGTATCTCTCCTAGACTGTGTAGGCTTTCTATGCCTAAAAAATTCTATGTGAATTTAATTCCTGGTTATTGTCCTGGCTACATGTATTCATTACTACTAACTGTTTTGACCTATGCTATTGTAATTTCATTGTGCTCATGCTATGTACCTGTCTTTAATTGTTGTACTCTCCTGGGTCATGCCTGAAAATAGTAATTTCATGGCTTGTGCACCTACCTGATTAACAAAAACTAAATAAAATAAATAAATAAATTGAAGTTGGTGTTGGAGATGGAAATTTGTGAAGATTGGTAAAGCCAAAATGTTCTGATTTTGTCCCAACTTTGCCCAAGATGATTTACCTTTTGCAGTCTAATAGCAGCAAGAGCAGGTTCATTACAAATAGAAGCCTCAGAAAGGTACAGGAGGGAATTCTGACAGATTTATTTGATTTTTTTTTTAATGAGTGCTGGTGGTGTAGGATATAGCAATTTATTTTTTGTTTAGTTTTCCCCTCTTCATCAAGTACAGAGTGATTGAATCATACTGGAAAGGTGCAGATGCAGTTTGAAGAATTTTTTTGACAAATAATTTAGCTGATGGTGGTGTGAGACACAGGAATCTGTCTTTCATTTTTATTCTTCTTTCCTAGCTGTGAGTGAAAACTAAGTGAAATAAGCTACTGCAATGAGACACTAGGCCAATCAGTGAGGCTGCAGAAGAGGGTATAGAATGTCAATGAGTGGCATGGTGGCTGTGTGTGTGGGCATCTGCCATTATGTGATGTACAAATCATTAGGAAAAGAACTGGAAGAGCTAGAAATGGAGGGTTGAATAAATGAGCATGAAAAGATTCTACCATTCCAGTTCTACCAAGTACCAGTTCTGTTTTTTTTTAAATTCAATAAACTTTATTCACATGTTACAAGCTGACAAATAAAGAGAAGTTACACCATTACCATTGTGACAGTAGAGGTAAAAGTTAAACCTATCACATCCAAAAAACAACAAATCCATACAGCACAACACAATCATACAAGCCCTCTCCCTTGCTCCCTCTCTCCCCCAGTGATGATCCAAATATAAGATTCCCAGAATGTGTAAAGTACCAGTTCTTTAAGAAATGATTATGGAGAAAATGCCAGACAAGGACTAGTAGTCATAGTCGTTGTGCAGAAGCAATGCCTGAGACGAGGACTAGGGCTGGGTTGCCATTGTGTAGCTCACTGGTGAGATCCACACCTGGGAGTATTGTGTCCAGTTTTGGAGGCTGCACCTCAGAAATGACATAGATGGGTAGGCAGTCAAGATGGGAGCAACTGCTGTGTTGCAGGGGTTGCACAATAAGCTTAGGAGGTGTGACTGAGAGATCTCAACCTATACACCCTGGAAAAGAGGACATGAGAGCAAGAGGGGACATGATAGAGACCTACAAGTACCTCACCGGGGTATCTCCTTCAAATGAGAAAGAGCACCAAGACCAGGGGGCAGGTAATGAAGTTGGGGGGAGGGATTTAAGATGGATGAGAAAAAGTACTACTTCACAGAAAGGGTGGTAGACACCTGGAACAGACTAACAGCTGAAGTGGTGGAGGGAAAATAGCGGGGGGCTCCAAGCATGCATGAGATAGACATTGAGGAATATTAATATACATGCAGGGAGGGTGGGGGGGGTCACCAGATATCAGTTAGGGTATGCAGAGACAGATTAGGCAGTGAGCATCTGGGCAGAATGGGTTTGCCAAGCAGTCATTTTCTGCTGCCATATTCAATGTTTCTCTGTTGTAATAGTTTGTCCAAACAAGCCATGGTTCATTAATACCAGAAGCCAACTGGTTCCACAACCATTACACGTAGCAGCTCCCAGTTACTCTCAATCATGCAGGGCATCTGATGTTGAAAGCAACCTGAGCACACCAGAAACATACAGGTCTCCCACTTTTCTGCCTACAAGAACATTAAGGCCCCCTACACATGGGGATTTAAGTGAGCTATTACAATCTGTAAAGGTAAGACAACCCCCAGTAATCTTATATGAAAAACATAACACAAGCTGCCTGTGTCAATGGCACCAGCACCATCACTGCTACCTCTGCACCATGAGAATGGATAATTGCCTGTCCACCTTGAAGCACTATTTGATGCCACCCCTCTATCCCCACCAACTCGGCTTCAGCAACAGTAGCAGCACCAAGCCAAGTGCTGCTGTTCAGACATTGTGTATGGAAGGTGAGTGAGCCTGGGGTTCTCACTGATATCTTTTTTTATTCTTTGGTAGCCAGGTAAGGCGTATTTGGCATAAGTGTCTGCTTTGGTGGGTGACCCTGTAACACTGGGAAGGTTACTTGACTTGCTCATAGTCACACAGTATGCAAATGGAGGTTGTGACAATAAAAATCAGATCTGCTGGATGTACTAAGCACATTCATAGCTTGTCACTCTAATGTCTAGGCTAAACGGCCAGCACAAAAACTACTACTGTTATCTTATCACCAAAAGAAAAAGTACAACTGTTTGGTGTAGGGCAATGTATACCAACCCCAGAGTTTTATAAAGGAAAGCTAGTAGCACCACCACCAAAAGTAGAAAATATCCAGTGTGCCATAAGGAGAATATGGAAGTGGAGCTGTTAGAGGTGATGTGGGCATGTGAGTGGCATAGCAGAGGTGGGTGAAACAGGAACACATGAGAAGGAGGCAGTAAAAGGTGGGAAAGCTGAAGAATCATGTGAGACTGAAATGAAGGGGCACAAGGAAGGGAGAAGAAGTTGAAGAGGTGGGAAGCAGGAGAAAGAAGCAGGAGGAGATCATATTGTCGTGACTTGAGCAGCAGACAGAATTAAATGAAATTGTGGAAGCACCAAATGAAATTAGGAAATGTTGACTGACCAGCATTGCATGGTTCCTTCTCATTTAAAAAACAACTACAGTATGTAGTAGTAAGGAAAGGGAAACCCTTCAGCTGTTTTCATGACCTGAGGATGGCTTTCAATAGCATGAGCAGGAAAACCTTATGAGAAACATTTTACTCTCTTGGAACTGATATTGACTTACTTGATGTAAAAATCAGACTTCATGAAGCCAAGTGGTCATAAATCCAATACTGCATTTTAAGAAATCTTACAGATAAGATAAATACTGACTTAGGAGTCAATCAAGGTTGTATACTAGCTACATTATTATTTAATCCTTGTATAAACACAATAATATCTCATTTAGGTGATCACAATTTCCATTCTGTTAAAGTTATCAAGACCCATCTCAGTCACCTAACTAAAACCATTAACCAGAAGGTGGGCCTGCTGTACCATCTGAGCCCATTCCTTAAATCTGAATCCCATCATAGAATTGCCCTAGGTACCATCCTTCCTACCCTACTACATGGGGCTCCTGTACTATACTCTGCCAGGGGTACAGAGCTCCAGATGCTGAGAACTTTCTACCATAGGATAGGTAGGTTTGCCAACTCATCTAGGCCATATAATCACCATTTTACAGTGCTGAAATCCCTAGACTGGCCACCACTCGAGGGGAGACTGTCTTACCCCTCCTTATGCCTAGCCTACAAAATTAGGCAGGACAGCACCTCCCCCCCACCTAAAAAATCTGCTGCAACCCAAACATTGCAAAAGAACCTCAAGGTCCTCTGAACAACAACTACTACAGGTATCCAGAGACAAAACTTCTTGTGGAGCTTGATCCTTCTCCTACTCCATCCATCCCTGAGGAATGGGCTCCTGGGCAGCATCCAAGCATCTACTTCCCTAAGGAGTTTCCAAAAAGAGTTCAGTTCCCATCTGCTAAACTCAAACCACAGTTCCTGCTATAAATAATAATGGTTTAATATAGTCTTCTAAGCTTTAACTTAAGTGGTCATGTACTGTATAAAGAAGAGCTCTGTTGTTGCTCTGAAGGTACGTGATGTCCAAGTGTAAAGTTATCCTCTGCTGTACTGTACTGTTCTGCAATGTGTACTCCCCCCACCCTTCTTCTTTGTTAAATTCCCTTGCACACTATATACTCCTAATGACCTGATGCTGTTGTTACCAACTTAATAATGACTGTAATATGTTGACTAATAATGTTGTATTTCTCTGCATGATGTGTACATTGTAACTTTCTGAATGTATTTTATCTGAATCACTGCTTTATGTATTTATGTAATTAACCCCAGGTCGCCCCTGAAAAAGGGACCATCTGGTCTCAGTGGGCCAACCCGGTTACCAAAATTCAATAAATAATAAATAAATATCTGTACAACTGTGTAATTTCTAACTTATGCCAATGATATAGTATTAATATGAACCTCATTACTAGGCTTGCAATGGAAAGTAGATAAGTTTAGTGCACTAAGTCATCAAAAATATTTAACGGTTAATTCTAAAACTCAGTTATTGGTGTTCAGTAGTACAAGATCAGATTCTTACATGCTTTATAGAGATCATGTTAAGTTAGAAACAGTTAATACATATGATTATTTAGGTTTATATAGTAGGGACCTTAAATGGAATGCCTATGTAAATTATTTAAAGCAAAAACTACAGACAACTATCAATGGAGTATTCTGATTTATGAAAAATGATGGAGGTTTTTCTGTGTCTGGCAGTCTTACAACCATTGATGCCAAGATCAAGGTCTCTATAACACACACCTCAGAGATCTGGGGCTGTACTAATCTAAATCCTCTAAAGAAATACTTGAATAAATTCTATAGACAATTATTAAATCTTCCCATTTGTGTGCCTGAACATATCCTAAGAGTGGACTTAGGGCAGTACTCATTAGAAACTAAGCTTAAAATTAAAATGCTAACTTTTATAACTGATTTACAAATCTTAAAGTGAATCTAGACTACCAAATAAATGTTTTGAGCAACAGATCGAATAGTCCCGATGCGGTTTTTAGTTTCCATACTTGCAGTTTTTGAAAAAAGAAAATTTACCCAGCAAGTGTTATTAATATTATGATGGCAGTTTATAAAATTCCTAGAATGTATCTTGCAGATCAAATTAAGTAGAGATCTAAAGATATTGGGCCCAGTTCTCAAAGCCTTGGGAATGACACAAGGTGCTTGTATTAAACAGAAATGTCACATGGGGCTCACTGCACCACACATTCCATTATTCCCAATTCTCAGATGGTGCTTGCGGCACCAACTGGACCCCTTACATTGGATAGCCTTGTGTTAGATTTGTGGAGATTCGAAGACTGCATCATGGCAGTGTGGAGGCTTGCACCACCCCTCGGCTGCCATATCACCAACAGTGAGATTCACAAAGACCGACACTGACTACAAGTTGTGGCATTGGTTAGACCAGACCAGAGCTGGTCTAACTCTCTGTGTGCCAACGCCATCTGTAACTGGTGGCTGAATATCACTGCCAACTGGGGAAGTCCTGCTGTTAGGTAGATATCAAGATGGCCACAGACACAGTGGAGCACTGGTACAGCACAGTGCATGACTACAGAGGAATAATGTAAGCTGCTGTACATACTGATCCAGCAGTGGGACATATGGTTTGCTCCAGAGCTAGTCAGGTGGACATTTGGGAGTGTGGAGGGCACATGAGGCACTGCTGTCACATGTCTTTGAGCTCTGCAAGCTGTTGATTCAGCATGACTGTCAGACAGGGCAGGACCGGCAGGCAGCCATGTACCGGATGGAGGAGAATGGTCGTGTGTAGGCTGTGGACTATGGTACCATTGATTGCTGTGGACATAGGCACAACAGATGGTTCAGTACCATCTGGTGTGCCCTCAGCTGTGCACCACACAGGGCTCTTACACAACATACAGCTCCATGAAGGGGACATTTCTCCCTTGTGTAAGGATATTGACTATGGAACAGTCATCCAAAGCTAACAGACCAATGGTTTGTGTTAGCTCCCACCACCCAGATGTGTACCATTGCAGGCAGTGGTTGCACCATGTGCCCTTCCAGTACACTATTGGAGTGCTGTGACTGCAGGAGGCTCCAGTGTCAGTGCCCATGGCAACAACAGGTGTGTGGCATCACCACAGTGATGTGACAGCAACAACAGGTGTAAGGTATCAACATGACGATGTGACAGGGGTGCATGCTCCTGCCAGTCTGGTGTACTTGGTCCATCCTGGATAGCCCTCTCTGCTGCCACCCTCAGACAGGGGTTGCATATGCCATGCTTGCTGCTTGCATTTGCCTCACACCTCTGTGCCCCCTTCATCTGGTACCCATACCACACTTGGAACTGTCACAGCTTACTGGCAGCTGTAGGGTGTGTTGTCCTCTAACTGTCCTGTCCATGTGGCAGTGATGCCACATGGCAGCTTCATAAGGAAGCCATCAGCAGTGTGGGGCTTGGGGTGTGCCAGTAGGCATATTGTTCATGTCAGCATTGTTGTCTGGCAGCTAGCCACACCCCTGCCCAACAGATCCTTCACATGTGTGCACTATATGCTACCAGTGTTACTAGACAGCTGCCTATTTTCTCTGAGATGATCGCCATATGGTGTGCTCACTCCTTCAGCTGGTTGATGCAGGTGGTGCCTTACTGTACATAGCTGGGACAGGACTGTATGAGTATCTGTGTTGGTTGTCTTGTACATCAGGCTTAGCTGGCATCCTGTCATTCCTACAACTGCAGCTGTATCCTGGCACAATGTGTTATGTGGAATCATTTCTGATATGCCTGTGGCATGCTCAGACACTATAGTGATGCTGCTGGAGTTTCAGGAGCAAGGGGCTGGTGGCAGCCTCCATCAAAACCCTCACATGCACCAGTCATTTAAATCAAGGGAGCAGTTGCTACATCAGTGGAGTGTTTGGTGTAGGGACACCTCCTTTACCAGAATCTAGCACAGGGTCCCTGGCACACCGACCTTCAATGCAAGTTCCTGTTTGCTGCAGCTTGCATTGATCTAAGGCCCACTTTGAGAATCAGATCCATTGTATCACAGAAAGATTGGCAGCTGTTCAATCTTCGGAAGTGCTTTTCACTTACAAGTTTCTTAAAAATTTGCAAGAAAGTAGTATTTTAATTATATACAAGATAGGAAACAAAGAAGCCTATTTTGTAAGATTTATAGTAAAGCTTATTAAAAGCAACTTTGTATTTTATAAATAACACAGATACTAAGTTCACTCCCTATATTGCAACTGTGAAAATGGACAAGTTCATGAGTTAGAACTTATCTTGCTGTATTGCCCATTCTTTAAAAAAATATAGGAATGGAGAAACTCTTTTTAAATTATACTTACATACCAGGGGGTTACTGATCTTGTTTTTTACTACTTCTGATGTTGATATGATAACCAGATTTTTTAGTGTCAGCAGTGCTATAAACCTGTTTAGGAAATTTCCCAGTCAATTATCAAATAACTGAGAATATTAGATGGGGTTCTATTCGACCTCTAGGCACCATATCCAGAACCAGTGATCATGTAACCAAAGGAAAATCTCTTTAATGTTTAAATTGTTTTTTTTTAGTCTTTTGGTAACCAGGTAAGGCCCACTAGGCACAAGCGCCTATTTTCAGGGGTGACCTGAGAGCACTGGGCAGTTAAATGACTTGCTCAGTGCCACACAATATGCAAGTGGAGGTTGTGAGAATCAAACTCAAGTCTGATCTGCTGGATGTATCAAGCTTGTTCACACCTCGTTCCTCTAACCTCTAGGATATACTGCCAGCCCGATTGTTCTTGATTGTTGGAAAGTTGTTACAGGTTGTATCTAAATGCGTTAGGATGAATCTTAAATTGATTAAATTACTTTTTGCAGGATATTTAGAAACATAGAAACATAGAAGTTGACGGCAGATACGGACCGCAAAGCCCATCCAGTCTGCCTATTTTTTCTACCTTAGGAATGTGCCATAGGCCTTTACTCCGTCAATGGCCTATCTATTCGTACTCATCTGTATTGCTCCCTTATGCCTGTCCCATGCCTGTTTGAAGCACTCTATTCATATCCATTCCTTCCTGAGGTAGGCTGTTCCATGCATCCACCACCCTTTCTGCGAAAAAGAACTTCCTCACATTACCCCTTTATTGGCCTCCCTCTAATCTCAAGCTGAGTCCTCTTGTCCTGCTGTTTTTTCTTATATTGAAGCATGTTAGACTCTTTCACTTTATTAATGCCCTTAAGATGCTTGAATGTTATGATCATATCACCTCTGTCCCTCCTTTGCTTTAGGGGATACATATTGAACTCCTTTAATCTGTCCTCATATCTTTTCTGATGCAGTCCCTGCACCATTTGGTTGCCCTTCTCTAGACTGCCTCCATTTTGTTAATGTCCTTGTGCAGGAGCAGCCTCCAGTACTGCATGCAGTACTCCAGATGGGGCCTAACCAGTGTCTTGTAAAGAGGGATTATTACCTCCATCTTACGACTTGTGATACCCCTACTAATAGACCCCAACATCCCTCTAGCCTTACCTACTGCTTTAGTGATCTGGTTGGATGATTTCAGGTCATCTGTGATGATGATGCCCAAGTCTTTTTCTTCCCTTGTGATTGCCAGCAACTCCCCTCCCAACCTATAGGTAGATTCAGGGTTTCTCTTTCCTATGTGCATGATCTTGCACTTCTTTGTGCTAAACACCAGTTCCGACACTAACGATCATTTTGCCAGTTTTTCCAGATCTCTTCTCATTCTGCCCACCACATCTGAATCATCTACTCTGTTGCAGATATTGGTATCATCTGCAAACAGGCAAACCTTACCCTATAGTCCATCTGCAATGTCACTGATGAAGATATTGAAAAGGACTGGCCCCAGGACTGATCCGTGAGGTACCCCACTTGTGACTTGCATATCTTCTGACTGTATACCATTTACCACCCTCTCTGTTTTCTGCCCGCCAACCAGTTTGCCACCTAGTTTATCAACCTCTGACCCACCCTGAGCCTACCCAGCTTATTAATCAATCTTCTATGTGGAACAGTATCAAAAGCTTTTTGAAATTTAGGTAGGTAACATCAACTGCACCACTTTGGTCTACCACTCTGGTTACCCAGTCAAAAAAATCTCTGAGACTAGTTTGACAGGAACCTCCTGTTGTAAACCCATGCTGTCTTGGATCCTGTGTGCCTATGGATTTTTGGTGTTGCACTATCCTTTCCTTAAGGAGTGCCTCCATAATCTTGCCCACTACTGAGGTAAAACTGACTGGTCTGTAGTTCCCTGCCCCCTCTCTGCTGCCAATCTTGTGGAGCGGGATCACATGAGCCCTTCTCCAGTCTTCTGGGACCTCTCTTGTACTCAGAGACTCACTAAACAGTTCTGTTAATGGGTCTGCTAGTTTCACCCTTAGTTCAGTTAGTACCCTGGGATGTATGCCATCAAGTCCCATTGCATTGTCCACCCAGAGCTTAGCAAGCTCTTGTAGGACCCTTTCTTTTGTGACAGGACTTGTCTACACCTCCCTCCCTCTTTGCCCATGGTGCTGAGCTGTGGGCTCTGCCCTACCTTCTCCTCAGTAAATACTGAGCAGAAGTATCTATTTAGGATAGATGCTTTTCCTTGGTCCTCCTCCACACACTCCCCTTATCCCCTTTGATCTTAGCAATGCCCCCTCTGGACTTTCTCCTTTCACTAATGTATCTATAGAAAATCTTGTCACTTTCTTTTACTGTTTGTACTAGTGTTTCCTCAGTTTGGGCCTTTGCCTGCCTTACTGCCTTCCCTGCTTCACTTAGGGAAGTTTGGTATGCCTTCCTGTCTTCATCCCATTGCATTCCCTTATATTTCCTGAAAACCATCCTTTGGTTCTGATCTTTTCTGGTGCTGTTTTTGAGAACCAAAGTGGTTTCCACCTTCATTTTCTCTTGCTTTTCTCCCTAACACCATAGGATGTTGCTTCAAGTATTGCATCCTTTATGCTTGCCCACTTTGCCTGTACCCCCTCACCTTTATTTCTTCTTGCCAGGGCTAGCTTAACTCTGTTGGCCTTCTTATCAATGTCTGCTCCTCTGAAGTCCCATAGTTTTGACTTGGAATGGGCTGATTTAATTCTAGTGGCCAAATTGAACCATACCATGTGATGGTCACTGGCCCCCAGATGACCTTCTACATGGAGATCTGTGATCCTTTCCCTGTTAGTCAGTACTAGACCAAGGATAGCCCTGTCTCTTGTGGGTTGTTGTGCCAATTGTTTGAGGCCCTCCCCCTGCAGGGAATCCACTATGTGTCTAGTTCTGGTGGATGTTCCTGCTGGTATTGACCAATCTGTATCTGGCATGTTGAAGTCTCCCATTAGCAGAACCTCTCCTTTAGCTGTCATGTTTTGTATATCTTCTAACAGTAATGTGTCTATATCCTCCCCCTGGTCTGGAGGCCTGTAGACAACCCCAGTTCATATGGTTGTCCCATTTCCTGTTTCCAGGGTGCCCCACAGTTCTTCTGGCTCCTTATGTGTATTCTAAAGTTCTGCAGCTTTGATATTTTCATTGACATAATGGGCCACTCCCCCCCCACACACACACTTTTTGCACCTCGGTCTCTTCTGAGCAGTATATAGCCGGGTACTGAAGTCTCCCAAGTGTGGTTACTGGTGAACCATGTCTCACTAATGGCTACTATTTTCAGTTTAGCCTTTGTCATTGTTGCCTCCAGGTCTGGGATCTTGTTTCCCAGACTGCGGGCATTTGTGTAATGATTTTCCATTTGCCAGATTTCAGTGCGTTAGTTGTTGGGCAAGGTCTGGTGTTTCCCCTGTGCCTTTTTCCTTACCTGGTGATGCAAATGAACTACAAACATGCTAAACTCCTGTTTGATCACTAGCTGAGGGGGGAGGGGTGTTCTTCCCATTTGATGTATCAGGTACTGCACCCCTCTCCCCATTTGCTAGTTTAAATATTCTGCAAAGACATCAAACTTCTGCCCCAATGCTCTGACTCCCTCCATAGTCAGATGCAGTCCATTGAATTTAAAGTTTTGGCCCCCCAAACTGTTGCCAGTTACCTACAAATTTATGTCCTTTTTCCTGGCACCAGCCATTGAGCCACATTTAGCTCTCCTATCTCCCCTTCTCTGACCTTCTGTCTGTCTTCCCCCCTCTCCCAGACTGTCAGAATCTTAGAGAAGGAGATGCCGGATGAAATGGATGACAGTTTGTCTCCCAGCCTGGTCAGGTGTTCCTTGGTCTCCACAACTGACCAGCTAGTGAGGTCATTAGTCCCTATGTGTACCAGGACATCAATGTTTTCTCCTGCTTCCTGCCAATTTTAGCAATATGGTCAGTGTCTCTCCATGCTAATGTACCTGGGAGACATCTGACCATTACCCCCTTCTGGAGGTAGGTATCAACTCCCCGAATCACAAAATCTCCTATGATCAGAAGTGTCTTGGATTTCCTTTTTGCTTTTTTGTTTTGGTCCCTATTTTGGGTGAGTTTTGTAGCACTAGCTCCTCTGTCCCTTTGTTTGATTTCGGAGATAGAGGCAAATGCCTGTTTGTAGTTTTTATATAGTTTGAGGAGGTGATACATTGGTGAGAATTGAGTGATGGGGTACCCGATTTGCCCCTCCTAACCACCTTCCAACCTCCCGAACCAACTACCCTCTGCAGTCGAAGTGCTTCAGTTGGATGTTGGGGAAATGGTGGGCAGTTCATATAATATATTTCCTCCTGAATATGCAATTTAAGGTGCACAATCTCTGCCCATGCTGCCAAGAGCTGAGCCTTTAGATCTCTGATTGTCCAGCAGCGTCCTAAATCCTGTATAACTGCCTTTTTGAAAAGTGTCCCACAGTATCTGTAGTTAATAATATCCATTCCAGCTGAGTTGCCAAGTTTATAATCTGGTCCTAGTAATTAGAAGAAAAATGAAAGCAAAAGATTTTTTTTTAAATATTTGTTTGTTTTGTTTTTTGTTTTTTTGTATAACTTTTTATAAAAAGTTAAATTAATTGTGCCCCTATAAGTGAGGTCACTATGTGGATACCCCTCTGATCCTCCCCTTCCTGCTTTGTTACAGGAAATGTCATGACTGTGCTACTCTATAAAAGGAGTGCAGCATGGGTTGGTTGGGGATGGCAATGTGTGCTTGGGCCCTTCCCCTGCCAGAAAAAGAACCTCAGATGTAAGAAACATAGAGGTAAGAGCAGAAACAATGAACCAACAACAAATGCAGTTGCTATCCCTCAGTCTGCATCTCGTATGTGCTTCTGTAATTAGCCCTGAAAGCTTAGCCTAATGACAGATAAAACTGTAAAACCTGTAAGCCACCTTGCTCTGATAATGTTGTTCCTTGCTTTATCCTTATAAGCAAACCTAGAAGAAAAGAGCTCAGGTGAATCTAGGTGCCTTTGCCAGCAAACCTAATCTTCCACCTCAAAAATACCAACAAACCTGACCTTTTAACTCTTCCCTCTGTTGGAAATTAGTAAGATTTTGTCAGCTACACCCCCAGTTACACTCCTAATCCCCTGGAAGAGCTGTGGAAGAAAGCAATTAGTTCTTTCAATGTGAGGAGACTGCAACACCTTTGAGACCAAAACAAAAACCTTTCAGCAAAAAATAAAATAGTAGCAAACAGTAATTTTGCTTAGCCTAATTATAGCTAAAAAGGCACAAAACCTGTAAGCATCACCTGTAACAATTTCATAGGAGATATACCTTCCAGAAAACACTTTGCTACAGAGAAAAATAAAGCAGTAAAAAAGTAACAACACCTGCAAACACAACCTGCAGAACACTTTAACAAATGATATACCTTGTAAAAAGCAAGCTGAATCAGAAAAGATTACAGCAGTAATCTGTAAGCACAAAACAGGAACGATCCTGTAGGCACATCCTGTAATAATGCAGCAGAAAGTATACCCTGCAACAGCAATTTGAATCAGAGAACAAAAGCAGTAAAATGTCAGCAAAGAACAGTAACAAAACCTGTGAGCGCAAAAGAAAATAATAACACACAGTAAATCTGCCTAGCAAAAAGAAGTGTTAGTCTTTTTCCTTGATCTGATAATGTTGTTCCTTGCTCTGTTCTTACAAAGCAAACCTAGAAGAAAAGAGCTTAGGTGAAGCTAGGTGCCTTTGCCAACAAACCTAGAAAAATTTGCACATCTTTCCAGATTTTGTATTGGAGATTACAGACTATGTGGCGCTGCAACAAATGTAGGCAATCAGACCCAAAATTCACAGGGTTCTGGTTACACTCAGGAGTACTCTGAGTTCACTAAAGCTACATTTCAGCTCCATCCTGACTCCTTCCATTATATCAGATTGAAATATACAGTATACATGTAACTATATATTAAACAAATATGTATAACTATATATTTTTTAGAACCATTGTTTTATTTATTTTATAATCATTAGAATTAGTATATAAGATTTTTTTTTCGCTGAGATGTACTGAAAAATTTATTTTCAGCATTCTTGAGTACTAGTGTTATGTGACAAGATGCCTTTTATTATAACATGCTGTAATAGGAATTCTAATGGTATTTATCTTGATGTTTTTAAATCCATGTATTTTGTCATGACTTTTTAGTCAAACAAATGAAATTAAACTTGAAAAAAAGGAAAGGAAGAAGCAGCCCACCTCATACTCAAACACCCAGGCAGTGCCTACTCACTCCATTTAATAGCAGCACTTACCTTTTCATTTCCTAAAGTGAAACATGGATTTGGCTGAAATGCCTCTGCATGAGGCCACAAAGACTGTGTGAAGAACCATAGTAAAAAGTCCATGAGCAAAAGACCAAGCTAGTTCAACAAGGATTTGGCAGAGAAGGTGAGGGCAGCCTTTCAAAAGTACTAGCGTACTACGAGTGAGGAGGACAGTGATATTTACTAGGGGAAATCCCGAGAGACAGGGAGAGTGGTCTGTGCAACTAAAGCTGAGAAGGATCTAAGGCTATCATAGGGGATCAGGGAGGGGGAAAAGGACTTCTTCAGATATATATAAGGGAGAGAAGAAGTAGTAAAGAGGGGATTGTTAGGATCAAGAAGGAGGGATGGATGGGTAAAAAACAGTGAAGAACAGGCCGAGGCACCGAACGAGTACTTCAGTTCTGTATTTACTCGGTAAAAGGATGGTTCTATGCTACCGGGAATATAGGGGTAGCAATGGGAAGGGGGATCAGATGGGATGATCAAGATTAATAGGGTCTTAGAAGGCCTCAGGGCCCTTCAGGTGAACAAGGCATCTGGCCTGGATGGCATTCATCCGAGGGTCCTGAAAGAACTGACAGAGGTTTTTTCAGCCCCCTCAGTGGATCTGTTTAGCACCTCACTAGATGCATGCATCAGGACTGGAGAATGGCTCATGTGGTGCCACTGCACAAGAGTGGTCCCAGAGATGAATCTGGTAACTATAGACCAGTCAGTTTAACATCCATTATAGGCAAATTAATGGAGACCATTCTAAAAGAAAGGCTGATAAATTTTCTGGAGGTTAACGGTCTCCAGCATGATAGGCAGCATGAGTTTGTCATGGTGAGATCCTGTCAGACGAACATGATGGAATTTTACGTCTGGGTCACAAGGTCACTAGACAAGGGACAGGCAGTGGATGTGCTATACCTGGACTTCAGTAAGGCCATTGACTCTGTGCCACATGGAAGGTTGACTAGCAAACTGAGCAACCTGGGAGTCTGGATTTAGCTATTGGGATGGGTCAAGAGCTGACTGCATGAAAAGAAAGAGTTATGTTAGGGGGTGAACTATCCAAGCCTAAACCTGTAACCAGCAGTGTACCACAAGGATCAGTATTTGGTCCAGTGCTATTCAACATCTTCACTGGAGACATAACAGGAGGGTTAAAAAGTAAAGTCTGCCTTTTCACAGATGATAATAAGCTTTGTGGGAGGGTGGACATAGAGTAAGGGAGACAGGAACTCAGGGTGGATCAGACCAGACTAGAGAAATTGTCTGGCATCTGGCAGTTGGGGTTCAATGCAACGTAGTACAAGATCATGCAACTGGGAGCTAGGAACCTGGGGGCCAGCTACTGGCTGGGTGGTGTACAGGTGTCCAGCTCAAATGAGGAAAGGTATCTAGGGGAGTTGGTCAGGGGTGATATGAAACACTCTGCGCAGTGTTGTAGGGTGGCAAATAAAATGCTGGGATGTATTGCCAGAGGAATCACCTTTAGGAAGGAGGAAGTCATTCTGCTCCTGTAAAGGTCATTGGTTAGACCACACTTGGAATATTGTGTGGCGTTCTGGTGCCATTATTTGAAGAAGGACATTAAACTACTAGAAGTAGTCTAGTAAGGTGACCAAGATGATCCAGGGCATGGGGGACAAACTTTATGATGAGAGATTAAGGGAGCTCAATGTGTATTCCTTGGAACACAGAATGGGAAGGGGGGGTATGATAGAAACCTTCAAATACCTAAAGGGTATAAACAGGATTGGAGTGGAGGGCATTTTCAATTTAAAAAGAGAACAGACCACTATGGGTCACAGTCTGAAACTTGTGGGGGTAGATTTAAAAAAGAAATGAGGTGGCAATTTTTCACAGAAAGGGTGGTGTCAAATTGAAATGAACTGCCTGAGGGGGTGATATCATTGAAAACAGTGGGAAGTTTTAAAGACGGGGGTGGGACAGGGTAAAAATTAAAGTGGGAATGGGATGGAGGAAAGGGATGGGGGATGAGAGGAGGGATGATCATGCTGGATGGCAAGTGGAGGGTGGGGCAGCTCCAGTAAATAGACTGAGCTGTATTTTGAGCAGACTCGATAGACCACTAATGCCTTTAACTGCTGTCAATTTTCATATTTCATATTTCATCATCAGACACCTGAAACATAAACTCTTTCTACAGCTGAGGAATGCTTAACTAGCTTGCAAGTATTCAATTCCAGCTAATCTTTCCAGCCCCCTTAAAGTCCTCTGTATTTGTTTTGGTCTAGTATTCCCCTTATTCAGCCATTATCCTTTTGCATTACAATGCTCATGGTCATTATTTGCTGTGTTTCCACTTTCTTGGCTTGCTTTGATTACTGTTTGACTGTACAGTGTCACAACCCCACTCAGAAGGTCAGGCCCTCTGCTCCCACAGTGCCAACCTCCAAGTGCAGTATTGTGAACAGGGTAACCCTCCTGTCTGTTTTGTGGGTCCAAATCACCTCTGATCTCAAGTTCTGGAGGGATTCAAACTGTGAACCTCCTGCTAGTGTACCCAACTGTACAGGCTCAGACAATTCTGCTCTTTGGGGAATGCCAGATATCTTTCACCTATGGGCACTTAATCAGGTATACAAAATGAACCCTTAAGAACTCTATGAAAGACCTTAGATAAATTCTTACCTTTTCCCAGTTTGGTATACCATTAAGCTTATGAACAGTGTTGTCAAAATCTTAACCATCCATACATCACAGGCAAAAAGGAAGGACTTGGAAGACACAGGCAGTCTTTTTAAAATAAGAGGTTTTACTTAAAATGAATAAAATATGTAAAATGTAACCACAGAACAATATATCACAAAACATACAATCACTTAAAAGAACAAGGTAAAATACAAACATAAACTCCTACCAGAATACACTTAAACTTGTCTGTCTAATGCATACTTTCTTACAGTGCTTTATTTAGCTGTTGTTTCTAGAGAGTCCAAACAGGAATGTCTCTAAGTGGAAATACAGAATACAGTTAAACTGTCTCTAAACCTGCCCATTCCATGATGTCACTTAGCTCCTCCCTGTAAAATATAAAAATTAATACACATAGAATGTCCCATCACTCGGGGGTATATAAAATAAGGTGACATCAGCAAAAACTCATTTCATCATATGACCCTTTGATCTTGAGTCTTTCCTTTGATCTAGTGTGTTTTTCTGCTTGTTTTCAAAGACATCACAGAACTTTTACAACTCTACAGTTTTCTCACCTAGCTGCAACATAGTTTTTCAGCACCAGTTGAAATTAACTGGCCTTCCTGAGAACGTCATAAAATGGATATTTTAGTTCCTGGCTTCAAGCACTATAGATCCTAAACAAGGCTATAAAATGCAAGTTATTGGAAGTTAATCACATTACAGAGATATGCTGTTTAACATATCTTGTCCTTTGAACTGAAACCTGGGGGTCATCCCAAGATCACGGGATGTCTCATGAGAGACACTCAAAAACACATTTTTATATTACAAAATCATAGAGCAATCAGAACCAGCTGTCCAAGTGTCACAATCCTCCCCACCTAGACTGAATTTGGGGCTCTATCCCCAGCATGGGATGAGCTTCCCAAATCAGTTCACTCCTCATAGACATGAGACAAGCCATCTGAGTTCTAATTGGTCACTCCAGCCCTATGTAAGATTGTCATGTCATACCCTTGCAAAGCAAGACTCCATCTTAACAATCTACCATTAGTTTTTCCCATTTGCATCAGCCAAACCAGGGGGTTGTGGTCAGTTTGTACCACAAAATACTGCCCATATAAGTATGGCTGTAGCTTCTTTAGGGCCCACACTATGGCAAGACACTCCTTTTCCACAGTAGAATATGCCCATTCCCTGGGAAGTAACTTTTTACTCAGGTACACTACAGGGTGATCTTTCCCTTGGTTGGATGTTGGACTCAGTACTGCCCCGATACCCACATCTGAGGCATTAGTCTGAACTATAAAGGGTTTGCTACAGTCAGGACTTGTTAAAACAGGAGCACTGCACAGTGCCTCCTTCAGTCTGGTAATGGCTTCCTCACAGGCTGGTCCCCAAATAATTTTCTTTGGCATTCTTTTCTTTACCAGGTCAGATAGGGGAGCAGCCAGGGCACTGTAATTGGGTACAAATGTCCTATAGTACCCTGCTGTCCCTAGAAAACTCCTGACCTGCTTCTGTGTTTCTGGTCTGGGCCATGCCTGGATCACCTCTATTTTTATTTGGTTAGGACGGAGCTGTCCCCAGTCTACCACATGCCTGAGGTATGCCACTTCTCCCATGGCCAGCTGGCACTTCTCAGCTTTGACAGTGAGCCCAGCCCTCTGTATCCTGCCCAGCACTTCCCTAAGGTGGGACAGATTTTCCTCCCATCTGGCACTAAAGATGGCAATGTCATCCAGGTATGCCATGGTGTACTCCTCAGCACCATTTAACTCCTGGTTCACCCACCTTTGGAAAGTGGCTGGGGCGTTCTTAATTCCAAAAGGCATTAATTTAAATTCAAATAAGCTTATCGGAGTGATGAAAGCTGACCTCTCCCTAGCTCTGTCTGTTAACTCTACCAGCCAATACCCCTTGGTCAGGTCAATAGTCGTAAGGTAGGTCGCCCCTCCCAACTTGTCCTGGAGTTCGTCCATCTGGGTCATCGGGTGGGCATCTGACTTTGTGACTGCATTCAGTCCATGATAGTTCACACAGAAATGAGTAGAGCCATCTGTCTTGGGCGCAAGGATTAGTGGTGAGGCCCAGGGGCTGTGGGATCTCTGGATTACCTCTAAATCCAGCATTTCCTCCACTTCTCTCCTAATGTCCTTTTGGACAGCCTCTGACACCTGATATGCTGTCTGCCATATGGGCGTCTGTGCCCCTGTCTCCACATCTTGCATCAGTAAGGGGGTTAGTCCAGGCTTGGCACTAAACTGGGGGACAAAGTCTGCTAAAACCTCCCTTATTTCCTGAATCTTGTCTGGGGCCAGCTGGGGAGACAATTTTACTGCCTCCACAGAGGACTCTCACTTGCTTTCTTCCAGCAACTCCAGAAGGGGGTCTCCTTTGTCCGTCCCCTCCCCAGGACTACACACTGCAAACGCCATGTCAGCCCTATTAGCATATGACTTCATCATGTTGACATGGTACATCCTTTCTGTCTGTCTTCTGTCAGGTAACTCTATAATATAGTTCACATTACTTACCTTCCTAACTACTTTGTATGGTCCTGCCCACTCAGCCTGCTGCTTGTCTTTCCGGGCCAGAATAAGGACCATGACTTTCTGACCCACCATGTACGAGCGAGCCCTGGCTCTGCAGTCATACCACACTTTTTTTCTGTTGGGCAGCTGCCAGGTTGCTCTGGGCTGTCCCCATAAGCTCCTTCAACCTTTCCCTAAACCTAAGGACATAATCCACTATGGGAGTGCCCTGGGTGGTGTGCTTGCCTTCCCAGTCCTCCCGGATCAAGTCTAGAGGTCCATGTACCAGGCGTCCATATAGAGTTTGAAGGGTGAAAATCCTGTCAACTCTTGGGGCACCTCCCTGTATGCAAACAACAGGTGGGAAAGGTATTTCTCCTAGTCCCTCCCATACTGTTCAGCAAATTCCTGGAGCACTGACTTCAGGGTACCATTAAATCTTTCCACAAGCCCATTGGCTTGTGAGTAATATGGTATCGTGCATCTCTGCACCACCCCACACTTCTCCCACAAACATTTCATCAGGTCCGACATGAAGGAACCCCCATGATTGGTGATAACCTTCTGCAGAAACACAACACGGGAGAAATCCCAAGTAAGGCATCTTCCACTTTGTCTGTACTCAGTGAGGATATGGCGACTGCCTCTGGGTACTAGGTGGCATAATTCACCACAGTCAGGACTAATCTCTTCCCTGAGGAGCTTGGGGTATTTAAAGGCCCCACAATATCCATTCCCACCCTCTGGAATGGCTCCTCCACTATGGGCAATGGAATTAGGGCAGCTTGGGTTTTCTTGACAGCCTTTCCTATTTCTTGGCACCGGTGACAAGACCTGAAATACTCCTTCACCTGCTGGGTGAAGTTGGGCCAATAGAAATTCTTGGCCAATCGCTGTGTAGTGCACGTGATTCCCAAATGACCAGACAAGGGAATATCATATGCAATCTTGAGCAACTGCTCGCAATACCCCTGGGGAATGACCAGCTGCCTGCCTAGCACCCCTCCCTAGGTCTGCACAGCCTGAGTATACATCAGTCCATTTTCCCAATAAACCTTATTTTTACCATCACCTCCTTGTGCTCTGTCAGAGTCTGCACAAGCCCTCAGCTTCTCTAGACTAGTGTCACTTTTCTGAGCAGCTGCAAACTCCTTACACATTACCAAGGTATGGGACAGGTCTCTTTCAGTCTCTAAACTAGGGTCCCTAGCACTAGCATCAGGGCACTAAGGATCACTGTCATCCCTAACCCTCTGACAATGGGTTACCCTTCCCTCTTTGGAGTAACCCTCTGTAGCTGTGTGGTTAACTGCTACTGGGGAAATTTCTACCCCCTTTTCATTAGTCTCCATATCAGGAGACACAGTCTGGGGAACCAGCCTCCCAGTGGTTTCCACAATGGCTTCTGTGGGGTTCAAAGAACTACAATTTTCCATTGCCGCTTGGCTACGGGTAACTGCACACACCATCCCCTGTTGGAGATTGTTGCCAAGGATGACATCCACTGCTAATATTTTGGCTACAGCCACCTGTTGCACAGTTCCCCCTGTTTCATCCCAGTCTAGAAGAACACTAGCGAGGGGCAATGTTTTCTCCCACTAGTAAAGTCTTGCACAGTGACATATTTATTGGGTATAAGCTGACCAGGCTGTACCATATCCCCTTTTACCAATGTCAGGGATGCCCCTGTGTGCCTTAACCCTTGAGTCTGTACACCGGTCACCATGACTGGGTGCATGTGTTCCCTCATGTTCACAGGCATGCTTCCAGGGACACATAAATAACCCACTTCTTTCCTAGCCCCTGGTTGTGTGGGACACTGTTTGGCAGTATGCCCAGTTTCTTTTCACAGCAAACATTCCTTTCTTTTCTCAGAGAAACCTTTTCTGTGAAACCTGGGGCTAACTGGTTTTGGTGGAGGCAGTGAGGGTTTTAGCTGCCCTGAAGGTGTGCTTTTCCCTTTCTGTGCTGCCACACCAACCTCATTCGCTCTCAGAGCAGGTCTGCTCTTGGCATAGCGGTCCAAGATTTCACCAGCCTCTTGCACTGTTTTAGAATCTCTATCCTCCAGCCAGGTTTTCAGCTATGCTGGGCATGCCCAGAAAAACTGTTCTAACAGAATCACATGTTCAATTTTATCTACAGAGTTTGCTTCAATTCCTTCCCACCAAAGTTTTAAAACCTGATGTTGTTTCATGATTAGCTCCTCGTAGCTCACGTCAGGGCTTCTCCTGAGCTTACTGAATTTAGCTCTGTATGATTCAGCAGTTAATTCAATTTTTTTTTAACAGTGCAGCTTTAAGTTTGCTTTAATCATTACTGTCCTCAATGTCCATTTGACCCAATGCATCCCGAGCTTTCTCGGTAAGTAGCTGGGATAGCTGGAAGCTCCAGGACTCCCTAGAAATTTTAGCCTGAATACAAACTTTTTTGAAAGAATTTAAAAAGGCATCTATATCCTCCTCCCCTTTAAATTCAGCTATCAATTTGGAATTCAATTTGTAACCCAGTCCTGTAGTTCCAGTTAAACCCAAACCACTTACCTGCTCTGGTGCTGGTGGTTGGAGTCGTAGCCTCTCCAGTTCATGTTGCCTCTGGCACTCTCACTCCTCTCGGTCCACCTGTCACTGTTCACACTCCCTCTTCTCCTCTGCAGCTTGCTTCTCTAGTTCTGTGTCTTGCTGTTCATGCTCCCTCTTCTCCTCTGTGGCTCTCTTCTCTCGGTCTGCCTCCCTCTGGAACTCCAGCTCCATTCTGCGCAACTCAATCTGCAGCCTGAGTACTTCTGGCTCCAGAATGCTGGTGCCCTTCCCCTGCTGCTGTGGCCCTTTGCTGGCACTGACCCTGCTGCCCTCCTCATCAGATCTGGACACTGCACTGGCCGCTAGCCCTTCCACTGTCAGGGTTCGGTCCCTTACAGTCACTGTCTGTGACTCGATGCTCTGGGTATCTGCTACCATCAGGGCATCCACAAGATTCTGCATGGTGGCTTTCACTTTGTACAGGACTCCTCTGTCCCTGCACAACTGCTTTAAGTAGTCTACAGTGTGCCCACTGTAGTTGGAAGCCATCTTCTTACCTAACTACGGCAACTCTGACTTGCATTTAAAAAAAAAAGGTAGGAATTTGACTGTAAACCAAGTGATATAGTTCTGTGTCCTTTTTTAAAAAAAAATAAATCACTGCCTTGTTTTGCAAGTGAGCTGACAGTATTAAGCTGACACACTAAACAATAAAAGCTTGTATTACCAAAATTATGCACACCGCTGCAAACCAATCTGTCACAACCCCACTCAGCAGGTCAGGCCCTCTGCTCCCACAGTGCCAACCTCCGAGTGCAGAATTGTGAACAGGATAACAGAACAGGGTAACCCTCCTGTCTGTTTTGTGGGTCCGAATCACCTTTGGTCTCAGGTTCTGGAGGGATTCAAACTGTGAACCTCTTGCTAGCGTACACAACTGTACAGGGTCAGATAATTCTGCTCTTCAGGGAATGCAAGATATCTTTCACCTATGGGCACCTACCCAGGTAAACAAAATGAACCCTTAAAAACTCTATGAAAGACCTTAGATAAATTCTTACCTTTTCCCAGTTTGGAATACCATTAAGCTTATGAACAGTGTTGTCAAAATCTTAAAAATCCACACATCACAGACAAAAAGGAAGGACTTGGAAGACACTGGCTGGCTCTTTAAAATAAGAGGTTTTACTTAAAATGAATAAAATATGTAAAATGTAACCACAGAACAATATATTGCAAAACATACAATTATTTAAAAGAACAAGGTAAAATACAAACATAAACTCCTACCAGAATACACTTAAACTTGTCTATCTAATGTATACCTTCTTACAGTGCTTTAGTTAGCTGTTGTTTCAAGATAGTCCAAACAGGAATGTCTCTAAGTGGAAATACAGAATACAGTTAAACTGTCTCTAAACCTGCCCCTTCCATGATGTCACATAGCTCCTCCCTGTAAAATATAAAAATGAATACACACAGGATGTCCCATCACTCAGGGGGTATATTAAATAAGGTGGCATCAGCAAAAACTTGTTTCACCATATGACTGTTTGATCTTGAGTCTTTCTTTTAATGTAGTGTGTTTTCCTGCTTTTTTCAAAGACATCACAGAACTTTTTACAACTCTGCCGTTTGTCTTACCTAGCTGCAACATAGTTTTTCCTCACCAGTTGAAATTAACTGCCCTTTCTGAGGATGTCATAAAATGGATATTTTAGTTCTTGGCTTCAAGCAACACATATCCTAAACAAGGCTATAAAATGTGAGTTCTTGGAAGTTAATCACATTACAGAGGTCTGCTGTTTAACATGTCCTGTCCTTTGAACTGAAACCTGGGGTGGGTGGTCATCCCAGGAGCACAGGATGTCTCATGAGAGACACTCAATAACACATTTTTATATTACAAAATCATAGAGCAATCAGAACCAGCTGTCCAACTGTCACATACAGTACTTACCTTTACAGTTTTGGTTTTTTGTCTTATATTTTTTAGCCTATATGTAACTGTTATTGCTAGACTATGTTAACCTGGTTGCTACTATCCTCTCTAGGACCCCCATGAAAATGGAATGCAGCATCTCACGGGGTGTCCCAGTTGACATCATTTCAAATAAATAAATAATGCTATAACTCCATTCCAATTAATTTAATTGGATTTTTTGCTTCAAAGTGTCTTTACAAGTAGGAAATTGACTAGGGTTCTGCATATTTCATGCAGGAATGTGAACTTGGGTGTGTATGTTCAGTATGATGTATTATGTCACTCTTTTTTATGTGTAAATTGCATCAATACATCATGATAGAAATGAAATAGATGTGGATCTGTGACAGCTGGGTTTCAGTGACAAAAAGTGAAAGATTATTCAACTGAGGTAGGTAAACCTAGGAACTGTATATAAGATGAGGCAGAGGTACTTACAGTTACCAAGGAAGAAAGACACCTTAAGGTCATCATACAGTATCTGATTACCTCAAGATAGTTTTTCAGTAAGACAAGTCAGTGGGAAAGGCTAGAAAGATGCTGAGGTGACCTGACAAGGAGATTTCAAACAGGAGAAGGGAGGTGATGCCACCATTGTATCACTCACTAGTGAGGCCCAACCTGAAATACTGTGTCTAGTTCTGGTGGCCGCACCTCCACAAGGACATTGACAGGGAGGAAGAAGTACAGAGGAGGGCAAACAAAATGGCTTGAGGGTTGCACAAAAAGCCAAATGAGGAATGGCTGCAAGAACTTGACAATGACTCCCTGGAGGAGAGGAGAGGAGACCAAGAGGGGACATTACCAAGATCTACAAGTACCTTATTAGAGTGAACAAGGTGCAGGTGGGCTGTATCTTGTTGAGCAATGAAGGCACTAGAATATAGGGGAATGCAATGATGTTAAACAGGGGGCAGTTTAGGAGGGATGTGAGGAAATGCTTCTTCGTGAAAAGGATGGTGGGCAATTGGAACCATCTGCCAGAAGAGGTAGTGGGGAAAAGGGCTGTGGGGAGCTTCAAGCATGCATGGGATAGGCATAAAAGCAAATTGGGTAGAGGATGGGGGGAGGGAGGGACACTGGTGATCAAATAGGGTCAGAGGTGTCAGAATAGGTAGGGAAAAGGGGCAAAGTACATGGGCCTACCAGCCTTTTTCTGCGACAAAGTCTTTGGGCTCAATTTTCATAGCCTGGGGAATGATGCATGGTGTCTGTATCAAACATAGATGACACAAGAGGCACCTTGCATCAAAAGATGCAGCAATCCCAATTTTCAAATATGGTCTGTATCAAAAATGGAAGCCACTGCAACAAAGTGGCACTGCTCCAGCCTTATGCCATAAAGCGGGGTGCACCAGATCACAAGGGGACTTGTGCCATGGTAGGGCTGCAATATCCCATTTTTGTTTGTGATTTTCAAACCTCACTGTGGATGCAGAAAGGGGCTCCACTTAGACCAGCCAGGAAGTGGTCTAAGGGATGTGTGCCAGTGCCACACACTGTGTTGAAGGGGGATGGGGTCTGACACTGGGCTGCTGGGAGCAGAAGGGGCTGGGAGAAGACATGGGGGTCAGGAGATAGCTGGGCATGGGGGGGGATGCTTTTGCACCCAGTGTATAGGAACTGTTCATAGCTTATAAAGCACTTAGGCATATAGCATATATTAAAGAGGACAGGAAATTAGTTATTATAAGTGAACTCCCTGGTAGTGAGCTGTGAATAATTATGTTAGGTATGCTTGTCAGTATTCTATTCATTAGAATAACCATGTTTTTTATTATGGTTAATGTAATCAACAAACCTGAATGTGAAAAATGGCTGTTAATGAAGCTGTCAGTTTCACATTTCCTGTTTTCTCCGTGTTCAAGAAAGCGTGGCTGTAAAATGTTGACGTTGTCATTCATCAATTCCGTGATGTAAGTCTCACTCACGCGCTGTGGGTTACAATCACGAGAAGCTGTCAGAAACCGACAGTGACCAGGAAGTGAACTAGGTATTTTTTCAGTCATTTAGATGTTTCTCTACTTTATCTTAAGTAAGGTATTGTTACATTTCTTTAACCAATGATTTCCTGACCCATTTCTTACCAAGTTGTATGGTTATATGTGCTCGTTGGGAGCGTAGTCAGAGGACAAATAAGATGATAGTAGTCACTGTTTACATCGTATTTTATATGCTGCAGGTTTGTTCTTCTGATAGCTTCCTTTTAGTTTGTTTACTTTGGTCGATATTAAGGACGGAAAATTAATGACCCATAACACACACACACACATACACACACACACACACACACGAGAATGCTCACTCATTTAACCAGTAAACCTAATTATAGTGGCATGGAAGAACAATTGCAGCATAACAGAAATTCAAACTTGATTTTGCCTATATGATGGGTATTTTTTTTTTTTTGGATCATCTGATGAGATTGCCGCAATGTGTGCGATCACAGATTATTTTCATACACCTGTCTTGTACTCTGTGAATTTATACTATCTGAGTATTGTCATTGAAATTCATTACATTTGATCATGGCCCAATGAATTTTTGTTTGTTTTTTCATTTAAAAAAAAAAAAAACACACCATGGAATATCCCCTCGAGGAGCCTTAGAGGTTTTATTCTCTCTCTGCAAATAAACAGAATCACACTGGATATTGTTATGTCGTGGTGGAGTTACTTTACATACAAGGCATAGCAATTTAAGAAAATCTTTGTGATAGTCTGGTACAAAAGTAAGCTTGCGATCTCCCCCCCTCACCCAAGCACAACTACACGCCCATATGCTGAATTTGCCCTGCTAGGAATAATGATTTTAGGCTTGCTGATTTTCTATTAATTACACTATTAAACTATGGCCATGATCATGTGCTGGTCTTATTTATTTTCCCCCTCTCTACCTCCCTACTACTTTCCTACCGATTGTTTACTACTGGTCATTTGATCGTTCATGATCTCAATCGTGGTTTCTGTCAGAAGTCACTAAGTGGTACCTGCAGTGACCTTCATCATTCATTAATTGGATCTCCTCACAGTGGTAGTGTTTTACACTGTGGTTGTCAGTCAGTTATCACTAGTTGGAAAAATAAATATCCCTGACTCATATTCTGTAACTTTGTGATGCATTAAGAAAAAAAAAATTCTGGTACTATTTGGTGGGCGAATTGGACTGTGGGACATCACTTTCCCTGATACATCAACTGATGTGTGTTTGTATGTTTGTTATATTCCCTAATGGTTCAGCCACTTTGCTCTCACACAGATCAGGACAAATATAGGGTGAGATGTCCAACCCCCCCCTCCCCAAATGACCACAGATGATAACCCGTCATTTTAACTTAGAATACCACAAAATTACAGGATAAAATTCTGGTTTCATTTAATACCCAGCTAGTGATAACTGATTGACAACCACAACACTACCACCCTGAGGAGATCCAATTAATGAACAGTGAAGGACACGGTAGTTACCGCTCAGCGGCTCCGGTCAGTAAACAAAATTGACTACAAATGTTTTGTGATCACAGTACTTGTTTTAAAGTTGTGGAACTAGAATTACCATAGGCTGCAGATTTACATGGTTCCTCTAACCACCAGGCACCAAAGGTCTAGGCGTAGGAAGAAGTGACCATTCAGTTGCGGACCATTATGGTGACGGCTCCAATTAACCCACTTGAATGAACACTGCAGCATTGCAAACAAATACTGTACATCACATTACATGCACGATGCAGTATACGTTACTGTAAAACTATAGAAAATTAGAGTTTGCCCTGCCCCAAATTCTGTAGTAACTCATGCTTCAATATGTCTGTATTGGGGACCAACTTACTGTAAAGAATTACACATTTACAGCAAGTGTGTCTCAAAATGCCACTCTGCACTCTCATACCTATCAACAGCTTGCAATCTCCCACTATCATGTCAGGGAAACTGACATTTGCAGCTACAGCTACGCTTATCTGTTAGAGGTACAACAGAGATGGGACTGAGGGGTTCTGAGGTATGTCTCTACTAGCGTCTGCAGTGCTTATGGAAAATGAATAACCGAGACTGAACTTATTGTATCTAGTGCCAGTGTAGCTCAGATTAATTATTAAGACTGTTTATAAACACTTGATTGCAGTGTTGTTGAGAATCAAAAATGGGAAGGGGGAGGGAGGAGCGTGTACTATGGCTGTATTACACTACACGGAAATAGGTAAAAGTGAGCACAATACCCTCAACTATATTACATAGCCTTTCTAATCAATTTGAGCTACACTCTGGACTTAACTTTTAATTTATAGTTTTAGAAGACCGTGACACCCAAAAATAAGGTAATAAAGTTCTAAAGGGAATTGTCACCTCGATTAAAAAAAAAAAAACTGAAGAGGTGTTCATGCGGGCTGATCAGTTATTTTGTCATTGATATTTTCAGTAAAGGAGCTGCAGCTAAAAGAAAATCTGTTGAACAAGGTCTTGGACAGACTGTTTTCCCCTTTGGGGAAGCTGAAGGAACCGGCGCTGTTACCGGTTAATTTCAACATTAAAACACACACATACACCTATAGAAAATGGGGCATTTTTAAACGGAGGGGGGTCACTGCTTTATTATGATTTACAGTATTCTGGCCAGTGCCCCGAGTTTACACCTGTCTACTAATTTCTGACAGAGTTACCACCGCAAGAAGAATTGACTTTTCTTCCAATGCGGTACAGGAGTTTTCATGTGGAGAAGTCCAGACATTAATTGATGTTTTCAACATGTTTAACATAGAGATTTTTTTCCCACTGGAAAACAAATAGGATCGTGGCTGTTTTGCGCCTGTGAGCGGATAAACTTTAAGCAGTGCTTATAGAAAAATTATACAAAGCTGGGAATAAACCGACTGGTGTGCATGGACAATGACTCATGACTCAATAGTTTAATCAGCTCAATCCCCCAGTAGTTTCTCCATCCCATGGCCTTCAGGTACCAACAGTGTGTCACTTTAATAATTAAAACAACTGACCTGTCAGAAACTGCTAACATTGGACCAACCACACTCGTTCTCCCTAGCCCTCTTCAGACTCCCAGACCAAGTCGTTTGCCTCGATACAGCACTTACTTGACTAAGAGATGGAGAGGTACCACTTAAACATTTCTGTTCCTAGATGGCAGGTTAATGTATATGGATTCTTATTGTACTTTATACACTCTGCGGCCACTGTGGATCAGTTCATAGTGCTGTTGGGTGGTTGCGGTGGAGAAAATGGGTGGCAGGATTGGCAGCATGAAACAGTCCTATTGCAGTCCGATACATTTACTACTCCACCACTTTCATTTCTGCCCTGGGGTAGGGGGCCGTGGATGCTGTAAAATGGAATGAAGACACAGGAGTGGATACTTTGTCAGCTGTGCTTCTGTTGGGAACGGGTCGGCAGCAGTGATGTGTGCTGGGCTGCATGTTTTACAAGCAACTCCTGGCCGGCTTGTCCCTACAGGTTAATTTGTAATTTTTTTTAAACAAAACACATTTCTCCATTAACTGTTGGGACACAGACCATTCAGTGGCTTGGGAAGCACTGGCACCAGCTGCACAAACTGTGCTTGTTTAAAATTGAATTTACTCTACTCTGTTTGTCTACTGACTACATGTACTTCTCTCCTCTAAGGACTGCATGTATATATCTAAGATAAGCTGCAGGCATCTTAAAAAAACAGAAATGGTTGGTATTAGTGGTGTAGATTGGGAGGGACACGACAGGACTGGGCTGGGAACTTTATATGCCGGGACTCGGGCGGTGGGCAGGTGCACAAAACAACAACAAAGAAATACGGTAACATAAATGAAATAAGTTTCAATCATTTATTAGACAGATTTCTGTTATGCTCATTTCAGTCATTCAGCAGTGCTAGAGGATGGAATGCTGACAGGAAGAATCCATGTGCCATTGTGATCAGGTTGTACATGACAGTATAACATGGATTAATGTAAGGCTGCTGGAATCCTAACAGCCAATCAGATTGCAGCATTTCTGAGAACATTTTTATAATTGCACTTGTTTTTAGTGCACTACATTGACCTGCAGTGCAGCCCTATATATATTACAGTTGGATCCCTATGGAATCCTCTCATAAGCAACTCTGTTATTGTAGATGTACTTATACAGTTGAACCTGGAGTGTGACAGACAGGGTTCCTGGCTGCTGTGTGCCTCCTTGGCTGGATCTTGGGTAGCTTTGATGTCTGTATCACTGATTAGGCTTTCGACCACATACACCTGCCCAATAATAGTGACAGCTGTTTTATGACTACTATTATAGCCTGGAGCCTTATGAAATTATTGCCACTGTTGAGTTTTTTTTTTAAATATTACTACTGTTATTGCAATATATATGGCATGTGGGTGAATGAATTCACAGCTTGCTGAACTTATGAACTGAACTGTTTCATGCTTTTCCTTTTCAATATACATCTTAACAGCAACACAGGATATCATCATGAATAGTCCAGACAGAAGTAATGCAGTCAGCAGACATCACATTGATAATGTAACAGGACTTATACGTAACTTCAGGGTTCAAGGATATGCATTTGAACCATCGATAATGTTACAAACCAGCAAGGAGTGTATGATCATAGCAATAGGATGGTGGGAGAAGAAATACAGTCTGAAGAAACTTCAGATAGACTTATGAATCTCAGTTGGTATTTATGTGGTAATTGCTTGCGCATGCCAACAGAAGAGGAGAGCATATGCTGCACAGAAATGAATGAGATTCAACATAGAATGGATGAACTCTCATGTATAACTAGCAACCCACATATGCACAACATCTGCATAGACATTGAAGCACTTGATGTTAGTCTGATGGCCAGCAGGTATCTTCATGGCGGGTCACTAGTACGCCCAGTTGCAAGCAGGTTTTATATTAATATAGAAATATATAATTTGATGGCAGATAAGGAACTCATTGCCCAACTGGTCTGCAAATTTCCATAACTAATGGTTACCCTGTAAATCCTAGTAAACCAACAGCCCATTTCTTTCTAGACCCCCAACCATCACACTAAAATTGTCTTATGTCTGTCTCATGCATTCTCATATTCCCCCACTGTTTTTGACACCACAACCTCCTCAGGAAAGTTTTCATCATGTAACACCTGTCCCTCTTTTCCTTAAGTGTATACATATTACTCTCTTTGAGTCTCTCTTAACATGTCTTTGTTTGCAAAGAGGCATAGTTTTCCTTCCAGTGCATATTTATCTAATTCAGAACCCTTGCTTATGTGATAGGACTGGTATTGCATCACCCCACCCCTACCCCATCTAGAGTTATTCTATTGATTGGATTAGCTCTCTCTCTCTCTCTCTCACTTTCCTTTTGCGAATATTGAGTATAAGCATTCATTCAGTAGCCCTGCTTTTTCACTGTGCCTATTTGTGCCCCCACTCTCACTTTTGGTAAGCCTCATTACCCCTCACATGGTGGATCCTCAGTCCTCAATTACGGCAAAAAAATTAGATCAGTACAATGTTTATTGAATCACATGGTGTATAATACCCTAGCCTCACCCACGACGTATACATACTGCACATCCGAGAATGTCACCCTTCGTGTTACATGTCTTTCTTGCCTTGTGTGTTCTTACTATTGATTACATTTTATTTCCACCCACAGAACATACCGTCTTGCTGCCTATCGTCAATTCACCTTGTGGACTCATGGACACCTTGGAAAACACATTCAGCGAGTGATTCCAGCATGCTGTGTAAAGCTAATTAGACAAAACTATCCAGACATTGAATACGAAGGATTTCATTCAGTATTCATGTGACATAATATCTTTTTGGAAGCAACATGAAGGTTATACACTTTATCAGTTGAAAATGTTTGCACTCAATAATTGTTTAGACTTTCTGGCAATTGATAGTTATACAAACTTAACAATTTATTTTTCTTTTAGTATGACAAGTTGGATATCCACAAACAGATGAATGGTATATATAAACACCAGTCGCATATTAGAGTAAGTTATTCGCTGTCAAGAAACATTAGAGTTTAAATAACAGTACCAACATGAAAATTAAACTATTCCAAACACTAGAAATTCAACATGGCAGTGTTGTGTATATACAGTATATAGAAACCTGTAGTATTAATTAGTGATTCATGATATGATTTATTTTGACTTCACCTATGCATAGTTGGATTTATTAATTAGCAATACTTAAAAAGAAATAAAACACTACATGTGATGCTAACTCAACATTGTTTGTTTTCCCTTTTATTATTTTTTTTATCGTGTACATGTACAAATCAAATTTGTGTGCTTTTAAGTCTCTTATATGAGAATCTTGTGTGGTGCGAATTCATTGCTTCTTCCAACGTTGGTTTAGATACCCCATGGTGTTCTCCTAGACGTCGTTTTACTGCATCATTGGTGAAGATTGAATTGCTAATCCATGTACATCTGAAATAGGAAAAAATAGGTTAAATGGTCCAGATGGGGCCGGCAGAAGGAGAAGAGAACTGGATAATCTAGCAGAATGGTCAAAAGAGTGGCAAACAGGGGGTTAACACAAAGAAGCTCAAGAGCATGCACATAGGAGTAAGAGCTCCACATGTTTCAATATAAGACAAATAGCAGGACAAGAGGACACAGCATTAGATTAGATAGAAGCTGATTAAGGGGTAATGTGAGGAAGCACTTTGTCACATAAAGGATGGTGAAAGCATAGGATGATCTATCTCAGGAATTGGTGGATATGAATACAGTGCACGGTTTTAAACAAGCATGGGGTTTGCATAATGGAGCAGTACAGATGTGTATAGATAGATAGACCATTGATAGAGCAAAGGCCGATGGAACATTCATAACCTTCAACGTCTATGTTTAGATATTTTTTATACAAGGGTTCAAATACATGTAGTTTGTGTATCAGAAATGCATCTCAATATCTTTTCTCTAAAACAGTGGGTCTTTTCTAACTTCCTTGTCTTAATCACATATCTTCCTGCAGGTTTTGAAAATTGATGTTTGTATTGTAATTGACCCTTTTTATTTGATGATTGTGGACGAAAAACATTCTCATTATGGTCCATGGCTGCAATATGTAGTCGGCAAGAATATGCATCGTAGTCATATTTTATTCTTTTTGGTACACACTTAAGGTATAAGGATTGTACACTCTCTAGATCCCCTGTGTGGATTCCTTCAGTTACCTTGGTATCAACAAGAACAGAGACAAGAAAATTATAACCTCCAAAGGTACCATAACTCTGTATAAATAAAATCAAGCTAAGAAAAGCATAACTGTAACTAATAATCCATCAACTGCATCATCTGTAATTGATTTGTACCTTTTCTAAATCTGATAGTAACCTTCGGTCCATAATGATTTTCTCTAGTTCTTCATGTGCAGCAGACTGGCTACTGATCCAAGGTTTCTATGCTTCTATTTCTGCATTGTATGGCTGATGTTCACACCTGTGAAAATTATTATCAGAAAACCAGCTGTGTATATTTGATATATGGTATAATACTGATGTAAATCTGTCCTTCAGTTCATTAAAGTACTTATTGCATGTGTCTACTGCCCACCAAAGATGATTTATAATCGAATTAACCCAAGGCAAAATTCTGGCACAGTTTCGCTTATTGCATGCTGCAAACATTTTTTCTTTAATCCCGTGCGATGTGCCAAAGATCAAACTCATGTCTAATGTAGGGAACTTGTCCTGATAATCTTCTGACTGTGACGTGCGATCAGTTGCTAACATAGATCGGTAAGATGTTTATTATTCAAGTTTGTCAGACTCCTGACTAATCCCTCTGGCTCCATCCAAAACTATTCTTTACTTCTGTCACCTTTACAGACTGCTGGTCTATTATTAGTCTGCTATCGCAGTCAATTAATGTGTAGGTACCTAGAGTAGCACAGTGTCCTGGACTGTCACATCGTGCATCACCAGATAAGATCAGTGGTTTATTTGATAGACTATGATATATTTCATTAACTTGAGCTTCCCACACAGAGTGAACTGCTGGAAGAATCACACTTCTTTGTATGTTGTTACAATGCCTAACAGTTATTGTGCTTATCCTGACTGTCTGTAAAATTTCTGTAATATTCGTGTATGATCCTCCACAAATAAAGGTTGCTGCTGGCGTCAAAATGTTGACCTCTGGCACACCGTTTAGCTTCTCCTGAGAGTCCCATGTCATTGTGTGTCCATCTAGGCATTCTGTTTTGGCAGTTACTGAGCTACCCTTTTTGATAATATCTGGATGTTTAGCTAATGGACTGCAGCAGAAAGGTGAAATGCATTTTTTAAATAAGATCAGTAACTGTTTTTTGGAGATAATGAAAAATCTGTCTAATTCATCCAGACTATCATTGTCTGACTCTGAATCGATTGTTTCATCAGTATCTGATGAGACTGGAATGTAGTCAGGATGATTAAAATAATCATCTTGAAAGTCATCTTCACTGTCAGAATTGATCTGGTGGAAATCGTGTGCATCCAGATTTCATTTCCTTCATGTTGTGTTGTGTCGCTGCTTGTACTCAATAACTCAGAACGAACATCTGAGAGATTAATATTGTTTGGATCTGGACTGTCTATGTCAGCAATTTTGTTAACATACCATTCTTTCTCAGTATAACTGTGATCATTCATCATACCATATTTTGCAATTAGGTTGTCTGTCATTGTATAGGTTGAGGTTTTACTGATCTTCTGACTATCTGAAGACAAATCTGTTTGACAGACCCTGTTCTTTACTTTAATAAGCAGTAAAACTTTTACAGGATAACTTTGTGTACCGATAGTATGACGCTTAATAGTCCATAATGGGGCAAGTAGACAGTTATGACATTTACATGTGCAGACCTGGGATAAAATGAAACAGAGTATACATATAGTTAAGGAGAGGTCTACCAAGTCTGCTCAAATGTGCTGCTTGAATTGCTACTTATGTTTTCCAATTCAAGTAGTGTATCAGTTCACTCTGAGCAAGCATTGTTTATACATTTACGAAAATAATAAATTTGACAGCAGATAAATGCCTGGAGACACCCCTTGTTCTGCAGCTGCCTCTCCCTTCCACCCTTCCTCTCCATCGATCCTCCCCCTTGACCTGTCCCATCCCCTTTTGAAGTAGTACACTGTTCTAATGGCTGGAGAACAGGACGCAAAGGGTAGTAGTAAACGAAGTCCACAGTAAACAAATGATGGTAACTAGCAGGGTACCGCAGGGTTCGGTACTGGGACCGGTCCTCTTTAATGTCTTTATAAGCGACATTGGAGAGCACCTGGAAGGAAGGTATGTCTCTTTGCAGATGACACAGAGATCTGCAACAGAGTCGATACACAAGGTGGGGTGGAAAGAATGGAAAGGGCCTTGGCAAGGTTGGAGGAATGGTCAGATATGTTGAACCTTAGATTCAATGCAAAGAAGTGCAAGGTAATGCATCTGATTCACAAAAACACAGGGGAACAGTACACAATGGGGTGTAAGATAATAACAACAAAAACCAAAAGATACCTAGGAGTAATTATATCAGATGACCTAAAGGTGGGCAAGCAATGTAAGAAGGAAGTAAGGATGGCTGGGGGTATACTGGGATGCGCCCTTACTCTGAACAGCCCCTCTGTACCTGACTCGGCGGGCAATGCGCCACAATGCCCGATCGCAGACATATAATAAACAAATCATTGGTGATCAAGTGGACCGTGCCACAGCGCCCAATCGCGGGCATAACATAATTGAAACTAAGGTGGACCACTCTACAAAATGCATTGCTGAACATGGTTTAGTATTCAATATAAAACTAGTGTACCTCCTGCACTGGTGGTAGCAAACTGCTTCTATAATGAGAGTCAGCTGCTTTGTCCTCGATCAGTTCTCCTGTATTTTGAGAAGTGTCCTTGCCTGACACATTCTGATCAATGGTACTGCCCGAGACACTCATCACGATGGCTGTTGCACTACTCGCACTCATAATTGAATTCTCAATTTCACAAGGCACAGAATTTTTCTTCAGACGGTTGGTTTTAACCAAAGAAAATATTCCATCATTGCCAAAATGTCCTTTAGTAATGTAATCCTCATCACTAAAATGTTGACTACAGACAAAACTACATACACTTGCATCATGGTGCTGGATCTTAACAGCATATAGCCATCTGCTATAAAGTTCCATGTTGCCAGTTGGCATTTGATGAAAGTGTATACTTGGCGTGCGAGAACAGGAACTCATACATCCATGAACAAGACAAGATGGTCCAGTAATTCTTCTATTATTAACGTAAACGTTCATCATTATTGGTGTCTATATGAAACAAGAATATGCTGCTCCTTAGATTAATCAATGTCACGAATATTGAAGTTTGTGATCATCCATGCAGTAAATCTGTTAGGAAATATACAAATAAGTAAGTAATGTATCACAGCATTAACAATGAATACTTATAGTAGCATAAATTGATCAGGATCCACAAAGTACATGCTAACCTGCTGGCATCCTAGTATGTTTGTCTGTTAGCTGACAGCAATACATCCGTGGCATGTGGGTGGGTGTTGCACTGTATGTGAGGGAATAAATTAAATGAATAAGGGATGAGGGATAAAAGGAGAGGCAAATTTGGAGACGGTGAGTGAGGTAAGGATGGAGGACTCACTAGAAGGTAACGACCACCGAACGTTTCAAGATGGAAATGAGGAGGCATAACTTCTCTGAGATGGGGTGTCTATTTGGAATGTGTTGCCAGTGGGGTGGTGACATGTATGACAGTCAATAGCTGTAAGGAGGGTGGATAAAGCAAAGTAGGGGATGAGGTAGCGGAGGTGAAAATCATGGCAGAGAGAGTGAGGGAAGCCCTCAGGTCCCTTAAGACGAAGAAAGCACAAGGGCCAGATAAAAACACCAGGCCCAAGAGGGAATTCACCATATGACACTTACTAAAATAGCTGACATATAGGCAGAACCATTGGCTAACATTTTCAATACCTCCTATTACACAGGATGCATGACTCTGGAGAGAGTGGCTGACAATTGGAATAATTATCCTGAGGAGGTAGAAGCCCATAGCATGGTGGATGGCTTTAAAAGGGGATGGAAATTACCCTCAACATGACTATGTGCATAGGGATAAAACGGGCTGGATGAATAGATCATTGACTTCTGGGACTCAATAATCAAGATTAGGACATGGGAGACAGATAAAGAGGGATTAAAATGGAGGACATAGATAAATATCACAGTCACAGATATCTATTACAGAAAGATTAATTTTCTGTTTTATTTGAGTGGCATGATTGTGCTTATATGTAAAGGACAATGGCCAGCTGGTAACATAAATATTTGCCTTATGCCAAAATGGAGAGAGAGAGAGAGAGATGCCAAACCGGGGAGAGAGAGATGTAGTGGATATACAGATACATGGTGGAGAGATCAAAATATAATATTGAGTGGCCCAGGTGAAAATGTCACATCAAGGAAAATCACACACACAAACTAGAAAAAAATCTGTAATTGTTTTCTGTGTGTGTGTGTGTGTGTGTGTGTGTGTGTGTGTCTGCACTCAAAAACATAACCTTGTCGATTCTAGACATAGATACAGAGTCTATATTTCTTTCTGTGTGTGTGTGTGTGTGTGTGTGTTTGGTGGGGGGTGACTATTCAATGGAGATGACAAATAATTTCCAAAACATAGGTATGGATGTATATACAGGGCGTAAGTAAGGACCGACACATAGATAAAAAGATAAATGAGCTAGATCCAGCCAGAATAAGGTGAATGAGAGAGGAATACAGACAAAGGAAGAACATTGAGTGATTGTAGTAATAGGGAATGA
This sequence comes from Neoceratodus forsteri, assembly GCA_016271365.2. Lineage (NCBI taxonomy): Eukaryota > Metazoa > Chordata > Ceratodontiformes > Ceratodontidae > Neoceratodus > Neoceratodus forsteri. The sequence goes on along the minus strand of CM057449.1, from coordinate 934,016,094 downwards.
AAAAAAATGCATTTAGTTTTTAAAATAAACTAAGATTAAATTTATAGACTAATTAGATAATTATTTCATCAACATTCAGCTTAATTAATTAAACAATAATGCATGACCAGGGGTTACATTAAAAGTCTGTTAATCACCCCTTGGGGCATTATGGGCGAGGTACAGCCGAGTGCCATATTGCCACAAGGGGTGGCTGACTGTTAATCTAAATCCTGGTCATACATTATTGCTATTATTATAATTATGGATTTTTTAAAGTATTTGTGTTACTGTCTGGTTTGGAGCAGTGATGAAAAATGTGCGTTTTTTACTAAAATAGTCCTTCCGTGCAGATGCTGAAATGAAGAGCGTATAAACAATGCAAGCTGTGAGTGGTATCCATGGCAAAACACGTGCTTCCCTCCCAACTGTCTTCATGCCAATTTTATAAGGCAGTATGTACTAAATATGGGTTTTGAGACTATATGAGCATCTGTAAAGCTGTATGTAATTTGATTTATGAAATGAACAGTCTACGTGTCATTTTTACACATTTTTAAAATCGGAACATTGACTACAAATGTGCTGAGAGTTGTTCGATCTGCATGCCAAGCCAGTTCAGTGCGTGTGTCCTAGAGAACATCACGATTGTTAAAATGGCATTTATAATGCTTGTTTCATAAATTAAATTACATACGCACGTCCAGAGGAGCATGTAGTTTCAGAACCTATAACAAAAAAAAAATCTGAACTCCTCAATTTTCACAACTAATGATAGTTGTGCATTCACTGCCTTATATAGATTGTTGGCTACCCATATAAACAAAAAGTATTTCATCAGTTGTTCTCACTTGTTCTCACTCCTGATTTGCACTCCTTCAGGAAGGTTTCCATAAAGATAATAGTTGTGGCTGCGGTTATAGCAGAGGGGTTGGGGGCTGAACTGTTTAGGGCTCTGTTAACTGCTGCCCTAAATCATGCCTATGTAGTCCTCACACAGAAGAAGGAATGCTGCAGCTTCTGCAACCGTATCTGGAGTTTGTGAAACGAGGACTTTACTATACTGTACGTCCTGGACTCCTGGCAGATAGTACTGTGACCTGCATGTTTTTTGCTACAGTAGTTGTATCTTATATTTACCTTTGCACCGCAATGATGTACTGTGATGTTCCTCATAATGAAAGAGCTATCTATGGACACACAAACTGTTTAAAAATTAAACTAACTTGAGCAAATGTTCCTTAACACTAACAGTATGATTATTCTTTAAATCCAATAGTGATGCATTCTGAACATTGTTCCTCGTTTTGAGGACCAGTGCAATGCATTTTAATGCTGAGAAGTTGAAAGGTATGTTGGTAGTAGCTAAGGCCTGACTTGAGAATTTGACTGGCTCCCAGAAGAGCCATCCCCTTTCTGACTCATAGTTTGCACTGTTGAACAAACACTACATCACGAGATTGTAATGAGTATAGGGCATGGAATGACTTTTTTTTTTTCTTGAAACTAAAGAGGGAAGAGACTTCATTAGTTTTGCAGATGGAGTATTTTGGTTTCCAGCTTTCACATCTGCAATACAGTAAATCAAGCTATTGAAATACAATATATTAAATACTCGCCTATTTTGTTGCCGAAGTTATGTATACACAATACAGCACTATCAAGTGATGTTATGTTGGGGTCCTACTGTCTGCACATGCTTTCCCAAATCACTACCAACTGGTAACTGTAAAAAACAGTGGTTCAAGGTGCCATTGTCTCGCTTCCGATTTTGGCATGCACCACAGTACTCGGAAATTTCAAGGTAAGTAAAAAAAAAAACAATAAAATCGGGCTGCATATCTGGGCACAGAATTGAGAGTACAGCAAGCAAACAGTACCCTGTGACTAAGTGAAGCAGTATGTGAAATGTTCTCTGAGTCTGTGTTGCCTATGTGCTGTAGTGTGTTTAAAATTAGACCGTCTGCTTTTTGCAATCCTGCTGGGGCTCAGAGGTCAGAAATTAATCTGATAGGTACAGTACTTACTGTGGGATTTATGAGGTTGTCTGCTGCTGAGACTGTAGGAGGAGCTCAGACTATGTCATTTACCTTTTGTTAATATAGCAAAATAACAAAAAGCTAAAAATACATTGTAGTGCGCACGACATACCACGGGTTTGATTCCCACAGGACCACAACACAATCTATCTGTCGTTAACCAGAAAATAAAATAGCTGTACAACAAACAAGACTGTAATAAAATTCATTAAAGATAAAGTCACATTGTCGTTTATGACGTAAGGCTAGGGAGATTACCTGAAACACACACTGCGTTCAGTATTAAGCTTTCTTTTGTTTTTATTTCTCACGATCCTCTTGTGACACTATTGAATTAAATTCACATAAATCATGAGGTTGTGACAAGGGATTGATGAGATTTATCCGTATCAGTCTCTGATAAGTATACAGTCTGCAGCCATTTCACTAAAACAAGCAACAGCTTGGAATGAGCTTACACAGCAGCGCGCTCGATACAAACATCCGTTCACAGTCCCTCGAGCCATTTCAGAATGCAGATTCTCGCAAACGCACTAGTCAGAGATTAACAGCTATAATACTGAAAAAAAATACACAAACTGTTTGTTTTTACAGTCAAACTTTAATAAATATTTAAAACAGGTCTTGTACAACATAAGAATAATGAATTAACCAAATCCTGTCCCCTTTAAAGGCACAAAGAACAACTAAAATTCCTTCCTTCCTTCCTTCCTTTCCCTCACTCGCTCCCACCCTCCTCCTTTATCATGCTGCCCTCTTAGTTGATTGGCATCACTTTCGACATTGTCCACATAGTGACAATATGATGTCTAAACAGGCACATTTTACCTCAGCCTACCATGTGATGCCATACTTAACATATGACAAAGGAATGGTATTCAGAAAGAAAACACAGTCTGTCTGACACTGGAAAGGAATGACATTGACAGCTGGCATGACAAGGGTGTTTTTTTTTTTCTGACTGGTTTGACACAGTGCAGAATCACTAAACATTCACTGCAAAACTAAAGTACATGCATGTAAGCAAGCATCATTGTTTTAGTAATTGTGCAACTCTGCTTTCTTTTCATTGTGGGAAAAGCTGAAATTGAGTTTTCATTGATAAGCATATCTCAGTACACTATCCACTTTCTGACATGACCTCTGCTGACAGGATGTATTCCTTGCATAAGAGCTCTCATTTTGGAAAAAGCTACAGGTCTTTGTTAATCCCTTGCATAAATGGCAACTTTAGTTTATTTTTCTGGTTTATGATCCAAGTGGACCAACAACCTTTTTAGTCTTTTTTTCCTACTAGTTTTTCCACAAGTAAAAAACTGTTTTTTTTCCCCAGGAGATTTTTCTCTTGGCCTGGTCTGTCCCCCTGTTAACAACACACCTCCAGCCCGATCAATTACTTTCTCCAGGACTTGCAGATTAGCCACCACTTACCCAGGATCACAGATTCGGTGGTTTGCCTGCCCTTTCCTATGTGGATAGGCCCTGCAGGGGGGTGCCAGCATGGTGCTGGTAAACCTGGGATTCTTTCCTCTATTTTCTCCCCTGAGGATGGCAGCACACAACAATGCAAAATCACACATCCGACACCACACATTCATGTCAGGTGTCTGGCCAGCAGCTAAACCTCTCCCTATTAATACATGCATTGTGTGCTGCCACCTGACCTTAACCAGGTATCAGTTAAATAGCAGGAAGCTGTGACCCCCCCCCCCAACTAACATACCACGGAGGGAGTGCTATCCTTGGCACACCTTATGCTTCTTCCTCCAGCCAGCCTCCAAGCAACTCTAGTTCAATTTTGAATCTGGGTCACTGGCATGGTGAGTGTTAGTGCTGGTGATGCACTACCAAGCTGGTTAAGTGAAAAGTAGAAAACCGCTTATCAGAGAACTTTTGATATGAAACAGCATTGGGTATGCAGCTTGCTTGTGTTGTTTTTTCATATAGCACTTATTGCAACAATTTCTGTACTTTGAATGCATCCTAACATTTTTTTTAACTCATTATCTCATGAGTTTAGTTGAATCAGTCCTTGCAGTTGTGTAACCAGTGTTTTTTTTTTCCTTTTCTCATTGTTCTTTTATGTGCACACCATGTTTTCCGAGGAGTTGTCCCCATCTACCTGCCATGTGTTGTCAGAGAACTGCATTCTCCCGTATCAGGCCGTAACATGTACAGTAGCACAATTAGTGTCAGAATATAAATTTAATTTCTGCACAATAATATTTCAGATTTTAAGGACATGCTCTTCACATCAGTTAGCAGATGCCTAATTTGTGTGTTACCGGGCCAAGCAGCTCTTGCCTAAAGTATCTAGACACTGGAAAAGAGTCTCAGCCCTACGCTGCACTTTTCTGTAATTACAGACATTTGCAATAGTACTGAAACAGTCTGGATTACAGAGCTGGGTCATACACTGGGCTTACATTGGGAAACCCTGGTCAGCTTCTTAGTGGATCCCCTGCTCTATTCAAGATAATAATTGTAGAGTTTGGCAGTCTGCCTTAGTCTACTATATCCCTTTTCAAACAAGTAGAAAGTAAAAAAAAAATGTTGCTGCTGTTTGACTCAATACTTAGGGCCGTTTCGATGGGCTGGGGGGCTACTGCTGGGAGGGGGGCTGTTTGCGGCTTTAACGTCTATACAGTGTTGGGGCACAGGAGAATGGAGGACATAAATTAGGGGTCCTCTTGAATAGCCTCCACAATCTCCAGGAAACCCTAACATGGCCTATCTCTCTGGACTGCTGCAGACTCACTTAGCCATGTAGTTCTACAGACTGCATCATTAGCAGCCTTCTGCAACTGGGGGAAGGGACCAGGATACACAGTTCCCTTTGTATAGGGATGTAGAACCCTGTGACTCAGGCCCCATGTCCTGTTTCTATGGACACCAAAATGGTCATCTATCACTTCAATCTTCTCAGCAGTAGATTCCTCCATTAACTTGGTGTCTTACATATATTCAATCAGAACCATAACTGCAGGTCTGTAATCCGATGTCTTCACCTCGGCAGGGATTTTCAAAAGCACTGGACACAGGTGCATATGCATGCTGCATCAGTGTCTAGGCAGCCCTGCTGCTATTTTGAGAAGTTACAACCATTTACAATAAAAGTCACACTTTGTGACAGAAAACAGATGCAAAGGCATCCAAATTTGACACAACTCACAACTGCATCCATTTTGAATGCAACTGGGAGTGTTTTGGGATGCAAACTTTGGATGATGTGAGGTCATCAAATAGATGATCAAGCAGGTTTGGACATGTTTCTACTTTTATTTTTACATTTTTTTATTTATTATGCTTTTGCCTCCAGTCCTCCCCTCAAGCCCCTAATGGAGCTTCAGCCCCTACCCTGCATGCTGACCCACCATGCCCAGGCTTATCCCCCTGAGCAGGGTCGCAGGGTGGTGCCTCCTCCCAACGGTCAATGTAGTCAAGCCCTGGCTTACCCCCAGAGGCGGGGCAATGGGAGTGAGACCCACCCGGCAGACACTGGTGGCAAAGGGAGTGGTGGCAGAGTGGGGGCATAATGCCTGGGGGACTGGAGAGTTTTATTGGCTGTGTTCCCCTGGGAGGCAGGGCGTGCAATGACACCAGGATCTGTCCTACCTCTTCACGCAAGCAGGCACTGGCTTTTCCCTGTGATTCCCCCAGCCTCTGCCAGAAGATGCCATCAAGCTGGACACTCACTCCCCTACCCCTGGAGAAGGAGAGCTGCCCCTCAGGTGCTCTATCCTTCTCCACCCGGCTGGCCCCTGAGATTCCCAGGTCCGTTCCCAAACCCAGGATGTTGGGGTCACAAGCGGTCACCTTGTCACTGCACCAGCGGGCCGGCAGATACATTTCTACTTTGAAAATAGGGACAGACAGATCTTGGGTAGATCCTTTTCAAAATCCCACTCTACATGTCTGCTGGCATAAAGGCTTATAGGGTTACACTCAGGATCCTGAGCTCGTTAGTGCATAGAAAGGGAAATGTCAATGTCTGTAATAAAATGTTTCAACATTTTTTTCAAAATGTTTAGATTTTGCCATAGAAATTTTCTTAAATCATTTTTTTAACCTAATTTCTTTTTCACAATTCTTTATTGACATGTCTCATCAGATACATACATCACAATGTTTAAGTTTTATACTATATGTTCATATGTGCACTGTGGAGGTCTCTTATTGAATATCAGTGTTCTCTTATGTTGTTTGGGTGAGAGGACCACAAAGCAATGCTGAACAGATGTTTCAGCCCAAACAACATGAGATAATGTTCTTATTCTATAAGGGGCATCTCTCAGTACACAGTTAAACATATTATAGCTCACTCGAGATGGCTAGAGTGACTTATAATAAGTTTTTCATTTTTTGTTTATTTTTTTAACCACATGTAATGCTCCTTCACTGGCTTCTTAAGTGGAATGCTTCCCTTAAGCATTTCCTCACATGAAGACCACTGTACGAACAATAGGATAAGAGCCCCTTGGGTTCTGAGTGCTGACTGCTGAAATAATGTAAGTGATTTATAAATATAGGTAATGCTGTCATTATGGTTGAATTGCTTAAAGTGTTTTTTCTAAGGTTTCTGCAGAGGACTCCTAAAGTAAGTGATATTAGTAAAATACTTAAATATCACTTATAGTACCTTATTGTGGAGTTCCACACAGAAGCATGTCTCCATTTAAAAAAATAGTAATAATAATTTATATTCAGCTGTCTGCTCCAATGGCATCCCAATGGCTGTCTAATGAACTGCATCTCCAGTATTCCACTGGTGATGTCAAACAAGAAAGAGGATGCAAAGTGGAACCATTGATATAGTAGCACTACTGCTATTAGGAGCTCCGACTCTCTCTTTGGGCCCCCCCCCCTCTGGCTGACACTTCATTGGTTGGTCTCTTGGTGGAGGTGGAGTTAACCATTTCCACTCAGATGGTAGCAGGACATAAGAGGCTGTTTCTTCATGTCCATGGTTCACTGGTCCTCCTGTGAAGATGTACAAGTCACAGACAAGAGAGTACTTACAATCAGTGACCAGTCAGCCACTTCTGTGATTGGGCCAGTACCTTTAAAAAAAATTTCAATGATAAGCAAACAAATTAATTAAAGCTAGTGGACTGCAATCACTATTTGAGCAATCTCTGTTTCTCTCAGGGAGCCAAACCTGGAACATTCCCTTTTATGATAAACAGTTACATATTGAGTGATAAAAATGTATTTTTATACAGGATTCAATTGTTGGAGTATCATTCCCATTTACAACAATGTCCTGTGTAAAATATGTAATAATGTCATATGCAAGTTCTTATATTTGCTCATTGTGCATCTGCTATTTTGTCAAATCCTTTACATGCTATCCCACAGAAGTGCAGGAAATATGAAGTGGTTCCATCTTGTAAATCAATTTCACAAGCTGCAACTTTGCAATAGAGTTTAGTTCATTGTTACTTTCTATTTATAAAATGGGATATGAAAGGTTAGACATACTAGCCCAGATATTCAGACTGCGCCAGGCTGTGGCACAAGCCTGGGCGCAGCACAACATGGCTGCACAGGGGCATTGACAGGGTGATATTCAACGGAGCTGCGCCATGGCACAGCAGCATTGAATATCGCACCCTGGCCACCCGCAGTGCACATGGCGCAGTGGCACTGCATCAGCGCAAGTGGCCAGAGTGGAGCAGTGGTATGCGCTAGCGCAAGTTCCGTTGCACTAGGTGCAACAACTGTGATATTCAAAAGTGCGCATTCAAATGGGGCCATAATGCATGCAAGGCACAAATGGGGCCATTAGCATGTCATTATGGCCCCATTTGCATGCAGGTGCGTCGATCCCCGGCTACTTGCACCTGGCGCCTTGCCAGGCAGCAGCTGTCGGGGACCAACGCCCCTTGCACAGTGCGGCATTGTGCCCCACTGCCCGATCCTGGGCATATGTTGAGTTAAATAACCGTCTGATATCCCTGGTGGTCCCCTAGGCGGACCTTCGCAATATTGAGGGCATAAGTTTAAATAAAAGCAGTCCAATATCCTGGTGGTCCAGTGGACTGCTCACACTGAGCCAGCGGCGTATGTTTGTAAAACATAGAGGTCCAAAAACCTGGTGGTCAGCTGTACCCCCTCCCCACCGCTCCTGAGCCCACCACCCAGCTCCCCGGTCAGCGGTGGGCAGCAGCACCCCACCTGCCTGCTGCCCGCCGCCCGCCGACTGACAATCCAGATATGTGAATGGATCCTTTCCATATCTGGACTGTATAATATGGTAAAGACTGCCCGCCCATTGGCTCACACTGTGGTCCAATGGGCGTACAGCTCTTCCTGTCTGATTTCAGTTGGTGGGTGGTGGGGCAGCAGGCAGGTGGTGCTGCTGCCCACCACTGATTGGAGGAGGCGGGGTGGTGGGGCTCAGTGGGCAGGTGGGAGGGAGGTTCCGCTGGTGGTTGTGGACCTCGTTTTACAGCATACGCCCGCCGATCGGCTTGCAAGCAGTCCACTTGACTACCAGGGATATTGGACCTTTTATTTAAACTTATGCCTGTGATTGGGCTTCGAGCAGTCCACTGGACTACCAGAGATATAGGACCTCTATATTTTACAATATACGCCCGCGATCAGGCTGCGAGCGGTCCACTGGACCACCAGGGATTTAGGAGGGTCCTTTTTCTATGTATGCCCTCGATCAGGCATGGGGGGTGCCGCCAGGTGCAGCCGGAGCTGGGGTGGCCTCCCACAGGTGGCAGCTGCCATGTTGCACCCTGCAATATGGCAGCTCACCTGTGGGTGGACAGCCGTTGTTCCTTTTTTTTTTTGGCTCACCTGTGTGCAGTGCAAGTAGGGGTTGTGCATGCATGGGCTCAGCACATCCCGGGCTGAATATTGGGATGTGCAGAGTATGCATGGGCACGCCCCCCTACCTGCGCCGCATACATTACTGATGCATTCTGGCACTTCGGGATTTGTGCCAGGCACAATCCCCGTTTGAATGTCGTGCCGGGGTGCATCAGTGGGTTGCGTGTGGCACAACAGTGTTGCGCCACGTGCAACCCTTCTGAATATCCGGGCCACTGTTTAACCTAATGTCTTAGCAAGTCATAAGAGCCAGGAATATGAATAGCCTTTGAAAAAACTAAATACGCTACTCTCTATATGTAAAATATTTTACAGACACAAAAAGAAGTCAATAATAATGATTGACTAATGACATTCGTCTCAGTGGGGGCAAGTCCTATGCCATCAGCATGCTAAGTACATGGAACTTACAATTGCAAACTTCTCAGAAATGTACTGCTTGACTTGATGTCTACTGTATTTAACATCAAATGCTTTGCAGATGTTAATCATACCATAATGGTATTTCTGTGGCGTCGTTAGTATCTGTAGTTTGGACAAAGATGAAATGTGAGAGACAGCATGGTAGATTTTTTTACAGCCACAGTTTTTAAAATAAACATCTCTAAGGTCCAGTTGTAATAAAACAGGACAGCAAAGAGACAGCAGCTTCCTCTTGTAGCTGGGAAGACTTGATAATATAAGCACAGTTTTGGAAAAAAAAGATTACTCAAAGTCTCTTTAGGTAGCAGTAGGATCAACACAGAGGGAAGGTATCTTTCATCTTCTTATCTCAGAATGATTTTGTACACTGCTGAAACTTAACAGTGCTGTGTTTTTTAAGATTAAGGTGGGGATTTCCATGGTCAGTTCTTTACATTATTCCAGCTGAATGAAGCAGCACTACTTTTCAGGAAGCAGTGTTTGTAATGTGCAAATGGAAATACAGATATGCTGCCATTTCAAAGTGTTTGTTTCATCTACAAATATAGTCAAACTGAATACAAATTTTAATAGTATTGTAATTATATGCAGACAGTTGGAGAACAGATGCAAGCATGGTTTAAAACCACTGAAAAACAGTTACAAAAATGGGTTATGTTCCTCAGTGTATTTTGAATAACTTACAGTATAGTTGTAGCAAGAAACCTTCAACCCTATCAGGGAAAAGAACACCAACTCTTCAGGTTTCTTAGCATGCTGCCACATGGGGTTATTCATATTAGGGTAACGAGATCCAGAACACATTTTAAAAAGTCAACCAGAAACCCCAATTAAATGTTTTAATGTTCAAACACAGGAGGCCAGCTAGTCTAAATCCCACCAGTGCCACTAACCCAGTGCATTAAATGAAGCAAACAACCTTTTTGTGGTTCAATCTATATAGTTGCATTACAGGGTGGAAGCAGAACCACACTGTATAGTAAATGATATATTACATCCCTGCTTGGCTATCCTGGGTAAATCTAGTGTAAAACAAATGATACTGTAGTATAATTACAGTACTTGTTGACCGTGCATATTAACATGAAATCAAATAATTGGGAATTCTGTATTAAAGTGCTCCCGCGTTTATCCACTCCCTTATCCGTCTTCTTCACATACTGCCAGTGTATGCTCCTGTCCTCACTGTCCACTATCTGCCAACATCTTGTAGTGTACTGTCTCTATGCAGAAAGTGTTAATTTCCTCAATTGTACAGCACTGCCATGCTCGTGTGTTTGCACTCTGACCCGTTTGTGAGCAAGAGAAAGAGAGTCAGCAAAGGCAAAGCTTGCATGCTGTCAGGAGTATTGGTTTATTAATGTTAGCTAGAGGGATATTGTGGTGTAGTAGTAGGGGTATCACAAGTTGTAAGAGGGAGGTAATAATCCCTCTTTACAAGACATGGGTTAGGCCCCATCTGGAGTACTGCATGCAGTACTGGTGGCCACACCTGCACAAGGACATTAACAAAATGGAGGCAGTCCAGAGAAGAGCAACCAAAATGGTGCAGGGACTGCAACAGAAAACATATGAGGACAGATTAAAGGAGCTCAATATATATACCCTAGAACAAAGGCGTGAGAGAGGTGATATTATTGAAACATTCAAACATCTTAAGGGCATTAAAAAGGTGAGAGTCTAACATGTTTCAATATAAGGAAAATAGCAGGACAAGAGGACACATCATGAGATTAGAGGGAGTCCAATTAAGGTGTAATGTGAGGAAGTTCTTCTTCCAGAAAGGGTGATGGATGCATGGAACGGCCTACCTCAGGAAGTGGTGGATATGAATACAGTGCAGGGCTTCAAACAGGCATGGGATAGGCATAAGAGAGCAATGCAGAGGAGTATGAATGCATAGGTCACTGACAGAGTAAAGTACTATGGCACATTCCTAAGGTAGAAACAATGGGCAGACTGGATGGGCCTTACGGTCCTTATCTGCCATCAACTTCTATGTTTCTATATGGAGGGAGGGAGGTGTGCACTACAGGGTTTTAAATAATTGATTAGCAGTTTTTTTCTTGGGACTATACTAACTGTACAGAAAGTATTTATACAGATTTTCTAGAAGTGCTGTGTTTGTTAAACACAGTAAGGCAAGAGCTATGCATTTTCACAAAGATTTAGCACTTTTATGAGCAAAATGCTGATCAATTTTTAGAGTTAAATAAATCCCTGCACTAGTCCCTTCACAAAAGAAAGGGTCCTACAAGAGCTCGATATGTTTCTATTCAAATAGAATGTATTCCTCTGAGGCTGCTAGCTTCCCCCCGGAGGAAAAATAGTATCTGCATGCACAACAGGAGAGCAAGACCGCAAGGAAAGAGTGTTGCTGTCTGCAGGTTAGTGAGTGTTTGTTGCCAGTCAACTGACACCGAGTTTGTGTGGCACCAAAAGTATTAGCAATCAGAATCTGGAGCATAGAAACATAGAAACACAGAAACTGTCACCAGATAATGGACTTAGGCCCACCCAGTCTTCCCCATTACCCCTAAAAACTGCACTTTTTCATGCACTGCTGGAATTATATTGTCCCCCTTCCCCCAACTACAAGTAATCCTCTATGCCTATCCCAAGCATTTTTGCAACTTGTTACTGTTTCTGCTCCCACCACTTCTGCTAACAGGCTGTTCCATCTGTCCACCACCCTCTCTGTGAAGAAGTACTTCCCCCTGTTCCATTTCAACCTCCCTTCCTCCCTCCAGTTTCATCTGGCGCCCCCTTGTCCTTGAGCATCTTTTTCTTCGAAAAATAGTATTCTCCTGTACCTTATTCTTCTCTGTGAGGTGCTTAAATGTCTCAGTCATATCCCCTTCTCCCTCCTCTCTTCCAGGGAGTACTTATTTAATTCCTTTAGCCCATCCTCATAGGGTTTGTGATGCAGCCCCTACACCATTTTGGTTGCCCTCTTCTGAACTTCCTCCACCCTGTCGATATCTTTATGTAGCTGAGGCCTCCAGAACTGGACACAGTACTCGAGGTGTGGCCTCACTAGTGTCCTATAAAGTGAAATTATTACCTCCCTTTTTCTGCTGGAGATTCCCCTGCATATGCATCCAAGCATCCTGTTTGCATTACCTGCTGCCTTGTCACACTGCCTACCTACTTTGAGGTCATCAGAGATGATCACCCCCAGGTCTGTTGGAGCTTTCCATTTCTACGCCATCTGAAATTGATTCATTGCTCCTGGATTTTTGTGCCCCATGTGCATTATATCACACTTTTTGCATTGAAACCAAGCTGCCAATCCCTTGGTCAGATCAGCACTGTGCTGGAGGAAAGTCTAAACATCACCTGGACATCACAAAGGATACTTTAAAGGTGGGTTATGGTGTTGTGGTTGGGCAGTCACCGTGTTGTGATTGGCAGCCAGGTGGGTGGGCTGCAGAGAAAAAATAAACTTCTATTATCAGTTGACGACAGACTCATTGACATTGAAATTTATCAGCAATTGGGAAATTAGCTATATATGCACAAACAGTATTGCTAATTTCTCTGTTTGTGCTGACCACTGGGGTTGGTGTGGCCTGTGGTAAGGGGGTGCATTGTTGAATAGCTGTGTTGTTCTTGCTGATGTGCAATGTCTTCTGAGGCTGTCTATTTCTCTGTGTGTGCTTATGACATGGGTGTGCGTTGTTGAGTAGTGGTTGCTCTTGCTGATGTGCAACGTCTTCTGGGGCTGTCCGTTTCTCTGTGTGTGCTTGTGATACGGGGTTGTGTTGTTGAGTAGCTGTTCTTGCTGATGTGTGACATCTTCTGGGGCTGTCTTTTTCTCTGTGTGTGCTTATGATACGGGGGGTGTTGTTGGGTAGCTGTTGCTCTTGCTGATGTGTAATGTATTCTGAGGCTTTCTGTTTCTCTCCGTGTGCTTATGATATGAGGGTGTTGTTGAGTAGCTGTTGCTGTTGCTGATGTGCAACGTCTTTTGGGGATGTCTGTTTCTCTGTGTGTTTGCTTATGATACAGGGGGGTGTTCTTGAGCAGCTGTTGCTCTTGCAGATGTGTAACATCTTCTGAGGCTGTCTGTTTCTCTATGTGTGCTTATGATGGAATTGAGCCAGTCTCTGCTTTGTCTGATGTCCCATGTCTTCTGAGGCTATCTGCTTGTCCATGTGTGCTTATGATGGCCAGGCTCTTATTTTCTGCTGTATGTCATCCCTAAAGCTGGAATCCTGCCAGACTGTGCATCTGTTGCCATTCCGCATCTTCTTTAGCTATTTGTTTCAGCATGTTGCTATAAAGGTGTTCTTTTGTATAACACTGCCTTTGCAGTCATCATAAAATTTTGAAAGTATCATTTTTTAATGTTTGTAACTTGACAAGAAGCAAAACAGCAGAAGATTATATCCTACTGCTAATACAATAATAGGCAAAACACGGCAAGGCACATTTTCTGTTTTCTTTACAATTAATTTGCATATGATATCCCAGCTGAGATGAAACATCTCATTTCTAGTAGGGTCTTCCTTGTATCCATTTCTGCAACTGGGTGGACTGGAGCACTCTGAAGTTATTGACTTGCCTAAGGTCACACAGTGACTATATTTGCTCTTGTGGGATTTGAACCAACAATAATAATCACAATCATGGCTTTACTATGTTGCTAATTTCTGCTTGTTATGAAGGGCCAGATCAAGAGATGGGTGACATATGTGGGATCCATATGTTGTAGCCCCATGTAGATTTGCTTCTGGTGCTACTCTGTGAGTCAGCATTCACATGCCCTGGGTGCCACAACCACCTACCCCAGCCTCTGCTGAGGAGCTCTTCCCAGTGGGTGGTGGGGCTGGTGATGGTGGGATTGCAATAGAAACATAGAAACATAGAATTTGATGGCAGATAAGGACCGCTTGGCCAATGTAGTCTGCCCATTTTCCTACCTAACAGATAAGCTGCAGATCTTAGTTAACCAACAGCTTACTTCCTCCTACTCCCCACTAGGACTACCTTATGTCTGTCCCATGCATTCTTGAATTCCCCCACTGTTCTTGACTCCACGACCTCCTCAGGGAGGCTGTTCAATGCATCCACAACCCTCTCAGTGAAAAATACTTCCTCCACATTACCTCTGAGCCGTCCCCCTCTATTTCCAAATTGCGCCTCCCTTTGTTCTTGCACATCTCTTTTCTGAAAGATGCCACCCTCTTGACTTGTTGATTCTTTGAGGTACTTGAAAGTTTCTATCATGTCCCTCTCTCCTTCTTTCCTCAAAGGTATACATATTAAGCTCTTTTAGTCTTTCTTCGTATGTCTTTTGGTGCAGACCCTGCACCATTTTGGTTGCCCTCCTCTGGACAGCCTCCACTCTGTCTATGTCTTTGCAGAGATGAGTTCTCCAGAACTGCACACAGTACTCCAGATGGGGTCTCACCAACTGTCTATATAGAGGGATAACAACTTCCTGTTTTCTACTATTGATGCCTCTCCCCTAGGCATCCCAGGGTCCCCCCAGCCTTCCTTACTGCCTTCTCACATTGTTTGCCCACCTTTAGGTCATCTGATATAATTACCCCCAGGTCCCTTTCCATTTTTCCTGTTGTCAGTATCTCACCCCCCCATTATGTACTCTTCCCCTGGGTTTTTGTTTCCCAGGTGCATTACCTTGCACTTCTTTGCATTGAATCTGAGCTGCAATACATTTGACCATTTCTTCAACCTTGCCAAGTCCCTTCTCATCCTTTCCACTCCATCTGGTGTATCAACCCTGTTGCAGATCTTTGTGTCATCTGCAAAGAGACATACTTTTCCTTCCAGTTCCTCTGCAATCTCACTTATAAAGACATTAAAAAGGACCGGTCCCAGTACTGAACCCTGTGGTACCCCCACTAGTAACCCTCCTTTCTTCACTGTGGACTCCATTTACTGCTACCCTTTGCGTCCTGTTGTCTAGCCAATTTTTTATCTGGGCTACCACCTTGGGACCCACTCCAAGGCTGGCTAACTTGTGTATTAATCTTTTTGTGTGGGACTGTATCAAATGCCTTGCTAAAATCTAGGTAAGCCATGTCCATAGCCCCTCCCTGGTCTACTACTTTGGTCATCCAGTCAAAGAAGTCTATTAGATTCATCTGACACGACCTTCCCATCGTGAATCCATGCTGCCTTGGGTCCTGTGTGCCCCACTGGCCTCCAGGTACTCAACAGTTCTTTCCTTCAGAAGTGATTCCATCATTTTCCCTACCACTAAGGTCAAACTAACTGGTCTGTAGTTTCCTGCCTCTGTCCTGCTCCCACTTTTGTGAAGATGAATCACATCTGCTCAATGGGCACAGAGCTGGAACACACATCTAGCATTCAGTGGATTCTCTAGTCTGCAAGAGCAGGGGGCTGTGGGATATACAGTCTGCCTCAGACTGCTGTATTCCCTTTGGCTGCACATTGTTATTTATTTAAAGTTGCTGACATAATAACTTATCAGATGGGCTGGAAACATGTACTATTTAGGGGGCATGATTGGGGTTGTGACAGTTGTATGGAGCTGCAGAAAAGAAGGGTTGCAAATCAGCTATGTCAGGGGTCTGTCATGTGTAGCATCTGCACAGTCCCTTGCCCCAAACCAAGAATACAGTACCTGGCTTTGGGAGTTCTGCTTAATGAAGCTCTACCCCCTTACTAGCCCCCATCCTGACTGCCCATTTATGTCCAAGGGCAGAATGGTATTGATCATAACTGCTAGAGCAGTCCTCGATACTGTTTAAGGGCTATGAGGCTTGGGATCACAGCTACTAGTATACTTATTTGCACCTCTCAGTTTGACATTCTCAGTAATCTGTAATCTGGTAGTGGCTTGCATTAGAATGACCAATGTTAGATTGCATTTAATCGACTTGACACCAGTGCATGGGCTTAATTTCTGAAATTAATGCTTAATTATGAGCTCTAAGCCATTATGCAGACTTAAAGGATATGTTATAGGTAAAAAAAATGTCTATACAGTTCATGTATTCTGGAAATAGTTTGATTAAGATATGATCAAGTGATTTCCATCAGGATGTTTTCTTTAATTAGAGGGGTCTTCTATAAGCATTGTAGTAATAGTTTTATGATAGAAAGCCAATGTTAACTGTCAATCCCAAAGCACATAGAGCTGACATATCATTTCCCAATAAAGACAAGAAGACACTTAGAAACTTATCACATTGCTATAATAATGCAGATTATTACGTGGGTTCCTAAAATACTGTATTCTAATTCGTCTAAACAGGTTATCTGACCATTTATTAATCCCGGATATACCCACAGTTGCATGTTCACAAGGCTTTATTTTACTATTTCTTTAGGAAAAACTCTAACATAACATTGCCCATGTTATAAGAGGATTAACCCACTCCAGGGTATGGGTTTACTGAGCATTAATCCATGCCTGGGTGGTTGAAGCCACTCAGCTTCGCCTCGTGACTCCAACCCCCCCAGATGTGGATTAATGCTCAGTAAACCCATACCCTGGAGTGGGCTAATCTCTCCATAATTGATAAAAATCTGGGAATGCATGACCAAAACATATATACTAAAAATAAACATTACGGATCACATATTCAGATGAGATGTGTGGCGCATCCCTAGATGCACCGCGCATCTCCGGACTTGCACGGGCCATCGGGGGGTGGCCATATTTAAAGGCTACCGATGTGCCACGTACCCCTGCCTGCAACACAGCAGACAATATTGTGTTGCACCAATGCAAATGAGGGATCCCTCATGTATATGCCATGCATCACAACACTGAACCCCCCAAAGGTAAAAATGGCCAGCTGTGCTGGTGCATGGTTATGCTATTTAAATCCTACTTTAAGTATTCATTGGTAGGCTGGTTCCCCATGCACAGTCTAGGGTCCGGTACACAGTCCCCCCCCCACCCGAATCACAGTACAATACTATGAAATGCCTGATCCCTGTTTCCATAGTGTAATGCCACCCCCCAGCCCTGATCCATGTTAAATACACGTAGACACCAATTCCCATTTCCTTAGTGTAGTGCCACCCCAGCTCCAATTCCTGTTACATAAAAAGAATACCCGGTGTTTCATTTCCATACTGTAGTGGCCCCAGCCCCAATCCCAGTTACATTCAATTAATACCCGGTGCCCGTTTCCATATTAGGTGGCTTCCAGCCCTGATCACTGTTAGCCCAAGCACAGCCCCGATTCCCATTCCCTGGTGCTTAGTGGTTCCCTTATCCCCCCACCCCAGTAGGCAGTAACCTGCCACCCCGCACTTCCCCTTCACAGCCCACACCGGTGACTGACATAGTCCTCCTCACCCTGCCAAGACCAGCCACCGACTGAGCTGCACCAGAGCACATACAGTATATAGTACATGCTCATTGATTGAGACTGACCAGTGAATGCGTACTATATACTGTTCATTCTCCAGTGCAGCTCAAACAGTGGCTGGCTATGGCAGGGTGAGGAGGGCTGTGCGAGTTGCTGGCACGGGTCAGAAAGGGGGTGTGTGGTGTGGTGGGTTACTGCCTATCAGGGTGGGGGGACCACTAGCCACCAGGCAATGGGGATCCAAGTTGTGCTTTGTGTAACAGTGATTGGGCTGGGGGAACCACTACAGTACAGAAATAGGCACCGGGTATTCTTTTTATGTAACAGAGATTGGGTCTGGGGGTCCACTACCATATGGAAATGGGGCAATGGGTATTAATTGTATGTAACAGGGATTGGAGCTGAGGAGCACTACACTGTGGAAATGGGGTTCAGTGCCTACTTGTATTTAACAGAGATCAGGTCTGGGAGGGACACTATACTATGGAAATGGGGATGGGTATCTACGTGTATTTAGCAGGGATTGGGGCGGGGGGGACACTACACTATAGAAATGGGGATCGGTATCTACTTTTATTTAACAGTAATTGGGGCCAGCAGCTGAGGATGGCTGGCTCAGCGCACAACACAACAGTGCAGCCATGTAGATGAGCTCATAATAGACATGTGAATGGCCCCATTGCACTATGCATGCCCAATGGGCTCATCTGCTTATCTGGGCTGAATATAGCCCATGGTGATACAACGTGTACAGGTATGCACCACGCATTCTCCTATGGGTGATCTTCAGCCCCACACCCTGGATGTGCCGCGACATACATGGTGGCCACTTGCTGTGCACCGTGTATCTAGGGTCCAATATTCAAACAGATTGTGTGATCTGTTAGGATCACGCATTCTGTTTGAATATTGCACGTGAGCCAGCCAGCTCAACTTATTTGTGTGGCACACCGTTATGCGCATGCATCAGACCGGCTCTGAATATGGGGCCCCACAAGAGGCTGCTTGTGCTCCTAGTGAGTGTATTGGTAATTTGTATATTAAACCCTGATTTTTGCTTCACTTGTATCTCATACTACTTGCAGAATTCTAGTCTTTGGTGGAGTGAGTAACAAGCTGGTGGCATCTGCTGTACTGTCAGACACCCAACCTGCTTCTCGACTTGCTATGGAAGAGCTGGTGCAGGACAGTTGCTTAGAGACAGCTGTGGTCAGCAGGGAGTTTCAGTTTTGTGTGGTCTACTGCAGTCCAATGATTGTTCCCTTGCCAGGGATGTGGTATAGTTGTAAGTCCTAGACCTGGCACAGGAACTGGCTGAAATGACAGGTCTGTGACTATGAGAAGGCAAGATTTGATCTGTGGTTTGGAATAGCTCGTCTGCTGCTTGCTGGAGCAGAAAAATCCTTACTACTTCTACACTGCACTGTGGTGGAGTTATGGAATAGCTTGAGAAGTCAGGATCTGGTGGGCCAGCTAGTGGTGAGAGAGATGGCCAGCTCAAATCTCTTTTTTTTTGTTTGATTTTGGCACAGTTAACTTGTAGATAAGGCAAGACAAGGCACATTTTATTTATCCGGCTCCCACTCCCTGAGGCTCTGGGTGCCTTACAATAAAATTTGGGTCAATACAGTACAACATACAGTAAAAAGTTAAACTTTTAAATACATAAAATGCATCTCAGCATATCTAAGTAGTTTTATAAGGTTAATACAGGTCAATCACCTTCATCGGTGAAGACCAAATGGAAAAGATGGGCCTTTAGCCCCTTTTTGAACTGCTCGACTATTGTGGTCTACCTGACAACAGCTAGCAGGGTTGGTGCAGTGACACTGAAAGCATGATCACCGGATGTTTTCAGCCTGACCATGGGAATATCAAGGAGGCTCTGGATTAAAGAGTGGAGGGAACAGGCCGAGGAGACAGGTGTTAGGAGATCAACAAGATAACCAGGGCCCAGCCAGTATAGGGCCTTATAGGTGAGCAAGCCCACCTCGAGGAGGATCCTCCACCTAACAGGCAGCCAGCACAGAGCCCGCAGGACTGGGGTCACATGACTGGACCTTGCCATGCCCATCAGCAATGTAGCTGCAGTGTTCTGCACTACCTGCAGTCGGCGGAAGGTTTCTCCAGTGACCACGAAGTATAGAGCATTGCAGTAATCCATGCTCAAAGTGACAAAAGCTTGCACCAGTGATGGCAGGTCTTCAGGCGGAACTAAGGGTTTAATCCTGGGGGGTTCGTCAAGTGGTAAAAAACACTTTTGACCACAGATGACACCTGAGCTTCAAGTATCAAACTGCTGTCCAGAACAACGCCAAGATCCCGCACCCTAGGGGAGGCCATCAATAGTGTAGATCCCTGAAATAAACCTTTACCCACACCAGAGGAACTTCCATCATGACCATGACCTGGCTCAATCACCAGTACCTCCATCTTGTCTGGGTTCAGTCGCAGCCAGCTTGAGGACATCCCGTCATTGATCCTGGCCAAAGCAAGGGTGAAAGTTCTTGCAATACAATTATGTTCGTTACTTTGTAGCTTCAGTTCTAGAGGGAGCCAAACATTATGTGGGAGTCATCCCCATCAGTTCTGGTGGGGTCAGTACTTTAGGTTGGGGAATTTAAAACCCCCTTCATACTTTAACTGTAATTAACTTTTCTGGACTTTAAATGCAATACATATTTAGTTTCAGTAAATTGCACCTATCATTCTTTTGCTTGGACAATTTAGGCACTATTGCATTATACACTGTTTTTCATAATTTAACTTTTATGTAGTAGTAGTATATATTTTTTCAAAAACCATGAAAAACAAGATGGCCACAGGCTGGGTGTGCTGCACGTAGCTCTCTGTGACTGAGTCTTACTTTTGTTTAAGTTTTGTTTGTTTGAGTTTTTACTTAACGTTGTTGTTTTATTTTGTTGTCTGTTTAAATTGTTAAATCGTTAAGTAGATTTATTAGTCAGTTTAGGGTTTCTAAAGTGAAGAAGCAAGTTCTTACATGCTATGGGACATCTGGTTTATTTTTGAAGTGTGTATTGAGGATGTTTAAAAATCCAGTTATCGCTATCACTATTGTTATCATTATCGGTATCGTTACTGTTTTGGTTTGAATGGTCCAGATACTGCTTACAAAAAGGGATTTATATCTTTTAACTTATTGCTCAACTCAGAACCTAGAACCAGAACCAGGAAAATAATACAGAGTTACTGTCCTTTATGTGAGTGAGGAATTTGAAGTTGAGAAGAGGGAGCGAGAATTGCTGGAAAGAAACTGGAAGAAGATGGAAAGCAGTCATGCTGTGGAGTGGATGAAATTTGAACTGGCTAAGAGCTTGTTTCAGGCCATTTGTGGGATCTAGCATGAATACTGGTGTAGGGCTTGAGTTGTGGGCTTTGAACTTGACTTTGGTGTGGTCAACAATGGAAATGCGAGTGTATCCGACATCGCCCTGGTGGCTGTTAGCCAGATTTGCTGCTACACGAGGGGTCCGGGATTTTGGTCAGCCAGGGAGTGGACTGACAAACCCGTAGTTCCTCCTAGATTCTCATGGGGTGGCTACTGGGTGGTCACTGTCTTGGAACCAAAGTGGGGCTGTAAATATTTCTGGCAGCAGCCTCAGTGGATGATGTTTTGCAGGCTCTCATTTATTCCTAATTGCTGACCCGAAGTTGGCTGCTCATAACCGTAAATGACTGAACTGGATTTCCCATTTGGATTATTTGCACTGTGTGGATTACTCCCTACCTGCTTCGGATTTATGATTATATTTTGTACTTTGGACAGTGAGAGTGTCTTCTGTGGATTTCCTGGTGGTGAGAGGACTCGGGTGTCCATATTTTACTTATTTTTGTGGTTTTTGAAAGAAGATTTTTGGATTTTTAACTGTTTTGACTAACTTTTAGACTCATCATTTCATCATTTGTTTGATATTATAAACTCATTATATATTAGATTGATTTTATATGTTTTTGTTTATTTGAAGGAGGCAGTGAGAGGGCCTCTTTCTGTATAACATCAGCTTTGTGGCAGTGAGAGAGCCATATTAGGGACAGATACCTATTGCAAGGTGGTTGGTGAAAGCTCCTCCTTTCACTGCAATTTCTTTTTTGGTTTTTGATAAATCTGTTTTACACTGAACATTTTTTTCTGTATGGATAACAAATGATTGGTAGATTTTGTTTATTTGGGTTTATTGAATTATTGTTGTGTTCTTAATGTGTTGATTTAGGTATAATATTTTTAGTGCCCATAAGTGAGAGTTGTGGGGTGGGCTTTTGGGTTGTTTATTTATTTTATGAAGATTGGCTACTGGTGGTTACTGCCCAGAAGTTGGATTGGGATTGTAAATTATATCTAAATGTGTTGGGAAGGTTTGAGGATGATCAGGCAGTATTCCCCTACTAGGCTCAGGGAGATGCGACCATTTAATTGCCACTCTTTACCAATAGAGATGTATATACGCTGTCGATCTTTGGGTATAGTTAGAAGGTATAGGAAAAGGGGCGGGACTGGGCCTGGTAGGGAAATGGAAAGGGGGGGGCTTATTGGCGTGGTGGTGACCAGGTGACGCCCTGGGGCAAATTGGTGTTAAGACAGGGGTAATCCCTGTCTTGTTCCCATACCCAAGGGCCCAGAAATTGTTGCTGGACAGGAGTCAAGGTCTTCCCCAGCATCTCATCCAACCCGGGTGGTGTTATGTAATGCTAGGTCTGTCAAAAACAAGACAGCCATTATAGCTGACCTTGTTGAAATGGTAGATCTGGCATGCATCACTGAGACCTGGCCAGATGAAAATGCAGGCCCAGTGCTGGCTTCTGCAGTCCCAGCTGGGTTCTTGGTGATTCACCGCCGAGGTTGGATTGTAGGGGTGGGAGTGTAGCCATCATGTTTAAGACTGAATTGGGCCATGTGGATGTTCCAGTGGGGACCACCAGATCCTTTGAGTGTGTTGTGGGTGAGGGTGTAGGCTGCAGGATACTCCTCATTTATCGTCCACCAGGTGATTCGGGTTTATTCCTGCAGGACATTGTGGACTTCGTCATCGACATGGTGCTGGAATTCCCCAGATGGATAATTCTGGGGGATTTCAATGCCTGTCGATGACTAACTCTCACAGTTTGGTCAAAATCTCCTCAAGCTAATGACAATGCTGGGCCTCACACAGGTTGTTACCTCCTCTACCCACATAGGAGGCCACTCAATGGATCTGCTGTTCTTTCTGGGGATGGAAATCCCTGATTTGGGGGTGGAACCAGTCAGTTGGTCTGACCATCACACCATAGGGTTCAATTTTGGGGTGCTCCCAAATGGACCTACCCCTTTGGAGATGGTCCGGTACTGCCCTTTGAGGGGGGTTACCCCAGATGGTCTATCAGTGGTGCTGGACCTTTCGGCATTGCTGGGTGAAAGTACAAGTCCTGGGTATCTTGTACTAGCCTATAATAAGTCAGTAGGAGATGCCCTGGACTTGATTGCTCCTGTTCATGTTCGCCCACTCACTCTTCGCCCAAGGTCCCCTTGGTTTGATGGGTCCTCGAAGGAGTTGAGACAGAGTGGTCGAAGGTTGGAAAGAGCATGGCAGAAATCCAGCCTGGATGCTGACAGGCTTAGATTGATGGAGCATTATGATGGCTATCAATCAGAAATCACCCATAAGAAGGCAGAATTCCTGTCCAGGGAGAGTTCTGCTGCACAGAACTGACCGGCTCAACTCTTTCGTACTGTCGACAGATTGTGCAATCCAATCTGTCTGTATTCCAGAAGAGTTTTTTCACAAGTTAGGTGTGATGAGCTAACTCAGTTTTTCGCAGATAAGGTTGCCAGCATCAGGACTGGAATCGGCCTGGCTCCCTCCATGAGTGGTTGTGGAGGTCAATGGGGAGTGGTGAGTACCCAGTCTGTCTGGACAGATTTCGTCTGACCGAAATTCATGGACATTGTGAAGATTGTACAGACCTTGCATCCAATCTGTTGCAGTTTGGATCCAGGCCCTACCTTCCTTTTGGTGGGATGTGTAGATGTTATCTGCCCGATCCTAGCTGAAATTGTGTGGAGATCCTTGGAGGAAGGAATCTTTCTGGATTCCTTAAGGAGGCAGTTATGAGACCACTCCTGAAAAAAACCTCCCTAGACCCCGCCGATCCAGCTAACTACTGACCTGTCTCTAACCTTCCCTTTGTGGAAGGTTATTGAGAAGGTGGTTGCAGTGCAACTTAACAATCATTTGAAAACTCACGGTTGTCTATGAAGCTCTCCAGTTTGGATTTAGGAAGAGGCATAGCATGGAGACTGCCCTTGTTCGGGTACTAAATGACTTCCTGGTGGTGAGAGATAGAAAGGAGTGTACCATCTTGGTCCTTCTTGATCTCTCAGCAGCTTTTGACACTGTGGACCATTGGGTGCTTTTAGAGACTTTGTGGTTCCTTTGTGGACTGTCTGGTACATTCCTCAAATGGTTTCGATCTTTCCTAACAGGCAGGTCTCAGAGGGTGGTCACTGGAAATTATTCTTCTGATGCCCTCCTCCTGTCCTGTACCACAGGGATCTATATTGGCTCCCATGTTGTTCACAGTGTATATACTGCCCTTAGGAGATATCATTAGGTGATATGGCTTGAGTTTTCACTGCTATGCAGATGATACTCAGCTGTATATGTCCTTTGTGCCCAGACAGGTTGATGCAGTTTCCGTGCTAAATAACTGCCTTTCTGAGATCAGAGACTGGATGAGCTCGAGTTGGCTGAGACTAAATCCGAATATGATTGAGGTACTGGTCGTGGAGCCAGGTCGCCCAGAGGTGGGTGTTAGTGCTGGGCACATGTTGGGCCTTTGGTTTGATGGTGTCCAGCTTCTCACCTCCGATCGGGTGAGTAACCTGGATGTTGTTATTGATGATGGCTTGATTCTGAAGTATCAGGTGTCAGCTGTGGTCAAATCCTCATTTTACCACCTGAGGAACATCGCCAGGGTGAAACACCTGATTCCCCCTGGTGAACTTCCAACATTGGTTCATGCCTTCATCACTATCCATCTTGATTACTGCAATGCCCTCTACCTAGGGCTGTCTGGGGTTGATATCCACCACTTGCAGCTGGTGCAGAACGCTGCAGCCAGGTTGTTGACTGGTACCCCTAGGTCCAGCCATATTACTCCTGTTCTGCGCGAACTGCACTGGCTGCCAGTTTGGTGGCAGATCACCTATAAGGTAGGTTTACTTACCTTTAAAGCACTACACAAACAGGGACCCGATTACCTCAAAGATCTCCTGACTCCCTACTCCCCCAGTCGCCCTCTCCGATCTGCCGATGAGGGATAGCTAGAGATTCCTAGGGTCTGTCTTAAAACATCTGGAGCACATGCTTTTCCTTTTGCTGCACTGACCCTGTGGAATTCTCTACCTCATCGGTTAAGAGAATGCCTGACTATCACTAATTTTAAATCTATGTTAAAAACGTATTTATTTTCTCTGGCCTTCCCGGATTGATTGGAGATAATTGAATTGAACTGAGTCGATTTTAATAGTTTATATTTGTTGTTTTAATGTATATATAATATGTACAGCACCTTGGTTTTTGAAAGGCGCTATAAAAATAAAGATTGATTTGATTTTGAAAAGGAAATTACTCCATTGAGCAATGCTCATTTCCAAGGAGGTTCCATAGGCACAGATTCAGTTTCCATTCATCACAGCTTAACCACTCAGGTAAAAACAATATATACAAAAGACACGTATTGATAGACCAATACAAGGAAATACTAAAAGACATAATAAATACTGTGTTTTAACATTTATAATTCTAAAAACAGCTAGTGTCAGTTAACACAGTCAAGTAACTTCAGTGTAGCAACATGGCAGAGGGCTATTAGACAAATCCCTATACCACTTTTTTTAATTGGCTTATCTTAGTCCTAATTACTGACACCCCACAAGCCCATTGGAATTGAGTTCCATATTACAGCACCTCTATACAGAATTGAGGACCTCCCAGTTTCCAACCTAAATTTATTAACATGAAATTTTATCCCCCAAGCCAATCTCAGGCACTGTTTAACTGGTCTAATATTATACATATCCTGAATATATTTTGGTACAACACCCTTAGAAATTTTCAGCATAAATAATGAAGTATGCAAATCTCTCCTAAGTTGGAACCTGGACCAGTTTAAAGTATGGTAAAGATGGCAATGATGTGCCCTAAAGGGAGCATCCAGTACGTATCAAGCTAATCTGTTATACAGTACGTCCATTTTATTGAGCCACATTTTAGGCGCACTAGAATACAACATGTCCCCATAGTCTAAAACTGGAATAATTGTAGTGTTTACCATTCTTAGTCTTACATCCTGTGACATGTGACGTTTTACTCGCTAGAGCTCCTATTTTTTTTACTGGTTTTACTGAGGATCATATTTATGTGTTCTTCCCATTTTGATGAGCTATCCAACCACATTCCAAGATACTTGTAACTTGGGACTTATTTTATTACTACATTCCCATCAGATGTTTTAATTCCAAAAATGTGGTAACTATATATTTTAAGGACCCTATTAAACAATACAGATTGAGTTTTCCCAACATTAAGCTTCATGAAATGGGGCTTGAATCTATTCAAAGGCAGCCTGAAGCTTAGCTTGTATGTGCGCAACAGATCTCCCCTTAGCATATATTACTGTATCATCAGCTTATAGATGATATTTAACATCAACATCATTGAAACTAAGTCCATTGATGTAGACATTAAACAGTAAAAGCCCCAAGATAGAACCTTCATGTACTCCTAAATTCATATCAGCAAAGGAAGAACTATATGGTCCCACCTCCACAATTTGCCTTTTGTCCTATAAATCTGACCTGAATCATTTCAGGGCAGGACTAGGAAGACAGAGACCAGCAAGCCTGGAAAGGAGAATGTGATGGCATAGCATATCAAATGCTTTTGAAAGATCTATAAAAGTAGCTCCAATCATCATTCCCCTGCCTAGGTTCTCATGGCCACTCACTATCTTTAAAAATGCAGTTTGGGTGCTGTGGCAGGATCTAAACCCAGACTGATACATGTTCAGTTTGTCCCTCCTTTCCAGGTACACTGTAAGTTGACGAAAGATCAATTTCTCAAAAATCTTAGATATTTTGGGCAATAACGAGACTGGACAATAATTGCCAACATCTTGTTTCTAACCTGATTTATAAATAGGAATAACCATCATGGTTTCCATTGTTTGGGAAATTCTCCACTGGAGAGGGACAACTTGAAGATAAGGGAAAAGGATAAGCAATGCAAGGGGCTGCATATTTAAGTCATCTTGATGGTATTATATGAAGGCCTTCAGCTTTAGTGATATCAAGTTTTAATAGTTCTGTTCTAATTTCTGCCACGGAGATGCTTTCAAATTTGAAATCATTGGTCAGCCCAGCATTCATCTTATTATTATGTCCCTGAATCACATCTTGTTCTGTGTCCACAGAACTTTGTGTTTTAGACCCCGCCCCCATAGCCCCTACTCCACTAAAGTATTCATTAAATGACCCTACAGCCTCAGTGCCCACTGAAATCTGCTAACCATTCATTTGAAAACTACCTGTATACTGTGTTTTCTTACCTCCCATCAATCCCGGTATGATGTTATAAAAGGATATTGGACTACACCTGCACTTAGCATCCAGTTTATTATTAAAGTAATCTTGCTTAGCTTTCCTTGGCTATACCTGTTTGGGGCCTGTCCATAAGCTTGCCAGTTACTTTTACTAGCTGTGTTTTTTTGCCCTGTGCCAATTTCTATCCCTCTCCCTTTTTAATTTATGTAAATCTGGGTTGTACCACTTTAGCCCTGTAGAAACATAGAAACATAGACTTTGTCGGCATATGAGGACCACTTGGCCCATCCAGTCTGCTCATTTTCCTACCTATTGGATAAGCTGCAGATCCTTGTTAACCAACAGCCTACTGCCTCCTACCCCCCACAAGAATTGTTTTATGTCTTTGCCATGCATTCTTGAATTCCCATTCTGTTCTTGACCCCACAACCTCCTCCGGAAGGCTGTTCCATGCATCCCCAACCCTCTCTGTGAAAAAATACTTCCTTACATTGCTCCTGAGCCATCCCTCTTATCTTCAAATTGTGCCCTCTTGTTCTTGCACATCTCATTTTCTGAAAGATGCTACCCTCCTGTACTTTACTAATTCTCTTAAATGTACTTAAATGTTTCAATCATGTCCCCTCTCTCCCTCCTTTCCTCAAGGGTATACACATTAAGCTCCTTTAGTCTCTCTTTGTATGGCTTCTGCTGCAGACCCTGTACCATTTTAGTTGCCTGCCTCTGGATTGCCTCCATCCTGTCTATGTCCTTACAGAGATGAGGTCTCCAGAACTGCACGCAGTATTCCAGATGGGATCTCAACAACTGTCTCTAATGAGGGATAACAACTTTTTGTTTTCTACTGGTGATGCCTCTCCCTGTGCATCCCAGTATCACCCAGCCATCCTTATTGCCTTCTCACATTGCTTGCCTACCTTTAAGTAATCTGATATGACTACCCCCTGATCCCTTTCCATTTTTGTTGATGTTAGTACCTCCCCCCACATTGTGTACTCTTCCTCTGGGTTTTGTTTCCCAGGTTCATTACTTTGCACTTCTTTGCATTGAATCTAGCTGCCATACATTTGACCATTCGTCCAACCTTGCCAAGTCCCTTCTGATCCTTTCCACACCTTCTTGTGTGTCAACCCTGTTGCAGATCTTAGTGTCATCTGCTATGAGGCATACTTTCCCTTCCAGTCCCACTGCAATGTCACCTATAAAGACATTAAAAAGGACTGGTCCTAGTACTGAACTCTGTGGTACCCCACTAGTAACCCCCTTTTCTTCAGAGTGGACTTCATTTACTATTAGCCTTTGTGTCCTGTTGTCCAGCCAATGTTTTACCCAGGCTACAACCCTGGGACTCACCCAATGGCTGGCTAGCTTGTGCATTAATCTTTTGTGTGGGACAGTGTCAAATGCCTAGCTAAAGTCTAGGTAGGCCATGTCCACAGCCCCTCCCTGGTCTACTACTTTAGTCACCCAGTCAAAGAAATCAATTAGATTTATCTGACATGACCTTCCTGCTGTGAACCCATGCTGTCTTGGGTCCTGTGCCCCACTGGCCTCTAGGAACTCAACAATTCTTTCCTTCAGAAGTGATTCCATCATTTTCCCTACCACTGAGGTCAAACTGACAGGTCTGTAGTGTCCTGCATCTGTTTTGCTCCCACTTTTGTGAAGGGGAATCACATTCACCCTTCTCCAGTCCTCAGGTACCACACCATCCCTCCATGCTTTGTTAAAGAGGGTGGTCAGTAGTGTCACTAGTTCTGACCTTAGTTCTTTTAGAATTCTAGGGTGAATCTAGTCAGGACCCATTGCTTTGTCCACCTTCAGTTTGAGGAGTTCTTTCAGGATCCTTTCTTCTGTGAATGTACTGGCATCGACCACCATATCCAGAGTGTTTCTATTCTTTGTGTAGGTACCTCCCCCTCCTCTTCTTTTGTGATTACTGAGCAGAAGTATTCATTCAGTATTCCTGCTTTTTCACCGTCACCCTCTGTCCATCTTCCCTTTCCTTTATTAAGCCTCACTATCCCTCATTTGATCTTTCTTCACTCCCTAACATACATATAAAAGGTTTTATCCCCCTTCTTAATTGAGTTGGCTAGCTTTTCCTCAGTTTTGGCCTTTGCTATTCTGACTGCCTTCCCTGCTTCCTTCTGCTTTAACTGGTACAATTCTCTGTCCTGCTCCTTCTGTGTTTCCCTATACTTCCTGAATGCTACTTTTTTCTCCTAAACATTCCCGTCCACCTCTTTTGAGAACCATAGTGTTTTTTTCCTTTATTTTGTTTTGTTGATTTGCTTCCCACAATGGCTTGTTGCCTCTATGATGGCTGTTTTGATTTTTCCCCATTATTCCTCCACCTCTCCTTCTTGCCCATTTGCTGTTGCTTTTCTGTGGCACTCTCCCATTTTCCCAAAGTTGGCCCTCCTAAAGTCCAGTATGCTTGCTTTTGTATGGCTTGACTCTATGGCTATGTTTACTGTGAACCACAGTGTTTGGTGGTCGCTTGTTCTCAGATGGATACCCACTTCTAAATCAGAAATCCTTTCTCCATCCCTGTTTGAGAGTACCAGATCTAAGATTGCTGCATCCCGAGTAGGATCCAACACTAGCTGTCTGAGGCATGCCCACTGTAGGGCATCAAGAATGACCCTGCTCTTGGATGTGGCTGCAGCAAAGGTACTCCAGTTAACATCTTGCATATTCAGGTCCCCCATCAACAATATATCCCCTTTTTCTTCCATTCTAAGGATGCCTTCTATCATTTCCTTGTCTGTTGCCTTCCCCTGAGATGGGAGTCTGTATACAACCCCCATGCTGATTGTGGTGCCGTTTTCTGTCTTCAGGGTGACCCACAGTGCTTCCTCTACTCCCTGTTTACTCTTTAGTTCCATTGCTTTGATCCCTTCTCTTACATAGAGAGCCACTCCTTCTCCTCTTTTACCCTCCCTGCCCCTCCTGTAGATTGTGTACCCTGGTAAGTTGACATTCCAGTCATGGGTCTCTGTGTACCCTGTTTCTGTGACTACCACAATATCCAGGCATCCCTCTTCCATCAAGGCCAGTAGTTCAGGGAGCTTGTTATACACACTACAGGCATTGGTACTCATCACCCTCCATTTTTTGATGGTTTTACCCCTTTGAGCCCCATTCCTGTCCTTACTGCCTTTGCCTTTTTCTGCATTTACCCCTGTCCTGCTCTGCTCCCTTTTGACTTCTCTACCTTGGTGTTTACCAAACTAACTACTGTGTTTTGTGGGGGGAGGCTGGGATTTCCCTGCTCCTTTTCAGTGCCTTCCACCTTGGCTAGTTTAAATGCTTGCCAATGCAGAATTTAAACCTGTCACCTAGGATCCTTGTTCCCATCCCAGACAGATGCAGACCATCACACCAGTATAGACCTGTATCCCTCCAGGTGGATTCCCAGTCCCCAATGAAGCCAAAACCCTGAGCTCCACACCAGTTTTTCAACCATTCATTGAATCATTGGTGTAGAGTACCCTAGCATAACTCTTGCCATACACAGGCAGCACTTCCAAGAAGGTTACTGTACATGCTATTTGTCTGAGGCCCTTCCCCAACTCTACAGCCTCTTCTTGTACTGCTCTGATCTCATTCCAGACAGGTCATTTGTCCCTAGGTGGACAAAAACATCCAGCTCCCTCCCTCTTGCAGCTGCTCCAATGATCTTGAGGATTCACTACCTGTCCCTCCAAGCCATGGCACCAGGCAGGCATCTTATCTCCCTCTCCCCTGTCTTCCCTAGTTCTACCCCCCTAATGATCGGTAATGATAATGATCCCCTACTAGGAGTTGTTTCCTTCCCCGTGAGGTCCTATGCCACCCTCCAGTGGGTCTCCTTTGTGGAAGTTCCCAGCATCCTCCTTAGTCTCCACTGCAGGTGCCTCCACAGAGGAACCACTCTCCACCAGAACAGTGTAGGAATTGTGGAGAGGTACAGCTGGAGGGATGCACCTCTATTCCACCATCTTCTCCCTCCCTAAGCCCACCTTGGTCCAACCGCTCCTTTTACCCTTTACTTTACTTTTTATTATTGGAGCATACTTGTCACAGAACTACATAAATTCTTGATGAAAATAGTTCCAAGCATCAGAAACATTAGGGATTAAATCTAATCTGTCCCAGTCTATATTTTCCACCTCCATCATAAATTTAGTGTTATCAAAATGCCTAAAGTTTCTCATGTGTAGAGGTGGGCTAAGTGGGTGAAATTCACTTCACGGAGTAATCTGTGAAATTCCACCCATTTCGTGGAGCGAAATGTGAAATTTTGCCTTCCGCAGCAAAATTTTGCCTGCAGAAGTAGAACTTTCTCCTGTGGAAGGTGGAATTTCACCCACAGAAGGTGAAATTTTGCCATGGAAGGCAAATTTTGCCTAGGCGAAATTCCAACTTAGGCAGAAGAATTCTGCAATTTGGCCACTTCTCCAGCACTTCATTAGCGGAATTTAAAATTCACTGCATCCCTATATAATTGTTGGCCTGTTACTATTATTGTGTTTTTTGTTATGTATTGCAAAGCTTAACTTATGATCTGAAAAGGTATCGGGCAGTACCCCACTGGAAGAATATAAGTTTGGGGAGTTAGAAAAATAAGGTCTAATATTGTAGATTTACTGCTATCTTTTATTATTAATTCTTGTGGGCTCATTTGTTAATTGAGCAAGTCCCAGATTAACCTGTAGGTCTAACAAGCTATAAGTGGCATCAGTCATGGCCCAATTAACATTAAAAACCCCTGATAAAAAGATTTTGCATGAATTTGTATAATCTTGTAAAAAATCTTGTAGAGCATTACAAACTTTGACATCTGTTTTGGGGAGTTTATAACCCCCCTGTTAA
The DNA here is from genome assembly GCA_016271365.2 of Neoceratodus forsteri. Lineage (NCBI taxonomy): Eukaryota > Metazoa > Chordata > Ceratodontiformes > Ceratodontidae > Neoceratodus > Neoceratodus forsteri. Next base: position 933,984,034 of record CM057449.1, on the reverse strand, counting down.
AATTACAGGGTAATTTAATTTCAACAGTAACCAGTTCTAATACCCCCTCATTTAAATTATTACATATTTCCTTTGAAACATATTGTGAGTTAACATATACCAATATTCCATCCCCTCATTTGTTCCTGTCCTTCCTATACATTTGATAATTATCTTGTTCAATCAATGAATATGGAATCCTTTTATTTAACCAAGTTTCTGTGATTATTATTATCTCAGGATGGTAAGTAGATACACAATCTCTAATTTGGCCCATTTTCTTCTGAACACTCTGAGAGTTAAACTGAACAACTCCAAAGTTTTCTTGCAGCAACATTTCTGCATTAATATAATGTCCCTCTGCATTAGTGTTTGGGGGCCCAGACTTCCTGGCTGTGGGCTGGTCGGTCTTCAGCCATGGGGGGTGTACTATTTTGTGACTCGCAAGCTGGGGAGCTGGTAATAGGATAAGACCCATCATTGAATGAAGTGATTTGGATATCGGCTCTACTTGGCAACGGTGCAGTGGCTTTTACATATCTGGGGAAGCTCTGGATTTGGACTGGGGAGGTAGTGAGAGTATCTCCCATAACTGTGATTGAACTGGAGTAATTCAGTGTTGTTGCTGGTGGAAGAGCAGAGCAATCTTGTCCTGTGACTATATGGACTGGGTGAGGGTGAGCGCTTACCAATCAAAAGACACCTTTTTTTACAAGCTTTTGGTGTGCTTTTTATCTTGCTCCTTGACTCTGCTCTATTGTTCGGATTTTTAAGAACCTAACTAGCTGGGTTTTTAGTTCATGGACAATTTTTGGGTGGGGTTTAATTAGTGTGGTTGAAGGGGAGTGATTGTATATTTTATTCATATTTGGAATACCTGTTTTTTTTATTTGTTTTTTTGTTTTGTATAGTTATTGGGAGTTGGCTTTGTGTGTGGTTGGAGATTATGTGCTGTCAAGCACTACTCCACCTTAGAGCACTGGGGCCTCCACACCTTCAATTGTCCCCCACTGCCGGCTGACATTTATAATCCCTGCTGGGCCCTTGGGGATCATGAGTAGGAGGAGGTGTAGGGGAGGGGTCATGGACCTGAGAGAGGAGAGGACTGGATTGGCTGGATTGGGGTAGTGGGGACAAGAAGATGTCCTGGGGTGAAATGGAGCCTGGAGAGGGGTTCTCCCTGTCTGGTCTCCATACCTAAGGCCTCCACCTTGAATGGGCAGGTTCCACAGTAGGCCTCAGAATCTCATCCAACTTAGGCAGTGTTGTGCAATGCCAGGTCCATTAAGAACAAGATGGCGATGCTCACCGATGATGTCAGGTCATCTGACCTGGCATGCATCACCAAGACCTGGCTGGACGCTAATGCTTTCCCAATTCTTGAGGCAGTGGAGCCAGCTTAATTCTCAGTGATACAGTGCCCATGATAGTATCATAGTGTTGGGGGTGTTGCTATTTGTTTTTGATCAGAGTTGGTCCTGGTAGATGTGTCAGTGGGTGAGACCTGATCCTTTGAGTGTATCTTGGGTGCAGGTGTGGGGTGCAAAATTCTTCTCATCTACCATCCACCCAGGGATGGGAAGCAATTTTTGCAAGAAGTCACGGACTCCATTGTCGACACAGTGTTGGAGTCCCCCAGAGTGATGGTGCTGGGTGACTTCAATGCCTAGATCGATGATGAACTCTCACATTTTGAGCAAGACTTCCTCTAGCAGATGATTTTGCTGGGCTTCACACAGGTGATTTTCTCTGTGACCTATAACTCGGGTCACTCATTGGACCTGGTCTTCCTACTGAGTTTGGAAAGTGTCGATCTGGTGGTGGAACTGATCAGATGGTTTGACTATTGCATTCAACTTCCAGGCACCCCCCAATAGGTCTGCCCCTTTGGAAATGGCCCGGTACCACCCATCAAATGGTGTGACCCAAAATGGCCTTATGTGGCAATCTCAGATGTCATGAAGATAGTCCAGAATATGTGGCCAACCTACTGTAGTTTGGACCCAGGCCCAATCCGCCTCCTTGTGGGGTGTGTTGAGGTAATTAGTCCGGTCCTGGCTGAGATAGTCCAGTCTTTGTTAGAGACTGGGAAGTTTTCTGACTCCCTGAAGGAGGTGGTGGTGACACCCCTCCTTAAGAAATCTTCTGTCGACCCGGACTGTCTCACCAACCACAGGCCAGTCTCCAACCTTCCCTTTGTGGGTAAGGTTGTTGAGAAGGCAGTCGCACTGCAGCTGGATGACCATCTTGCCATCCATGACATCTATGATCCCTTCCAGTCAGGACTTAGGAAAAGGCCTAGTACTGAGACTGCCCTTGTTTGGGTGCTCAATGATCTCCACATAGCAAGAGATCAGAGGAGTCATGCCATTTTGGTCCTCCTTGATCTCTCTGTGGCATTTGATACTGTGGATCATGGTATATTGCTAGAGCATCTGTGGCCAATCTGTGGACTGTCAGGTACAGTCCTCAGATGGATCCGTTCCTTCCTCAAAGGGGAGATCTCAGAGAGTAGTGTCTGGGATTTATCAATCTGATGCTTTCTCCCTGCCATGTGGGGTCCTGCAGGGCTATGTGCTGTCACCAATGTTGTTCTTGTTGTACATGTTGCCACTGGGGGACATTGTAAGGTGGTACTGCTATGCAGATGACAATCAGCTGTACATGTCATTTTCATCTGAACAAGATGTAGTGGTCTCTGTATTTAACAACTGATTATCCAAGATTCAAGACTGGATGAGTGTCAACTGGTTAAAGCTGAATCCTGACATGACTGAGATTTTGATTTTGGACCCAGGTTGTTAGGATCGGGGAGACAGCTGTGCAGGCCTCCGGCCTTGTGCTCGGGGGCTGACAACTGAGGGTATGTGAACAGATGCAGAGTCTGGGCATTATTTTTGATGAGGGATTGACCCTGAAGTCTCAGGTGTCATCCATCATCAAGACCCCATTTTACCATCTGAGGAATCTAGCCAGGATTAAGCATCTGGTTCCTCCAGATTATCACCTGTCTTTGGTCCATGCATTTGTGACCTCCCATCTGGATTACTGTAATGCCCTGTACCTAGGGCTACTGGGGTTGATATCTGCCATTTGCAGCTGGTGCAGAATGCAGCAGCCAGGTTACTGACTGGGATCTCTTGATCTAGCCATATTACACCTGTGTTGTATGAACTGCACTGGCTGCCAGTTCAATGGCGACTCACCATCAAGGTCTGTCTACTGACCTATAAAGCCCTACATGTTCATGGACCAGGTTACCTGTAAGAGCTTCTTAGCCCCTACTGCCCCTCCCGACTGCTCCTCTCCACCAATGAGGGATTGCTAGAGATTCCCAGGGTCCAGCTTCAGACATCTGTGGCCCCAGTATATTTGCTTTTGTAGCCCCAACCCTGTGGAATTCTCTACATTGCTGGGTTCATGAATGCCAGGCCATGGAAAGCTTTAAATCAGCTCTGAAGATGCACTTATTTAACCTTGCATTTTTATGTTGTCTTGCACACGTGCAACAACATAATGTGGTAGCTTGGAATAGCAGGTTTTGGAGGTGCAGTCGTTTTGTGGCCAATGGCACCACTGCTTTTTTGGGCTGGACTCTGTGGCACAAATGAAATAGCACAGTGTCTATGACAGCAGTGCAAAAACATGCCACCAACTTGAAACAATTTCACTGCTGCAATGAGGGAGTGACCCATCACTGCAGGACATGTCTTTCCTGGTGTAACATTTCAATAAACATGGCAGACAGTGGCTGTCGCCATCCACCTTCACAGTCTGCAGGAAGCCAACTTAGGGGTGCCCAGTCCCCCTGTTGGCATATGTGCCCCCTTTACCATTTTTGTCAGCCAAGGGTGTGCCCAATCCCCCTCAGCATCATCCCCCCCAAACACAGATATGCTTGCCGACAGGGGGTCCAATCCCCCTGTTTGGCATTTTTAACCCCATCATGTCAACATTTTCTGCCCCCACCCCACCTGTGTGCCACTGGGGAGCCTACACCAGTGTGCCCAATAGCTGCTAAAAAAGAAAACGGTCCACGGTGATTATTGTTATTTATTTATTTTCTTTAGTAACCTGAAACAAAGAAAATGGTCCCTCACTGTTGGGTGCCCTCCACCAACCCGCACCCACCCTCTGAGCACCTGACCTCTCCACACACCCCCATATCACATACATATCTTAGGAGCCTGGTATGACACTCATCGGTGGTGCGGGAACACGCTGCACTCTTCAAAGCCGACTGTGATCTGAAAAAATGCCAGGAAGCTGTATAATAGCATAAGTGGAGGGTTTTCAACTTAGGTGACTATCTCAGCTATTTTCACAACTTTTAGCTCCAAATTTTCAACATGGGGTTCTTGGGACTCCACCTCATGAACTCAGTCACTGTCATTTCGTTATTCATTCCAAAAGGTGATTTCACGGTCAATGTGCAGAATCACCATTTGGAACCGATTAACTAAATGTCAGTGTCAGTCTTTGAGGTGGGCTCTCAAAAAGCCTATGTTGCTATTTAGTGGAAAAATTCCAAAAAATGACTGTTACAAGTGTGCATTGCACAGTTTCTATGCACACTCATAACTTTGAGAATTTTTTAATATTTTCACTCCAGATATTCAGCATTGCCAATTTTTCACACCTCCTTATGAACAGTGCAGCTGTCATTTTTCACATCCTGCCCAAAATGTGTTTTCACACATGTGGTGCACAATGGTGCAGTCATTGTGGGAAATCAACATTCAGGACAGATTCAGAAAATCACAGTGACACTGTGCATAAGTGGAGGTCCCCAATTGCCTATGTTGAAAATTTGGGGATAAAATTCCAAAAAATTACTGTTTATGAGCATGCTTTGTGCAGTTTCCATGCACGCTCGTAACTTTGAGAACATTTTAATATTTTCACTCCAGATTTTCAACATTGCTATTTTCTCACATCTACTTATGAACAGTGCAGCTGTCATTTTTCACATCTTTCCCAAAATCTGTTTTCGCACCTGTGGTGCACAATGGCATGGTCACTATAAGGAATCAATGTTCAGGACAAATTAAGAAAATTACAGTGACACTGTTCATGAGCAGAGGTCCTACAATGCCTATGTTGAAAATCTGGTGATGAAATTCCACACAATGACTGTGTTACAAGCATGCATTGTGCAGTTCCACGCATGCTCGTAACTTTGAGAATATTTAATATTTTCACTCCAGATTTTCAACATTGCCATTTCTTCACACCTCCTTATGAACAGTACTGCTGTCATTTTTCACATCCTTCCTGAAATGTGGTTTTGCACATCTGGCACAGAATGGAGCGGTCACTGTGGGACATCAACGTTCAGGACAGATTAACAAAATCACAGTGCCACTGTTCATGAGCAGAGGTCCCAAATTCTTTCATGAGATGGGGTAAAAAAAAAACATGCTGAAAATTTGGAGTGCAAATACCAACAAATTCCCAGGGCATTAGGGTTCCTCACCATAGCATCCCACCCTGTAGAGACTGACTGGCATCAGGGTTGTGACTTTGGATTGTTGACTGTAATGCTCATGCCATTCCACCCCCTCACCCACCCTGCAGCCACTGACAGGCATCAAGGTGTGCCTTGGACTCTTTGGACCCTATGTTCACCCCATTCTCCTATACTGCACCCATCTCAATGTAATTCCATATGGAATGGGGTGAGCATAAGACCCAAGGACCCCAAGGCACAATGTGATACTTGTCGGAGTCTGCAGAGTAGGGTGAGGTGAAATGGCATGAGCATTATGGCAGACAACCCAAAGGCACACCTCAATGCCTGACAGTCTTTGCAGGTTGGTGTGGGGTTGGTGTCACTTCCATACTTCACTGCCATTCCTATTATGCATCTCTCTAACTCCTGCACTACCAAAGCCAATGTCAGCAAGACAACTTTCGACATTGATAAATGCTTGTTCATTAATAGATTTTATCTGATGTTACTGGCTTGTGACTCAGTTTTAAACACTTATGGTTTTAATATTTTATAAATGTATCTAATATTGTTAAAGTACTTTGGTATTTGAATTACACTTTATAAATAAAGATTATTATTATTTTTATTATTATTATTAATCTCCCTAGGGGTTCGGGGTTGGGATGAACATCCCTACATACTAACAGAAATAGAATGCCGTAATAATGTAGTATGTTCAAAAGGAAATGGGTTGTGTGTATGCATTTAGACAAGGTTGTAGGGCTTGGAGTATGTACTATATAGATATTTAGAGTATTAATGATGTGTGAGCATTTTATGAATGTGTAAGTTTAGTGGTATGTATGGCATGTGATCTATGATTAGGTTGTGTATTGTATGTGAGTAAAGTGTAGATATACATGATAGTTTTAATGGGTAGCTAATTTATTTTATTTAAACAGCGGTTCTGGTCTTGAGTTTGCTTTGGGTGTTTTGTTTTAATTTCAGTAGGCACAGAAATGTGTATCAGGCTTGGTCTTGAACCCCCAGGTTTAGATACTCCTTACTGTAGCTCTATGATCTGTGCCCCTTTCAAGACTCCTCCCATCAAGAGCTGCCTATTGTAGTACACAGAGATGGGAATTGAGAGTAGGGTAGGTGGTTAGCAGCTAGTTATAGGTAGGTATTAATGAGTGGGGTATTATTAGGATGGTTAGGGCCAGGAGATGTCTTGGGGTGAAAAGAGGACCTAGAGAAAGGTGAGATGTGTTTGGTTCCCATACCCAGGGATCTCACCAGACTGAGTGGGCAGGTAATCAGTGGGCTGACAGCTTCACTCCACTCCCTTCAGGTGGTACTTTGCTATTTGATATCAATGAGGAACAAGACTGCCATAATGGTAGATTTAATTTCAGGTTCCTTGGTCAAACTGGCTTGCATCACAGAGACCTGGCTGAGTGTCAACACCAGGCCAGTTTTGGAAACAGTGGTCCTAGCTGCAAATTTCATGGTACACTGCCACAGAGGGCTCATGGGTGTGGGGGGGGTGCTATCTGTTTTAGATCCAAATTGAACTTCATAGTAAATCCAGTGGGAAACCCCTCATTGTTTCAATGTGTGTCATGGCACGAGGGTCTTAGTACAGGTTGCAGGATCCTCCTAGTGTACCATCCCCTGGGACGTGGGGGGGGGATTTTCTGTGGGAAATCCCAGACTTCTTTGCTAAAAGGGTCATAGTGTCATCCAGATGGATTATTCTGAGTGATTTCAATGCCTGGGTTGATGATGAATGCTTGCATTTTTGAAGGGATTTCCTTCAGCTGATGGAATCATTGGGCATTAAACATATTATTTCTGCGACCCATCAACATGGACACACCTTGGAATTGGTTTTCTCCCTAGGGCTCGAAGTGAATAACCTTGAGATTGACATGGTCAGTTGTAGGATAATTGCACAGTGAAGATAATCCTTTGGGGCCTCCCCAGTAGTCCTTCCCCTTTGGAGATGGTTCAGTACCACCTTTAAGGGGGATTTGGGACAAAAGGACTGCTGACAATACTGAACAATTCAGGTGTCAGCTTGTGAGAAGGGATTGAAGAATGTGGTATTAAAGTATAATAGGGTTGTTGCCAAGGCCTTCAACTCCACAGCATATCTGTGTACCACCCCGGGTCTCACACTTAGGTTCCCAATTGTTTGATGGGGAGCTTATGGAGTTGGAAACTAAGAGTAAGAAGTTAGAGCACTTTTAGAGGAAATTCAGGACCCAGTACAAACTGGTTTTTATATGCATTACAATGAATCTCAAAGGGAAATCTCCTGTAAGAAGGCAGAATTTTTGTCCAGGGGGACTGCTGTTGGGAGGAATCAGTCGGCTCAGCTTTTCCATGCTACTGACAGGTTATTAAATCCAGCTTCTCTACAGCCAGTAAGAGTGGTTGCAGCAGCTAAGTGCAAAATGTTTGCTCAATTTTTCTCAAAGTATCCTCTGTTAGGGTCGGACGAGATCTGTCCAAGTGGGCTGACACAACCAGGCGGAGCTGACTTGAACATCATGGTTGAACTCAGCAGTCCTGAACAGAGTTTCAGCTGATTTTGATGGAAGAGGTCTTTTAAGTGGTCTCACAGCTGCAGACCACTTATTGTGAACTAGACCCAGGTCCTACTTATCTACTAGTGAGCTGTGTGGGGTATCTGGAATTGGTTTTCACTGGCATTGGCCAGTGCTCCTTGTCGGAGGATGCACTGGTTCAGCCCCTTCTAAAGAAATCAGCTTTGGACTAGGATATTATAATAAATTACCATGTTGTTTCTAATCTACATTTTCCAGGTAAGGTTATTGAGAAGGTTATGGAACTATAGATTGAGACACATCTCATAGTTTATTGCATCTATAAGCCCCTCCAATCTGGTTTTAGATCTAGGTATTGCACTGAAACAGCACTGGTCTGGATACAGAATGACCTTCTCAGGGTTAGGGATAGAGGTGAATGGTCAGTTCTTGTTCTCCTCAAGCTGTCCTCAGAATTTCACACTGTAAATCATGGGCTTCTGTTTGATTGTCTGCATGAGTACATAGGACTCACTGGCACTGTCTTCTGCTGGTTTGAGTCCTAGGTCAGGGATAGGACACAAACGGTGGTGATGGGAACTTTCTCATAGTCCCCTATGCCCCTGCTCAGTGGCATGCCCCAAGGTTTGGTACTATAATCTATGTTGTTTGTAGTATACATGCTACCCCTGGGGAGATCATTTGAGAAAACACTCTGGGTTTCCAATGTTATGCAGGCAATACCGAGTTATATCTATCCTTTGTACCCGCAATGCCTGATGCTTTTGAGGTGCTGAATTTGTGCCTGTCTGAGATTCAGAAATGATGGAACTTCATTGGATGACACTTAATCTGGACAAGATCAAGGTACTAGCGATTGAGCTAGGTTGGATGGGGGGCAGAAGTAGTCATGGAAGAGAAGAAGCTTCTGCTCAGAGCACCCAGGCTGTTGGCTTCTGCAAAGGTAAAAAATCTAGGAGTCATTTTTGATGATCAGTTGACATGGAAGGTGCACATGTCAGCTGTAGTTAGGAGTGGCTTTTACCATTTTAGGAACATCAGTGGGATTAAGACCCTAATCCCTCCTGAACACCTGCTGATACTGGTGCATGCATTCGTGATATCTAGCCTGAATTACTGTAATGTGCTCTACCCTACGGTTAGTGGATATACCCTATGACACTTGCAGCTGGTGCAGAATGCAGTGTCCAGGTTACTGACTGGTCTTTTGTGGTCTTATCATGTGACTCTGGTCTTGTGTGATCTGCACTGACCACCTGTGAACAGGCAAGTTACCTCCAAGGTTGGTTTGCTAACCTACACAGCCCTACAAGAGTTTGTCCCTGACTACCTGGAAGAGGTTCTATATCCTTTGCAGTCCTTGTGCTCCCCTCATTCACTCTTCCTTTGAGTGTTCCTAATGATCCCAGGGGCCCTGTTTAAATCTTCTGGTGATCACATGTTTGAAGTGGCTGGTCCTGCATTATAGAACACCTCATCTAGGGTACTGAGGGAGGCCCCCTTGGTGGAGGCCTTTAAAAGGGGGTTAAAGACCTATTTGTTCAGGTAGGCCTTGTGACTAAAATAAGTTACTGAGCATTCCCCATGCTTCAGTTACTATTCTAATTTTAACTGTAGTGCTAGCATCTGTATTTCCATTTGTTTATTTTAAGTGGTTTATTTTATTTATTGTACTGGTTTTTATTGCCTGCCTGTTCCTGCACATCACCCTGGGCAATCAGGAAAAGGAGTCTTAAAAAATAAATTTTCTACTACTACTCCTCATACACCGTATAACAGATTGGGCTTAACTTTTCAGGGTATAAAGAGAGTGCCAAAATCCACAATCCCCATAACTGTCAACCTAATCCAATTGTCTGCTGTTTTTGCTACAAACTTCATGGGATCCTGCATTTAAAAAAATGATTGCTTTGTGGTGTGTGTGTGTGTGTGTGTGTGTGTGTGTGTGTGTGTGTGTGTTAGGGAGTTGAACTCCTGCAGCTCAAACTACAAAACATTGCATTATACAGTCAGTCAATCAATCAATCAATCAATCAACAATCAATCAGTTTGATTGGTAAGTGAATTGAAGAGTAACTCTTATCATTGCAACTATCATTTACCACCCTGTACATGCTTCTAGTAATTGTTCTAATAATTTGGGTTTCTAATCATGCTTTGTCCATGTGCAGTGTGTCATAATTCTTAAATAAGGTTTCATTGTGTGCAGAATAATCCCTGCTATTGTGTAGGTTTCTGTTTTCTTAATGAAACATTAATTGATAATGCATCTCTAGGTACAGTATACCAACACGGAGACATACTGTACAGGTTTTTGTTGAATTAAGATATATCTCCTCACAACAGAAACAAACACAATTGTGTCTGTACTGGAAGTCAGTGCAAACAAAAGAAGAGTTCCAGGATGCCTGCTTCCCATATTTATGAGAAAATCTTGTTTACTTGATGTGACAGCTCAGTGACTACAGCAATACTCAATCTGAATGGAAGTCTCATCTCCTATAATGTATGTTTTATATATATATATATATATATATATATATATATATATATATATATATATATATATTACTTATTCTTAATGATGGAAGGTGATGTTATCATGGTTCTGTGAAACTTCTTTCTGTGGTGAAGTAAGGGTGCATTGATGCCAAATTTGCATTCCATTAACAAGTGAAAATTTGGTACATTTACCATGGCCAAAGCTGGTCCAAAGAAACACAGTTTCTCTTCAGCCTTTTGGTACTTCAATATCCTGTCACATCATTTTCTACAAGTAGCACAGACTAAGCAAGTGTAAGATTCTGGAAAGCCACATGACTTACAGCAGCCAATTAGAAATACTGTGGCCAAGAACTCTGAGTGCCACACACATTCCAGTGCCATTTTCAGCTCTCTGTAGTTGAAAAAGGACCTGGTTCATTACAGCAGTTAATTTCTCCTCTAAAAGAGCAATTTCTGATCAGAAAAAATAATTTATGATAAGAAATTCATGCTTTTCTGCCTCTACAGTGGTAGCACTAGCACTTACAATGCCAATGATCTGGGTTCAGAAGCAAACTCGGGATGTCAGAAGGCTAGCCAGATGTAGGAGGATTGAGTGTCCATAGGACTTCTGTCCTCCTAAAGGAAGAGGCAGTTAGAGCCCAGTGCTTGCCTGGTACCTAGCAGAAGCTGGGGAAAGACAGCCCTGGTTAGTAAACTGGGGGTGGGTGGCAGATGTCAATGCAAATTATGTTGGAGTGTATGGCATGGGCTATGACATCATTGCATGCCATGTTCTCTGGGAGCTAGTTTGGGAGGAAAAACTGGAAGGGGGGGTGCAAAGTGCCCACGGACCCCACACTTGACCAGTAGGGCACACCAGCAGGAATGGACCCAGATCACGGCAGGGGTTTAGGAACCCTGCTGACCTCACGGGGGGGGGGGCAAGCCCTGGAGAAAAATGGCTGGTGGTAAGTCCCGGTGGATGTCAGGGTGGCAGGGCTGAGGTGCTAGGCAGATGTGGCTGTTTAGGAGAACCAGAAAAATAATAAGGAACATTTTTTTTTATTAAATCAGAAAATCATGCAAATTATTCTAGTTAGCTGATTAACAGAACTGAAATTTAATTTCAGGCAGGCAGCTCAGTGAGACTCTTGCTGCTAAAAAGAGAGGGAGAGAGTGTACACTGTGTCATATTTTTTCAGCTGCTGGCCTGCCTTCAGCAGGTTAAGAGAACTGGGCAGTGACTTCACTTGTGCTGACAATGGAAATGGAAAAATTCTCTAAGTTTTGTTTGACAAAAACAGTTATTTTACTAACTGTTGCTACAGGCATGGCACAGAAATCCATCTTTATTTTGTTTGTTATTTATTTATTTTTGTGCCTGATGGACAACTGAGTGAAAAGTTAAGAAAAACAACAGTTGGTGAATGGGATATAAGGGGGAGGAAAGGAGGTGGGAAGGGTTCCACAATGTCAGCCCTAGCAAGAACTAATTGCATTGGTGGTGGTGAAGGAGTCAGATATGGGCAGGGTGGTAGAAAGACTCTTAGTGGTGGTACGGCTGAATAGAGGACCGGGGCTGGAGTGTGACCAATGAAATTATGGTTCATTAGTTCACAGAAGTTCATTGGTTCTTGTCCCACTGCAAGTAGCCTTCCTAAATGAACATCCAGTGCATCTGGTGATGAAACCATTCAGAGAAAACCAGAAGCACACCAGTGTCCTTCTGTTCCTCCTTTCAGTGTTTCAGGTCCCCCTACCTGACATATAAGGGACCCACCGTGATTTGTAAAGGGAAGTCCTCTCCCATTCATCTTGTATTTTACTATTTAACCTGAAACAGCTAGACATTAGTGTACACACACACACACACACAAAATGCCCTCCCCTTTCATTTTTTAGTCTATCTATTTATCTATCTACAGTATCTATCTATCTATCTATCTATCTATCTATCTATCTATCTATCTATTTGCTGCTTGTGTATGGGTAATGATTTATTTCCTTTTTTTTCTCAATAGTCTCTGATCCATTCCCACCTCAAGGCCCTAACCCAAGGTTTTGCCTCTTGGCCTGTTTCTTGCTTCTGTGTGCTCTTGCTCCTGCTCCTGCTCCACTCCACCTCTCATAGACACACTCCTCTTCCAAGAATCAGAGTGGCACCAAACAAGCATGTGCGAAGCATATATTCAGGACTTTATGTACGCACACTCTAAGTAAATGGTATCTATAACCTAATCCAGAAGATTGGAGCACATAGGCAAAACTGGAACATTTAACTTCATTTTATTGTTTGTTCATTTTAAAGTAATCCTTAATATGATGTGAAAAAGATTGAAATAAACAAAATGACTGGCTTACAATAGGATGTCTAGGTTAACAGCAGTTCTGCAATAAAATATGTGCATTTACATTTTTGTATGTAATAACATGTAGACATTGCTGGTCAATGTTCAGGTTGCAGCTATTACTCTAGCTGATGCTACATACACTGCTGTAGTACTGAATGCCTTCAACAAACCATCAGTTCAGACTGTCACAAAACAAAATTACTGATGCTCAAGATCAAAGGAAGAGGTGGTGAAAAAAATCACACAGAACCAAAGGTCATTGAAACCATTTGCTTGGCACTGAGGAATAACTGATTCAAGTGGAACCAGTGCTGAATGTTGTTGGAGGCCAGCTGAAGCGTGGCCATCAGATCAGAGAAGGAGGAACCAGAGGCAAATAGAACAGTATAATTGATGTACATGTGGATGGACACAGAGGAGCAGGCAGTGGGGAGATTGTTCAGGAAGACCAAAATCAGTACTTGGCAAATAATGGAGCCTTGTGGGACACCAGTGCTGATAGAGAGCAGAGGAGATAAGAAATCACCAATTCTAACAGACTGGGACTTACCCTTGAGATAGGAGTGGAACCCTGCTGCCTTAAAATTGCTGAGGAGAAGGGAGTGAGCTACAGTGTCAAAGGCTTTGACCAAGCTGGCAAAGATGGTGGAGATGATAAGGCCCTGATCCATGCCTGAGACAATGGAGTCAGTAAGCCAGAAGAAGGGAGAGGAGGTTGAGTGGAAGTTAAAGCCAGACTGGAAAAGGGTGAAAAAAGATTAAGAGTCTAGAAAGGGGAGAACTGGGACAGCAAAGGTGTTCTAGCAGTTTGGCTAGAGTGTGAAACAGGGAGATAGGGTGGTAGTTGCCAGGAAAGGAGGAGTCATCTCCTTTGGGAAGGGGTATGACAGTTGCAGTTGTTGCCAGGAGTTAGGTATGTAATGGAAGCAAGAGTGAAAGAGAGGTTGAAAAGGGAGGAGAGGTAAAACAATGACAGGGGTGGAGAGATGGAGGAGTTTGGGATCAGGTCCATCAGGGATCTTGCCCTAGAGAGGGTTAAGAGCCAAGAGAGCATTGAGGGAGGTAGCAGGAGTGATAGGAGAGAAGGAAATTAGGGGGGTATGAGTGGTAGGATGAGGGTAGGTGGTAGGTGGAAGAACAGAGAGGAAGGAGAGAAGGAAGAAGGCACAGGAGGCAAAGAGGAGCACGTCAATTTGCTCCTGTCAAATCGTCTCCCGACAACTCGCTTTCGACTGTTCATCCCTGTTAAATTCGCTCCCTGTTTCACTTGCTCTGCATCATTTAGCTCTTGCTCCAATTACAATTTACAATAAAAAAATAGCATTTTCTGCATAAAATGTTAGAACAGTTCCCACTTTCCATTTGCATTTTCAGAATTCAGCAGAAACAATTACCATTCATCTCCCGCTCCCATTTGCATAGCTTCCACTTTTCATTTCCATTTTTGGAATTCAGCAGAAACAATTACCATTCAACTCCTACTCCCATTGCACCAGCATTAACTTTTCAGCATTTTCTGCGTAAACCATTTGCATAGCTCCCACTTTTCATTCACTTTTCAACAGAAACAATTACCAAAGACTTTGAATTAGCTCCCACTCCCAATACATTACAAAATAGATAAAGAAAAAAATAATGAATAAGTCATTAACTGTTCCTCGGTGATCGCTTCCTATATGGGCGTGGCATATTAACGTCACTGGTCGTGTAACCATGGTAACAAGGTAAGTAAGTTCAGTGTGGGAGCTGCATTCTCAATTGCTAAAAACATCATCTTTATTGAAAGTAAATGTTAAAAACTAGAAATGTCAAGTGTCTGGTGTTTAAAACTGAAAATAGTGCGGTTTGATACTGGAAACAGTGAGCAACCCCCCTAAGGAATTCCTCTGTCGAGTGTTCTGTGCACTTTGCAAGCACCAACTCCAACTGTGCAGCATTGTCCTTATAAAGTCTCTTTTTCTCACTTTGGGCATTGCCGGCAATAATCTGCTCAATCTCAGCATCTCGTTTTCATTGTATCCCCTATAGTCCTTCAATAAACTTACATATTGTTGGGTGGTTCATACATAGAATCGACTGCATACCTCTACAGAAAGCCTCAACTGAATTATTTGTTTTTTCCCTTTTCTTAGCAACGGTGTCACTATGATTCCATAGAGTTATTGCTTAGTGTGACTGTCTGTGCCCAGTGCCATGTCTATTCCTCTGCCCAATCAAGGTGTCTTCAAAGTGGTCAATAATCAGTTCTAATTAAGGAAGAAATACATTAAATGCTTTGTCAGTGATTTCCTCGAACCATGAGACAACCTGGTCGGGCAGAAGCAAGTGATGGCAGGTAGCGACACAGCAAACTGAATTCGCTATCCTGCTAGTACTTTTGCCCCAGTCCTTCGGCTTGTATCTTTCTATATATACATTTGGCAAAATAAAAAAGTACCTGGCTTGCTGTGCATTGGGGAAAATATTACTGAATGACTGAATTGTGGACTTTTCAAAAGATGTCATGATGACAGCTGGGTCTAGACGAGGATTGATAACTTTTAGTGAACTCAGTACCCTTTTGTAATGCTACCTTCTCTTCCCTGGCAGCAGTACAAATATGGCTGGAAGCAAACACCCAAAACATTCACCAATAATGACAAACATGTGATAAAATGGGGGGGGGGCAATGCTGAAGGTGCCATCAGCAAACCTCTTTTTGCATTGTTCTAATTACTGCAAATTGGCTTCTGTACCAAGCACAAGTATTCTGTCATTGCCCAGACCACTATTGTACAATAGAAAGTTAACTTCACAGCCCTGGCTACTTTTAAAGGTGGTGTAATATTCAGGTAATGAGAGTGATGTTAAATTGCAGGAGTTAGAAGGGGCACCATGCACACATACATGCTGTATTGTTCTTTCTATGTTCTTTTCCACCAATGTACCCTGTGCCAACAATGAAACTTGCTCCTTTGAATGCAGCAGCACTTGTGCTGTTGTGTCCTGAGTACTTGTTGCTCATTCCTTGGCAGCATTTAAAGCCTCTGCCTGCTCTACTACCACTGGGTCTGGAGCATGGGATTGCTGACTAAAAGTAGCAATTATGTCTGGGTCATCATAACTTTTGGTATGTACTCTCGTGTTGCAGATTTTGTCTTTTTTGACACATTTATGGTGAGTATAAATGTAATTTTGCTCATCTACTAGCTTCTTCTTTTTATGCTCTGACAGCACAAACTTCCCTGCCATTTTCATATGTGACTGTTTGTATGAGGTTGAGGTTGCTTTTTTTTTATAAATTCTACTGAATGCTAATTGGTTGTGACTGACACAGGTATGCAAGAGGAGTAGTGGTAGTAACTAGGTAGTTAATGCTGAACAGTTAATGATGTTGCAATGTGAGTGAGAGCAAAATGCACAGACGATCACAGGTTAATGGTATACTGGCAATGGTACTGATTTCTGCTCAATTTTGCAGTAACTAACTAGTAACTAACTGTGTAACTAACTGAGTTCAATCAATGGGAGTAGGACCTGTAGCAGTAGTGGGAGCCAAATGACACAGTGCGAGAGTGTCAGGAGTGAGTTGCCAAGGGAGCTAATCATAAGGGAGCCAGTTGACATGGAGAGAATTGTCAGGTGTGAATTGTCATAGACCCTTGGTAAAGAATGAGTAGAAATCTGAAGCAACAGAGAGGGTGTCTGAAATGGGGATCTTACCTACCATGAGGACTGGAAGGGGAGATGACAGGGTTGGGGAGAACAAGAGGGTGTGGATGACCTACCAGAACTTACAGGGATGGTTAATGTTGTTCTGGAAGGTGGTGGCAAAGTACTTGGCCTTAGCAAGCCTAGTGGCTCTGGTACAGGCATTTCAAAGGGTTTAGTATCTGGTTAAGTCTGCAGAGGAGCCAGAGGACTTATAAGTCTTCCAGGCAAGGTCATGTGCATGTAGGCAGGCCAGTAGTCTGGCCAAGATCAAAGGGAGATAGGAACCAGAGACCCTGTTTCACTTGAGAGCAGCATGCAGATCCCAGATAGACATGAATTTCATGTTAAAATAGTTGAGGGCAGACCTGATATTATTGGCAGAAGAAATTAGTGATCAGTTGGTAGCCACCAAGTCAGCATGAAGGGAGGACATGTCCAACAACTGGAAAGACTGGATCTGAAGGAATTTGGGGAGGACCTTGGGATGGTGTATTTTGCGCACACAGCAGACCAGATGGTGGTCACTGAGGTTGTCAGGGAGGGGTGCCAGCATCTGTGATGTGGTGGGGGTGAAAGGTAAGAACCCCATCCAGCAAGGAGTGATTGGAGGATTTATAACTGAGAGGGGTAGGGTCAGATATCAGTTGAGTGAGTTGAAGGGACTTGATGTACTGGCAGAATTTAGTTTGAGAAGTGGAGAGCCAGTTTATGTTAAAGTGCTCGAGGATGAGTAGCTCACCAGAAGCAACATGAGTGGAGATATTGGTAATGAGTTCAGTGACAGATGGAGGGGGATAGACCAGGGCAGAAATAGACATCAGTCACAAAGATAGGGACTGAGAAAGAGAGAGAGAGAGAGTTCGAGGAGGGGTAATTTATAAGCAGAGGGGGTAGAGACTGACAGAACAGAAATGAACTGAATAGTATTGGAGAGGTAGATTGCAACTCCAACACCTCTCTTAGCGTGAGCCATCCAGGTTAGCGTGCACCCATTAATGGTGACAGCAGTATTTGGGATCTTGGGCAATAGTCAAGATTCAGAGAAAACTAAAACATCAAGATGAAGATTAACCATGAGTGTTTGCAGCTGGTCAGTCTTTGGGAGGAAGCTTTGGACATGTATGTGAGTCACTCTCAGCCCTTTGGGGAGACAAGTGGGAGCGGAGTGAGCAGGGCTGGGATTGGGCTCAGTATCACCTGCCACTAACAGCAGCAGTGAGATAAGGAGCTTAACATAGACAGAGATACATTTACATGGCGAGGGGGGGGTTTGAGGGGCTGGAGGGAAGAAAAGATCTGAGCAATTCAAGGTGGAGGCAAGAGGAAGGGAGGAAGGAACAGTGAGGAGCCAGTGGGTATGGAGAGAGAAGGAAGACAGGAGGAGAGAAGGGTGGAAGAGGGGAAGGGGGAGAAGGAGCAGAAGGGAAAATGGTAGGAGGGAGGGAAGTTAGGATAAACATGAGGGAAGGAAAGGAGAGAAAGGGAGATTAGGAACATATTAGGAAGACAGAAGGTCACGGAAATTATGACATGTAAAGAAAAGTAAGCTGGACTGGTGGTACTGAGGGTTGAGGCACTGGATGCCACACCTCACACCCACTAGTGACCCATGTTTGGCAGTGAATGCAGGCTGCCTGGGGTTGTCACGGGAGGAGAAGAATCAAGCATCCTAAGGACTGCTCTCCTTAGGGGTGCAATCAGTGGTCAGTGCATGCATGACCCCTAATGGAGGCTGGGGGTGGCACACCGACACTGCTGACTTGGAGCCTGAGGTGGGGCAGACAACTCACGGGATACACACTGGAATGTGCGCTCTACTGACACCAGCATCATTGCATGCTCCTCCTCTGAGGGGGTGCACATGGAAGGAAAAGAAGCTCCCTGCTGTATGATGGAGGGTGCCTTGCAGGTCCCACCCCCAAATAGCCACGGCACTGGCCATAGTGAATCCAGTCTTCAGCAGGGTTTGAGAAGCCCCACCAGCTCCACTGGGGGGAGTAAGCCCTGGGGGTATCGGTCAGCTGGTGGACATTGGGGGATGGGACTGGGGGCTCCCTCCTGATCTAGGGCCATGAGAGCAAGGAGCATAAAGTAATAGCTAAAAAAAAAATTAAAAAAGGTGCAGGGGAAAAGAGCTAAATAGAGAGAGAAGTTTTGTTGGGGATTAAGGGGGGAGACGGGTTTACCTGAAAGGGAGGGAAATCAAAGCTGGCCAAAAAATGTTTTTAATTTTTATTTATTAGAAATATTGGATTACAATAACCTTTGAGCTAAAAGCTCATTTACAAAGGTTCCTTGTCAGTACAGAAAAGAGTAGTGGTTACAGAAATAAATAATACAACAGAATGGTTTTTATACACAAGTAGACAACAGAAAGACAATGCTAGATTTTGGTTAGCTACGGTCCAGAGGAGTAAAAATGATACAAACATGTTGAGACAATTTTTGTCATAAGTGTTGCAGGTTGAGAAAAAGAAAGGTTTTTTTATGTCTAGGAAAGTGGGTCAGTAATCTGTATCAGCTGAAAAAGGACTGGACAAGAAGGGGAGGAATAGAAGAATGTGGGCGTGTGTACAAGGAGGAATAGAAGGGTGGGGGCATGTATTCAAGGGGCAATGAGAGTAACTAACAGAGAAAGAATGGGTTGAGGAGAGGAGGAGGAAGAGGTAGGGGTGGCTTTTGTTACATAGCATCAAGCAGGGTGGATCGAGGGGAAGGAGAGGAAGACCAAAAGGGGGGATATCTATGGGGGGGTAGAAGAGAGAATATGGGCTGTGGGTTTTAGATAGAGAGATATGGGGCATATATTGTATTCACTTAGGTCATAGATTAATAGATAGATAGATAGAAGTGGCCGCTGCCTGCCGAGCATGGAGCTCCCTCCTAGACTGTACTCGGTGGTGCTAGCAGAGGTAATTTAAACAACCTCTACCAGCACCTTTGTGAGGGGGGTTAGCCCATCGACACGCTATGCACGTCGACTGCCCCACCCATCCACCCCAGGGTCGTCCCTTTTTTTATAGTCCCTGCCTGATGACATCACTTCCTGCTGTTTGAAATACTAAGTCCCCATTTTCCCTTTTTCAGGTTATACCTGCCAGCCACTAGAGGGACCCTTTGTTACTGCCTCTAGCTCTTCTATTCTCAGAAAGCCTCCACCCTGTTATACTTGGACCCCTCTAACTACCTATCCTCTTCCCTCCCAGCCCTCTTCCCTCTCCACCTCCATACCCGATCCTTAACTAGCCTATTCTTGGATCCCCTCTTTTCCACCCCCAAGCCCATGCTGGTTGACCACCTCTCTTGGATTCCTCCAACTACCTATCCCTCTTCCTGTCTTCCTTGACTACAGAGACTCTGCCCGCTCCCCCTCCCACACCTGACGCTGTACTAAATCCTGCCTGGACCTCCTGCCATCACCGCTGAGCCTTCATCGAGCAGCCACTAGGAGTCGCTATGACGCACCCCTTGTTTGGTCCCAAGCATACCCTGTGTCCTGGCCCCAGAACGTGGAGCACAGCTCTCACCTAGGTCCTGTGACCAACTGCCCTGAATTGGTCTTGAACCTGGTACCCTGGCCACCAGAGTCCATGTCACTACAACTATTCCAAAGTGGCATCCACACTTGCTGAGTGACACAAAACAACTTCAACCTACCACCCAGCTGCAACCACAAGCAATATGTTAGCCCTCTTACTACAATGCCTCCCTATCATCCTCACCCTGGCACCATTGTCTCACCAACCTAATACCCCCAGGCACAATGGCACCTGATCCTGCTATTGTTCTGGAGCTAATAACCACACCTACTCTAAATCATCTGCCCAGTCATCAACACCCTCCCCTGGTCCTCTCCCTACTACTTCCTCAGGCACCCACTGGAGGTTATCCTCCTCACTTTCACAGCCTGGAAAACCCTGCCCACCCTTGTGCCCAAAAGCACCCCTCCCCACGGCATACTTATTGAAAGCTCACCCTCTACCATCCCCTGGCCAGGGCTGTGGTTATACTACTACTCCTGACAGGCAATATTCATCTGAACCCTGGTCCAGCTCCCTCAAACCCTCCTACAGGGTCACCCGGGCTCTGCGTTGCATCTATGTATATATGCAGCCTGATGAAAAAATAGATTCCCTCCAACACTGGGTCACCTCGCATAGGCCAGATGTCATTGCGCTGGTGGAAACCTGGTTATCAAAATCCACTCCAGACTCGTTTGTCACTATTCCAGGGTACTCCCTCTACTGGGAGGATCGTGTAGATGGGGGGGGGTTGTGCGATATACACCAGGGACTCTCTCACTGGACTGACACTCCCTGCCCCTGTTCTCGCCCACAAGGCGCAGGCACTAACTCTCAAACTGACTCCCGACCCCTCCAGGGGTCCCCTCTCTCTCACTGCTGCCTACATTCCCCCTAAAAACCAAACTTTGGCACTGGCTGCGCTAACTGATTATCTTTCAACCCTACCTCACACAGCTGACCAAGTCCTTGTGGGTGACCTGAATGTTAACTGGCTCAGCTCATCCGCCGACACCACCTGTGACTCATCCTGCCATGAGCAGACATGTCCCAACTAGTCTCCCAACCCACCAGACTTAACACAAAGAAAGGTACCAGCACCCTGCTAGATGTGGTTATCACTAACCGCCCTCTACAAATCCATGATACCCAGGTCCTTCCGGACTCTATTAGTGACCACTCTCCTATCATTTTCCGCTGGGCCACCCCCACTCCCAAACCCACAGCTCATCCCACTCTACGTCGGCGCCTCAGACCAGGTGGACTAAAAGGCCTTAAGCTACATCTTGCCCAAATTAACTGGTATCCCTTACACCATGCCCCTGATATAGATTCCGCCCTTACCTTCATCACCCAAACCTTCAATAATGCCTGCAACGTTTTCGCTCCCATGACAGCAGTCTGCACCAAAGTTCGTAATGCCCCCTGGATTACCCTATCCCTGCTGCAACTGCTCAACACAGGGATAACCTGTGGCACCTGGCCTCTGAAACAGGCCGTGCTGCGGACAGACAGGCCTACAATGCCGCTAAAAACAAATGCACATGGGCCATCAGGAAAGCAAAAGCCGATCACTATCAGGCTGTGCTTACCTCCTCCTGGGGGAGTGCCAGAACGTTTTGGGACAACATTAAACAACTAAATGGGAGCGTGCGCTCTCCTCCCCCCTCACAGATCACCATTGAAGGCTCTATCTCTACTGACCCTGTCCACATAGCCAACTTCCTCAACACATCCTTCACAGACCTTAGTTCGGTCCTCCCCAGAGACTTCTTTGACCCTCCTTCAACCCTACCTGCCCCTGACTTTCAATATCCTAGCTTCCACTTATGCAGGGTGACTCCCCAGGAGGCTAGGCTACACCTGCTTCAAGCTCTAAAGAGCAATAAAATTGGCAGTGACTCCCTGGACCCCAGTATCCTCCGCCAGGTCCTGGATCAGGTCCTTGCCCCACTAACTACCCTGCTCAATAAGTCCTTCTGCCCGGGGCAATTCCCTACAGCCTGGAAAACAGCCACAGTCATGCCCATACGCAAAGGAGGTGACAGGTCCTCAGCCAGGAATTACCGGCCTATCTCCATCCTTCCACCCCTCTCCAAAGCCCTAGAAAAACTGGTGGCTACCCAAATCACAGATTACCTGACCAAATACAACATCCTCTGCCATGAACAACACAGATTCCGTGCAGGTCACAGTACCAACACTGCCCTTATTGAGTTCTCAAATTTTCTTCATTCCTCCCTGGACTCTGGCTCACTAGCGGGGGCAGTGTTTATTGACCTCTCAAAGGCTTTTGACACTGTCTCACACCCCCTCCTGTTGGATGCCCTCAACTGCACCGGCTTCGCCGTCAGCCCGGTCTCCTGGTGCTCCAGCTACTTGTCTGACCGCTCTCAGCATTCTAAAATTAATGGGACCCTCTCTAATACATGTCATATCTGATCCAGTGTCTCCCAGGGTTCCATCCTAGGTCCACTTCTCTTCTCACTATACCTCAATACCATGCCCAGAGCTTGCATGGGTAAAATCCTGCTGTACGCAGATGATGCCATCATCTTTGCCACCCACCGAAACCCCATCTCCCTTCAAGACACCTTGCAACTAGCCTTCAATGATGCTGAAGCCTGGTTCAAAGAGCACAGACTTGTAGTCAATCTAAAAAAAACAAAACCATGCTCTTTGCCCATTCCTAAAACAAATTCAGTAATTTCCCACTCCGCATCCTCCCTGGCTCTAAGCATCCTCTCAATCAAGTTCGCCTGTACAAGTACCTCGGGGTCTCCTTCGACTCTGCCCTCACTTTTCACGACCACATTGATACTCTAGCCTCAGCTACAAATACACGGCTAGGTATCCTTTATTGCTACAAGCACTGCCTCCCCCCGATGCCCTCCGACTAGCAGTCACCTCCTCAATCATGTCCCTTGTGGACTATGGCCTGCCTGTCTATGGTGCCGCGGACACGACCGCCCTCAATAAAATCTGACTCACCTTGAATAAGGCCTGTAGATTAATTACGGGAGCCACCAGATTAACCCATACCTGCCAGCTATATGACTTGGCTAAGCTGCTTAACCTGGATGAATGGCTCAGATACCAAACCTGCCCTCATAACTAAAAACACTCTTGGACTATCCTCCGCCTGACAGCCTCTATCCACCTAGCTCAACCCTTAGTCCAAACTCCTAGCTCCTCCAAGGCCACCCTGTCTGTCCCTAGGACCAGGACTACTCATGGTCAACAGTCCTTCTGTTACAGAGCCCCCTCCTGGTACAACACTCTCCCCAGCTCCATCACTGATATCCGTACAATCTCCAGCTTCAAAACGGCGCTTCAAAGTCAGCTATTTAACATGTGTAGCTGTGTTTGTCCCCAGCCATAGGTGTTCCAGCTCATTGTACCCAACAAAACTCTCTGAGTAGCTCCACAACAAAAACTGACAAAACTCCCAGAGTGGCTCGCCTCCCTAACCTATCACCTACCCTGTCCCATAGCCACCTGTTTTTACTAACCTAGCAGTATCTGCTCAAGACTAATTGTCTGCTTTTCCATTCAATGCTTATCTCTCAATCTTATCCAAATAACTGTAATAACCTGTGAATACCAAACTTATAACACTGTTATTGTAAACAAAGTAATTACTGCATATATCTGCCTAAACTGTGACCGCAATGATGTAAAAAAGCTGTAATCTACAATGATGTAATTAAATGTTGTACTGTGTTTGTCCTCTTTGTGACGAGGTACCGTTGGAAATGAGCCTCTGGCTCAAAGGTTGTAAACCGATGTATAAATAAATAAAATAAATAATGGAATGTGCAGCACAGCAAGCAGTACTACAGTAACTGGTTGAGAAATTATATATTACGCCCAACTGCCACAGTTAATGGTTGATGCAACTAGAGCATGAAGCTTAGATTTAAGTTGACCTAGTCTAGTTGAAGACATGATTTTGTCAGTCAATGTATTTAGCTAATAGGGTGCACGATACTCATAGGATCGTTGGCCTTGGGAGGTCTGCTTGAATGGAACTAAGAAGGCTTGGCTGTTAATACCACTAGTACTCCTAGTGTTGTTGGACTTGCTGAGTAGGTTCTGGATGCCAGGAGGAGTTAGACCCAGGGTGGATTTTATGGCCAGTAGGCATACCTGGTACTTTATCCTGCAGTCTAGATTTAGCCAACTGAATTGTGCATAAAGATGACAGGTGTGGGAGAGGCAATGAGCTCCTGTCACCAGTCTGCATGCCTTATTGAGAGTCATTTTTATACACTTGAGGGATGAGTCAGTTGCGGCACTGTACACCACCAGATCATAGTCTATAACAGACAGAATTGAACTGGTCACCACTAGATTTAGCACCTCATTGGTGAGGCACTGTTTATTCCTGTGGAGAACACCTAGTTTAGCTTTAACTGCTTTGGCAACAAGATCAATATGCTGGGTAAAAGTGAAAGAACAGTCAAGGGTAACCCCTAGGTACTTGAAGGTTTGCACCATTTCAAGTGGCTCATTAGTGTTATTTATTGCATTCATGCAATGGGATCTATTCCTGCTACGAGATGAGACAAAAAGTATGTTTTTTTATTCTTCATAGTTCAGCAGTAACTTTGATTTAAGAAACCATGATTCAATTGTGGTGAAGTTGGACTGCATTCGATTTTCTAATGTTAATGGATCGGTGTGGCACGAGTAAAGTACTGCATCGTCTGCATACAGTAAGACTTTGTCATTAACTGCGAGTAGTAGTTTATTCAGAAACAGGCTGAAGAGCAGGGGACCCAGGAAGGATCCTTGAGGGACCCCAGTTACTGTGCTGCGGCTTTTCAAGAGGATGTCTATGATTTTTACTCTTTGAAATTGCTCAGAGAGATAGCTTCTAAACCAAGCTACAGATTAATTGGATAGGCCAGTGTGCTGGGCTAAGAGTAGGTCATGGCTAACTGTGTCAAAGGCCTTGGTGAGGTCAATATAGGTTGCCCCACCAAGAGCCCCTACTCTAATGCATCGTGTATATACCCTGTAAATTCTACTAGGACAGTAGTGGTACTGTGCTGCTTTCTGAACCCGAGTTATTCAAGGCATTGCAGCTAGCATTTGTCAAGGTACTCGGTAACTTGGTCATACACGATGCTTTGGACAATGGGGGGAGGATTAAGATAGGTCTATAATTAGTGAGGCTAGCTATATCCCCACTTTTGACTACTGTCATTACCACTGTGGCCTTCCATAGACTAGGGAATTTACCAGACATAAGTGATAAGTTTAGTATGCTTGTTAAGGGTGGGAGGATGACATCTAGAATGAGTGCAACTAGCTTAAGGTCAAGCGAGTCGCTACTTGACCTCGCCTTACTCTGAGGTGGGGGGGGGCTTGTCTGAGGGGGAGTGATCCTCCTTCATGGGATTACTGGAGATACATACGAACATATAAAAATGCCAGTAGATACAGGTCTCACAGTCTATCGAATCTGCTCGATTGTGCAGCTAGCCCCCTCACCATGCAGCTGCCCCAACCACCCCTCCCTTCTTTATAATTACATCCCCCTCACTTTGTCCCATCCCGTCTTAGAGCAATCTACTGTGATACAGGCTACTACCTCCTAAGGCAGAGTATTCCACTTGTCCACCACCCTTTCTGTGAAATACTGTCTCCTGACTTCCCTCCTAAATCTCCCCCCCTCCAATCTCAGCTGGTGTCTCCTCATGACCCACCCCTTTCTGATCTGGAAAATCCCCTCAGTACTAGTCTTATTTATCCCCTTTATGTATTTAAAGATTTCGATCATGTCCCCCCTCTCCACCAGGGAATACATGCTCAGCTCGCCCAGCCTCTCATCATATGAGTATCCCTCTAATCCCTGTCTCATCTTTGTCATCCTATGCTGTACATCCTCCAACAATCTGATGTTCTTGTTAAAGAATGGGTGCCAGAACTGCATGCAGTACTCCAGGTGCGGCCTGACCAGTGACCCGTAGAGGGGTAGGATCACCTCCCTATTTCTAAAGGAGATTCCCCTCTCTATGCATCCCAGCATCCTGTTGGCTTTTGCTGCCACCTTCCTGAATTGAGCTGAGTTTTTCATACTCCTTGTTAGAAGCACCCCTAGATCCTTCTCCTCCTTGGTACATTCCAGCTGTACTCCCCCAGCTGATAGCTCCTCCCCTGGTTCTTAGCCGTGAAGTGCAATACCTTGCAGTTTTTGGCATTAAACCCCAGCTACCATGCCTCTGACCACTCCTGTAGTTTGGTCAGGTCCTCCTGCAGCCTCCTCCACCCTTCAATGTCATCTACCACAGCTCCCATCTTTGTGTCATCTGCGAACAGACTGATCTTAATCCAAACTCCATTAGGTGGTTTAAGAAAGTCACACAGCAGCACAATGCTGAGGTCGGTGAAGGCCTTGTTCAATGAGCTGGCGATGATGCTGGGATCTTGAATTGGAGCATCATCAACATTTAACATGGTGGGGGGAGACTTATTGGGTTTGCCATTAAGGGTCTTAGTATTTTCCCAAAATTTCTGACTATCAGTCCCTGTGTTAGCCAACTCCCTTTTCAAATGCTGACATTTGGCCATCTGTATGGCCCAGGTACACTTGTTATGGGCCATTTTATATGCCTTTACGTCAACCTGTGATCACATGCTTTTTGCTAGGTTTCAGAGATTGTCTCTGACCCTCATCTGCTCAAGGAGTTGTGGTGAGATCCATGATTTAGAGGCACCTTTGACTTTGCATTTTGACTAAGAGGCAAATATATCACAGGACACATTGAATTTTTTAATAAAACTTTCAAGAGCTGTGTCTACATCTGTAGCAGTGTGGATAGTATCCCAGTCATGGCTTTGCAGGTGAGTCTTTAGTGCTTCAAGTTTCTCTCTTTTTAACACCCTTTTTGTGAAAATCTTGGCAGGGATCTTTGGAGATTTGTTGGACCAGGTACAGAGTATGGGAGAGTGGTCACTGATGGAGTCTGAGAGGACCTTGGTGCAGGAGATTCTCTCTAGCCGGTTAATGATTAGCGTCAATTAATGTACTAGTCCCTGTCTGATAATTTAGGTGAGTGGGGGAGTTAATTAGCTGGGTTGTGTGGATGGTGGATAGGGCATCTCTGTAGGGTATCATGTCAGGGGAATTCAAGTTAACGTTGAAATCCCTCACTACGAGAAGCTCAGTATTTGATGGAGATTGGTAAGGTACTTGAGGACCACCTTAAATCCTTTCGATTGATCCTTAGGAGGGACATATACTGACAGCACTGTTAGGCTTTTCCCTTGTGTGCCTAGAAGTACTTTTAGTGCCAGTACCAGTCTTGATCAGGGGAAGCATTACCCCCTGGATATGATCTTTAATGTATATTACACATCCACCGCCACGTTTACCTACCTTGTTGAGTCTGAAGGATGTGTACCCTTGGATCTGGATGGCTGTGTTAGCTACTCTTGGAGTGAGCCATGACTGTATCACCAAGAGGATGTCTGGTTGATGCTGGGTCACCCACACTTGCCAAGAGGCTGCATATATTAGTGGAGGCAATTGTCAATCCCCTATGGTTATTATGATGAACTGGAGCATGCTGCATTGGGCCAGGGTTTGGGCGAATATTACCCCAAAAAAGCAACAGTAGTCAAGCCAGTTTTATTGCTTGCCACTTGAGATACCTGATTGCTTTTGTGTGCCGATAGATTTTATGGTGTTTATTCTTATTATTTGCTCCCTTGGATGTGAAGCTGAGTAGTGGTGGTGGAAGGGGGTTGGTGCCTGGTATGTTTACAGGTGTCAGACTCTGTGATGTTAGTGCACCCCTATCAGATGAATGAACAGGTACAGACATGGTTTGGGGGCTATGCCGACAGAATAGAGATTCAGTAAGAGTTTTGTTAGAATATGTGCAGAGGCTTTTGTGTGAGGCGGGGTGGACATAGTGAAGTGTGGGGCTTATTACCACCCATACAATGAGAATGGCAGATGAGATTAATAAACACATTGTACAGTTTAGGAGTGGTATCTTAGGAATATTGCACCAGGTTGACACTAGTAAGAGAAAAAGAGGAGATAAATCAGAGCAAGGGGAAGGACCAGTTCTACATGGGGAATATGCTAGGTAAAGGGGGAGCTAGCACTTAAATATGAGGAGCAGTCAGACAGTATGATGGGGTGGAGCAGATTTCAGATCTAGCAGGGGGAGCAAATATTAGATGGGAATGTGCTTGATGGGTGTGGGGTAACTGTCACATTGAACTGTGAGAACCAGACTGGTAGAGATAGAGGGTGGAGAGAAGATCAGGATAGAAAGAGGAGCAATGCTGAATAGGGAACGTGTTTGGCAGAGAACGGAGCTGCTGTCACTTTAAGCTAGAAGATATGCTTGGCAGAAATGGGAGTGCTGTCACTTTAAGCTAGAGGAGCAGGCAGACAGCAGCCTACGGGAGAGGGGTAGTATGTTGGGGAGGGGTTTAGGTGTATTTAAAGAGTGCCGGAGGTGAGGAAGGGAGTGTGGGCCAAAAAAAAATCAAGCTTCTAGGGCTCCCTTCCTGGAGATAATCAGTTCTTGATGGAGAGTCCGTACCTGGGTTTCTGTGAGGGCTGGCTTCTTCTGACCTGGTCCATGGATGGCAGTCAGATGGATCGGGTTCACTATAGAACCATAGCTGCAGCGCTCAGACTACCTGAAAGGAGGACAGGGGAAATTAAGTAAGTGAGGCAAGAGTTGAGGACAGATCAAGGAGCACAAAAGAAATGCAAAAAGGGCTAAATCAGGGGGTGGGTTACAGATCAAAATGCTGGGCAGGGTGCCGCAAGGTCTGTGGGAGCAAGAGCAGGGCAATTAATTAACAAAGAAAATAATAAAAAAAAGGTGAAGAAGAGGGGTGGGTTTTTCAAGACCTGAGCTGAGAATCGCTCCAAGGTCTTGAAAGGGGACACTCTGCAGCACTTGAAATTAAGGTTGGCAAAATCTTAAAAACAGGCTGTAATCTGCTATAAAAAATACATTAAAGACAACTCTAACAGATAATATTCTTCAGTGCAATACAGTTTACAATTATTTCAGTGCAGAGCTATAAGAAGCCAATTGGAGTGCTCCTGGAACTAGTTGTAGCCAATGGGGTCTCAGTAAGAATAGGTGCCAGACTTAAACCCAGAAGCAACTGTCCCTGCAAAAAATCAAGCTCCTAGGGTCCTTTCTTGGAGATAGTCAGCCCCCGAGGGAGAGTCTGTAGCTGGGATTCCATGAGGGCTGGCTGCTTCTGACCCAGTCTGTGGATTGCAGTCAGATGGGTCGGGTTCACCTGAGAACCATGGCTGCAGCACTCGGACCACTTGGGCTTCTGTGAGAGCTGGCTGCTTCTGACCCAGTCCACGGATGGCAGTCAGAAGGTCAGGTTCTCCTGAGAACCACAGCTGCAGCATTCAGAACACCTGGACTTCTGAGAGGGTTGGCTGCTTCTGACCTGGTCCGCGGATGGAAGTCAGATGGGTTGGGTTGCCTGAGAACTGCAGCTGCAGCACTTGGATCACCTGGAGGGGAAATGATGAATTTGATAGGTAAGAGAAGGATAGAAAGAAAGGGTGAGGCAGGATAGAGCTAGATGATGGGAAGGAGGATGGGATGGGTAGGTGAGAAGCAGGTGATGGATATGTAGGACAGGAGCATAGTGGGAGCAGTTCTGTGATAGAAGGTAGAGGGAACCTATTAGGAAAGTAGAGCAATAGCCAATAAATAGGGGAAGGAAGAAAATTGTGAGCAGTACATGCGGGGTACCACAGAAGAGAAGAGGGAGAGGAGCAGAGACAGGAACAAAAAGGGACCCAATGCAGGGAGTTAGTGAAAATTGATGAAAAGCAAGGGGGAGAATGGAATGTGAAGACAAGCCATGGGATACTGGAGGGGGTACATATGCAGAAGGGTGATTATTACAAGTAGGTAGGGGGATGCATATGTGGAACTGTAGGAGGGACAAAAGGAGGGATCTCGATCAGGGAGAGGAACAGCAGGTAACAACTTTAGTAAGCAACTACATCATATTGCAGGACTTCCACTAATAAAACAGGTGGAATGATTATGATCAGTTATCACAGTACTAAGTCACAATCACAGGACTACACAATATAATGGGCAGAATGACTATGATCGGTAAACACAGTTACTAAGTCACAATCACAGGATTACATAATATAACAGTCAGAATGAATATGATCAGTAAACACAGTTACTAAGTCACAATTGCTGGAATACACAATATAACAGGGGGAATGAATATGATCAATAAACACAGTACTAAGTCACAATCACTGGAATACACAATATAATGGGCAGAATGACTACGATCAGGAAACACAGTTATCAAGTCACACTTGCTGGAATACACAATATCAGGCAGCTTTCACTTTTAAAGCTGTAATGCAGACACTGATCACAAGAGAAAAAAGAACAATAATGTATATACAGTATATAATAGTAACATGGTTGGACTGCAAATTCAGGAAAATCAGCAACCTATGGATTGTAAAAAGCAGCACTATGTAATGGCATAATACTTGTCAACTCTAAGATCTGAAATACCTCAAAAGAAATATAAAGTGCACTAAGTGGAGTCAGTATAAGTAGAATAATCAACAGGGACTGTGTATTACAATGCTATAATACCATTGTGATGTTCCATGTCACCAGAAACTTGAGATAGTATTTTTAGCCAAGAGATAAACCATCCCCTATTTTTGAGGGGAATGCATGGATTTGTGTAGTTAAAAAATGCTGGTACCCCCCCCCACACACACACACATACACACACACACACACACACACATGGGCTGCCAGGAGTGGGTTGATATTCATTCAGTTAGCACAGTTGTTGGCTTATTTGAGAAAAAAATTTACTCTACCTTATTTCTTTTAGTGGCAGAAGGCTGGTTGGTGTATAAACTGCCACACGGGCTAAGTTCTTGGTGGCCTCTGGTTTTGGAAGCTCAAAGACACTCATGCCTGGCCCTTGTGATCAGACTCTGCATTATAGCTTTGAAAGTGAAAGTCGTCAGCTCCTGATGCTTGCAGTCCTTGGTCACATTCATGACACTTTAATTTGCTGTGCATGAAGCTTGTGCTCAGCTGAAGGGCTGTGTACAGTGCACGCTAATGTTTTTCCTCATCATACCATAGTTGGAGCTGCAACAACGGTATTACAAGATCTTGTAATACTTTCATTGGTCATTCAACAATGGTATTTCAGCAATTTTTTTGTAAGACTTTTGATACTATTATTTTGTTCAGCCATACATTACAAACCAATTAATACAGTTCACAGCTCGGCACAACTGCATCTTAGACCGCAAGGCCGCCCAGGGGACCAGGAGGCCGGGAGAGACAGCCAGGAAGCCGTCCTTGCCCTCGAGCACCCAGTAAGCGCCGGGGCTATGCTCTGCCAGTGGGTGGTCGGTGACCGCAAGGCCTCCCAGAGGACCAGGAGGCCGGGAGAAACAGCCAGGAAGCCGTCCTTGCCCTTGAGCACCCAGTAAGCACCGGGGCTACGCTCCGCCAGCGGGCGGTCAGCGACCGCAAGGCTGCCCAGGGGACCAGGAGGCCGGGAGAGACAGCCAGGAAGCCATCCTTGCCCTCGAGCATCCAGTAAGCGCCAGGGCTATGCTCCACCAGCTGGGTGGTAGCAAGGCCGACCAGGAGGCCGGGAGAGACAGCCAGGAAGCTGTCCTTGCCCTCGAGCACCCAGTGAGCGCCGGGGCTACGCTCCGCCAGCGGGCGGTCGGCAACCGCAAGGCCGCCAGGGACCAGGAGGCCGGGAGAAACAGCCAGGAAGGTACGGGAAAGCCGCAACCAATCGGAAGGCAAGCGCTATCTGAGCCTTGCTTCCGATTGGTCCTCCTGTTCCATAGACTGCTGTTTTACTTTGCACTGCTGAAGCTGGCTGGGATTGTGTGTTTTAAAGTAAATTACCTAAAAAGAGTTTTCCTGTTACTGCTAAAATTCTAAGATTTCTGTTGTATTTTTACAATGCTTATGTGATTACAGTCTTTTGGTGGGACTTCTAGTGGGCCAGACGCTAAGGCACCGAACCCCCAGTCTTTTGTTGTGCAAAATAACTTCACACTATTTGCAGAATCACTTGATTGCTGAAATTTTATTTATTTGACTGTGCTTTCCTCTGTCTCCCTCCACTCTAGCCGTCCTTGCCCTCGAGCACCCAGTAAGCGCCGGGGCTACGCTCCGCCAGCGGGCGGTCGGCGACCGCAAGGCCGCCCAGGGGACCAGGAGGCCGGGAGAGACAGCCAGGAAGGTACGGGAAAGCCGCAAAGTTTTTGCCCACCCCCTGCCCCCTCTTGGGTGTTTCTTTTATATGCATCTTCCCGCCAATTTTTTACCTCCAGCAAAGTCTATCCAATAATCTATCAGCAGCCCTGCGGTGTCACCTGCTCAGCAGTCCTCCCTTGTCCTCATTGTTATTAACCCCAATTACCACATCATAATGGGAAGCTCCTCTTACTGTTTCTCTCTCTCTCTCATCTATTGTATTCTTTGAGGATGATGCCATACCGATCCATGCCTTACTGTATAATGCGACTTGTCAGCCTAGCTTCCCTGTGATGCCTCCAGTGGATGCCGATCGGTTCCTCACATATGCCCTACCGTTGCTTCACCACAATCAGTGGGGTAACCCCCAAAAATGGTCACAACCTGTCATGTACTTTTTACGCTCCATGCTCCACTATTGGATCTACAGTGCCCCATTATACCTGTCCACCAAATTAGCACTCTGTGACAGGTTACTAAGCCTTAATCCAGAGTGGATCATCTTTAGGCACTGGCCACCGAGCAAGAAGAGAAGGCCCATTGACTGTCCCTTCCTCCTGTCCTTCGAAGCCCTCACAAAACTCTTATTCTTTCTGCTGATCTGTTTTGGTAATGTTGAAATCAATCCAGGACCTCCAGAGGGTATCACCTCCCCAGCAGATCTAGCCTCCATTAAAGGACTAAGCTTCCTTCACATCAATGCATGCAGCCTCCTGAAAAAACTTTCATTAATACAAGCCTGGGTTGCCGACACCATGCCAGACTTTCTGGTAATATCCGAGACATGGCTCAAACCTGCAACAACTGATAGGGAGGTAAATCTACCAACTACCAAATATTCAGATCAGACCGCCTGTCAGAGGTATGTGGAGTAGCTATTTATGTAAAATCGAATATATCTGCATCTTGCCTTAGTGCAACATCATTGCCCAAAGAATTGAATGTTTATCCTTTAAAATAGCTCTCCCAACATGGCAGCTTTTCAACTAGTTGGATGCTATAGCCCCTCTGCCGATCATAAGCTCCTAACCCACCTGGGGAACATAATCAAACTGGGCCCTGAAGATACCATTATCTTAGGTGATCTGAATTTAAACTGGTTTCCAAGACAGCTGCACCCCTAGTATCTTTTGTGATACATTTGGGTTTACTCAACTAATAAATGAACCGACAAGAATCAATTTAAAGAACAGAAGTAGCAGCACCCTACTTGACATTATGCTGGTAAACAAACCCCACCTGTTCTCACACGCTGGAGTACTATTCAGTGACATAAGTGATCACTGTCTTATAGCAGGAATAAGATCATCAGACAAACCCGCTAACCCAGCAAAATTTCTCCCGAGAAGATCTGAAAAAAACCTTAATATCGAGGGATATCTCCACGATCTATGCCACTCTGCACACTGGCAAGAGTTCTACCTTACATACTCTGTGGAAATAGCACTTCAGGTGTTAAACAGCATAATCATAGGTGCCCTCAATACTCATGCACCAATCACTAGTGTTAGAACGAAAAGCAAATCTTGCCGCTGGTTTTCAGCCGACCTTAAATCTGCACTGCTTGAGAGAGATAAGCTATGGAAAATGGCAAGAAAGACTAAGGTACCAAATGACTGGTTGCTGTTCAGAAAAGCCAGAAATATCTGCACCAAAAAAGTAAGGGATGCTAAGGCTGCTTTCTGTACAGTTGAACTTGATGCCTCCCACCTCAACCCTGCTAGATTCTGGGGCCCCATCAAGGGGATCTTAGGGCAGACTCTAGCACTTCTCTGCCATCTCAAGTGCACTTTAATAAGGTTGCTATCTCTGACAAACGGGATGTACTAGATGCATTCAACAATCATTTCACAACGGCTGGCCTTGCTTTTGATTCCTCTCCAGCTAATCTACTGTGGGCACAACTTAAATCCCAGTCTACTGAGGCTCAGAGGGCTAATTCTTCATTCTCATTCAAACCAATTTTACTGAAGCAAGTAGAGGATCTATTGTTGCATTTGGACACTAAAAAAAGCACAGGTGCAGACTCTCTTGACCCCTATTTTCTAAAAATTGCAATACATGTGCTTGCAGTTCCCCTAACACATCTTTTTAATCTATCTTTAGTCTCTGGTTCTATTCCTTCACTGTGGAAGACAGCACAAGTGTTTTCCCTCCTAAAATCAGGGGACCCCATGGACCTCAACAATTATAGACCCATATCCTTCCTGCCAGTGCTTTCCAAAATGCTAGAAAAATTAGTGAGCATCCAAATAAGAGATTACCTTGATGTTAATAATCACCTAAACCCTGCTCAATCTGGATTTAGGAACAGGCATAGCACCACTTCTGCACTAGCAAAAGTCACAAATGACTGGCAAACTGAGCTAGACAAAAAGAACAGCGTCTGTGCTGTATTTCTTGATCTAAGCAAAGCCTTCGACACAGTGGATCATGAGCTGCTACTCTCTTCACTGCACTCCATAGGCCTAGATCCATCCTCTCTTAAGTGGTTCAGATGTTACCTCACTGATAGAATGCAGCAGGTGAAAAATGAAGGTGACCTATCCTCATCAAAACCACTCCTAAGAGGAGTACCTCAAGGATCTATCCTGGGCCCTATCCTTTTGCCATTTACATTAACAACATTGACTCTAATCTCACCAAAGCTAATGTTCACCTCTTTGCAGATGACACTGTCTTATATGTCAGTAACCCATCACCTACAAAGGCCTGTGAAATACTACAATCAGAGTTCTCCTTTTGCAATACCAACTACTTGAAAAAACTCTTCCTAAATGCAAAGAAGACAAAAGCTATGCTCTTTCTCCACCAATTACTATACTAACGCCTTCTCACCAAGCATTCTTCCCCAACTATCCACCATCCTTGGAGAAAGCCTTGACTATGTTGACAAATTCAAATATTTAGGGGTATGGATTGACAACAGGCTTGATTATATTCAGCATATAGAAGAACTTGAAAAACTTGCCAGAGGCTCGGCCTTTTCTTCAGAATCAAGCATTATTTAACCAGAGATTCAAGACAGAGACTAATCCAGGCCTCATTTCTATCACTTATTGACTATGCAGATTTCCTCTATGGCCACTGTACTATTTCCTATTTAAGTAAATTGGATACCTTGTACCATAGAGCTCTAAGGTTCATCACAGATCTTCCATTCAATACTCATCATTGCTTCTCTATGCTGCAGTTGGTTGGACATCCTTACACCTCAGAAGGAACAAAATGCTGCATTATGGATTTACAAAGCTCTGTCTAACAAACTTCCATCCTATATTTTAGATTGCTTTACACTGGCCACAGCTAGGTCATATGCCCTAAGAAGCAACAACTTCATCTACTTTGAAGCTACCCAAAGCCTGCACCCAGCATGGAGATCTGCAATCAGTTACTCTCTAGCAATGGCTTGGAATTCTCTGCAGAAGACCCTAAAGTTGACCACCTTTATACCTCTAACATCCTTTAAAAAGCTCTACACAAGCCTCTTCCCAGAGAAATGCAATTGCTTTCACAAGGCCTAGTCCAATCACATTCTTCACCCCCCCCTTCTATGCAGCTTTGCTACCCGCTACCCCTTGCCAAGACCTCCTCTGCTACCCCTGGCACTTACTTCTACCCCATTCACTCACTACTAGTTGATTTAGTCCCTATCCAAAACTCCCACCAGCCCCCCTGTGTCATTTTTCAGAGGCTGCTTTCAACACTTTATTAATCACCAATCATAACTGTCTGGTTTAGCTTGCCCTGGAGCCTGTATTCTCCGGCTACTCTGCTTGTATATATGTTTATATTATTGTAATCTGTTTATTTAGAAGTGTTTTGTATATGTCTGCTTCTGTACCTTCATGTTATTCCTTGACCTATCAGGTCCATCTTGTAAATGAGCCTTGCTCAATGATGTCCGCCTGATTAAATAAAGATTTTGATTGATTGATTGACTATGTTATGCAGCAATGGTCTGAGTATATCACACAAAGTGGATGAGCGTATTTCAGCATGATGATTATTCCAAAGGTTAAGGAGCCTGGGATGGATTTTTCCCCTCATATGTACATTAACACTCTTTCTAGTATTATTATGTCTCCAGACTGGTTTCAGTGTGTTTAAATGCTGCATGCAAAACACTAAATTTTGACAGTTCTTTTGTAACAGGGGCCAGTTTCAGGAGTATGATGAGGACTGCCTGAAATGAATAGGGGTTCCTATGGTCAGAGACCAGTTATTGAATGGGAATGGGCATACGTTGCGATAAGTTAAAAAAAAGCCTAATGATGAATTTGTAACAGGCTTGTAGCAGTACTGGTGAAGTGTGCTGAGCCAGTTATCAGTCAGTGTTTCTGTGATAGACTCTGTAGGAGAAAACAGATTGGCTAATAGCTTCAGAGCATTTAGAGGTTGGCAAAACATTGATGTAACTGACTTCTGAGAGCATAGATCAACTGAGTAGCCATAGATGGAAGGGAGAGAAGGTGGCATAGCAGTTTAACAAGCAAGGATTTAAAGAGGAGTGTGGCCCCATGTAATTTATACTGACACTCCAGAGAGGGCCCATTTAACAACAGTGTAGAGTACAGTGGGGGTAAAGGGATGGGTGTGGGTAACAAGATCAAACGCTTTGGTTAGGTCAATGAAGATTGCACCTTTCAGGAGACCTTTATCCATCGCAGAATAGTTATCATTTGTGAATTTCAGGAGGGCCGTAGTAGTGCTGTGGCCTTTGCAGAAGCCATGCTGGGAGACAGAGAGGAGTTTGTGGTCCTGTAGAAAAGAGATGGTTTTCTTGGCAACTAGTTTTTCAACTATTTTGCTAAGAACAGAGAGAATAGCTATAGGCTGGTAGTTGGTAATTTCCTTGGGGTTCCCTCTTTTAAATATTGGAGTAACTCTTGCTATCTTCCAGATACTAGGGACAGAGCTGTGGGATAGTGACAAGTTAAAGATTTGATCTAAGGGTGAGGCAATAATGGGGGCAGTGAGTTTCAGGAGCCTGGGTTCAAGACCATCAGAGCCAGTACCAGTGCTCTCAGGGATGGCTTGTAGCATCTTTTGGACTTCCTGTCTGGTAATGGTTCAAAATATAAAAGGTGGGTGGTTGTGCAGTAGCTCATTGTCCACAGGGGGGTGGGAGGCTACACTGGGGGAGAGATGAGTACTTGGATAAATCTGAGAAGTGGAGATTAAAGGAGTTTGCAATGGCTGCTGAATTATTACAGTGTGCACCATTTAGGATCATATCATTTGTATTTTTGGGGTCTATGTGATAACGGCGAATGCCTAAAGGTGATCTCCGTTATCGCACAGTCAGAGTGCCAAAAAGCTTTTCGGCACACTGACAACCCTGGCACACAGGACAACAGTGCCAAAAGTTATTTTTAATGCTTTCTGTGGTGGGGCTGCATCCTCCCACACATCGCTTTGCCCCCCGCACCCCCCTACTTAAGTATTCTCAACTCCGGGGGGGGGTGAAAACATTAAAAAAAACTAATGGTTCGGGCTGGGCACAATAGAATCGCACCAGCGCCCAGACCCAAACTTGGTACCTCAGCCACCCCAGCCAGAAGCTAAACCCTGACTCCATGACGCAGCTCGGCCAGCCACCACAGCGCCACCCCCACAGCCTCTCCGCCCCCTCCCAGTCCACGCTCACTGTGCTTACTCCCACCCCCCATGTGCATACACATAGTGACACCCTGTCGCCTAGTTTGCCCACCCCCTCATCCAGTCGCCCTACCCTCCCATCGCCGTGAGGGTTTGCACCGGGAAGGTGTTGCCATTACGGATGGTGCCCTTCCTCATGCACCCACCTCATGGGTTACCGTATTTATGGTTTGTTTGGCTCTGAGGAGTGCTTTTATATGAGACCAGAATCTCCTGGAATCACTTGCAACATTTATTAATAGACCCCTGCAGAACAAGCTCTTAGCTAAATGAATGTTTCTTTTGCAAGAGTTTCTCTGCATTCTGTAGTCATTGTAGTCAGATAGAAGACCAGGACCTTGAAACACCACCAGCTTTTGTCCCTAGCCCAGATCTGAGCAAGTAGGTCTTTATTTAGCCATTTGGTTTGCATTCCACATACACGACCTGTGATGCGGGGTGCATGGATAGCCTGTAGAGATCCAAACATGGTTAGGAAGTGGCCAAGGGCTGCCTGAGCATCAGTGGCAGAGTAGATACAAGTCCAGTCAGTCATGGATAGATCATTCAGGAACTGGGCTTGGTCAAGGTTGGCTAGGTTATGGAAAGTGAAGAGTTTTGGGGGAGAGGAGGGTTGACCAATTGAGCGCAAGATATAATATAGTGGAGAGTGGTTGCTAATTGCATCAGCAAGGTTACCTGAGGAGACTATACAATCAATGCAATTTGTCAGTGCCCAGTCAATTAAGGTACTAAACCTGGGGGCAGGCATGACCCTGGTAGGGCTGGCGATTAGCTGGTGGACATTGTGGCTTTGTACCACGGTGTGGAGTGGTTTGTTTGCCTTGCCAATCCAATTTAAGTTTTGGTCCCCTAGAATTAGGACTTCATTTCTTCCAACAGCTAAGTCAGCCTATGAGAGGAGCTCCTTAAGGCCAGTGGTGCTACCAAGAGGAGGGTTATAAGCACACACTATGTGTAATTTTTTTGAGCCAAATTGAAAGGTAGTGTGAATAGATTCACAGTAGGAGAAGACAGGCATGGTAGGGTTTGAGAGGTTTAGGTATGATTTATAAAATATGGCTACACCACCACCTCGTTTGGAGGTGGGCCTGTCATGTCTGAGGTTGTAGCTGGATAACGAGCAGGCAGAGTCAAGGGCAAAGGGTTTAAGTCAAGTTTCGGACAGGCAAATTATATCCGGGTGATATAGTTTGACCCTTGCCTCAATTTCAGCTAGGTTATGGAGGAGGCTCCTATTGTTCAGGTGAACAATGCAAAGTCCCTTTGTGTCCTTCCACACTGCATCCAAGCAGGAGAGGTGCACAGGTGGACCAGAGTTAAGTTTGATATCCCCTGCAAGTATTAGAGCAAGGAGGAGGAGATACCATAGTTTGCAATGGATGATTGGGGAGGGCAGGATAGAGTAGCACAGTAGGCACTTCTTAAAAGTGTAAGCTACATGGAAGAGATAGCTATGAGGGATAAGTAATGGTGTGATATCATGGAGTTTATTGGGGAGTATAAGCATGTTTGACAAAGTAGTCATTTGGATCAATGGTGAGGACCTTAGTGGGGGCAACCTGCCAGTGAGAACCACAGGATAAGTCCTAGCATAATGCCTGTCAGCAAAATGTGTGTGATTGGGGAGCTATTTGGTAGGAGGTGAGTTAGTGAGGGTGTGTCATAAAGAGAGCCCTGTTATGGATTAGAAAACATACTTTGGGAGGTAACTTGCTATTAGGCTTGAAAGAAATGGGTGCAGACAAATATGTAATGGAAGCTTGACTTACTGTTTGATTTGATTTCCAAAACCAGCAATTTAAAAATGAAAAGTGTTTGAAAGAAAGAAAATCTGGCACCCTCTATGGACGTTTTCTTATAGGCTGCTACATGGTATCATTAAACTTCTCCATTTTGCTCTTCTTTTACATTTTGTATATACTTTTTTCTCTAAAATTTTGTTTGCCTTGTACATACCATGCGTATTTTAACTTTTTTCCTTCCTTTTTTGTTTGTTATATTATGTTTTTTATCTGGGCTAGTCCTCCCAGGACCACATTGCAAACAAGTTTCCATCAACTGTGTTTCTCCTGGTAAAATAAAGATTGATTGATTGATTGATTGATAGGTGCATAACTCTACATTTGTTTATATTAAAAACCATTCCCCAGTTGTTTGATCAAGTTGATACTGTGTTCATATCAAATTGTATTGTTTTTGTCTGATCTGAATTTTCACATGCGACTCCTAGTTTGGAATTATCTGCATATTTAGTGATAATGTTGTGAATGCTGTCAGTTAGAGCTGATATAAATCCATTAAATATTACAGGGCCCAGGAATGATCCCTGTGGTGCCCACTAGTAATCATGCCCAGTTTCAAGGTATGACCTTTAATTTCGACCCTTTGTGTTCTATTATTTAACCAATTTTTTATCTAATTTAAGAGATATTTGTTTAATTTCATATTCTGAAGTTTAGCAGTACTTGTACAATGAGGGACCATATGGAAAGGTTGTTTTTTTTAATCCAGGAACGTAACATCACAAGGAATCCTTTTGTCCAAATACCAGCTGATATTATTATAAAAGCTAATTAAACGTGTGACACAAGAGCATCCTGCAGTGAAACCATATTGATTTTATCCAGATTATATATTGTACTATAAATTAAATATTTTATTATACCTTTCAGTATTTTACATGATGTTGCTGTAAGGCTAATTGGTCTATCATTTGCAACATCCTGCATATTTCCACTTTTAAAAATTGGTGTAACATTTGCCATTTTACAGTCATCAGGTATTTGTGCTGTATTAATTGATGTTTGATATATGATTTTTAATGTCTTGAGAATGTGTTCAGATAAAATTTTTAATATATGTTATGAATTTCTATCTAGTCCTGGAGATTAATTATTTCTTAATCTATTAAGTTTGTCCTTAATAGTGATTTCAACTACTGTGATATGCTCTGACTCAGTTACGGTGTAGTTGTGTGTTGTCCGATTTCCTTTACTAAATACTGAACAGAAGTACTAATGTGGTCATTAAAGGCTACAAGACATTTGGGTAGGATCATTTATTAAACAGCTATTGGTGGATAAAATTGATCCTACTGCATGCTGGGTGGGGGAGCAGCCCAGCAAGTAAGCTGCTTTCTGCAGAGCTCCTCAGCTATGGGCATTTAATAATGTTTAAAACTTTTTTTAAGACATTTACTTTGGTTAACTTGACATTTTCTTTTTTTTTTATAATTCAATAAACTTTATTATTTTCAGATAACATTACAATACACAACAGCTGCCTGCCCTTGAACAGGGCTGCTTCAGCTCCCCCATGGTCGACCGGCACCCAGCCAGCCACCGACCAAGACTAGGACACCCACCTGCAGCTCCTTGGAAGCTGCCTGCCCTTGAACAGGGCTGCTTCAGCTCCCCCACGGTCGGCCGGCACCCAGCCAGCCACCGATCAAGACCAGGACACCCACCTGCAGCTCCTTGGAAGGTATGGGACAGCGCAGCCAATTGGAACACGGGTGCTTCCAGCAAACCCACTCTGATTGGCCAGGACTTTTCCCCTGCTATAGACACCTGGCACTTTGTTAGATTTTCGATAGAACTAAGCACATTTCAACTGTGTAATTACAAGTTTTTCAACTGCATTAGCTGGATTGTAATTTCTACTACTGTTTTAAAGTGCTTACACCTCTTCTGTCTGACTGCTCTTCCTGCAGCGCCCCCTTCCCCCCCATCCAAGCACTCTGCCTTGGCGCCGATAAGTCTAACTTTTTTATTTTTTAAGTGGCTAGTTTTCCATTAGCAGGTTATACAGACCTGCCACTAGAGGGATTCTTGGTCTTCTACATAAATCACTGTTCTCATTCGTGTGCAATATGGCCTGCATTATCATTCTACTTCTTTCCCGGTGCTGCTACAAGGGGTGGTTGTAGTTGAGGTTCCCCTAAGCTTCACTCAACAGGCTGACAACTTCCTTAAAACTGCCTGTGCGACAGCTCTGCAGCTGAAAACAGGAAGCCCTCAGTGTCTGCCATCCACCCTTCAGACTCAAGTCAGATAGACGCTGAGCACCCTATTATTACCTACGCTGCGCTGTCATACTGATAGATACCGATAGAATCCTCTGCAGAGAGCCAGCATGCCTGGGCACCCTTGATTGGTGCGGCACTGCCATAGGGGGATTGTGATTGGTATGCCCGCTTGCCTGCTTTGCTCTGATTGGGGCACCTTCTCTATAGCCTGTTACAATGTTCCCTTCTTAATTCTGACTTCTCAGCTCTCGCTCTGACCTGAAATTTTCTTCCACCCCTACCCCCCCCCGGCCTCCTTTAAATACACTCATGATCCGACTCCTATATCATATTACTGCTTCATTGGCCTAATTTCGACTGCTGCCAACCTATGATTGGTATCTGAGTGTGGCCAATAAGACTGCCCTGTATGAATATCTCTTGAGCCCCGCCACTAACTAAGCTGCTCCTGCTCTCCTTGTTCCCCTTTCTGCTGTATTTTCTCATCTAGGTTTTAAGTGAGTACCTAGGTGGGCAACTTACTTGCCTAGAAAATATTGCACTAATACAAATCACAAGACCACTCAATCTGGGACCATGGCTCTCCTTATTGTGTTTTTATTGCTCCTAAGGTGCAGAGTTCTCAGCAATACAGTGCAATTCGAAGTACCTCTATGCAATTCAGTTCTCCAATGTTCCTTATCAATACCTAATGTTATAACGGTCTACCGTGCAGACACTATGTCATTCTCCTCTCCCCTTTTAGCCTATTCCCCCCCCCGGTTAGCCTACACCCCCTTGCTACTGTCCTCACCTATGTCTATTCAAGCACTTACATTGATCACGATCAACTGTTATTACAGTGGTGCTGCCTCTTGCTCAGCACGATATGGGTTGCAGCGAAGAAATAAAAAAGCAGTCTCCATTCTTATAAGCTCTTTAAAGAAGTTATACTTCTGCTTCTTCTCTGCTCAGGAAATCTGAGCTCAACCCCTGACCCCCCCACAACTTACCTCGCCTATCGATTTTGTTGAGGCCACAGGTCTCAAAATGATGATGGTCAACATTTTAAGCCTGCCTAAAAACTTGTACAGCTGCAAGCCTGGGCTGCAACATTAACCCT
Organism: Neoceratodus forsteri; assembly: GCA_016271365.2. Classification (NCBI taxonomy): domain Eukaryota; kingdom Metazoa; phylum Chordata; order Ceratodontiformes; family Ceratodontidae; genus Neoceratodus; species Neoceratodus forsteri. The sequence continues at coordinate 933,940,901 of CM057449.1, read as the reverse complement.
GACCTTATCATAATTACTGAGTCGGATTAAAAAGACAAACACTGATCAACAAATATCACTGCAGGGCTACAATTTATTTAGAGCAGATAGAGAGTCTAGAGGCGGGGGTGTGGTTATCTACGCCAAATCTAAGTACTCGGTCACCAATATTAGTTGCAAATCTCTAGCCAAGGAATCTGAGTTAGTTTCACTGAGCCTTCATCTCCCCTCCTCGGAATGTATCACTATTCTAGGTGGCTATAGACCCCTGTCTTGTGGTGATGAAGTCCTTAATCTTTTGAAATCCATGTTTGTAGATGCAAAAACTGAAACAATATTTCTAGGAGATCTAAATATGGACTGGCTGTCACCTAAATCACACGGCCTCAAATCCCTTTGTGACGAGCTAGGTCTTGGGCAATTAGTCAGTGAACCCACTAGGAACAACACTCTAAATACTGCCAACAGTTCCATTCTAGATGTGGTACTAACCACCCATCCACATAAAATATCTCATTCGGCAGTGTTTCACAACGACATGAGCGATCATGGAATTGTTGCTTGCATAAGATCTCAAATTAGGCCCGCTGCAACCCATCTTTATAACAAAAAGATCCTTTCGCAAATTCAGTGCAGTAAACTTCCTATCTGACCTGAGCATGATCAGATGGCAAGATCTCTACCTAGCCAAAGATGTCAACAAGGCAGCTTACATCCTTAATGACAAACCCACTACAATAATAAATAAGCATGCCCCTTTCATCAAAGTAAGGGTACGGAACAATTCCAACCCCTGGTTCACCTCGGATCTCAAGGCAGCCCTTATAGCTCGAGATAAGCTCTGGGCTAAAGCTAGACATTCCAAAGAATCTTTGGATTGGCAGGCCTTTAGAACAGCCAGGAATAACTGTGTGAAAAAACTTTGCTGTGCTAAAGCTAACTATTATATTTCTACTCTTGAACAAGCTAAAGGTAACCCTCATAAAATGTGGAAGACTATCAAAGCTATAGAAGGACAGCCCATGGCCCCTCTGTCCCAACAAAGATAGTTGCAGAGGCAAGATTGTGGAAAACAAGTCCCTAATCCTGGAGGAACTTAACTCCCACTTTGCCACAGCTGGATTAGCTTTTGACTCGTCACTTATGCTGGTGCTGCGGTGAGCCAGCATACCCTCCCCTACATCTAGTCCTGCACCCAGCCCCTTCCAACTGCGCGTAGATAACTTATAAAGAAGTAGAAGATTCTCATCTTAACTTAGACACCAAAAAGTGCAGGGACGATGGCTTGAACCTTTTTCCTATGGTCAGGTTACCGCCTCACTGCCCCAATTCTCCACATCTTCAATCTTTCCATTACATCTGCTACTGCTGTCCTGCTGGAAATCAGCACATATCCTCCTCTATTTAAATCTGGTGACCCATGCGATGTAAACAACTATAGCCTATCTCCATATTGCCTATCCTTTCTAAAGTTCTCGAAAAACTGATCCATATTCAGTTAAAATCTCACTTAGAAACCTTCTTTCTCATTAACCCAGCTCAATCCGGCTTCGGGCTAATCATAGCACAATCACTGCACTAGCAAAAGTAACCAATGATTGGATCTCTGCTATAGATGCTAAGAAGGTAACTGGCACAGTCTTTTGGATCTCAGCAAAGCTTTTGATACTGTTGATCACAAACTATTAGTCAATTGCCTTGCAAAGTTGGGTGCACATACCACACTGACCCAGTGGTTCTTTAGCTACCTAACTGGAAGATTCCAAAAAGTAAAGGCAGAAGGCTTTTTTCTGCTGCCTTGCCAGTTGCAAGAGGAGTCCCAAAGGATCCATCTTAGGCCCTATCTTGTTTTCTTTGTACATTAATGACTTAGATGCTAACATATCTATGTCCAATCTGCACTTTTTTGCAGATGATACTGTGTTGTATACTTCTGGCTCATCGTTATCTGAAGTCAAGGGAGTGCTTCAAGCGGACTTCGCACAACTTGAGCATAATCTAATAAAGGCAAAGATCCTGCTCAATGCTAAGAAAACTAAAGCGATGATATTCTCCCGCAGTGCTGTCACAGGCCCCCCCAATACCCTTGCCCAAGACTTCATTGTCACCACGCTAAACGAGCCTCTGGAAGTTGTAACCAAATTTAAATATCTGGGTATCTGGATCGACAATAAATTATCTTTCAATGACCACGTTGAAGATGTCTCTAGAAGGTTAAAAGCAAGGTTAGGTTTCTTCTACAGAAATAGGCCTCTTTTCCCCTTTGAAACTCGAAACAAGCTTGTACAGACCACTTTTCTCCTCCTACTTGACTATGGCGATGTAATCTATTCCTCCACCACTCTTGCAAATCTAAGTAAACTGGACATCCTTTATCACTGTGCGTTATGGTTCATTACCAACTCCCCTTACCGTTCGCACCACTGTGACTTATATGCAGCTGTTAGTTGGACATCCCTTACTACTAGACGCCTACTCCATGTTGGGTTATGGACTCTTAAACTGCTCCTGCAGAAATTGCCAAGCTATCTCTCTTCCCTTATTAGTATCTCCATAGTGCATACTGTTAAGAAAATCTGACTTTACTATGCTTGACATACTGTAAGGACGCGACCTCCTTTGGTAAACGTTATTGCATATGCCCTTCCTCCATTTGCAACTAATTACAAACCGTACTGAAACTAACTAGCACAGTTTCAATAAACTTCTACAAATCGCTAAGTTCAGCCAAAATAAAAGACACCTATAACTGTCATTAAGTCTCTTCCTTTCCCATGTGTGCCATATTTATCCACTGGTAAGGTATAATTGCTTTTGTCATATTAACTGCTTTCCTTCCCCTTCTACTCCTGGCTTTATCTATGCTTACGCTCCACTGCTACTCTATCAAATCACTCCTCCCCACCATATCAGTTGTAGTCTGTTGTTTGTTCTAGCTGCCAAAATATATGTATTGCACACACCAGTCATCTTGTTTCATTTATCAGTATGCAACCTGTAAGTTGCTTCCCTGTCTCATATTAATGTTTACCACCTTCGGTCACCCTATATGGTACCCTTGTATGCATATCCAGCCTGTATCATGTAACGTGCATTTCATGTATATACTGTTATTACCTATCTATGTTTGCACTTTAAGTGTTTATGTCACAGGACCTCCTTGTGAATGAGCTTGCTCAATGGATTTTTCCTGCAATAAACTTGAACTTGAACTTGAACTTGAACAACACATAATCCCCAGGGGGGGGGATGCAATTAAAGCAATGAACAGCATACAGCAGGTAACTCTGAGGCAATCCGCCCACCCCAAGGCCACCCTTACCCTTCCCTCCCTTCCACCCCTCCTGCTTACATCTAATCCTCCCTAAATCCCCCCTCCCCAGGCCAAGCATTACTCACACACTGCTCTAGCAAATGATCACTCAATGATCTATAACCAGGTCTGTTAGATCTTCCAACACATTAACAGAGCATCTAGTGCACCCCATCTGCTCTGGAACATTGCATATCTATTGTGTATTCAGGAAATGTGCTTCTCCAACTGCATAGCCAACAAGATTTCTTTATGCCATTCCAGGACAGGGGGGAAACACTATCTCTCCAGTGCTGTAAAATAACCAACTTTGCAATTATTGCAACCAGGATCATATGGTCTTTCCTGACCTTGGGAGTACCCTGAGGAAAGGAGTTCAGTAGACAGACTTCTGGGGTAAATAAAGGGCCCAACCCCAAAAAGGAGTCCAAAGACCGCCTAATTGTCTGCCAGAAAGCTTGCACCTTCGGGCATGTCCACAACATATGAAACAAAGTACCCAACTCTGCTCCACATCTGGTGCAAGCCGGGGAAGAGAGCCGCTCCAAGGCGTGAAGCTTAACAGGGGTAAAATATAAATTATGCATGATATTAAAATGAATAAGATGCAATCTATCCTGTTTAATTAAAATATAGGAGTTACGCCACAGTTTCTTCCAGAAGTCTACTTCTGTGTCTAGTGGCAGCTCCTGGGTCCAGTAATAGCAAACCCCTTGAGGCAGATTGCTCTGCAATGCTTGTAACTACTTATAGACTAAAGAAATTGCATGGGGTTATCTGGCCTGTATCAAAATAGAGGGCAAGTCTATTTTCATCACCTCAGGTCTCGGGGTTTTACCTATGTGGGAGATTACAGCCTCTTTAAGCTGCATGTATTGGAAAATACCACTAGCCTGTACATTAAATCTATCTTGGAAAGCAGAGAAGGAGATTATTTCTCCATTATCATACATGTACACAGCTTTCTTCACCCTCAGGTTAGGCTGGTAGGACAGTGGGATGGGCCGATACGCAATTTTAAAGTGTGGGTTGCCCAGAATGGGTTGTTTTAGTGAAACATGCCAATTAGTGGCCATCTCCACTTGCAATTGATGTAGCACTTTGATAGACCATCCCAATGGGGTAGGTCTAAGGGGCCTGGGAACAACCCTAGGGGTCGCATATAGGAAAGCCTGGAGACTGCACTTGTGCTGAGTTGCAAAGTACTACTCTATTTCCAACCACTCTGGTGAATAATCAAGCGGGTTTATGGCCTGTGGTTCCTGTACCCAATGAGCAAGTTTACTCAGATGGTGGGCACAATAATACAGGAAAATGGAAGGAACCGCCAGACCACCCTGCTCCCTTGGGGCAGTTAATTTAAGGTAAGACCTCCTGACATTCTTACCCTGTCATATAAATGTATTCAGCATTGATTGTAGCTTGACAAACCATCTCTTAGGGAGAAAGCAGCCCATCATAACCATTGGGTATAGGATATGGGGGAGCACATTCAGTTTCACCTTGGAGACCCTTCCCCACAGTGACAAGGAAAGAACACCCCATCTATCCAGGTCAGCTTTAATTTTAGTCAGTAAGTCTGAAAGGTTGGACTTCATCATAGAGGCCATATCTCTTGTCATATGGATTCCCAAATATAAAAGGGATTTCGATTCCCACGACAGAGCAAAGTCGGTCACCTCCCCTCGGGAAACCCGATTATTCAAGGGAAATACTTTAGTTTTGGTGAGATTAAGCTTGTAGTAGGAGACCTTAGAAAAGGCCCCAACCTGGTCTAAAAGTGCTGGTAGGCTATCCTGCGGGTCTTCCAGATGCAACAAAAGATCGTCCGCATACGCAGAGAGAGTATATCTTTGGACCCTGACTTGAATCCCCAGAATGCTTGGAGAGGCTACCAAATGCCGAATAAGGGTTTCTAAATATAAGTTAAATAAAAGAGGGGAAAGGGGACATCCCTGTCGAGTACCTCTGTGGAGTGGGGAAACTTCGGAGTGGACCCCATTGCATTGAATTTGGGCTGACGGGGAGGAGTATAGTAACCTGATCCACTGAAGGAAGTCTTCTGGGAGTCCTAACCATGACATAGTGGCGATGGGGAAATCCCATGACACCCTATCAAAGCCTTCTCGGTGTCCAGTGACACCAAAACCATGGGAAGTTCTGGGCCACTGGCTACCGAGAGGAGGTGCCATAACTTCTGCATGTGGTCCCCCGAGGACTGACCTGCCATAAAACCAATTTGTTCTTTACTTACCATGACGGGCATAAGAGGTCCTAACCTATTGGCCAAAATCTTGGCCAGAAGTTTGATATCGGTGTTAATCAGTGAAATAGGTCGGTAACTCTCTGGATATTGCGAATCTTTACCCTTTTTAGGAATAAGCGTGATTATTGCTGTCATAAAATGGGTCAGATAGCCCTTTATCAAACCAGTGATTATAGACCTCTGCCAATAAAGGGGCTAGCTCTGATATACAAGCCTTATACAGACCATTAGGGAGTCCTTCTGGCCCCGGGGACTTATCCATTGGGAAAAGTGCAATGGCCCTTACCACTTCTTCTGTCATAATGGGACCTACCAAGGAAGAAGTATAAATAGGTGACAGCTTAGGCAGGTCAACTGAGCTGAAGTATTTCATATCTGTCATAGAGGGGCGAGTATCTGACTCCTTGGCATATAATCTCTGATAGTATTGCCTTAACACCCCTGCTATGGCATGAGGATCAGTAACAACAGGTGCATCCTTATCCAGCTTAATACCCGAAATGAACTGAGATGCATCCTCTTGCCTAAGCCGTAAGGCCAGCAACTTACTAGCTCTTTCCCCTGCCTCTAAATAGTGAAATTTTGTACGTTTCAGTGAGAGTTCGGCTTTTTGGGAGATAAGACTAAAATATTGAGCTTGCAGTCTATGCAGCTTGATCCAGTCTTCATCAGGTGATGAACGAGAGATCGTAGATTCCAATTGGCGAATTGAGGAAAGCAGGCAGTTTGTTTGTGACTTGAATTGACGGGACTTTGTTGAAGCCATCCGGATACACTCCCCCTGCAGGGAGCACTTTAAAGCCACCCAGTCTATGTCAACCCTACTAACTGACCCCCTGTTGTTCCTTATAAAGTCAGTAATAAAGTCTCGTGTGTTGCAGGGAGCTAGGCTTCTGTAATAACTGGGTGTTAAGCCGCCAGAAGGTATCCCTTTTAACCTCAGGTCCCACTAGGAAAAAAAGGGAGACCAGTGAGTGGTCAGAGATAACCCTGGTGTGGATATCAGCATCAATTACCCTGGGGAGGGTTAAAGAACTAATAAGGAGAAAATCGATTCTCAAAAATGTTTTATGTGCCAGAGAGAAAAAAAGTGTATTGGTGCTCCTCCGAGTGCAAGGTGCGCCAAACATCAATGAGGTCCACCCCTCTCATGAGCTCATGAAGAGCCCTCTGAGCAGGAGAGAATCCCTTTCTCCAGGAATCGGACCTATCGATGTGTGAATAGGGGTAATATTCCAGTCACCTCCCAAAATGGTAAGCTTAGGGGGGTTGGACACAACCAACCTCAGCAGGTGCGTAAAAAAATGGGGGGATTCGGCATTTGGATCATAGGCCTCTCCCAGTGTCACCTGATGTGATTCTAGCAAACCATTCACTATGACGTACCTCCCATCAGGATCCCAGATTTCTTTTTCAAGGGTGAAGGGAATCTTTTTATTTATTAGAATGACCACTCCCCCTCTACTAGTGGATTTACCTGCCCCGTAGACGTAGCCAACCCACTGTTTACGAAACAATACAATATCCTCGCGGAGATGAGTTTCCTGAAGGAAAGCAATCCTAGTATTTAGGCATTCCAGGTGTCTAAGGATAATGTGCCTCTTACAACGATCATGGGCACCTTTTATATTCCAGCTTATGAACTTATATGGGCCACTCATAATGAAATTCCAACTGTGACGTTATCCCTGTCATTGATTTAAAATAGAGCGGGATGAGAACACTTGCCCCCCCCCATCCTTAGTACCCCCTACCAATCCCCCTTAATCCCCAAACTCATAATGTAATGCATAAATTAACACAAAAACTCAACTAACTCTAACTACTTACACTATTCTATGCCCCAGTTCTAACCACTGCACCACAATACTAACTCTAGTATGTGATGTTATCGCAACCTGCTTTCCCATATCACCACACCTGCATCCCCCCACCCCCACTGTAACTGGCCCTGAACAGAAAGAAGGAGAGCCCCCCAACAGCATGTTTCACACTGCACCACCCTCATATGATTATACCCGTTTCTTATGCTAGATGTACCCCACTGAATCATAAGTCCCCCATTCCTGATAGAAAAAGATCTAGCATTGGGAGTCACCCATAGACCTCTGCAAACTAAAAGGCAGGCTAGCGAACCCCTTAACTGGACAGACACAGCCCAACTTAGATAAATAAAGCTGTAGGAGTAAACAGCAGGTATTTCCCTGGATTGACTCTGTAGCTGGTCTATAAACCTATCAACCGAGCTGACAGGTCTACAGACAGCAACGATAAGGAAACGGAAGCACATTAATCAGCCTGCCCCGTATGCCAATTGCCCCTGGGAATGTGTAGCAACATCTACCACAATCTAGCCTTGATAACCAAGGCACTTTAAATAAAGTCCAGTGTCTAGGGGCTCTGTGTGACAAAATGGGCAGTTCACTTATATCATCTCTGAATCAGGAAGGAGTAAGGCAAGATTCTGCATCCAGTGTCCTGCTCGAGTGGTCAGCATGCTGAATAACTCTCATGGTGGAGGAGGCTATGTCACATCAGTGAGATAAGGCTGCCAGTTCTCTTCCAGTTGCCAAGGGTGGGTTTGCTCTGTCAACATCAGATAGGCATATCAGGAAGCATATTCAAACTCTATGTCCAACCAGAAAAACAGTTGTGCTCATATGCGCTTTTCCAAAGGAGGCACACTACAATTCTGTCCTCACTTAAAGAGATCGGGAACAAGACCTTGAGCTCTTTCCTCACTTGCTCCTGAGATTTAAATGAGAGCCATTGCTCTCCAGACTTAACTTGAAGTGTCGCTGGGTATACATGTGAAATGGCATCATGACAATCAACGGACACCATCGGGTGCAACTATTGTCGCTTTAGCCGAACAGACTGCGGGAGATCTTGAGTAACACAAATTTTAAGACCTTTCCAAAGGACTTCCTGCAAGCTCCTGATTTTACTAAGGATGAATTGCTTATCTTGAAAAAGTTGAGCAATCTGAAAATGAAAGGTCTAGGGAGGCATCAGGATTCAGAGAGGGGCGAAGAGCTCGATGGGCACGCTCAATAATATAGGGCACTTTGTTAGGAGAAGGACCAGCTATTTTTCACACAACTTCTGGGCAAAAAGGATCAGGTTGTTCCCTTCCTCCTTCTCCGGTATACCGATCACCAGAAGGTTATTCCTTCTGCTCATTCCTTCTAAATCTTCGAGCTTGTCCTCTAGCTTCTGAAGCCTGCGGCCAATCTGGATGGCTTAACTTGACATTTTCTAATACAAATCAACTCATGGGGTATCTATGGCAAGTTTGGTGAATAAGGGGCATTTAAAAGATGTAAAAAACTGATGGAGCAATTCTGGGACCATCTAAGAAGGGAGATCAACCATTGCATCCCATCCTGCCAGATGGTGGTTATTCTGTTATGCTTGATATGCTTCAGCAAGCCATCACTGTTCTAATGTCCTCCAATGATGAAATAGAGGTGAACTGGCTTTGTACACACAATGGCTGGTGAGTGCTTAAAATAAAATTGAAGGTCTTGCTGGCAGTGTAGTAGAATTGACAGTTACAACTGGGAAGGCGTTGGCCATGGCGGCTTCATTGGTGAAGGAGCAGGGACTTATTAAAATTCATCTGGAGCAAGTGGAAAATGCTGTTTGAGCCCCAATTATCAGACTTTATTGGTTCCCAGAAGGGATAGAAGGTGAAGATGTTACTTTTCTTGAGAGATGGCTCCCGGAGACTTTGGGTTTGGGTCATGCTCCTCACATTGTGAATTCCTATCGAATTAACCCGCAGTGGGCCATGGTGAAGTCAGAGGGCCCCTGTACAGCTCTAATTGTGATTGTCTTAGTGGGGGAGTGAGATCAGTTATTACATGCAGCCAGAGATCATGCTTCTGTCCTGAATGATCAAAAATGTATTTTTTTCTCCAAAAATGCCTGCCCTACAGGGATGCGCCACAAGGCCTTTGAGGGTGTTACACAGAAGTTACGAGAGGCAGACATTCGGTATAAACTTAGCTTCCCTGCATGCCTACAGTTCACCAGAAAAGATAAATGTATCACGGACCCTAAGGCAATGGGGTCTTTTCCTGAGAAACTTACTACTAGTTCAAAACCAACAGAAGAAGAGCAGCCAGAGGCAGATGAGTTGTGAGATTTGCCCAGAAATTCCCTGAACCCTGTTGAAGTACTTGTTATTGTTAACTGGGATTCTGTCGTTGTTCTTAATACCTGACCTACTATGCCTGTTTCAGGCTCTGAGATAATTTACCTTACAGTGGGGCTTTCCCCTATTACTTTGTTTTTCATTATGCTTTTTCTTATCATTGTATTCGGGGGAATATGCCTATAATATATTTTTATTTTTAAAAAAAAGTCTTGGATGTCTCCAGCTATGGTTACAAGTAGAGGGTTCAGTACTTGCTTTGCATGACCTCACTGTTACAGTTTCCTGACAGGGATAATGTTTTCATCCGTTCTTCCTTCCTTATATGTATACATCTTCTTTTCTCTTCTTATCCAGTTTGCTGAGTGATATTCAGCATGGGAGTAATGGGAGAAGCCCTACAGGGTGCTGATATTTTGAATTACAGTGTATACTGCCTTTTTAGGCAGATTTTGGTTATATTGAGAGATATCTTACTTTTTGATATTTACATCAGCACTGGCAGCATTTTGGCTCAATGTGCAATTTATTTGTATTTTACTGTGAAAGTGGTAGCTCCTTGTCTTGAGGTACCAACTAGGGGCCACATTTACAAAAAATTCGCAAAGTGAAGTGCAAAAGTTAGCTCAGTGCCTTGGCATTGCATAGGTTCTAAAAGTTGCTATTCATAGTTAGATAGCACACTGCACTATCCGACTGTGAATAGGGATTGGAGAGGGCAGCCCTAACCCAGGAAAAGCACCACCGACCTCTCCAGCACTGCCCCGACAGCCAGTCAGAAGAATTGCCCCGCAATGAATAGCACAACTGTGCTATTTCCCATTCACAAAAGTAGCCATGTACAGTGGCGTGAAAAAGTATTGGCCCCCTTCCTGATTTTCTCTATTATTGCATATTTGTCACATTGGATGTTTTCAGGTCTTTAGAGAAAATGTAATATTAGATAAAGGGAACCTGAGTGAACAAATAACACTTGTTTTTTTTTTTATTTCACTTATTTAATGAAAAAAAGTTAACCAACACCAACTGGCACTGTGTGAAAAAGTAATTGCCCCCTTACACTTAATAACTGGTTACGCCACATTTAGCTGCAATGACTGCAACCAAAGACTTCCTATAATTCAATATCAGTCTTTCACATCACTGTGGAGGGATTTTAACCCACTCTTCCTCGCAGAACTGCTTTAATTCAGTAACATTTGTTAGGTTTTCGAGCATGAACTGCTCGTTTCAGGTCCTGCCACAGCATCTCTATTGGGTTTAAGTCTGGACTTTGACTAGGCCACTCCAAAACTTTAATTTTACTTCTTTTTAGCCATTCTGATGTGGACCTGCTTTTGTGTTTTGGATCATTGTCTTGCTGCATGACCCAACTACGCTTCAGCTTCAGCTGACGGAAGAATGACCGGACATTCTCCTTAAGAATTTTCTGGTACAGAGCAGAATTCATGGTTCCTTTAATTATGGCAAGTCATCCAGGTCCTTAGGCAGCAAAGCATCCCCACACCATCACACTACCACCACCATGTTTGACTGTTGGTATGGTGTTCTTACTGTGGAATGCTGTGTTTGCTTTACGCGAGACATTATGGGATCCATGTCGTCCAAAAAGTTCCACTTTGGACTCATCTGTCCATAGAACATTTTCCCAAAAGGCTTGTGGATCATCCAGGTGCTTCTTGGCAAATGAGAGATGAGCGTTTATGTTCTTCTTGGTTAGCAGTGGTTTCCATGCTACTCTCACATGAAGCCCATTTTGCCCAGTCTCTTTCTGATTGTAAAGTCATGAACACTGACCTTAGCTGAGGCAAGAGAAGCCTGCAGTTCTTTGGATGTTGTTTTAGGATCCTTTGAGACTTCCTGGGTGATTTACTGCGCCTTGGAGTAATTTTGGCAGGCCGCCCACTCCTGGGAAGATTCACTACTGTTCCAAGTGTTCTCCATTTGAGATTATGGCTCTCACTGTGGTTCGATGGAGTCCCAGAGCCTTAGAAATAGCTTTGTAACCCTTTCCAGACTGATAGAGGGCAACACATGTTTTCTGATCTTTCAGGAACTTCCTTTGATCATGGCATAATGTGCTTGTTGAATCTTTGTGCTGGCAACGTGACTCTGATGATGTTAAGGGTCAAAATAAGTGGAGGTTTATATTGAGCAGGGCTGGCTGTAATCAAGCCTGGCTGTGTTCAATCAGCTGACTCTAATTATCCTTTAATTGGGTTGATTTAACTAGGGGCAATTACTTTTCACACAGTGCGGTTGGTGTTGGTTAACCTTTTCATTAAATAAATGAAATAAGTAAAAAAAAAGTGTTATTGTTCACTCAGGTTCCTTTATCTAATATTATATTTTGTCTAAGGACCTGAAAACATCCAGTGTGACAAATATGCAATAATAGAGAAAATCAGGAAGGGGGCAAATACTTTTTCACGCCACTGTAAATGAGCCTACTGGGCAATCAAGGCACTAGGTGGCCATTTGCATGCCCATTATGGCCCATTTACATGGAGTGAGGGTGATTTACCACGGCCCCTCAGCCTCTACCTGATGCAGCTGCAGTGCCTGGTGATCTAGTGGTTCCTCCCCTCCCCCATTGACATAGTGAGTTACTGCTGTTGTGAGGGGGGGTTGATGTGACAGGAAAGGGAGGATGGCAAGTGGAAGGGGAGGGATAGGGGAGAGGGTTATTGGATAATACTGCCTCTGGTTCCATTCAGCCAGCTATGTGGTGTGGTGATGAGGGAAGCTGGCTCCGGTGCCACAGGTTCAGAGTTTTGGGACTGGGAGGACAAAATGTTGCCGCTGTCTTCTTAATTTTTTTTTTTAGGTGTAGCTTGTGCCCCCTCTCCAACATGCACCACCCTTGAGTTGAGACTCCTTTTTTAGTGGGGGTGAGGGGTGGCACAGCCCCCCTGCAGAAACACTTTAATATGGAGGATGTCAGTTTGCTGGTTAGTGTATGTTGCAGATTTACTTTTTGGCTATATACACCTCAATCCCCTATACAGGTATGGAACATTTCCTTGGTGATCTAGCACCCCCAAATCCCTGATGTCCTCCATAGAAAAAAAATCTTATCATCCCTGGTAGACTAGCAGCACCCCCCCCATCCCTGATTTCCTTCACAATCACCAAAGGAACCATCCCTGGTAGTCTAGTGTTCCCCCTTTACCCCCTACCCTGGCAGCAGTGCCCCACCACCCCATTACCCCCATCCCAAACCCCAAGGCAATAGCCAGCACCAACACAGCCCTACTCTTACCACCACAGTCAGCCACCAACTGAGCTCTCAATGGAGCATGTACTGTAGTGAGTGTGCTGTCAGTCAATGGGTGCATACTGCATTGAGTACACACTTCACTGAGAGTGCAGTCAGTTGCTGGCAGTGGTGGTGAGAGGAGGGCTGTTCTGGTTGCTGGCTCGGGGATTGAGAGGAGGTGGAGGGCACTGCTACAGGGGTGGTGGGGTGAGGGGGAACACTAGATTACCAGGGAGCATTTCTTTGGTGATTGTGTAGGAGATTAAGGATGGGGGTTTTCTATACCACCAGCGATGATTTGACTTTTTGGATAGGGGACATCGGGGATTGGGGGGCACTAGACCACCAAGGAAATTTTCCATAACTATACAGGAGATTGGGATGTGGGGGAGGGCAGTGGTCACAGGGAATATGTTGTCACCATTGAGTGGATGACTGGGTGGAGGGAGGGACAACAAGCTACCAGGGTACCATTACTGGCTTCTGCCATTTTGATCGGGATGGCAATTGGCAAGAGATGGGACCACTGGATCACCAAGGCATATGTTTCCTGAGCTCAGGGTAGTGATCAGAGAGGGGGAGGGACCACTGGACTACCAGGGATACTGTTTAACATTACTGGGACTGGTGAACAGCAATTGGGGAGGGGGAAGAACCACTAGTTCACCAGGGACAGTTTCATTTTTCATTACGGTTTGACATTCAACTATCTGGGTGAGGGTTGGGAACCACTATCACCAGGCAATTGCATATTCTTCCTTTTATGGGATGTTGATCAATGATGGGGGGCACTAAACCACCAGAGAAAATTTCCATTATTTTTATTTCTGTGATCTGGCCGGTGATCGGTGATTGGTGGGGCTAAACCACCAGAAAAAACTTACATTATATTTATTTTTTGGATCAGGCCAGTGATTGCCAATGGGGAAGAGGAGGGATACTAGATCATCAGGGTGCTGTCTGTTTTTTTTTTTAAACAGGAGAGTGATAGGCATTACCGCCAGCAAGCACTAGAGTTGCACAAAATACCACTTGGTCTCGGACTGCAGTATTTTCTCCACGAAAGGGACCTTCACAAAAGACCCTTACTTGGTGAAAACCCTTTGTGAATGGGATTGTGACAATATGCAGATCCCCTTCCCTTTGTTTGCATTGTGGACCCCCTTGACTTTGCTAAATTCCAAATCCAGTCTGTAGGTGTAAACTGGGGTTTTATGAATACCGCACTGGGGCAAACCCCAGTCTGCATGGTGCAAACTGGGTTTGCAAAAGGGAGATTTCGTGAAATGTTCCCTAGAAGTGTGTGTCTCATATTCTTACTGAATTGTTATGCTTTTTACTGCTGTATTTGCCTCTCCTTGCAATCTATATTAGTGTATGTTCAATATGATAAATGCAATAAAAAATAAAGTTAAAAAAATCGTATTTATTTGTCCTCCCTTTTCAGTGAGTTGAGATACAGTAGCTATAAGAGTTTATTTCCCTTTTTAGCAATTTTTCTCATGTAAAGTTCTATATTATTGTACTTTTCAATTTCTTAACAGCTTTTGTGCTTTTCTTCTGCCAGGAAACACATTTGTGCCAGGAATATTGTGACCTTATCTTAAGGTTCTGTGTGCATTGTTTTTTTCTTTTTAAGCTATTTTCTGATTTTATTTGTTAGCCACTTTGGTATGATTCCATTTCTATCATAATGCCTGATTTTTGGTATAAATTTGTTGCAGGTACTAATAACAATGCCCCCAAATAAGACTCACATTCCATTCAAGGATTTATTTTGGAGTTATGTATCCCCATTAATATTTTTTATGTGATTTATAGAGATGTTGCAAAGTTTTGATTCACCAGCAAAGTTCCAGAAAAGTTGCCAAATTTGCTTACACAGAGCATTTTGCAACGTTGTTCTATTTAAAAGGCAATTTGCCATTGGTAACTTCACCTTGCAACTTCACCTGTAACTTCTCCCCAGGGTACACAAAGGCAAAGTTGGGTCAAAATGACTTCCACCAAACTACCCCTTTTGAATTTTGTAGGCATAACTTGGTCAACTTTTGTTGAATGTGTCTGAAACATGGTAGGGTTGTAGTCCAAGAGGAAGTGCATATTTTGTGCATCTTGTATGATTATCAGACTTGAATTGTGTATTTGACACCATGGTCATTTTGGGAGGTGATTTTGGGGTGCTGTACACACCATTAATTTTTTTGGAGTATTATGTTACTACTGTAATACACATTGAAATCCTTATTTGGATTCATAGAGTGAACTTTTACTCCAATAACTGGTGGTGTTATGGCTTGTTAAAGTTGCAGTGTTATCCTATGGGACATAAGGGTTAGTGTTAAAGTTAATGTGGTCATTTACAACCTATGCAATAAACATGTCCACCCAGGTTGTTTACTGCTGCTTCTCTCGACACTTCCCACATCCCCCTCCAACATGGCTGCTATAGATGTGGCAGAGAAAAAATTGGCTATGCTGATGCCATTTCTGCCAACTACTCCTTTGATACTACCAGCTCTGGAACCCACACAACACATTGCCACAGACATAGTTTTTTTTTTTTACATGCAGCACTATTTTGCCCACAGATTTTGAACACCAGTTTGCTGCCTCCCTGGCACCTCTTCCTTTACTAGAGCATCTCCTCCCAGTCATTCTTATATACTAACTGTAACTTGATTTGGGTATAAAAAAATTACAAAATGTGAAAAAAGCCTCCAGTGCAAATAAGTACCATGAGTAGACAACACGTCCCCCTAGGGAATCATGGATCAGCAGCGTGGTCTGAAAAATGACTACTAAAAACAAGCAATTATGTTGTTTTTTTTAAAACAAAATAGGGATTAAAATGAGGGGCAACGGCAAACTTAATATTAAGTATAACAAAAAGTGACAGAACACTGTCACTTTAAGAAAACTATAACTAAAAGATTATGAAAATACTGCAGAAAGACACTAACAGAATACTTTACTTAAACACACCAAAGTAAACCAGAGAAGTAACAAGCATTTGTCAATGCCGAATGTTGCTTGCTTGTATGTGCTATTTAGGTATTAGGAAGTCACTGGAGTGCAAATATTGAAAATTCGCGAACTTACGAGTGTGCGTGGGAACTGCTCAACGCACACTAGTAAAACAGTCATTTTTAGAAATTTTTTCACCAAATTTTCAACATAGCCATTTTAAGACATCTGCTCATGAACAGTGTCACTGTGATTTTCTTAATGTGTCCTGTACATTGATTTTGCACACCGACTGCGCCATTGTGCGCTACATGGGTGGAAACACATTTTGGGCAATATGTGAAAAATGACAGCTGTACTGCTCATAAGGAGGTGTGGTAAAATGGCAATGTTGAAAATCTGGAGTGAAAATATTGAAAATTCATGAACTTACGAGCGTGTGTAGGAACTGCTCAATGCATGCATGTAAAACAGTCATTTTAGGAATTTTTCACCAAATTTTCAACATAGGCTTTTGAGAGCCCACCTTATGAACACTGGCAGTGTCATGCAGTAATCAGTCACAGAAAGGTGATTTCATGCAGTGACATGAAATCACGCTAGACCCGATTAATGCTATGACAGTGCAAGAATTTATGAGGAGGGTCCCAAAACCCATGTTGAAAATTCTGCTCAAAATTCTCAAAAATGCCTGAGATAGGCAACAAAGTTGAAAAAAACACTATTTATTCCATTATACAACTTACCACCATTTCCTCAGTTCGCGGTCGGCTTTGAAGAGTGCAAACGTGTTCCCAGTCCACCGATGATCATTGCACCAAGCTCCAGAGATAAGTATGGAGTTGGGGGGGGTATGGGGAGGCAGGGTGCACCGTGGGTGGGTGCGGTTTTTGGGGGGAGTAGGGAGATGGCCAGGGAATGTTTTCTTGTGAACAGGGTTATTTTTTTAATTAAGAAGACGCGGGACATTTGCCACGCTGGGGTGGGCTCCCAGCATGGCAGCTGGAAAGGCTGTTGGGGGGCTGGAGCTGACAGGGGATTGGGCACCGTCAGCTATAACAAGATTTGCCACGCTGGGGTGGGCTCCCAGCGTGGCACCTGGAAAGCTTTTGGGGTGGGCGTACAGTTGTGGAGCCAATGGGGGATTGGGCACCCCCGTCAGCTATAACATTTTTTGCCATGCTGGGGTGGGCTCCCAGCATGGCACCTGGACAGCTTTGTGGGGGAGGCATGGAGCCGATGGGGGATTGGCACCCCCATCTGCCATACAGTGCGTGGGAAAGGGGAGGTATCAGCACGCAACATGCGGC
Source organism: Neoceratodus forsteri (assembly GCA_016271365.2). Classification (NCBI taxonomy): domain Eukaryota; kingdom Metazoa; phylum Chordata; order Ceratodontiformes; family Ceratodontidae; genus Neoceratodus; species Neoceratodus forsteri. Next base: position 933,923,648 of record CM057449.1, on the reverse strand, counting down.
TTGCATGTGTGTGTGGGGGGGAGAGCTCTGCTCACTGAAGCAGAGCTCTCCCTTTCAAGTGTATGCCACTGCATTTTGACTGCTGTCATAGACAGCTGCAGCAGTCATTGGAGAACTGCAGCCACACCTGCAAACTCACTGACTGAATTGGAAGATGGATGCCACACGTCAGAAAACTCGGATGATGGCACTATGTTTCTTGCACATGCGTGCAAGCAAGATAAAAAATGAGAAGTTACTTAGTACAAATAAAAATGATGAACAAGAAAGAGTGAGAAAACCAAAACATAACACATATCTTCTTAGACAAAAAGGCTCCAGATCTTTCTGGCTTCCCTTGCTTTATAGTACAACTCCCTTCCCCCACTGTACTGCTTTTTTTAAGCAAATATGCTTTATTGAAATATGTAAAAGAAAACACAACAGGATTCAAATACACAAAGAATCAAAATATGACAAGCAGAAAGGGAGATAAACAGCTATAGACACATCATATAACGAACAGTATAATGAAACCAGTGATAATCCCCAGACTGACTTGAACAACCCCTCCCCCTCAGAGCACTTTCAGAGCACAGGAGCTATAAATATTTACTACAGGGATCACACCTGAGATAGATCCCCTTTACCATAGAGCAAGCATATTCTGGCAAACAAACTAGGGATTGAGCAAGGGCTCTAATGTATCTCAAGAGTTCCTGATTATGCACCCTTTATAGAAAGAAGCATATCCAAGGTTTCCAGATTCTGGCTATAGAGACTCACTCTCAGTAATATTCATGTGAAATGCCTCATCTACTGCCAGAGACTGGATTGCCTCTAAATGCCATTCCCTAACAGACTGGACATCATCCTTGAGCCAGTGTGGAAGAATAACTGTTTTCATGGCCATAGAAATCAGGGCCATGTGAGCCCTGCGTTATTGAATGAGTGATGAGGGGAAGCCTCTGATAATACATATATCAGGGGTAAATGAGTCTTCAAGACCCAATAAGGGATCCAGAGATGATCTGATACCATTACAGAAAGACTGGACAGTATGTGTTTTAAGTTCCCCTCATGGAGACCAAAATGGGAACAAAGTGAAGAGGAGATCCTTCCTATCTTGTATAATCTCGTTAGTGTAAAGTATAAATAATGCAAAATCCTAAATTTAATCCAGTGATACTGATCTCACTTTACATATTTATAGAGGTTGTGTCAAATCCTTTTCCAGTGAGGAGGCTCATGACACAGGTTAAGTTGCTGTTGCCAGAACAACTCGATCCTAGACAGAGCACAAGGGTTAAGAGCCTGTAGGGAGGAGTAGAGTTTGGAAATGGGGAGGGGCTGCATAATGTTAGATGCTAACTGTTCCAGAACTGTGGCATTAGTTGGGTGCCATGGGGCATGCCCCAGATGATCTCTGAGAGCACCAGACAGTTGCACGTACTTGAAGTCATGAAAGACAGGGAAGTAAAACTTCAATTGCAATTCCCTCAGTGGTAATATTCATCCATTCCCAAGGATCGATTCCAGTGTGGCTGCCCTAAGTTGAGGGCAAAAAGTCTCTGGAATAGGTGTGCCCCTGATGCAAAAGTGAGGGTTGCCGAAGATAGGCTGGGATAGCACCTTACTTCATCTACTCTCAGGTAAGTTTGGAGTTGTAAACTGGCCTGCAGAGACCAGGTAAAGGGGGGTGAGCAAAGTAAAGATGGTAGGCCAGAAGGTTTGATATACAATAAGCTACTGAGTTGGAGCCCTGCTTTTTGACATACGTTGGATTCAAGCTGAAGCAATGCCAGCCGGTAGTTTTGAAAGAAGATTTAAAAACTGACCTAGATAGCTTGTGGCAGAGAAGAGCAAGAGGAAGGAGCTGCTGTTAGAACTTTACTACTCTACTGGACTAAAGAACTAGACCTCTACTACTGGGAACTTCAATTTAGGGTAAAAACAAACAAAAAGCAAACAAAAAAAAGAGTGTGTTTGTCTGAGCTGGGTGAAGGAATTGTTATCTGTGCAGTTAGCTAGGTTAAAAAGAAACTGTGAATTATGGGAAGTGGCTTAGAGAAAGGGATGGCAAATGTTTGCATTTAAAAACTGACCTGGCTAGCTTGTGGCAGAGAACAGCAAGAGAAAGGAGCTGCTGTTAGAACTTTACTGGGACTATATTGCCCTCCATTCTTCTCCTCCCTCGACCCCCCCACCATTAGCTGGTTCTACTTTTAGAGGCACATGATTTGACTGACAATAGGAATTTCCTGTTTGGGAGCAGGAAGGGAGTGATCACAGAGGCACAAAAGACTCACCATCCTAGAAGGTAAAGAGTAGCTCTCCACCGCCCCTCCCCCCCCAGCTGCTGGAGATCTGACTCTGAGCAAAAATAAGAAGGAGGAGACTACTGAGGAATATAGGAACTTACTGTCCCAGAACAGGAAGATCAGGAGTTTCAAGGGCATGGAGGCAGTAGGAAAGTAGGGAGAAAATAAAATTATATACAAAAAAATAAATAAATAAAATAAAGAGAGAGAGGAAAGTGTAAGAATACAAAACAACAGTTAAAGAACCACAAATAAGACATGATGGGAGTGGTGCTATGCAGTGGCTGTGGAGCAGCAGTATTCTGGGAGACGTTCTGAAGGATGCAGTGTTGTCCCATATGCAGACACCTCTCTGAGCTGTGGGAGGAGGTTGCTCATCTCCAGGCTGAGTTGGCCAGGATTTGGGGGACCTCCTTTCCCACACAGGGACCAAAAGGGCCACCACCACTGCCTCAGAGGTTGCCAAGAAAGAGAAGCAGTTGGACGACAGTGGGCTCGGGCAGAGTGAGGGTGGTGGAAACACAGGCACGTCCCTCCAGTTGCACCTCTCCACAATTTATATGCCATTCTGGCAGAGTGTGATTCCTCTATGGAGGCACCTGCAGTGGAGATCAAGGAGGATGCTGGGAACCTCCACAAAGGAGAACCACAGGATGGTGGCATGGGACCCCACAGGGGAAGGAAACAACTCCTGGTGGGGGACTCCATTGTTAGGAGGGTAGAACTGGGGGGGGAGGTAAGGTGTCTGCCTGGCATCATGGCTTGGAGGGACAGGGAGAAAATCCTCAGGATAGCGGGAGCAGCTGCACGATGGAAGGAGATGGATGTCATTCCCCACCTAGGGACAAATGACCTGGCTGGGAAAGGGATCAGAGCAGTGCAGGAGGAGTTTGTGAAGTTGGGGAGGGGCATTAGACAAGTAGCACACAAGGTAACCTTCTCAGAGGTGCTGCCTGTCTATGATATGGGTGAGGCTAGGGTGCTCCACACCATGGGATTCAATCAGCGGTTGAAAAATGGGTGCAGACCTCAGGGTTTTGGCTTCACTGGGGACTTGGGGTCCACCTGGAGGGATGCAGGCCTATACTGATGCGATGGTCTGCATCTGTCCAGGAGGGGAACCCGGATCCTAGGTGATAGCTTTAAATGCTTCATTGGCAAGTATTTAAACTAGCCAAGGGGGGAGGCACTGAAAAGGAGAAGGTAAAACCTAGCACCCCCCAAAAAATCAGGGTAGTTAGTGAGGTAAACATGAAGACAGAGAAGTCGAAAGGGAGAAGGGCAGGGGTAAATGGAGAAAAAGACAAAGGCAGTAAGGAACGGGATGGAGCAAAAAGGGGTAAGGCCATCAAAAAATGAAGGGTAATGAGTACCAATGCCCGTAGTCTACCTAACAAGCTCCCTGAATTGGTCACCTTGATGGAAGAGGGTTGCCTGGATATCATGGCAGTCACAGAAACATGGTACACAGAGACCCATGACTGGGATGTCAACATACCAGGGTACATAATCTACAGGAGGACAGGGAATGTAGAAGAGGAGGAGGAGTGGCTCTCTATGTAAGGGAATGGATCAAAGCAAAGGAACTAAAGGGTAAACAGGGAGGAGAAGAGGCACTGTGGGTCACCCTGGAGACTAGAAATGGCACCATAATCCGCATAGGGGTTGTATACAGACCCCTGTCTCAGGTGCAGGAAATGGACAAGGAAATGATAAAAGGCATCCTTCGGATGGCAGAGAAAGGGGAGATATTGCTGATGGGGGACCTGAATATAATAGATGTTAACTGGAGCACCTTTGCTGCAGCCACATCCAAGAGCAGGGCCATTTTCGATGCCCTACAGGGGGCATGCCTCAGACAGCTAGTGTTGGAACCCACTCGAGAGGGAGCAATCTTTGACCTAGTACTCTCAGATGGGGACAGAGAGAGGATTTCAGATCTAGAAGTGGGTAGCCATCTAGGAACAAGTGACCACCAAACTGTGGTTCACGAAAAAACTCAGCTGTAGAGTCAATTCATACAAAAGTGAAGGTACTGGACTTCAGGAGGCCTGATTTTGTCAAAATGGGAGAGTGCCTCAGAAAAGCACTAGCAAACAGTCGAGAAGGAGAGGTAGAGCAACAATGGAGAAGCATCAAAATTGCCATCACAGAGGCAACAAACCTTTGTGTGAGGCAAATAAATCAAAACAGAAGAAAAAAACACTATGGTTCTCAAAAGAGGTGGTGGGGAAGGTTAGAGAGAAAAAGACAGCATTCAGAAAGTACAAGGAAATACAGAAGGAGCAGGACAGAAAACTGTTCCAGTTAAAGAAGAAGGAAGCAAGAAAGGCAGTCTGAATAGCAAAGGCCCAATCCAAGGAAAAGATAGCCAACTCGGTTAAGAAGGGGGATAAAACCTTTTATAGGTACATTTGGAAGCGAAGAAAGACAAAGGGAGGAGTACTGAGGCTGAATAAAGAGGAGAGTGGGTGGGCAGAGATGGACAGTGAAAAAGCAGGGATAATTAACAAATACTTCTGCTCAGTATTCACCAAGGAAGGAGCTGCCTATTCCAGTCAATAGAAGCACTCTGGATAGGGGAGTCGATATCAGTCCTTTCACAGAAGAAAGGGTTCTGAAAGAACTCCTAAAACTGAAGGTGGACAAAGCAATGGGGCCTGATGGGATTCACCACAGAATTATAAAAGAACTAAGGGGAGAACTAGTAACACCACTGACTACCCTTTTTAACAAATCATGGGAGGATGGCGTGGTACCTGACGACTGAAAGAGGGTGGTTGTGATTCCCCTTCACAAAAGTGGGAGCAAAACAGAGGCCAGAAACTACAGACTTGTCAGTTTGACCTCAGTGGTAGGGAAAATGATGGAATCACTTCTGAAGGAAAGAATTGTTGAGTACCTAGAGGCCAGTTGGGCTCAGGGCCCAAGGCAGCATGGATTCACAGTGAGAAGGTCATGTCAGATGAATCTAATCAATTTCTTTGACTGAGTTACCAAAGTAGTAGACCAGGGAGGGGCTGTGGATATGGTCTACCTAGACTTTAGTAAGGCATTTGACACAGTCCCACACAAAAGTCTCAGGGAAATCTCTTTCTGTGCTTTGTTCTGGACTGAATTTTTTGGCCCCCCCCTCCTCCTCACAGTATTAAATAGACCCTTACTCCACCCCTTCCTCAGCCTAGCAGCAGTTTGGTCACTCCACTGCTGCACATTTTCATGCTATTGGCCTCCCTGTCTTCAATACCTGACTTGACCCACTTTCTTACCACCCCTTTTTAAAGCAGTCCCACCCACAGGATCCCACATTTCCTCTCAACCTTTTCTCCAGCCACTCCATCTAACTCCTCTCAATTACTGCTCTACCTGCCCTATTGTTAGGGACCTCACCTAATTCGACTATATCCCTTTCAACTATAAACCAGCTTGCAGTTAAGCAGGCCAGCAACACCAAACAAACTACCTTGGGGTGCAACCACCTACTACTACATCACTACCTCTTTTGGCATTGCTGGTACCATATACGTCCTTTTGTTCTGCAAATTTTGGACTCCCCGCTGTTCTGTCTAACCCTTTATGTGAATCCACTTTATTAACCCTCACTCTCCTTCTCTCCCTCAGCTGAGAAACTGTTGCCCAGGCTCCCAGCTCCTAAGCCGCGGGATTCCGGCTACAGGGCGGTCGGCGCCCTCTAGCGATGCTCGGACCGCAGAACGGACCCAAGGCCTACAAGGTACGGCAACTGCCGCAACTTTTCGACCCGCCTCCCCACCTCCGCTGATTATTAGATACAGTAGCTCCTGCCAAAATATTAGTCCACGCCCCTGGCGCAGTGCCCCACCAATAGAGACTTAGCTTGTGATCCCCTCTCTCTCATCCAGCCACTGGGATCCAACTCCAGGGCCTCACTTACTAAAACGCATAGGCTCTCCTTGGCTGTGCCTTCACCACTAAATATCTTTAATGCTATCAAATTTGGGTGACCTGGATCGGAAAGCTACTGATAAGCTGCATTAATCCAGCAACCCCACTGGCCCCTGGGCTAATTGAGTGGCTCCTTTTTGAGGTACCATCATGGCTCCTTTTACTGCCCCTTCTTCTGCTGATACCAGCTGCCCAGCATTGGACACCTGAACTACCATCATGTTTGGTCTACAACGGCACCTTGTGCTGTATACCACATGGCAACTTATCCTTTAATTGCCTCCGTGATTCCAAGTACCAGTACCTCGAACCCTGCTCTTGGACCACACATACCAGTAGTACTTATAACACTCCCCCACCACAAGGCCCACCTCCCACCACACAGAATTCTATCTCCTCCCCGCCTATTGTGGTAGGGGTACTAGCTCTTGCTACAACAGATCAGCTCTTCTATGGTGGCTACTTTCCAGTCTCTAAAAACATCAGATCTACTAGACAGGAGAAAGGCAGGAATTACAAGCTTATAATTAGCGCTCTTAAAAAAATCCTACTTATCCTCCTGCTTTGTTCAGGCAACATAGAACTCAACCCTGGCCCCCCAGAAGCTATTGCTTTGCCAGCAGAACTAGCAAATTTAAAAGGAATAAGCTTCTTGCATATTAACGATGTAGCCTCCTTAAAAGATAACCTTAATACAAACCTGGGTAAATCATACCTCTCCTGACATACTTGTGATTTCTGAAACTTGGCTTAGACCCAGCACCACTGATAGAGAAGTAAACATACCCAACTATGCCTTGTTCAGAGCTGATAGGCATGCCAGAGGAGGAGGGGTAGCTATCTACGTTAAAGACAAATTTTCTGCCTCCTGCTTATCCTCGGCATCTGTCGCCAGCGAATTTGAATGCCTAATTCTCAAAGTGGAAATTACACAGACTACTGCACTCTGCGTAATAGGATGCTACAGACCACCGTCTGCTGGCCTACAGCTTGTGTCATATCTAAGTGACAAGTTGGGACAGGGGCTGCCAGAAACTATTATTTTAGGAGACCTCAACTTTGACTGGCTCTCTAACACAGCTGCCCCCCTTGCATTCTTCTGTGATGAACATGGGCTGACACAACTTATTACTGAACCAACATGCCCAAACATGAAGAACCCCAGTAAAAGTACACTTTTGGATGTGCTAATGGTGAGCAAACCTCATCTCTTCTCCCACGCTGATGTCTTCTTCTCAGACGCCAGCGACCATTGTTTTATTGCGGGAGTAAGATCCACCAACAACCCAGCACCCATCAGCAAGTTCTCTATGAAGAGATCCAGGCGCAACTAATGAACATGCCTACCTAAACGAGCAGTACTCCCCTGGTGGCAAGATTTCTACCTGGCCAAAGCGATTACGTCATACAATATCTTCCACAACATTCTATCAAGGGCCCTTAATAAGTATGCTCCCCTTATTAAAGTTTGAACTAGGACCAAAACCTGTAAATGGTTCACCCCTCAGATCAAGTCCTTGCTTCTAGAAAGAGATAAGCTCTGGAAAAAAGCACGCAGACTGAACACTGCAGAGGATTGGAACCAGTTCAGGAGACTACGAAATTTATGTACCAAAACAATCAGAGAATCGAAGGCCACCTTCTTCAAATTCGAACACGACTCTGCCACAAAGAGCCCAATCAAGCTCTGGAACACAATCAGTGATCTGCTAGGCCACTCTCCAGGAAATTCACTCCCGACCAAGATTACCTCTGGCAACTTGACTATAACCGAAAAGATGGATATACTTGACGCATTCAATAACCACTTTGCTACTGCAGGCATGGCATTTGATAACTCCCCTGCAAACATACTTCGCTCCCAGACTGCCAGCCAATTGCCTGAAACTCCGATAGCTTCGCCGCCTTTCTCACTTCAACCTGCCACACTGAAAGAGGTAGAGGACCTCTTGCTTCAGTTGGATACTAGAAAAAGTGCTGGGGCTGACTCCCTTGACCCTTACTTCCTAAAATTGCCTACCACGTACTGCAATACCGTCACCCACCTTTTTAACTTATCCCTGTCTCAGGGCACCTTACCACCTATATGGAAGACAGCACATGTCATACCACTGTTCAAATCAGGTGACCGTGGCGATCTCAATAACTAAAGGCCAATTTCCCTCCTTCTGGTCCTGTCCAAGCTCCTAGAGAAAATTGTAAATGCACAGCTGAGGACTCACCTTGAGTCTAAGGAACTGCTAAATCCTATGCAGTCCGGATTCAGAGCTAAACATAGCACTATCTCAGCCCTCGCCAAAGTTACTAACGACTGGCAGCGTAATCTTGAGAGCAAAAACTTTATTTGTGCTGTTTTCCTTGATCTAAGCAAGGCTTTCGACACCGTCGACCATAGTCTGCTCCTCTCCACCCTTCAAACCATAGGTGTGGACCCCTCCTCTCTGCGTTGGTTCACTGACTATCTTTACAGGGCGCCTTCAACAAGTTAAAGTCAAGGAGGCCTGTCCCCTTAAAACTCTGCAAAGAGGGGTCATCAAGGTTCTATATTAGGGCCCTTACTTTTTGCAATCTACATTAATAACATCGACTACTGTATAAAAGAAGCCAACATCCATCTGTTTGCCAGATGATACAGTTCTCACGTGAGTTGCCCAACACCTGAAGCTGCCTGCAATGACCTACAGTTAGAATTCAACCTTTGCAAAGCCAACTCCTCCAAAAAAGCTACCTTAATGCCCAAAAACTAAAGCGATGGTCCTCTCTCCTTTCATCTGTACAGCTAACCCTGTGTCCAGTGAGACAGTTCCCCAAATTACCACAGTTCTAGGTGAAAAACTAGAATTTGTTACAAAATTCAAGTATCTGGGAGTTTGGATAGACCAAAGACTCTCCTTCATTGAACATATCGAGGACTTGCTAAAACAACCTCGGCAAAGGCTTGGACTGTTTTTTAGAATCAGCCAATTTCTCACCAGAGATGCCAAGAAACAACTGGTCCAATCCATTTTCCTATCATTGGTTGATTACGCTGACTTCCTCTACAGCCAATGCCCCAACTCTTACATGGCTAAACTGGACACACTCTACCATCGAGCACTGAGGTTTATAACTGGACTCCCCTTCGACACACATCACTGCACCCTATATGCGGCAGTGGGATGGACATCACTAAGTTCAGGCACCACAGAAGCGCACGCTCTCTGGACCTATAGAGCCATCTCTAATAAGCTGCCTTACTATATCTCCTGCTGTCTTCCCTGAGTATAATTGGGAAACATGCCAAGAAGTTACTCAGCTATTACACTTAAAGTACCCAAAGCAAAATCCCACTTCTCGGGCAGGGGCAGCTCCCCAAGCTTCGTGGCTACCTACCTTATGGAACGATCTACAAAAACCCTCAAATTAAGCACTCTAATCGGTATAAATGCTTTCAAGATGCTTTATTTCTGTACAAGCAGAGTATGTAACTGCTTCACCCTCAGACCCAGTACCAGTGTCTGCACTGGTATATATACGCCTAGACCAATTTTAAGTACTGACCCCCCAGCTTGCTCCTCACCAGCCTAATTGTCATCTCTCTTATCCCCTGTCTTATCAACACTAGGCCCATCCATCCCTTATTCTTCCTTTCTCAACCTCGGATAGGAGCTCACTACCCTGGGTTGTGACATCCTACCATGCCCGTACTATAGCATTCAATCCCGGGCTCACACATACTCCTTTGCCATCCACTTTCTCTCGTCCAGCTTTACCAACTCCTTTCTGTGCACGTGCCCTCCTAGCCTTTCTCCCCTACCTCCTCCCTCTCCCCCCTACCTTCACCTCTACCTGGTGTATATTTTATTTTTATTTGTTTCTTCGTTACTTCCTCCTGCAACCTTAGATAACCTGCTTTATCTTCTTATAGACACTTCTATGTATGTAAATACTATGTAATCTGTACAATATCTGTATAATTCTATGTACATATGAACTTCTTTTCTTCCTCTCTGTAAAGAGTATTATCTGTATTGCCTTGTAAATACCTGTGTTGACCTGTATATACAATTGTTCATGCTCCACCCAGGTCCATCTTGCAAATGAGCTTCTGTTCAACGATGAACGCCTGGTTAAATAAAGACTTGATTGATTGATTGAGAAGATTAATAAACAAATTAGCCAGCCTGGGAGTGGGTCCCAGGGTGGTAGCCTGGATAAAACATTGGCTAGACAACAGGATGCAGTGGGTAATAGTACACAGAGTCCATAGTGAAGAAAGTGGGTTAATAGTGGGGTACTGCAGGGTTCAGTACTGGGTCCAGGCCTTTTTTAATGTCTTTATAAGTGACATTGCAGAGGGACTGGAAGGAAAAGTATGTCTCTTTGCAGACGACACAATAATCTGCAACAGGGTTGATACACAAGGTGGAGTGGAAAGGATGAGAAGGGACTTAGCAAGGTTGGAGGAATGGTCAAATGTATGGCAGCTTAGATTTAACACAAAGAAGTGCAAAGTAATGCACCTGGGAAACAAAAACCCAGGAGAAGAGTACACAGTGGGGGGGTGAGATACTGACAACAACAAAAATGTAAAGGGTCCTGGGGGTAGTTATATCAGATGATCTAAAGGTGGGGAAGCAATATGAGAAGGCAGTAAGGAGGGCTAGGGGGATACTGGGATGCATAGGGAGAGGCATCACCAGTAGAAAACCGGAAGTTGTTATCCCTCTGTATAGACAGTTGGTGAGACCCCATCTGGAGTACTGCATGCAGTTTTGGAGATCCCATCTTTGCAAAGACATAGACAGGGAGGAGGCTGTCTAGAGGAGGGCAACCAAAATGGTGCAGGGTCTGCACCAGAAGACATATGAAGAGAGACTAAAGGAGCTTAATATGTATACCCTTGAGGAAAGGAAGGAAAGGGGGGACATGATAGACACTTTTAAGTACCTCAAGGGAATCAATAAAGACCAAGAGGGTAGTATCTTTCAAAAAATGAGATGTGCAAGAACAAGGGGGCACAATTTGAAGATAGACAGGGGATGGCTCAGAAGTAATGTGAGGAAATATTTTTTCATGGAGAGGGTTGTGGATGCATGGAACAGCCTTCCTGAGGAGGTTGTGGAGTCAAAAACAGTGGGAAATTCAAGAATGCATGGGACAGACATAAGGCAATTCTAGTGGGTGGTAGGAGGAAGTAGGGTGTTGGTTAACTAGGATTTGCAGTTTATCCATTAGGTAGGGAAATGGGCAGACTAGGTGGGCCAAGTAGTCCTTATCTGCAATCAAATTCTATGTTTCTATGTTAGTCCCCTGAAGGCCCCCCCCCAGCTGCCATACTCTCCCACTACAGCAAATGTGCAGCATGTAGGGCCAAATAATACAAAAAGATGTCAGGTGAATGGAGCCCATCCCTGTCCTTAGGTTGGGTGAGTTTAAAGAAGGCTTGGCAAACTGACCGGCCCCTCCACAAAAAATGATTAATATCACTCTGGAGTCAAAGGAACCAATATTTCAGGAGGGAAATCCCCACCATCCCTAAGGGGTACAAAAGCCTTGGGAGGATATTCATTTTAATGATACACTGCCCCATGGCAATATGGTTTACCTATAGCGCTTCGACAGTGCTAGCGCTGACATCCCCTACAGTGATGGCTACAATGCCGACTGTCAGCATTGTAGCCACAGGGATGTTGGAGCACTCAATCGGGGGGCTGCACCCCCCAACCCCCCCATGTGGGTCTCCAGCCCCACACCCCCATGGCTCTAGGATTCTAACTCTGAGTCTGAGTTGAACCAGGGTTGGGGGCAAACACCCAGCAAGCCAGTCCCAATCGCCGCATAGACCATTACAGCAATGGGTGGGTTTTGACCGATTCCTGTCTCTGTGATGGTCTTCGTGGTGCCAGAGTCAATGAGGTGATAGCATAGAGGCAATATAGGGAGAGTCATCCACCTCTGGAAATCTTGCCTAATGGCTTGCAGTAACCGGGTTAGATTCATCTTGCCCATATCCTTCAGGAGCCAGGGAACATGAATACCAAGATAGCGAATAGCCTTTGGCTCCCAAGCCAAACCTAAATCCAGGATATTGTTCTTGGAGAACAACCGATTAAGTGGCATAACCAGAGTCTTGTCCAGGTTGAGTTTGTAGCCTGCACTATCTGAGAATCTTCATATTTCCTCTAGGGCAGCTGGAATAGAGACTGTTGGACCTGTAATTGTAGTAACAGATTGTCTGCGTACGCTGAAACAGTATATCAGAGGCCCTCCCGGCTCAATCCGTTTCACGGTTATGTTATTCTATAAGTTAATAAAAAGGGGTTCTAAGTAGAGGTTAAATATGAGAGGGGAGAGGGGGCATCTCTGTCGGGTACCTCTCTGAAGATGAAAGGGGGGCCAAAGATAGCCCATTACAGCAGATCTGGGCTGTGGACTGGGTGTAGAAAACTTTAATCCAGTCACAGAATTTAGAGGGAAGACCACATTTTCTGTGTATTGCAAACAGATAGGGCCAACACACTCTGTCAAAGGCCTTCTCTGTACCCAGGGAGACCATGACCATGGGGGTACTGCTCTCCCCAGACACAGAAATCAGGTGTAGGAGTTTGCAGAAATGGTTGCTGGACAGGTGGCCAGACATAAACTGAACCTGGGTGGGGGATTAGTCCTCCCAAGACCTTCTGTAATCTGTTCACAATATTTTGGCCAGTAGCTTATCAGAATTCAGCAAAGAAATCAGCGGTAGCTTGATGGGAGTAGGGCATCTTTGCCCTCCTTGTAAATCAGGGAAATCCATGCAGCCATAAATGAGTGATCAGTTAACACATCGGTAATTAAAACATTGAAAAGGAGAGTGAGAAATGGGGCAAGCTCATACTCAAAAGATTTATAAAATTCATTAATGAAACTATTAGGCCCTGGAGCTTTATTGACAGGGAGCTAGTTAATTGCCTCCCTCACTTCCTGGGGGGATATAAGGCGTTTGCACATCTCTTGCTGTTCCAAATATAGGCATGATAGGGCAGTCAATTAATCCTCAGTACTGGTCTGCTGCATTTGAGTGACTGATTTTTCTGCATACAGATTGTGGTAAAAAAACCCGGAAGGCCTCTACAATACCCCTCAGGTGAGTGAATACATCCCCAGAAGGATTCTGCCTGAGCCTGGGAATTGCTCTCACTGCCCTAGCTGTTTAAGCCTCCAGGCAAGTAGCCTGCCAGCTCTCTCACCCTCTTTAAGATAGTGAGTTTTAGTACGAAACAGAGCAAGATACACTATCGCTGCTAGGAGGTCATAATACTTCACTTGCAAAGTGGTTAGGCTGTCCAGGAGTACCAGAGAGGATTCCTAGGATAACGTGCATTCTATGTTCCTAATCTCTGAGAGCAGGCTATCTTCCTTCTGGAGTCGGCACCTCTTACTCCAAGCTGCAAGTCGGATACATTCTCTCCTAACAGCACATTTTAGAGCACCCCATACCAAATCCAGCTCATCTGTAGACCCCTTATGTTTAGCTAAGAAAGCAACTAAAAGTTCCTGAATCCACCGAACGATATTTTAATCTTTTAGCAGCTGAGAATTAAGCCACCTAATCCCATCATGTTGCTCCATCACATCTAGACAAACTGACAGGGAAACCAGCGAATGGTCGGAAACAACCTGTGGGAGAATTTCACTGGCAATGAGACCGGGTAGGTAAGACTTGCTCAGCAGGAAAAAATCTCTACATGTGAGAGTCCCATGTGAAGCAGAATAAAATGATAAACACCTCAATGTAGGGTTTAGAACTGGGACTACTGAATCATGCAGAGATGTCATTGGGCTCAATTTACGGGCCTAATAAGGACTCCCCCGAATCCTTTACTGCCCTCTCACAAACTCTGGGATCCTTCCGAAAGTGCCAATAGTGCTGGCAGGAGACTGGAACTTGGTGCAATCTCCAGAATTAGATAGGTCAAGCAGTCAGAACAAAAGATTTCTTACCCCTGTACAGCTAGCGTTTAAAGAATTTCTGGCAGACCACGAACTCATTGACCCGTGGCGCTTATTAAATCCTAACCTCAAGCAGTTTACATGTTATTCTGCTGTACATAGATCCCTGTCACTCATAGACTTTTTCCGTGTTAATAATCCAATATTGAATGAGATAGCTGGTAGTGGGATTACCCCAGAACTATTTCGGACCACACACCTATCTGGTTAGAGGGAGCCCTGCCTAAGTCCACTGTGAAGGATAGTAGTTGGAGATTGAATGTACAGATGCTGCAGGAGCCAAAAGTAGCGGACATCCTTAAAAACAGTATAGAATGCTACATAGTAGATAATTCTGGTTCCATACAATGTATAGATATGCTATGGAACGCGTTTAAATGTGTTATTAGGGAGGAATGCATACGGTTGTCCACAACTTGGAAAAAGAAAAGAGAGGCCCTTTCTTCTTCCTTGTTAGGCCAAATACAATATCTAGAACATAGGCAAATCATGATACAAATGAAGAGACCCTGACCCAATTAGCTTTGCTAAGGAATCAATACTCAGAAATCTTAAGAGAAAAGGCACAATTTGCACTGTTTAGGTCTCACACAAAATACATAGATCAGGGTAACAGAGTGGGCTGTCTTCTGGCATTGTGACTTAGAAAGCAGAAGGAGTCTAGAATGGTGGTGGCAGTGAACTCCAATAAGGATGGTACACTGCTTATGAAACCTAGGGAGATTGTTCAGCAAAGAATGGTGCATCTCTGTTTGTCAGCCTATGCAGATGACATTCTGTTACACTTGGTGAATCCTGAGACTTCGATCCTGGCAGCTTTGAGTATTATAGAAGCTTTTGTGAAGTTAGCAAACTATAAATTAAACATTGAGAAATCCACGGTGATGCCGCTCAATAGTTATACCTATCGTGCACATATAAACAATACTAATTTGAGCTGGGCTCCCCAAATTAAATACCTAGGATTTACCATCTCCAGGGATATGAAGCAGATTAAGAAACATAACCTAGACTCTTTACTAGGAACTATTAAGCTGGACCTGGATAGATGGGCCCCTCTACATCTTTCGATACAGGGGAGAGTTAGTGTGATAAAGATGCATATTCTCCCAAGGTTATTTTACCCTTTAAACATGCTCAATTTCTACCTTCCATATTCATGGTTTCAGAAAATACACAGTGTTATTTCATGGTTTTGTGGAAAGGAAAACCACCAAGAAGATCATATATGAAGTTAGGGGCAGTGAAGCTATGTGGAGGCCTTAAACTTCCTAACTTTTATCATTATTATTTAGCAAGCCACATGGCTAAATATTTATGGTGGACCCACCCGGCTTTCCAGATCCAGGGAAATGCCCAGGACCCAGCGTGGTTACAATTAGAGCGGCACTGGATCAAGCAGAGTGGTATAGATCCCTTGGCTCTATTATATACCACGATTAAAGAGTGCCGCCCTTTCCTTAGGGATGAACTAATTTTAATGTCCATCAAGGTCCACAAGCAGTTATGCAAGGCTGTTCAATATAATAACCTGAAAGATATTTCCCAGCAATTTTAAAATTAGTGGGCAGTGCCTAAAGCCATATACATCATCTCAAAATTCCAAGGTAATAATATCGGCCCTCTTGGAAGATGGCAAAGTCAAAGCTACTAAGGATCTTATGTATATCTTAAATATTCCTGAGAGGCAGTTTTTTTATGGATACCAGGTCAGGCACCTATTAATTGCCAAATTTGGAAATGATAAGTGGGATGAGGATCAATCAGGGCTTTTAGAAACATTACGAACCTTGGCCTGGCAACCGCATGCTGTCTCTAAAATAAATTCGATTCTATACCCCCTTATCTATCCTGGGGTGACTGGCAGGTCAATATACTGGACAGAGCAATTTCCCACTAAGGATCTAAACTGGGAAAAGATATGGCAGGCAGTGGTCTCTTATACTTCCAATGATAATCTTCGGATAATGCAATTTTATATATTGTACAATATGTATCTAACTCCCTCCAAGTTAGCAGCCATGGGTAAACTAAGTGACAATATATGTACTAGATGTGGTAAGGCAGAGGGTACTCTGCTCCACATACTATGGGATTGTCCGAGGGTGAAAGGCTTATGGAAAGAGATACAAGAGAAAATAGACCCTTTATTAGGTCTAGAAGAGGGTTTCATACTGGAGATTTGTATAGTGGGGGATTACACCACCATCCCTGATAAAGAGAGATGGTACAACTTAGACCTTATATCCCATACAGTTAAAAAACTGGTGCTTAAGCACTGGAAGAACTCCTCAGTAATCACTTACACGGAATGGCTGAATTAACTACTTTACAATCTGAGAGTTGAAAAAACGATTGCGTCTTTAAGACATAATCTTAGAGGTTTTGATAAGAAATGGAGGAGGCTCTATGCACTGTACTTATCTAATATGGATACAGTTACCTAGGTGTACAGTAGTCCCCCTGGGAGCAATAACTAACCCCAGTGAACAGAACCAATCATAATACGAAGCACAGAATGGTGCTATAGAACCCCCCAGCCCAGAGAAGTATCCAAAATGTGAAGGACTTTAGCCAAAGCAATCCTGTGCAAATTTTAGATGGCCGTAATTAATGGTGGTAAGAAGGGCCTCTGTAAGAGCCAATCAAGGCCTCACAGTAATCCCCTAGAACCCAATACTCCATTCTTAGAAGCCAGAGATCATCCCTCACCCACAGCTGCTCACACAAGCAGGTACATCACAAGGAAGAGGCAGCCACACAGGGTCCTTCTCATCCAAGGAAGGAAATTGAGGGACCCCACCCTGGACGTATACTCTCCCACTCAAGAAGAAAAGCAGGACCTTTGGGAGACCAAACCATAGTTCAGTCTGGTAATGCCAATCATACAGGCTTCCTTCACCTCCATGGACCATAAAGAGAGGGAGTACAATGTAAAGTTGAAGTTGTGCCAGTGGAGCAACTCCCAGTCCCCCTTCCTGCCACATCAAAAAGAAAGAATTCAAGGGCTACCTCAGGGGAAGTGCATGTAACACAAACATCTTCCACTGACACTGAGCCCAGGTATTACAAGTAGAGGCTAAACTTGCATAGAATTTGTGATGAGGAGCTACTAAGGAGGAGAGAGCAGAGAGTCACCTTCCCAGACTTAACTCAGAGCCCCAGAAAGTCACTAGCATTTAAGAACTGAGTGGAAAGAAATTCCTACAAGCATGGCTCTATATGATCAAGGAGCAAATGGGTACTCCGAATATCAATTAGGTCACATGATGTCAAAGAGTACCACCCAATGGAGGCACATAAATAAATGAGACCCCCGAGGTGGAAAATGTCTGTTGTTAAAAAAGAAGCCCAATGTATGCAGGCATTACCTAATGCTACCCCATTATGCAACCACACATATAAAAAAAAGGAGAAGATAGGGTGGAACATGATGAGAAGATCTCCCAGGGTCTACCAAACCAAAGGAATAGCAGGGAGCAATAAACCCCAGAATGCAGTCCTGAGCCCTTCCTCTGTAAAGCTTTGCTGTACCTACCATAACAGCCAACAGGAGTGGAGTAAGTCCAGCCAGACTGGGCTGAGTGCAGAGGGAAATATTAAATAAATCCAAGGTCAGTCACTAACAATGAGAGGCCCTTTCTAGCTCCCTTTAGAACTTGTTTAAACAGTACAAAAAACATTTAATATAACAGATAATCCCAAGAGAAGCACTTGACTCAGTCTTCTGGTGGTAAAAAGCCAAGTTGCAGAGGGATGCCACAAAGTGAAAGTAGAAATAGGAAACAGTTGTGCCATTCAATGTCCATGATGCACTATCCCTGGAGTGGTAGATGTCCCAGAGGGCAAGAACTCTGTAGCTCCAAGTGAACATGGAGAGGACCAAGTAGACCAGGTAAAAATGCTGAAAAGAAGGTTCTGGGGAGCCCGGATAATTTCAAGGTCTCAGCTATTCCAGTATGAAGGGAGAGTAGGTTACCAGATTCTAGTTAAAGAAAAACTGTGAAGAAGAAATAACAGCCAAACAGCACTTACCCTTCTGTACAGGCACAGGAAATAATACTTCTTGAAGTAAACCCCCCAGAGTCCATCTAGCAAGCACAGGCAAGTAACATCATTTATAATAACCCCAGAATGGTATAACAGCAATTTAGCAGGCAAATTAAATAATACTCAACATTGAAGATGTGTAAGGTAACACTACAGCCCTTGCTCTCCCATTCACTTATTGACTTGAAACAGGTCTGGGAAAAGTTTAGGCAGTTCTATTTTGGCTTGGTCACTAGAATCACAGGATTTGGAGGATCCTATATAAACAATCAGCAGCCTTGCGGGGTAAAGCATCTTAAAGTGGATTTGTGCTGCCAGAAATTTTGAGATAAGAGGGCCGTATTCAGCTCTTTTGAGGCTAACTGAGTGAGGGAGATCATAGGTGAGCCTGAACTTATGCGCTTCCCATAACAGTTCTTTAGTTTCCTTTAGCTTCAATAAAACTTGCACTTTATCCAGGAAATTTAGAAATTTAAAGATTAATGGGTGCAGAGGCGAATTCGTCCGAGAGGTGGGACATAGCACTCTGTGGGCCCTTTCAATGATGTAAGTGGGTCCATTGGAAGAGGTTCGTGCCACGCTCTCACAGAATTTCTGCATGAAGAGGATAGTGTTTTGCCCCATCCGAGCTCTCAGACTGTCCAATCAGCACCAAATTGCTGCATTGGTTGTGGTCATCTAAATCCTTGTTTTTCTCTTCAAGTTGGGCCATCTTCTTGTGAAGGGAGATGGCCTCTAGGTCTCGATGAGCACACCAGTCCTCCAATGAACTAACACATCTCCAACTCACCAGGTAAGTGATTTGGAGACTAAGCGCAGATTTTTCAGTTCCTCTGTGATCGCCAAGTAGGGACTCCTGCATGAGGGAGATTTCTTGTAAAAAGCAGTCTTCCATCAGGAGGTTGGAGGAAGGGGGTTTATTAGAAGCCAGCCCCTTGCTCTTCTTTGTGGCCTTCTTCTTCTCGGGGGTAGTGGGCGGCATGTGGCACAGACTGGCTGCTTTCATCTTGGCATCCATATTCCTGCACTAGGATCACAGTTCCCAAAGCATGACTGAGCGAGACTCTAAACGAATGATAGAAACACTAAAGAGGTACATTTTTTAAAAATGAAATATTAATAAAAGCCGAGGTAGGGAGTGGAGCCACGGTGAAACACTGCTTACCCATGCAGACACATCACGTGACTCCTCTCCATCCTACTGCTTCACAGACTGACAAAACAGAAACCACAACTTTAAAGTAAGTATCACAAAAAAAACAAACACAAATCTAGCAGCACAAGGCACTGCAGAACAATTTGTGAGCAATTTGGATTCAAAAAGCTCGGTTTTGAGAAGTATTTTACAAGTTTTTACTGTTTTTTTCTCCTCAGACAAGCACAAACAGACTTCTCTCCTACTCTGTCTGCAGGACACTGCACTGAAGAGAGCCTCTGTGTGGCATACAGCCATACATAGCTTGTTTCAGCAACATGTGACCTCCAGTGCCATAGTACATTACAAACATCTACTCTGTACCAGACTTCACCAGTGAACTTACCAACTTCAAGTGTTGTAAACTTCATCTCTGTGCTAAGCTCTGCCGGTGGAGTTGCAAACTTCACATTTTGTGGAGTTAATCAGTTTTTGGTGAATTTGGACTTTACATGGTGGATTAGCTCCGTGAATTGATATGAATTCATGAATTAATCTGCGGAGCCACATTTTCTGACTTTGCACATCACTAGTCATTATATTTTTGGTATCAGCTTTAGAGTATTGATGGATTTCAGTTACACCATTTTCTATTTTATGTTCTGAGGTAACACTTAGTTTGATGGTGTTATGGTCACTAGAGCTAAAAGGGGTGCTAATGCAGCATAAAGAGAATAATGGTGCCTATGCATCAATGGGTGGAATGCATGCACCAAAGGCGTATACCTTACCTGCATAGTTCCATGGCCCTAGACAAGTACAGGGTGCATGGTATGCACTACTGCAAGCACCTGTGGGGCACATATCCATGCCCCCCCGGTGCACAGGACTGTGCTGGGAATCCAGGGGTGGAATAACAGACACAGGCAGGCATGTGATTGGATGACCATCCTGGGTCCCAGAGTGGATCACCTGCAAGGTAAGGTGTGGGTCCAGGTGAGTCAATAGCTCCCTCAGGCACCCAGACCCGCACAGCCATGCCCCATTGTCTGGTGGTTCCCCCCTGCTCGATATCAACCCCTGCGGGTGCTCCCACCTGGTGCACAGATTTCCCCCACACCACTGACTCTGACCCCTATGCTGGCCCCCCAACACGCATGGGTGCCCCTGTCCCCACGTATGTGTACAGCCCCCTGCCACACATCAAGCCTCACCCCCCCAACAATACGTAATCATACAAATTCATAATAGGTGTTTCCATCATATGCTATTGAATAATAGGTGGTTAAATAAGAGTAGGATAACAGTCAATCAATCAATCAAACAAACAAATCTTTATTTATCCAGGTGGACATCATTGAGCAATGCTCGGTTGCAAGATGGACCTGGTTAGGTCAGGGGCAATTACATAGACGTAGTGCAATGCAAGGAACAAGATACAATATACATAGTGTTGCTTTGCACAATATGCATAGTTGAAATTATCAGTGAAATACTGTAATTCTTACCTGTTTACATATATACATAATTCTAGGGTCATAGACTGGAAATTAAAATGTGGCATGGAGGAAGTTTGTTGATGACTTGCATACAAGATCAGTGGCTGGGTTGGATAGTGCGCAAGAATCAACAGTATCTTCTGCTTGTTAGGTCACAGATGTCCAAGTAGCATATGTGATGTGTGTTGACATGGTATGGCAGGTACTAACATCTCTTTTATTGGATATATCTGGATAAACCACTGTATACATTGGGGTAAAGTCCCTGTCATGTTTTCTATATGTTTGGTAAATGACAGAAATATGTCTAACATCAAGAATCCATTCAAATATGTAAGTCCCAGCTCTGTCAGAGTGCAGTCACCCCTTGCCACACAGGACAGACCCATCGCCGTAGTCATGTAACCCCCCATCCCCACAACACTGACAACACCACTCCCCATCCCCTGCACCTCCTGGTCAGTGCTGCAGCCCCAGATGGCCAGCGGCACAGCCCTCAGAACACCTCCACAGCCGCTGGCCATCCAACCGATGCAGGTAGCACCTCACCTATAAATAGCAGCATGCTCCCAGCATCAGCTGGACGGCTGGCAGCCATTGCTGTGTGGAGAGCTGTAACACTGGCCATCTGGGGTAGTGGCACTGCCCGGCTGGTATGGAGAATGGGTGGTGTTGTCAGGGCTGCAGGTGAGTTGTGGGTTCACTGGTCAGCAATGCTGTATCTGGGATAATGGGTCAGGGATCCAGAATGTGGGGTCCGGGACACATCTGTGTGTGTGTGTGTGGGGGGGGATGTCATGTACTACACCAGGATGGGGCTTACAGGTCCTGGGGGTGGGGTGTGCATTCCATACTACGGGGCCAGGGCATACAAATGTTGGGGAGGTTTACAATACTACCTATGAGGAGAAGGTGCCAGTGTGTGGTGGAGGGCGGGGTTAAGCGTCTGCTGTTCAGATGGGGATTGGGCACTGCTGTGTGTGGAAGGATGGTCCCTGGCATACAGAACAGGGGAGGGGATGCTGTGGGGGCAAGGGGTCTGCCACTGGTGGCCTGGAGAGGGCAGGGGTCTGTGTGCACACTGCTGCATACAGCAGTTATGGCATGGTCCCCCTGCTATAACCTGCTCTCTTCTATGCTCCCCTGTGGCCACCACTATGTGCTTTTTTGCATGGTGCATAGTGCAGGCATGCCCTTGGCATGCTCCCCACCTTCCCCAGCATGTTGCTGACTGTGCAGCTGGGGGCTTGTGCATGTAACTAACTTGAGTACCATTCATGAATGCCACCAGGGGTCCATGGGATCCCTGTTTTGCAGCATTCATGTGTATCTATGCCTACACACCCGGCTTCCGCTGCACATAGGCATAGTGCAGAGGGCCCAATGTTTGTTTGTTTGTAAAAACCAACTCCAGGAATTTACTACCTCTGGTTGGTTCTCTTACTAACTGTATAAGTCCTAGTTGTTTTGTTGGAAAATAGTTTTTTTCTGTGTAGTGGTAGCTGTCTTAGAGTCACAACTGATTTTATCAAAGTTGAAGTCCCCCATCACAATTAGTGTGCCATGTTCCCAGGTGTTTTCAATTTCTGTTAATAGATTTTCAGTATACTCATATTTGGCATCTGGGGTCAACAAGATGTACTAGTTACCATACTTTTTGCTAGATTACTTACTATTTTTACACAGATGGATTCTATTTCATTACCTCCTGGTATTTGATTTTGTTTGATTTATGAAAGGCATTTATGCTGTTATTAAGATACAATTCAACCACACCACATTTTCTACCACTTCCTTCCTTATGCTAGAGTGTGTATCCTATCCCTCAATTGATTTACCCCAGCTAACATCTGGGCTCCACCAAGTTTCAGTTATTGCCATGAAAGCCATGTTATTATTTTCATTCACAGGTAATGTTAGTGCCACCGTTGTATTTGCTATTCTCCTAGCATTAATTAAGATCCCATCCCAGTGGTATTTCATATATGTTTGTTTACTTAGCTTTAACAAATCAATTTTTAGTGGGATGGACTTACTTGTCACTAGTTCCTCCCCACTTGTCAGTTTAAATTCATATTTTCTAGGTTAGTTCTAATTAGGGTCCCCAGTCTTTTGCTCCTGTAGCATTTTAGAAGAAAACCATCCCATGAAAACAATTGTTGATTATTGACAAACTCATACCATATGTTTGTAATATCAGCTTGGGCACATCAATTAGTCTTATATTTGTTCTCTAGATCATATAGGTTTTTTTCCTTAGACATCCTAAGTATTGACAAAATTCCAGGTATGGTGCGTCTGCAACCTTTTATTTTTAGTTTTTTGCATGTGCCCAATAATTTGTGGCAGATGTCTTTTTAATGCTGTTTCCCAATATCATTTGTGCCAACATGCAAAACAATAGTGTATGAGCCCATTTTGTTAGATAGAGTCAGTACTGTATTACAAGAGTCTTTTATTCTAGCCCCAGGAAGGCATGTAACAGTTATACTTTCAGTATCATGTTTTGTAATGTGTGATTCTGAGTACCTTATCATGGAATCACCAATCACTAATTTTTGCCTCGGTAGTGTTGCATCATAATTTAAAGGGGGTGGATGGGTTGTATTCAGTCCCTCTAGTTCAATATCTTGAAGTGGTGTGTACCTATTTGTTTTTGTTATTGGAGGTTTTATATTAATAATTTTTTCTTTTCTTTTATAACCTCTATTTTTCACAGTATTACTAGTTGTCATCTAATGTGGTGTCCTTACACCCTCTTTTAGCAGCCTTCTCACCTAGGTTAAGACTGGATTTTATAAATACTTACTATGTTTCTTTTCTTATCCCTTGTTGTAATGTATGTTATCCCTAACTAGTAGAGCTTTCCTAGGGATGCTCAATCTTTACTCTCACAGCTGCCCCAAGCAACCCAAGTCTATTCCCAAATGCAGATCCTGGGCATAACAAGAGGTAGTGGTTGGACTATCTATCACTCTACTACTGGGTCAGCTGACTTTTTATGCACAGCCACCTAAAGTCTGAAGTATTGCCTTAACACTGATGTATTAAAAATCCCATGATTTGGTACAGGGTAAAATTACTTTAACTTATGATACTTATTTGTGATGGTAAAACATATGCATGAAACCTGGGATGTGCTTTGGCATTCTGTTCTGTGTGGTTGGTGGGGTGGTTGGAGTTAGGGTTTACAAAACCCTAACATTACATTTCCTTACTTTTTCACTTTAACACTAAATGCTATCTTCAGTATAAACATATATTTTGCAATTACTATATTTTATTTTTATAAGTCATATTACTAAACCTATTAGCTGACATTTCCTGGCACACATACTATGTTTTCAACATTGGTGATCCTATAATCATATAGAAATCTCTTTGCAGTCACTTAAAATCATCAGTTCTAAAACTGATATGTATTTATTCAATGCAGCAGTATTTGTTAGTCACCATTTTTTGTTTTAGCCATAATGTTTTTTCTGGGAAGAAAAAAAAACATCAGTATAGCCTTTTTTTGTTTTATTTTATTCCTGGACCAAGATATGGGATTTTTAATTTTTTAAAAGAAGAACTCCTGCAAGTTCACCAGATAAAAATTCTGGGTGTGATGGCTTCAAACCTGAGGTTCTAAAGCAGGTGTCCCCCTCCATAGTATTCCTTATCATTGAAATCCTAAATTTTTGCCTTTCTTCTTGTGTTGTCCCAGATGTCTGGAAAATTGTTAGGGTTATCCCTGTTTTCAAAGAAGGTAATCCCAAACTTAAGGAAAAGTATAACCCCATAGCCATTTTCTTAGTCCCCTCTAAGATCATTGAGAGGACTGTAGCATCCCAGTTCTGTGACAGCATCTTCAAATACAACTTCCTGTCCCCTGTCCAACATGGGTTTAGAAGAAAAAAAAAACACTGCACCTCCATGTCTTTGGCCAAATTGGCCAATGAAAAGCCTAGCCATGGATACTGGCACACAACAGGTGCAGTGTCCGTTGACCTCACAAAGGCTCTCATCCTTGTCAGTCACTCACTTCTGTGCTGTTCATCATGTTTAGGTAACATTTTGACAAGTCTTGTACATTTTAAGGAATTTTCATCTACAGGGCCAGATTAAAGCAAACAGGGGCCCTACCCCAAGGAGAAATCTGAGGCCCCCCTCACTGCATCAGTGCCCTTTCACTGTGGCAACACTCCTTGGTCATTGCATATCATTTACCAAAATATTTGTTAAATATATCTTGTTATTGTTCCTAAAAAAGTGGCATAATACCTAAATAATCTAGCTAAAATGTTTCACAATGAATTAAACTAATAATATCAGTATGAAAAAAAACATTGGTCCTAGTTTTGATCATGTAGAGAAAATAATTTTCTAATTGGACTGGTAAAAATATTGTTGGGGGTATGAAATGTCTTGATTGGCACTTCTGACCCCCTCCCCCAACATATGCATGTGCACTTGCAGTATGGGTGTTACCATTTTGTCTCGTCAGATAGTATGAACCAGGATTTGGGAGTTTTATTCGGTATGGTAGGGCCCATCTCTGAAAAAGCAAAGGTCCTGGGTAGTGTTGGAGTTAAACTGGTGGTTTACTAAAGGAGTCATGATGAATTATAGAGATTGCATTGCAAAGTGAGCGACTACTAGAAGAAATAATTTCAGGGATCAAACATTTATGTTATTGATAATAAGCCAGGATCAAATAACAGCAAGATTTATTGATGGGATGCTGGAAATATATTCAGTGGTTCACCCTGAAAACAAAATTACATCAACACCAGAACTTCAAAAGGAGTGAGATGAGGGAATAAAAAATAAGATTTCAATTTTCTAACAGTACAATTGAAATGCTTTGTAGATTTCTTGATTTTAGGACTAAGATTAAAAAGTTACTGATACAGTTGAGACAACTGGAAAAAATGAAATATTCAGGCAAAGATGTAGTTTATATTTTGTATTTTATTACTAAGGGTATTTGTAAGTATACAGTATCTCTGCCCTTTTTTAGCTCTGGCTGCCTATCTATACCTGCTGTCATCATTGTGGCACTGGAATAGGTTGCTGTGAATATATTTGTGCTATAAATAGCGGATTGTGATGCAATATGTAGAGAAGCAGTCAGAATGTATATGTAATTCTCCAGTCTGACAGTTTCTATATTCTATAATGTATTCTCAAGGTTTTGCTTTGTAAATATTGTATTCCTCATGTATTAATTGAACATTATTTAACCCATATTATTTATGTGCTAGTACTGTATGTATTTTACTTGCCTTGTATCTGTATATGTTCCTGTTATATGTTTTCAGGACTGCCTTGTGAATGAGCCTGCTCAATGGAGTTATTCCTGAAACTTGAATTAGTCTACTGGATAGGGATCTTGTTTTCATGCAACTGTTTGCAGTCATAAAGAAACTGAGAATTAATTACGGAAACTATATGAAGTAATAAAGATAATAGGATAGAGCCGAATATAAATCTTACTTAATATTCTCATGGGCTCTTTAAATATAAAGCATACATATTGGATTGCACTGTTAAACTTTTATTTTTAAGAGTTAGCACTTAAGTGAAGATTCTAAGTGGGAGGGCGAGACAAAGCAAAGGAAATGGGCATGTTCACACCTTACAGGAGTTGCTCTCTGCTACCTCTACTGTTGAACTGCAGAAAGCAGGAGATTGCTCCAGAAATACTGCATAACTTACAGGAAATAACTGACCATGTCTTTGGCTGTGACTGTAGTGTGCCTTTCCTGCGTTAACAATTTCCCCTTTCCTTTCTATACTTTAATGGCCCGATTAAAGATACAAGAGATACATGAAAATGCAAAATAAATGGGACACTTGTCAATCAATTAGGTGTTACTGTTGGAGAGGATATCTTCATGTCATGCATGTACAGGACATATAAGGATGAGGGTGTCTTTCTTGTTCCATTGCAGGATGGTCTTCTTCTTTACTGACAGCAGCATCTTTACTTTCATGAAGCTTTGGGGGATGGAGGGGGACTAGATGTTAGAGAGCGGTGGGGTGGGAACTATCACTAATTTTATGTCTTCAAGACAGGGATGGTGTGCAAGGGTATAGACAGGCATACTCACTGTACACATTTGTGTACAGTTTTGTTGAGTGCCTGTCACAAACCATATTCCTTTCTGTTAATATTTTCATTCTAATCTGTAGTATTTGGGTTAGTGTAGGCCACTGAGGAGTGTCTCTCTTTAAACTTCTGTTGTTTAGGAGACAGATACATGTATAACCTCTTTAGAGATTAGAGGAATCATCCGACAGTAATCTGACTTGTTTGGAAGGGGGTGCCATTTGGAAAGGATGTGTACATTTTTTAATGGGGGGTGCAACTGTTGGAGATCGTGTACAAAACGGAAATTTCTGGCTACACTCCTGATGGTGTGTTTGAGAAGTAGGTGGTCTGTGACATGGTGTGGGGGTAGTGCAACTCTACCAATAAACTTACTAAAATGTGTCCAGGACTGTGGGGTGGGGTGGCAGGGAGGAGGAGCTAGAGGAGTGGGTACACTATTCTACAGGATCTGGGTGGTGGGGGGGGCACATTATGCCACAGTGAAAAGGATTTGTGCTCTACACTTAAACAGATATTTTTTGAGGAAAAAATGAACTTCACTGTGCTGGGTTGGTGTTGAGAAATTTCACCCTCTATGCTTATTACAAAGTTCCTGACATAGAACAACCATCACCAGCAAAGTTTGAATTCACTACACATTTAGGAGGAAGTATAGTGCAGTGGTTTAAGGTTCTGAGCTGCAAATCTGGCTACATCCAGCAGATCAGACCTGGGTTTGAATCCCACAGCTTCCACTTCCATACTGTGTGACCCTGAGCAAGTCACTTAACTTCCCTGTGTTTCCAGGTCACACCTGTAATAAAGCTTTCAGCTTAGTGTGCTACTCCTAATTAAATAATAACAATAATTTAGCTGAAACTGCAAATATGCCTAATAAATTGGAGTGGAAATTCCACAGGACCAGTGTTAGAGCTAACATTCCTCTTACCATAAAACTGGTTCACATGATTTACATACCTCTCAACTGTCCCTGATTTTCAGGGACATCAAAAATTTTGCCTCAAAATTTTACTCTGTCACTCCTAAAAATTGTATTTCCATGACTAAACAGCAATGGTTATAAGCACAAAATAATGTCAAACACTAAACTTACAGACTTGTTCTTCCTTAGAAAATGCATTTTATACCAAGCCCTTTATGATACTAGTTTTCTGAGTGGATATCTTCAATTCTGAAGAAGTGTCCCTGATTTTGGTCCTTTGTCCCTGATTTTTTTAAGCCTTGTCCCTGATTTATGAGTCAGGAGGTTGAGAGGTATGATTATCCCAGGCTGTGAGTATGGATGTTAATATGTGAAACGGCTGCCACTTCATGTTTACAGTGACCTCACTAGCAGTCATTCATTTCTTGTAAAGTGCATTGGGATAAAATGTGTTTGAAAAGTGCTATACAAATGCAAATTCTTCATCTTCATGGTTAATGGGTTGTCAGAAGCTGACGTAGCTTGACAGGGTACAATCCATTGAGGATTCCACGGTTATAGCAATATCCCTGAAGTAGAAATTTAGCCTTACAGTCAGCCAGCACAGCTTGCACAGTGCCTGGGAGATATAATCTGACATCCTCAAGGAGGTCTGGTGGTGAACTGTAGTATTTTGTACTTGCTTCAGGTGTCCATATCTGACTGCAGGGTAAGTCCTTACAGCATGCATTACAGTGCATGAGATGTGAGGCAATGAAGCCTTACACCAGTGTTCTAAGGTAATCAGTTTCGAGAAGACAGGGGAACCTTATGATATTTCTAACATGGTAGAATAAAACCTTAACTACAGCTGTCACCTGGTAATCTGTGGCCAGCCCTTCATCATGAATTACTCTTATATTGCTAACCACTCACACTGGCAAAAGCCGAACCACACTTAAGATGGGTAACCTGAGGTTGCAGAGGCCTAACAGTCTGAGCCCAACAATAGGAGCTCTGCTTCATTAAGATTCAGAGCCAGCTCTCTGGAGGTCATCCAGTCATTATCTCAAACAAACAGTGTTCTAACTGCAAAATGGAGCCATTATTTTGACAAAGTCCAGGATCAAAGAAGAGATACAACTGGGTATCATCTGCACAGCAGTGATACTCTAGGATGTATTTCCTGAAAATCTCACACTCCAGGCCTGCATACAGATTGTGAGCAACACAGGGAAGGGGAATGACCCCTGCAGAACACCATAGCTGAGACTACTTGACTACGATAGTCTATCACTCCATCATTTCAGACTGTTCTCCATCTTCCAGGAAGGACTAAAACCATGCAAGCATGGTCCCAGACATCCATGCATATTTCCTAGTTCTAGATATTGATGGGTGATGAAATCCCCATATCCTGACTGGGTGAGACTTGGTTCTAGTAAAGGGCTTGGGAAAAGCACAATCACTGGCTAAAATCAAGTCCCTGCCAATCAGGGTGCAGTATGTTCCGTGTCTTTAACATACTAAACAGCCAGCAGATTAGGCTCTGTGGTCTATCTAGTCTGCTCGGGATCCAGTGCCTATCCAGGACACTGTTATAGTCCCCCACCCTCCTACAAGGTCCCCACCCCAACCCCCAGTGGGGTTCTACTATGCACCCTCCCCCATACCTATTCCAGCCTTTCTTGAACCTTTCCACTGTTGTAATAGCCACCAGCTCCATGGGCAGCACATTCCAAGGCTCTACTACCTTCTCAGTGGAGTAGCCTTTCCTAGTTCCCCACCTTAGTCTCCCCCTCAACCAGCCTCATTGAGTGTCCCCTGGTTGCCCCTACCTCCCTCAGCTGAAGCACCCCCTCCAGGTTTACCCTATTTATTCCCTTGAGATATTTGAAGACCTCGATCATATCCCCTCAGTTCCACCTCTCCTCCAGTGAGTACAGGTTGAGCTCCTCCAGTATCTCCCCATAGAGCTTTTCCTCTAGACCGTGTATCATCCTGGTCACCCTCCTCTGGACCCTCTCCAGAAGAGCAATATCCCTCTTTAAATAAAGACACCAAAATTGCATGCAGTATTCAAGATGTGGTCTAACCAGGCAATTATACAGCAAAAGGAGCACCTCTCAACTCCTTGAGGTTATCCCCCTGGCTATGCACTCCAGCATTTTATTTGCTTGGGCTGCTGCCCTTCTACACTGCCCTGAATTATTCATTTTGGCATCCACCACCACCCCGAGGTCCTTCTCCCCTCTAGGAACCTGCAGTGCCCCCCAATGTGTATACATGAGCCAGGTTGTTGGCTCCCAGGTGAAGAACTCTGCATTTCCCAGTATTAAACTTTAGTTTCCAGGCAAGTGACCACCTTCCCAGAGTCTTCTGGTCCTCCTGGAGAGCCAGCATCCCCTTTTCCCCATCCACCACTGCCCACACCTTTGAGTCATCGACAAAGAGGCTCATCTTGCTTCTTATACTGCTTCTGATGTCTGAGATATAGGTGTTAAACAGGAGTGGGCCCAGTACCGATCCCTGTGGGACCACGCTAATGACTCTCCTGGGGGATGAGACCTCCCCCTAAACCATCATCTTCTGTACATGCCCTGCTAGCCAGTTTCCTATCCATCTGACCATCTGCCCCCTCATCCCTATATCCCCCAGCTTCCCCAGCAGCCCAGGACATGGCACACAGCTTTTATGGCTTTTATGGATGTGTCACTCCATAAGGGTAGAGGGACAGAAAGTGACAAATCCTTATTCCAACTTTCCAATACTGACTGGGATAAGTCTCCTAAGGACCCTCTCAAAATGTTATATAACTGGCCTATTAAGTGGCTTCATGGGTGATCTTGAAGAGTATCTTATAATAGGGTCCACAACAAAGGCAGGGTATGGGTATTTTGGGGACAACTTCCTGTTGTCTTAAAATGTAGTTTATTGTGCCAGCTGCCTAGACTGTTATTTTTTAATGCAGTAATTTCTTTTTCTTTCACACAGGTAACCCAAACAAAAATGGTAAACAGGGTGAGTACTACTGCTTCATTCCATTCACTTCAAATACACGTATTTGTTACTTTTCTTGCTATTAAAGGAGCATTCATCATCTTTTGATGTTTTTTTTTTATTTTGAATTATGAGCCATTCACCCATCAGGGGCCAGATTCACAAAACCTAGACCCGTCACAAACTGGATTTTGTGCTGAAGTGGTATTTACAAAAGCCAGATTTGTACTTTTAAATTGGGTTTGTCTCAGGCAAATTGTTTTGGGGTCTGCAACACAAATGAGGAGGAGAAGGGGACCTGCATATCAGCGCTATTCGATTCACAACATATTTGCCACATGAAAAGGGCCTTTTGTGGGCCCCCTTGAGCAGCCAAATACTGCCAGCCCAGACCTTGCGATAAACCCATGCTGCCCTGGTGGTTGGTGGAGGTACTGCAGTGCCCCCCTTTCATTGCCTAGCATCATCCCGTTGATAATAAAAAAATTGTCCCTTGTAGTCTAGTGGTCCCTCCCCTTCCCCCAATTTCTGATTACCATCCCCTTGATAATGCAAAAATTGTCCCTGGAGTCTACTGTTCCCTTCCTCCCTCCCCCATTTGTCGATCGTCGGCCTCTTGGTAATAACAAAAAGTGTCCTTGGTAGTCTATTGGTTCTTCCCCCATTCAATGACTGCTGTCCTGTTGGTAAAACAAATTGTCCCTGGTAATCTGGCAGTCCCTCCCCTTCCTTCGATCGCCAGTCATTGGCCCATTATGATAACAATAATTACTCTGGTGGTCTAGTGGTCCCTCCCCTCACCTGGTGACAATTCCATGATAAGAACAGTAAGTCCCTGGTGTCCAGTTGTCCCTCCCCCACCCGACGCCAATCTCAACACAAGAAAAGTAATTCCCTGGTATCCAGTGGTCCCTCCCCACCACTTCACACCTGCCCAGATATAATAAAAGAAAGTCTCTGGTTGCTAGCAGTCCCACCCCCACCCGATCCTCAGCCCGACTGTACAAAACCACATTACCTGGTGGCTAGCAATCCCACCCTCCACCTGCACCATGCTCACAATCATGTCCCTTGTGTCTAGTGGTTTCTTCCCTCACCCAAAGCCCTGCCCAAAGAAAACCAAAGAATTGTCCCTTGTGTCTAGTGGTCCCACCCAAGGTCCCCGGTGTGACAAGCCCCCCCATGGCACTCACTGACAGTGTATAGATGTCCCCTCAAAATACATAGCCCTAGCCCATGTACAGTACAGTGCCTGTGCCCCCTGCCCATCTCACATTGGTGGCAGTAGACACTCTCCCATCTGTGGCATGACAACCAGACCCCTGTCACCCATACCTAATTGTTGGTGCCATGGCCACAGAACATCTAGCAACACAGCCCTCCGCACATTCCACCTTGGCCTCTTACTGTCTGATTGTTGCTTAGAGTGTACTGCTTTTTTATAGTTTGAACACTCTATAAATAATCTGCATGCTCCCAGCAACAGTAAGACAGTGAGTGGGCAAGTTGAAATGTTTGGAGGGTTTTGTTGCTTGCTGGTCAATGATCATGGCACTGACAATAAGGTATGGGTGATAGGGGTTTATTGGTGCTGTGGAGGGGGCACTGCCACCAATTTAAGATGGATGTAGGGGCCCAGAGCACTGTACTATACATGGGTTGAAGCTATGTGTTTGTGGGGGAGACATCTTGCACTGGAGGTGATGATCATTGGGGCAGGCTTATTACATTGAGGACCAGTGAAGGGACCATTTGACACCAGGAACACGTCTTTGGTTTTCTTTGGGCAGGGCTTTGTGTGGGAGGTAGCATAACTAGAAACCAGGGACATGATTGCAGACATGGGTGTGGATGGGGTGGGACCACAAGCCACCAGGGAATTTCTTTTATTATATCTGGACAGGTGTCGAGTGGGGGGGTGGGACCACCGGACACCAGGGGATTTTATTTATAATAACAGGATGGGTGCAGGGTGGGTGGAGAGACCACTAGCCACCAGGGTGACTTCTATCATTTGCCTCTGGCAGGCAGTTGGCAAGCAGGAGGTAACCACTACCACCAGGGCACCTTCCCTTTTATTTACTGGCCCATGATCAGGCAGGGGAACACTACCACCATGAAAACTTCAACTTTTTTTTACTGGGCCCGTGATTCATGATTGGAGGGGTGGGGACCACTACCACCAGGGAAACTTAAAGTTTATTTATAGGGCCAGTGATCTGGGGGGACAACTACCACTAGAGAAGCTTCATTTTGATTTATGGACCTGCAATTGGAGATCAACAATCAGGGGGGACAACTACAACCAGGGAATCTTCAAGTTTATTTTCCAGTCTGGCAATTGGGCTGGTGACTAATGACTGGGGGAAACCATTACCACCAGAGAAACCTACACTTTTTTTACTGGGCTAGCGATCGGTGATGGGGGTGGGCACACAGACTACATGTACACAGAGCTGCCTCTGAGGCAGGAATAGGGGTGCTAACCTCCATCACAGCCCATGTAAATGGTCCCATGATGGGCATGCAAATATCCACCTAGCACCTTGTATGTCCGATGAGCACATTTGTATGGCTGCTTTTGTGAATACCAAATAGTGCACCTGCACTATTCAATGCAGGCCCATGCCTGACTATACATGTTGTGGTGGCACTAGTTGGGTTGGAGGTAGTGGTAATGGGGTTACTGCTGACTCTGCCTAGCCCTATTCACAGTTGGATAGCATGGTACGGTATCCATCTGTGAATAGCATTTTGTAATACTTGGGCAATTGCAAAGTACAATGCAAAATTTTGTGTTGCCTTTGTGATTTTTTGTGAATCTGGCCCCAGCTCTCTTGCTTGTTCTATTACCTGTCCACTCATTCACTCATTACCTCCCACACATGGGACCACAACCAAATTGATCAAATGTGTTAACGTTTTATAAATGTGTATCTATCCTTGCACATAAAACAAATAAGTGCAGTAGATACAGCTATATTTCAACTCTGAAGCTGCTGACACTTCAGAAATGGGAAGTAATGCATATACTGTCTTTTGGCCCAGCATCACAGTGCTTACTAATCAGCCTGCATTCCTGCCTACTCCTGCATGTGTTCCTACTGTAAAAATTAAAAAAAAAACTAATTACTATACAGAACTGGCCCACAACTCAAATAATTACTAAAAAAAGTATTTTTATATATTAACTCAGAAAACGTGACTAACAGGAAACATACTGTAATAAAAACTGCATTATGTTCCTTAATCAACATGCAAGCTGCCAATTACATAGTGTTACCTGTGGTCCCCATAGTGGGGTTGGTACTATTTTACTGTACTTTAAGACATTTTGTTAAGTATTTTCAATATTTTCAAATGGGATTCTTTTATTTTTTTTCAGTGTTTGTAAAGACACAGTTTCTATAAGCAATAAGACACTCTAAGGCATAGGTTGTGCTAAGTTTCATGTACTTCTAAGGGCTCACAGCTTGTGGCCTTGTGCTTTACTACACCACAAAGCATGATGTAAACCCTGCACAACCCATGCCTCATTGTGTCTTATTTCTTAAGCAAATGTCCCCATGGTCCACCATATCAAATGCTAAGGAAAGACTGAAGAGGACCACAATGGATAACTCACAGCAGTCCCTCACTGGAGAACACAATCAGACACTTTGAAAAGGGCCATTTCAGTGCTGGGATATTGATGAAAACTAGACTACAGAGGTTCAAAGAAATGTTGGCTCTCCAAGTGCTCACACAATAATCAGAGCAATCACCTTCTTGACAACTTGGTTTAAAACATGTTGCAGATGGGCCAATAATTTGCAGTGATATCAGGATCTGAAGCTTCTTGAGCAGAGGTCTCAACGTGGCCTTCTTCTAGGCCACCAGAAACACACCCTCTCTTAAAGAAACACTGGCAGTTTCTAAACTGCCAAGGGCTGTTTCTACCACTCCAGCCTTGATAATCTGAGATGGATCTGGATTCAACCTAGAGGTAGTCCATCACAGCCCAGGAATTAATCGATTACCACATCCTATATCCAAAAGACTGAACTGACTCCAAGCTACTAGAGCCTCCATCTCCCCCCCATCCTGCCACCAATTTTGACTTTGAAGAAAAATATAGTCAGTCACACTTTTCCACTGAGATCTCCTCTTCTTCAGCAGTTAGACATGGTGTAAATGCCTATATGCAGTATGAAAAAGTACAGATGAGTTGTTCTTCTCAGTTGCAATAAGAAAAAAGAAAAGCTTAGCTCTCTCTGATCTGATTGCCGCCTCCCAATAGCTATTAAAAAGAGACATATGGACTAGTGTGCCAACATCTGCCCCAGATTTCTCCCACTTGTGTGGTAACCTATGCCCTTGCACTTTTCTCTGTTAAAGCTGCTGATAAAAACATCATGTTCTTCAGTATAAAGTCAAAATGAAAAAATGGACTGGTGCCAGGGCATTGATTGCACTTGTCAGAGCAGAAAGGTAACCTAAAGCACTGCAATAGATTATTTTGGAGGATGCAGGCACCAAGCTTGAGGTCACCACCAGACACAGGTACCTAACTTGATCTATATCCCACTTCAATTAGAGCTGGACCACATCCCAAGTAGGAGGTGGAGTAATGGGGGCACTTACGGAGAACCCCAAGGTTCACTGATATCACCACATGACTGAATTCACTGAAATGTCATCAGTCCCTAACCCCAGGACAAACACCAGGTCAAATGTATGACCTCTTTCATGAGTGACCATGGTAACAATCTGTTTGAGAGTTAGGGAATCCAAAAATGGGAGGAGTGTTGTAGAAAATTTGTCAGAGATGTCGAAAAAAAGAGAAATGTGGTAGCCGTGTTAGTCCAATCAACAATGTAGAGAAAAAATACAATAAATATGTTGCAGGTGATACCTTTTATTGGACTAACAGAATTATTTTTAAAACTAGCTTTCAAGAAGTGAAACTCTCTTCTTCAGGTCAAAAGTGAAAATAGCTGAGCAATATGACAGATATAAAGGTTGCATGTGGATTTGAAGCCTAGACTAGCAGGTTACAGATCAAAGCACTGCAGTCAATTTGCACCTCTTACAAACAGGAAGAC
This sequence comes from Neoceratodus forsteri, assembly GCA_016271365.2. Taxonomy (NCBI): domain Eukaryota; kingdom Metazoa; phylum Chordata; order Ceratodontiformes; family Ceratodontidae; genus Neoceratodus; species Neoceratodus forsteri. The sequence continues at coordinate 933,887,681 of CM057449.1, read as the reverse complement.
TAATTTTCACTGGAGTGTGTCTGTTGGAGAGATCAACTTGTAAGATCAAAAGGCTGCCTAATTTTACTCTGACTCTGGATCATTAATTAACATTTCAAAAAAGTCAAGGCATAACGAAAATACATACCATTGTCTTAAGAAGGTACCTGTTAAAACAGTCAGAGTGTGCTGATGTGAGGGTTTAAAAAGAAACTCAGAAGCACTGCTTTAAGCATAATTACTGGTAGTGTATTAAAAAAAACATCTTTATTAAGTACTTTTTTTGTTGATGCACTTGCACAGCCAACATCTTGGGGTACTGCAGCTTTGGAGACGTGATCGCTGTTGGGCGAATGCAGGGCATGCATCAGTAATGGTGTCCCTCATTCCCCAATCAGCCTGCATGCCAGTGCCACACCACGCATACATAATGTGGCGAGCACATCAAAGAAAAGTTCTGCTGCAATCTGAGCAAAGCTCATCAGACAGAGCTGACCTTTCCTGGATGTGCTCACTGGCATTATGAGCATGTCGGCACAGTGGCCGTCAAACTGCCGACTTTGGGGGTGCCCAATCCCCCTGTCAGGTTACCCTACCCCTCTGTATGTGCCAATGGGGGATCCCACTCCCCATCGGCATAAATCACCCCACCATTGTTAAATGCTGAGGGGGGTGCCCAATCCCCCTTGGCTCAGCCCCCCCTGCTTGCTTTGTGAGTTGACGGGGGTGCCCAGTCCCTGTCAGCATAACATCCCCCTGTGTTGTGTAGTGGGATCCAAAATGGTGGTGGGATTCAAGAGGGCATGGGTCAGACATATGGGGTTGGTAGAAGGGAGGAAGTTAAGAGCCAGTAAAGGAGAAGTGGGAAGGGGTGGCTATAAGGGCAGACTAGATGGGTCGGTGTAGTCCTTTGCTGCCATCAAATTTGTGTGATTCTGTGATAGTGTGTCCAGATGCTACAAGCTGACCAGCTTCAAAGAAAAAAGTTTCAGAAAACCTCCAAATAACATTAACATTTAATGAAAACAGCTCACCATGAGGCCAGAGGATCTGAACACTGTATCAGCAGTGGAGGAAGCTGCTTACTCACCCTTTCAGTTGGATGCTGGTTTGCCCAGTTTTACAGCAGGGAAGACAGAAACACCAAGATACCAAGTAACTAGTTTGAGGTCACACAGTGTGACAGTACCTTAGAGAACCTTAGAGAATTTCTTAATTCCCACTTTTTATTCTGACTAGGGATGGGTGTATCGGCTCTGCCACACTTCCGAACCTCCACGGACTGGGTTGACTCAGCTCTGACTGGGAATACTGAGCCTTTCATGAATCAGCTTGAGTTGCTGAGTTTACCCAGTTCAGAATTGCGGTCTGGTCCAGAAATAACACTCTCACCACCAGTATTGCATGCAAGTCACTAAAAAACGTCAGGGTAGGGTACAGAAATAAAAAAAAAAAATTCCCAGTATCTAATGAATACTCCTATGTCCCTGTACCATCACATGACAAACAAAGGCAAACACTCATGATACTGGGCCACTGAAGTGAGCCAACCAGTGAGGATCTTTTTTTCTGTGATTCACTCATGTTCTAGCCTATCCTGTGTGTCAGCCACCACTGGACATCCTGTAGTAAATAGTGTATCAAGCTCATTTGAGGCTTTGCATTGAAAGGAGACGTGTGTGTGTGTGTATGTGTGTGTGTGTGTGTGTGTGTGTGTGTGTGTGTGTGTCTGCTGAGAGATTCCAAAAAAGCAAAACAAAAATTAAATGTTTTTCATTTTCTTTCCTTAGTCAGATAGAGAGAGTGAGAGAGAGGGAAAAAGAGGGAAAGTAGAGAGAGACCAGTGAATGGGTGTTTACTCACCTGGTAAAGGTGATTGTGTTGGTTGACATCCATGGCACTCCAGACATTACATCACGGGTTTTAGCCCACCTGGTAGGCTAGTTGATGCACATGACTCTAGGATCAAATTTCTAGTATATCCAGGTCCCAGAAACCCCTGCTCTTCAGTTCGAATCTTCCCAAGCTGAAAGTAAAGGTTAGTAACACTGCCACTACTAGTAACAAACAGTAACTATCCTGTATAAATACTGCAGAGTGAGGCTACATGTAGCAGTGGACGTGCGGCCCTCCTTTTATTTTCCTATTGTGTACAATCTAAACTTGACCAGTAAGTGGTCGACGGTTGACATCCTGGATGTCCACTTGTAATGCGAATTCTGTTATTTTCAGATAATCCTTTTCTCTATAACCTGATCACTACTAGAGCACTGTGTCGGGATGGTCTTGGAGTGCCATGGATGTCAACCAACACAAGCACCTTTACCAGGTGAGTAAACACCCATTGTGACTGGTTGACCATCCATGGCACTCCAGACATTACATCATGGGTAGATAAGAAGCAGTAGTGTACCCACGGGCAGGAGACAGGGTGTTCTAGTGGTGAGAAGAGGAGCTGGCGGCTGAGAGAACCTGTGTGGCAAAGGAAGGCTGTAGCATGTGCAGGTGCTTTAGTCTGTAATGCCTGGCAAACATGTGGATGGATGTCCAAGTTGCCGCTTTGCAGATGTCCTCTGCAGGAATGTTATCCCTTTCTTCCCAGGAAGTAGCTACTGACCTAATGGAATGGGCCTTTATGCCCAGGGGTGGCTTCATCTGTTTTGCCTTGTAAGCCTCCTGAACGCTTCTCTTGAGCCAAGCAGCAATGGTTGTCTTTGAGGCTGCCTTCCCCTGTCTTTGACCCCTTGTGACAATGTACAACCTCTCGGTCTTGCGTAGAGGTTGAGTTCTGGATATGTAGGTGGATAGGGTGTTTCCTACGTCTAGGTGGTGTGGGACAGGGTTGTCTCCCAGATGAGTATTATCTGTAAAAGTTGGCAACTCAATGAGTTGTTCCCTGTGAAAGTTGGAGGAGACCTTTGGTTGAAAGGAGGGAACAGTACAGAGGTGGACCCCTTGTGGGGTGAACACCGTGTAGGGTTCTTTGCAGGACAGCACCCCCAGTTCCCCAATCCTTTGGGCAGAGCATATTGTGACTAGGAAGCAAGTCTTCAGGCTGGCCCAGAATAGGTCTACCTCCCATAGTGGCTCGAAGTGGGTGGTGCTGAAAGAATCTCACACTGGGGGAGATCCCATGGTGCGACGGATGGTCTGACTCTAGGTCTCAGCATCTCGACTGCCCTTAGGAAGCGCAGCGCATCTGGGTGAGCTCCTAGGTAGTGTCCCCCTATGGGGCCAATGACTGCCCTGATGGCTGCGAGTTGTACTCTAAAGGACGAGTGGGCTAGCCCTTTCTCTACCCCTTGTTGGAGGAACAGGAGAATGGTGGCCATGTCTTCCAGCTCAGGATCCCTTTCCTGAGCTTGGCACCACCTGGAGAAGACTGACCATTTTCTATCATAGGTAGATGTGGTGGAGGATCATCTGGATTGTAGTATCATAGAGACCACTGAGTCGTGATACCCTGCATTCATCAGTCTCTTCCTCTCAGGAGCCAGGCTGTGAGCTTTAGTGTCCGTGGGGCCGGGTGCAGTACCGGTCCCTGGGTCAACATGTCGGGTCGGTATGGTAACCGGAGATTGGTTAATGTCATCGACAGCACTGTTGCAAACCATGCTCTCCATGGCCAGTAGGGTGCCACTAGAATGATGGTCCGCTGTGAGGATCTGATCTAGGCCAGTACTTGGGGTAACATGGGAATTGGTGGGAAGACATACGCCTGATCTTGTGACCATGGTTGTGAGAGGGAGTCAGTCCCCTGTGACCGATGTTCCCTGTACCTTGAGAAATATTTCTTGACCTGTGCATTTTCCACTGTGGCCATGAGGTCCATGGATTTCGGCCCCCAAGTATCCCAGATCAGATGGAAGAGATTTGGGTGTAGGTGCCACTCCCCTGGGTTGACGTGCCGTCGACTGAGCCAGTCTGCTCGAATGTTGAGCTTGCCGACAAGATGAACTGAGCCGAGATGTGAGAGGAGGGATTGTGCCCAGCTGAGGACCGTTGACACCTCTCTTAGCATAGCCTTGCTTCTGGTGCCTCCTTGCTTGGTGATGTATGCCACCGTGACCTGGTTGTCGGAGCGTATCAGGACCGACTGACTGGCAATGGAGGTCTGGAAGGCTCTCAGAGTGTGGTATACTGCCCACATTTCTAGGACATTGATCGACAACTGGGCCTCTGAGGCTGTCCATTGGCCCTGTGCTGTCCTGTCTCCTAGGCAGGCACCCCATCCCAGGAGGCTCATGTCTGTCTCTATGGAGGCTTGGTAGGACACCTCCAGTGGAACTCCCGGTTCAGATTGGAGCACTGTGCACCAGGTCAGTGACTGCCTCACTGGTATTGGCAATGGAACCCTGACCTGTAGATTGTATTCATTTGGTGACCCCATGACAGGACATAGGTCTGCAGGGGTCGCATGTGCCACCTGGCCCAAGGGACCAGGCCAATGCAAGATGCCATGTAGCCTAGCAGCTGGACTAGGTGTCCCATGGTGTAGTGATAGCATTGTCGCAGTTGACGTGACAACCTGATGAGGTTATTCACCCTTGTCTGGGATGGTTTTGCCCAGCTCTGCAGTGTGTTGATCTGTGCCCCCAAGTGTTCTGTCTGTTGTGTGGGGACCAGATGACTCTTGGATTGGTTTACCACCCATTCATGTTCCTCGGGAGCCCTCAGGGTGAGTTTGGTGTGGTGGAGGGAGCGCTCTCTGGAGCATGCCCAGATCAGCCAGTTGTCTAGACAGAGGATGATGTCGAGACCTTGTTCTCAGAGTCTGGCCACTAGCACAACCGTCACCTTGGTGAATACTCTTGGTGCTGAGGTGAGACCGAAGGGAAGGGCCTGGTACTGGAAGTGCTGACCTAGGATGTGGAATCATAGGTATTGCCTGTGTTTTCCTCTGATGGGGATATGGAGATATGCATCCTTTAGGTCTATGGACATCAATAAATCTCCTATGCGGATACTGCATAGTGTGGATTTTAAGGTGTCCATTTTGAACCTCTGGGAGATGACATGTTTGTTGAGGTGCTTGAGGTTCAAGATTGGGCGGAGTTTGCCTGATTTTTTTAGGAACTAGGAAGAAGATGGAGTATACTCCTAGCTTCTGTTTGTGTGGGGGAACGGGCTGTATGGCTCTGTTCTCAATCAGGTCCCACAGGATTTGTTGCACCTGGTGGGATGTAGCCTTCCTTGTGGCAATCGGGAAGGTGATGAACCTGTGTGTGAGGGGTGAATCAGATAACTCTATCGAGTATCCTCTGGAGACCACCTCTTGAACCCATTTGTCTGTGGTGGTTTGGAACCACTGGTGGCTGAAGAGCGATAGCCATTGTCCCATGGGTGGACACTGATCCTGCCCCCGAGGAGATCTGACTGAGTAGTCATTGTCTTCCTCATTGTCCTCTACCTCTCCCTCCAAATCATGGTCCGTGGGGTCGGAAGGAGGAGGGGTGATAGGAGTGGGTGAAGGAGGTGCGGTGTGGAGTGTGGGTACCTCTTCCTCGAAAGGTAGTGGGTGGGTATGAGGTGTCCCTTCTCGAGTGGTAAGATTTGTTTCCCCCCCGAAACCTCCACCTAGCGGAAGGTAGGTAGGAGTGTCTACTCTTGTTTTTAAGGAATTCCTTGCCTTCCTCTTTCTGCTTCAGGTACTCCTGCAATCCCTCCCCAAACACATTTCCCTTTCATGAGCAAGTTTTATAATAGTGTCTTGGATTCATTGTTGGCCTCCCATAGCTTAAGCCACAATGCCTGTCAAGCCTGGTTGGTGATGGCTGTGGCCATTGCGTTAAGTCTTAGTGAGCCCACTGCCATGTCGGCTAGGTACTTTGCAGCAGCAAGAGTGCACTCCAACAGTTCTGCCTCTCTTGACTTTGGGTTTGATTGCTCAAGGAGTTCTTCTAGCTAGCGTATCTGGGCCCATGCCATGTAAATGGCGGTAGTGGATGCTCGAGCTGCCATTTCTTTGGTCTCTAAAGCCTTCTTCAGCATGTCCTCCACCATCTTGTCTGTGGGGTCTTTCAGTGATATAGGCCCACATGGCAGGATGGTTCTCCTACTGAGTGCCATCACCTGAGGGTCAATGGTCATGGTGGTGTACCAGTTACTTGTCTTGTCCTCTTGAACTGGGTACATGTGGTTTAAATTCCTTTCGTTGGACATCCTGCTAGGCTCTGTGGAATGCCACTCCTTATTGACGATGTCCTCGATGGCGGGGCATACTGGGAAAGTATCCCTAACGGTTGGCTTCTGTTGGATCATGGGGTTTTGACTCCGGTTTGCTTTCATCAACGTCGAACCCCATAGTGGCCTTGACTATTTTCATGAGGCCTGGAACCTTATCAAAACAGCACAGCTTGGATGTGAGGGATGGAGTGGATTGTGGATCCATGTCCATATCATCACTGTCGGGCCCCTCCTCCATGTCTGGCATGTCCTTGTCCTCTGCTGAGTCCAATTTGTGGTTGTCTGGGACCGGCTCTGCATCATCTGGATGGTCCTCATTGGGGCCCCCCATGATGTTGGACTCTGGAGGTGGCTCAGCTGGTGTTCTGTGTTGGGTGATGGATTCCAGCTTCTCCATCACTTTCAACATGAAATTCTGTGGCTCTCCATCATAGCCACAGTGGCCTGTTGGTTCTGGAGTAGGAATGCACTGGGAGGACACTATAAGGAGGTAACAATGGGCTGTGCTTGATAATGTGGCCCCTCAGAAGCAACCCAGTTGTGGGGCCTGTAAGCAGTAAAATGACTTAGGGCTGATTTCCAGGGCCCTACAAAGAATCCTGCAGATCGAGATAAAAAAAAAAAAAAATGTTAATCTGAAAGGGTTTAAGTGTTAAGGATCCCTGATTGCGATCCTTGGTGTGCACGAGCACGCGTGGTCACCTGGTGGTCCCCCCAACCCCCCCTCTACTGGTTGTGAGTTAGGCCTGGGCCAGGTGGCCAGGGGCCTGCAAGGTGAGGGAGGGGAAGAGGGAAGGCCGAGGCATGGGCGATGTGCCTGCGATCACTCGTGGGGGCTTTCTTGGCTTAAAGTGCTTATTTGTCCCCCAAAGGTGTGATTGACCAGGGGAAGGGGGATGTGGCTTGCGGGCATTGGTGAGGCCAGCCACACTGCTGGGGAAGGGGAGGTCTCCCAATTATCCTGTAGCATGGCCGAATTTCTTAAAGTAGTGCTCCGCTGCGGCACCACGAAGAAGAAGAAAGGCTGTACCCTGCCAGCAACCGAGCTCTCTAAACACGATGCTCCTGGTGCACCATATTGGGGAGGAGTGTTTCCAATGCTCATGACCATGAGCGAGCATGGGTGGGGCACCACATTGGTAGGCCCTAGGCCTACAAGTGCTGGCGTGGTACTCCACATGTCTTGGAATGGCAAGAGGCCGTAGGAGCCTGGGGTTCACCATAGGAGGCGAGAGAGGTAGCGAGGGATGCTTCTCTCATGCCAGTGCTCGGAGACCGAGGTGCCGAGTGAGAGCAATCTCTGTTTTCACCCTCAGGAGGGTGAGAAAGCTAGAGGACCTTCTAGCGGCTGCTTCAATCACCAGAAGGGGCTCCAGTACTGCAACGCGTTCATGCCACTGACTGTATCACTGGTGGTGAGTGAAAACAATGAGCATGCGATTCTACATTAAGGCAAACAATAATAATAAAGGCTGGGCAGGCATAACAGCAGCATTGAGTAATAAAATATTCTTTATCTATTTTCATGAGTTACAAACCAGCACTACTCTCTCTGAGTAGGAGGACGACAGAGGGATGTCCCTTGCTCCATAGCTAAGCCCTTTTGTACCCTGTCTTGTCCTGAGCTCGGGGTTAGCTTAGGGAACAGTAGCAAAACATGCTCTCTAGTTAACTAAATGCAGCAGCAAAATCAAGAGGGGAGCTTTAAATACAGTAGAAAATGTTTATAAAGGCAGTAGCATAATCAAGAGTCTGCAGACCAAATTAAGGCAAAAAATAGGTCTGCATTCACACTTTTGTAATATCATTTTCCTAACAAAAAATTACTGCATGTAGTGGTAGGATGTATTCCCCTAAAACATTAGATCAATTAGCTGAATATGAAGAGGCCTACCTTCTTAAACAGAGAAGCAGCAGGGAATCCTGGTGTGCTAGTAGCCTGATCAGATGCATGATTTGAACTGAAGAGCAGGGGTTTCTGGGACCTGGATATACTAAAAATTTGATCCTAGAGTCATGTGCATCAATTAGCCTATCAGGTGGGCTAAAACCCATGATGTAATGTCTGGAGTGCCATGGATGGTCAATCAACCACAATTCAGTAGCAGACAACGGCAGAGTGCAGATGTTGCAGCACAGTACTCAACAGTAAAAAAAATACAAGTTTTCATTAGAAAGAGAGAGAGAGAGAGAGTAGAGAGAGACCAACAAATTCAACAGCAGACAAAAGCAGGGTGAAGAGTAGACATCAGCAGAATGCAGACACTGCAGAGTGCAGGCTCTTTAGTAAGTAAGAAATTAAACATTCACATTTTTCATTAGAAAGAGACAGAGAGAAAGAATGAGAGTGAGGTCAATGAAGTCAACAGCAGACAACAGCAGAGTGCAGATGTTTTCTTAGTTTTAGAAAAAGTACAGGAAACAGGAAAGGGATTTGGTACTTCAAAAAGCATGGCCTGCAGTCTGCAGTTCCATGAGGCAGGCACAATTCTAATAAAATCATCCAGCAACAAAAACAATATAGTCGGTTAGGTAGCTACATTCTGTTTTTCTTGCAAAATCAAGAAAAAAGGAAAAAAAGTTAGTGTACAGCATCCAGCAACTTAATAATTCTTTTCCTTTTTGAAAAATATATTTTTGTAAAAAAATAAAAATATTAAGAAGGGGAGCAGAGACAGACAGGGCAGAAGGATTCTGTCTGAAGGTCATTGTGCCTCACTAATTTTGAGGGCCAGCTTATAGTACCATACATATTTTAAGGCAAGGGTGGCACCCAAGTCTCAGACTCTGTGTTGTCCATCTCTGTGCCTGAATACTAGGTGATATTAGTAATTATTTTTCTTTTTGAAAAATATATTTTTGTAAAAAAAAAATATTAAGAAGGGTAGCAGACAGGAGGACTCTGTCTGAAGGTCATAGTGCATCAGTAATTTTGAGGGGGGGGACTTATAGTGCTGTACAGATTTTGAAGGAGGAATGTCACTCACGTCTTAGACTCTGTGCTGCCCTGAAAGGTCATACTTCTGTAGACTGTGTGTTGCCCATCTCTGTGCCTGAACTACCACCGGGTCATAGTGCTGTACAGATTTGGGGGGGGGGGGGGCATGTTTCAGACTCTGAGTTGCCCATCTCTGTGCCTGAACTACTACTAGCTCATACTGTGGTAGACTCTGTGTTTCCCATCCCTGTGCCTGAACTTCTGCAAGGACATAGTGCTGTACAGAGTTTGAAGAACGGGGTGTCACCCATGTCTCAGACTCTGTGCTGCCCATCTCTGTGCCTAAACTACTACTGGGTTATAGTGCCATACAGATTTTGAAGGGGGGGGGAGGTGTCACGTCTCAGACTCTGTGTTGCCATCTCTGTGATTGAACTACTACTAGGTCATATAGTGCCTCATGTATGTTAAGAGGTGGGTGTCACTTCTCAGATACTGTGTTGCCCATCTCTGTGAATATACTACTACTGGTCATATAGTGCTTCGTGTATTTTGAGAACGTGGTGTCATGTGTCAGATTCAGTGTTGCCCATCTCTACATCCAAACTAATACTACTAATTAAATGATCAAGTTGCACCCCCCAAAAATGGATTCAGAACCAGAGTCTGTTATTGAAATGGAACATGTGGCCAACATGAGCAGCATGGCTGAAATTGGTACACATTAAAATAAAAACATTTCCCAAAAACAAATTCAGGAAAAGAAAGGGAAATTCACTGTTGAAGATATAAATAATACAATTGATAACAGTGAAGCAACACAACCAGAAAAAGATGAAGCAACACAACCAGCAAAAGAAATGAAAGTTGGTGAATCCCCTGATTAAAGTAATGTACCACTGTCAGCATTGCCAAAAATTCACATAAAAGTAAAACAAAAAAAAACACGCAGCCAAAACAGTTAGACCTAAAAAGTCAATGATGAAAGAAAAGGCTCTGTCTCGTATCACTGGACACGGCACTCCACAATATGACACTCATGCATTTCAGGCTTCCTCATCAGAAAGCAGTGCCTCTGATGAATAAGAGGTTGTAAGTGTACAAGATCAAGATCACAATGTATCACAGTTATGCTTGTCCAAAGGTGATGAATCAGAATGTGATACTGATGAGGCAGAGGATGCCACCCAAAAAGAGAATACATGTACAACAAGCACCACCACTAGCCACAGCCAGTAGTGAAAAGAAAATCAATAATCATGGTAGCTCATCTGGGGACAGCCAAAGTGTGCATGAATCAGGGTCAGAAACAAATTGCTGCAGTTCCTAGCATGATGACAAAATGTTCCACCTCAGTTCTGTGGCATTATGTAACAGGGTGAGCCCTGCACAGTAAATACAAAGAATGTGGTCAGGTGTGGAACCCTTACTGAGGGTGGGATAAGTGGCTCATTTCTAGTTAAAGTGCTTTGGGGATAGCCTAGACTGTTTTAATTTCTATTTTTCTTCAGTACAAGTTTAGGAAAGAACTGCACAGGTGAGAAGGTGGATGCCCCGTGTCTTACAAATTATACTACAGTTAATGATGTGTTTACAAGGTACCAGTCAAGCAAGTTTTGGGGTACATTGCTATTGCAATTACTTTCATGATTTCTTTGTTTTCTTTTACCTTCTGTACAGATGCTGGTGACAGAAATGTTCCTGATCTTAGTTGCTTTTCTTTCAGGGATATTAAGGATGTAGACAGCTGACTGATGCTCAGCGTGTCTACATTACTTCTTCTGATTATATGTATTAGAGTAAGCAGTTATTTAAGCAATAATGCCCAACAGAGTGTTTGTCGTGCTGGGATAACGTCATGCCTTAGGTGGTTGGGCGGCCTCGTGCATCCAACAACTGAGGCGTGACATTATCCCAAATGACACAAACCCTGGAAGGCATTATTGCTATTACACAATGGCTCATTGTTATATATAAAATAAAAAAAAATGTTGTAAAGAATGTTTTTATTAGAGTCAGAAAATATTTTTGTTTCTTAAGAGGAGATGCAAAAAAAGGAACCATCATCTATAACACCATCTGCCGTAAGATGGCCTCCACGCTGGGTGAGCTGCTAATATAGCTTGAGTGTTTTTTATCTAGTTTTGATTTATTTTATGTGTTTTATATAATTCTTACTTAAATTTATTTTTCATTTACTCTGTACATCCTGGTGGAGAGTTTTCTGCCTGCCTGTCTCTCTGTTTACCTGCTGAAGATCTTTTTGGAGACTGGGAGATCGAGATTGGGGGATTGGGAGCAAGACTGCAGCAGTCGGGTGTATCATGCTCGAGCAGAGTCGTGGAGTTGCGGTGCCCGCTTCATACAGCCTTTTGTCATTGCTGAGGTTGTATTGTGTCATGCTGCTTTTTGGCAGATGATAGAATCTGGTCCTTGCCTTCTCTTGAGGAGACTTTTTGCACGGCTGTTGCTTGTTTGGGACCGACTGGACTGCTTGGGGTGTCAGCCGGTTCTATGAGAATCGCTGCAAAGATACTGTTGTGGATATTGTGACTGATTCCTATGCTTGACTGGATTTTATTGCTGATGGTGGATTTAACTCTGTGAATATCCTGGGTGATGATTCGAGTTTGTGTTTTTATATGCAAAACTGCAGCAACTTGGAGACATAGCTCTTTATTTGGGATTGGAGGGTAGGTCTTGATCCTGGGGGTGGACTGATTGTGGTGTGTGGGGGTCCTGATCTTATTCCACCAAGAAGTTGGTGGTGTAGCCCAGTGTCCCTTTGGATTTCTTCCCGGGGATCACTGGAGAGTGTTCCCAGGGGGAGAACCATTAACAATAGCCGTGGATCTGAATTTGTCCACCTAGAGAGATTTAGTGAGGCTTTCTCCTGGTCCAGACAGCTACTGGATCATTGAGGTAGATTCCCTTTATTTGGTCTTTTCTTCGCAAACCACGGTCAGATGTTTTTTACATTTTATTTAAACTGTAGCACTGAGAGTGCGTTCTTAGGTCGTGCACAGTGAGAGTCTGCCTAGTACCTAAATCTGGACATATACTATCTTTTTTATTGAGGTGGATTTCTTATAGGGATTTTTTGTTATTTTTAAAACCTTTAAGGCAGAGAGAGTGCCTCTCTAGGTCTGGGCACAGTGAGAGTGTGCCTAGTACTTTGAGCCTGGACATTTATTACTTTAATATTTCTTTACAATTTTATGTTTATGAGTTGTTAAGTGCTTTCTCCTGTCACATGAGAGGTGGGAGGGCGGCTTTTTGGCTTAATTTAATTTAAAAATAGTATTGTTTTTTAAACATTGGGCTGCATGTGTTGGGACTGAGCTTCTGTGGACAGGCGCTATTCCCCTCAGGCTGAGGGACCTGTGACCCTTTGATTGCCCCCACTGCAACCCAAGGTATATACTCGTTGCCGTGCCTTGGGGATTGCACAGGGGTGGAGGAGATGGAGGGGGGTTCCTTGCCTGGGGTGGGAGGAGTGGAGTGGACGAATAAGGGTGGTGAGGTCTAGGAGACACCTTGAGGTGAAATGGGTCCACGACAGGGGTTTGCGATGCCTGGTTCCCATACCCAAGGGTTCCACTGATAGTGAGCAAGTGGCCTGCTCCTCCACGGCCTCTCATCCAACCCAGGTGGTGTCATCCAATGCCAGGTCTATAAAGAACAAGACAGTAATTATTGCTGATCTTGTTGAGTCATCTGACCTGGCTTACATCACTGAGACCTGGCTGGATGGAAATGCTGGTCCCATATTGGAGTCAGCTATTCCAGCCGGGTACTCGGTGATACATCGCCTGAAATTGAATCAAGGCGGGGGGGTCGCTATTTCTTTTAAATCAAAATTGAGCCTTGTGGAGGTTCCAGTGGTGACCCCCAGATCCTTCGAGTGTATCATGGGAGCAGGTCTGAGCAGTAGAATTCTCCTCATCTATCGTCTACTTGGTGATGAGAAAGTTTTTCTGCAGGAAGTTGCAGACTTCGTTGTCGACCTGGTGTTGGAGCCCTCCAGGTAGTTGGTCCTGGGGGACTTCAGTGCCTGGGTCGATGATGAATTCTCACTTTTTGGCCAAAACTTCCTCCAACTGATGATTTTGTTGGGCTTCACACAGGTTGTTACCGCTGCTACCCATATTCAGGGTCATTCCTTGGATCTGGTGTTCACCCTTGGGATGGAGATCTCTGGACTAGTAGTGGAACCAGTTGGGTGGCCTGACCATCACTCCATAAGGTTCAATTTCACGGCCCCCCCCTTTGAGACCAACCCCTTTGGAGATGGTCCAGTACCACCCTTTGAGGGGAGTTACCCCTGTCGGTCTGATGGCGGTGCTGGACCTATTGAGTTGGCCTGTGGAGTGCATGGATCCTGATGTCTTAGTAGTGCACTATAATAATATGGCACTGAAGGCTCTGGATTCCCTTGGTTTGATGAGAAATTGAGGGAGTTGAGGAAAGTGGGCGAAGGATGAAACGCTGTTGGCAGAAATCTGGTCTGGAAGATGACAGACTTAGATTGATGGCCCACTATATGGACTATCAATCAGAAATCTCCCATAAGAAGGCAGAGTTCCTGTCCAAGAGATAGCTGCATCAAGAAATCGACCAGCTCAGCTCTTCAGGACTGTGGACAGATTGTGCAATCCAACCTGTCTGTGGAGTCGGCAAGCTTTTTCACAAATAAAGTGTGTTGAGTTTGCTCTGTTCTTTGATGATAAGGTGTCGTCGATCAGGTCAGAGATCCGCAGTTTGCATTCAAATGAGCATGGTAGTGGTTGATGCAAGGTTACAGGCCCTCGGTCTGTCTGGATGCATTTTGACCAACCAGTGATCCTGGATATCATGAAGATTGTCCAGGGCTTGCGACTGATTTACTGTAGTATGGATCCTGGTCCTACACACCTCCTTGTGGGGTGTATGGATGTGATCAGACCAGTCCTTGCTGAGATAGTCTGGTGCTCTTTGGTCCAAGGGGTGTTTCCAGAGTCTCTAAAAGAGGCTACTGTGACACCCCTTTTGAAGAAACCTTCCCTCAACTCAGATTGTCTCACTAACTACAGACCGATCTCTAACCTGCCCTTTTTGGGCAAGGTTATTGAGAAAGTAGTCACGTTGCAGCTCGAGGACTTTCTTATCACCCATGAAGTCTATGATCCTCTCCAGTCTGGTTTCAGGAAGAGGCATAGTACTGAGACGGTGTTGGTTTGGGTACTTAATGATCTAAAAGTGAGAGACCAGAGGTGCTGTTCGATCTTGGTTCTCCTTGATCTCTCTGCAGCATTTGATACCGTGGACCATGGGATGTTGCTAGAATGCCTCTGGCTGTTCTGTGGATTGTCAGGGACAGTCCACAGATGGTTCCAGTCTTTCCTCATGGGCAGAACCCAGAGGGTAGTATCAGGAATGTTTTCCTCAGCTCCCTTTGCTCTGTCCTGTGTGGTGCCACAGGGTTCTATGCTTTCCCTCAGGTTGTTCACGGTATATATGCTGCTGTTGGGGGGCATTATAAGGTGTTATGAGCTGAGTTTTCACTGCTATGCAGATGATACTCAGCTCTATATGTCCTTTGTACCCGAACAAAATGACGCTTTATCTGTCTTTAACAACTGCCTCACAGAGATTCATGGCTGGATGAGTGCTAACTGGTTAAGACTGAATCCGGACAAGACTGGGGTGTTGGTAGTGGACCTGGGTCACCGTGCAGAGAGGTTGACTCCTGGGTTTTCCTCCAGCCTTGTGTTAGGGGGTAACCAGTTGAGGCCTTCTGATTAGGTGCAGAATTTTGGCGTAATCTTTGACGGCGAGCTGACACTGAAGTCACAGGTGTCAGCAGTTGTCAAGTCTTCCTTTTATCATCTGAGGAATATTGCCTGGATAAAACACCTCATTCCACATGATGACCTTCGTGTATTAGTCCATGCTTTTGTTTCCTTACGTCATGACTACTGTAATGTTTTATATCTAGGGTTGCCAGGGGGTGGATCTCCATCACTTGCAGCTGGTGCAGAACGCTGTGGCCAGGCTGTTGACGGGGTTGCCAAGAACTTGCCACATCACACCTGTGCTGAGCGAACTGCACTGGCTGCCAGTACGCTAGAGAATCACCTTCAAGGTCACGTTGCTGACCTGTAAGACCCAACACGGTCAGGGACCGGACTACCTGCAAGATCTCCTGTGACCCTACTGCCCTCTTCTCTCGCTCCGCTCCACCAACGAGGGATTGCTAGAGGTTCCCAGGATTTGTCTTCAATCATCTGGGGCCAGAGCCTTTTCTTTTGTGGCCCCAACCCTGTGGAATTCTCATCGTCCAGATCCGAGAGTACCAATCCACAGAGCTATTCAAGGCATCTTTAAAGAGTTATTTATTCGAGCATGCCTTTGAATAGGCCACCCCATTGTCTTTTAATTGTTTTTATATTTATATTTATTGTGTTGGCTGTTTTTTTTTTGTTGTATCTGCGCTTTGATAATTTTGAAAAGTGCATTATAAATAAAATCTGATTTGATTTGATAAGATCATTCATATTGGTTCACAGTGAGGCTGAGACTAGACTGGTGATGTTGTGCTGGGATAACATCATGGGTCCAGTCCCAGACTGACCAATCAGAGACCAGGATCTGTTCTTGCCATTGTATGATGGGCCTTCTTTCCTATGTACTGCTCTGTTTTGTTATTTCCAATAAAATGTTTATATACCAAGTGTGGAACCCCCCCCCACATTTGTTTCTTTTTCCTCTTATGTCTCTTTAGTATTATTATTTTTACTATTCGTTATTTTATTCTTTCTTTCTCTCTCTCTCTCTCCCTCTCTCACACTCCCTATAATTTTTGTTGTTGATATGGCCACCCACAGCATCCTCTCATTACTGTACTACTCATATGAATGTCCAAGATTAAAAAAAGAAAGCCCGCTTAATTTCCAGAGGGCTAGTGAAAGCAGTGCCCCTTTTATTTGTTTTTATTGATTTACACTCTGTGCAATGAAGAAAGGAGCCAGAATGCTCTTTGGAGCATTAATGCAGTCGCCCAGTACACCGCACTTGCATTATATAAATTTGGAGAAGAAAGGCACTCCACAGCAAAAAGCAATACTGAAGAAGAAAAGCTATCTGGAGAAAAAGTGTGCACCATGCACAATGCGGCTCCATATGTCTACAGCTGAAGTTGGCACTATGGGGTACTTGTATATAATAACTCTGTAGTTGTCTGCTCTAGGAAAGCCACATGCACATACTGACTGAGCGGCTGAAGAGGAAAGAAAACTGAGTGTTCGATTGACAGCCAAAAATAAATTAAAAAGGGCCAAATTGAAAATGTTTCCTGATGGCTTGCTATTGCAGCCATCATATAGCAGTGTAGGTTGCTGCTTAGTAATTATAAACATGTGCAGTGTCCACCTGATACCCTAAGAAGGGAAATAGTTAAGGTAGAGCATACGGAGAGACTGGAATTAATACTGTATATTAAAAAACAATAAAATACTGCTGAAGAGAAGTTACCTTCTGGCAGAGGAGTCCTGAGCTGGTAGGACAAGGGAGAAGAGGAGCGTGCCCTCATTCTCCCATTCTTCTTGCCAACCCAGAGACTCCTCAGATGATTTCAAGCTTTATAAATATAACAAAAATTCAAGAATGAAAACTACTGCGCCCGGAGAGTAGAACTAACTTGATATAGGGCTGGCAGCCTGTCAAATGATTGGATTTATGGTGATCATGCAGTGTGATGTTACTCCCAAAAGGGGGGGCTTCGCCCCATTATGAGCTAATGTAGTATAAATAATGGGTATGAAGACTTTAAAACAAAGCAATCATGGTTAATGTAGCATATCTTTGTACAGCATCATATACCTCAATACTGTGAAAGAGATTTTAAGAGAATCAAAAGTGTTTGAGGTAATTATGTGTGTTAAACAAAAAAGGGGGTGGATCACCTGACAGTGATGACACCCCTGGGAGAACATAAAAAGCCCACCACTAGGGGCTAGAGTCTACAGTATATAGGTCATTCAGAAGTATGCTGACTATAGAGTGAGGAGGTTCTACATCGAGTGTGTCTGTCTGCATACTGGAAGAAATATTTTAAGAAAGGCAAGCTAAGCCACAGTAATTAGCTGAAGAAAACAATTGCCTGTGTCTGAAGTGTTAGACTAACACCATTTCCTTTCTGTAAATATTTATTTGTATTTTTTTTTTAAGAAAATAAATTGACTAACGCATGCTTGCATTTTTTATGCACTTGCCTTCTGTCTAATGTGTCTGCTTTATCCCACCCTGCTACACTGGTGTTAGCAGTCAGATAACTGGTATGTCAAGGCTGCTTGGGAGGTGTGGCCAGTGGGTATTGCAGTTAAGGACCCAGGCAGATGCAAGAATGACAGGAGGCAGAGGTTGGTGCAGTTCCATTGAATCAAATCATGGCAGAAAAAACTGGGATAAAACCCCTACCTGGCTTGGATTTCAGAGCCAGGCCTGAGATGAATAAGAAGGTGGATGTCAGAATGAAGGAAGAAGAAGAAGGAACCAAAAAATAGGATCCTGTGATGGAAAAAGCCCTGTTAACCCCAACAAACAGTTGAGATGGCTCTGCTTAAGACAACTGGAGATGGATTGACAGTGGGAAGAGCACCAGTGGCAGCAAGATGAGGACCGACGGCGACAAGAGGAGGATTGGCGATGGCAGGATGACAAATAGGCAGATACCCTAGGAGCCATCCAGGGCCTTAACCCAGGTCAATCAGATAGAACTGTATCAAGAGACATAAAACTGACCAAACTGACTAAAACTGATGACATTGATGCATATCTCATGACATTTGAATCTATTGCCCTAATCTGCACCTGGCCCCAAGACCAATGGGCCATCAGACTGATTCCCTATCTATTAGGGTGAGTACAATTGGTTTACAGTCAGATATGTGTACAGGATGCTAATAATTATGACAGGGTTAAGGAGGACATATTGAGAAGATATGACAACAGTACAGAGACACACAGGCAATGGTTTTGGTCCCAGAAGATGACTAGCTATGACACCCCCATGGAGATCTATGCAAGGTTGAAAGATGATTGCTGCAAATGGTTGCAACCTACAACCAAGACTCTGGACCAGATTTATTTATTTAAAGGTTTTACCAGGAAGGCATGCAGAGCAGATAACTGCTTGATTCCAGATGCAACCTGGGGGCAGGGGGGAAAGGAGAACATGCATAATGGTTTACAGTCAACATCATAAAACATACATGGATTAAGAGCAGTACAATGCATATTGGGTATTGTCCATACTTGCATCAGCATCCTTCATGGAGCTCATCATAATTGAGCAATTCATCAAAGAGCTACCCCAGGATGTACAGGTCTCGGTAAAAGAATATGAGCCAGAATTGGCTGAGAATACCATCAAACTCGCAAAGGATTATCTGGCAGCTCAATCATCTGGGCCCAGAGGATACCAAGGTGCTTCACCCCAAAACCTGAATCTGGTAAGACCTTTTCTTTATTCAACCCAGAGATAGTCTAATAATGGTGGTGCAAAATGAAGTAAAAATAGAGGGGGGAGGACTCCATATACTGACATTATTTGCCACAGGTGTCTTGGGAAGGGCCATATTGCTTGAAATTGTCCTAACAAAAGAATGGAGCGAGCCCATTTAGCTGTAGGCAACTTGGGGTATGTTACAACTGTGAGAATTGAACAAAAACATTTTTGGAGGTTACTGGACTCAGGAAGCAGGCAAACATTGATAAGGGTTGATCTCATGAGTGTCTGTGACCCTTCACAGCAAAATATATCAGTTATTTGTGTTCACGAGGACATACATCAGTATCCCACCACTTCAGTGGAGATAACTGTTGGCCTGGTACCCAGACAACCTCTACCTGTCATTACAGGCCAGGATTTTCCCCACTTTGATCTTTTAATGAGTACCCAATGGTCATGTCAGGATCAGGTCACTGTTACCAGCAGGGCCCAAGTAAAACTGGCCCAATTGCCCCAAGTGCTTCCCTTTGAAGAGGAGTTGTTTGACAGCCCTAGGAAGCAGAGGAAGACCAGAAAAGAAACAGGGAGACAAAATTGTGGCAGGAGACCCGCCAGGAGGGTATACCTGAGGTGGTGCCAGGAGTATCTAAATGTGACATTAAAAGGGAGCAGGTGTTAGATGGAAATGTAACCCCTTTTTATTCACAGGTTGACTAAGTGGTGAAGGAAGGTCAACCACAATTTATGATTAGAAAGGACATTTTGTACCATGTATGTTAATAAGGTATGCATTGAACAATTAATGGTACCTTAGGTCTATAGGGAAAAGCAGATACACCTGGTACATGATTTACCAATATTCAGTCATGAAGGGAGAGGCCACACTTTAAGTAAGCTGTTAAATAAACTTGTCTGCCCATTTATCCATGAAAATGTGGCTGAATACTGCCGTACCTGTGCAGAATGCCAGCTGGTGGCTCAAGGAGGAAAAGCGATCAGGTACCCCTCCAGTTAATTTCCTATATCACCACTCCTTTTGAAGGGGTTGCCATGGATATTGTGGGTCCCTTAACCGAGTGTTCAAAGGGTAATAGGTTCATTCTGGTGATATACGATTATGCAACCAGGTGACCTGAGGCTATACCCTTGCATACTGTTACTGCCCCTAGGATAGCCAAGGAACTAGCAAAAATGTTTAGAATGATGGGCATATCTCAGGAGATTCTGACTGGTCAAGGTTGTAATTTTACTTCTTTAATGTTAAAAGATAAACTCCTGGGTGTGTCAGCTGTAAGAACACCTCCATATCACCCACAGACTGATGACCTGGTGGAACAATTCAACAAAATGCTGAAAAACATGTTAAAAAAGTATGTACAGGAGGACATTTGGGATTGGGACAAATATTTCCCTTACCTCCTATTTACTTAAGGTAGGTGCCCCCAAGCTACCACTGGATTGTCCCCTTTTTCCTTATTATATGGCAGGAATCATTAGGGGCTCCCTGGACATGGTCAAAGAGCATTGGGAGGAAGGACACCATGTAGGTCATATCAACATCCTGGATTACATGTCCAGTCTGAGACAAAAGCTGGTTAGATTTGTGACCATGGCCCATCAAAATGTGTCCCAAAAGCAGAAAGAACAAAAAGAGGCCTACGATTTAAGGCTTAAGGAAAAACCTTTTTTTGCCAGTGGACAGAGTGTTGTTGCTTTTTCCTTCCATGGAAAACAAACTCCTGATGAAGTGGCAAGGTCCTTATAGTATTGTGTGATAGACAGGGGTAGTGAGCTATGAATTATGTTACAACAGTGGGAATTGAACAAAAACATTTTTGGGGGTTACTGGACTCAGGAAGCAGGCAAACTTGGATGAGGGTAGATCTCATGAGTGCCTGTGACTCTTCACAGCAAGATATATCAGTTATTTGTGTTCATGGGGACATACATCAGTATCCCACAGCTTAAGTGGAGATGACTTTTGAGAGTTTTTCTATCTAAAATTATAAGTGGGTCCCTACCTTCATCAGTTATTGATCTTTTTCTAAGATTTTCCCATCCCTGCAGAACTAAGTTCCAGAATAGATTTTCTTTTAAAATCCCATTTTGTTAAAAAGACAGTTGTCCATAGGTCACTTCTTCATTGAGCACCACTTTTCTATAATAGTGTTCCAGTTGAGTCTGACAATTGTAAGACTATTTAGTAAATAGCCATTGTTTGAGGCGAGTTCTATAGCATCTATAGAACTCACCTCAAACAATGGCTATTTAATAAATTTGAATGTACTTGTTGACCACAAATCATAAATTAACTGCCATATCTCAATGTTAGTTGTTTTTTGTAACTGTACAGGTTATTTAACCTATCTTATTTATGTCTTTTTGTATCATTGTAACTTGTCATCTGTGAAAACAGGCAATTTTTCCTCATCAGATTTATAAAGTATAAAAATTAAAAATGAAAAATGAAAAGAATTAGAAATGCCTGGGCGTAGGCCCATGAGAAAGGTTTATCATGTTAACTTGCTAAGGAAGTTGTTGGAAAAACCTCCTCCATGTTTATACAACTGAGCAGGCCAATATAGAGTTGGAAATAGCCAAGGAGAGATTAGAACATCCCAAATAAGTCTTAGAGGTACAGGTCAACCCAGGATTATACCCCAAACAGAAAACTGAGATAGACCAGCTCCTACACAACTATAGAGACATCTTTACCAGCTCCCCAGGGAAAGCAAAGGGGTTGTCTATAGCATCAGACTGTCACAGGAAAAACCTATTCAGCAAAAGCCCTATAGGTAGCCAGAAAAGACCAGACAAAATAGAGAAGGTACGAAAGATGGAACAGTTGGGTGTTATCATCCCCTTTCATAGTGCATGGTCTTCTCCTGCGGTAGTAGTGAACAAGAAAGAGGGAGGTATCTGATTATACTTGGATTATCAGACAGTTAATGCCATCTCAACCTTTGACAGCTACTTCATGCCCCATATAGATAACCTTTTGGATAAAATAGGGAATGTCCAGTATATTAGCATGCTGGACTTGACAAAAGGTTACTGGCAGTTCCCTTTGGTCCTACATGCTCAAGAACAGACAGCCTTTCGCACCCCAGTCAGACTGTACCAATTTACAACCATGTCTTTTGGCCTTCATGGTGCCCCTGCCACATTCCAACACTACATGGATCAGCTACACAGACCACATATATGGTACTGTGCTGCATATCTGGATGATGTGGTCATCTTTAGTCCAGACTGGCAGACACACTTAGAATACCTTAGTGCAGTGATCCACACCATCAAGGATGCAGGGCTGACCATAACCCCTTCCAAATGTGCCATAGCCAAGATTGAAACACGATATTTGGGATTTATTATAGGTCAAGGTACAGTGAAACCTGAGAGGAGTCAAGTAGAAGCTGTCGCCAATAGTCCCATCCCCAGTACAAAAAAATCCTTACAGTCCTTCCAGGGTTTGGCCAGCTAATTCAGGTGCTTCATTCTGAACTTTGCCACAATAGACACCCCGTTGACTGAACTTCCTAGAAATAAATACCCAAATAAAGTCAAATGGACCCGAGATTGTGAGGTGGCATTTGGGAACATTAACACCTTTCATTCTGTTCTCAGAGAATCTAATGGAATGGCTCCTTCTCTGAACCCAGGCATATAACACATGGAGTACCACAGGGATCCATCTTAGGACCACTTCTGTTTTCCCTCTTTATTAATGACCTCCTTCGTTCTTGTGGTGGTGCCTCTGTGCATCTTTATGTGAATGATGCCATTATCTATTGTTCCTCATCAAATACTGACCAAATTAGTAGGGATCTTGCCAATGACTTTGCTTCCCTTGAGGACTGGTTCAACTGTCATCATCTGGTCCTCAACACAAAGAAAACTAAATGCATGCTGTTCTCCCATCACCCTTCTACAAATGATCCTCCGCCCTCTCTAACTATCATATCAAACAAGGGTGACACCCTGGAGACAGTCATGTCCTTTAAATATGTGGGCTTCACCCTGGACACTGCTCTCTCTTTCAATATCCATGCCTCCAACATTGTCAAAGCTATGAATCAGAAGCTTGGGTTGCTCTATCAAATTCGCCCATTTCTCACCTCTGCCTCCAGCCTAAGAATTGCTTCCACATCGCTCACTCCCCTCCTGACCTATGGAGCCCCTTTGCTGCTGACTACTAATTCCTTCTCTCTCTCTCTCTCTCTCTCTCTTTTCCCAGGCCTACCATAGGATTGGGAGGTTTGCTCTGGGAGTCAACTCCCGTTCACACCACTGCTAAGTCCTCTCTTCTCTGGGCTGGTTAACCTACTAATCTAAATTGAAATACTTCTCCATGTGTCTTATGTGTAAATTTGTCCACTACTTCATGCCCCCCTGCCTAAGGGAAATAATAAGCTTAAGACAAACTCCTTGCACCCTCCGCTCAACATCTCTACCCCTTCTAGCTATCCCCAAACTGTGCCTAACCTCCTCTAGGAGGTCCTTCTCATTTGCTGCTGTCTTTAGCTCAAACTCTCTTCCTTCACTTGTCCTGAATAGTACCTCTCTTCCTCTATTTAAGTCCAGCCTATATGCCTCCCTTGTTTCCCCTACCTCCTGCTCCTGTCTTCGCTGATGCAACTTAACTTCTCCTATCCCCCCCCCCCCAGTTAACCACAATGGTATTCATCTACTATCTGCACTTTTCCCTAACTTTCTCTCTTTACATATTTATAGCACTATGCTCATATCCACTTGTCATACCACACATTCTATCTATGTAGCATTTATGACTGTGCATAGCTCTATATGGCTATATACCAATTGTACTAGGATTTGATGTTGCTTTACAGTTGTCCTGCATTTTACCTGTCTGTATGCTGTACTGCCCTGTAATATTTGTTGTACTGCTCTGTAACATATGTGACCCCGGGTCAACCCTGTAAAAGGGACTGTAATTGTCTCAGTGGTCTTAACCAGTCAACAAAATTCAAATAAATAAATAAATAAATAAAGCAGTTTGTGTTCTTCACCCACCCTAGTCAGCCCAAACCTTTTTGACTCCCTTTGAGGTGCATGCAGATGCATCAGACACTGGTATATGGGTGGTGTTATCCCAATATGATCACAGTGAAGAGCACTCAGTGATTTTTATTACAGAGAAATTGCTTGAAAGAGAAAGGAAATATTCCACCATAGAAAAGGAGTGTCTGGCCATGAAATAGGTCATTGAGGCCCTGAAGTACTATTTATGGGGTAATTATTTTACTGTAGTGATCGACCATTGTCCTCTGTTTTGGCTCAATCAAATGAAGGACAGAAACACACGGCTTATGCGTTGATACCTGGCACTACAGCCATATTGATTCACTGTAAAACACAAAGCGAGTGCCCAGCATAAAAATGTTGATTTTTTGTCTCATTATGGCGTTGATAGTACTCCAGTAAAGCAATGTACAGATGTATGAGATGTTGTCGGTGTTTAGATATGTATAAAAAAGTTGATAGTTAGACAAGTTTGGATAACCTGTATATTACACCTCAGGGAATTGAATGGTATTAGAGAAGTTAGCACATCAGAATGCTAATACCATTTATATTCAAAAGGGTCCCTGAGGGGAACTTCTGGAGTGGTTGGGAAAAGCTCCAACCCTTCTAAGGTGAAGGGTAATTGCCTACAGTCGTGATTGTTGCCCTCTTGTGTAGGAGTGTGTAACAGAGTGAGCTCTGTGCAGAAAATATAAAAAATGTGCCCAAGTGTGTAAACCCCCATTTGTTTCTTTTCCCTCTTGTATCCCTTTATAATAATTTTTACTATTTGTTATTTTATTCTCTCTCTCTCTCTCTCTCTCTCTCTCTCTCTCTCTCTCACTGTAAATTTTGCTGTTGAGATGGCCACCCACAGCATCCTCTCATTACTGTACTACCCCTTTGAATATCCAAGATTAAAAAAAGAAAGCCTGCTTAATTTCCAGAGGGCTAGCAAAAGCAGTGCCTCTTTTATTTTTAATTTTTTTTATGTCTCTTTCTGCTCCTATCTGGTTTGCTCCCATTCCTGGCAACCCTTAGGGACTCTGGCCACCGTCTGACAACTCCTGCACTCCATCAGGGTCCTTGCCTTTTCCCCTGTTGCTTACCCCCCGCATCTGGGTGGTGGGGAGCCCCGTAACTCACTCTCATTGTCTGGATCCAGATAGGCAACTTCCCCCAGAGCCAGTGCACCATTTGGATGGCCATCAAGCCACCCAACCAGGAGGACTGCCATTTTTCCACATTTTTCTCCCTGGAGCAGAGGTGTGCCATGATGCCAGTGGAGGGGAGCATGCACGCATCTGCACACACTCCCTTCTGGTGTCTTCCCCCAACTCCCTCCCAATTTACAGTGCAGTGTCTTACCCTCCAGCCTCTTCCAGGGGGCAATCAGACACCAACTGTTGTGACCCCCCCCAGAGAAAGAGAGCAGTTCTGCGGATGCTCTATCCTTCTCCTCCCCTGCCGACCCCCGGCAACCTGCGCTCATTCCCGAACACAGGTTGCATGTGTGGCGCAAGGTAAAGCAACCAGCACCTCAGCCCTTAGCACCAATGAGCTGGCCTCTTTTATTTCTTTTATTGATTTAAACTCTGCTGCAATGAAGAAAGGAGTTGGAACATGCCTTTCAGAGCATTAATGCAGCTGCCCGGTACACCACACTTGCGGTATATAAATTTGGACCAGAAATGTGCTCCACAGTAAAAAGCAAGACCGTATCAGAAAAGTGCTCTATAAAAGCAGTGCACACCGCACACAGTGAGGCTCCATATGTCTAGAGATAAAGTGGGCACTACGGGGTACCTGTATATAATAAGCCCATAGTTGCCTGCTCCAGGAGAGCTCCATGCACAAGCTGACTGAGCAACTGAAGAGGAAAAAAAAAATGAGTCTCTGATCGACGACTAAAACTAAATAAATAAATGGCTTGCATTTTTTGTGTATGTGCCTTCTGTCTACTGTGTCTGTTTTATCCCACTCTACTACAAGCTATTTTCATATAAATCCCAAAAGTGAATGTTTTTCTGTCTGTACCTTTTGTCGTTGGTGAGTTAGCAGGGGAAAAGTGAAGCACCATTTTGGGACAAAATCACTGAAAAGACATTTGAAAACAGCATATCCAACTAATTGGCTGGGCAGCAGGCCTGAGCAAGGGAAACATATCTGTGGTGAAAATAATCCTATAGACAGCAGTGATGGTGAAGGGACTGAGAAACACATAGAAAAGAAACATGTTCAACTTCACCTACAGAAGTATTGGGACAAGCTAAAGCTTTGCCTCTGCAGTCCCATGGCTTTTGCCCCCTGCATAAAATAAACAACAGACCAATTTTGCAATGCTTAATCAAAAAACTGCCTACCATAGATCACATCAAGTCACATTAAAAATTAATCAGTTAATAGTTGAATTTATTGCCAAGGATATGAAACCATTTTCTGTGGTGTAGAATGACAGTTTTAGAGCCCTTTTAAAATATTTTGCTCCATGTTACAGCACATCAAGCAATAAATATTTTGCGACTGTGCTGGTTCCCAAAATGTACAAATGTATTCAAAGTAAAATAAATTTGGCTCTCCAAGACAGTGAATGTGGTTCTGTGCACCTGACCATAGATGTGCATGAGTTCTCAAACCACTGATTATATGTGCATCACAGAACATTGGGTGTCACAATAGTCTATAAACACCGCCACAAGCAGCAGTTTACAGGAAGGACAAAAAATGGCTGCTCTTTGAGTTAGCATGTTTGGTAAGCGTCACACTGCTGACAATGGAAGAGTTGCATGACAACATTTCTGAGTGGTTAGAGTTCCTGGAACTTGATACTGAATTTGTAGTTTCAGACAGTGGCACCAATATTATTAGCAAGGCCCCCTGTTTTCTGTGGTATGCAGCGATTGCTGCAGAAATTAAGACCTGCTGCAGAATGTGGGTCTGGCCGCAGAATTTGCATCTGGCCACTGAAATT
The DNA here is from genome assembly GCA_016271365.2 of Neoceratodus forsteri. Classification (NCBI taxonomy): domain Eukaryota; kingdom Metazoa; phylum Chordata; order Ceratodontiformes; family Ceratodontidae; genus Neoceratodus; species Neoceratodus forsteri. The sequence goes on along the minus strand of CM057449.1, from coordinate 933,861,092 downwards.
GCCCCAATAAGTTAGACTGAGACAGACACAGCTCCTTTCTACTGACTCCTTAGCTTGCTTGCAGCTTATTAGAACTAAAATTTACCTCCAACCACCTTAGCCTCTCAAACCATCCCCATCTAGCCCTGAGAGCCCCCCTTGTCTCCCTACTTTTTTTGGATTTCACCCTTTTTTTGTTGAAGGTTGTGTGGTGATCCATTGCCTTTTCCTGTCACTGTTAGTGGGACAGAATGCTAGTTTCTTATCCCAGTAGTGCTTTCTGGGGCCCATACAAAGCCATACTGGGGCATGAATCCCACATTTGGGCACAGCGGTAATAGGAAGAGGCAGTGGAATGTTCAACAGTACTGGATCAAAAAAGGTGCCAAAAAACTAAGTGACTCAATGAGGCTATGGGTGCAATGACTTTGGGCCTAAGATATGCATGATTTGGTGTTTCTTGTTTTATGAGGGGGGTAGAGTAATGTAAAAGAGGAAACCTTATAATATTTTTGAGGGAGGAAGAATCACTGTACAGTGTACGGCTGGATAATGACATGCATTTAAATCTACAAGGCCACTCAATGACATTCTCAAGGCTGGTTAGGAAGTTGTGGGGCTGAGGTGGGTGTTGGTGAGTTTGACCTGTTCTAAAATCATTAGAGTGCAATGGACAAAGTCCTGGCTGGGGGGAATAATTTGCTATCCTTATGGGGTTTAGAGCACAAAAGGTTGCTGTGGATGGGGCTGGGGGGTTGTCAACTTATGGGTTAACTCTGGTGCCAGGGGAAGAAAAATGTAAATTATACAAAATGCAAGCAAAGGGACAGCTAAGTTAATAAAATTGTTGGGGCAGGAAAAGAATGAGAAAATGCAGGATAGAATAATAGAATCATGGAACCATAGAAGGCTCTCGGCAGATAAGGGCCACTAGGTCCATCAAGTCTGCCCATAACCCTCCCAGGAAGATTTCCTCCATCCCTTTGTCACCTGCACTCTGCCCGCCAGTCCCATATGCATGTCCCAGGCCCTTTTGAAGTTTGCCAAAGTATCCACCCTTACCATCCACTCTGGCAGCCTATTCCATGGCTGTACCACCTTCTCGGTGAATAACCTACCTCTGATGTCCCCCCTGAACCTGGCCCCCTCTAGTCTGTGGGTATGTCCCCTCATGGAATTGTTCTTACTCGATTTGAATATGCTGTTGACCCTCACCCTATTTATGCCCTTTAAGTATTTGAATGTATCTTCCATATGCCCCCTCTCCCTCCTCTCCTCCAGTGAGTACAGGCCCAGCTTCCCCAGCCTCTCCCCATTTGGTCTTTCCTGCATCCCCAGCACCATTTTTGTCGCTCTTCTCTGGACCCTTTCCAGCCAGTCCATGTCCCCTTTTCTGAATGGCATTCAGAACTGGACCCCATATTTCATGTGCGGTCTAACCATGATTTTGTACTGCGGCAGGATCACCTCCCTTCTCCTGCTTGTGAAACCCTTCCCTATGCATGCCAGCATACTCAGTGCCTTTTCTGCTGCCCTGTCACACTGACCCTGGACTTTCAGTTTGTCTGAGATGGTAAGACCCAGGTCCCTTTCCTGCTCTGTCTACTCAATCTCCTCCCCCTCCAGTTGGTATTTTGCCTTCTGGTTGTTACTCCCTATGTGCATAATCCTGCATTTTTTTGTGTTGAACTGTAATTGCCACTTTTCTGATCACTCCTCCAACCTGGCCAAGTCCTCCCTCATATCCTCCACCCCCCCTTTCTTCATATCCACCCTGCTGCTACAGATTTTCATGTCATCCACAAACAGACATGCCTTCCTGCGCAAACTCTCTACGATGTCCCCTATGTATATGTTGAAGAGTATGGGTTCCAACACAGACCCCTATGAAACCCCACTTGTCACTCTTTCCTCCTTTGAGTAGACCCTGTTAATTTTGACCCTCTGAGTACTCCCCACCAACCAGTGTTGCACCCAACTAGTGAGCTTGCTTCCCACCCCCAAGGTTTTCATCTTGCCTATGAGTCTTCCATGAAGGATGGTGTTCAATGCCTTCTTGAAGTCCAGGTAGCCCATGTCCACTGCCCTTCCCCGGTCTCATATGTCTGTCACCATATCGAAGAATTCAATCAGGTTGGTCTGGCATGACCTGCCACTTGTGAATCCATGCTGACTGCCATTAAGTAGACCCTCCCCTTTAAGATGCTTAACCAGCCTTTCCTTAGTCAGTGTCTCCATCTGCTTGCTGACCACTGAGGTCAGGCTTATCTGATGGTAGTTACATGGCTCTTCCCTTCCACCCCCCCTTATGGAGTGGTACCACCTCGGCCTTTTACAGTCCTCTGGAACCCTTCCCTCTTGCAGTGACAGGTTGAATAGCCTCATGATTGAAGCTGCTAATTCCTGCTTCAATTCTTTAAGTACCCTCAGGTGAATTCAGTCTGGCCTCATCACCTTGTCAGTCTGCAGCCTGCACAATTCCTCCAGCACTCTAGCTTCAGTGAAGGGACTGGAGGCCATCTCCCTACCTGTACTCCCCCTATTTTCTAATTTAGGTGCCCCCCTCCTCCTCCACTGTGAAGACCAATGCAAAGTATCTGTTTAAGACATCAGGTTTTTCTAAGTCTCCCTCCACCAGTGCCACCCCTTCCATTCTGAGCCTCACTATCCCTCTCCTTCCTCTTTTTCCTGTCGCTTGCATATCTAAAGAACCTCTTGTCCCCCTCTTAATCCCCCCCTTGCTATACATTCTTCTATTTCAGCCTTGGCCGTCTTGATCACCTTCCTTGCTTCCCTCAGTTTATCCCTCTACACCCCCCATCTATCTCCCTTTGTGTCGCCATATAGATTACAAATACCCTCCTCTTCTCCCTGTTTTCTTCACTTCAGTAGTGAACGAAAGTGGCTTTCTACCCCTCTTTCTCTTGCTTACCATCCTAATGTCAGCTCTGTCACTTTCCATAGTCCCCTTTTAATTTCCCCCCATAGCTCCTCCACATCTTCCAGGACTTCTGCTCCCTCCAGCTCATCATGTACCATTGCTCTCATCCTCCCAAAGGCCTTGCTAAAGTCAAGCACCTTAGTGTTCGACTTGTCCTTGGCCTGACCTTTGTTGATTCTAAATTTCACCACCCTATGGTCACTGGCACCCAATTTCCCTGACCGCCACCCCCTCTACACTGTCCCTATTTGTCAAAATCAGGTCCAGTATGGCTCTCCCTCTAGTACAATCCATCACCAGTTGCCTAATGCATGCTTCCTGAAAGGCTTCCAACACCTCCCTGCTCCTAACGATGGCTGCTGCCAGGGTGACCCAGTCTATGTCAGGTAGATTTAGGTCTCCCAGAACCACAATTTCTCCTCTGTTGGTCATGTCCAGTATCTCATTAACCATCTGCTTGTCAACCTCCACCTCCTCTTGATTTGGTGATCTGTAGACCACCCCTACTTTCACTGCCTTCTCCCCCCTGTTCTGCTTAACGACACCCATAGGGTCTCCACAGATTCATCACCCCTCCGCACAACAATGCCTTTATACCTTCTTTTACATAGAGGGCTACCCCACTCTTTTTTCTATCCTGTCTCTCCAGTACAGTATGTACCCTGGCATTTCCACTTCTCAGTTGTGGTTCTCAGTCCACCAAGTCTCAGTGACTGCAAACAGGTCCAGGTCACTCTCTGCCACTATTGCCTGCAGTTGTCCCATTTTATTATCCAGACTCCTGGCGTTGGTCAACAAACCCCTTCACCAGCCCTTCCCTTCCCCTTCCCCCCTTGTCAGTTTCACTTGCCCCTAATTGTGGGGGAGAGCTAGTTAGGCCTGATCCTCTCCTTCCTCCTATTAAGCAACACCTAACCATGCCTCCCCTCCTAGTTTATTTCCTTCCCTAGTATTTTATCTATAAAACCCTTTAGCTTCCCCCTCAAAATCCTGGTCCCCTCGTTGTTTATGTGCAGCCTATCTCTCGCCTACAGATGTTGGTCTACCCATGTGTCTCCCCAATCCCCTATACATTCATAGCCCTCCTTCCTGCACCACTGCCTCAGCCAGTGACAAAAATCTTTGATTCTCAATTGTCTCACTGTATTGGCACAGTGAATTGACAGGACGTCTGAGAAGGCTATTGTATCTACTATCCCCTTGCACCCTCCGGCTAGTTCCATAAACTTCCTCTGTACCTCTAAGACTGCTTCTTTGGCCAGATCATTTGTGCCAAGGTGTACAACTAGGTTAGGTTTCCTTCCAATCAGCCTGATACATTCCTTAGTTCTTGAGAGAGCCCTGTCTGCTTCCATCCCTGGCTCGTAGAAAACCGACCTCCATTTGAAGGCTACACCATTCCTTAACCAATGAATCCCTTTAATAATGGAATCCCCATACACTATCACTGATTTGTCATGTGCTGCCCACAAGGGTGCCATCGTCTCACCTACCTGGCTATTCCTCCCAGCTTCCCCTTGTACGCCTTCCACCCCACTCTTTCCTATCCATCTGTTTCCCTGCCCAGACCAGTGACCCTCGGATTCGCCCCACCCCGGGCTTCCTCCCACCCTTGCTTATTATACTCCTGTCCTTCTTCTGCCCATCCTCTCTGTAGATGCCTGTCCCACTCCGGCCTCTTCTAGCAACACCCCTCTTGACTCCCTTCCTTCTTCCCACTGTCTGCAACACCCAGTCCCCCCATAGTATCTTTCCCGTTCCAATTACTGTCCCCTTCCCCTTCCTGGCCTCTATAGCCTGATCCTCCCCTTCTCCTGACCTCCCTTGCCCTTTCTATTCATTCCCTTTTTCATATTTCTCCTTCCTTTCCTGGTTCCTTGTTTGTTCTCCTCTTCCTCTAACTCATACACATCATCCTGCTCCAATGTCCTCGTAAAAGGGTCAGTATCTGTTACAGCCAGTTGTGTACCTATGATCAAGAGTGCTGGTACACCTGCCTGTCATGTCCCTATCCTGTCACCTGGAGCTCCTGCCCATCATGTCCCTGTCCTCCGACCTGGTCTTTCTTGCTGTGCCCCCCCTGAGCGACCACCCCCCTCCCACCTGCCAGGTTGGTTTGCTGCCCTCCCCCTTTCTGGCTGCCCTCCGCAAGGTTAGTGACTATGTCTTTCCTTGTTCAGAATAGCTGTCCTCTTAGCCCTGCTAGATCAGCCTCCAACTTCCCCAGTCTTAGACAAACTGGGTATGCCCCCAGTCTTTACAGAGCTCTCATGAACACTGCTGCACTGCAGCTGTTACATTCCACAGCTCTCTTGCCCACATGTGCCCTCTTCCCCGGCCATACCCCCTGTGCCCCCACTGCTCACTAAATTGTTCTCCATCCCATCTACCTTTTCACTGTCCCCATCCCACCTTATACATGTCCCTCCACCCCCAGTGTGCTCCTCTCTATAATGTCCCCTTTTCATTCCCTTCATTTTGCTACACCTGCCTTACACATGCCCTTAGATACATAGATACATAGACAGTGTCAGCAGATAAGGGCCTATGGCCCACCCAGTCTGCCCATTTAAGTTTGTAAGTTCAGTTTATGTTTTCCAGGAAGTCTGTTGCCCTTACCCTGACCTCCAGAATTCCTTTATGTCTATCCCATTCATTCTTAAATCCCGTGATTGTTTCCAGCCCCACCACTTCCTCTGGCAGGGTGTTCCACTTGTCCACCACCCGTTATGTGAAGAAATTCTTCCTCACGTTTCCTCTGAATCATCCTCCCTCAACTTCATCCCATGCCCTCTAGTCCTGGAACATCTTTTTCGCTTAAAATAGTGCATTCCTCACCCTGTTCCTCCCTGTAAGATACTTGTATGTCTCTATCATATCCCCTCTCTCCCTCCTCTCCTCCAGGGAGTACATGTTCAGTGCCTTCAACCTGTCCTCATAGGACTTGTGATGCAATCCATGCACCATCTTTGTTGCCCTCCTCTGAACCTTCTCTACCCTGTCTATGTCCTTACGTAGGTAAGGTCTCCAGAACTGCACAGTGTACTCCACCACATCCCACCACACAGCCTGCACCCAGTGGTCGGATACCTTATTTGACCCTAAAAACTTGATTCCGAGTCCCACCTTTCACCTTGGTTCCTAGAGTCGAGCCCCAGTATTCCACATTATTACGTAACAGCCCTTCACTCAATATTATATCATATTATTAAGCTCAGGGCATTTACACAACCTTCAAGAGTTCTGATAAGTTCACATGTGCCCAGTATACTCAAACATAGCACAATGACCTAGTATTCTAAACAGCAGCTCTCTCTAGCCTCTTACAGAGCCTGCCGCCAACCAATAGCCGGCTAATCCTGGCTCCTCTGGGAGAGCTAAAGACCACTTAGTAGGTTGGAGGAGGGGGTGGGTGGGCAGAAAACTTTGGCAAACAAGGGAGGAGGGGTCCCAGAGGAGACCAAGTCCAACACCCTGCTTCCCCCAAGTCCACACACAATCTGCTGGTGCTCGGAAGATGCAGCCCAATTTAAACTGCCTCCTGCAGTTTACAATTGGCACCTTTTTCTTCTGAGCAAGCAGCTCCTTTTTCTTTGGAATTCCTCCAGTGGCAGAGCTTGGCAGCCCCCGATTAGAACCAGGATCCTGCTCTGATGTAGGACAGAGGATGTAGTATAGAGTGAAGAAATGAAAAAGATGAAGCTAAGGTAAGAAAAGTGAAAAATTAAAGATAAAGATTATATAAAATGTGAAAACTAAATAAGGGAATAGGGAAACAAATAGACAAAACAGAGACAGTCACAGTGAGACTACAGATGAAACATTTTATAATGTTTTAACATTTATACAGTAAAGTTCACCAGGATAAAGCGCAGTGTCACAGGTTTACTGCATGACAAAAGGGATTAACTCCCATTGAAACTATATTGTTTGCTGCGGTAACTCTACTCTAGAATTCTGCAGATCTGCACTTCATCCTGATGTGCTTCACCAGCCCTATCTCTTCAACAGACAGCCAGCCCCAGTGCATTAATGTTCTGTGATAAAATTGTTTGGAAAGCATCGCAAATACCAGCCTCTTCCTTCTTGTGGTGGGCACTGGTGCTGATTTGGATGGGGTGGGTTACACTGGATTTTAAAAACTGGAATTAGGCAAGGCTGTTCAGGGGGCAGGATCATGTAAGGGAAAGGAGAGAATATCTTGCTGCCATTAGGTCTAGGGTAGGGGGAGGTTTCAAACAGCATAACCATTAAGGGGAAGGGTGATGAGAGAGCATTGTTGTGATTAGATCTGGGGAAGAGAGGAGAGGAGGGATTATTGCTGCCATTATGTAGACTGGGGGAGGAGAGAGTATTACTGCCATTAGGGAGGTAGGGGAGGAAAAAGCTTTTCTTTTACTAAGTTTGGGGGGACAATAGAGCAGAGAGCATTGCAGCCTTTTGGTCTGAAAAACATATGAAGAGAGACTTAAGGAGCTTAATATGTATAGCCTCGAGGAAAGGAGGGAGAGGGGGGACATGATAGAAACTTTCAAGTACCTCAAGGGAATCAACAAAGTCCAAGAGGGTAGCATCTTTCAAAAAAAAGGGTGTGCAAGAACAAGGGGGCACAATTTGAAGATGGGGGGTGGCGGCTCAGAGGTAATTTAAGGAAGTATTTTTCACAAAGAGGGTTGTGGATGTGTGGAACTGCCTTCCGGAGGAGGTTGTGGAGTCAAAAACAGTGGTGGAATTCAAGCATGCATGGGACAGTCATAAGGCAATTCTAGGGGGTGGGGGTAGGAAGAAGTAGGCTGCTGGTTAACTAGGATCTGCAGCTTATCCACTAGGTAAGGAAATGGGCAGACTGGGTGGGCCAAGCGGTCCTTATCTGCTATCAAATTCTATGTTTCTATGTTTCTATTCATTTATTGGAATCTCGGATAGCACCTTTCAGCTACAAGCTCGTTTACAAAGGTCCCACATAGTAAGGCAATAGACAAGGTACGCAGACATTACAAAACAGATAGGGGTATATACAGCAGACAAGTACATTATGGTACCTACAGATACAGAGTCAAGCAAGTACAGTTAGAATACATGAGGTAGGAGAGGTCAACTTTATTGCAACAGTACTAAGAGCATACCTAAGGTGGCCAAGCAATTTATAGTGGTGGCTGAGCTTTAGGGTTTAGCTGAGGGTCAGAAATGGTGGTGACCAAAGGAGGGGGAGGACAGAATAGATGAGAGCAGGGAGAGGTTGGGGGAAGAGACAAAGGTGGTGACAGAATAAGGGGGTTGAGTAGTCAGAGGGGTGGGATTGGATATGAATCTACCCAGGGTTATATAAGAAGGTGATAAGGCAGGGCTAGGTAATGTGGGGGAAGAGAGGGATAAGGGAAAGGGTTTTAAAGTGGGGGGTGAGGTGAAGGGGAACCAGGGAGGGGTGAAAATTGGGAGGGATTAATATTTGTGAAGAGAAAGCAGGAAGGCTGGGGTGATAAAGAGGGGACGTGGGGGCAAGTGCTCAGTGGGGTCACACCAGGCAGGGGAGGAAGTGGGGGGGAAATGGGTGCTATGCAGGACAAATAAGCTATCAATAACAGTAGGATTAGGCACAGGTGATACAGTCGCAGTTACTAAGAGTGGCCAGGTACTGCAGCAGCTTGGCCTTAAATGGGCGTAGTTTTGTTTCCTTAATCAGCTCAGAGTTAAGGGAATTTAGCCAGCAGGGGGCCCTGTATTCGAAGGACCATTGCCCTAGTGAGGTCCAGCAAAATGGTATAATGAAGGCAGCTTTACTTGACCCTCTAGTTATTCTGAAGGAAGTGCAATTGCCTCACTCCAGGAGGAGCAAGACCTAGGGTGATACTGAATTCTGCTATTCACGTTTAACCAGCCAGTGCTTGAGTATAGTTCACAAGTGTGAGTTAAACGGTCCACACCCAGGACTAGTCTGCAGGCTTTGTTTAAGACAATCTTGATTCCCTAAGTGCTGTATCGGTACCGGCTCCTTAGACTACCAGTCCATAATCTATTATAGAGAGCAAGGAGCTATTAACTACAAGCTTGATGGCACTTCCAGTGAGGCACTGCCTATACCAGTAGAGCTGACCTAGTCTGGAACTAGCTGCTTTGACAACAAGGTCTATGTGCTGGCTGTAGGAGAGACAGCTGTCAAGGTAGACACCAAGGTACTTAAAGGTGGTGAGCATTTTGCGTGTATCAAACTTGTTATTGTAGATATTGAGGTGATGTGACTTATGATGGTTTTGATGGGAGGCAAACAACATTATTTTAGTCTTAGTGTAGTTGAGCAAGAACTTGGACTGAAGGAACCATTTTTCTACAGCAGTGAAGTCAACTTGCATGCCTTTTTCCAGCTCTTCCGGAGTAGAGTGACATGTGTAGAGAACAACATCATCTGCATATAGAAGGATCTTATTCTGGCAGACTTTGGGGAGTTCATTTAGAAACAGGCTGAACAGCAGAGGGCCCAAAATGGAGCCTTGGTGCACCCCTGTGTTGACATGCCGATGGTTGGATAGAACATCAAGAATCTTAACCTGCTGGATCCTGTTAGAAAGGTAACTCTGGAACCAGCCTAGAGAGACAGAGGACATACCAATGTTAGAGAGTTGTGTGAGAAGCAAGTTGTGGTTGACTGTGTCGAAGGCCTTGGTGAGGTCAATGAAAGTGGCCCCTACCAAGAGCCCTTGGTCAAGTGCTTCATGGATATAACCAGTAAACTCAACCAATGCCACTATGTGCCTTCCGAAAGCCATGCTGTTCCTGGCATTGAAGGTTGTACTTGTCAAGGTACATACCTAACTGATCATATCCTATCCTCTCTAGTGCCTTGGGGGGCAGAATTGAGATTGGCCTGTAGATGGCCAGGCAGGTTCTGTCCCCACTTTTAAAGACTGGGGTGACCAATGCAACTTTCCAGCATTGAGGGAAAATGCCAGTGGTTAGTGAGAGATTTAGGATCCAGGTTAGAGGTGAGAGTAACACATCCAGAGTGAGAGCCACAATCTTTAAGTTAAGCGAGTCCCAACTGGATCTAGTGTTACTGAGAATTTTTTTAAAGTATATTTTTGCCCCAGTTGTGGAGATTACCTTCAGGTAGAAAGGAGGTGCTGTGTGTGTTGGAGGGATGTTGGTACAACTCATGGAGGAGCTAGGCACATGTCAGAGATAGTCTGGAGGAAGGACCCCCACTAAGGTCTGTGAAGGCCTTGTTGAAGCCATCTGCGATAGTTTTGGGATCCTGGGTAATCGCACCCTCAAAGTTTATTTGCGATGGTGGTGATTTACTTGCTCCACCTGTTAGGGTTTTTATTTTGTCCCAGAATCTGCTGCTGTCATGCCATGAGTTGTCCAGTTCATTTTTAAAGTGAGATCTTTTTGCAAGTTGGATGGCTTGAGTGCACTTATTAGGTACTGCTTTGTATTTCTGTATGTCAGAGGGGGACCCAGTGCTCTTAGCCCTATGCCACAGGTTATCCCTGACCCTCATGAGCTCAAGGAGCTGTGGTGTGATCCATGATTTGCTGGTTCCTTTGATTTTCCTCATTTTAGAGGGGCAAAGATGTTGCAGGCCATGTTAAACTTGTCGATAAAACACTCAAGAGCAGCATTCACATCAGCTGCATCGTAGACCCCCTCCAAGTCTAGCTGTCGGAGGTAGGATTTTAGTGAGGCAAGATGTCCAGCATTTATAATTCTGGATGTTATTGTTTTTTTGGGGTGGGGGGCTTCAGGGTCTTGTTTGTCCAGGAGCATAAGACTGATGAGTGATAACTGACAGAGTCGGCTAGCACAGTGGTTCTAGTTATTCTTTGTGGCCAGTTGGTTAGTACCCAGTCTATGAGAGTACTTGAACCAGTGCGATATTTTACGTGTGGGGGGTTGAACGAGTTGGACCATGTCTATGGCCGCTATTACATCCTGATAAGGTGCAGCATCTGGGGATAACCAACATATGTTGAAGTCCCCTAACATTATGATTTCAGATTGATGTCTGGTCTGGAGTGGAGGAGAGAACACTGCTGCCATTTTGTTCCCCTCTGGTAGAAGGAGAACTTTGCTTCTCTTAGAAATTGCTCCTTCTGTGGAGCATTATAGCACTGCTCTGATAAAAAAAGATGCTTAGTTTCTGTGTCTACACAGTCCCTCTTAATGCAAGATGCACTGGAGAGGAGCTGCGAGTCAAGGGGCGGTTGGGTAATAAAAGCAAAAAGATATCCACAGGGTCTGGCACATGGGAGTGAGTATTTCAGCCTGTCCAGAAGGCCACTTAAACTGCTCACTCCGGATTGCATTCCCAGACTTGATGTGACTGTGGAAGCGGAGTAAGGACTGGCTTACCGCAATCCAGGTAAGTGTCCACATGGCAGCATTTGCACCACAGCAACCAGAGCGCTCGAGTTGCTGTGGTGTAAATATGATTGTGCAAACAGGGCTAAGGAAAATGATACTACAGAAGAAGAAGAAAAAGTGAAAATACAAAAAGTTAACTGAGCCACTTAAATAGGCCAGTAGTAGTACATCAAGGTTCCATGAGGGCAACCCATGTTCAGGTGTGATCCTGAGATCACCTTCTGTAGGACAGCCCATGGTCAGATGGTACTGCAGATGCCAGGGATTTCAGGCTAGGGGAGGAAGGTGCACATGAAAGAAAATGAAGTAAAAATGAAGCCAATGTAAGAAAGATAACGACCGAGCAGGGAGCTAGCCATTCCAGGGTACATGCTGCACAGGCGGGATGGGGAAGGCAAGAAGGGGGGGTGGCATTGTACATCAGAGAAGGGATATAATTGACAGTCCCATAAGGCAAGGGGAAAAGCAGAGGCACTGTGGGTAACCCTGGAGGTGGGAAGGGGAACAGTATTTAGAACTGGAGTGATACACAAGCCCCCAGGGCAGACGGATGATGTAGACAGAGAACTGCTGTAGACTATAGAGAACATAGCAACAAAGGGTGAATTGTTGCTGATGGGTGACTTCAACTTGTTGGATATGGACTGCAGCATCCCAGCGGCAGCCAAAAGTAAAGGATTTCTGCAATCCCTGCAAGGGAAGGGTCTTACACTGCTAGTGAGAAGCCTAAAATGTAGAATGCAATTCTGGATCTTGTCCTAAGCAATGGGGACAGGATAAAGGAAGTCATAGTGGGGGAGAACCTAGGGACTAGTGACCATTGAGCTATGGGGTTCACCATAAGGGCATCACAGGAGGCTAGCCACACAAGGATTAGAATCCTGGATGTCAGGAAGATAGACTTTGGTAAAATGAAGGACGAATTCAGGAAGGCTATGCAGGGATGCAATGACAGGGATGCTGGCTTTGCGGACCTCACCAAGGCGTTTGATTTGGTGGATCATAGGAAGTTGTTAATGAGTTTGTTGGAGGTTAATTTTTCAAAGGGAAGTGATATTATGGATTAATGATTATTTAACTGGTAGGGTGCAGAAAACTATGGTGAATGGTGTATTGTCTGATGAGGGCATTTTGATGTGTGGTGTTCCCCAAGGGTCTGTATTAGGTCCTTTGTTGTTTACTTTACTTTTAAATTCTTTGCCCAAAATATGTAAAGAAACAGAGCTTATTTTGTTTGCAGATGATGCAGTTTTATTATGTATTGGTAATACTTTACAGGTTGTACAGCAACAGTTACAGGATGATTTTAGTTTAATGCATGGTTGGTTAATAGAGCAAAACTTAGTGTTAAATCATGTAAAAACAAAATGTATGGTATTTAATAATACAAGATCTAATGTGAATTCTGAGCTAACCTTAAAAGATAATTATGGAAATAATATAGAAAGGGTTTCTGAAATTTGTTACCTGGGCCTGGTTATTGATTGTAATTTATCATTTGAATTATATATTCAGAAGTTAATAGGTAAGTTGCATCGAAGATTAGGAATGCTTTATCGATTGAAAAAGTATTTAACAGATGAGGTTAGAATAATTTTGGTTAATAGTTTATTGTTTTCAGTTATTGATTCTGGTTTAATTATATATTTTTACATCAGTTAGAATCGTATTAAGTTAGTATCTACTTATCATAATATTATTAGATTTGCTACAGGTCAGAATAAAAGAACTCACCATTGTTTACTCTATAGTTCTATGGGGTGTTTGTTATTAGTTGATAGGTTTAGATTACGTGTTTTAGTATTTCTTCAAAATATTTAATTAGAAATTTTTTCTGGTGTTATTTGTGATATGTTTCCTAAATTGATTAATGGTGTAAGAACTAGGTCACAGGTTAACCTTAACTTTAATTTCGGATTCCTATTATAAAGTGTGTTTGCTCAGAATTCCCTTCAATTTTATGCAGTGAAATTGTATAATGAATACCCTCTTATATTATGCAATGTTACAATTTTGTCATTTAAGGGTTTTAAAGAAATTCTTGGATGCTGATTCAAAGTGTTGTTGTTTTAAATAATGTATTTTTATATGTTTGTATATTATTTATGTATGTTTTATGTTGTGACTGGGCATCAGTGAAAATGGGCATTTTGCTCACTGATTATACAGAATAAAAATAAATAAACAAACAAACAAGCAAACATAACGGGAGTGGTGGAACAGTGGGATAAGATAAGAGAAGTCCTGCACATAGTAGCAAACCATTGCACCAGGCCCTGCAGCAAAAGCCAAAGAAAGAGGAAGCCACTGTGGTTCTCAAGGGCAGTAGCAGTGCTAGTGAGAGGAAAAAAGATGGCATCTCTGAGGTACAAGGTAACACAAAGAAAGGAGGACAGGCAAGAATACTTGGAAAAATGAAGGGACATGAACAAGGCAATAAGGGTAGCAAAGGCCGAAACCAAGGAAAAACTAGCTAAATTGGTGAAGGAAGGAGGGAAGGCATTCTTTAGGTATATTAGTGAGAGGAGAAAGACAGGTGGGGGATTGTGAGACTTAGGGAAGAGGGAGGCAGGGTAGTGGAGAAAGACATTGACAAGGCAACCATCCTTAACAAATAATTCTGCTCTGTATTCATGGAAGAAGGCAATGGGGACAGTACCCCATTAATGGAGATGGGTAAACAGGGAGAAGGGGTTGACATTAGAACTTTTTCAGAGGGCAGAGTAAAAGGAGCACTAGAATGGCTTATGGTGGATAAATCTATTGGGCCAGATAGGATACACCCGGGGATACTAAAGGAGCTCAGGGACGAACTGGCTAAACCTCTGACTTAGCTGTTCAGTGGATCATTGGAAACAGGTGTGGTTCCGGAGGAGTGGAGGCAGGTACAAGTGGTATGCCTGCACAAACGTGGTAGCAAAGAGGAGGCAGGAAACTACTGCCCTGTCAATTTGACCTCGATAGTAGGTACAATTATGGAAACCCTACTTGAGGAAAGGATGGTGGACTACCTAGAGACAAGGGAGCTGTCCCAATCCTGGCCCGTTGGCACCTATCCCCCTCACCCCCCTGATAATGGCCTCTGCATTGCATCTATGAATAGCTGCAGCCTCCCAAAGAAGTCTGTTGCCCTCCAGTGCTGGGTTGTACAGCACCAACCTGATATCATTGCCCTAGTGGAAACCTGGCTCTCCTCATCAACTCTTGACTCTGTTATTCCCCTTCCTGGCTACACCCTGTACAAGGAAGACAGAGTTCGCAAGCATGGTGGTGGGTGTGCACTCTATGTGTGTAATACCCTCCTGAGCCAAGCTCTCCCTGCCCCTAAGCTCAATTTCAGTGCCCAAGCCCTCACCCTAAAAATCACCCCTGACTCAGCAAGGGGTCCTCTTTTCGTCACAGTCTCATACATACCCCCTAGGGACCAGGGACCAGCAGTCCACTCCCTCACTCATTACCTCTCCAAACTGCCACACAAAGCCAAGCAAATAGTCCTAGGTGACCTCAATGTCAACTGGCTTGGGACCTCTGCTGCTACTCTAGGGACTCCTTCTCTGCCCTTGATTTAACCCAGCTGGTCACCCAGCCCACTAGATTTAACTGATCTAATGGCACTAGCACCCTCCTTGATGTAATTCTCTCTAACTGCCCCCATAAAATTAGGGATATCAACATCCTATCCAACTTTCTCAGTGATCACTCCACCATCCTCTGTCACTGGTCTTTCCCCACACTGAAACCTGTGCCCCAGGTTGCCTCACGCCATCTCTTTCACCCTGGGGGCCTCTGAAAGCTAAAATTGCACCTTGCCCAGCTTGACTGGTCCCCCATCCAGCATGCAGCTGATTTTGAATCTGCTCTGGCTTACTTCACCAAGACATTCAACAAGGCCTGTGACCTATTTGCCCCCCTTACCAGAACCCGTACCAAAAAATAAAATGCCTCATAGATCTCCCCTTCCCTTATCCAAAAGCTGAAACAAAGAGATAACCTCTGGCATATTGCTATCGAGTCAGGAAATCTGGCTGACTGTCAGGTATATAACACTGCGCGTAATCAATGCACCTGGGCCATTAGACAGGCCAGGGCAGTACATTATCAATCCACCCAGACTGCCACCTGGGTCTCGGCATGTGCATTCTGAGACAATATGAAAGAACCCAATGGGAAGACCAGCTCTCCCCCGCCATCTCAGTTATCCATTGATGGTTCCATCTCCACTGACCCCCCCCTGCATTGCTGATGGCCTCAATTAGGCCTTCTCCAACCTAAGCTCTGTCCTCCCCAGTCACTTCTTTAACCCTATACCTGCCTCCATACCCCCTCCCTGGACCACCCCCCTTTCTACTTGCATACCATATCGCCCATGAGGCCAAACCATACCTACAAAAAGCCCTCTCTATCAACAACCCCAGCTGTGATCCCCTAGACTCCAGAATCCTCTGTCTCGTCTTGGATGTCATTCTTACCCCTTTCACTGATCTGATAAACCGATCTCTATGCCTTGGTCAGTTCCCCAGTGCTTGGAAATCTGCTGAAATCACCCCAATCCACAAGAGTGGAGATTGGACTGCTCCCAACAACTACAGGCTGATCTCCATTCTTCCCCCACTCTCTAAAGCACTGGAAAAAATTGTGTCCATCCAACTCACTGAGTATCTGGCCATGTACGACACAATGTGCCCTGAACAACATGGTTTCCACCTGGACATAGCGCAATGACAGCCCTTCTGGAGTTCTCTCAGCATCTCCATGCTGCTCTTGACACCAGCTACATCGCAGGCACGGTGTTCATTGACCTCTCAAAAGCCTTTGACATTGTGAATCACCCTCTTCTACTCAACTCCCTCCACCACCTCAGTTTCTCCACAGACCCACTCAACTGGTTCACCAGCTACCTCTCTGCCAGATCCCAGCAGGTGAAGATTAGCGGCACCCTATCAAACCCTCGGCCTATGCGCTCTGGGGTCCCCCAGGGTTCCATCCTGGGCCTTGTCCTGTTCAGCCTCTTTCTCAACACTCTCCCCCACTCCTGCATGGGCAAAATGCTCCTCTGTGCCGATGACATGGTTCTCTTAGAAACCCACTCAAACCCCGCCTCTCTCCAACAAACCCTTCAACATACTTTCAACCAAGCTGAAAAGTGGTTCCTTGACCACTGTTTAGTCATAAGCCTCAAAAAGACTAAATCCATGCTCTTCTCCCACCACCAGAACAAGGCCATAAACTCCCCCTCCTCATCCTCCCCTGCACCCAGCAACCCCTTGAACAGGTATCTACCTACAAATACCTGGACATCACCTTTGACTCGGCTCTTACATTCCACACCCACATCAATACCCTGTCCTCAACTATCAATACCTGGATAAGCCTTCTCTACCACCATAAAGACTGCCTCCATCAAGCTGTCCTCTGACTATCCATCACCTCCTCTGTCATGTCATGAGTCGACTACAGTCTTCTCATCTATACTTTGGCTGACAATACCACCTTAACCAAAATCCAGACTCGATCAATAAGGCCTGCAGGCTCCTGACTGGCACATGTAGTTGAACTCACACATGCCAGCTCTATTTCTCCTCCAACCTACTTACTTTTGAGGAAGACCTGTGCTATCACACCTGCATTCTTGCCAAAAAAATTTGTCTGGGGCTCTCCACACCAGGAGTCACTGAATCCCTGTGGCTAGCATCTCAATCTGTCACCACCCATAACCTATTTAAAGTCACCTTCTAGGTTCCAAGAACCAAGACCTCCTTGGCCCAAAGGTCATTCCACTACCAAGCCCCCTCTTGGTTCAACTTCCTTCTTCCCCACATTACAAACAACTTCAAAATCGGTCCTTTCAAAGTCGCCCTCTGTAACCATCTCTTTGACACTCGCAGCTGTAAATGTACCTAGTGTCTCAATAGAGTGCCTCCTGACTGGCCACACTCTCCAACAGTGCCCTCCAGGCTGCTTCTCTCCCCAGCCCCCATCCTTGAACTCTCCCCTTCCCAACCCCCTTTTTTCTCACCTCCCACCTTCCCCCAGTAATCCTGGATCTTCCCAGGCTGCACAAATGATATTAGCATTAATCACTACTTTGTAAACTCCAGTTGCCAACTATGTAATTTTGTACCTATAATTTTGTGTTTTGTGTACTGCACCTGTTTGTTACCCATGTTGAATCTCATGCTGTCTACCCTCCCTGTGACAAGGTGCCTTTGTAAATGAGTCTATGACTCAAGGTTGTAAATCCGACTATCTAATAAATAAAAAAAATAAAGGAGCTGCTGGACCCAATGCAACATGGATTCATAACAGGAGGTCATGCCAGACCAGCTAGATTGATTTCTTCAAGTGGGTGATGAAGGAAATAGACCAGGCAGAGTAGTAGATGTGTCCTATCTGGACTTCAGGAAGGCCTTCAACACAGTCCCACACAGGAGACTAATCCACAAACTGGCAAACCTGGGAGCGGGGACAGAGGTAGTCAGGTGCTATGTTCCCCCTAAGATGCACACTTGTGCATCCAGGCAAATAAAAGAAACAGCCACTCAGATCAAAGAAACAGCTGCACACTTCAGTAGCAGTAACATGCAGATAAAAACCACACCATGCTTTAACCCATGCTTTTCATGGACTGACATATCACTCCAGAATTCCTTTGCATTCTGCATTTGTCTGCAGCCATAGGGGGTTAAAGTAAGCGTGTCTGTGTTCCTCACTGCTTTTATCACCTTTTGTATTAGGTTGTACATTTTCACAGGGGCCAGCTTTGACGTTAGGGATGCCTGTCACAGCTGAACAAATGTTATGAGGAAGGCTGCCCTGCAAATGGTAGGGAGAGTGGATGATTTTGTGTTTGTGTCTGGTTTTAAATGGGTGCATATCACTGCATTTCTGAGCATTATTTTAAAGACCTTTATAAAAGCCTAGGGAATTGCCTGAATGCTTGACAATTTAAAGAGCTCCTGACAGTTGATATTTGAGACAACTCTGAAAAAAATGTATCTTTCAGGCATAAATGTAGCTTATATTTCATATTTTATTCTGAAATTCTCACCCTTATTTCTTTATTACTAAGGGTATTTGTACAAATTCAGTATATCTGCTGTTTTAGCTCTGGCTGGTTGCATACCCCTGATATCCTAATTCTGTTTATGACATCAAAATATGTTGTTAAGGAGATAATTATAATGCCGTAAACAAGGGATTGTAATGTCATGTGCAGAGATGCAGCCATATTAGACACATTCTAGGGCATCTGGCTCTTGTTTTCATTCAACTTTTTTCAGTAATAAAGAAAATGTGGTATTAATTACTGAAATTATATATGGAGTAATAAAAAAAATGGGATGGAGTTGAATATAAATCTTTCTTTCTTCAAAGTGTTCCTAATGATGTTAGGGGTTCTTTAAGGTCTAAGTCAAATAATTGAGCAAAATAGAACTGGACTACAAATATGCTTGAGTATAGAACTATTAAAATTTAAAGAGCTGCTGACAGCATTAGCAAAACTTTGAAAAAGTACAATTCATATTCAGTTCCATCCCATATTCTTCAGTACTTCATATATTTTCAGTAATTAAGTACTGATTTTTTTTTTATTACTGAAAACAGTTGCATGAAAGCAAGATCCCTGTTCCTTATATTCTGTCTACTCTGGCTGCTTCTCTACACATGACATCACAATCTCCTGTTTATGACACGATAACTATCTCCACACCAACACATTTTGATGTCATAAACAGAATTATGATGTCAGTTTAGGCAGGCAGCCAGAGCTCAAAGATCAGAGATACAGTATTAATGCAAATCCCCTAGAATAAGGAAATAAGGGTGAGAATTACAGAATAAAATACAAAATATAAGCTACAGTTATGTCTGAATATTACATTTTTTCAAAGTTGTCTCAGCTGTGTCAGGAGCTCTTTAATGCAGTAGTACATGGTGTTGTGAAAAATTAAGCTACACTTTTAGTGGCAAAAAGGTATTCATATTATAGACTCAATTTGATTTATGCATAAATCTCTTTCTTGGCTCCCAGTGCTGCACTCTCACACATGAGCCTTCCACCCACAAAGTCAAAAATTAGATGGGTTACAAACTGGTTGAGTAACAGAACACAAAGTGTGGTGGCAAATGGGGTTAGCTCACAGGAGGATGGGTAACAAGTGGCATACCAAGGGATCAGTGTTGGGACCAGTGCTCTTTAATGACTTTATAAGTGATATTGCAGAGTGCCTAGAGGACAGGGTTAGCCTGTTCACAAATGATACAACGCTATGTAACAGGATAGATACACAGGAAGGTATAGGAAAGATGAGGAGAGAGATCTGAAGAGGCTAGAAAACTGGTCCAAGGAATGGCCTTTGGATTTCAGTGCAAAAAAGTGCAGGATTATGCACCTGGAGAGAAGGAATCCTAGTGTTGAGTATGAACTAGATGGGTTAACACTGAAGGCCATCAAATAGGAGAGGGATATAGAGGTAGTCATAGAAGACAACCTCAAAGTGGCTACACAGTGCGACAAAGCAGTCGGAAAGGCTAACAGAATACTAGGGTGCATAAAGAGGGGTATAGCAAGTAGAAGGAGGGAAGTGGTGGTGGTACCATTGTACAACTCCTTAGTAAGGCCTCATCTGGAGTACTGTGTTCAGTTCTGGAGGCCCCATCTCCAAAAAGGCATAGACAGGATGGAGACAGTACAGAGAAGTGTGACAAAAATGATGTCCAGGATGCAGCATTAGTCATATGAGGAGAGACTGAGAGCTTTCAATATGTACTCCCTGGGGGAAAGGAGAGAGAGGGGAACATGGCAGAGCTCTTCAAGTATCTGAAGGGGATGAACAGGGTACCAGAGGTGAGCATCTTTCACATGATGGGAAATAGCAGAACAAGCGGGCACAACATGAGACTAAAAGGGGGAACTTAGAGAGAACTTGAGGAAATTCTACTTCACTGAAAGGGTGGTGGAGAGATGGTACAGTCTCCCCCAGTAAGTGGTG
Source organism: Neoceratodus forsteri (assembly GCA_016271365.2). Lineage (NCBI taxonomy): Eukaryota > Metazoa > Chordata > Ceratodontiformes > Ceratodontidae > Neoceratodus > Neoceratodus forsteri. The sequence goes on along the minus strand of CM057449.1, from coordinate 933,840,818 downwards.
GGAGTAAACATAGAAACATAGAATTTGATGGCAGATAAGGACAGCTTGGCCCAGCTAGCCTGCCCATTTTCCTACCTAACAGATAAGCTGCAGATCCTAGTTAACCAACAGCTTACTTCCTCCTACCCGCCACTAGGGCTGCCTTATGCCTGTCCCATGCATTCTTGAAGTCCCCCACTGTTCTTGACTCCACAACCTTCTCAGGGAGGCTGTTACATGCATCCACAACCCTCTCAGTGAAAAAATACTTCCTCACATTACCTCTGAGCCGTCCCCCCTCTATCTTCAAATTGTGCCTCCTTGTTCTTGCACATCTCTTTTTCTGGAAGATGCTATCCTCTTGGACTTTGTTAATTCCCTTGAGGTACTTGAAAGTTTCTATCATGTCCCCTCTCTCCTTCCTTCCTCAAGGGTATACATATTAAGCTCCTTTAGTCTTTCTTCGTATGTCTTCTGGTGCAGACCCTGCACCATTTTGGTTGCCCTCCTCTGGACAGCCTCCACTCTGTCTATGTCTTTGCGGAGATGGGGTCTCCAGAACTGCACACAGTACTCCAGATGGGGTCTCACCAACTGTCTGTACAGAGGGATAACAACTTCCTGTTTTCTACTATTGATGCTTCTTCCTATGCATCCCAGTATCCCCCCAGCCTTCCTTACTGCCTTCTCACATTGCTTGCCCACCTGTAGGTCATCTGATATAATTATCCCCAGGTCCCTTTCTATTTTTACTGTTGTCAGTATCTCACTCCCCATTGTGTACGCTTCCCCTGGGTTTTTGTTTCCCATGTGCATTACCTTGCACTTCTTTGCATTGAATCTGAGCTGCCATACATTTGACCATTCCTCCAACCTTGCCAAGTCCCTTCATATCCTTTCCACTCCATCTTGTGTATCAACCCTGTTGCAGATATTTGTGTCATCTGCAAAAAGACATACTTTTCCTTCCAGTTCCTCTGCAATGTCACTTATAAAGACATTAAAAAGGACTGGTCCCAGTACTGAACCCTGCGGTTCCCGCTAGTAATCCTCCTTTCTTCACTGTGTACTCCATTTACTACTACCCTTTGCATCCTGTTGTCTAGCCAATTTTTTATCCAGGCTACCACCTTGGGACCCACTCCAAGGCTGGCTATCTTGTGTATTAATCTTTTGTGTGGGACTGTATCAAATGCCTTGCTAAAATCTAGGTAGGCCATGTCCACAGCCCCTCCCTGGTCTACTACTTAGGTCACACAGTCAAATAAATCTATTAGATTCGTCTGACACGACCTTCCCATCGTGAATCCATGCCATGGGAGTGGCCATGGTTCAGGGATTGAAGAATGCGTGGGATAGGCACATGGGAATTATCTAGCTGGGGCAAAAGGGGGGGAACTTGTCATAGCATCTAGGTACCTTAAGCATTAGAAAGAGGGATAGGGCAGACTGGATGGGCCACAAGGCCCTTATCTGCTGACAACAGCTATGTATCTATGTATCAAGCTAAAGATGATTTGTTCAAAATGTGAAAACTAAATAAGGAAAGAGTGAAGCAAACAGAGAAAAAAGAGAAATAACCACACTGACACTGCAGATGTTTAATTTTTATATTTTTAAAATATGGAAGTTTTCAGGGTGGCAGTACAGGGAGCCTCTGTATTCACCCATTGCCTGCCATCCCAACTACAATTGTGTATAGGGCCCCTAATAGGTGTTCACAGAGAAGGGAGTCATGGGGTTTTACATGGCTAGACTACTTCAAGCTCCCCTTGGGTCTGAAATATATTGGATCTGTTGGATAGAGTGTACCCTATACTATGTTAATTAAAGAATTACATGTTATGTATGTTACTACTATAAATTTTTTATATGCACATAATACATTTATTGATTATTAGTGTTGTATTTCCTAAGTAGTTTTTCTCCTGGCCAGGAAAAACTGTTTTTTACATCTGTAATAATATTCTGTTATGCTTGAAAATTCAATTAAAAAGACTTTATAACCAAAAGGAAAAGCTCCCCCTTGGGCAACAACTATTCAGCTATTTGCTTTGTTGCCAGTATATTGAGGGGTGCTTGCCAGTAGCTGTTAATGCAGCATGACAGAGCACCAATCCCTAAATAGATTTTGAAGAGTACAGAGAGCCAGAACAGCTGTTGAAAAACATAAAATTGGAGGAGTAAGGGAGTTTATGTAACTTACATTTAAGTGGTGGAAATCAGGGGTCCTGCTCACAGGCCATTCTTGCTTGGGTCCCCCAAAACTGTAATGCTGGCTCTGTATTATTTAAATATAAATGTGCTGAGGAATTTTAAACCTTGCTGCAGAACTTGACCCAACAGTGTTGCAGAAGTTTATTTATTTATTTATTTGCTTTTGTTGACCGGGTGGGCACACTAGACAGCCATGTGCCTATTTTCAGGTGCGACCCAGGAGAGTTACAGGTCAAACTTCATACAGCAACAATTGAGAAGGCATTAGAAATACATGGGAAGGAAGTTACAAATAATTACTCTGCATATAAACAACAGGGGAGCATAAGGAATACAGAGAAAGATAACAGGCAATTTAGTGCTGATTCTAAAGCAAGGTAGGGGTACATCGAGCAGTTGGGGAACAGAGAAGAGTGTAAAAGAGATACACAGGCAGTTACTGGGCTAGCTCTAAGACAAAGTTGGCACGGAATTCATACATATACGACTAGGAGACAAGAAACATGACTAGATTTACAGGCAGTTCTGGCTGACTCAAGGTTGGCAAAGTGCGTTTTGAGTCAAATGAGACAGGCAAGATAAATTTCGGTGGTGCACGGGGGCCATCCAGTCAGGTTGGCAAGGGGAAGGGGGGAAGGTCTACGTAGAGCAGAAGCAGGGGAGGGAGGGAGGTTTCAGGAAGTTCCAAAGGGAGGCTTTAAAGCTTGGGTGGGAGGAGGAGGACCGAGTGAGCTCAGGTAGTGAGTTCCAGAGTTTGGGGGCATAGGTGTGGAAGGCTCGGTCTCCCGCAAGGGTGCGTGTTCTTGGAACCAGGCGTTCTTGAGTTGAAGAAGATCGCAGGCGGTAGGATGTGACACCAGGTTTTGAGGGGAAGGGTCAGAGCTGGGGGTGCTAGAATGGATGATGTTGTCGATGAAATACCTAGAACTGAGGGCGATGCAGCTCGGGGAAGCCACTCAGGCGACTGTAAGTCACAACAATGAGTGAGGGAGGGGCAGAAAGCGGCGACAGACATTGTTGTAGGCCGTGTCCCATTTTGTGAGGCTGGATTTGGGAACAGGTGCAAAAGTTACTAGCCCATAACAGAGAGATGGAAGGAGGACCCCCCTAGCTATGGCCAAACGGGGGCAGGGGTAAGGCAGTTATTAGCGCGGTAGGCTAAGCCAAGCTTGCAATTAGTGGCTTTGCAAACATTGCGAATGTGAGAGGTGAGGTCCAACTGAGGATCTAAGGTGACACCCAGGTACTTAGCAGAAGTTACCATCTCAAGGGCGAGCCGTCTACCCCATGGATCAGCAGGGGGGCTGGGCAGGATTTTATTTTGCTTAGGGACCCGAACAGCATGGATTTAGTTTTGTTGAGATTGAGGGTGAGCCTGTGGTCAGCCAGCCAAGTTTGGATGCATTCAAAGTCATGGTTAAGATGTGAGTTTATTGTGGAGATGTCTCTGGAGCTGGTCAGAAGGATGAGATCATCAGCATACAAGGTGGTGGCTGCCATGGTCAGTGACTGAGGAAGGTCGTTGATAAATAGCTAGAATAGGTTGGTCCGAGGACGGATCCTTGAGGGACCCCACAGTGGACGGGTGCGAGGTAGGAGGATGTCCGATTGAAGTAAGTGAATTGCTGACAGTTGGAGAGATAGTTAGGAACCAGGCATGGGCGGAGGGGAAACCCGAGGGATAGGAGTTTGAGCCAAGGAGGTGTGATACACCCTGTCAAATGCTTTTGAGAGGTCAAAAATGGCTCCAGTGAGGCTGCCTTGATCAAGCACTTGCCCTGATCATAGAAGTGACTACAGCAAGGGCGGTGGATGTGCTATACCCTTTCCTGTAGCCATGCTGGGCAGGAGAGAGGATGTTGTAGTCCTGGATATATTGGGAGAGCTGGGAGGCAATGGCCTTCTCGAGGAGTTTACTTGTGGTGGACAGAATGGCAATGGGACGGTAGTTGCCAGAATCTTTGGGGTTTCCTTGTTTGAAGACAGGAACAACCTTGGCCACTTTCCACAGGTCGGGAATGATGCCCGTGTGTATGGAGGTATTGAATAAGTGCGTGACGGGCCAGGCAAGGAGGTGGGCCCCCAGTCTGAGTAGATTAGGTTGGAGGCAGTCGTGCCCCGCGCCAGTGTGGGGGAGAGGCCCAAAAGAAGCATCTGGGTCTCCTTAGGAGAGACATGTCTCAGTTGGAAGAGGGGCCGAGGGAGGAGACTGGGATGGGAGGGACCACGGGGGTAGACGGGAGGGGACTGGGGAGGGAGGGGCAGTTCTGAAAACAGGGAGTTGAAGGTGTTCACAATGGTGTGCGGGTTATTGCAGCTGACTCCACTAACTAGTAGGTCAGAGACCTGTGCCTTAGCAGACCCCCCAACAGTGTTTTTGATGTTTTGCCAGAAACTCCTCGGGTTGCTGCTGGAGGAGAGTAGGGCTGCTTTACAGAACTCGCTTTTTGCAGAGCGGATGGCTCTTTTGCAGGAGTTTCTGAGGTGCCTGTATGACATCAGATTCTGATTATTTTGGGAGGCCTTGTAGGTCACCCAACACTTGTCCCTGGCCTTCAAGAGGGAGAATAGACCCCCATTTAGCCATTTTGTGATGGTGCCCCGAAACCTTCTCCTAGTGATGGGGGCATGTTTGTTCTGAAGGGGGATAAGCTTTGCGAGGAATAGATCCAAGGCCCATGAGGGGTCGTTGGTGGTAGTGACCTCTGTCCAGTCAATAGCATGGAGGTCGGACAGAAAGTCATGGGTATTAAATTTGGAGTAGTCTCTCAGTTCAATCAATTTGCTAGGGACTTTTGGCTTAGAGATGCCCCAGACACAGTAGGTTGGGGAGTGGTCAGAGATGGCATCCGGGAGGGTGCCAGAGGACGTGATATTGGCAGGCCAGTTAGATAGAATCCAGTCAATAAGGAATCCTGAGTCCCCCCGCACAGCAAGCCTAGTTGGTTTGGTTATAACTTGGGTGAGTGCAAGCCCTGAGAGCAGAGGCTCGTACAAGTGGTGGTTGGTGCCCAACCAATTCAAGTTGAAGTCACCTATTAGAAGGGTTTCATTGGGACCCACTGTAGTTAAGAGTTAGTTAAGAGTCCTTGCCACAGAATTACATCTACAGTGCCACAGAAAATAGGAGCTTTGATTATTAGTGCATTGAAACTTGGTGGTTTACTCACATTCAGTGCTTTGCACACTTATTTAATCTGTTAGTATAATCTTTTCTTTCCAGTGACAACAGTATCATAACACTAGTATGAGCTGCAAAAAATCTAAGCCATTTTAGTCACTCTGTAAAATCACGTGTTATCTTGGCTGACCTCCAGAAAAAAAATGACTTGCCAATACAACAACTAAAACAAGATGTTTGAGCAGATGGAACCCAACATTTTACATGTGTGAGAGTTCTCACAAAAAGAGTCAGTCCATGAATATACCATGAAGCACAGTGTAGCAGCTGGTGTTGTGCTGAATTCACTCCAGTGGGGCCTCATGGAGCATCTTACATTGCTCTTGACTCCCTTTGAAGAAGCAACTTGACAGATTAGCAAAGAGAATGCTACTCTAAGCCAGGTTATTCCCATCACAAATTTAATGGACAAGGAACTCAGGAGGATCCTTAGAAGTTTGGATCAAAAAAGAAACAAATCTGGTGTATGCCTTATGGACCAACTGATACAGCAACTCCAAAATTGCAGAAGACTTTACACTATCAAGACATACATTTTCTTCTTTTGACTCCTCTTGACCCTCGGTTTAAGTTGTAGCAGCTGCCTCCTTCAGATTTGGTGACTCATCTCGATACAAAAACATGCTGATTTCAGCAGTTGCACAACAAAGGAAGACTGTATACTGTATTTGACAATACAAGTGAATCACATGATGTGGATGCTGCATTTGATGATGCAACATCTATTGGTGACAACAATAACTTCCACTTAGTGCCACCATGTACTCCCTCATCAACATTGGGTAGTCCTACACAAATTCCTCTTTCATTGCTCTTGGGCATGTCATTCTGAAAGGCACACAGATGACTCTCACACATTTTGGTCAAAATTCATGGAAACTGGTAATTTAGATGTGTCTGTCTTGGAGCTGCCTTCTTTGTTTTTGTCTGATATTGTTGATACCTATTTACAAGAACCACTCATTAATATTACTGATTACCCTTTTGAATTCTGGCTGGAAAAGAAAAACATCTGGCCTGCACTATCCACCTTTACTATTAAGCTTTTTAGTTGCCCTCCATGCTAGAGTTTACTGTGAGACATATATTTACTACAGCTGGAAATGTCTCTGATGGCTGCACAAAGCTTACTCCTGAAAATGCACAGTGCCTTACCTTCCTAAAAGTCAGTCTCAACAAATGATCTTATTAGTTTTATTTTTTTTTATTTATTTGAAATATTGGATTTACAGACCTTTGAGTCAAAGACTCGTTTACAAAGGCACCTCATCACAGAGATCTAAGACAAACAATGTTACACAGTTCAACACACAGCAATAATTACAGATTTCAAACAATGGTTACAAATGTAACATGTGTAGAGAGGACAACGCCCAGTGATACAAGAGTTGCAAAAGTATGGCAGAGTACAGAGACTTTGGTGCTTGGTCAGCAGTGCTGTGAAGTACTGAGCAAGCATATTGTGGATCTCGGTGTCAACAGAAGATATGGGATGTAGCTAAAAGAGCCCTGTGAGGTACAGTAGTATTTGTGCCAGGATGGTGGAACAGACTTGTGGAGAGGCATTGGTGTAGAGAAAAGCAGTCTGAGGGATATTGTCATGATCCACAGTGGATTGGCCATTGGGCTTGGCAGATTAGGCCCCACAGGGAGGGTCCAGATGGGAGAGGAGCCTGACGTTAGGTACACTTACAGCAGTGGGTGGCGAATAGGTGGTTCCTGAGGGCCGCCTTGAAGGGACCAATTTTAGTGGTGTTGGTGATGTTGGCTGGGAGGGAGTTGAACCAGGGGATGCTCTGTAACAGAAGGATCTCTGGGCTAGGGATGTCCTGGTTCTGGGTACAAGTAGGGTAGTCTTACAGGTACTATGGCTGGAGAACATGGGGGTGGTCTGGTGGAGGGAGGTTGTTACCCTGGGGAGGAGCCCGAGGAGAGTTTTTTTAGCTAGCAGGAAGGTCTGGTAGCGGAGCTACTCCTCTAGGTTGAGTAGGTTGGCAGTGGAGTACAGGAGACAGGTGTGAGTGCACCTGGTAGCTCTGGTCAGGACCCTGCAGGCCTTGTTAATGGAGAGCTGGATTTTGGTGAGAACAGTATTGTCAGCCTCTGCATAGATAGGCAGGCCATAGTCCACTAGGGACAGGACCAAGGAGGTGATGGCCAGCTGGAGAGCTTCTGGAGGAAAGCAATCCCTGTGGTGCTATAGAAGCCAGATCCTTGAGATGATGGCAGCAGAAAGGGCTCTGATGTGGGAGTGGAAGGTGAGGGCAGTTCAGTGAAGAGTGGCAGGAACATAAAAGTGATGATGATGAACAGCTGCAACAGATGTCTCCTAATAAGGGTGCTTCCATGGTAGTGTTTAAAGATGATGGTGATGATATTATTTAATTTAATGATTTAGTTCTGTGACTTCAGAGGACAAAGGTCAGCAACCATAACAGAAAGATCATGTAAAATAAAATCCTTCTTGTGAGGTCACAGTTACATCATCTGTACTGCTGTTTTTGGCATTTAATTTGGGAACCCAGGTGGAGTGCTATTTGTTTATTCAGAAAGTTAAAAATACAAACAGGCAGTGAACTGCTGGATTTCTGGGGTGGAGGGTGTGACCAAGGGAGCAACACAAAGGAAAAGACCTATGTGCATGCATGGGTGCTGTGGGTGTTGGCCCCCATGGTCCTCAGGTCCCGCACCATGTATATCTCTGCTGGCTTGATGATGGGGGGGGGTGGCAATGGGGCTGGAGATTGGCAAGTGGGCTTCATTGGAGGAGTAGGTGGTGGTTGGGGCCAAACAGACCTATCAAAAATATATATATATATTTTTTTTTTTTTTATGAGCAGCCATGAGTTCAGGCTCTCACAGTCCTCAGGTCCCACACTGTGAGGAACTCTGCCAGCTTGACGGAAGGAGTGGTGACAGTGCTGAGGACTAGCAGGTGTGCCTCATGACAAAAACAGGTGGTGGTCAAGGCCAAACAGCTGTATAAAAAAAACAACATAGTTCACTGCAATTATTAGTTGTGGAAGCTTGTAGGATATATCCAAAAACTGCAATTGGGGCAAGGTCAACCACATAAAAAGAAAGTTAGAAAACACAAGTGGTACAAAATATTTGTCCAATCAGGCAGGAGTCTGTGGGATGGCTTGGGGGGTCCATGATGCTTGCTATAACCCCAAGTGACAAGGAAAAAATTACAAATAAAAAATAATATGTCAAGTCACAAAGGAGGAAGTGATGACTGGGGCCACATCACACATCCTGTTCATGCTGCCTGTTTCAATCAAGAAGCATGTCAGATTCAGTGATGGTCTGCACTCTGCTGTTGTCTTTCTCCTGTTGAATTCATTGACCTCTCTTTCTCTTTCTAACGTTTGACACACTGCTTCCTTTCACTGCTAAGTCCCAAATAAGCTGCATACCCTGGGCTGTTTTGGGGACTAGATCCCACACTGCAACTCCAGTTATGGACTGAAATCGCCACAGCTGCAGAGATTGCTATTCACATCTGCATCAGCTGCAGAAGATGTTACAGCTCATCCCACCTGTCATAACCTTTTCCGGCAGCACAGGAATTTCCACAGTAACACTGCTCACAAGCTGTTGTAAATCAGGGAGCAGGTTGCAAACTGATTCCACTTTAGAGAATACCATAGCTGCAGGAGAAATTGCTGTTCTGCAAGTGGCAACCCACTTGAGCTGAATTTTCCTAGGGCTGCAGGATTTTCAAGAGTTTGGTGAATCCTCCTACTGTTTCCTATGAATGTTATGTGGTGGCTGACACAAGGATTAGAAAGGACAACAGTCAATTTAGTTTTTATTGCTATTGGCTGTTTGGTGACTTTGAAACAACATGAAAATACTACGCATTTTTGTTAAGTTACATATTATTCTTTTTTTAACAGAGGGATCTAAAAGAATAATACTGATGCATTTCTCATACTCAGACTAAACATAAGTCTACAATTCATTTGAGTAAATCAGAACCTATTGGAAATAAATCAGAATCAGAATCAGAAGTGAGTCGCAGTCGAGCTGCCCATCCCTATTTCTGACTCCTACACCACACTGCCTTTTTTATTTGATTAGATGGCTGACTTCATTAAGTTACAGTAGCAGCAGTCATCAAATAGAAGCACTGCAGTCCAATGTAGTTAATGCTGCAGGTACAGTACCCTATATAACCAGATCACACTAGAACAGTGTTTCTCAAAGGGTGATGCCAGCCTTACTGGGAAGGCCCCATCCTGTCCCAGGGGAGGCCCAGTAAGGCCCGACAAAATCCTGTACCAAAAGCAGAAGTGCAAGTTACAGTAAATATTCTGAGTTTGCAACTTACTATTTCTATTGTAGGTCTCCCTTTTCTCCTGTCTTGTAATATGCTCTTTCTTCCAAATGTTAAGTCTGCTTTAAAGTTTGTTTTACGATTTTAAATAATTAAAAACAGTGTTTCTTTTAATATGGCTAGCCCTGTGTTTTTATCAGTATTTCCCAGCTATGTTTGTATAGGCCTTGTCTTATATGTTCAGGGTGTGGAATTTGTTGCATGCTAGTGGGCTAAAGTCACAAGAAAGAAGATGGTAAATGATGGGTGTTCATAAACAGGTGAAAACCTGGGGATAGCTATTTTAGAAGAAGTTCTCCTTATATTCTTTCTACTCTGAACAAAATACCAAAGCTAAGAGATAAAAAGGCTGTACAAAACTGAAGTAAATGTGCTCTAAAATGGAATAAAAGAATAGGCCCAAAATTTCACTGTAACATGTAGTGTTGCTTTAAATTTTCAGTTATTGATGTTTGTATAAAGAGATGGGGACACTGAATGTAAATAGTCCCAAATGAATAAACTCAGTCATTTATTCAATGACATTTCATGTTATTTCTGCTTTACAGAGCAACATACTGTATTATATAGTATTGTTTCAAAGGGGAGGCGTGATGCTTTGTTCAATAAATTAGGGGCGGTCTGATTTTTTTCCCCATATCTTCAGGGAGGTTCACTAGAATAACATTTGAGAACTAATGCACTAGAAGGCAGATCAGTTCAGACAGGGACGGGGATACTCAAAGGGGTTGCACATGGTGCAACAGTGTTTCGCCATGCGCAACCCACTGATGCTCCCTGGCACGATATCCAAAAGGGGAAAGTGTGCCGTGCAAATCCTGATGTTCAGGGATGCACCAGTAATGTATGTGGCTCAAGTGCAGGGGGGTGTGCCCATATGCGGCACATCCTGATATTCAGCCAGGGATGCGTGGCGCATGTGCATCCACAAGCCTGCCTTGCAATCGCACAGGGGGCACAAAGATGGTCCAAAAAGGAGGAACAAGCAGGAGGACACCTCTAAGGCCAGCTGCCATATTGCTGGGAGCAACACAGCAGCCACCTGCTGTGAGTGGCCACCGGACCACTTGAGCCACAGGCGGGCATCACCCCCCCCCCACATGCCCAATCACGGGCTTTATGATATAGTTCTAGTCTCTGGTGGTCCAGTGGACTGAATCCTGCCCGATCGTGGGCTGTGTAATAAAAGTTTAATCCCTGGTGGTCCAGTGAACCTGATCTCAAGCCCGGTTGCAGGCTTAGTTGAGATAAAATCCCCCTGGTGGTCCAGTGGACCGATTCCAGCCCGATCACAGGCTTAGTTGAAATAAAATCTCCCTGGTGGTCCAGTGGACTGATCCCAGCCCGATCGCAGGCTTAGTTGAATAAATCTCCCCCAGTGGTCCAGCGGCACCCCCTCCCACCCGCCCACTCAGACCCACCACCCCGGTCAGTGGTGGGTGGCAGCCTCCCACCCGCAAGTCACCCGGCCTCCTGGCGACTGACACTGTACAGATACAGCTATCGCCCATTGGTCTGCGCATGGGCCAATGGGCGTGCAGACTCCCATACTGTACCACAGTCCCTGATATGTGAATGAATCCATTCACATATCGAGACTAATAATAGTAATAGTATCATCTACGCATCCCGATATTACGCTGTGAACCAATAGGCTCTAACCCATACTATGCGCTATCAGTCGTGACGGCCAGCGACTTGTGGTGAAACTTCTCACCTACCCGTGACTGCCAGAGAGGCTAGGTGCGGGTCTGAGTGGGCAGGTGGGAGGGAGGTGTCATGGACCACCAGGATTTTATTTCAACTAAGCCACAATGGGCTGGGATCCATTCACTGGACCACCAGGGATAATACTAATTATACTAAGCCCACGATTGGGCTGGGGAGCAGGTCCACTGAACCACCAGGGATAATGTTGTTTTTACAAATCCTGTGATCGGGCTGGATTCAGTCCACTGGACCACCCGGGTTTGTATGTGTGTGCCCACAATCCAGCGAGGGGGGGTTCAACTAGACCAACAGGGATTGTGAAATACTCATGCCTGCAATTGGGCAGGGGGGAATGGTCCACTGGACCACCTGGGATTATACTTAACACACAGCCTGTGATCGGGCGAGGGGGAAAGGTCCACCTGACCACCAGGGATTTCATTTATATTACTGTCCATGAGTGGACGAAGGGATCGGGTCCACTGGACCACCCAGGCTATTTTTAACATTCACCCATGATCGGGAGGCAAGAAGGGGAAACTGCAGGGCATCGGTACCCAATAGCTGCTGCCTGGCAGGGTGCCAGGTGCAAGTCAGTCATGGGGGATCAGCGCATCGCATGCATATGGTTTCATAATGACATGCAAATGGCCCCATTTGCGCATTGCAGACATTGTGCCCTCATTTGCATGTGTAGTTCTGAATATTGGGATTATGCACCTAGCTCAAGTACACTTGCGGTGGTGTATCCCCCTGCTCCCCTACTGCCTCTTGTGTCCAGTACAGTGCCACTGTGCTGTGCAAAATGCTTGTGCCCTCAGTCCCATATTCAACAGTGCTGAGCCATGGTGGCGTACCATTGAATATTGCGGTCTCGCCTGGTGCATCCCAGTTGCACTGTGCCCAGGCTTGCACCCAGCCTGGCGCAGTCTGAATATCCCAGCCAGGGAGCTCAAACACAAGAGAAGAGAGCCAAAAGAAGGATGTCCCAGTTCCCATCTCGCTGGAAACAGGCAACCATCACACCGGTACACAAAAGTAGAGACTAATCACTGCACTCCAACTACAGACCTATCTCCATCCTCCCTCCATTGTCTAAGGCCTGGAGCACATCACCTCAGACCAACTAGTCAAGTATCTGGAAAAGTACAACATCCAGTGTCCTGAGCAACATGGTTTCCGAAAAGGACACAGTAGCACCACTGCACTATTAGAATTCACGGGCTTCATCCATACCATGCTCGATCAAGGAAACTGTGTAGAGGCAGTATTCATCAACCTTACAAAAGCCTTTGATACTGTGAACCACCCACTCCTACTCAAGCAATTATCAAACATTGGGCTCTCCAATGAAATGCTGCTCTGGTTTTCAAGCTACCTTGAGGAGAGGGTCCAGCGGGTTAGGATTGCCGGTGTCACCTCAGAAGAAAAGCCAGTCCTTTCAGGTGTCCCACAGAGGTCCATCCTGGGGCCAATACTCTTTAGCCTCTTCCTCAATGACCTTCCCAGTGTCTGCCACCAGAAATTTCTGCTCTAGGCTGATGATGCAGTCATGTTCACCAACCAACCAACAAAACGCAGAGCTCCTCAAGAAACAATTACAGCTTGAATTCATGCGCATCAAGGAATGGTTCAAGTCACACAAACTGATCATGAACTACAGCAAAACAAAGGTTATGACCTTCTACAATGCCAGGAGCAAGTACAAATCCCATGACCTCACTATCCTAAACCAAACAGGGACCTTACTTGAACACGTTCCTGATTTTAAATACCTAGGTGTCACATTGGATAGCTCACTCTCCTACCATTGGCACATAGATTCTGTCGCCAAAGCCACCAACATCCGTATAGGCCTGCTCTACAGGCACAAACACTGCATGACTCCTGACACTCTCAGTTGGCTATCAACAGCTCTGTCACCTCCATCGTCGATTACGGGCTAGCAATTTATGGCTCTGCCTCCGCCTCTGCCCTCCGCAGAATTACAGTTGCACTCAACAAAGCATGTAGGCTGCTAACTGGGGCTGAACGACTTACACACACTTGTGACCTGTACACTTGGTCAGGATGGCTTCCTCTCATCAGCCGGATACAGTATCAAACCTGCCTCTTAGCCAAAAAGTCCTCCTCGGGGTCATGCCCCCAGGCATTGAAAAGCTCTTCATTGACCACCACAGCACCCAGTGAACTAGAAGTTCACAGCAACTAACCTTCCTTGTCCCCAGATGCCGGACTACCATGGGCCAGAGGGCCTTTGCCCACAGAGCACCACAGTGGTACAAAACTCTCAACAAAGAAACTCTTAGTGCTGCTGCTGCTCTTGGCCCTTTTAAGAGACAACTCCGACTTCATCTCATTTCAACTAGTCGTTGTGACTGCCTCACCTAATCAGGAGCCCACCGCTCACTGCCCTCCACTTCAGTCTTGACAGGTACCTCTCCCCACCTTGCCCCCTTCTACCTGCATACCCCCTTGCCCCTGTCCCTTTCCTCCCCCCCTGGGCATTTTCTGACTTTTATCCTCCTCCCTCCCTGTAGAGCTCTTACCCTCACCCTCTACCCTCCGACAATGGCCTTCCTGCCTGCATACCCCCTTCCCTCTCACCTGCAGTGCTTATTTCTAAGATTGCCCTTGGCTGGTATGTCATGCTACCTAACATTTGGCACATTTTGAATTACTGGAATTTCCTGTGCCTCAGTCTCTTACTTCTTTTTATTGTGTAACTATATATTATTATGTTGACCTTTGTATGTATGTATACCCCCCCCATTCCTTCAACGTGGAACCTTTGTAAACAGCAGTTCCTGCTCAATGGTATTTAAAATCCTAGATTTCAATAAATAAAATAAAATAAAATAAAATAAAAGGATCTAATTACTTGAATGTGAGTGATAAAAGATACCTCTAGTAAAGTGTAAACATTTGCCTGTACACCAACAAGTAAATATATATACTGTATCCTGGTAGTAATGGAAGTAAACGTAATTTAGGCTATGATAAACATACATTTAAAACATATTAAAAGTATGAGTTACTGATCCTAAGAGATACCAACATATGGCCATTTATGGCCAGTGGTGACATCACTCTATTCTTATGGCATTTGTTGACATCACTAATGCATCTACTGAGTTAAAAATATATTTTTTGTCTTAAGCCTTTAAATTCCTTAGTTGTAGCATAGCAATATTTCATTATTTGAACTATTGCATTTGTATAAGTGTGTGCTTTCCCTTCTTATTCTATAGGGTGGTCACCTGTCAGGTTTTTTACCTGGTGATCAGGTTTTCAGGGGCGCTATCAGGTAATCCAGTTTTGCTTAGTGATGGTAAGGTTTTTGAGCCATTTTGAGTGTTCACATACCTTAGATGCAGATTTTGTCATATATAATTCATTGTTTCAGCTGCATTTCCAGGTTAAAAACAAGTTGTGTTGTCACTATAGCCATTTCTTTGTAAAAGCAGTCAACCTGGGAGGTGTAATGTATGGCCATTAAGACCATTAGCAGATACTTAATCTCATCTTTTCCACTCTGCATCTCAAAAGCAGAACAGTAGCAATGCTGGGCAAAAAGGCTGACCCTACTTTTTGTAACAGTAAAGAATGCAGTTATTTTACCACATTTATTTGCTGGTAAACCTTTTAATCTATAAAAGAATTTAAGTATTTTGAAATGTTTTAAATTATTTTTATAAAATAGTTGTTTCCTCTGGTAAAATATATTTTCACTTGTTTTGGCTTCAAAATAGTATTGTGGACATGAAAAAATTGGATACAGGAAACATTTAAAGTACCCATTATAAAAACAAGCAATTTATTTAACGTAAATAATTGTATATTATTTACAGTATTTCCCTCCCCAAATGATACCTGTGAATGATTTTCTTTATCCCTGCATGTTTACCTGGTAAAATACTTTCAGTGAATACATAAATAAAGAAAGAAATAACTAGGAAGAACCAAGAAAACAAATTTCACAGGTTGTCTTTTGCTGTTCCGTTGAAGTCTTCACTGATCTAACAAATGGCTTTTGAGAGGGAGCAATGCAAGATCACTCATAATGAAAAGGGGGTGGGGCTAGGGACAGAGTTTAGGGTGTGGTTTAATGTCCGGTTTTTGCCTCTTCCAAAGGTGGCAACTCTAATTCTGTTTAGAAAATGGACTTTTTATTTCCTGGCATCTGATTGGCTAGTACCCTTGCCGGAGGGGGGGGGTACATTAACTTTTAATAGATGCACAGGAAATAAAAAGTACCAACATATAGTGCCTCTTAACCCAGTGAAATATCACAGTGCTTAAGCAAACAGCCCCTTACAGAGATCTACCTAACATTTTGTGTCCACTGGCAGGGATGTTGTTCTTTGTAGCTCCACAGAATCCTATGTCAGTTCTCTTCATATTCCCAGTCCTCAGTGCAGGCAGAGAGGATCCGGAACCAGCAAACAACAAAACAAAAGTAAATGGTAAGAGTGGACTCCAGCTCCGCAGGGTAGGCAATGAGGACAGCGATACTTAAAAAAAGGCCGTTAGTGAAACTCCCCACCACAAACAGCAGAGATCGAAGTGCACTTTCTACTGCCTAGCATTGACATCCCACTAGGATCCTGGCAGTATTTTAAATCTAAACCACTGTCGCCAAAACAGTCAGTCACATTTTATTTTTTCTTCCACAGTCAGAGTGCCTCCCAGTCGCAATCATGCTATCAACGGCCACCAAAGTAACACAAATAAATAAACACTTGAAATAACTATTACCACTGCTCTTGTTTCTAGTTCATCCATCTTTTCTTAAGACAGTGGTGCGGGGGTGGGGTGGGTAGAAGCAGAACAGGATACCTTCGGGGATGCAACAGCAGATGCAACAGCTTATAAACGAAGGGACTACTTTACAAAAAAATATTTTTCCTGCTCTTTGTGTTTATTTGTAGTCACTTCCTCTGTTATTTAATTACATATTTAAAACTGACACACATGCCCATTTTCTAGATGCAATACTACCCTCCAGGGTGGGCGGTATGGGCAATACCAGATGCCCAAAGGCTATAAGGCCCTCAGCCTGTGGCGTCGGGCCTCATTACGCCCCTGGGCAGTCTGGTATTGCCCAATACCGCTCACCCTGTCGGGTATTATTGCTTGCATCCTGCTTTCCCCAGAAGACATCTTGAAATGAACACTGGCACAGTGTTAGGAATGTGTGGAATGCTAAATTCCAATGAGATGGAATTCTACAGAATTCTGGAAAATTCCATGGAATTATGTGGGTAGTGGAATTCTGAAATGTGCATGCAAAATGGTTTTCACAGACAAAACATCTACAGTTTATAAAAGCAGCAGATTATTTTTCTGAAATCTGCATCATGCGGTGGTCCTCCCTCTCCCAAAGGGCGGTGACTCCTCTTCCCCTGCAAATATTTGCCCTAGCTCTCTCCTCCCTGTGCTTGGTCCTCTCTCAACTAACCTCCTTCCTTGATGACTCTTCCTTTTTCACTCCATTCCAATCTGGCTTTCGCAAGAACCACTCCAATACCACTTCCCTACTCAGACTCACTGACTTCATCCTCACCAGGATGGAAAATGGCCTCATTACCTCTGCCATCTTTGTCAACCTCATCAAGACTTTCGACACAGTCTCCCAAGCCCTACTTCTTGACTCCTTTACAGCTGCTGGGTTGTCTACTCCTGCCTAAAACTGGTTTAGAGCTTACCTCTCTGGCAGAACACAATCAGTCAAGATCCAGGATACACTCTCTCTCCCCCCTCCCTATTTCCACAGGAGTCCCACAGGGCTTAGTGCTTGGACCCATTCTCTTCTCCATCTTCCTAAATGACTTGCTGTCAGTATGCTCTACCTCCTGGAATACTGTGTGCAGTTTTGGAGACACCATCTACACAAGGACATAGGCAGGATAGAAGCAGTCCAGAGGAGGGCAATTAAAATGGTGCAGGGTCTGCATCAGAAACCATATGAAGAGAGACTGAGAGGCTTGAATATGTATACCTTTGATGAAAGGAGGGACAGGGGGACATGATAGAAACTTTCAAGTACCTCAGGGAATCAACAAAGTTCAGGAGGGTAGCATCTTTCAGAAAAAGAGATGTGTAAGAACAAGGGGGCACAATTTAAAGATAGAGGGGGGGACAGCTCAGGGGTAATGTGAGGAAATATTTTTTCATGGAGAGAGTGGTGGATGCTTTGAACCGCCTTCCTGGGGAAGTTGTTGGTTTAAAACAGTAGGGAAATTCAAACATGCATGGGACAGACACAAGGCAATTGTAGTGGGGGGTTGCAGGAAGTAGGCTGTTGGTTAACTAGAATCTGCAGCTTATCCAATAGGAAGGGAAATGGGCAGACTGGGTGGGCAAAGTGGTCCTTATCTGCCATCAAAGTCTATGTTTCTATTTTTCTCCTCTATTCATATGTATGCCGATGACACCATCCTATTATCCTGTGGCAAATGACCTGCCAATGTACAACCACCCTTCAGCATGACTTCCACCAGGTTCAGCTATGGTTTTCCTCACATCAGTTATTCCTAAATGCCAAAAAGACTGTCTCCATGACCTTTGGCACTAGGCAGAGACTCTCTAGGCTCCACCCTTTACCTTCTTTCCATACACTTGATGGGACAGTCCTAGAGGACAGCTCCTCATTCAGATACCTTGAGGTTTGGTTGGACCAACACCTCAACTTCTCTTGCCAATTGACGCCATCATAAAAAAACCGCACCCCAAGCTTAGTGCCTTATTCAGAAACCATAGTTGCATCCCTCTTACAGCACTATGTGAACTAGTCCAGAAGATGATCCTCCTCATTTTTGACTATTGTGATGTAGTCTATGGTACCACTCCCTAATCCTCCCTAACCAGATTGGACACTCTCTTTAACTCCTTTTGTTGTTTTGCCCTTGATGCTCCATTACTCAGTGATCATTGTGATCACTACCACACCCTGTCCCTTCCCCAGCTTGCCAACAGGCACCTCACTCACTGTACCAAACTCACTTCTAAATTTTGGTTAGGAGAACTTCCTTCCTACCTCTCATGCTCACTCACTCCCCCTACCCCTCTCACTCCTCTGATCCTCTGACACACACACTTTGTTGGTCCCCAGATGAACCACTCTCATCGGTCAGTCAGGCTTCACCTATCATTTCCTGCAAATATGGAACTCCTCCTCCCAATAAGGCACTCCTCCTCCTCCCTTGCCTCTGCCTTACATAACTTTCTTCATCTAACTGCTCCTTCTTTAACTCTCCTTAACCATCTTCCTATACCTCTGCTCCTCTCCATGACTCACATCCCCTATTAAACTTTTCTCCCCCTGAGCCTACTTCTCAGTATGATCTCCTCTCCATTCACTGCTTACCCCCTCACTCCTACCTCTAACCATCTTTCATTACCAACTTGGCCATACTTAGTTTTGACCTCTGGCAGGGTTCTCAGCATCCTGGAGGGGTCTAGCACTGGGCAAGCATCATTCTCTCCCTCCCCTCCCACTCCCCTTCCCTCTCTTCTTTCTACCCAACTCTCCCCTCTGTCAGGATTTTTAGCACCCTGGTGATGTCTACTCTCAGGTAAGTTTCTTCCCTCCCTCCTTTTTTCCCTTTCCTCTTCTATCCCCCTATTCCTTCTGCTCAACTTATCCTCAATTAATCTTGTCCCTGGCAGAATTCTCTGCATCCTGCAGGGGCCAAGCACTGGGCAATTACTCTTCTTTCATTTCCCCTCCTCCTCAATCCCTTCTACCCAACTAATCCTCACCTGATTCTGTGTTCTGGCAGGGTTCTCAGCATCCTGGAGTGGCCGAGTCTTAGGCAAGCTTCTTCCTTCCCTCCTCTTCCCTCTTTTCCCTTCATATTTTCTTTTCTCTCTTCCCAACTTGTCCTCACCTAGTTCTGTCTCCTGGCAGGGTTTTCAGTATCCTGGAGGGGTCCAGCACTTGGAGATTACTCTTTCTTCTCTCCTCTTTCCTTTCCATTCTTTCTACCTAACTCATCCTTGCCTGACTCTGCTCTCTGGCAGGGTTCTCAGCATCCTGAAGAAGCCTAGTCTTAGGCAAGGTTCTCCTACCCCTCCTCCTCCTTCCCTTCACCATCCCTCTACTATCTCTACTCAACTTGTTCTTGCCTACTCCTCTCCAGTTATTCTAAGTCCTCATATCATTCCACCACTGGCAGCAATCTCCACACCCTGAAGGGGCCAGTTCCAGTTATGACTCATCCTTCCCTACATTATCCCTTAACCCCACCTCTCTACTGCCCCCTCTCTAACCCCCCTGCATTTAAATAAAGGAATTAGGTCACTTGCGCTAATAACCTATACTTTTTATTCTGTCTGAAGTGCTCCCAGATTGCACTAGCCCTGTGTTAATGTGCCTCACACAACTGATTTTTTTCTCACTTTGCTCCAGTAATGTTCCTCCCATCTTTATCCTCTCCTTCCCCCAGCTGGTTTCCTCTGTCTACACCTGTACCCTCTTTGATGTCCCCTCACTGCACCTCATTCATTTAATAATTGCTAAATAAACTGCCTCTTATCTGTGATCCATTCCTGCAAGTAGTTGGCTCCAAGGCTACATTAAATTTCTGTACTATGTTCCTCAGATATGCTACTTGTAATTAAATGTGTATTCCACAGGTATGAACTATTTAACTGTATGTTATATCACAAATGTGAATGTATGATTATTTATGATATTTCTTAACTGTGTGTCTTGCTACAAATGTAATTACATGTTTAATTTCTCAGATATGTTAAATGTTAAACTGTATGTCTAATTCTTCATCCAATTGTATCCCCCCTCCACCCGATCGCACAGGGAGACAAGCAACTTGTTGTTCAGTGTGCCTTCCTGGTGAAACATTTCAATAAATAAATAAATCATAATAATCCATGGTTTATATGATCCACAGAACATAATTCCACAGGTTACACAAAAACGCTTTACAAATTCCACAGAATTTAAAACAAAATACTGAAATGTATTTCAGAAGCATAATTTTTATTCTGCACATATTCCATTGGTATAATTCCACATTCTGCACATTTATACTTTGTCTGCCTTTCCTGGTCACCAAATTTCAATTAAATACATGAATACAAATATCAAACTTTGTTAATCTTTGTCTTTAAAATATCGTGACAGAGAATAGTCATTTTATTATATATAGTAATTTGTATTCTGTAATATGAATACCAAGTTTTCTGAATATTTGTGCTCTATATTTGGAAGGGATTTCAATGTACACAGAGCAATGTTTTGTGTGGGAACTGTGTTCTAAATGAATATGTAATTTAAATATTGTAATTGTTGATATTTTCAATTTGCATTTTGAAATCCATTTAGATATTCCATACCTACAGAACTGCATATGTTTTTAATTTTTTAGTACAGTCTCAATTCCATATATATCCGTCAGCCTGATTCCCACAGTCTAATGTTGTGAAAGTAAGCTCAGTGCCAGCTCAGAGGTAAGCCATGACAACCACAGCATATTTCTATAAGTAAAACATGCTATAATCCTTGGTAGAATAAGTCTAAACAATGCAGTGAAATTGTAACTGGTAGCTACAGGGTGATTCACTGAATGACACAATGGTTAATCTTGTCAGAGGAAAAACTAACAGTGAAGTAAAGTAAAGCCATATGGAATTATTCAAAGTTCAATAGAAACTAAACCACTGACAGCAAAATAGAAATGTTGATTCCAATAAATTACTACTGACACTGTCTGACCTTATGGTTCAGGGGGAGCATGTTGCTTTATAACTGCGGAGAGCATGGCTCATACCTCAGGTGCAAAGAGCCTTCCTAAATGCCTGAATAGTGCTATGGAGCATTGTGGTCAACCTGCAATTCAAGCACCACCTGGCAGAAACTAGAATGATGTGGATATCACTTCTGGCCAAAAGATGCAAAGGCCTTCCTAGCAATAGCCAGGGTGTAGTACAGAACTACTATGTAAGAAAGGAGGAGAGTTCTGGGGGAATGTGAAAGTCTGTCAAAAATGAATGCCTTCTGTAATGACTGGTAATTCAACACCTGTAGCAGTGTGGCCCTCAGGCATCTGCAATACAAAATAAATACAGGGAGGGATCTGCTCCAGAACCCCTCAGTTGTACACTCAACTCACAGTGCAGAATTAAGACCCACTCACAGGTAAAGTTTTAAGAAATGTATTGCAGCAAAGATGATAGTCACTAAAGGGCTTATAAAATCACATGCTCCAATGTTTTGACATCCTTTAATATCTGACCACTTCATCAGAGATATATATTCCTAAAATCATAATTAAACATAAAATTACCACAGTTCCACCATCACAACAACAAAAAGAATAATATTCATCTAAATTCATTTGAACTGATAATACTCCTAACACCAGGTCAATTTTAAATACTCATCTCTGCTCACATACCCCTACCTTTAAATTCTTTTTATGTTGTCTTGCATGCACAGCGCCGAGCAACATTTGTGACAGCTTGCTGAAGTAGCAGGTTGTGGAGGTGTGGCAGCATTGTGGCCAGTGGTACCACTGCTTTTTTGGGCTGGTCTCTGTGGCACCAGTGAATGAGCACACTGTCTATGACAGCCCTTGAGAAGCATGCCACCAACTTGAAAGAATTTTGCTACTGCAAGGAGGAAGCGCCCTGTCATTGCAGGGCATGTCTTGAACACTGAAACAGTTCAATAAACATGGCAGCTGCTGTTGCCATCTGCCTCTCACAATCCCCAGCAAGCTGACTTTGGGGGTACCCAATCCCCCTGTTGGCATGCTTATACCCCCCTCAAGATTGTGTGGTACACTGGGAGCCCATCCCAGTGTGCTGCGTGTGTTCTGAAGCTGACTGCGTTGGCATGTTCCTGCCCTGCCCCACCCCATTGTGTGCCACACTGGTAGCCCACCCAGTGTGGCCATCATAACCCTCCCAAAGTCAAGGGGCACACTGGGAGCCCACCCACTGTGCCCAACAGTTGTTTAATTTCACCTGTAAATAAAGAAAACCTTCCAGCGATGTTCATTCCTGAAAATAAGAAAACAGTTGGCGGGTGAATCAGGTGCCCCCAACCCGCACCACCTCTGCACCCCACCTCCCACACACCCCATACTTACCACCAGAGCCTGGTGCGACAATCTTCAGTGGAGCAGAACATGTCTGAACTCTTCAAAACTGACCGCAAACTGAAGAAAATCACAATAAGCTGTATAATGGCGTCAATGGGGGGGGTTTCAACTTAGGTGGGTATCTTGGCCATTTTTGTGACTTTTGGCTCCAAATTTTCAACGTGGGGTCCTTGGGACTCCACCTCATGAACTCAGTCACTGTCATTTCATTATTCTGTCCTAAAAGGTGATTTTACAGTCACTGCACGGAATCACCTTTCAGGACTGATTAACAAAATGATAGTGTCACGCTTCATGAGGTGGGCTCCCAAAAAGCCTGTTGCAAATTTGGTGAAAACATTCCAAAAAATGGCTGTGTTATGAGCATGCATTGTGCAGTTTCCATGCACACTCGTAACTTCAAGAATTTTTAATGTTTTCACTCCAGATTTTCAGCACTGGCATTTTTCCACACCTCCTTATGAACAGTACAACTGTCATTTTTCATATCCTGCCCAAAATGGTTTTTCACACATCTAGGGCACAACGGCATGGTAGCTGTAGGAAATCAACGTTTGGGACAGATTAAGAAAATCACAGTGACACTGTTCACGAGCGAAAGATCCCCAAAATGCCTGTGTTGAAAATTTGGTGAAAAATTCCACAAAATGACTATGTTATGAGCATACATTGCTCAGTATCCATAACACCTAACCTGAGAATTCTTAATATCTTCACTCCAGATTTTCAGCATTGTCATTTCTTCACACCTCTTTATGAATGGTACAGCTGTCATTTTCACATTCTGCCAAAATGTGTTTTGCACATCTGACACAGAATGCGCAGTCACTGTGGGACATCACTGCACCCTATATGCGGCAGTGGGGTGGACATCACTAAAGTTCAGGCGCCACAGAAACACCGCTCTCTGGACCTATAGAGCCATCTCTAATAAGCTGCCTTACTATATCTCCTGCTGTCTTCCCCTGAGTATAATTGGGAAATATGCATTAAGAAGTTTCTCAGCTATTACACTTAAAGTACCCAAAGCAAAATCCCACTTCAGCAGGGCAGCCATAAGCTTCGTGCTACCTACCTTATGGAACGTTCTACAAAAAACCCTCAAATTAAGCACTCTAATCAGTATAAATGCCTTCAAGATGCTTTATTTCCATACAATCAGAGAAGTATGTAACTGCTTTACCCACTCAGACCCAGTACCGGTGTCTGCACTGGTATATAGCCATACCTAGACCCAATTTTAAGCAATGACCCCCCAGCTTGCTCCTCACCAGCCTAATAGTTGTCTCTCTTATCCCCCTGTCTTATCAACACTAGACCCGTCTATCCCCTTATTCTTCCTTTCCCATCCTTGGATAGGAGCTCACTACCCTGGGTTGTGACATCCTACCATGCCCCGTACTTTATAGCATTCAATCCCAGGGCTCAAACATACTCCTTTTCTCCATCCACCTTCTCTACATCCCATTTTACCAACTCCTTTCTGTGCACCGTGCCCTCCTAGCCTTTCTTCCCCTACCTCCTCCCTTCCCCCTACCTTCACCTCTACCTGGTGTATATTTTTATTTTAATTTTTTTCTTCCGTTACTTCCTCCTGCAACCTTAGATAACCTGCTTTATCTTCCTATAGACACTTCTATGTATGTAAATACTATGTAATCTGTACAATATCTGTATAATTCTATGTACATGAACTTCTTTTTCTTCCTCTCTGTAAAGGTATTATCTGTATTGCCTTGTAAATACCTGTGTTGACCTGATATACAATTGTTCATGCTCCACCCAGGTCCAACTTGCAAATAAGCTTCTGCTCAACGATGAATGCCTGGTTAAATAAAGACTTGATTGATTGATTGATTGATTGATTGATTGATTGATCGGAGTGATTGATTGATTGGTTGATTGACTGGCGTCAATGTTTGGGACAGATTAGCAAAATCACAGTGCGATGGTTCATGAGCAGAGGTTCCAAATGCTTTCATGAGGTGGGGTCACAAAAAGCCCATGTTGAAAATTTGGAGTGCAAATACCAACAAACGCCCAGGGTGTTAGGGTTTCTAACCATAATGTCCCACCCTGTAGAGACTGACAGGTGTCAGGGGTGTAACTTTGGATTGTCAGCTATAATGCTCATGCCATTCCACCCCCCCACCCTGAAGTCAGTGACAGGCATCAATGTGTCTCTTGGACTCTTGCCCCAAAGTTCACCCCATTCTACTATACTGCACCCATCTCAACATATTTTCTAATGGAATGGGTTGAGCATAAGGCCCGATGACCATAAGGCACAACGTGTCACTTGTCAGAGTCTGCAGGGTAGGGTGAGGTGAAATGGCATGAGCATTATGGCCAGTGACCCAAAGGCACACCTCAATGCCTGTCAGTCTTTGCAGGGTGGGGTGGGGTTGGCATCAGTTCCATACTTCACTGCCATTCCTATTATGCATCTCTCTTACTCATGCACTACCAATGCCAATGCCAGCAAGACAACATTTGGCATTGACAAATACTTGTTTTATAAACCCTCTCTAATAAATTTTAAAAATAACTCTATTGCACACTGTCAGAATACTACTGACCTTTTTAGTGTATCACTATGGTGCTAGTTCAGTATGTTTCTATTCATTTCCCAGTTATATCTGTAATCAGAAAATAATTTTTATATCAAAAAGCTCTACATTTAGATCAATAACACAGAAAATTCAGAAGACACAGTTTCAAGTTAAACTATGGCCATTTATAATGGTTACCTACACATCTATCTACAGGCTGCAATTCTTCTCATTTTCCTGTAATAACCAGTTAGAATAATTTGTCCTTCTTGCCAGAAGTGAAAATGTGCATTACTTGATTTTGTAATATACCATGCAAATTGCAACTACAAACTGTTTTACTTACTTTAAAAGTTCTTCTGTTCTGGCCCTCTCTCATCTACAAAAATGAGTGCTAAAGTCAATTATTCAAAGTAGCGGTACAAAACTTGATAACTTGAGAGTAACTGCTCTCCTTACCGAGTAATAGTGTTTTTCTGGTTTTGTGGTGCACTTGCTGCTCAAGAAGGCTCCCTTACAAAACAATGTGGTCTCCATGGCAATCAAACAGGCTCCAAACTAGTTGACACATGCTTAGTACAGTGCTTTCTATACTTAGGAAAATTCACCAGTTTCCTTTCCTTGCACATGCACTGATGGGCTTTCACTGTACTTAGGTTTTCTCAAACATGGACACGCTGCTTCATAACACTTTAACCTGACTGGAGAGATTACAATCCCATTCTCATATGTCAGTAAATTGAAATGACATCTAATATTTACTTTGGTACAGGACTTGTATAACACCTATTAGATGTAATAGTGCCTCTATGTGTTTAGTGATTAAAATATTTACCCAGTATTATTACACTTCCTTGGGCAATTAGGTCTGATAGCTTACAGATACTGTACAATATATCTGCAGCCCCTCCAGTTCTAGGTCTTATCATGCATAGTCCATGGTCACCACCCCTAAGGCAGTGGTGGTTCCAATGATTCATCAGGCTATGCAAATGACCTAGTGTGTGTGCTTTTATAAGCACTTTATCCCAGATGACCAAGTGCCTCAGTCTCCTGCTCAGAATCCAAAATGTACAGTATCCTTTCTACTGTATTTACAGTTTAAATAAATGGTCTACATAAAATGCATACATTATTAGTCCCTCACTATTAGAAATAGATATAATTGTTAGACAAAAATATTTTACTTAAATTTTGAAGGGGTGGTGTGTGGTACCTTCCAGATCTGAGTGGAAAATGAAATTATCCCCTGTAAAATATTTCTGCCTATTCAAGTTCTTTATTAAGACCATAATTCAGATTCAGTCTTTTGAAGCAGTCAATCCAGTATGCCTCATGTTTCAGTAAGATTTTGTTGACATCCCCACTCCCCAGAGGAATAACCACCTTCTCCAGGTTCACAAACCTCAACATTGTTATATTACAATTGCATTCTTTAAAGTGTCTGATGACTGTTGAGTTTTTATTTTCACATCTAACACTGCTTTTATGATAATTTATTCTCTGCCTAAATAGTCGTGTGGTTTTACCTATATACAGTGGACTCAGTTGCAGGAACACTTAGGCATGTACACAGATTACTCTGATAGGCATTTGATGGATTCTGCTACTGCTACTTCCTCATTCCTGTAAGGACTGTGTACAGTTTTTAATCTTTGTGTGTGTTAGTTTTGGCAGTTACAACACTGGTAATTGCCTCATGTCTGTTGTATTCCTTGAAAGATTTCTGTGTCACTTTTTGGTGCCTGATGAAAGGTGTGGATAACTCTGTTCCCCAAATGTCTTACTTTCTTTGTTATAATCAAGAGTTTTCTAACAAAAAACTTCACTAACCACATTGGAGGCTTGATAGAACAGCCAGTGTCTGAACAGTGTCCTTCATACTTGCAAATTCATTACAGCGGCTGATGGCCGAAGCATACCAAGGATTGTAACCCTTTCTCTGGTATTATCCACTTTTGCTTATGTTCTACTAGTTCAGTTCTTCTATGGCAGTCAGATCTCCTCCTATCCCCTACAACTCATTTATTGAGTATTGTCTGTCTGGAAAACTTGTCTCCAGTTTATCCACTGCTTCTTGGTAGTCAGTCTCTTTAGTACAATTTCTTTTATACATACCAGCTGTCCATATGGTATCTTCTCTATTAGGTTGTGTTTGTGGTATCTCTAGTGTGGAGCAAAACATTTCTATCACTTTCCTAAACAGTTTTGTGGATAACTGGGCCCCTCCTTGTATATACACAGCTCTCAAAAGTTTGCAGACTTCTTGTCATATGCCACCAAAAACTAGATGTATTCTCTGCACCGTTTAATATATTCATAAATCTCTGAGAGTTCATTCACATTTCCTTGCCAAATGCACAATATATCATCAATAAAATGTTTTTATATTGTAATTTTACTGTGGAGTTTCTTCTTTTCAGTATTGCAAATGTAGTTTGTCTCAAAGGCTTCCATAAAAAAGTTGGCATAGCTAGAGTCCATAGAAGACACCACTGACATCCCTTTCATTTGCCAAAAAAATATGTATTTTTGTACCTGAAATAATGCTTTTAATGAAAATCTCTGCTAATTTGAAAATGCACCCATTGTGTGGATTTACATCTTGTGGTCTTTGGGCTGATGCTTTTTCCAATTCTTCTAGACCCATGCAGTGGGATATGCTCTTACAGAGTTCTATCACATCTCATGTTATGTGGATTTTTTTTATGTGCAAGTCCCCTCTTCATTAATTTACTCCAGATTTCTATTGTGTGTTTACTTTCTTTCAGATATGATATTGTCTGCCTGGAGTTCACTCTCAGTCCTTGTGGACTTTAGGTAGCATGTAAAACACTGGCATTGCAGGAAATGGTCTAAATAATGCTTTGTGATCCTGGTGTGTTAAAAACCTCTTTTCATGTCCATCCTTAAAGGATGTATAATGACTGCCCTGCACCAGTGGCCTGTCAGCTAACCCAAGTCCTCCCTATGCCCTTATCCCTAATAATGATAACCTGTGTTTAGGTTTACTGCAGCTCGCATTCACCACTCAGAAAGATAGCAAAGTCCAAACAGTTGTTATGGTAACTCATTTTTTCTGATCCAGTACACAAAATAACAAGCAAATAATGCCTGGCTGGGTGGCACTGAGGGTTGAGGCACTGGATGCCACACCTCACCTAGCTGGTGACCCGGGTTCGGGAATGGACTCAGGGTCATCGGGGGTTGGAGGGGAAGGAGGAGGACTGAGCATCCCAACAGATGCATTCCTCCTCCTGAGGGTGGGGTTCCTGGGGTGCTCTGAGCACCCAACACACCAGCACTGGTGAAAGCATGGGCACCGGGGCACCAGGCAATGTTTTGGAGTTGGGATGGGGAGGACATTGTGGGTATTTGACAATGGTGTGTGTCAGCATGCCATCTGTCTGGACATCAGTCCTCTGTGTCAACATCCTCAGGGAAGGAGGGACCCAGGGAAGAAAAGCAGAAAAACACCATCTCGGGCCAGAATGATGACCGATCCCAGTCCTGATCACCTACCCATGGGCAGACCCCACTGTGCAGGCTCTCCAGAGGAAAGAGGAGCAAGGTAGGGAGACAATGAAGCAAGCCTGGCACTCTAGGAGCAGATGCCATGGGAGGGATTAAGGAGATTGATCGGTCCTAAGGAGTGGACCGAGTGGGCAGTAAGCAGGGGATAACAAGAAAGTGAAAAAAAAAAAAACAGCAAGCAAATAGCAGCAGTGCCACAGCACTGCTACTGGGATGTCCTTACATTTCACCCTGCCTTCAGGGCTTCATCAGAGATAAAGGAAGTTAATTCCAGAAGGGCATTTATACAAAGCCTTTAATTATTCAATCAGTGTTTTAACCAATACAAATATAGCCAACTTATGTTTCTATTAGTCTATGGGCCAGATATTCAAACTTTGCGCTGGGCAAAAATCATTTCGCAGGTTTAGCGGGATTAAGCTGTGGTCTGCCATATTCAAAAGAGCCAAATAGTCGCGGGCAAACTGCATTAGCGCCAGGCAAAAGTATAATGTATGCAAGAGCAAACTGACATGAATACAAAGCTGTCACGATATTCAGTGATATAGCTAGCGCGCCCGCGCTAAGTGGTTACGTAGCGACCTAAGCGCGACAGTTAAGCGCGGTGTAGATTACCGCCCAGAAAAAGCTGGTCTTAATCCTGGCAATCAGCTTTTGCAACATAAATGGCTGTGCGCGGGATTTGCTGGGGTTTAGCGCGGGTCTTGCGCGACCCTAATACATAAATATAACACATAGATAAAGCCAAACATAGTGGAAGCTTGCTGCTAACCAATGGCATCACAATGATGCCATCATCTGCCACCAGTCCCAGCCATGCCAGGCAGTAAGTGGTGACCCTGCCGCCAGTGGACAGCATGGCAGTGTAGCCATACAGCACACACCTGCTGACCACACATATCTGTGGACAAAAACAGATGCCAGCACACACATGCAGCACTGTGGGCATGGAGGATGTTGAGGGGAGTGTGTATGGGTGCCAGGCTGTGCCACAGACCAGGTGTGGCCACAAGGCTGGGACTCAGCATGCAGTGCACATGGGCCAGTATTAGGAATACCCCAACACTAGTGTGCCTTCGGATACTATATGCCCCCCAGCCACATACCACAGCTGTACAACTGCCACAACACACAAAAGCCAGATATGTGTACATGTCACTGTGAGCATCACATGCCACAGGTACAGCATCTGTGGGTCACACAACAGTGTAACAGTAATGTCGACTGTCAGTAAACACCTGCAGGTTGGGCCTGTCACTGTGTACAGTGCAATCAGCATCACTTGCCCTACACACCATAGGCAGTGCTACGTCCCTCACACTACTGTCTCCCTTGCTACTGTAGTGTCTGCTGTGCACTGTAGCATGCCCTACAGTGTGACAGTTGCATGCAGCACCACCACCTGTGCCTATGCTGTCCTGTCCCCTGGGGTACAATATGCTATGCTATGCTATGCTGTACTGTTTACCTGTAGCCTGTAGCTATCATCGTGCACTGCCAGACTGACCTACAGATGGAGCTGCGGTTGGACCTTGTCTGCCCTGTACTTCCAGACTGACCTACAGGTGGCTCTATGGGACCCTGCAGTAACCTAGGCAAACTGTGTGCAAATCAGGGTATAATGAGATGCTAATCAGTTGTTTGCCCAGAGACTACCTAAGTAGGCTCATTTGCATAACTTTTGGAATATGGCACATTTTAGCTCCGAACAGCGTGTTTTGCTCCAGGCTAACTGCTTAGCTCCGTGCTAATGTGTTAGCGCGGCGCTAACGGTACGGGGAATATTGTAAAGTTTTGATCACTGTTCTTTCTCATCTGCTGCTTCCTGCAACTGTACTGAGTCCATGCATTTGCTGGCACACACATTGGCCAAGCAGTTCGTCTGTACCTGCCCTCACGTTGCTGTGTACTGTGTTGTTGTTGTGGGTTGCACTTCCTGGTTGTTTTATTCAGTGCTGTCTTATTCCAGGGCAATGTTTGCCCTGCACTCCCAGCCCAGTTTGCATGGCCTCATTACCATGCTATATTCAGAAGCTGTTTGCCCTGGGCTATTCCGTTTGAATATGGCTTGCTTTGTGCTCCGGGCTCAGTTTGCCCGCTGGGCAGTGCTAATTTTGCCCCTGGGCAAAGTTTTGAATATCTGGCCCTATGTGTTTAAACCCCTTTTGTTACATTTCATTGTGAATTTCTTAAAAAACTTAACCAGTGCATTCAACTTTAATTTTAATTTCACTTTTAAAAATAAAACATTTACATACACCTTTAAGTAAACATACTTTGTCAAAAAAGGTTTTTATTTTCTACTATATGATGCCTAAACACCATGTAGATAAATACAGCATTGGATTCCCTCCTTGGTGCCTTTATTTCTGCATAGTTGTAGGTGTATCTGCAAAAAGTGAGCATAGAAAAGATGAGAAAATGGCAAAAACTTTTAAGTTCTCTCTTAAATATATTACTCTCGGTTAATATAATACTGCTGACTTCATTCGTTTCTTTCTTTCATTCCTTTCATTTAGTAGGTGCTCTAAAGTGTGCTGGCTATCCAAGTTTGGGGGGGGCGGTATCCCTTCCTTCTTTTTCTAAGGAATGGAGCCAATTTGAATTTCTCATTTAATCCTTGATACTTTAAAGTGTTGTGTTCATCTTAAAAATCCATTCCTGTTCTGCACAATCTAATTCATTTTCAAGGCCCCTGAGCATTTCTCTCAATCAATTCAATTCCCATTGTAGTTATTTTGTGCTTTACTTTGTTTTTTTTTTTTAGAATATTTTTATTTAATAGTACAAGTGTATTTGGCTATTTATGTTGCAATATATGGATGTCATACTTTCTGTAGTTAATTTGTCTTAATATTTTCTTTGTTATTGCAACTTGTCTGTGCAGTTCATACTTGTGTTTATCAGACTGAGTAGGTACTCCATTTAGAACTCTGTTAACTTATAGTGCTGCTTCACTGAAATGTTGAATGTGTAGCACTAGTTGTCCAGTTTGTAAAGGATAGCTGTAATACTGTTGACTTTAACTTTGTTCCCTTCAATTTAATTACCTATCAGTAGGAGATAAATTCTTCATGGCTGGTTAAGGTTACAGTGGTTATTTTAGAAGGGTAGAAAGAAGTAGGCTGCTGGTTAACTAGGATCTGCAGCTTATTCATTAGGTAGGGAAATGGGCAGACTGGGT
Source organism: Neoceratodus forsteri (assembly GCA_016271365.2). Lineage (NCBI taxonomy): Eukaryota > Metazoa > Chordata > Ceratodontiformes > Ceratodontidae > Neoceratodus > Neoceratodus forsteri. Next base: position 933,808,990 of record CM057449.1, on the reverse strand, counting down.
GGGCCAAGCGGTCCTTATCTGCCATCAAATTCTATGTTTCTATGTTTCAATTCTTGTTTGGTACTATAGATTTTAAGGGGTTATTAAGATGTTTTATGGGAAGGGGGTCAGGTGGGCTTCAGAGAGTAGATGGTTGGGGCAATCGTTCATCACGCACAAGTTTATGATGTGGGGCAGGATTCTGGTTAGAACTGTATGTAGTATTGGGGATGGGGATTTTTGAGAGACCCTTGTTTTTTTTATTTTGGCTGGGCAAAGGGCATTACACACTGTCCTTTGTCTTTTCTCGGTCCCTATAGGGTTATACTTCTTGCTATCAGTATCTTGGAGGTTTAAAATTTGGATGCTTAGTGCTTTGGATGTTTATCTTTATGTCTGGATGGGGTTGTGGGATTTCTGGATCAGTGCAGAGTGGTTAATGGTGCTTGGAATTAGGGGGAATGGTGGATTTGAAGAGATTTTACTTTTTCTTCAAAATTTATGTGTGGGGAATATCACATCTTTTTGTTGGTTCATAAATACTTATGGGTAATGTCTTTAAATGTGTTTCCTGAAATGTAAAGGGGGCCCGTTCCAGAGTAAAACATTACCAACTTAATAAACATTTGAAACAAATAAGGTGTAATATTGTTTTTTTATAGGATACCCATCCACTTACTTCAGTATGTCTTTTGTTTCACCATCAGGCAGTAGCTCAGGAATTTGCCACTGGTACTAGTACCAATAATAGAGATGTAGTTTTATTGGTTTTTAAAGGGACCAATTATCAAGGAGTACATATTATTGCAGACCCTCTGGGTACTGTAGATTTATCTTGGTAAGATGGATCTTAGACCGGACTGAGGATCTTCTGAGAAGTGTGTATGGCCCTAACAGAGATGAGCCTGTTTTGGTTTTATGGATTTAGCTTCAGCTTTAGCTCCATTCATCAGTCTCCCACTAATTATTAGTGGGGATTGGAACCTGTCATTTACTCAAGATCTGAGCAGAACAGGAAAAACATCTATAGGTTTGTCTCCAGCCCAACACTCCCTTTGCAATATGGTGTACTCTTTGGGTTTGTGCATCTCATGGAACATGTTTCATGCCAATATGAAGGACTTCACCTTTACTCTGCTGCCCTAGGTCTCAGTCCTGGATTGACTTGTCTTGATCAATCAGAATTTAATGACTGGAGTGCTGAGTTGTGAGAGTGATTCACAGGTTCTATCTGATAACTGCCCAGTCTGGGTACAACTTACCTTGGTATCTAATGTTCAGAAGGATACAACTTGAAAACTGAATAATCAGACCCTTAAAGAGCAATATGCTTTAACAAGAATCAAGGAACAAATTGAGGTTTTGTATCCCAGAATAATGATTCAGTAGGTAGCAGGAGATGTGGAATAGAATTCTTTTAAATGTTTTATTGGAGAATTCATATGATTGGCATCTGAGAGGAAGCACAAGAGAGAAGGAGGCCACCACACTTTTACAGTGCATTAGGGAGATAGAGAAGGCATTGAATCCATCTTCTGTGGATTTGCTCCATGGGGAATAGTTGGAGCTCCAAGATAAGTATGCTGAACTTATATGAGAAAATAAGGAATATGCTAGATATAAAACAAAGTTCACTTATATAGATTAAAGCGAGAAGGCTGGGTGTTTGATGGATTTGTGCCTCGGGAAGCAAGAGGCTTCCCGTGTTATATCCTCAATTAAACTTGAGCAGAATAATACTAGTAAAGTCTTCCTGAGAGATACTGCCCAAGAGTTTGAACCATATTATAGTTCTTTATATGGCCCCATGGAGGATTCTCCTGTGATTTCTGATACACAGCAATGACTAGCTGATATCCCTCTCCCCTCATTAAGTGCGACTCATCAGGCCTCACTTTTAAAACCCATCTCAGAGCAAGAAATATTAACAGTCATCAACTCCCTGGCCCTTGATAAAGCTCCTGGTCCTGACGGCCTTACTTCCAATTTTTACAAAATCTTTGCTAAAGAGCTATCCCCTCATTTACACTGACTGTTTCTCTTTATTTATGATTTTGGTATTTTGGATTCACACTCTTTTGGAAGCTTTGGTTGTTTTGATTCTCAAACCTGGGAAACATATTTTTATGCATGATTTTAAGAATTGTACTGTTTTTGTTTTGTACTGTATAGCGCCCATAGTCTTCAGAGATGGGTGCTTTTATAAATAAAATATCTATCTATCTATCTATCAATCTATCTATCTATCTATCTATCTATCTATCATAGTTCCACCACCCTTCATGGATGTGAGATGGTCAGACCTAATGAAGTTATAATGTGGAAAAGCACAAAAGTTATCAGGAATGTGTGACTTCAGCCAGGTTTCAGTGATGCCAAGAATGTCTCATTTGTAGTGACTGACCCACACTGTAAACGCACTCAAATTTTTGGAAAGACTTCTTATGTTATTGTGGGTAATTTTAAGCCCTTAACACCTTGGGACATTAGAACAGAATAAGGTGGTGACACAAGCCCACAGGGATTGGCAAATTAGGCTACCGTATTTGGTTCAATGTCACCATAAATCATAATGAAGGATACAGTTGGGAAGGTGAGGGAGCAATGCCTGGGTGGCAATGGTAAGGGGCAGCCACACCATCACAGTCTAATGCGGTACACTGTAACCTGAAGCAAGGCCTTGGATGCAAGGTAATGACAGTGACCATATAACTCCACATGTTGATTTATAAGCATGTTAGATTGAGTGAAGTCAATGATGCTTATGGAAGCAGAACACTGTGGAGGTTTGAAAGGGAGGGTGTCGGTTAGCACAGGATGGCAGGTAAGAGTAGTAATAAGAATTGGAATCCAGCAAAGGGACCCATGATAAAGAAAAGGATTGATCCACCTAAGTAGTTGCAACCCAACCTAAGGCAATAAGCTGACTACTATCTAGATTGGGCAGGTAGAACAGAGATAACAATACCTTGCCATTCCATTCCTTCCCAGGAAGAGCATGAGTCAGATGCAACTATTTAAACCAACATACTGTATGCTAACAGATAATGAGTACAGAGTCTATAGGCTGACAGTACATACGAGTAGTATATGTAGGAGACAAAAATAGTGAATAGCTACACTGCACTTATATCAGATGCTGGTGTCAATGACAAGAGCAAGAAACAAGCATACCTGAGATATGGAGTGAATACAGCTGGCAGTTTCTTTAGCCAATGGTGCTAGGCAGTACAAAATACAGCAGGTAGTGCAAAACAGGTAAGCAGCCACATGACAATGTAACTCAGAAGTGAGTAATCACAAGAGGCAGTTCTTTAACGAAGACAAACAGAAGTGCAAAAGTAAGCACTAAGCCATGCCAAAGGAGGGTTCTACTAGGGAATTAATGCCTGGTTGGGGGGGCATGAGGCTGCAACTGAGTGCCTCCAACCACCCCATCAGGCATTAATTCCCTAGTATAACCTTTCTTTGGAGTGGCTTAATGCACCTGTAACATGGCAGGCACTTACAAAAACTAGTGCAATTATTAAGTAACAGATAGAAAAGACACACAACTTTTATCAGTTTTAATGTGTTTAATATGATTTTCAAATGGGTAACATTTTCTAATATTGTGGGTACTATAAGTATGTTACCATAAAAAATAGTTTTATTTTGACAGCACTTGTCTAATAATAATGAAACACGTTTTAAATTTTTACAAAAGTGAATAACAGCCTCTCTGTATTACTCACTAAATATTGCTGACACTGTGTCTGGAGGCATGAAATGCATTGTGGGACTGATTATGGAACACATTTGCGTATGCGTTACTTGGAGTCCCAGACACTGCATCAAGGAACGTACATTCTGAAATTGATTTATCTTTCTTAGTTTTTAACTGTATAACATTTAAATGTTTAACTTTTTAACGCTACAACAACTGTGAAAAAACACATACATTTTGTAACATTGGAGTAAGGTATGCTTTTAAACAAAGATCTAAAATCACTATGGAGCTGCTTTGTGCTTTCACTGCAATGCTGGATTACAATATTAAGGTCCATTACTTGATCTGCAAGCTGCTCTTTTGTGTTTTCATGTGCAACTGACTTCTAATTTTGGCTGGAGGAGTTGGTAGAAGATGGAGGAGTGTTGGATAATTTAGCTCCTGGTCTACTTTTACATTTTGCAAAGCCATCATAGGTATTCATCTTGAGCAAATTAAGTTTATGCTTAGGTTCTCAAAATACTGTGGGCCGGGTGGACAGGAAACAACATGTACTCTTCGACGAGGTAACAGTGGCTTAATGTGGTACTGTAGGAGAAGGCATTACTATAAAATGAATGCATACAACTTGCATCATGTGTTGTGTTTCAACCAGTCTTAATGCAGTATTTCACTAACCCAGTTATTGCCATGTTACAATGTAAATTAAACAGTGTAAAATATTTAAGGCAGTAGGTGGCTTATATGCAAAGCAAGATAAGGGGGGACTCAACTAGGGAGTAACTAAAGAAGCAATGTTAATAACAATGTATCTAGTCAGTGCAGCATATGACTTGAGCAGTACACTGTTAGTTACTAGCAGCAGATGCCTATGAATAGAGCTGAACATAAGGGTGACCCAGCTAGGAAGTACCCATAGGTGCAAGGTTTGGAGGAGAACCCAAACACGGATGGGTTTAAATAAGTCAGTTCAAACTTACTGTAATTGAAGTGGCATGACTGGCTTACAGCTGACTACAGGATGACTACTGGTAGATTCTTTGGGCCTGATTCACAAAGCCTCTAGAATGCCACAAGGTGCCTGCATCAAACATGAATGACACAAGTGGCATCTTGCACCTAAAGATGTCTCAGGAGCTATGCAAAAAGGCAGCCTGTGTCAAATGCAGGCTGCATGTGCCAAAAAGGGCTTGCACCAGCCTTGCCCCCAAAAATGGGAGGTGGCATGGCACTGGGGGCATGCGGCCGGCGCAGCCTGCCATATCCCCAATTTTGGTATTCACAAAACCCTATCAGAAGGTGGCATTCTAAGTACCCTTAAACCAGCCAGTGCTGGTCTAAGGGTACTTAGAATAGCCTCTGGGAGGGTTTTGACAGTTGTGGCAATGTGCCATGGCCCCCACAGCCCTGATCACTGTTAACAATAGACCAAACATCCCTGGAGGTCTAGTGGACCCCCCAATCAACCCTAATCCCTGTTCTGAATAGAAAAATGCCCTGGTGGTCTAGCGTGCCCCCCAATCCCTCATTCTGTATATTTTAACAACCCTGGTGATATAGTGGCCACCACCCCACCACCCTGGCAGGCAGTGTACCACCACCCTACTCCCCCCACCAACCTAAAATGGAGCCAGAAACCAGCACAACCCTCACATTATTGCATCCAGCCACCAACTGAGCTGTCACTAAGGAGTGCATCCTGTATACAATGCATGCTTCTTACTGACAGCTCAGTAGCAGCCAGATGCAGTGGTGTGAGGAGGGCTGTGCTGGTTGCCAGCTGCGTTTTTTGTTGGGGGAGTGGGGTGGTAGGACACTGCCTGCCAGGGTGGTGGGGTGGTGACCACTAGATCACCAGGGCTGTTTATTTCTTCATAAGAGGGGATCAGGGCTTGGGGTGGGGAGGACGCTAGACCACCAGAGTGTTCTTTTTTATTAATCCTAACAAGGATTGAGGGTCCACTAGACCACCATGGATTTTTTTTTAATACTTGACTGGGATCGGGGCTGGGGGTGATAGTGCCAGGAACTGCTGTCCATGAAGCTATTACTGCATGGTTTCCCCACACAGCTTGCGGCCCACCTTCAGGATGCACTGCCTGTTTGGTGCAGTGCAAGGGTTGGTGCAAACCATGGGACCTTTCTGCCGGGAATCTACTCAATAGTAAATAGGGCACAGGATCCATGGTGCACTGGCTGTCAGCACAGCTTACACCAACCTTTGTGAAATCCATGACTGGATGAATTCGAGCTGGTTAAAGTTGAACGCTGGCAAGACCGAGGCTATAGTTGTGGACCTGGGTGGTGGGATAGAGAGGTTGGGGTCTGACCAGCCCTCTGATTTATTTCTGGGGGGGGGATCAGATCCTTACCTCTGAATGGGTGCGTAACCTGGGATTGGTACTTGACGATGGGCTGACCCTTCGTCATCAAGTGTCAGCAGTCGTTAAGTCTGCATTTTACCATCTTAGGAAGTCTGCCGGGGTGAAGCACCTTGTTCTGTCCAGTGATTTACCTGCATTTGTCCATGCCTATGTGAACTCATGACTTGACTACTGCAACTCACTGTACCTGGGGCTTCCTGGGGTTGTTATCTGCTGCTTTCAGCTAGTACATAACGCTGCTGTGAGGTTGTTGACAAGGGCATCCAGAAGGACACACATCACCCCTGTGCTGCGCGATCTGCACTGGCTGCCTATACAGTGGCGGATCACCTTTAAAGTAGGTCTTTTGACCTTCAGAGCCCTGCACGGACTTGGCCCCGACTATTTGAAAGAGCTTCTGATTCCTTACAGCCCTATACAACAGCTCCCCTCGGCTGACGAGGGGTTGCTGGAGGTTTCAAGGGTTACTTTAAAATCTTCTGGGGCTCGGGCTTTTGTGTTTATAGCCTGAACCCTCTGGAATTCTCTGCCTTACCAGCTTCAGGAATGCACGACCGTGGAGTCTTTTAAGTGGGAACTCAAGACCCTTTTGTGGAGCCAGGCTTTTATGGCTTGAGGTTGTTGTGATTACTAATTTTATATGTGTATTTTCTGATTTTATTATTCATTTGTACAGCACCTTGGTGCTTGAAAGGCGCTTAATAAATAAAGTTTTATTATTATTATTATTATCAGGCCCTTTGGGTTGCCTTTTGCACTTGGCCCAAAGTAAAAGAACCACAGTGTGGAAGGATCAATTGGGAGGTCAGAATAAATGGCAAAACAAAGGTCCTGGGCTGGCTGGTGACTGCAAATGGACTGTCCCACAGGATCATTGGAGATGCTGCTTGACTGGAGACAGCAACTGATTGGTCCCTCTTGTAAGTCCTGGTGCAGCTCATGGACACAGCAGTGGGAATCTGGGGATCAGGGAGAGAAATAAAGTGTTGCTGCTCTTTCTGTAGTTTGTTCTCCTTCTGTAAGCTGGTGCCAGGCCCTGTAAGAGGAATTCCAGGCCCTGGGAAAAGTTCAGACTCTGGGGCCCCTAGGCAGATGTGTACAGTAGCATGCCAGGTGGCCCAGGCCCCTCTTTGGTGCTGGGCCCTGGAAATTATCTCCGACTCCCCCACCCTCTCAAGGGCCCTGGCTGGTGTTGTGCATCAGTGGCTTCCAGAATGGTGACAGTACAAGATGCAGGAGCAAGCTGATGAACAAAGGAGACCAGCAGCAATTTCAAGGTCTGAGTCAAGTAGGTCAGTGAGGGCAAGAGAAAAAATAGACTGCTATTCTTCTCTAGAGAGGTAGCAGAAAAGGAAGAGCAAGAAAACTAACCTTCAGAAACTACAAAAGAACACAGAAAGAGGAGGATAGAAAGAGTTACCAGGAAAAACAAAAGGAGGCAGGGATGGTAGTTAGGAGCGCAAAAGAGAAAACAGAGGAAAATATAGCCAAATCAGTTAAAAAGGAGGATAAAACATTTTTTAAATACATTACTGAAAAGAAGAAGTCCAATGGTGGGATAGTAAGACTTAAAGGAGAAGGAGGAGGTGTTCTGTAGATGACCACCACAAAGTGGACATATTTAACAAACTCTTCTGTTTACTATTCTCAGAGGCTAGATAGATAGATAGATAGATAGATAGATAGATAGATAGGTACAACGTTATTTTTATACAGGGACACTAGTCATTAGGATTAATGCTATCCTGTTCACAAGACAGTCCTGTTTGTCAGTGTACTTAAGTTACTCTGAAACATTAAAACATGACCACATCTTGAACAATACAGCCTTACTACAAATTCAGTTACAGTTTTCTAATAACAATCATGTTTGTCAGTGTACTTAAGTTATTCTAAAGCATTATATAATATAACCACATCATATACAGTACAACTTGCAATAAATATGGTTTCAGTTATCTAATAAGTCTCAAAGCTACAAATACAGGCTAAAGAAGCATATAAACACAGAATTAGTGTATACAGACTATTAGCTAATCACAAATTGTATACAACTACAGTACATCTCTTCTCGTAGAGATTAGAAATTTCAGTAATAAAGGTCCCTTGATTATCTAAAGTTCTTATTGGGGGGGATGTTAAAGAAGCATATGAAACACAGAATTAGTGTATACAGACCATTAGCTAATCACACATTATATACAATGACATCTCATCTGATAGAGATTAGAAATTTTGGTAATAATTGTCTCAAGATCGTATGGGGGGGGGTAAGATGTTCCAGACCTTAGCTGCTTGCGATGAAAGAGCACTGTTACCATGTATTTTATTACTTCTAATGGGATGGATTCTGTGTTTACACACAGATCTAGTTAGTTCCCTTTTACCCTTATTATCTTTAGGAAAGAGAGTTTGAGTAATATATTGATCTGGATAAGATGTTAAATATTTATGTATAAGTTTTCACCAGTTTTTAGAACAGCCTATTTCCAAAGGCTGCCAATTTAATTGTAAAAGCATATTACAGTGATGGGTTCTATAATTACATTGTAATACATATCTGGCTATTCTATATTGTACTCTGTCTAAACTAATCGACAAATGCTTATTCACTGTTCTATAAATAAGGAGGGGGTAGAAAAGAGGCCTTTGTTACAAGACAAGGGTATAAAGGGTCAGGAGGTGAGCACTAGCCCTTTCACAGTGGAAAGAGTCCTAAGGGAGTTGTCAAAGTTAAATGTAGACAAAGCAATGGGTCCAGATGTGGTGCACACCAGGTTGCTGAGGGAGCTCAAGGAAGAGGACCTGGCTTCACCTCTGGCAGCTCTGTTCAGCTGGTCACTAGAAACAGGGGAGGTATCAGGGGACTGAAGGAGGCAGATGTAGTCCCACTTCACAAAAGTTGAAATAAGGTGGAGACAGGAAATAACAGGCTGGTCAGCCTGACTTTGGTAGTGGCAAAGTAATGGAATCATTTGTGAAGGAAAGGAATGGAGAATATCTTGTTACCAGAGGTCTACAAGATCTGCGGCAACATGGATTCACTGGGGGGAGGTCATGCCAGACAAACCTGATCGAGATTGGGTAACAAAGGAAGTGGATCAGGGAGGGGTGGTTGATGTGGTCTACCTGGATTTCAGCAAGGCGTTCGACACCGTTCCACATAGAGGGCTAGTAAACAAACTGAGTAGCCAATGGGTAGGTCCTATAATAGTAAAATGGGTAAAGAATTGGCATAGTGATAGCAGCCAAAGAGTGGTGGTAAATGGGGTACACTCTGGAGAGGGCAAGGTGACTAGCAGGGTGCTGAAGGTGTCAGTATTAGGCCCAGTCCTCTTCAATGTCTTTATTAGTGACATTGCAGAAGGACTTGAGGGGAAGGTGTGCCTATTCATGGATGGCAAAAAAATCTGCAACAGAGTAGACACACTGAGAGGGGTTGAAAGAATGAGGAAGGACCTAAAGAAGTTAGAAGAATGGTCACAAGTTTTGTAGCTAAGATTGAACTCAAAAAAGTGCAAAATCATGCACTTAGGGCACAAAAACTTGGGGGCAATGCACCAACTCAAGGGTAAGTATTAGCAGCCATAAAACAGAAAAGACACCTGGGGGGTTATCATTTCTGATGACCTGAAGGTAGCTAAACAGTGTGACAAGGAAATGGGAAAGGCTGGCAGAAGGCTCAGATGCATAGAGAGTGGTATCACTAGCAGAAAGAGGGAGGTAATAATACTCTTGTATAGATTGCTGGTGAGACCCCCCCCCCAGTACTGTGTACAGTTTGGGAGGCCCCATCTCCGAATGGACATAGATAGGGTGGAGGCGGTACGAAGAAGGGCAACCAAAATGGTGCAGTGCCTACATCAGAAGCCCTACAAAGAAAGGCTTAAGGATTTAAATATGTTCTCCCTAGATGACAGGAGGAAACAGGTGGATATGACAGAGACTTTCAAGTGCGTCACTGGAATAAATAAGGTACAGGAAGGGATCATTTTCCATAGGAAAATATGCTCAGGAACAAAGGATCACAATATGAAGCTGGAAGGGGGGAAGGCTGAGAGGAAATGTGAGGAAGTACTTATTCATGGAGAGGGTGGTGGATGCTTGGAACAGCCTCCCTGATGAAGTGGTGGGGGCTAGAATGGTTACAAGATTTAAGAATGCATGATATAGGCACACACGAATCTTGGAAGCAAGGGGGGGGTGTAATTTGGAATCCAAGTAAGGTCTCTAATGAATAGTTTCTGCTAGACTCTCCTTATCCTTTTTAAAGAGTAAGGTTCCAGAACTGCACATAGTACTCCAGGTGCAGTGTAGCCATTTATTTATTTTAACCGAGCCCCCAATGCCTAGCTGGGGGAGACCTTTTGTCTGTGGGTATGGCCCTCCAGATGACACCTGGGTGGGGGGGTAGGTGGAGGTAGTTAGGGGCTGGCCCTTTAGGGGTCAGCCCAGATAGGAAGGCATTCCCAGGGGAGGGGGTTAGTGGAAGCCAGAGGGGAGGAGCATCGACCTACATAAGGTCGGTGCCAGAGAGGTTTGCCCTCTTTGCCTCCCCTCTCGGACAAACTCATTCCTTGGACAAAGCACAACCCCAGAGAGAACATTAGGGTATTTTCAGCTTTTAAACCCTGAATATTTTTGTAAGTGGATATGGTTCTAACTCTGAAGCTGAGGCCTGGAGTTCATTTTCAACAGGCATGCAACCCCATGTGGGCAGGTAATTACTTTGCATTGGCTGTATAAAAAAAAAAAAGAATTTTGGTGGGGGTTATTAATAGCTGAGGTTGGTTGGTAACTGATAATTTCAACTTTGAATGCAGTTTAATAGACTGGGGAAGGTTTCTGTAGCACATTTCACAAATTGTTGATTTAATGAAGGGCTATTTGTGGTTGCTTTTTTAAGTTGTGGAGCTGGCTCCCCACCCCCGCTGGATTGTTTCAGGCCCTGTGCTTCAGTGGAGTCACATAAAGTAGTTCATTTGGCTTGACGTTTTCAGAGCTTTCTTATTGCCAAGTGACTGCTTGCTGAAGATATCAAATCAGTAAATATATCAAAAACAAATAAATAAAATGGGGAGCATGCCCATGGGCCATTGGCATTGCCAAAATCTAGTATTAAAAACATGTAAGCAAGCCTTTTGGGTCTAGGTCTATGAAAATATTTGCACTGTACCCTGGCAACTTTTTGTACATGCAGAAAGCATTAGGGGACTAAGCAGAACTATTAGCTCCATGACTGCCTAAAGGTATTTTTCTTGATGTGGAAAGAGAAGCTTTAAAATATGGCATTTGTAACTTTATTAGAAAAAAAAATAAAAATCATTTGCTGAATGCTCCACTTTATCATCGCTATTAAGTAGAGGGCAGGCTCAAAGCTTTAAAAATGGTATTCAGCTATTGTGGGAATTTTACTGAATGTTACAAAAATAACTAACTTAATACAGTTTCAGTTCTGGCTAGTGGGGGCTGCTTCACTTGTAGGCTAAAGCCTGATAAAATGTGGCTATGCCTGATATACCCCTCCCTTGCTGGGTCTCCTCTTTGTCTGAAGGCAGCAGTAAAGTGTCTGTATGGAGGGGGGGAGTGCAGAACAACCAGGATGTTTCCAAAATTTCCTCAAACCAGTAAGAGCATGCAAAGGGTTTACATAGTATTTATTTTCCAACAGAACTGAATTTTAAATACATATGGAGAAGAGTGTTGCGTTTAAAAGGTAAATCCTTGAAGGCTGGAAAAACACAATTTGGATCTTCTGGTTCAAAGAAACCCTGTCAGCTAATTCAGCCCAAATGCTGGGGTGGAGTCCTCAGGTCAATTTTACTTATTTTTAAGTTTTCAAAGAATTTATAACTACTGTCTCACCTCAACAGGATACTAAATACAACCACATTTCACTGACAAAGAACTTAAGGTAATGTGCATCGCAAACACCCTTACTTTACAATGACTAAAAGGTACGGAGCCAAATCTCTGGTGATATTTAATTTCATACTGTAGGTATAAAAGAAACAAAAAAAATAAAGACTGGGGTTATCGGCAAACAAATCCAACCCAACCAGGGAACGCTGGTGTTTATATAGCTAGGGTGCTATAGCAAGGCCATGGTTAAAGAGGTTGTGCTAGACAGCTGGATGCACTGATCAGGGGTGCCACAGAAGGAAGCATGAGGTAATTAAAAAAAAAATAGTGGAGAGACATGCAGAAGGATAATAGGGAGCTTAAGCAGGGACTTGGGATGTCTGTAACAGTTATACTAATATCGCTTTGTCAGATAGAATCTCTGGTCGCAACAAACAGAGGGCTCTCTGTACCACATCTTTTGGAGCTGTCCCAAAGTTACTTCACTTTGGACTAGCATTCAGGTAAAAATAGACCCCTTGTTGGGCCTGAATGACCTATTTACCCCAGTAATCTGTCTTTTGGGTGATTATATTGAGATCTCAGTGCCCACTAGGAGATATCATATTGCCCTCATCTCCATGTCTGTTAAAAAAGTGGTTCTATGCCACTGGAAGGACAGTGATGATATCTCCCATTCTGAATGGCTCAATGAGCTCCTAGCATACCTCAGGACAGAGAAAGCGATAGCAAGTCTCAATAATAGACCAGAGAAACATATGAAAATATGGGACCCCTTGCATACTCTGTATTCTCTTAAATATAATCATACCAGTATCTATCCAGCTCCTAGACCAACTTGGTTTTGTTAATTGACTGTGTTGAATAGGGGGGAGCGGGGAATTAGTGGTTGGGGGGAGGGAGTGGGGAATATAGGGGGTGGGAGAGATGGGTGGGAACAGTTCCAATGCATTATGTACCTCATGATAAATGTATATTGTTCTCTTGGACCTGTTCTCAATATTGTTAAAACTCAATAAACTTTGAATTGAAAAAAAAAAAAGAATCTCTGGTCACAGTGCAACGGAAGTGGTGGTACAGACAGAGAGTGTTGAGTCTTGTGTTTGTGGTCTGCGTTGCAGCTTCAAGTAATGATGGAAGATGATGGGACAACAACAGAAGTAGTGTTTGAGAGCCAGCTGGTAAATCCAGTGTGAAACAAAGGCAAAACTTTGTGAGGGAAGATGTGGGAGTGTGGCAGACCTTCCTGGGTTTTAATGGGAAGGCATTTTGGCAGACCCCTTCGACCAGCCAGGAGCTCGGGCTGTTTACTGAAGTGACTGGCGGTCTGGGGTTTGGAGCATATTTTTAAGGATGGTGGTGTGCAGGTCAGTGGCCTGACTCATGGCATCAGGGGGGACTGTTGAGACATGTGATGCTACTGGAATTTTTTCCAGTAGTAGTCACACTGATGATAAGGGGTGACCAGTTCAGGGACAAAGCCATTCTCTTCAGATTCTATAACATGGGGGTAGTGTACACCATCAACTGACAACTGAGCGGGGGGGGGTCTCATTTAAGGTATAAAAAAGGAAGAAAATCAGTGTGTGTTTCTGTTTTGGGGAGAGGACTGTATCAACTTAGTTTGCTAAATCAGGAGCAGAGGGGAGAAGTTAATTGGGGGGTGTGGCTTGAACAGTAGAAAATCAGGTGTCTCCAATTACAGCTTCCTGCTGCCAGCTTCTGGCAGAAAAGAGTCTTGATTTCAGAGCAACAAACAGCTGACTAAAAGCAACAGCTTTTCTTACTGATAAAACACTTCTATCTCAGCAAGAGTCAGTGCCTGCTTGAGATTAAGCAAACATATATTTTATTAGAAACAGAGGGGTGGGAGAATTCAAGAATGCATGGGACTGACATAAGGCAATTCTTGTGGGGGTTAGGAAGAAATAGGATCTGCAGCTTATCCAGTAGGTAGGGAAATGGGCAGACTAGGTGGGCCAAGTGGTCCTTATCTGCTGTCAAAGTCTGTGTTTCTATGTTTCTGACTGGGGGGTAAGGGACGAATGGGGGACCTCATGTGGGTCTTTATATTATAATGCCTGATACTGAGCATTAAATTCAGGGTGCAGCACATGCTTGGTATGGAGAATGGTATTGCTGATGCTCTTTCTCATTCGCAGTGGCAAACATTTTGCTAGCTGGCACCAACAGCAGAGTGAGCCCCCAGGGAAGCACCATCATACCTATAGGAGTTGGTAACCCAGAAGTGGTAACCCAAAAGCCTGGGACCTGATCAGGGAATCCTTGGCACCATGCACCCGAGCAGCCTATCAGAGGGGAGTAGATAGTTTCCTGAGTTTGTCAAGTGCAAGGGTGGGAGAACAGTTGGCCCATCCCAGTAGACCAGTTGTGCGCATACATCCTCCATATGAGGTGTTCTGACAGTTCATGGGCAGTGGTCGGGCAACACCTAGCAGGGATTGTGTGGCTTTCTAAGGTGTTGGGGTATACAGATCATACCAGAGCTTTCCCACTGCGCAAATTGCTTGAGGGGTGTGCTCGGGGAACCCTGAGGAGACCAAACGCTAGGTGCCCACTCAGCCCAAAGCTTCGGGCACCAGGTCTGGAGGATGCTGGCACAGGTATGCTCCTCCAATTATGAAGTACACCTCTTTAAGGCTCTGTATGTGGTTGCATTTTGTGGTGCCTTCAGGGTATCTGAGTAAGTACAACCAGGCAAGGCTGCTGGGTTACCAGTGGCTCTAGTTGATGATGATGTCAGGCTGACTTGCGAAGGCATCTTCATCCGGTTAAGGAAGAGTAAAATGGACAGCACGGCTTGGGGATGCTGGTGTTGCATTCATCCCATACCTGGAGTGCAGTGAAAAATAGGGTACATGGTTAATAACTACTTGACACAAAGAGACAGGCAGGGGGGTTGCATATTTTTGTCATGATGACAGGTCTCCTGTAATGATTTTTCAGTTCAGGTGAGTGCTGGGCATGTGCCTGGAAAGACTGGGCATACAAGCAAAAGAATACAACATGCACTCATTTCGGAATGGGGCAGTGTCTCGTGCCTGGTTAGCAGAGATCACGGATGAACAAATTCAGTCCCTGGGCAGATGGCAGTCACAAGCTTTTTATGTAAGGCCACACATGCTCTAACTTCTTTCTTTGTTTTCACAGGCAATAGCATGCCAAGGAGGCAGATCTGGGTGTGCAGGCATTTTTTTGTGCATTGGGTGGCCATCCATGCAGGAAAGAGCAAAGGTTGGAAGGAACTTGTATCTGGATCCATGAACCTGCACGGTGCGGTGGTTGAGCTGTCGGGCTTGGGTTGGAAAGGTTTACTACCAATGGTTGAGGAAAAAGCTCAAAGGAGAGGCACACCACAGATGCTGATTGTGCAAAATGGGGGGGGGATGATATGGGTACCCTAACATCTACTGACCTGTTAAGGCAATCAAAGAAGGACTTGCAGTATTTAAAAGGCATCTGATCATCCAGAGGCTGATGAGAATGCGGGACCGTCCTGATGGGGCTCACCACTTTAGGAATATGGTGGCACCCAGGCGGCAGCCTCCTTGGGTCAAAGCCTGCAGCAACATGGCAGCCCCTAACCAGGGGGTGGGGGTGGGGATGTCATGGTAGCCATTCGTGGGCCTCTCCTCGTGGGTGTGCAATCATATCAGCCCACTAGGCCTACCTTTTTTAGAGGTGACCCAGAATTAATTACAGAAGTGCTTAACAGTGTAATGAACAGTGTTTACAGAGTAAACAAACAAACATAGGGGGCACAATTTGAAGATGGGGGGGCGGCTCAGAGATAATGTAAGGAAGTATTTTTTCACAGAGAGGGTTGTGGATGCATGGAACGGCCTTCCGGAGGAGGTTGTGGAGTCAAAAACAGTGATGGAATTCAAGAATGCATGGGACAGTCATAAGGCAATTCTAGGGGGTAGGGGTAGGAAAAAGTAGGCTGCAGGTTAACTAGTATCTGCAGTTAATCCATTAGGTAGGGAAATGGGCAGACTGGGTGGGCCAAGTGGTCCTTATCTGACATCAAATTCTATCTGTTTCTATGTATCTGGCCTGAGGTGCATATGGTATGGTCTGATGTCATTCAGAGAGGCCATTGGTGCCAGGCGTGGAACCCCAAGGCCCTGGAGAAAGTCTAGTGGCAACATAATGCAGCCATGAGGTCATTCATGGGAAGTATAGGTGGTACCATAATAAAACACGAGGATATTAGAGCAAGAAATAAAGAGCTGTATGTTAGAAATTGAGTACAGCTGTCATGCGCAGGTTTGAATAGATACATAGGGAACATATGCAGACCAGTGGAGAAATTGATAAAATAGCATGCTTGCAGGGGGTGAGCCAGAAGGGGCTCACCTTGTGGCTGCTAGGTGGCACTGGTTGGTTGATGCAGGGAAGGATACGGGGGATCTTGGTCTTGTGCAGAACAGATCATCCGGAGGCTGACGGAAATGCAGGACCATCCTGATGGGGCTCACCACTTTAGGAATATGATGGCACCCGGGCAGCAGCCTCCTTGGGTGAAAGCCTCCAACAACATGGCAGCCCCAAACTGGGGGGGTGGGGATGTCATGGTAGCCAGTCGTGGGCCTCTCCTCATACCCCAGAGGCTGGGTACCTCACGTAGGTGTGCAATCATAGCAGCTTCTGTCTGAAGGAAAACTGGTTTAATAATACTAAGAACAATACAGGCCAACCAAGACCACCTGGCGGTGCACGCTTAATGTGTCATGACTGGTTAATAAACACATGGCTGTGGCCAATTAAGTATATTGCTTGGTGTGGTCTCAAGTTATTCGGGTGGCATGGGGGGGCAGATACTGTGTCCTATAAGACAATATTTATTTATTGAATTTTGTTGACTGGATAAGCCCACTAGGCCTACCTTTTTTAGAGGTGACCCAGAATTAATTACAGAAGTGCTTAACAGTGTAATGAACCGTGTTTACAGAGTAAACATAGAAACATAAAATTTGATGGCAGATAAGGACCGTTTGGCCCACCCAGTCTGCCCATTTCCCTACCTAATGGATAAGCTGCATATCCTAGTTAACCAACAGCCTACTTCTTCCTACTCCCACCCCCTAGAATTGCCTTATGACTGTTCCATGCATTCTTGAATTCCACCACTGTTTTTTACTCCACAACCTCCTCAGGAAGGCTGTTCCATGCATCCACAACCCTCTCAGTGAAAAAATACTTCCTCACATTATCTCTGAGCTGTCTCCACTCTATCTTCAAATTGTGCCTCCTTGTTCATAAAAAAAGAGAGATGTGGTAGCCGTGTTAGTCCAGTCAACAATGTAGAGAAAAAATACAACAAATATGTTGCAGGTGATACCTTTTATTGGACTAACAAAATTATTTTTAAGACTAGCTTTCAAGAAGTGAAACTCTCTTCCTCAGGTCAAAAGTGAAAAAACAGCTGAGCAGTGTGACAGATATAAAGGTTGGATGTGGATTCGAAGCCTAGACTAGCAGGTTACAGATCAAAGCATTGCTGTCAATTTGCACCTCTTACAAACAAGAAGACTAATTTTCACTGGAGTGTGTCTGTTGGAGAGAACAACTTGTAAGATCAAAAGGATGCTTAATTTTACTGTGACTCTGGATCATTAATTAACATTTCTAAAAAGTCAAGGCATAAAGAAAATACATACCATTGTCTTAAGAAGGTACCTGTTAAAACAGCCAGAGGGTGCTGATGTGAGGGTTTAAAAAGATACTCAGAATCACTGCTTTAAGCATAATTACTGGTAGTGTATTAAAAAAAAACATCTTTTTTAAGTCCTTTTTCTTTAGTGTCAAAATATTGTATAATTTTTTGTTTCAAATATTCGCTGGTCCTGGCTGTTTTTGAAGTTCCCTTTTAACACTCTGACAGTATAATCACAGGTGGAGTGATCTGGTCTAGAAAAATGTTGCCCTACTGGCGTATTTTCATTTTTATGGGTAACTGTGAATCTGTGGTGATTCATTCTTGTTTTGAGTTCCTGTCCGGTTTCACCAATATTTATTTATTTATTTATTCAAGAGTTTAACCAGGCAGGCATACTGAGCGGAGGACCACTCGTTTCCAGATGCGACCTGGGGGAAACATGGGGGAAATATAAGGGAAGGAACAGTATTACACAACATACAATACATAAGAGAAGGTACTGTTATGGAGCCTATACAGAAGGTAGCTAAGGTTGGCATGAGCTTAAACCCAGGTATTAAGTGCAACAGCAGTTAGAAATTAGGTGAGCGAGAGGTGAGTGATACCATAGATTGTTTCGTTAGGAGGAAGGTTAGGAGGGAGGAGCAGCCTTCTTCACATTTTGTGCATTGTATCATGTATACTACATTGCTAGAAGAACAGGTATATGAGTTTTGGATCATAAATGTTTTTCCTATGTGACTGACACATGTCGCAGAAGAGATATATGTCCATAGTTTACAGCGAGGTGCTTTACATGATTTTGTACCTTTGTCACCTAGTTGGAGCTCAGAAAGAAAGTTTGCTTCGCACCAGTTTCTGCTTCAGGTTTGGTGGCTGGCGGAAGGCAAGCACTGGTGGAGTGGGAAATATATTTTTTAGCGTTTCATCTTCAGACAGTAGTGGCTGTAGATCTTTAATTATTTTCTGTAATTCTTCCAATTCTGGGTTGTAGGTTACTACAAGAGGTGCGATCAGATGTTCTCTGTGACTTGTACCGTAGTAGTTCTTCACTAGACCTATGGAGTGCAGAATGGATATTCCTGTCAATGGAGCTGATTTTATATCCCTTCTGTCTGAAAGCTTCTTTTAGTGTAATAAGGTGTCTGTCCCTGTCGTCTTGATTAGAGCAAATGCTGTGGTACCGGTTGGCATGGCTGCGTATAATGGATGTTTTGGTGTGAGAGAGATGGTAGCTTAAGCTGTGCACGTAATTGCATCTGTCTGTAGGTTTTCTGTACAGAGATGTTTGCAGTGTTCTATTTTTTAGTGTGACTCTGGTATCCAGGAAATGCACACACTTAGAGTAATTTATCTGGAATTTAATGGAAGGATGGAAGTTATTGAAGCTGTCAAAAAAATGTTTTAAGTTTTCCTCTCCTGCTGTCCATATGATGAAGATATCAATATACCTATAGTATTTTAATGATTTATGATGTTGCATGCTGAGGAATTTTTCTTCTAGATCTGCCATGAACAGATTGTTGTACTGTGGTGCCATCCTGGTACCCATAGCCGTTCCCATATTTTGAAGGTAAATGTTGGTGTTGAAGCTGAAATAATTGTGTGTAAGGATGTATTCCAAAAGTTTGGCTATCACATCTGGTGGATATTTGCTCTCTGTGGTGGCTTTTTGCAGGTATTCATAGCATGCCATTATGCCATCTCTGTGAGAGATGTTGCTATATAAGGATTCAGCATCCATTGTGACCAAAACAGTGTCAGGTGGTAACTGGTCTATACTGTGCAGTTTATTTAGAAAGTCTGTAGTATCCTGTATGAAGCTGTTTGTGTTTTGCAACAGTGGTTTAAGTATACCTTCTATGAGTCCAGAGATCCCCTCAGTTAATGTGTCAATTCCAGATATAATTAGTCTGCCAGGGTTTCCAGATTTGTGAATTTTTGGTAAGGTGTAGAAGGTTCCTAGTGCTGGTCTTTTTGATATAAAATTTTCCAGTTCCTTATGTGTATGTTCTGGAAATGTGCTAATTAGTTGTTTCAATTCTTTCATGAATTTCTTTGTGGGGTCTGCGGTTAGCGTCCTGTAGTAGGTGTTGTCCGAAAGTTGTCTGTAGCCTTCCTCTATGTAGTTGTTTGTATCCATGATCACAATTGCACCCCACTTATCATCAGGTTTAATGGTGATGCTTTTCTTGTTTTGTAGGTTATCAGTTGCTTTTCTTTCCAAAGGAGAGAGGTTGTATATAATTTTCTTCTGTTTGCTGGAGATTTGTGTATGTACCATGGGCTGGATATTCAAACTGCACTATTCTGTGGCACAAGCCCTTGCGCTGCACAAAATAGTTGCTATTGAGCAACTCTTTGAATATCACCCCCCAGCCATAGCCACTGTGCATGGCACAGTGGAACTTGCACCACTGCAAGTGGTCAGAGTGGAGCATTCAAGATGCGATGGCTCAAGTACCATTGCGCCATGTGCAAATTTCCAATATTCAAAAGGTGACATGCAAATGGAGCCATAATTCATGAAAGGCACGGGGGGCCATTTGCATCTATTTATGGCCCCATTTGCATGCCATTAGCATGCAGGTGCACCAATCCCCAAGGACTTGCGCCTGGCACCCTGCCAGGCAGCAGCCATCGGGGACCGACGCCCCCTGCAGCCCGATCATGGGCATAAGTTTAAAAATCCCCCCACCCCGACCGGTAATCCCAGCGGGCATAAGTTAAAATCCCCCACCCCGACTGGCCCAATCGGGCATAAGTTTAAAATCCCCCACCCCAAGTTGGCCCGATTGCGAGCATAAGTTTAAAATCCCCATCCCCCACTGGCCCGATCACGGGCATAAGTTTAGAAACCTCCTCCCCAACTGGCCTGATCGTGGGCATGGGTGAAAAAAAACACCCTCACTAGCCCGATCGCGGGCAGAAAAAGTTTAACCCCCAAGGACCACCTACCCTAGTGATCTAGTGGCCCCACCCCCACCCACAGAGCCCAACCACCCGCTCCCCTGTCAGCCGGTGGGTGGCAGCATCCGCCTGCCACCCCACCGCCCACTGACTGACTGCCCAGTAGGGCTGCATGCCCATTGGTTCAGAGCAAGAGCCAATGGGCATGCAGCCCATACCATACAAGGCAGTCCAGATATGTGAATGAATTAAGTCTTGTGATTTGTGATGATGCAATACTCACCATCTGAGTTGTACTGTGAATGCACAGTAGGCAGTCTCCACTTTTGCAACTGGATAGGTCACGTGTAAGTTGTCTTCGACAGGTAATGAGCTTCCTCACGATAGGTTTGGTAAAGCTGATCCAGAGACAAAGTTGAGTTGAAAAAGTTGGTGCCATTCTCAGTGATGCATCATCCATAGTGAAAGTCCAAACAATGCTGTCTGGAGAGTAGCCACAAACAGGGCGTATAACATCAAACACATCACATCGGCACAGGTAGATGTATTGCTTTTTCGCACAGCAGTCCGTGTGCGGAGCCCCCTCTGGCATCCAAGAAAGAATGGTAGACCAGTAGAGGTGGTAGATCCAGGCGTTCTCTGTTGATGTCTTCATCCAAATGCCCAATAGAATGTGCCAGTGCAAGCGTGTCGAACAAAGCTGTAGTGGGATCAAAACATGGTAAGGAGACAGTAAAAGAAACAAACATGGTATCTGTTATGGAACATTTCTTAGTAGAGAAACAAGGACCAGTGTTAGGGTGTCTGGTCACAAACCCCAAATTCCTAGCTGTGGAGAGAGGAATAGACAAAGTCTGTTGCATACACAGGGAAACACAACTAGAAGTGTTACATCTTGGACAATACCATTTGGAAATGCATCTATCATGTATGATGTCAGGAATTCTTCCAGATTCTAAATCACGGAAGAGGTTGTTGATGGTAGTGGTAATGTATGAGCCATAAGCAGAGCAGAGTACTTCCCTAGCAATGTATTATCTGCTTCTCTATTGTTCTGTTGTATGATTGCATTAATCTTATCATTTGAATCAGTGAATGCTTTAGTAATGTCATGCATGTTGTATACAGTGTATTTTTCTTCCTGACTAAGGCCATCCACACCATGCAATAATGGAGGTAAAACATTGTTAACCAAGCCAGTGGAGAACTTGGCAGAATGACTTTTGATAGCAGCAATGTCTGCTTTATTCCAAATGGACATAGCAGTACCAAAAAGACCTGTGACAGTACCTGTAGCACCTGTAACATCAGAACTGTCAACTTCACATTTATCATGTTTATGATTCAAACTACCAGGAGGGGTTTTCCTCCTAAAATTGCCTCTATGTTCAGTAGAATAGACCCCAGTAAAGGGATCTTTCGTACAAATCTGAACTGCAGCTGAACTATCAAGCAATAATGTACTATAAAATGCAGATGAATTAGTATTGTGACACATACCAAACTCTTTCATATTCCAGTAAGTAAGTTTAAACAAAACAGGTATATGTATAAAC
Organism: Neoceratodus forsteri; assembly: GCA_016271365.2. Taxonomy (NCBI): domain Eukaryota; kingdom Metazoa; phylum Chordata; order Ceratodontiformes; family Ceratodontidae; genus Neoceratodus; species Neoceratodus forsteri. The sequence goes on along the minus strand of CM057449.1, from coordinate 933,786,907 downwards.
TGTAAATTATTAATCAAAGAACCTGGGAGGGCAGTGGCTGTGAGACCACTATGGGGACCAGGGTTATGTTTTGGACATTCCAAAAGCTGTTGATCAGTGGGCGGTAACACAGAGAGATACATGGCAGCAGAGGCCATGTGGTGTATGGCACAAAACTGTGAGCAGAATATTTGGACCGAGAATTACAGTAAGAAGGATCTATTAAGGCAGTAATATTGTACACACCAGAATGTCTTAGTGCAGTTTGTAACAAGGACAGTGAACCATTTGGGGATAATTTAGCATTGGGCCAACCCTAAAAAGTTGCTTTGGAAAGTTTGGCCACAGGGAGAATTTGTCCTTGTGATGTGGTTTGCCACTCAATCTGAAGGGTAGATTTGTCAGGAGCAATGACCGAAGCAGTGAGGTAAGCATCAGAACCTTCCTGGACAGTGATCATGGTATCTGGTATTTTGATGGAAACTCCCTCTGTAGGAGGTGCTGGAGGATCCAGTTGTCGGAGGAAATCCAGTACCATGCCTTGGATGGAGGGGATCACTCCTGAAAGGAGGAAATTTTGGAACAAGATAGCCATCTTGTCAGTGTATCTGAAAAGGAAGATCAAAGATTAGTGTATTAGTACAATTCCACTCAATGGTGTTAGGAAAAGTAAGTTAAGCTCCTTTGTACACTTTTAACTGGTTTGCGTGCAACCATTTGTCAGTCAGTTTGTTGTTGTGTAGGAGTCTAACTTGATAGACTGCTGGACTGAGCTTGTTGACAATGGGGTATGGGCCTTCCCATTTGTTGGAGAAGGAGTGGGTGGGATGTGCAAATCAAAGTACCATTACCTGATCTCCAACCTGACAGTCCACTTCTTGTGTGTGTTTGTTGAATTGTATTTTGGATTGTTGCTGGGCTTTGCCCATGCAGTTTGCAGCATACAAGTGTGTGTCTTTTCTGAGTTTTTCCACATACTGGTCCACAGACAAGTGGTCTGCGGTGGGGGTGTGGAGGTCAAACAGCAAGTGTTCAGGTCATCTCATCTGTCTACCAGTCATCACCTCAAAGGGTGTCAGCTGGGTAGTGGCTGAGGGTGTGCCCCTGATTGCCATAAGGAGTAAAGGCAACAGGGAATCCCAGGTTTTGGGATTGTCCTCAATAAATTTGGAAAGCATTTGCTTAATCCATCTGTTGGCTCTTTCTACCTGACCTGGGGATTGAGGATGATAAGGTATGTGGAACTTTTGTTGAACTCTAAGGAGTTCAAGGGACTCTTTCATCAACTCACCTGTAAAACTAGTTCCTTTGTCGGAGTCTACCTTAAGAGGCAGGCCCCACCTGGAGAAAATCTTTTCCACCAGGATTTTGGCAGTTGTCTTTGCTGTGCATGTCTTAGTGGGGAAAGCCTCAACCCACTTAGAGAATAGGTCGGTTACCACAAGAGCATACTTATTGTTTCTACTGGTATTGGTCATAGGGCCAATAAAATCAATTTGGATGGCATGCCAAGGGCCAGAATGTCTTTGTGGTAAAAGTTTGGCATTTCATTTTGTAGGTATAGGGTTGTTTTGTGCACAAACAAGGCAATTGTCTATGTATTGTTTAACATCTTTGGTGATACCAGGCCACCAGGCAGTGGTCTTGAGTCGTTGGAGGGTGTTTTCTGCTCCCTGGTGTCCACCAGTAGGAGTATCATGTACTTGGTGCAAAAATTCAGATCTTAGGTGTCTGGGGACTACCCACAACTTGGTGGTAGTGTCATCTGGTTGGAACCAAATGAGCTTGTCGTCAGAGGATAAGTGCAACTTACCTTCATGCCTTCGGTTGGGGTTATGTGTAGGTAGTCTGTCTTCAGTACCCTTGTCAAGGAATCTGAACACCTCTCTGAGTTCAGTGTCCAGATGTTGGGCTGCTGAGAGGTCCAAGGGGGAAAAAGACTCAGATTTCTTCTTGAGGGCTGCAACATGCACAGCTGCATTAGCTTCTGGATGGTCCATCATCCAGACATCCCCCCCTCGGGCCCCTTCCTTAGCAAGGGTGTCTGCAGTGTCATTGAAAGCTTGATAGGGGTTGTGAAGAGAGTGCGCTTTGACCTTGTGAACATAAAGTTTGTGTGTGAACTTCTGTGTCAATGCATGTATGTATATTACCAATTCTTTGTATTTCACTGGGCTGCCGTCAGAAGAGAGGAAGGAGCTCTTCTGCCAGAAAGGAAGAAATTCTGTAAGGGAACAACAAACCCAGTTAGAGTCTGTAAAGATGATAGTATCCTGAGCTCCATGTTGGATGAACTCAAGGGCACAGGCCACTGCTGCCATCTCTGCATACTGTGATGAAGCTACACTACAGCGTTTATAAATTTTGACAGTGTTTCCATAAGGGTATATTACCAAAATGCCTATCCCTGCAATCTGTTCTCCCTGATAGTAGGATGCTGAACCATCAGTAAAAATATGGCACAAAGAGGTACTCTCAAGTACTTGTGGCATGGCAGGGAGGAAAGGACCTGGATCTGGAAGATCAGGTGACTGTAGTGTACAGTCATGGGGTTCTCCCTGAAAAAGGAGGCCATGAGCTAGCAGAGATGGAACTTTGGTTGGGTGGACCTGGATATCTCTATCCTGGAGGAGAAGTGACCAGTGTGTCAGCCTAGTGTTAGAGACTGACCCATCCTTCACTCTATCTGAGAGCAAAAAGGTAATTGGCGTGTGGTTAGTGTTGATGATCAATGGTGAGTACCCAATGATATACAAGAAGTGCTTGACAGCCCAGTAGGTGGCCAGAAGGTTCCTTTCACAAAGGCCATACTTCTGCTCCACTGGAGTCAAGAGCTGCGATGCATATGCAATGGGTCACAAGGTGCCATGCACCTTCTGGGCCAGCACTGCTGACATGGCGATGTCAGAGGCGGCACACTCAAAATGGAATTGTAGTGCCGGATTGGGGTTAATCAGTGCTGGGGTGGAGGCCAGAGCCTGTTTCAGTGACATCACAGCATGGGCATGAATAGGATCCCAAGTCCATGGTACATCCTTTTTGAGTAATTCATATAGAGGAGCAGCTTTCTGAGTAAAATCACAAATGAAATCTCTCGAATAGTTTACCATACCTAGAAACCTTCGAAGAGTTGCCACACTGGTGGGCAATGGCAAGTCTTGTAATCCCTGTACCTTCTTCCAGGTAGGGCTTCAACCTTGGTCAGTTGTTTTTAGACCCAGAAAGAATACTTCCTTCTGACACAGTTGAGCTTTTGCCGGGTTACATTTCAGGCCTGCTCTCTGGATAAGAGTCAGTAGTTCGTCCAAGAGATCCAAATGTTGTTCCTGCATGGCCGTGGCCAGCAACAGGTCATCCACATACTGTAAGAGACATTGGGGGGTAGAGAAACTCTGGAGGGCATTCATCATGTGGAGATGAAAGAGGGATGGACTGTTATGGAATCCTTGTGGCAAGCAAGTCCACGTGTACTGTCATCCTTCAATGGTGAAGGCAAACTTATATTGACTCTTGAGGGCCAATGGCAATGACCAAAAACCATTGGAAATGTCCAGGGCACTGAACCATTTCTGATTGGGTGTTAGAAGTTGGAGCACATCTGGTGCCGATGCAACTGTTGGGGAACAACTGGGAGTGACCTGATTCAGTTTCCTGTAGTCAATAGTAAGTCTCGAGGTGCCTGTGGGTTTCTTCACGGGCCATACTGGGGAGTTGGCAGTAGAAACACAAGTTCTGATTACTCCTTGCTTAAAGAGTGACTTGATCATTTCTCTAAGGGAAGGCAAGGCCTCAGTTGGAAAAGGGTATTGCCTTTGCTTTTCATGTGCCGGGCCAGGCACCTCAATGACAGTGTGCATTCTACTACAGTCGTGCTTGTTAACTGCAAACGCTTCCAAATGTCATTGCAGAATAGGTAAGAGTTTTGGAAAAAGTTCATGATTCTTGAACAAATCTATGACGTCATACTCTTTGTCATTGACAGATATCATTGCCACAACATGTGAGTCGGGAATCAGGATGGTATGGTATTGACCCTAAATCTGTATCAACAGCATGTTAGCTAGATCCACCACACAGCCGTGTGGTGCAAGGAAATCAATTCCTATGATACTAGGATGATCATGCAGTACCATCAGTTGGAAAGTATGTGAGGCCTTCAGGTGGCCTAGCTCTACCGGCAAGGGTAGAGAACGGTATGCAGGCAGCCTAGTACCATCGACTCCTGACATATTGGTCTTCCGTCCGATAGACCAAGGGGACGTTCCGGGTGTTCATCATGTAGCACAGATACAGCTGCACCTGTATCCAGTAGGACTACTAGTTGGCGGCCCCCGACCTTGGCCTCAGTGCAGGGCCTTCCATTTGTATCTAAGACCAGCTTGTTTACAATACGGACTGGGGCCTGTAATTGTCAATCCGTATTGCTGGAAGCATGCAGAGGTTGGGCATGGCTTGCGTGAATGACTTCACAGTACTGTACTGATGCGATATAGGGAGGAGCTTCTGGGTTCAGGCTTGTATGGGCCTGTGGGCTTGTACTTCCGGCATCTCCATGGCCGGTTGTGGCGTGGACCTCTGGTTGCACTGCCGCAAGGGTCTGTGCGGGAACAGCATCCGCTACAGAGTGCACTTGTCCCAGGAGCTCTTGGAATTTTCAATTTTCTTCAGCTATCTCCCTATATGAAGGACCCATTCTCTGTGATGGGTTTCCCTCTGCCCTTATGCCTCCTGTTCTTAGGCCAATTCCGGTTTCCACCCCACTGCTGTTGTTGTTGTTGTTGGGCCTGTTGGGGGTTTTGTTGGTTTCCAGCTGGAGGGGCTGACAGATGTTTGGTCTGCTGGTGTTGGGCTTGCCCTTCCACTGTATAATGTGTCCTGGTTCCGGAAGCTACTTTCTTGGAACCGGAACCCAAATCACGGATGTACAGTTGATACACCCTCTCAGTTTTCCGAAGAATATCGGCAAACCTATCCGTATTTGGGTAAGTGGTTGGCTCTACCTTTTCTCTTACTGCTGGGATCATGTTCCTAAGGAACAAGGTCTTATATTCAATAAGATCTACATCCGCAGCTTCTTGTGCCAGGTGTTTTCCTGCTCGGTAGGCCATCCAGAGTCTCTGGTGGTAGGTTGCTGGGTTTTCTTTTGCATTTTGCTTTACAGGGTATGCCAGCATCACTCCTACTACACCTGGGCTATGAGCGGAAATGAGCTCAGCTACAACCTCGTCAAAGGTAGAGTTCCCATCCTGGTGAACTGCTTCGGGGAGTTTGGCCCATAAACCAGGATCGATGGTCTGGTGTAGTATTTGGACCTGATATTCTGCAGCGAGGCTGAGCATCTCGCATTTAGAATGCACCTTTTCCAAGTGACAGCTGAGATTGTCAGACGGGCTCATCCGACCGATACTGTCAGTGATTTGCTGAACAGAGTAGGCCATTTGTAGGGGATTAGTAGGTGGTCGATCAGGCAAAGGTAATGTGTCTCATGCACCATCCAAGTTCGCGCAAGCTGCAGCCTCGGCTGCAGTGCGAACAACACCTTCCTGAGTGCCAGCTTCTTGGAAAATCTGTCGAATCTGACTTTTAATAGCTTTCATACTCCTTTCAGGAAGAGGAACATTGCCTAATGCTCTATCAATCATGGTTTCTATCTCTTGCCTGTCTTCCACACTAATAACAGCTACCGGAGGTGCCGTCAGGACCAGGCTTGAGCCTGCTCCCCCCCATCATGGGCGCCGCCATGTTGACGTTTCCCATGATGAGTGTCACGATGTCATCGGCGTGTGACCCGGGGAGTTGGGGGTGGGACTGTGAGACATCATCATCAGATAACTCCCCTTCTGATGATGAGTGAAAGGCAGGGGCTATGCCTCCTATTGCCTTAACATGGCCAGCCAGAACCCCTCACTGATGGCTCAGTGCTGCCATCATAGCTCTACATTCATCATGATTCACACTTGCAACATCCATATCAGCCTGATCCTGCTTCTGTTTTGGAAAAACTCGGTACGCAGTGCTCAATTCGTGATTGTCCCTATAGGCTATTTCTAAATCATTACGTACCTGGTTGATCTCGTCCTGAAGCTCACCCATTTCATCACTCAACTGTGCATTCGCAGCACTCAACAAATCATTCATTTGCACAACCTGACTGTTATCCTGTCTCAAACTTTCACACTCCTGCTTCAAAGTACACATTTCTTGTTCACCAGCCTGTGCTGAATGATGCAATATTGAATCCTTTTCATTTCGCAGAGTTTGGAGCTCAGACTCCAAGTTCTGCTGCAGTCTAATACATTCTGTTTCCTGTAAACCCTTCTCTTGCTTAAGAGATGCGATCTGCAGATTAAGGGTTCGAAACCTCACTTTGGAGGCTTCCAAAGCAACGTAGAGAGTGGCGACCATCAACCCTTTAGCGTGATGCTTATTGGTTGACTGTCGTGTCTCTGCATACTGGGTTGAAATCCCCAGTACAGGGTTGTCGGATTGACTTGCGTCCCGCGTGAAGTCAGCCCATCCTCCAAGGAAGGCAAGGAAGTTAGAGACATCGAGTCTCAGTTCTGTGCCGATATCTGATACTGTGGCCATTGTGTGGGAGGGAACGAAAATTCAAACTGTGAAAAAGACAGCGTGTTGCATATTGATCCACAGCACGAGTACTTTAAACACAGCTGGCTACTGTATAAGTTGCAGGCTTGCAATTCAAAGCTGCCATGGAGTGGGTCAAGATGGCATCGACCACACACGAAAAGTCAACCAGACTTTGCAAGTGACTACAAACTGGTTTGTAAAGACGGGAGAGGTGGTACGGGAATGTACACCTACAGTTCCCGTGGGAAGGGAAAAGTTTAAGCAACAAGTGAGAACTTACAAATACCAAATAATGCCTGCACATGGTCGCCAATTTGTTGAGAGGTCTGAACCTCACCTTCAGATTCTTGACGATATTAGGAATGCAAGTAATCACAAACAAGTTGCATTTAAGTGATAAATGAGTTTATTACTACAAAAGGGATAAATCACAGTTGCCCTAAGCAGTTCTTACCAATACAAACTGGGAGCCAGTGCTAAGCATTCCCTACACCTCGAGGTTTCCCTGTAGTCTCTTGGGATCTCTCAGGTCTCCGAGGTGTAAAGCCTGTGCATTACATTATATACCTATGATAATTACTATGGTTACTGTAAGATAGAAACATTTCTAGTTACAGAGATGAGTCCTATTGGTAAATTAGAGGTGGCTCCACGGTCCAAGATAACATTATACAATTCTGTAAAGTCATCAGTTTTAGAACAAAGAAGTTCTTATACATAGTCTTACATAACCAAGTGTAGTGGTGCACATCACCAAAGGATGGCAATGTTGCCTTACATATTATAATTACTTCAAGGACAGGTGTCTTGGCATCTGACAAGTAAGAAATAGACAGAAAATACATGGTATAATATGTGTGCACTAGCAAGCAAAGTGGATTACAACAATATGCATTCATATCCTGACATCTACTCTTATACGGTAGATGCCCTTAGCCCCAAGTACTAGTGTAACATATACATAGGCATTAGCTGTCTACGGTGTACCTCTGAGGGTCTCAGTTAGGGTGCAGGGACCTCATGTAACACTTATAAAGACATTAAAGAGGACCGGTCTTAGTACTGAACCCCCTGGTACCCCACTAGTAACCCCTTTCTTTAGAGTGGACTCCATTTACTATTACCCTATATGTCCTGTTCTCCAGCCAATTCTTTACCCAGGCTACCATATTTGGACCCACTCCCAGGCTGGCCAACCTGTATATTAATCTTTTGTGTGGGACTGTGTAAAATGCCTTGCTAAAGTCTAAGTAGACCATGTCCACAGCCCCTCCCTGATCTACTACTTTGATCACCCAGTCAAAGAAATCTATTAGATTCATCTGACATGACCTTCCCACTGTGAATCCATGCTGCCTTTGGTCCTGTTCCCCTCTGGCCTCTAGGTACTCAACAATTCTTTCCTTTAGAAGTGATTCCATCATTGTCCCAGTCACTGAGGTTAAACTAACAGGTCTGTAGTTTCCTGCTTCTGCCCTGCTCCCACTTTTGTGAAGTGGAATAACCTCCGCCCTCCTCCAGTCCTCAGGCACCACCCCATCCTCCCATGATTTGTTAAAGAGGGTAGTCAGTGGTGTCACTAGTTCTACCCTTAGTTCTTTTAGTATTCTGGGGTGAATCGCATCAGGCCCCATTGCTTTGTCCACCTTCAGTTTTAAGAGTTCTTTCAGAACCCTTTCTTCTGTGAATGGGTTGGTATCAACCCCCGTATCCAGAGTGTTTCTACTGTTTGGCTTAGGTACCTCCCCCTCTTCATTTGTGAATACGGAGCAAAAATATTTGTTTATTATCTCTGCCTTTTCACAGTCACCTTCTGCCCACCCACCTCCCCTTTATTAAGCCTCACTATCCCTCCCTTGGTCTTTCCTCACTCCCTGATGTACCTATAAAAGGTTTTATCCCCCTTCTTAACTGAGTGGGCTATCTTTTCCTCAGTTTGGGCCTTTGCTGTTCTGACTGCCTTCCCTGCTTCCTTTTGCTTTAACTGATACAATTCTCTGTACTGCTCCTTCTGTGATTCCTTGTACTTCCTGAATGCTTTCTTTTTCTCCCTAACCTTCCCTGCTACCTACTTTGAGAACCATAGTGGTTTCTTACATGATTTTGTTTTATTTGCTTCACACAAAGACTTGTTGCCTCCGTGATGGCAGTTTTGATTATTCCCCATTGTTCTTCCATCCCTTCTTCCTGCCCAGTTGCTAGTGCATTCCTTAGGCACTCACCCATTTTGACAAAGTCATCCCTCTTGAAGTCCAGTACCTTTACCTTTGTATGGCTTGACTCTACTGCTATGTTTATTGTGAACCATACTGTTTGATGGTCACTAGTTCCCAGATGGCTACCCACTTCTAAATCTGTGATCCTCTTGCCATCTCCATTTGAGAGTGCCAGGTCTAAGATTTTTCCCTCTCGAATGGGTTCCAATACTAGTTGTCTAAGACATGCCACCTGTAGGGCATCTAGAATGACCTCACTCTTGGAAGTGGCTGCTGCAAATGCACTTCAGTTAACATCTAGCATATTCAGATCCCCATCAGCAATATCTCTCCTTTTTCTGCCATTCTAAGGATACTTTCTATCATTTCCTTGTCCACTTCCCCCAGATGGGGGTCTGCATACAACCCCTGTGCGGATTGTGGTACCATTGCCTGTCTCCAAATTGACCCACAGTGCTTCCTCTCCTCCCTGTTTGCCCTTTTGTTCTGTTGCTTTGATTCCTTTCCTTATAAGTGAGGTTGGGTTGGACACTTTACAGTACAATAAATAGATTGGTCACAAAAAAACAGATTGGATAAATGTACGACATCATTAGTTTATAAGATGACAACAATGTATAAAAGCTTATATTAAACATTTTTTACAGTTACTTACACAACAAAATAATCACCAGTTTATGGTGACTACGACCCCTCTTCTGATGCACTCTGGAATCTTGTTTGCTTTCTCAATATGCTGTCCTGCATTGAGAAGATGATTTCAAACTGCTGTTTAGTTTAAGCCCTACACTGGAGCTCACCAGGGTGAAATGTAGAATACTGCAGAGATATTGCAAGAGACAATGCAATTTAATGGCAGTAAATTACTGTTGTCATGCAGGAATCTATGAAACTGTGTTGCATCCGGTATCCCATGACTCTGGCAACCGCGATTGGGCACCTACAGAAAGGGTGACCCAATCGTGGTGCCTGTCATCAGGGCAGCTGGGGAAGGTGGGCGACCGGAGGGGGTGCATGAAATAGTGACATCCTGTTGCTACATGCCTATGCGTGCGAGGAAGGGGAGCGAGCACACCGAGAGTGGGATGGGAAGGGGTGGAGGGGTTGTAGTGGGTGGTGCCATGGTGAGCTGCCCAGCTGCTTCCATGGCATGGATGGTGGGCTCAGGGCTGTGGCAGGAATGGTGCTGGGTTCACGTCTGGGCACAGGTACTTTTTGTTGCACCCAGCCTGAAATTTTATTTTTGCCACGTTTGCACTCCTGACATGTAACCCCCCTGGAGTTGAGAATCCTTAAGTAGGGGAATGCAGGAGGGTACAGCCCCCTGCACAAAATGAAAAATTCCAACTCCCCAGTGCTGTTTTGCTGTGCACCAGGGAGGACATTGCTGAAATATTTTTTCGGTGATGTTCCGTTGCCCTAATGGCGATCGCCCATTGGTGATCACCATTATCACATAGATCCACTGCATCCTGGAAGGCTCCACTGTAGGAACCTTTCTTTTTTTGAAAGTGCTACCATTTCTTCATTGATGCTGTTTTCTGTCCCAAGGTATTTGCTGCCAAACTGCATCTCTTAGTAATTTTGTCTTGAATTTTAACTGCCATGTTCTCGACTACTGTTTCAAAGTAGCTATACTGTATCTCTTTTCATGTCAAAGGTCTTGAGAAAGGTGTGGTGGATTGGGCTATCCCACATGCTGAAGACTTAGGTTAACCAATTACTGGGGGAGCATAATTGTTATGGTAGGTTTTAACTTGGGTAGTGGTCAACCTCTATGTTGGCCCTCCACACTATAGTGATAACTGTACTCTACCAATCATGCAAAAACGGTACCCAAACCCGTGCCCATCCATGATCCAGTTACCCACATAAGAAGTGTGGATACCATGGGCTAAGGTTTAGAGGGGGTGTGCATCTCCTTTCTGGAGTCCACAGTCTGCCCTACATGTGCAAAGGAAGTACTCACTGGAAATGGAAGCCTCTTTGCATCTTCTTGTTGACAAGGCATTTTTCCTTATTTTTCCTTAGCAGTTTAACTTTTCCTTTTGTTGCTACTTGATTGAATCTCTTTTCATTGAATACCACCATTTGGGACACCCATCCAGATTTGTGGGTAGTTTTGGGTCAATCTATAATCTACTAGGTGATCACATCATGAAGGCGTTGCTTTATTCCCCTGGTATTGCCAGATGTAGCATTTGCACAACAAACAGAAAATGCCTCCAGTACACAGGAAAATGCTAAAAATAGCAATTTTGCTGGTGTGGTGATCTTTTTTCCTGCACCAGTGAATTGAGCATGGTTACTTGACTCTGGGTCATGCCTGGACCTTTGAATATTGGTCCCTTGTGCTTTAATAACTTAACTCTGTCTGCCATTAACATCCTTCAAGGTCTAGACTATCACGTAACTCTTGAATCCGTTTGCAATTATGTAGTTTCATGCTATTATTGCATCCTGCTGTAATCAAAATATGGCTTGACAGCACTGCAAACATGTAATGAGACTGAAAGGATTGTTTTCAGCAAATTGACTTTGTTTGATTTTCCCAGGCTGTAGAAGGGTGGTGTGAATTTCACAATGTCGGTTGTCTGTAAACTAGGTGCCTTGAACAAGCCAGTAGTACTGAATATGTTCCAAAAAGAGGGTGAGGCAATGTGTCTTCATTTCTGTATCCTGTTCTCATGTCCACACATTGAGCAGATCAGGGCAGTACAAACATTGTTAAGGCCTGTTTCAGTTGTGAACAAACCCCTTAAAATGAAAAGTAAAGAAAAAAAATAATTTACCTCATGGAATGAAGGAGATAATTGCATGGGAAGTATCTTTTTTGGTTTAACAGCACACATCAGCTTGTGTATAAGCCAAACTGCATGACTAACCTGCTTCACCAGGATTTATCAAACACAGACGAGAACAACCTTTGCATATAGCCCTGGGGGTAAACAGATCAGAAACTGCAAGTATAAAAATAACCTTCTGCAAATGAAAATAAGAAAAAAATGTGTTCGAAATCCCTCAACAAATAACAAGTAGGCTACATGTTTTTCTGCATGGAAAACTCAAAATCCAGTATCTCAATATTCTTTCTGTAGTGTCTGAATAGCAAAATAACTGTGATATCTGTGACTATATTTACACTGCAATTTCATTGATGTTTATCTGTTCATATTTGTATGTATTTTTTTTTATTTTTTTTTTATTGCTGATAAATAGCTTGCACACTGTTTGCTGTTCCCACCTGTAACTATGTGCCATACTTATGATTACGTAGCAGGAGGAGAGGATCCAGTCAAGGAGGTAATCCTCCACTACTGAATGAAAGGACAGAGTACTACTGGCTCTAACACTTAACCCAGTTCACATCATAGCAGCACAGATGGACACTGAACAGATCACAAAAGACCAACACAAAGCCATCAAATGTTTTAGTGGCTTGAGGGCAAGAGCTATGAGCTGACATTAGAAATACTCAAATGATTTAGCCTTGAGAATAGAAGGTTAAGGAGAGATATGATAACAGTGTTTTAGTATTAATAGGATAGAGCAGCTGGAATATACACAAGTGATTGAACTGAGGAGTGCAAGTGAACTACAGGGCATGCTGTTAAACTAAGGAGAGGGCAGAAGAAGGTGACACATAAGAAAGCAAAACTTCAACAGAGAGTGAATAAAATGTAGGGTAAGGCTGTGGAGCTGGCATTGCTCAGGCTCTGAAAGCAGGACTAGAACTATTTCTGAAGGAGAATGGCATTCAGAGTTGTAAAACATTTGCAGGAACAGCATTCCAGATGTTATGATTGGATGCACATCCACACTCAACTTTGGGTATATAAATAACTGTGCAGCATGATGTGCAAACGGGAAGGCCCAAGTCCCTTGCATCATCACAATGCTATGTTGCTGTACTCTATAGTTCTATATCTTTGTACAGTAGATCATAGACTTCCACTATTAGAAGAGGAATGTGAGGAGAGAAATCAGGAGATGGAGGGTAAGAGAGGATATTGGCATGTTAAAGACCAAATCTGGAACCCACACACCCCCCCAAAAAACAAAATTTTGGAAAATAAAGAGGAGGAGACTAAGGCACCATCCTTTAAGAAAGACTCTAAGAGACAAGCAATAAATAGTAATGGTAATTGAAAGCAGAATAGTGGAGGCAGTGGTGACATGATGGCATAACCCTAGTGTTCAAACATTAATGGGATATAAGTGTTCTAATGTTAATGAGATACATAAGGTAAAGTATATACAAATGTCTTACATGGTGAGTGAAAGCAGAATTAGAGGACATGTACTCAGACTGAGAAGGGGCAACATGAGAAGAAATGTTAGACAAAGACCATAAGGCCTAATGGGTAAGATACATGACTTCAAATGTCAAGACTGAGGCTTGGGTCCCTTCATGGTCAGTGACTCTGGTTATTGACTTGTCTCTCAGTACATGAAGGTGAGAGAGAATCAGAAAAAGAGTTAAGTACTACAAGTACAATTACCTGTACTGGAGGAATAAGGTGGATGCCAAGGAACTTTCCTCCTTGAACTGAAATACAGGAACAAGAGGGAACTCACTTCAACTCTCAGAGAGAGAGATTCGAAAGGGATGTCTGTAAGCACTTTTTCACAGGAAGAATGGTGGCCAGCTGGAACAAGCTGCCATAGAATGTGGTACAGTTCAAATCAGTGAACAGCTTCAAGCAGAGATGGGGCAGACATATGGGATTAGTTTGAAAAGAAGGGAGCAGTTGCCTGCCAAGTGTTGTGGTGGGCTGAGCTACTGGGTGCCACACAACTCATTACACCATTGACTTCAGCTCATAAATGGACTAGGGTCACTCTGTAGTCGGCCAGGGCAATGAGAATTGAGCATCCATAAACAGCTCTCCTCCTTAGGGAGGGGAGCAATGTGAGCTGCTGCTTGCCTGCCACCCAGCAGAGGCTTCTTGGAGGGTGAGAGCAGGTTCTTGAGTATGTATGGTATCTTTATAGAATATGCCCCTGTCATGGCATGCATTTCTGTCCTCAGGGATGAGAGAAACAGGATTGAACCTCCCTGAACACAAGGATGATAGCTGGCAATCCTGCAGGCTCCACTCCACTGCCCGTGGCATCCACATACTCATTGAGATAATCAAGCAGTTGAGGTAAGGTTCAGAACGTTGGGTGATGGGGCTGGGGATTGCCATCAGAAGAGGTTTGGGGCAAATGGGGGGGTAAACAAATGAAGAAAAAAGAGGGGACAGAAACAACGGGATGAGAGGGATGGCAACTATGGCCAATGCAGGGTTGTTAGGTGTGGGGGGGGCAAACTGGATGGGCCAGCAGGCCTGTTCTGCCTTCATTTTCAACTCTATGTAAGTGGCAGAAACTGAAGGAGATTTATGTTTTAAAGTGCTTAAAGAGCAACATTTGATCTGGTCCTTCCAAGAAGTACAAAGAACCCTTACCTGTCCCCAAATCAAATCCTTATAATGGTTTCTTCAGTGAGTGACCCAATTTAGGAAGGGATGGGATTGTATTTTTACTCCATGGAGCTCTGCCGCACTGATCTCTTCCACATCCTTGTACCTCTGCCAGATGTAATCCGCCTCCTATCTGCCCCCTGGACTACTACATTTTTGTGGCATCACTATATGAAGAGTGCAGGGGTGAGCGTCTATTAATATGAATGGGGCTGGTTTTAAAAGTTTAATTTTAGTAGTTTAGATGGCCAGTAGGAATAAATCATAGCTATTGCTTAACTAATAAGCATTTGTCAATGCCGAATGTTTGCTTGCTGGCATTGGTATTGGTAGTGTAGGTGTTAGAGAAATGCATAATAGGAATGGCAGTGAAGTATTTAACCGAAGCCAACCCCACCACCACCCTGCAGAGACTGACAGGCATTGGGGTGTACCTTTGGGTCCTCAGGCATAATGGCCACGCCATTTCACCACACCCTACCCTGCAGACACCAACAAGTGTCACAGTGTGCCTTTGGGCCTTATGCTCACCCCATTCCATAAGGACATACAGTGAGATGGAAGCAGTATAGGAAAATGGGGTGAACTTTGGGACCGAAGAGTCCAAGGCACACCTCAATGCATGTCACTGGCTGCAGGGTGTGGGAGGGGGTGGAATGGCATGAGCATTATAGGCAACAATCCCAAGTCACACCCCTGATGTCTGTCAGCCTCTAAAGGGTGGGGCGTTATGGTAGGAAACTCTAACGCTCCAGGCGTTCATTGGTATTTTCACTCCAAATTTTCAACATGGGTTTTTTGTGACCCCACCTCATGGACAGTGGCAATATCATTTTGTTATCCGAAAGCTGATTTTGCACAGTAACTATGCCACTTGGCATCACAGATGACAGCTGTACTGTTCATGGAGAGTTGTACAAAATGGCAATGTTGAAAATCTGGAGTGAAAATATAAAAAAATGGAGGTCATGAGTGTGCATAGAAACTGCACATCACACACCCATAATGTAATAAGTTTGGGGATTTTTTACAGCAGATTGTCAACACAGGCATTTTGGGACCTCTGCTCATGAACAGTGTCACTGTGATTTTCTTAATCTGTCCCAAACACTGATTTCCCACAGTGACCACACATTTCAGCGCTGGAAGTGCAAAAACACATTTCGGTCAGGGTGTGAAAAATGACAGCTGTACTGCTCATAAGGAGGTGTGGAAAAATGTCAGTGTTCAAAATCTTGACTAAAAATATTACAAATTCATGAACTCTCCAGGGTGCGTGGAAACTGTGCAATTCATGCTTGTAACACAGTCATTTTATGGACTTTTGTCACCAAATTTTCAACACAGGCATTTTAAGACCACTGCATTTTGGGACCTCTGCTCATGAACAGTATCACTGTGATTTTCTTAACCTGTCCCGAACATTGATTTTGCACTCCAACTGCGCCATTGTGCGCTACATACAAGAAAACACATTTTGGGTGAGATGTGAAAAATGACAGCTGTACTACTCATAAGGAGGTGTGATAAAATGGCAATGTCGAAAATCGGGGAGTGAAAAAATGTAAAATTTGTGAAGTTACGAGCGTGTGTAGGAACTGTTCAACACACGCTCATAAAACAGTCATTTTTGGGGGATTTTTTCACCAAATTTTCAAGATAGGGTTTTGTCGGGCCTACCTCATGAACTGTGACACTGTCATTTCATTATTCAGTCCCAAAAGGTGGTTCTGCACAGTGACCATGAAATCACCTTTCAGGACTGAATAACAAAATTACAGTGACTGAGTTCATGAGGTTGGGCCCCAAATACCCCATGTAGAAAATTTGGTAAAAAAATTCCCCCAAATGGCTGAGATATGCACCAAAGTTGAAAAAAACAGACATTTATGCCATTATACAGCTTACCAACATTTCTTCAGTTCACGGTCGGCTTTGAAGAGTGCAGATGTGTTTCTGATCCACTGAAGATCATCACACTGGGCTCGGAGGTAAGTATGGGGTTGGGGGTGTGGGAGGTGGGTGCTGGTTGGGGGAGGGGGGCAAGGCAGTCAATGAGGGACCTTTTTTTTTTACAGTTTTTTTTTCTTATTCAGGAAGATAACGCAGAACTTTTGCTATGCTGGGCAGCATTCCCAGTGTGGCAGCCAGAATGTTATTTTTGGGTGGGGGAATTGGAGCAGATGGGGGATTGGGCACCCCTGTCAGCCATACCGACTGTTGCCACACTGGGATGGGCTCCCAGTGTGGTACCTAGAAGTCTGTGTTTTTTTTTTTTTGGGGTGGTACAGTGGAGCTGGTGAGGGATTAGGCACCCCCATCAGCCATAAGGACTTTTGTCATGTGGGGATGGACTCCCAGCATGGCACCTAGAAGTCTGTTTGGGGGGGCAGTGGAGCCAACAGGGGATTGGGCACCCCCGTCAGCCATACAGTGTGCGGACATGGAAGGGAGCACATGACCACTCTGGGGTGGGCTCCCAGCATGCTATGTAGGTGTTCATGGGGGGATGATGATGAACTGTCTATAAGAGTTCAGGTGCAGTGCTGACATGTGTGTAGGCAATTTGCATACTGCCGACAGCAGTATGCGAATTGCCTACACGTTACCACAGCTGATTGTGGTGGTGTATTCCTCAGAACTGTACACCACTGCATCTGAATGGCTGTCATAGACAGCTTGGACATTCATTGCCACAGTGCAGCCGTGCCTGCAAAAGGGAGCAGGGCATTCGAAGTGGAGGAGGCACATGTACGAAAACTTATATGGCAGAACAATGTTTCTTGCACATGTGTGTAAGTAAACATAAAAAGGACCTTGTTAATTAAGCAGTGGCCATGATTTATTCTGACTGGACATCCAAACTACCAAAATTTAACTTTTAAAAACAGCCCCATTCATGTCAATAGACTCTTGCTCCCACGCTTCTCATATATTGATGTCACAAAACGTGGCAGTGCAGGGGCAGATCGGTGGTGGATCACTCTTGGCAGAGGTACCATGAAGTGGAAAGGATCAGCATGATGGGGCTCCATGGAGCAAAAATACGATCCCTTCTCTTCCTAAATTGGGGCACTCACTAAAGAAACTATTGAAAGGACTTGATTTGGGGGCAGGTAAGGGATCTTTGTGCTTCTTGGGGGGAACTTTGATAAAGAACACAATAGTTGCTTTTTAAAGCCTCAGTATTTGTTAGATACCATGTAGACTTTTTCAACAATAATGTTTTTCTGGAAAAATCAAACCAGTACTGTATATTCATTTCTAATTTTCTTTCATTACTGAACAAAGATATGGACTTTGAAGTTTTTTAGTGTTCTGACTCACATGGCATATCTGAGATAAATAAATTAAAGGTACACTGTCAACCTGTTTTTCATCATATTATTTCTAGTTAAAAACTTGCATTTCATGATTGCTTACCTTCTTTAATATTCATTGATGTTGCTGTTTGCTTTGTCTGTCACTTTGTTTAGTAGAACTGCAATGCATGCTAATGCATATTTATAAACAACTTTGTTTTGTTTACAATCCTAGATGTGTTCTTACAGCACACTTTCTGAGCATTAGAAACACCCCCAAACAGTACAGTCACTCATGAGGCAGTAGTCTCCTAAACTCCCACTGCATCATGAGGGGCTAGACTGTGTTGTGGGTGTTCCCAAGCCCAGGAAATATGCAGTTGGAGCTGATTAAGGAATGTAAACAAACCTATGTTTGTGTGGTAACACCATTATGGTGTGCAGTCTGTTTTTCACCTTTTTCTTTTGCGCCATACTGCTCAGCAAAACAAAAAGAGTAGGTGAGTTTTTATCATGGTGGAAATAGCCAACAATGTACAGTATGTGCAGAATGAACAAATATCAAGAAATAAAAGAAACAAATCAATCTACACAAATGGACGATCTTCAAAAGGCGTTATGGAAGTCTTTACAGGTAAGGAAAAATAAAGAAGCAGAAAAAGTAGATTTATCAGACAGGTACTTAGCTTTCAAAAAACTATGCATAATCTTGGCAACTAAAACTTGGGCAATAGTTTGTTATTGTAAAGTGAAAGCACATCTCGACTGCAAAAGATAATATTTACAGTACATGATGCAAAACATACTTGGAAGACATGGGTGGTGAACCCTGACCAAGGCCGAGGATACAAACCAAGCATGACAATTTCATAAGTGTCTGATGCTAAAACAGGGTTATGCATGATAAGACTAAGATGTGTCCAAAGTTCCTGACTATAAGGGCAGTCAAAATAAAATGTGATTGAGCCTCTAACAGCTCCACAAAAGAGGCCCTAGGGCACATACATTCAAATACCACCTTGTGCTTCAATGAATCACAGACCATTAATTTTCCATGCAAAGAAAGGCATAGGACATTCCACAAGTACAGAGGGATAGCATGGTTTGCGAGTAGAGGCAAAGCTATTGCTTCTGGAGGGCAACATTTCAATGTCAATTGGGGAGTAAAGTTGCCATCCATTATAAACTGATAAAATTGCTCCCTGGAAAGAGAAACACATGTAGTAGGTAGTACTTGCCAATGAAAGAATTTATTGATGGCCATTAATACATGAAAGGGAAACCAAGGCACACAGTATTGACCCAGATACCATGCTCTGGGCATATTCCACTAAGTTAAAAAAGGAAGAAATCAATCTTCCACCAGAATAATCCATACCTTTTGAACCCCCTGTAGGACTGATGTAATATTACTAGAAAAACAATTGCAAAAATACTAACACTAATAGGTTCACCATACGTATCCCTCCTTTTTGTAAAGGCAAATAAGTAATGTCCATGTGAACTGGATTAAGGTGGGAGCCCAATAACCCCTGAAAGAAAATATTGTACAGTTTGATTTATAGGGAAGGGGGGTATATAAACATAACTAAGATGGGTAAAACAGGGTAATAAAAGTATTTTAATAAAGTAAATTCTTTTGAATTTTACCAACAACTTGTGTTTCAGTGGTGCCAGAACAGCCTCAACCTGTTTAAGCAATTCAGTCCAATTATAGACCTCAGCTGTAGCATGAATAAAATACACAACCAATAAATTGATTGGTTCATGCCAGACTAGTATACTCACACAAGTGGGTTCTGTGGAAGCTGTGCAGTTTCCTAATGGAATTGCTTTACTCTTGGAATAGTTAATCTAAGACTTTGAGGATTGTGAAAAGGAAGAAACCAGAGACTTAACATCATCTCCAGACACCTGATCCCGAATAAAGACACAGAGATCATCAGCATATGCAAAGACTCTGAGATCAGGTTTATCTAAGTAAGACACAGACCCCAAATGGAAGTGAACTGCTGGAGAAGTTGCAAAATGGGTTAATAGAAAAAACATACAACAGAGGGCTCAGTGGGCAACCCTACCTCACATCTGTGGTCTGGAGTACTGGAGAATCCACAGTGGAATTTATGTATGTGATCAAACTGGCCATGGAATACAATGTTTTGCATTCAGGACACAAGAAGGCATGGAATACCATACTGGAGCAGGGCATCAAACAGGAATGGCAAGGCCACCCTGTCAAAAGCCTGTTCTTGGTCCAAAGAGAGTACATACCCATCGGTGGTACCCATCAAACATCTACAACAAACTTCAAGGAGCAAATGGAGATTGTCCTAAATATGCTGATGTGGTACTGTGCTGCTTCGTGTGCATCTGAAATCAAGGATTCAGAAGCCACTGCCAGATGCTGAGACAGTAGTTTCACTAGTCAATAAGGTACTGTCTCCCTTTCTAAACAAAAAAATTGGAAATGCTTCACCCATGAAGGGAGGCAGTGCAGGGTCTACCATGAGCTGTACATACGACACCTGCAGGATGAGAGCCAGGAAATCAATAAACTGTTTAAGGAACTCTGGGGGGAGAGCATCTGGACATGGGCTATGCCATTGGACAGCCCCATGATAGCCTC
This sequence comes from Neoceratodus forsteri, assembly GCA_016271365.2. Classification (NCBI taxonomy): domain Eukaryota; kingdom Metazoa; phylum Chordata; order Ceratodontiformes; family Ceratodontidae; genus Neoceratodus; species Neoceratodus forsteri. The sequence continues at coordinate 933,766,725 of CM057449.1, read as the reverse complement.
CCTGACCACCTGAACCATGATAGTGGAGGATAAAGAGGCTCAAACCATGGTTGACAAGCTCAGAACATTGAAGTGAGGGAGGGGGGTAGGAGAAGAGAGGGAAACATCCTTCGAGCCACATTTCTCTTCAACATATTGCTGAACAATGGACATGTTGTCAGCTAGATCAGAGGAAGAGGTGTCATGATCTGTAGAGTGCAAGGCCTACATGTGGCGGCTGTACAGTCTTGCCTCACACGCCTTAAAGTTATCCAGGAACTAGTTCTGACCTTGGGTGCCAAATTTAGCTTCAAGTGCCAGGGATTTCTCCTGATCGTACTGATAAGCAAGCATACTGGACTTAAGTGTGGCTATCTGGTCTGCAGAGTCCTGTCCCGTGACATATGCCAGTGAAGTTAGACGTTGCAACCGATATTTTATTTATTGTAATTCGGAAACAACCTTTGAGTACAAACTCTTTTACAAAGGTTCCACATCATAGCAACAATACAGACAATACACAAGACAATAGCTTGATAGGATTAAAAGTGTTACAATCAGATTAAAATGCAGGTACAATGGAGCAGTAAATAACAAATAATAGAAGGGTTCCAGCAACCCCTATAGGCCTTGTCAGGGGTACAGCTGAGCAGGGGAGAGGGTAATGAAGGCTGAGGGGGAGGGAGGAGGAGTGGGGGGAGCAGCAGTTTGAGCCTAAGGTGGGAGTGTATGAGAAACAAGGTGAGGGGGATAAGAGAGAGTGGGGGAGGTAGAAGTGATGCACTGAGGGTCAGCCAAGTTTGGATGAGTTGGGGGGAGTAGCTATGGTTGGAACTGGTGCGTTAAAGGGGAGTAAAGGTATGAGGAGAGGAGAGAACAGCAAATGATGAGAGGTGATACAGCAGGTGATGGGAGGTGATATGTCAGCAGATTGAGCTGAGTTGAGATTGAGGAGAGGGGCGAGAGCAATGGTGGAGCATAGGGATGGAGGCAAGGGGGGCAGACTCAGTGCATGCAGTCACAAGTGCTCAGGCTCATAAGATGTAGCTTTAACTCAGCTTTAAAGGCTCTCAAGTTAGTTGTGCTTGAGTATTTGCAGAGATCTCATTGAGTCAGAGTGGTGCTCGATATGAAAAGGGGTGTTGTCCCTGGGCAGTCCTGCAATACCGGACACTGAGTTCAAACAGGACTGTGCTCCTGGTATTAGAGTTAGAGTTAGCAACCTTGAACAGGTCTGTGATACATGGTGGAGTCTGGGAGGAGTAGTAGTAAAAAGCATTTATTTTTATACAGGATATAAAACTGACTCATTTTTACACCGTTAGGATAAAATCCTATTTACTGTATAAGGTGTTCCTGTTTAAATGTTGAAAATCAGTTGCACATATCAAATATGACAAAAATGTACATACAATTTTCTTAAAACCTTCCATACTTATTCAAAACAAGTACATCTTACTGCTAATTCATTTTTCAAGGCAGTATTAAATTTATGCAAACCCATATCTATGTTTTTCCCTTGAATCTTTAGCTCATTCCAGAATTTTATTGCTACATATGCAAAAGACATTTCTCCTATCCTAGTTCTTTGTGTATTTTGAACTCCCTCAGTTTTGTTGTGTGTCTCAGTTCATAAGTATGTTCCACTTTCTGTAGTTTTTCTCTTAAATAAAGTAGTCTGCCTGAATCGAGAAGTTGCCTTGTCATGGTAACCCAAACAATTTTTTGTTTATTTTCTAAGGTAAGCCAGTTTAACTCCTCGTATAATTTGCAATGATGGATCCTTCCGTCTGCTTTCAAAGCAACTCTTGCCAGCATGCAATACATAATTTTGACCCTTTTTATTTCAGAGACCCTGGCAAACATATAAATGTTTATTCTGTAGTCTAATACTGGTACCAACATATGGTTTACTGTGAACTTCCTCATAGATTCATTTATACAATGACCTGTTCTACGCAGGGACCCAAGTCTTCCATTCAATTTATTTAACTTTTCATTGATGTGATATTCAAAGGTCAGTCTCTGGTCTATCCAAAAACCTAAGTATTTATATTCACTCACTTGTTCTAACTCCCTACCATCCTTAGATATAATTTTCAGGGTCACTTTATCCTTAGTTTTTTGGGTGAAAAGCATGGTCTTTGATTTTCCACTGTTCAAAACCAAATTTGACTTCCAGAACCATTCCTCAATTTTATCAAAATCTGCTTGTAATTGCATTTGTATTTGACAAATGTCTTTACCATTAACTAATAAAACAGTGTTGTCAGCGTATAGATGAATATCTAAGACTCTTACTATTTGAGTTACTGGATTTGAATAAACCAAAAACAAAGGTGGACCCAGGATTGACACCTGGGGCACCCCTCGCTTCACCTCTGCTTTTATTGATAAGGACTTACCCACCACAGTCTGTTGAGTTTGCTTTGTTAAATAAGACCAAAACCATCTCCTAACATCTTCTGACACTCCTGAATTTTGGAGTCTTCTCATCAGTATTTGGTAGTGCACTGTATCAAAAGCCTTTGACAAATCCAAGAACACTGCACCCACCGACATCCCCCCATCAAGGGAGGAAATCAAGATGTCAATTATGTTGGTGAATGCAGTGTTCATGGAGTGCCCTTTTCTGAACCAAGACCGCTACCCGGACAGCTGCCCACATCTCTCCATGTAGTCATAAAGCTGCTCGTGTACCAGTCATTCCAGAACCTTAGAAACCACAGCCAACAAGGCTATAGGCCTATAGTTCATGGGATTTGATCGGTCACCTTTTTTAAAAATTGGAACAATTTTAGCATTTTTCCATATTGTAGGGAAAACCCCTTCACATAAACTCCAATAAAAGAGAGCATGGCCTTTCTCCTCAGGAGGCAAGTTTGGTATCTGATCCTGTTGCTGAGAGTGAGAAGGATGGCCTGTTCATACAAGGAACAGGTATGAGTGAGGCAATCAGTATTAAGCAGTAGTCTACACGCTTTGTTCAGGGTAGTGGCAATCCTTTTAAGGGCAGTGTCCATGGCCACACCATAGACAGCTAAACCATAATCAACCGTGGATAGTATGGAGCCAGAGACTGAGATTTTGAGGGCATTGTGTGTTAGACTTTTCCTGTGCCTGAACAAGTCTCCCAGTTTGGAGTTCATAGCCTTAATCACCTTGTCAAAGTGCTGTGTAAAAGAGATGGTATAGTCAATCATGATGCCCAGGTATTTTTTATTTTTTTTATTTAGTTTTTGTTTACCAGGTAGGGTGCACTAGCCATAGCAATGACTATTTTCAGGCACAACCTGGGAGGGTACAGAACAGATAAAACATATACAAGGCATCAGAAATAACATAGCTCTACATCATGACATTACATTGATACAAACACTTTCAAGGATGGGAATACAGTGCAAGCAGGGGATGAATAGCAATCAAGGTAAAAATACAATTTGGAGTCATTCATTAGCTATGAGGGAAAAATGATACATTTACTAATGGTCATAGGAGCAGGGTCTCAGACAATTAGGTTAGGATAATGCAGAGAAGGCTGTAACACAAGTATGGACAATACAGGAAAGATAAAGGAGAGTTTGGAGGTGGTGGTGAAGTTGGAATAAAGGATAGAAGGATAGTATAAAAAAAGAAAATTGTAGGGAAGAGGAGAGGACAGAGAGTGATTGTGAGTAGGCCAGAAACAGGTAGCAAGAAGAAGGAAGTGCTGAGTGTTTATAGGGATATGACTGGAATGAAGCTGCTTAGGGGGTTGAGGTAAGAGGGGGATAAACAGGCTAAGGGGGTTGGAAGCAAATGCAGTTGCATGAATCAGCTCGGTGTCGGCAAAGCAGTCACTTGAAAGTGGCATGGGAAGGGGCAAGGTGTAAAGTTAAAGGGAGTGAGTTCCAGTATAGGGGGGCATTACACGCAAAGGCACTTGCCCCTTTAGGCGAGTGATGTCTAGGGATGAGGATTGGTGTATTGACCATAGAACGCAGGCCATATCCAGATGTCTGGTTTAGAAATAGCCCAGCCAGGGGCTTAGGTATTTGAGTTCTGATGAAGTTATTGATAAACAAGCCATATGCAAAGGACCAAGATGCAGGGAGTAAAAGCCATCCAAGTTCAGAATAAAGGAGGCAGAGGTTTAAGACGGGGAGAAGAGGAGGCATAGCAACAGATGTTATTGTAAGTAACATCCTACTTCCGGAGACTATTTTTACTAAGGGTGGCATAGGTTGCAACCCTGTAGGTGAGGGACGGGAGGAGAATACCACAAGCTACGACTAGCCTAGCAGAGGGGGTAAGCACATTGCTGGAACAATGGACAATGCCAAGTTTCAGGATTACAGACTTACAGGTCTGCCGGATGTGAAGGTCAAAATTAAGAGCTGGGTCAAGGGCCATACCCAGGTATTTAAATGAGTTTACCACACTTACAGATGTGCCATTAACAGTGGAGATCTTGAAATATGGTGGGAAGTGTTTTAGTTTGGCATTAGAACTGAATAACATGGCTTGGGTCTTAGATACATTGAGGACAAGCTTATGATTAGAGATCCATGTTTTAATCAGTTCAAAGTCCTGGGAGAGATGCCAGTTGATGTCACTAATGTTTTTAGAACTGGAGTACAGGACAATGTCATCTGCATATAGCAGGGAGGAAGTCTGATGGAGGTTGGAGATGACATTATTTTAAAATAGGGAGAAAAGCAGGGGACCAAGGATAGACCCTTGTGGCACACCTATGTTGATAGAGGTTATATCTGATAAGGTGGAGTTGTATTTAAGTAGTTGAGTCCTATCAAATAAGTAGTTGCCAAACCACATAACTACATTTGGTGAGAAGCCCAGAGATCTCAGGGTCGTTAAGAGTAAGGTGTGGTCAACCAGGTCAAAAGCTTTGGTTATGTTGATAAAAATTGCCCCTGTTATACAGCCAGAGTCCATGGCCACAAGGGTATCTGATGTAAACTTGATTAGTGCCGTGGTTGTACTATGACCCTTGCAGAAGCCAAATTGGACAGTGGTAAGAAGGTCATGTTTTTGGAGAAAGTCAATGGTTTGGGAGGCAACGAGCTTCTCAAGTATTTTTCTAAGAACCAACAAGATAGCAATAGGCCTATAGTTTGACAGATCCTTACGATCACCTTTTTTGAAAACAATGGTGACCCTAGCTGACTTCCAGATGTCAGGAACATGACATTGGTACAGAGAGAGGGTAAACATCTTGGCTAGAGGTACAGCAATGAAGGGGACAGATAGTTTCAAGAGCTTAGGTTCAATATTGTCTGAACCAGCTGCAACGAACTCTGATATGTTGTTTAACAGCCCAAGTACTTCACGGTTGGTTACAGATTTGAAGTAAAAGGAAAGTCCAGAGACGTCAGGTTGGGTGGTCAGATTCAAAGGGGCAGGGAAGGAAGTGGTATATTTAGAAAGATCAGAGACCTGAGTATTGAAAAAGTTTGCAATGATTTTGGGATTGTAACAGTGGATCCCATTTAAGGACATATCAGTAGGAGTAGGGGCTGGATTTGAACCTAGGAAGAACTTTACTGTATATAGGATCAGAATTTATTGGAATCACCGTAAGAGTTGTTCAGAAGATCCTTACAGTGGGCACTTTTTGCCCTTTTGATTTCCTTTTTACGTGAATTGCATAGAGTTCTGTAAACATTTAGGTCAGCAGGTAGCCCAGAGCTCTTGTACTGGAGCCAACTATTGTCCCGTTGATGTAGTTTAGAGAGTAAGTCAGATTTTAGCCAGTGTGTAGGCCTATTTTTCACCATCTGTATTATGAGTGGGCAGTGTTTATTCTGTATCGCCAGAAAGTTGGTCAGAAAGAGATTAAGGGCAGACTGAGCATCACTAGATTTAAAGAGGGGGGACTAATGAACAGTGGCGATATCCTGTAGGAAGGACTGTGAGTCCAGGTGCGCATAGTTCCAGAAGTTAATAAAACATGGTTTTGATGGAGCAGGCCTAACCTTTCCCCAGATGCAAAAGGTGGTCAGAAATGGAGTCAGACAGTATGCCTGAGGCAATTATGTTTTCAGGGTGTCTGGTCATTATCCAGTCCAGCAGATTACTGGAGTTAGTGTGCTGTGCAATCCTGGTAGGGTCATTGATCAGTTGGTGCAAGTTACAAATCTGAAGCCTAGTCAGAAGTGAGGGTGAGAGGGTCCTAGCCAATTTAAATTAAAATCACCAAGTATAAGAACCTCATTTCTACCAGAGAGAAGAGAGGTCTGATCAAGCACCTCCTCGAGACCTTTTAGACCACTAGAGGAAGGGTTGTAGGAACACACAATATGTAATTTTTTTGGAGCCAAGAGAGAGAAGGACATGAATGGCTTCACAGTGTGTAAGGGGAGATGAGCAGATTTCAGAGAGATGAAGGTGATCTTTAAAGTAGATGGCTGTGCTGCCCCCTTTTTTTGGAGCAGGTCTATCAAACCTCAAAAGATTATATGAGGGAAGGGAGCAAAGTGAATTGGGGTGGGGGGTTTGAGCCAGGTTTCAGTGACACAGATGATGTTGGGTTTATAGAGGTTGGTCCAAGACTCTAATTCAGTGAAATTGTACAAGAGGCTCCTGATATTATGGTGAACTACAGTTAGACCTTTGGCATTGGTAAGGGTACTGGGTAAAACTGTAACAGGTCCAGGGTTAAAATGAACATCACCTGAGAGCAGTGTGGCCAGTAGGAGAAAATACCAGAGTTTACATCTCATGTAAGGCAGATGGCGTTAGTGTGCAGGGGATAGATTTTTAAGGCATAGGCAGTCAAGTCATACCCTGTTTGTTAGTAGTGGACAAAGGTCAAGTTGGAGAGTGGGCAGTAGGAGAAGGTTGGAGAAAAAGTATTCATGAGGAAGGAAAGTAGGGGTGGCCAAGGAGGCCCAGGGGTCAGAAGGCAGTGATAAAGGTAGGAAAGCTGTAGTGGTTATTAGAATGAGTAAAATCATCTGTAGATTCATTTTTTGCAGGCCTGGGGACTGTCTAGAAATCAGGAGACAAACAGAAAAAGGAGACACCACGAGAGGGCTGCCTACTGTTGTTCTGGAGAGATAAGAGCAGGTGAGGAGGGGTCAGATTGCCATGGACAGGTATTCGAGAAAGCAGGGTCATAATTAGCCAATGGAATCAGGGAGTTGTCAGGGATGGGAACGTTTGAATATTTATAGGGGATCTGGGGGGTTGGGGTGGCAGGAGTAAAAAACCTGAGGCCTAGCTTGGCTTTCAGTCCAGACAGCAGCTCATAAGATCAGTTTTAAGTCTGTGGGGAAAGGTGCACCAATCAGATTGGGCCTTGGGAGCAAAGTATCCAATGGGACACGGCCTCCAAGACACCACACCAATCAGAGGCTCCCGGCTCGAGCTTGCTTCAAGAATGTAGAAGCGGTAGTACCTGGCTGTGGTATCTGTCAGCTGGGATCAGGAGGGCGGTCAGGAGAAGTCAGCTGTGGCAGCGGCCGTGGGGTCGGCCATTCAAATTCAGTTGGCACCATTCAGGCATGGGTCCCTGAGGGAAGAGAAAGAAACACAAGTATTAATATAATGGCAGTAGGAACAGGGGCAGGTGGCTAGCATCAGGATCATCGGTGGGGGGTCGGGTGAGAAGAGGAACATTAAGGAAGGCTGACTAGAAAATGTCTGGGGCAGGGTCAGCAAAGACAAAGGGTGGTGGGATGGAATGGAAGTCAATGATGTGCTAGGTAGCAGGGAGGTGAGTGAAGGGTAGCAGACAGAGGAAAAATTTAGTTGAGAAAAAAAAAGTTAAAATAGGGATTAAGAGAGAGCTTCTGGGGGGGCAGTGGGATAAGAGCACAGAGACCTCAGAGGAGCTGGGAAAAAACTAAGTATGGCACAGAGGAGTGGAGAGATTTACATCAGGCAGGTATGAGCAGAAGCAACAGGGAAAACAATAATTAACAATAAGCTCCTCAAAGTTTAGGCTAAGTTGTTAAGCAGTAATAACCAAAGCAGTGAGGTCAAAGTAGGCAGAGACTCAATGTGTTACCATAATGACAAACAGACTGTATTAGGCTAGCAGTAAAATAGGCAGACAGTTAATTGAAAACCCTGAGGCTTAGCTTCGCTTTCAGTTCAGACAGCAGCTCAAAAGATCAGTTTTAAGTCTTTGAGGAAAGGAGCATCAATCAGATTGGGCCTTGGGAGCAAAGCATCCAATGGGAAACGGCCTCCAAGAATGCTGTACAAATCAGAGGTTCTCAGCTTGAGCTGGCTTCAAGAATGTAGAAGTGGTAGTACCTGGCTGTGGGATCCATCAGCCAGGACCAAGAGGGCGGTCAGGAGAAGTCGGCTTTGGTGGCGGTAATGGCCGTGGGGTCGGCTGCTCGAATTCAGTTGGCACCATTCAGGCATGGGTCCCTGGCTGTGGGATCCATCAGCCGCGATGGCGGCAGCGGCCGTGTGGTTGGCCCCACAAATTCAGAAGCAGTGCACCTGTTCCAGTGGGCTAGCCAAGTTATTCATGACTGTCAGAGCAGGTGACCTCTTTTTTAGTTGGGGGCTGGATATGAGCATTGATTTAGTTTTTCTATAGTTAAGAAGCCTACCAGGTCATAATGTTGTACGCTTAATAGCGTACAACATTATAGCTAACCTGAAACAGCACTGTCCATGACATTGAATGGTGCAATACCGCGTATACTGCTGTATGCGGTATTGCACCATTCACACAATCCCAGGCAGAGGATAAGACCTCTGCTGGGAGTGGGTTCCACTGAGCAGCTGCTGTGGCTCACTGGACTGAGCCACAGCAGCAGGAACCCAGGCGTTGCGTCTGGGATCGGGTTGGATTCCCAGTCCTAGACATTTTATTTTTTCATGTATTGTGCGCTTCCTCGAGGTAAGCCCCCAGAATTGAGAATCTTAGTGGGGAAGTTCGGGAGCACAGCCCCTATATCGGGGTGGGGCCAAGCCCTCCACAGAAAAAGAGTTATGTTGCATGGCAATATTGCGCTGTATTGGCAACGCAAATTTGTCTTGTGACATTATGACCCCGTGCTGTTAAGAAGTAGCCTTTGAGAGATAAACCAGAATTCCAGGAGGCAGAAGGAGACCTGCAAATCAGTTTGCCGATACTCCATGCGGTGATGACTGCTAAGGATTACGGCATCATCAGCATATAGAATTGCTTTACTGCAGCAGGCATCTGGTAGATTATTCAGAAATAGGCTGAACAGCAAGGGACCTAGAATGGGCCCTTGCAGAATGCCCTGGGAGATCTCTTTTGTGGTAGACACAAAGAGCCCAACTTTGACTTGGGTCCTTGAGGAAAGGTAATCCTGGAACCAGCAAATGGCGTTGGGGGCTACCCCAAGTATATGCAGTGGTCTCAGGAGAAGAGGGTGGCAGACAGTATTGGACACCTTTGATAGATCAATAAAGACTGCTCCAACCAGTTTGCCCTCATCCATGGCCTTGTGAACATAATCAGGGAAGTCCACAAGTGCAGTAGTAATGCTATGGTCTTTCCTGAATCCATGCTGTTGAGGACATTGCAGTTGATATTTGTGAATATAGTTGGAGATTTGATTGGCCACAATCTTCTTAAGGGTTTTAGAGAGGGGAGAGTGAATCAAGATTGGCCTATATTTGGAGGTGAGAGTCCTGTCACCATTCTTGTGAACAGAGGTTACTAATGCCTGCTTCCAGAGAGCTGGGAATTTTCTGAGTGTAAGAGATTTAGTGGAGATATTGGAGATAGGAACTATTAATTCGTCAATTGCCAGTGCAACCATTTTCATGTCTAGGTTGTTGCTGCCCACTCTAGTTTTACCAAATACATTCTTGACATACCCCATGGTTTCCCCTGACTGAAACTTATTTGAAGTAAAAATTCAGGATTGTGTTAGACATCTGACCATCCTCTTTGTCATCAACAAGTGGATCCAGGTAGTTCAAGTTCAAGTTTAAGTTTATTGCAGGAAAACTCCATTGAGCAAGCTCATTCACAAGGAGGTCCTGTGACATAAACACTTAAAGTACAAACACAGATAGGTAATAACAGTATATACATGAAATACACGTTACATGATACAGGCTGGATATACATACAAGGGTACCACATAGGGTGACCGCAGGTGGTAAACATTGATATGAGACAGGGAAGCGACTTATAGGTCGCATACTGATAAATGAAACATGATGACTGGTGTGATTTGATTTAATCAAATCAAATCAAATCAAATATACAGTATTTTGGCAGCTAGAACAAACAACAGTCTACAACTGATATGGGAGGGAGGGAGAGATTTGATAGAGTAGCAGTGGAGCGAAGCAAAGATAAAGCCAGAGTGAAGGGAAGGAAAGCAGTTAATATGACAAATAAATTATACCTACCAGTGGATAAATATGGCACACATGGGAAGGAAGAGACTTAATTACAGTTACAGGTGTCTTTTATTTTGGCTGAACTTAGCGATTTGTAGAAGTTTATAGAAACTGTTCTAGTTAGTTTCATGCAGGTTTGTAATTGGTTCCAAATGGAGGGAAGGGCATATGCAATAACCGTTTACGAGAAGTCGCGTCCTTGGTATGTCAAGCATAATAAAGTCAGATTTTTCTTAACAGTATGCACTATGTGAGATACTAATAAGGGAAGAGAGATAGCTTGGCAATTTCTGCAGGAGCAGTTTAAGAGTCCATAGCCCAGCATGGAGCAGGCGTCTAGTAGTAAGAAATGTCCAACCAACAGCTGCATATAAGTCACAGTGGTGCAAACGGTAAGGGGAGTTGGTAATGAACCGTAACGCATGGTGATAAAGGATGTCCAGTTTACTTAGATTTGCAAGAGTGGTGGAGGAATAGATTACATCGCCATAGTCGAGTAGGGGGAGAAAAGTGGCCTGTACAAGCTTGTTTCGAGTTTCAAGGGGGAAAAGGGGCCTATTTCTGCAGAAGAAACCTAACCTTGCTTTTAACCTTCTAGAGACATCTTCAATGTGGTCACTGAAAGATAATTTATTGTCGATCCAGATACCAAGATATTTAAATTTGGTTACAACTTCCAGAGGCTCGTTTAGCGTGGTGACAATGAAGTCTTGGGCAAGAATATTGGGGGGCCTGAGACAGCACTCTTGAATATCGCTTTAGTCTTCTTGGCATTGAGCAGAAGCTTTGCCTTTATTAAATTATGCTCACGCTAGCGAAGTCCACTTGAAGACTCCCTTGACTTCAGATAACAATGAGCCAGAAGTATACAACACAGTATCATCTGCAAAAAGTGCAGATTGGACGTAGATATGTTAGCATCTAAGTCATTGATGTACAGAGAAAACAAGATAGGGCCTAAGATGGATCCTTGGGGACTCCTCTTGCAACTGGCAAGGCAGCAGAAAAAAAGCCTTCCGCCTTTACTTTTTGGAATCTTCCAGTTAGGTAGCTAGAGAACCACTGGGTGGTATGGTATGTGGCACCCAACTTTGCAAGGCAATTGTCTAATAGTTTGTGATCAACAGTATCAAAAGCTTTGCTGAGGTCCAAAAAGACTGCACCAGTTACCTTCTTAGCATCTATAGCAGAGATCCAATCATTGGTTACTTTTGCTAGTGCAGTGATTGTGCTATGATTAGCCCAGAAGCCAGATTGAGATGGGTTAATGAGAGAGAAGGTTTCCAAGTGAGATTTTAACTGAATATGGATCATTTTTTCGAGAACTTTAGAAAGGATAGGCAATATGGAGATAGGCCTATAGTTGTTTACATCGCATGGGTCACCAGATTTAAATAGAGGGAGGATATGTGCTGATTTCCAGCAGGACGGCACAGCAGCAGATGTAATGGAAAGATTGAAGATGTGGAGAATTGGGACAGTGAGATGGGCATAGCCTGACCTTAGGAAAAAGGGTTCCAAGCCATCGTCCCCTGCACTTTTTTTGGTGTCTAAGTTAAGAAGAGAATCTTCTACTTCTTTATAAGATATCTCGCGCAGTTGGAAGGGACTGGGTGCAGGACTAGAAGTGGCGGAAGGGGTATGCTGGCTCACCGCAGCACCAGCATAAGGTGACGAGTCAAAAGGTAGTTAGCTGGGAGAATGGCACTTAAGTCCGTGAAGGCAGAGCTGAATTCCTCCACAATGGCATTGGAACCCAATGAGTTTGAGTCATTAATATTAAGCAACAGTGGCTGAGTTTTTTCATCTTTTCCAGTAAGTTCCTTTATCCTGTCCCAGAACCGCCTCCCATCACCCCAGTTCCTTTCTAGCTGATCCCTGTGTGATTGGTCATGGCACACTGGATTTGGAGGGTGCACTTGTTTCTATCCATCCTGTATTTCTGTTGGTCATACTGATTCCCATAGGCCCTAACTCTACTCCAGAGGTTATCTCTTTCCCTCATTCGGTCCAGGAGGTCACTGGTAATCCAACCATTATTGTAACCTTGAGATGTTCTCTTTTTGAATGGTGCATAATTGTTGCAGACCATGTTGAACTAATCCACAAAGAATTGGAGAGCTTTATCAATATCTTTTAGTGCTAGTATGGGTGACTAGTCTATAGCCTTTAGCTAGCCCTTCCTAAGTATTCTGCTTTTTACTATAGTCGGAGAGGTCTTTTTGAATTTATTTGCCCATAGGCAGGTGATGGGGAGTGGTCACTTAGGGAACCAGATAGCACTGCAACCTCTGATATCCTGTCTGGAGAGCTAGCTAGGAGCCAGTCCAGAAGTGTGTGCTTACCAAACTTAAGGTTCAGTCTGGTGGGTTTTCTAACTAGCTGTGCAAGATAAGAGCTCGCTACAATGTCCTTTAGGTGAGGTGAGTCACTCTCAAGCCAATTTAGACTGAAGTCCCCTGTGACAATCAGCTCACATGCTCTGCAGTGGCCTGCTAAAGCCCCTACTACTTTGTTTAAACCCTCCTTTGCCCTCTTAGGTGGGAAGTATACACAAGCAATGTCAAGTGCTTTTTTGTGGTCCCTGAACATGAGCCTTACCATGAGAATTTCATGGTCCTCTGCACAATCCGTGCTGGGGAGCAGGACCTCTTTAAGGGTATAACTGATATAGATCAGACACCCCCCACCCCTTCTCCCTTTTCTGTCACACTTGGAAGGTATGAATCCAGATTGCCCTATCTCACTATCCTTTAGCCTGGGGTTTAGCCATGTCTCAGTCAAGCAAATGACATCCAGGTTGTGCAAAGTGGCCCAGGCTTGAAGTTGAGCCCACCTTGATAATAAGCTGCATGTATTCAAGGCAGCTAATTTTGGTCCATTGCCTTTGGCTCTTTTGTTATCTGCACCTCCTTGGGGGCCGTGGGTAGGGTGTACATTGCCAGATAAAAGTAGGTGCAGGAGTAAGGCCTTCTTAGTGGTGAAGTTACAGAGGATTTGTGATTTGCATTTTGATATTCTGAGTCTCAAGGAGAACATTTGTGAGGCTTTAATTTGCATAGTAAGTGAAAGGGGGAGAACTGTGCCAGCTGTAGCATGAGTGGGGACCACCTTTTCCAGAGAAATTGAGTGCCAGTATGTGCAGGTGACTGCCTGCCATGGTGGAGAATGCTACAGCCTTCAGTTGTCCATGGCTGGTGAGGCATTGTTCAAAGGAGTCAGGAGGTAATTGGGCAGCATTAAACCCTCCTCGGCTTGCCCAATGTAGAAGTGACAGCACCAGTATTAGGGAAGAAAAGGACATTTTACACATTAGGCTAGCATATTAGTTGATAGTAGGAGTTCAGCATTCCAGAACGAATAGACCTGGGAGATAAGGAGTAGCTCTCCTATAACTGTTGAAATGTCTCTAGATGTCCTGCTGGGAGACTGAAAGGCCAGAGATACAGGACCTGCTAATTTCCCTATAATCAATAAGGAGGACCTTAATATGCCAATTTACCCTTATACATTATTTGCAGGCGTAGCAGTGGTTATAGACTGCATGAGAGGTTTGGCTCATAAAGGAGCAGAAGACGTCAGCAGTTGAAGGCGTAGCACTGACAAGAGTGTTTGCACACAGAGGCAGTCCTAGCCCTTTAGGGGTGGGGCACAAGAGAGTTAGCCAATGGAGGGGAATTTTACGATGGGGGAGGAGGGGTATTTAATAGAGGCAAGGATCGGGATGGGTGGGCAGGACAAATAATACAGGGCAACAGCAAGACCTAGGTGGCTGAGCGAGAAGCTCCATCAGGCTAAGAAATCTTCCTTGAATTAAAACTAGTGCCTAGTGCTCAGTGTCCAATGAGGGGCAATCAGAAGTTAGAGCCAGCCAAAGGCAGCCAGTTTCTGTGAGGAGCAGCCAATGTGCTCAACGGCATAGACTACTGGGCAAATTCAAGGAGGCTGTCAGCGTACCTGATGCTGGAGGTCGGGTGGAGATTCATGGCACGGCAGGCATGGTGCAGGGTCGGTCCTTCAGCCACAGGAAGCCCAGATCAAGGGCTGGATCCTAAGGGGAGAGAGAAAGAGAGATGGGCCTTAGGTTAAATGGGCTTTGGGGGACAGATTCAGCAAGTAGGGGGTGGGCAGGAGTCTCAAACAATATACATGGGAGTGAGTATGAAAAGGGGAGGTGGGAGGAACTGGATACAGGACAGTGGAGGGGGGGGTCACCACCACAGAAATGGCACCAGAGATACAATTAACAAGGAGGGGGTTGGGGGAGAATGGTGTAGCAGGTACAGTAGGTTTAAACACTTAGTGAGAGGGGAAGGAAATGACGCAGGTGGTTAGGTAAGATCTTTGTATTGTTGGTGCAAATAGCATAGCTACTGGGCAGAGTGCTGCCCATTAAAATAGCGGCAGAAAAATGATTGAAAAAGTCACTTATAATCTAGCTACCATTCCCTAAAGTCATCATACACCACCAAAATGGACTAATGAGAAAGAAAGACATTCAACCAACCAGAATGGACAGCAGGATTGGAAATGAGGGCAGCATTAAGACACCAGGGCCTGCTACAGGGGGAAGAGGAGAACCATGGCGCAGGAACAAGACATAACTGAATGGTCAGATGATTCGATGGGAGTTACTGAAGAGTGAGTAACTCTAAGAGTTTGGGATAAAAAGAAAAAATCAGTCCGGTGGCAAGTCAATCCTTCATAAATATAGGATGAATTGAATTAGAGGGTGATTCTTAGCTGTCATATGACCTGGCTATAGTAACCAGGGAGCTTAAGAAGTGTGAGTCACAAAACACCTTATTTGTTTTTCCACCCCTATCTCGAAGCCCTGTACCACAATTAAAATCACCTCCCAAGACTTCCAAATGGGAAGTAAACAGGTAAGGTTGTATTAAATGGAATAGGAGAACCTTAGCTGCCTTTCACAGGGGGGCATAAACATCGATTAATCAGAGGGGAAGGGTGCTCAAAGCAAGGTCCAGCAACAACACTCTGCCAGGGGACAGGTCAAGCAACCTCTGTAACTGAAAATCAAAACCCTGAAAAAGAATACATATACTTTGACTTTGACTGCAGATAAGGACCGCTTGGCCCACCTAGTCTGCCCATTTCTCTGCCTACAGGATAAGCTGCAGATCCTAGTTAACCAACAGCCTATTTCTTCCTACCACCCACAAAAATTGCCTTATGTCTGTCTCATGCATTCTTGAATTCTCCCACAGTTTTAGACCCCACAACCTCCTCAGGAAGGCTGTTCCATGCGTCCACCTCCCTATCTGTGAAAAAATACTTCCTCACATTGCCCCTGAACTGCTCTCCCTCTATCTTCAAATTGTGTCCCCTTGTTCTTGCACATCTCTTTTTCTGAAAGATGCTACCCTCTTGGACTTTGTTGATTCCACTGAGGTACTTAAAAGTTTCTATCATGTCCCCCCTCCCTCCTTTCCTCAAGGGTATACATATTAAGCTCCTTTAGTCTCTCCTCATATGGTTTCTCTTGCAGTCCCTGCACCATTTCAGTTGCCCTTCTCTGGACTGCCTCTATCCTGTCTATGTTCTTGCGGAGATGGGGTCTCCAGTACTGGATGCAGTATTCCAGATAGGGTCTCACCAACTGTCTGTACAGAGGGAAAACGACTTCCTGTTTTCTGCTGGTGATGCCTCTCCCTATACATCCCGGTATCCCCCAGCCCTCCCTACTGCCTTCTCACATTGCTTGCCAATATTAAGGTCATCTGATATGATTACCCCCAGGTCCCTTTCCATTTTTGTTGTTGTTACTACCTCCCCCCCACTGTGTAATCTTCCCTTGGGTTTTTGTTTCCCAGGTGCATTATTTTGCACTTCTTTGCATTGAATCCAAGCTGCCATACTTCAGACCATTCCTCCAACCTTGCCAAGTCCCTTTTCATCCTTTCCACGCCTCCTTGTGTATCAACCCTGTTGCAGATCTTTGTGTCATCTGCAAAGAGGCATTCTTTTCCTTCCAGTCCCTCTGCAATGTCACTGATAATGACATTAAAAAGGACTGGACCCAGTACTGAACCCTGCAGTACCCCATTAGTAACCCCTCTTTCTTCAGAGTGGACTGCATTACCAATTACCTTCTGTGTCCTGTTGTCCAGCCAATGTTTTACCCAGGCTACCTCCCTGGGACCCACTCCCAGGCTAGTTCATTTGACTATTAATCTTTTGTGTGGGACTGTGTCAAATGCCTGTGACTAAATACCAAGGCCATCACACTGGTCCTGACCTATGGCCAGTAAGAAGGTCCCTGGGTCCATAGCCTCCAGGTGGCATCTAGTTCATATATTGATTTAATGCAGGTGTCCTGTAGGAACATTATCATTCTCAAAAACATACGCAGAAGTGAAAACGTAATAATCCATTTTCTGTAAGATGTGATACTATTCACATTGAGAGACCATAGGGCAAGCTGCAGCATGGTGGTCAAAAACATGAAGGAGGCTTACCCCAACCTGCTGCTACCTGAGAACAGGCATGGGTTTGCACCAACTTCGCCAATTGAATGTCCTGCTGTTTGATGTACCAAAAATTAAACTGGAAAAGATTGAGTGAAAAAAGGGATTTAAATATATCTCTTTTTACGGTAAAATATTTGAAAGGAAAAGTTCCTCAATATATTACTGAGTTTTTCTCGCTTAGGCCTATACCATCAAGCCTGAGGTCAGCTGCTGGCTTAGAATTTAAAGTTCCTAAAACCAGATTAGATATAGGAAGATCTTCAGGTAGACATAGGGGAGTGGTAGTTCGGAATTCACTCCCCATTAAAATAAAGGAACCCATTACACTAAATAAAATGAAACATATTAAGGTCTGGTTTAAGAACCAAAGTCAGATGCCTGCTCTGTGTTGTTCTTTAACAACTGCATAGAAGTTTCCTTGAAGCTCCTTGGATTACATGTTAGTTTTTATATGTAATGTACTTATTTGTATTTTTTTGAATACATTATTTATGTATGTTGAAAGTGAGAAAGGAAACTGTATGAATGTTTATATGGATCACCTTGAAAATGAGTTTGCTCAATGGTGTTTTATTCATTTCATGGCATATTTTTGGATAAAATATATTACTACTACTACTATTGCCCATCTTCAATGTCTGATGGAATATCATTCTGAGAGAAGGTGATGGAAGCATCAGACATCCCTCCATTGTCTTCAGTACCACCCTAATTGGAGGGCAAAGCAAGAGCCATAAAGGCATTATGAATAGGGATGGCAGCAGATGCAGAGTGCTCACCCATACCCTTAGATTGTTGTTCCCTCTTTTTGGCAGAGACAGGAGTAAAGCCCTCTTCCTGAGGGGGTGAGGGAAGGGAGGCATAGCAGATGGACTAGGTGCTGACATAGATGGAGCATCCATAAGAGACACTTCCATACAGTCCCCTGAATCAGTGACCACCTGAGTCATCACTGTGCCATTGTCCACCGAGAATGGGAGTAGAGGGTCAGAAATAGGGGAATCTCTCTATAGACTGAGTCGCCTACACAGGTTGCACCCATGACTGGCTACAAGCAATGATAGTGTCCTGATTCAGGCCATCCATCCTATTATGGGAGGATCCGGGGAAATCCTGAAAGGAATGGCCAAGGTCCACAAACTGGAGACAGCAAAAAGAGTTAGCACAAGCCCTCAGAAGGTGATGATATTCCATGCAACCTGAACAACATGCAGCGTCACAGGTGGAGATAAGGTGGGTATAGGCTCCACACCTGTGACACATCAAAGCTACTCTAGTTAGACACAAATCCCCTTATCCCTACCTATAAGAAAATTGCCAGGCAGATGTTCAATGCCTGCTGCAGTCAGGGGCAGTTTAGCCTTGAGCTTTCAGCCCCCCTCATCCAAACCTGCTCTGAATTTATAATAGGTGTAGGAGTATCAAGGAGGACCTCACAATGTTGCCTGACCCAATATAACACATCAGAAATGTTGACACATTCATTATAGAACAAGAACATCACTTTTTTGACAGTGGGTTTGGTCAGCAGAATAGCCAAAAAAGGAACCCACAGAGGCAACTCCTTCAAATTTTCATACTTTAACCAAAATCTGTCAAGCATGACAGAAGCACAAAAACTGATATTAAATGGTTCTTCCCCAGAGATATGTATGACCGCATACATGTCAGAGGTCAAAAACTCAGAGAGTCTTTCAAGAGCTTTCGGATGATGTATGTCCTGTTCTGGGAGTAATCCTAATCTCCTTTATACTGTAGCCAAACAACATTCTGGTGAATGATTGTACCTCAGATGGAGGTGAACAAGTCAGACATTTCAGGTGATGAAGCATTAGATAAAGAGGGGTCAGTTGGGGAATGATTCACACCGGATTCCAGTAGCCGAAGGGCCTGAGCACCAGTGGTGGTGGACAGTGTATGAGACAGTCAAAGTTGGGTACGTGGAAATGGAGGCAGAGATCCAGCTACTCCAAAAATATCCTATAGGGGAGAGTCAGAGGAACCAGCCAACACAGTCAAACCTCCAGGGAACAGGGTCAGAAAACTTCTAAGGTATTGATACTGGCTCCCAGGTAACACCATCTGCTGCTTGCATCCAACCTGCTGCCACCAATGCCACCTCAGAAAACCATTTGTCCATTGACTTACGGTCAGAGGTAAGTGAGACAAGAGGTACAGGAAGTGCTGGTGTAATTGATATGTTTTGAGAAGAGCTTGAAGCTGTAGTGGGCAAAACTACATTTGATTCACCACTAGCCAAATCTGCCATCAGATGCTCTTGCTGGAGCAAAGTAGACTTATCCTGTCAATCCATCCCAAAAGCAAACTCCCCATCAGTGGCACATTGAGGGGTCACCGATGAAATGTGTGATTCCCCCTCTGTGCAAGCAGCCACCACAGCCATCCCATCAGCAACAGACAAGTCCCGAATTGGCTGGAAATCAGCTGCAGACAACTGTAAAGGAAGTTCTAGGCCAATGGGAGCCTCAGAAGCCACCAGGGCAGTGTTATGATCCCCACATAAGACCAGAGCAGAGGAAGCCACAGCAGCAACACAGTCCTGTCCCAATGTCAGGTGCAAATTGGGGGATTCCATAGAAGAAACCACACAACCTCAATCTGCATTCCATCAGACCTCCTCAACTGCTGGCACCAACTTGGGTGGTACAGTTAAAGGAGGTCTTGTGAGAGGAGAAATGCTAGGTAGTCTGGAGCAACTCTATGAAGAAGGCTATGAAAAGGGCAAGGCAGTACAAGCATGTAGCCCTGCAGCTAGCGCAACAGTAACGTCAGTGTCAAGCCATGAAATTGGGGTGGCAGGCAGCAGCCATGGAGTCATACTTGCAGTCTGGGAGGTGGAGGAAAGCAAACCACCCACAAAGTCCAAACTGAGAAATATATCCAAAGCAGGAACCTGGGGCTGCTTACCTGCCGACCTAGAAAGCAGAAAGGAAGTGGCAGCCAAGTGGGTCTTTTTATGCAGGTAACAATGTTCCTCCTAGTCTATATGTCACAGTAG
Organism: Neoceratodus forsteri; assembly: GCA_016271365.2. NCBI lineage: Eukaryota > Metazoa > Chordata > Ceratodontiformes > Ceratodontidae > Neoceratodus > Neoceratodus forsteri. The sequence goes on along the minus strand of CM057449.1, from coordinate 933,746,886 downwards.
GTGTGTTTTCTTAGCCACCAGGTCAGTCTGTAAATGGAAGTATTCCTCCTTGAGTGTCACCACCAACACAGAAGAGCCAGGAGGAGTGCAGTCATCAGTGGTAGGAAAAATGATAGAGGAATCCACATCAGTCTCGCCCATAGGAAAAAAATCCATTGAGTCGATCAGAGCCTCTGTAACAGAAGAGACAAAGGAGGAGGCTCTTTCCCCTGCTCTCAGCACAGCAGCAGGTCCTGAGTCCATAGCAGCGAACATCATGGCAGAACGCCAGGTGGACAAGACTCTCCTACTGGAGAGTAAGGGAATTTTTTATTAGTACTTCAAATAAATCATAACATCAACACATTAACATCATAGGAAAATAATATTCAATACATTTCATGCAGTTAAGGATACCCTATAAAATTCTTTCCCCTCTCTACTGTATAGCAACTTAAAAAAAAACAATTTTTGAAAGACATTCTATTCCTGTCTGACAAAAAAAGGGGGAAAAAAAACAAAAACAAAACAATATTATGTTCATTCTGGCAAAGTTAAATAAATACGGATTAACCGTTCCACTATTAATCATAATACATTGCTTATTTATCATATGAAATTATTCTGTGAATCACATAGAGAGAAAAAGTGAAAAATTAATATCCACTAACCTGCCCCCCACATTTTAAATCAAGGGTGTTATCTACCGAAAGAAAGTCAAATATCAAGTTATGAAAATCATATCAAAAATATGTTATACAGACTCTATCCACTGCATATTCTTCCACCTTGTCTGAGATACCTGTTTAGTCCTTGATCTTTAACTAGGGAGCAATCCATTAAGGTGTTACAAATTTTCCAAGTTTTTTGATATTTCCATCCATTCAGCAACTTCCTGTCTGCTCTTTCTATTTTAAGTTGGTCTATATTTATAAAGTCTTCCAGAAAACGTATTGTCTGTGAAGGCTTCACACAGACTTTATTGACATCTGAACTGCCTGCTGTCTTCCCTATATCCTCTTTACTTTGCTTAGACTCCATTTTCTCATTTTCACTTGTTCCATGCTTTGTGGTTTTTAACCTGTTTTTTGCTATCTCTCTTTTCTTCATTTTCTCTTTCATTTTTTCTTTAACAAGTAATCCTCATTTTGGCAGTGACGAAACGATATGAAGAGTCTGAAACTGAGTTTTTCAGGTTTTCAGATTGGTTTAATGGCCCAGTCTCCACAGAGTCCACCTCTGACCCAAGCTCAGCTTTTACTAATTCAGTAAATAAATTCTTGATCAATCCTTCGTGATGAGCCGATATAGTTTTAATTGAGGTTATTTCATCTCTCAATTTATATTGCTGTTCTAGTAATAGTACATTTACCATATGACTATCACTTAAAGCCTATAAAAAGCTTGGTGTAAAACAAACAGGATAATATTTAACTAATTCTGAGATTGCTTTACCCATTTGTAGCCCAATATGAAGCCTAAATTATCTGCTATTGCCAGAGATGAACACGTTTAAATTAGAACATTTCTGCAGGGAGGAAATAATATGGTCAATTTTTGTAACTGCCTCAGGGAAATGTTCCCATTCAAACTCTGTTGGTGTCACGGGTAAAAAACTAGCATATTTCTGTCATCTCAATATAAGATAAGGATTGCGTTTGCTTGAAAAAATGATTGCCAATTACCACCCCTGATCTTCCTTCTGTCGGTCTTTCTTGTTATGTTTGAACATTCCTCACATTTCTCTCTATATAACCTTACTATCTTATCAATCCTTTCACTCCACAGGTCGGATCCATAGTTTCTGCACTCATTATATATCTTACTGCCATTATCTGTATAATGCTTGCCATTATTTTTTGTTGTTTCTACCCATTGCATTTTTGTAGCACTGCTGTACTGTTCCTCTATTTGTATTATTGTACCCATGTTACTGCTGTTCAACTGTTCTCTTTTTGTTGTACTGTCCCTGGTCATGCCTGAAAATAGTCATTTTATGGCTAATGCACCATCCCGGTTAACAAAAACTAAATAAATAAATAAATAAAATTTTTTTTTGGTCCAAGTCCCCTATTCAAATTACCTGGTAGACATATGTTCTTGGCTGACTGGACAATTTTATCTGCTGGTAAATTATCACCCCATCAATTAATGCTAGTTCCTTATTGTTCTTGTCCTCATCTGATTGTAGGTGAACCTTTTCCATCATCCTTTTTTATATTTGTGAGGTGGATTTGTACAAGAATGCATTTATTAAGAGTTGCTTTGATTTATGTTGTTCATCTTTACATTTATTAATCTTGTCTTTGTCATTTTCAACAACACTATAATCCTCATTATGTAAATTACCTTGTGTTTCAAACTTCTTCCCTTTTTTATTTTTTGTGGGATTTATTTGATCTTGTAACATTGGGGACTCCATGACTTTTAAATTTGCCTTTTTGTCCCTTTGTAGTCACTCCCATTTCCTTAATTACTTAAGCAACCAATTGGTTCTTACTACACAATAAATTTCCTCTCTTATCCTAAAACCTTTCAGGTATGCATGATATGCAAAAACAATGTGTGGCCTCTTAGGTAGAATTTCCTGTGTCACTGTCTCTCAAAATGCTATTTATAAATAAAGTACTATGAAGTTGCTAATAATTTTGGATTGCACTGAAAACACTAGTTCTTTAAAAAGTACTTGACTCTAATAAAATGCGATCAGTAATAAGGCAGTTTAAAATTATTAATTAAACCCAAAGATAGAAGTATTTTGAGATTCTTATCTTTTAGGTTCTTCAGAACACTTCATGACCAAGATGAAATACGGTTCTCCCTTATTTTTTCTAAGTAACCTGGAAACAGGCTACAGCTCTTGATTGTCCAATTTTAAACACATTCAAACAGCTCGGAGGATTCAAAGGGTTCCGTGGATTCTGAAGATTCAAAAGGCTCAGGAAAAAGATACAATTCTGAAGAAAGCTACAAGTGGCTGGATAATCTTGTAAAAAGATCACTGGAATAAAAACTAAATATTTTATTTATCTTCCTTAATACAAGTTTTAAATAACTTGCCTTCCAAGTTTTTCCCTCTCTAAACTATGTTATTTTGAAAACATACAAAACAAACAAAAAAAACAAAACAAACAAACACCTAAGGGCACTAAAGGACCCCAAACATCTAAAACATTGTAAGTTTACCCATCTAAGGCTTTATCAGCTTTTATTAACTTACTTTCAATGAGTAAAGTCCAAAACAGGCTGCTTATTCTAAAAAGCTCAAAAATTGGCAGCTTCTCTGATATTCTGTGTTATTAAATTATGCTGGCTTGGCTGTTCAGCAGCTCCCCTTCAGCAGAAAAGATGCAGTTTGCCATCAAAGACCAGGCATCAGGACTTTCAAATACCAAAATGTTAAAAATAACATTTATGCTCAATGCTAAATGCTGAAGCAAGTATAAAATCCTGGGTTTTTATATCATGCAAGGCTCATACTACACTAGTCCATCATTCAGACAATGCTGTCAAGAGTGAACAGCTGCAGGCCTTATACACAATTAACACTAACTATGCAAGCATGTGCTTTGGCTTGAATAAGAAAAATTCCAGGGTAGCTGAAAATCTGAAGAAGCCCAATTCAATTCAATTAAGCAATTAATCAGCCAAAATGCAAGCTGATTCAAGTAATATATAATAATATTGTTTCAAAATAAAATGCTAAAAATAAATTCAAATATCTATAAATAATACAGTAAACATAATAACCTTCTCCTGCTTCTTAGGCAAAAATGCCAAGGACATGAATAAAGCCCTGCATCTCTAAATCCAAGGAAAAGAGGGGCAATGAGAATAGAAGAAAGCTCCCAGGCAACTCAGTTACTTCTCTGAAAAATGTTTAAAAGTAAAAAAAATAAATAAAATGGGACCATAAAATGTAAAATCACAAGTCCTACTCCAACCTAAGTTTCCAATCCAATTTCCCCACACCTGTCACCAATGCACAATACCACCACAAAACCACAATGCCCGAGTGGAAGGCACAAGCCCCCAAATGGCAGCACCAGGTACCATCTCAGACTCTCCCCAGATCCAGCCACTAAAGTCCAGTGTAAACAATCAAATGCTCAGTTGTATTGAATAGCTGGAAATCTGCCTGCCAAATTAAATCAAAAAAATGTCCAGAGCTACACGAGAAAAATACTCTCCTTCTATGCTCGCTGCTCATGATCCCAAGTCTGTACCAGGTCCTTTCTGGTGGGGTGATGTACTAGCTTTCAGGCCATAAGTATCCCAGATTCTGGCCACAGGTGCTGTGTTCAATCCCTTCCCATTGACTTCTGCACTACTCAAACCCTTCTCACATCCCACTCAGGTCCCACTGCTCCACTCCTCTTTCCTTTGTTCAATGCCTGGTCATGGCTTCAGGACACTACATGGCACAGCACACATCTCAACTATTTATAGCAGGGCCTTCAGTGCTAAAAAAACAGTGCTCCACTAAACACAGTAAATCCAATAGTAGAAAAGAAACTAAAACCATTTAGGGTATATGTGTACATCCAGGAGAATAAAATAACATTTTGTATTAACTCCCACTCCAGAACTGCTTCCAATGCTGGGCTCCCTTCCAGAATCCAGCTAGATTCAGTTAGCTATTGCTTGGAGAGATGGTACTCGCTCACAGAGGTTGGACTCCTGCTCGACAGTGTGAGCGATGTTTTCCCACAGCTGAAGTCAGATATGGGCTGCAGAATTTGAAGAGTGAATAGCCTGCTTTTTGTTTGCTGGTCCTCCTGTCCTCCAGGGCTATGTACAGTCACAGAGGACTATATTAGCCCAGAGAAATGGGTCTTTCAAACATATACTCTGAGATTATAATAGCTCTATATGCACTGTAGCCTCTTGACTCGCCAACTGCTATGGCCCAGCTCTGATATCAGCTGCAAGTGAATTCTGGGATTTCTGGTTACAGCAAATGCTGCTTGGGAGCCAGCAGAATTATTCTGATGCAACTTACTATCCTGCTGTAAACAGTAAGTATAGTTTTTCTGGCACACAAAGTACAGTATGAATTGAGACCTGCCCTGCAGTTGGGTATGGGGTTCTTAGTGCTGGCTTTTCCACTTTTAGCTATTTTAAACTGCAAAGATCTGCTCAGACCTGTCCCCTGACACAGTTTCAGAGAGCAACAATGCACTCAGAGATCAAGCACTTACAGAACATCTTCCATTGGTTCCTATGATGGCATTATGAATTGTGGCACTTTTTCTCAATGCAGATTATAATGAACTGTCTAGATTACCTCCCCAGCTCTGGTTAACCTTGCCCACTTACCCATAGTTCATGAATAATGATCTGCACCCAGGCCAAATAGACTCTGTTAGTCCTGTTTCTCCCTCTTGGAGGAGACAGTGATGTTAATCCATTCCCCTCCCACCTACTCCTGTCACTGTACTACCTACTCAAGTAAAGGGTCTCTGTATTTTTCAAGCAAATATTTGGATCCCCCTCTCCAGAGTAGATCTAATGGATATGGTCCAGAAAAATAACTCTGATGTTCTTATTCTCACTGAGACCAGGCTATCATCTGGAACCACCTCCACCATTTTTGCATTCCATGCCTATATAACCCAAGTATAGGACAGATCAAAATAAGTAGGTGGTGTCCTCTTCAACTCTTCTCTCTACCTATATTTCACCCCTTGCTACCTAGAATCCACTGAAGTTCTCCTGAGCACCTGACTGGTAAACTCTCTGACCCCCACTTTAATTCCCATTCTGATATCACGTATACACAGTATAGCAGGACATCACTTTATTTTATCTCTGAGTTACTCCAGAAAGTGATTGACCTCTCCCCATTCCAACTAGAAAGCACATTTTCTGAGTGATATTAATGTGAATGGTTTTGTTTCCCATAATTCAGAAATCATCTCAGTCATCTTCGCTACATCCCATAATCAAAGCTCTTGCACTGATTTAACTAATCACAGTCTTACAGACCGGATGCTTCTGATACACTCTCACAGGACAGTGTCAACAGGTACCCTGCCTGACACCCTTAGCGACCACCCTATAACCTTTTGTGTGTGGAAAATTAAAACATTTAGAGGTGTACCCCTCATACTGATGGCCAAGGCCACCCATGTTTGCTTTTTACTGGAAATTCCCATAAAATTCCAGAATTTGAACTTTTTGGATGTTGATAAACCCAAATAATGTAGACATAGAACATAGAACATAGAAGTTGATGGCAGATAAGGACCGCAAGGCCCATCCAGTCTGCCCATTTCTTTTTCTACCTTTTAAATGTGCCATCGGCATTTGGTCTGTCAATGGCCTATCTGTTCATACTCATCTGTATTGCTCCCTTATCCCTATCCCATGCCTATTTGAAGCCCTGCACTGTATTCATATCCACCACTTCCAGAGTTAGGCTGTTCCATGCATCCACCACCCTTTATGTGAAAACAAACTTCCTCACATTACCCCTTAAATGGCCTCTGTCTAATCTCATGCTGTGTCCTCTTGTCCCGCTATTTTTCTTATATTGAAAAAAGCTATACTCTTTCACCTTGTTAATGCCCTCAAGATGTTTGAATGTTTCGGTCATATCAGCTCTCTCCCTCCTTTGCTGTAGGGTATACATATTGAGCTCCATTAATCTGTCCTTAAATGTTTTCTGATGCACTCCCTGCACCATTTTGGTTGTCCTTCTCTGGACTGCATCAATTTGGTTAATGTCCTTGTGAAGGTGTGGCCTCCAGTAATGCACACAGTACTCCAGATGGGACCTAACCAGTGTCTTGTAAAGAGGGATTATTGCCTCCCTCTTCTGACTTGTGATACCCCTACTAATACACCCTAACATTCCCTAGCCTTACCTACTGCTTTAGTGGTCTGCTTGGATGATTTCAGGTCATCAGTGATAATGATGCCCAAGTCTCTTTCTTCCCTTGTGACTGCCAACAACTCCCCTCCCAGTCTATAGGTGGCTTCAGGGTTTCTCTTCCCTATGTGCATGATCTTGCACTTCTTTGCATTAAACCCCCATTGCCACTCTTCTGATTATTTTTGCTAGTTTGTCCAGATCTCTTTTCATTCTGGCCACCCCATCCATATCATCTACTCTGTTGCAGATCTTGGTGTCATCTGCAAACAGACAAACCTTACCTTTCAGTCCATCTGCAATGTCACTGATGAAGATATGGAAGAGGACTGGCCCTAGGACTGATCCTGAGGTACCCCTCTTGTCACTTGCATCTCTTCTGACTGTATACCATTTGTCTCTACTCTCTGTTTTCTGCCTGTCAACCAGTTAGCCACCCAGTTGACCAACTTCTGACCCACCCCAAGCCTACCCAGCTTACTAATCAATCTTCTATGTGGAACAGTATCGAAAGCTTTGCTGAAGTCAAGGTAGGTGACATCAATTGCTCCCCCTTGGTCCACCACTCTGGTTACCTGGTTAAAGAAATCTATGAGATTAGTTTGACAGGACCTTCCTTTTGTAAAGCCATGCTGTCTTGGATCCTTTGCTCCTATGGATTCCAGGTGTTGCACTATCCTTTCCTTAAGGAGTGCCTCCATAATCTTGCCCACTACTGAGGTAAGACTAACTGGTCTGTAGTTCCCTGTCTCCTCCCTGCTACTACTCTTGTGGATCGGGATCACATGAGCCCATCTCCAGTCTTCTGGGACCTCTACTGTGCTCAGAGACTTACTAAATAGTTCTGATAATGGCTCTGCTTGTTCCACCCTTAGCTCCTTTAGTACCCTGGGATATATGCCATCAGGTCCCATTGCCTTGTCCACCCTGAGTTTATTGAGCTCTTGTAGGACCCTTTCTTTTGTGAAGGGACTATTGCTCACCTCCCTTCCCCCTGTGTCCATGGTGCTGAGCTGTGAGCCCTGCCCTACCTTCTCTTCACTAAATACTGAGCAGAAGTATCTATTTAGGATAGATGCTTTTACATGGTCCTCCTCCTCACACATCCCTTATCTCCTTTGATCTTAGCAATACCCCCTCTGGACTTTCTCCTTCACTAATGTATCTACAGAAAGTCTTGTCACCTTTCTTTACTGTCTGTGCTAGTGTTTCCTCAGTTTTGGCCTTGCCTGCCTTACTGCCTTCCCTGCTTCCCTTAAGGAAGTTTGGTATGCCTCCCTATCTTCATCCCACTGTATTCTCTTATATTTCCTGAAGGACAGCCTTTTGGCTCTGACCTTTTCTGCTACATTTTTTGAGAACCAAATTGGTTTCCTTCTTCTTTTGCACTTCCTTTTCTGTCTAACACAATGGGATGTTGCTTCAAGTATTGCATTCTTAATGCTTGCTCACTTTGCCTGTACTCCATCACCTGTATTTCTTTTTGCCAGGGCTAGCTTAACTCTGTTGGCCATTTTATCAAAGTCAGCTCCTCCGAAGTTCCATATTTTTGCCATGGAATGGGATGATTTAGTTGTAGTGGCCAAATTGAACCATACCATGTGATGGTCACTGGCCTGCATGTGACCTTCTACCTGGAGATCTGTGATCCTTTCCCAGTTAGTCAGTACTAGATCTAGGATAGCCCTGTCTCTTGCGGGTTGTTGTACCAGTTGTTTCATGTAGTTTTGGCATTTGTTTTTTGCCAGTTCACTGACTATAGAGTATGCATTTTTCAGTAAATTTCCAGTTTATTTATATACACACTAAGGGCCAGATATTTAAAACTTTGCCCAGGGCAAAAATTAGCCCTGCCCAGCAGGCAAACTTAACATAGACACAAAAGCCTGCTATATTCAAAAGGAATAGCCCAGGGCAAACAGATTCTGAATATAGCATGCAAATGAAGTGGGGCAAACTGGGCTGGGAGTGTAGGGCAAACTTAGCCCTGGAATATGAAAGCTTTGAATATAGCAACCAGGAAATGCAAACCACAACAGCAACACAGTGCACAGCGATGTGAAGGTAGATAGAGGTGAACTATGTAGCCAATGTGTGTGTGAGCAAATGCGTGGACCCAGTACAGCTACAGGCAGCAGTGCATGTGAAAGTATAGCGTGCAAAACCATATAATATTCCCTGAACCATTTGTGCAGAGCTAACACATTTGCGCGGGTTTAGCATGGAGCTAAGCTTTTTGCCCAGTGCAAACACGTTTGCCTGGGGCAAATCTTTCCCATATTCAAAAATGACATGCAAATGAGCTTACTGAGGTAGTCTCTGGGCAAACATCCAGATTAGCATCTCATTATGCTCTGATTTGCATGCAGTTTGCCCAGCATTACTGCAGGGTCCCACAGCTCCACCTGTAGGTCAGTCTGGAAGTACAGGGACTGGCTGGGTCTGCCCACAGTGCCACCTGTAGGTCAGTCAGGCAGTGCATGATGGTAGCTGCATGCCACGGGTATACAGTACAGAATAGCATATTGTACCCCAGGGGACAACACAGCATAGGCTCAGGTGGTGGTGGTGCTGCATGCAACTGTCACACTGTAGGTCATGCTACAGTACACAGCAGACACTTCAGTAGCAAGGGGGCCAGTAGTGTGAGGAACACAGCAATGCCTATGGTGTGTAGGGCAGAAATGACTACTGCACTGTACACAGTGACGGGCCCAACTTGCAGGTGTTTACTGACAGTGGACACTACTGCTACACTGTTGTGTGACCCACAGATGCTGCACCTTTGGCATCAGATGCTCACAGTGACATATACATGGCTGGCTGTGTGTGCTGTGGTGTTTCTACAGCTGTGCGGTATGTGACTGAGGGGTCATGTGTGATCAGACAGGCACACGGGTGTTGGGGTATTCCCAATACTAGCCCATGTCTCTTTGCTTTGGGCTCCTTTATCTCAAACTGGGAGACCATCATAATTGTCTCATACATAAGGGTTATGATACTGATGTTCCTGGAAACTGCCATCCGATCTCTGTTTTGTCTGTCCTCTCCAGAGTCCTGAAGAGATTGATCAGTAGGTAACTATCCAGTTTCTACACATGCACTGGCTTCATTACCTCCTCACAGGTTAGCTTCTATCCAAGTTACTCCACCTCCACATCCTTTCTATGAATCACTGACCACATCCATCCCCATATGGACCCCTGGCTAATGTATTTAACACAGTAAATCACTCCCTGCTCTTTTCCAAATGAGCATAAGAGTTATTCTTTTGCTGGTTCAAGTTATATTTGTCCAGTAGATTGCAAACAGTCAAACTGGAACTTTCTGGCTTCTCCTTACTCCTTAGCATTCTAGAAATCCCCAGGGCACTGTCTTGGAGCCTCTATTGTTCACAGGATTTATCAACAACCTGTTGAAGGCTTTGACGTCCTGCAATATTCACATGTACTCTATTGATACCATATTATGCCTCTTAGGGCCCACACCCTTTCATTAAATGGGATGAACAGTAGAACATTACTAATGTTGAAAACTGGATAGTCTCTAACCAGATAGTCCCAAAACAAGAATAAAACAATTTCAGTGATATTCAGCAGCAATAAGTGCCTTACCACTTCCAAAACCTCACTAACCAAGTTGACTGTTTACAGCCCATCATATGCCATGACAATTTTTAACGTAAGAATACAGTATTAGTGGTAACTTATTATTAGCCATCCTAGTCACTCTAATCCAATACTTAAGGTTTTTTAGCATCAATCAGTGCTTTTGGGCTAAACATGTCTAGCTTTTCTCTTATCAGAGCATCCAGGACTGAAAACACCATTCCCATAGCTGATTTATGAAGTTTATTAAGAGGGTATCACAAAGTTCACTTTGGTATATCATTTGGGGGAAATGTTTGGCTCTGTCTCTGTCAAGAGTGGTTTTACAGTATTCCCTCCATACTTAAAATTAAATATAGAATAATGCATGGGGTGGTGTGCTTAATGAGATTTTACACACACTCTGAGGTCTTGGATGCTACGTAAACCCCGAGAGCGAAGATCAAGGGGTTTATTTAAGCATCCAACACTAAGGTGGGTGTGTAAAATCTCGAGTTAAACACACTACCCCATGTTTTATTGTATATAATTGCTAGGGATAATTTTTTCATCACAGAAACTACATAAAATAAAATAAAAAATCCCAGTGCAGTCCATTTGGGTTTCATTGCATTCCATATGATCAGAAAGGAAAGTACAGAAGAGAAAAGTGTCCCTTACTTTTTTGTATTTATTTAAAAAAAATGTTAATTTCCTTTCCTTCAGTGCCCATTTACTTTTTAAATTTTTTTAAAATAAGCTCACCAACGAGTCGCAGATCCAGTGCCAAAGTACTGGTGGCTGGCATGGAACGAAGGAAGAGCTGCTGTTGGGGCAGACGAACAAGGTAAACCGGGTGCATGTTCACCCTTATAATGGCAAATCATAACCCAGTTTTCCTTAGGGAAAAAAGGATCCCCAGTTATTATAACTCATTAATGAGCCTGCTGTTTGTTTGGGTTTTATCCTAAATCTATTTATGTGTTTAGACCACTTACCATTGCTTGAAAAAGTTAGTCCCAAATAAACACATTTATCCACTGTTTTAAATTTGTTGTCACCTATTTTCCAATTTATCTTAGGATTTTTTGACCCAAATACCAATATTTGACTTTTTGCTTCATTAATTTTTAGATCATGTTCCATTGCATACTTCATCAATATGTTTAATTGTTGTTGTAATCCTAATTGGGTGATTGCTATTAACACCAGATCATCAGTGTATGCCAGCACTGGGCAATAGTTATTTCCAATTTGTGGTGAGTTCAAAAGTACTTGAGTATATTGCACTAGGAGATCATTAATATAAATGTTGAATAATAGGGGTGTAAGTATTCACCACTGTCTAACTCCTTTATTAGTAAAAAAGTCAGATGAAAATTGACCCTGTTTGCCCAGTCTTACTTCGGCCCAAGTTTTAGAGTATAGTTCTTTAATAATACTTATCATTGTAGGATAAATTCCCCACTTAAATGTCATTTTTCAAAGGGTCATTCTGGGAATGGTGTCAAATGCTTGACTAAAATCAATGAAAACTACATAAATGTTCTGGTTCCTTAAAGTGACACACTAGTCGTACTCACTAAAGATCCACTCCATGTTAGGTATGTGTCTGGATTCTGGAGCCATCTACAAATACCATGGTGTGTTGCTTGACAAGCGTCTAGATTACAATTATCATATCAACTGTACTGTTTCAAAAAAGTTTTGTTGAACTCAATGTACTTTACAGAGTGAACAGCTGCCTCTCTCTCAACACCAGATAGCACATTTTTGATAATATGATACGGTTTTTCTCTGGTATTTCATTTTCTGCCATTTCCAAACTCCTAGCCTTTTAATGTCTTTTGTAAGTTCACCTTGGCCTGCCCCCACACACCCATCACTACACAATGTTCAAGGAATTGGGCTGGGCTCCTCCTATGGTTAGGCATTCACACTGCATTTCCCTTTTAGGTTTCAGATTCTGATTTGGGAAGCTCCCACCAGTACCTACATGGATTCTTTGCGCCTGACACAAACACATCCCATTCCCTTAGATCCAAAGCAGGCAAAGGGTTGTAAATTCCCTAGATTGTGGATTAGCAGTAGCTTTGTTCCTGAGCTCTGCACCAACCTCAGGAGTTTCTGTTGAATTTAAAGCATTATTGCTCCACGAGGTCAGGACCGCTAGTACAGTGGATACATCAGACAGCATTTAGCCCAGAGAGTGGAATCAAGGGAGCTTTCAATCTGCCTTCCACCCTGCTGGCTACCACTACAGCAGCCCCCCTCCCAGAAGTGAAGCCCAAATGAACCCTAGTCATGCAATTGTGAATGCAAGGTAAAGTCAACATACTACTGCACCTGCGAGTCTGTCTTCTCCACACACTCTTGCCTCATTGGGTAGAGCAATCGACCGGCATATTTTCTGGACAGAGAAGTGTGACTGGTGGTTTAATGCATTAAATAAAAAACAAAAGCATACTTTATGCAATCAGAAATCCAACAGCTTAAAGTAAAAGGGACAGCAAAGAAGAAAATGTTCACTGAATACATTACTAAGTGTGAAAAAAAAAATCAAAAGTTGCTGCTCTAGAGGCTACGCTGCAGGGTGTTATTGTGGAGAACCATAATATGTCTTGTAAGCTTGAAGCAAATGAGAATCAGCTCAAATATCAGAATGTAAGATTGGTGGGGATCCTTGATGTTCTTGATAAAGATACAAGACCTGGTTAAAGAGAACTTAACTGTAACTTTTGAGTTACCCCTTGATAATCCTGCTCTATTAGCCCATTTGTTTAGAGTTCCTAAAAGAAACCAGGAAGATAATGTAACAGCTAAGTCAACTATTCTTGTGACATTTTCCTTTGATTCTGATAGAGATACTAGACTGGATATTTAGAAATGTGCCAGAGGCAGGCACAAGAGGTGCGCAGCACAATTCCACTGTGCCATGGTGCAAATGGTGTGATATTCAAAGGATGCACATGACAGGATGCACCTGCACAACGTGGCTGAATATTTTGCCCGATGCACCATAGTGCAAAAAAGGATGTGCCAGGGGGTATGTCATGAAGCACAATAGCACAACCAGTGATGTGCAGGGGAGCATACCAAGAAGCACAAGAGCAGCAACCAGGGATGTGCAAGGTGCAGAGGTGCATGTGCCAGGACACACATGGAATGGCAATAGGCCCAGCAGGTGGCAAGCCACAAGGGTGGGAGGTCCCGACACCAGGGTGCAGAGTGTGCCAGGAGAGAGGCATGGTAAGCACACAAAGGTACACCACCCAGTGCGCATGTTGCGGTAGTAGGCCCCCGACCATGTGCACCACAGTGGAGCATGGAGGTGGGGGGGTGACACCGGTCACCACTGCACAGGCACAGGTATCCCCTACAGGGAGGCACAGGACACACCACTTGGAACACAGACAACAACACACAGGTGAACAGCAGACAAGGCACACCCCACACACCCAGTAAAGACAGACTATGGCCACCCCATCCAACCAATGGTGGAATGCCACCAGGAATTCACCCCAGTCTACCTCAGTCATACCACACAGCAGCCATGAGCACCACTGCAACATAGCTCCACACACCAGCTGCAAAGCAGACACATACACAGATGGGTAACCATAAAACAATGTACTGCAACAAGTATAAACAACTATATACATATCTACAGGGTACAGGGTAATGGGAACAAGGAATGGTGGGACCTCCAACAAATTGGGCAGACATGAAAGGGAGGCAGGGGGAACAGGGGTAATGCCAACAGAAGGGGATGGGGAGGGCAAGGAAGGGGGCTCAGGGAAGGGGATGTGACACAGGCCAATGGGCCCAACAGCCATCTATGACACACTGGAGGCCAACACCAGTGTCGTTGCTGCTGTCTGCACTGTGACTGTTCAAGAAGGCGCACCACCTGGAGCATGGCAGTGGTCACCCACAGGATCTGCAGCAGGAGCCTTGCATGGACATCTGGGGGTTGGACACCTAGGACAAAACAGTGAACATGGTATGAGTGCATTCCTGGATACCACAGCCCACCCACAGTGCACAGTGGGCATCAGTGACATGCGCCCCTGGGCTGGCAACCAGCCCCCTGCAGTGAGTACACGCACATGAGCTGCCTACCTGGGGAACCACAGCCATGCAGAACACTGCACACCATCACCGCCCATGTGCTGCACACCACCACCATGGCTGGCAGGCGACATGGCTAAGCAGCAGGATGGCAGTGGCACACCCAGGCAATGGGTGCACCCACAGCCCACCTGCAGCAGCCACCCACATGTGTGATAGCCACAGAATAGTGCAATGGACACTGCCGACAGTGCACAGCTGGAGGAGCCACGCATGCAGAGGGTTGTGTCACACCATCACCCCCGCTGCCCACCCTGCACAACAATGTAGCATGTAACTGTGTCTACCTATACGCTGCGGTGCACCTTGTGGCTGTCCAGCAACACTGCCCCATGTGGCCTGCATTCTGTCCAATGCTCCCTGCAATGGCCTGCCATGGCCTGGCTGCAGCACCAGTGAGATGAGCCTGTCTTCAATCTTCAGGGCCTAGGAGGGAAACAAGGAGAATGACACATCAGTACCTTGCAACACCACAGGCCCCCCCAGCACAGTGTGACACCCTGCCTAGTGTGTCTGTGGTGCAGTGATACAGGGCACCCATGGTGTGCCACCGCAGCCAACAGGACGTGCAGGCCCAGCCCCCCTGGCAGCATTGTGTGCTGGCCACACCACCCCATGGACCACTGGATGGGAATGGGCATGTGCGATGTGCACTTACCTGCCCGTGGCACAGCACACCTCTGGACACGCACCTGTAGAGTCTGGAGATGCTTAGGGTCTCTCTGCTGCAGGTCCCCATAGCAGTGCCTGTATTGCTCACCACCACACTGAGCACCCGTGGCCTCCTCCAGCCCTTTGGCCACCTCTTGTCACTCCTCTCTCCGTGGCCTGTTTAGGGGCACCTGCCAAAACAAGGCACCAGTGTGAGGCTCCATGAGGGCCACAAGGTTGGCCAGCTGCACTTGGGTCCAGTTAGGGGTCCTGGCACTAGTACAGCATGGCATAGCTGCAGCTATGTCTGCAATCCAAAATGGTGCCCAGTAGCACACATGCCACTCGTGCTGTGGATGCACACCTCACACTGCGATGCACAGCCAATGCCTATCACTCAGTCAAGGGAAGTATGATACGGTAAAGCAGGGCTGCCAAGAAGGTCAAAGGGCAACTGTGGGGTCAAGGGTCAGGCCACACACCCAGCACCACAGTGCCATTGGGAATGCTATGCATGCTGCACAGTAGAGGATTGTGGGGGCCATGATTCATGGCCTAATAACACTCGGGCACCATGGTTCCAATAGTGCAATGTTTGCCATCAGTGTCATGGTGCTACAGCGCCATTGGAACCATGGTGCCCAGGTGCCGTAGGCCGTACAGTGCATGAGAGCTATGTGTGCAGTAGCAGCCATGCGCTGTACTGCCTACCGTGCTCTGTGCATATGCTACACCACTGCCGTATGTGACAGCAGCGCACGCATGCATGCCGCAGTGCCTGTTGCATATGTCACATGGTTGCGCACCGCCTTGAGTATGCTCAACTCCATTGCGCAATGCGCAACCATGTGATATTCAGCCAGAATAAGCAAATCAGCTTATTAGCCTATCTGTGGTGCATCCACTGCATTAGCAACTCATTACAATTGCGCATCCCCTCATTTGCATGTGATGCGTTATAAAGGCGCTGCGGGACTGCAGAGAGTACGGACCAGTATTGCAACCTTTAGAGGTACGATGCACGCTGCGAGGCTGTTGGGACAGTGGAATGAGAGGGTGGTGTGGGACTGAACAGACTGTATTAATACATGTCTATCTCCACAGGACCAAGCATGACCAAAAGAGAGGAGTTGTGTGCAGGGCCAACTTCACCAGGGTGGAGTCGGACGCTCTATTCGAGGCATACCTGGACAAGGAGTGTCTCCTGAGTGGCATGACAGGCACCCCAAAGGCCAGGAAGACAGCATGGGAGGGTGTGGCCCATGCTGTGAACCTGCAGGGCAGCCGTCAATGGTCTGTGCAGGAGTGCAAAAAGAAAGTCAGCACGGACTGGAGGAGGATCAAGGAGAAGGTGGCAGCCATCTGGGCAGTGCGTGCCACTACAGGCAGGGCTCAGCCTGATGTGCCCCAACTGACACTGCAGGAGGAGATGGTGGTAGCCACCATGCAGCACAGTGCCTGGTGGAGGCTTCCAGACAGGTGGCAGCCCATCACTGCATGGTAGGACAGGGGTTATGGAGGCAGGGGGCTGGGGTCGGGGGGGTGACAGCACCACTAATGCAACTGTGTTCCGTTTCAGCTCCTGAGCACCTGCATGCAGCAGCAGGGGTGGAGGTGTTCACCTAGGGGGAGGCCCTGGACCCAGAGGACAGTTCATCCACCTCCACCAGACTCCAGGGGATGGAACGAATGCAGCCCAGCACCATTGTCTTTCCTGATGCCTGTGGTGCAGTTGAGGATGAGGCCCTTGCTGTGTTCCAGCTTGACACCAGGCATGGCATCCTGTGTGTGGAAACACAGATGGGGCCGGGGTCTGGGACTAATGACGATGACACCTTCATCCCAGACAGTGATATTATTGGCACAGGGGAGGCACCCATACCACACACCCGCCACGGCAGTGCAGACAGTGACCTGGTGGCAGTTGCCTGCACACCGACCACTGTGGCTGGTGTCAGTAAGCCCGTCACTGGTGCGGCACCAACTGGCAGTGCTGGTGGTGCAGCCATGTCAGTGTCACCCTCCGCACAATGGCCAGAGGGGCAGCAGCGGCAGGTTGACGGCAATGGAGGGGGGCTCTGGGGCAGTGCCTGCTGATGGTGCACCACAAGATGACCAGCCCCAGGAGAACCCCACCGTGCAGGACCCACATTCGTGGGGGGCTGGGTGGCAGGGTTGTGCTACACATGTGGATTGGCATGATGCCCATGAGCCCCAGGGTGCTGACCCCTTGGACAAGCACACCCATCTGCTCTGGGTCTCTGTTGACCAGCAGGTGCTGGTCATGGCAGTGGTGTGTGCACCCTGTGTAGAGCTGTGCCAGGCAGCATAGCAGCGTGACAGAGACTTTGACCTGCTCCTGGTGGAGAACAGGCATATGCAGGTGGACTTGATCACAGCCATGGACCGGCTGACAGCTGCAGTCATGGCTGGCCTGGCACCACTGGCCTCCCTGGTGCATGGCTGTCTGCCGCATACCCCATGGAGTGCACTTTCCACCCCTCGGTCATGGCATTGTACAACCCACACTGTGTCGATGCTGGGACCCACTGTGGGCATCCAGAGCATGCCTGGAGCAGGCATGTTTGGGAACCTGCAGACACCTGTGAGGACCCGGTCACATTCCCAAAGTGTAACCCTTGGGGGACCGTCTTTGGCACCCCCTGAGGCAGATGCTCAGCCTGTGTCCACCTGGCAGTCCCAGAGGGGTCATCCATGTGTCTGCGGTGGCCATGCTACTGTGCAGCGCTCCTGAACTGTCCACCTCCTTGTCCGCTGTATGCTGCTGCCCCGTGTGCACATTGGCATGGCATGTGCATGTGCATTCCATCGATGTAGCATCCATGGTCGATGCCGCACATGGGCCCTGTGCTCACCCACCTAGCTGCTTGCCACTGTGGTGTGTGCATGATGATGCCAGTGTAGCAATGACTGGCACTGTGCACCGATACTCAGTGTCTGACACATGCCCGGTGCCCACCTCTGGGCATGAGCATGGTGGGTCCTGTGTGCATGTGCATGTGCATGTGTGTGCGTGTGGAGGTGCATGACGGGGTGTGTGGGCGGGGTGTGCAGGGATGTGCTACATGCTGCCATGGTGTCCAGACCCATGCATATCCACACTTCCCTCCAGATGTCTTGGGCATGGGGCCCACCCATGCATGCCTGTCTGCTGTGACATAGGCCCTGGGACCTGCTTTTGGCCATGTTCACCTACCTGTGTGCTCCATAATGCTTCTCTGTGATTGTGTCCCGGTGCTGCTGGGCCATTCTGGTCAGCCTGGGATCCCTTTGCCTGGGGGGGACTGCCCACCACCTCCTCCAGCCCCGGTGGGCATGTCGTCTCCACTGCTGTCCCCCTCTTCAACCTCGACAGCTATCCCACAGTTGGTGGCCATGTCGTGTAGCATACAGGAGGTAAGGAATAGGCCACAGGCCTTTGAGGGGCTGTACTGTAGGGCACCACCAGACCTGTCCAGGCAACAGAACTGAGCCTTCAGCAGCCCAAACACCCGCTCGATGATGTTCCGTGTGCTGGCTTGCGCCTCATTGTATTATACCTGTGCTGGGGTCAATGACCACAGGTATGCAGTGAGCAGCCAGGGCCAGAGTGGGTATCCACTGTCACCTGTGTGTAGAGATGTGTGGTTAGCATGGTGGACCGTGTCACTTCTCCCCCACTGTCCCACCCACACTCCCTGGCACCACCGCCACAGCTTCCCCCACTACCTGCCCTGTTGTTCCTGGATTCCCGCTTCCACAGCATACTCACTGACTAGGTGGCCAGTGGGGATGTCTCCACTCTCAAACCTGTGGCACAGTGCTGACTGGTGCCAGATGAAGGCATCATGTGCTCCCCCAGGATGTGTGGCACAGTCATTGATGATGCACCCCCTGGCATCACACACCACCTGGAAGTTGACACTGGGGTAGCCCTCCCTGTTTATGTATGCTACCCCTCCAGGCCTGGAGGTGTGTGGATGCCAACACGGTTGCAGTCGATGGCCCCTAGCATGCCAGGCAAATGTGCCACCCTGTGGAACTCCTGCATGTTCGCTCTGTGCTCTGCCTGCGCACTGGGGAAAAGGATGTACTCCACAGCATGTGTCAACAGTGCACTGAGGAACTGTGTGAGGAGCCATGATGTGGCTGACTGGGTTATGCCTGAGGTGTCCCGTGTTGGTCTCTGAAAGGTACCTGTGGCAAGCAGGCACATGACGGTTATGACCTTTGTCTCCACTGACAAGGCGTGGCTCTGTCTAGTGGGTGCATGCATCTCCTCACTGCATAGTTCACAGAGCCACCTCAGAATTGCCTGGTTCAGGTGGTACTGGACCATGATCTCTGTATCGCTGTACCGTTTGAAGGTGGTGTGGGCATGGTCCAACCTGTTCTGGACGTACCGCCGATTGGCCCTTCCATGGCCATGCCGGTCTACATGCTGCTTCCTCACACCCCTCATTACTGCCTCCATCTGGAAAAGGGCACTGGCCTTGGCCTGGGTTGTACTCCTCCCCAGGTGGCTTTTTCCCCAGGACCCCCCCCGACTGTGTGCTGATGTCTTTGGTCCTGCTCTGGGTGCACCTCTGTGTCATGGCTCCCTGGCCAGCAGTCTGTGTACTGTGACCTCTGCCTCCCACCTCTCAGGGCCCCTGTGCTGCCCCTCCTGTGCTGGGTGTCACTGGCACTCTCTGCATGTTGCCATGGACCCTGTCACATGTCTACACACACGCACAGAAACACACACACACTCCCTCTCACTAACTCTGGCAGTGTCACACTTCCTGGTTCACACTGTGTGCCTCTCCCAGCCTGCCTGTTTCTATCTGTGGCTCCCCTCCTGCTGTGCTGCCTGCCCGCTCACTCTCTCAATCTCCCTCTATGTGGATCCCCTCTGGCACAAGCCTCCTTCCCTCACTTGCTCCCTTTTTATATGGGCTCACGTCTGCTCTGCACAAGTCCCATTTGCTCAGCGCTTGCGCCATCCACCTGATGTTGAATATTGCACTGTGCCGCATATTCATGGCTACACCCCCCCGCACTTGTGCATGCTTTCATTGCCATTGCGCATTGGTGCATTGCAACTTATGCTGCACATCTGCTGCTGCTGAATATTGCTCTCCGGCACATTGGCGGGGTCGTGCTGGTGCAACCCTGTTGTGCATTGTGCAACTGCTCTGAATATCTGGCCCTATGTATTTATATTAAGTAAATTATGAGGCACGTTGGAATATAAAGGTAACAGATATTGGCCTAGTTATTTAAAGCAGATGCACGGCGCAAACTGGAAATGCACCACACATCTCATAAGAAGGGCAGAACCGTGATATTCAAAAGTGAGTTATGTATCGCGCATCTCCAGATGCACCATCACCCATCTATAATGCATGCAGTGCATGTAGAGGAGGCGTTCCCATGAATGTGCCACACATGCCTATATTCAGCTGAAATAGAGCATCTTAGGGATGAGCTGCCCAAAGTTGGTCATGTTAAAAGCATGCCTAAATGACCAGCCACCCATTGGCAGACAACAGAACTGCAGGCAGGCTGTCTGAATACAGCCCTTGGTGTGCAGCAGGATATGCTCCAGGCACCCACACATAGCTGTCATGTCAGGTTGGATGAACCCTGAGCAACCGGTGCCTTACAGGGAACAACACCCCACACAGCTTCCTGGATGTAGCCACCCAGCAGCTGGTCACTGTCTGCACAATGCCATCCCTTTCAGTGCCCACCAGATATCTCCCATACTGGGGTGTATGGGGCACTGCAGGTGATGGTATGCAGCATATGGAGCTGTTGTATTACATACATGTGGTAGCCCTAGCAGCCTGAGCCACCCTGTGCCCACCCCTATTGCATGTCCAGGTAGCCCCTGCGGACACTGTTCAGGTGGGCCCCCTGTACCCCTGTCTTACCCTGTGCATGCCAATGGGGAGCTAGTCAACCAGGTGTGAGTATCCCTCCACATGCAGCTGTGCTGTGCTGTGTTGTCAGGTTTTGGTGACATAAAGCGTTACAAGATGAGTGTACTACAGTTGGTGGCCAGTGCCAGTTCTTTGTGTTTCACGGTGCATGGCAATGGGTAATAGCATTGTATCCAAGCCAATGCTGTGCACTCACCCACACACATATCTTTGATCACACCTGTCTGCCAGACTGCAATACTTCCTGTGCACCTTTTTGGAGTGGTGGATCAACCCTGCAAAGCTTGAACAGAGCATGCCCAAGGTATGCAAATGGCCTAAATTAATTCCAGTAATGTGATGCAAATGTGGGAGATGGGCTTGGAATGTGCACTAAGGCCATTTGCATATCTTGGCTGAACATCACAGTTTTGCACACTGCACAAGTGGCTTTGTATCATGCATTTCCCTAATGCGAAAGGCTTAGGTCACCTGCTGTTGCGCATCTCTCACTGCATGATTACACATCTTCAGGATATTCAACCAGACATGCACAAGTGCATCTCATGGCACATCTTCTGAATATCTCATTATTTTAGGCTGGCGCATCTCAGATGTGCGGCACAAGCCTTGCTTGAGTTTGCAGGGAACTTTTGAATATCTAGGCAATTATTTTTTTCTGGACTTTTGCTTTAAGACACAGCAGTGTCGAAAAAAGTTCCTGACTTGCAGACAAGATGTGCTTGAATTAGGAGCTTAGTTCTCTATGTTACCCCATTCTAAAGTAAAAGTCATCAAAGAATGGAAAACAAATATTTTCTTTGAAGTGGATGATTTGGTAACATTACTCCATTCTCAGTATTCATAACAAGAAACATCAGGCTCACCTACAGGGTCAGTATTAGATATGCTGGACAATATGGAGAAGATGAATTTGTAATTGGAGAATGGTGATTTTCAGCTGCATTATTTCCTTATGGAATGTGTAATATAGATTTGGTTAGTACCTTTGGACAGGTGGAGGGTACAATATTGTATATTATATTAATGGTTTAACAAGTTAAACTTACAACTGCTAGCTCACATGTATTTACAAATTTTTGTTTGAATAGTTTAGTATATCTACCCCTCTGACATGGTCTCCTTATCCATATGTTAAATTTTGGTAAATTGTTTGAATTGTTCCTACTTATAAAGTAATTAATTTTGATTTTCTTTTCTTTTCTTTTTTATTTGTGTGTTCAAGTTCCAAAATTTATGTGGTATAAATTTATTGTAAAGCATATTATAAAATCCTGAAAATAAAAAGTATAAAAAAATTCCACATTGCAAGTATAATGTATGTCAAGATTTTATTCATTACAGATTCCCTATTTCAGTGGAATGGTCTACCTCCCACTGTAACCATATACAGTATCTGACTGAGTTACTTATCTGATGAGGCTTGGACCATGGAGCACCTTGGAGTCACTCAGCCATGCTACAATTGCCCTTTGCAGGCTCTGTCACCTTGACTACATATGTTATTTTGATAATTCATCGTGCATTGCTCATTTTCAAACTGTCACTTGATTACACAGTTTTTTACATTGTACTGTTTATTGTACTGTATATACCCATTGTTTAGCTATTTGTTGCTACTGGTGCTATTGCTGTGAGACTGTATATTGTTTATCCTTATTTCCCCCCATGAATTTCATTTATGCCAGGGCACAACTATAAATGTATTTATTGTTTTTGGTAACTGGAAAGGCCCACTGGGACAAAAGTCCCATTTTTAGAGGAAACATGGATTAGCTACACATAGTAGGACATAATGAGTCATCAGGGGTTGGCAGGGGAGGAGAAGGACTGAGTGTCTGTTGGACTGCTCTCCTTATCTGGGGAGGAGCTGTGCTGCTGTTGGTGTGCTGGTGGCCTCTGGTGATGGCTGGAGAAAATGCAGTGCAAGGCAGTCTGTTGGGGGACATGCTGGGGCCAATGCTGGGAAGGAGTAAGTGCAGTAGCATGCACGCTCCTGTCCATTGGCAACATTGCACACCTCACACAACAAAAAGGGGAGAAGAAGGAAAAAGGGCACTAGTCATGGCGGTATAATGGCCGTCTTTGAGGGGGACTCACTCAGTTCTGAAGGTACATGGCATGTACTGGAGCTGGTCCTGGTGGCAGAGCATGGGGTGGGGCTCGCCACCTCCCCGCCTTGGGGGGTAAACCACAGGGGTAAGCTGCAGGACCGAAATGGAGTGGAGAAGTCTTTGGGATGGTGGCTGGTGACCAGAGAAAGAGAGAATGCTTGGATGCAGGAGAGGTAAGGCAGACTAGATGCCAAGGAAAAAAGTACAAACAAAAAAAAAATATATGGGAAATGGGTAGATAACCAGGTGCAAACATGTGTGCAAAGTGGTACAACAAGAGAAGTACAGGTCCAACAAACTGTACAAAAAACAGTTATTACAAAAAGGTACAAGAGAACTACTGTTTCAACAATTTTGACATTGTGAGATATTTCCAGAAATTTTGCAACATGTCTAAAGAGATTCTCTCTGGTGGCCCTACTGTGGTACTGCAAGGCATTTCTATAGAAATATCATAACAATTCCAGGATATAGCTGACCATGTCAATTGCTGCAACTTTACAGTTTCAACCGATCTACAGTAAACAGACAGTGGCAGGGAAGGAGACTATATAGGTAGGATACAGGTAGGAAATGAGCCCTTACTACACTCTGAAGAGAGGAAAGGCTGCACTTTGAGGTTAGATAACGCAGTCAATACGTGGAAAAATTCAAAGGTTATTTAGAATATTGAGTGTCTGTTCATTTACAACCAAAATATGTATTACTCAAGCTACAGTGAAGAATCATTAAGGGTAGGGGTAATATACAGATCTCTGATGCAGGGGGAGCAAAGGGGATAGGCAGCTGATGCAGGTGGTTGAATGGATGGCTCTTAAGGGGGAGTGTATGCTAGAGAGGAACCTAAACCTCCCTGATGTGGACTGGGGAATTCCACCAGCAGCGGCCAGGAGCAGGGGGATCCGGGAGTCACTATGAGGTGATTTCATGCAGCAGCTGGTTATGGAGCCTACTAGAGGTGATAACATACTGGGCATGGTCCTTATGAATGGGGAAATTGTGGAAGAGGTGGTGGTGGGAGACAGCCTAGGTAGAAGCAATCACAAGACAGTGAGATTCAGGGTGAAGATGTTGAGGGAGTCAAATCAGACCAGTACAAAGGTTATGGACTTCAAGCAGACAGACTTTACCAGAATGAAGAAGATATTTAGGGAAGAAATGGTGGGGAAGTGGAATATAGGGGATCTAGAGGAATTGTGGGAATCTGTTACAGCGGGATTACTGAAAGCCACTGAACTTTGCATTAAGAAGGTAAGAAAGAGCAAAACATGGAAAAGGCCACTCTGGTTGACAAGGGAAGTGTCAGAGGCAATTAGGGAAAAGAAAAGGGCATTCAAAACATACAAGAACACCCAGAGGAAGGAGGACAGGGAGGCATATAGGGAGAAGCTGAGGGTGGCAGGCCAGAAGATAAGGAAGGCTAAAGCTGACTCTGAGGAGAAAATTGCTAAGCAGGCCAAAAGAGGGGATAAAACTTTTCTAGGTGTGTGGGGAAAAGGAGGAAGGTGAGACAAGAGGATAGTACGATTGGGGGGATACAACTGGAGGGGGACTTTAAGAAAGCAGAATTGCTTAATAGCTACTTCATCTCATCTTCATGGTGGTAGGGGAGGGAAGGGGACCTGAGTTGAGAGAGAGGGGTAGGGAAGACAAAAGGGTGGGCACTAGCCTGTTCAGTGAAGACAGGGTTAGAGGGGAATTAGGTAGGTTATAGGTGGACAAGGCAATGAGGTCAGACAGCTTGCACCCAAGGGTACTCCAGGAACTGAGGGAGCAGCTGGCTGCACCAATGACTAGACTGTTAAACTTGTCCCTAGATACAGGGTGTATGCCAAATGACTGGAGGAATGCTGATGTGGTGCCACTGCATAAGGGGGGGGGCAGCAAGGAGGAGGCAGAGAATTATCACCCAGTCAGCCTCACCTCAGTGGTGGGTAGGTTGATGAAGGCACTAACAAAGGAAAGGGTGGTAAGCTACCTGAAGGACAGCAGCCTGCAGGATGATAGGCAACATGGCTTCACAAATGGCAGGTCATGTCACACAAACCTAATAGAATTCTTTGATTAGGTGATGAAGGTGGTTGATGAAGGTGGCTGATCAGGGAGGGCCATTGATGTGGCCTATCTGGACTGCAGTAAGGCCTTCGACACCATCCCTCACAGAAGACTGGTAAATAAGCTTGAAAGCTTAGAGGTGGGACATAAAATAAGTAGGTCAGTGGAAAACTGGTTGAAGGACAGAAGCCAGAGGGTGGTGGTGAATGAGGTACATTCCCGGGAGATGGAGTGATGAGTGGGTGCTCCAGGGGTTGGTACTGGGACCCCATCTTTTAAATATCTATATCAGTGTTATAGCAGATTGGCTGAAGGGAAGGGTGTGCCTATTTGCAGATTATATGAAGATCTGCCATAGGGTGAACACTACAGGGTGGGTGGAGGCCGTGATGGAGATCCTGAAGTTTCAGGAAGGGTGGTTGGAAACTTGGCAGCTGAAATTCAATGCCAAAAAGTGTGCAGTGATGCACATAGGGCATAAAATCCTGCAAGCCACTTACACCCTAGGAGAGGACATAATTAAGCCAACTGAGAATGACAGGGATCTAGGATTATAACATCAAACAACCTTAAGGTAGATAACAAATGTAGCAAAGTGGTACTGATGCCTCTTTATAAAACCATGGTGAGGCTTTACCTGGAGTACTGGGTCCAGTTCTGGAGACCACACCTAGGGTTCATAGAAGGGCAACCAAGATGGTGTACAGTACACAGGGGAAGCGATATGAGGAGAGATGGAGGGAACTGGATCTGTACCCATTGGATACTAGAAGGGAGAGGGGATACATGATAGAAACATTTAAATATGTGACGAGTATTAAGGTGAGGTAGGGGAGCTTATTTACAAGGAAAATGGGGGCTAAAGCAAGAGGGCATAGTCTAAGATTAGAAGGAGGAAGATTCAGAGGCAATGTGAGGGGTGGGATATTTCATGGAGAGGGTGGTGGAGGCCTGGAATAGACTGCCAGAGGAAATGGTGGGGGCTGAATTAGTAGGCTTCAAGAGGGCTTGGGACAGACATAAGGGGTTGGCAAGTGTGGGGAAGGAGAGGTCCCTTTATATAGAAGATGAGTAGGAGGGAAGAGGCAGACTTAATGGGCCAAATCAGTCCTTTTCTGTCATCAGATGTCTATGATTCTATGACTGTAACTTCAACAAAATGACTGCAAAAATGTGGTTGGTAGGTGAGAAAATTAAGTCTTTGACATGCTTAAGATCAGAATTTAAACTGTTTATTTAGGAATTTGGTTTTCTTATATATTGTTGGGATCTGACATAACATGGTATATCATCAGGATCTGGGACAGTGAGAATATTGCTGGTCAGAAATACACTCCACCTCATAGGTTGTGAGCATGTGTTGAAGCTGGTCTGATATTTAGACTGTTGTACTTGGGGACAGAAGGAGCATGCGTTTAGGTGGAGGACTTTTTTTTTTCCCCTGATCCCCCACATCACGAGTGTAGTCAGTGTCAGAGGCTCAGCAGGTAGCACTCTTGCCTCTGAGGCCGGGAGATCAGAAGGTTGTGGGTTCTATCCCCACACCAGGCATTTGGGTTAATATCCCAATACTGACACTATAGTGCAGCATGAGGGGGGTGCTGCATTTCTAAGGCTCTGTCTTTCGGATGAGATGTTAAACCGACATCCCTTCTGCCTGTAATGGTAGCTGTTCAGGTGGATGTTAAAGATCCTATGGAACTTCTCGAAAAGAGTAGGGGAATTTTTTATTAATACACATCAAAAATAAACTCATACAAAATGATGTCAGTGTTACATCACACATAAAAAATAGAACACACAATGTCTACATCATAAAGAAAAATGTGATGTACCAGACATATTACTTCAAACTGAGCTCTTTCCATACTTCTAAATTAACACCCCAAATACTTAAAAAAATCAAATCTCAACTCAGTGTTTTAAAAAAAATCTCCTGACCTGATGATCTGGTCCAAATGGGCAGTCATTTACTCAAAAATACCCTACTTAGCATATATTTGATACATTAAATCATACATTAAGAGCTAACAGGCCCTAAGATCCCTAATCCTACTTAAATTTAATAAAAATGGATAAACCATTCCACCATTTTTTAACTATATGTCCCTGATTATTAGCAACATCTTTTTGATATACAGAGAAAATTGCTTGTTCTACCAACAGACAAAGTCTGGTATGACATCCATTTCTGTTGTAATGACCATTGGCACCTAGCCTGCCATACATAAAACTTGATACAGCAAAACAATACCATTAAGGTTCCAGAATGGTACTTACACAATAAATGAGGACAATGACCTAACACCAAGGGTTCATGACTGACTCGTGCTAACCATGCCAGCTTCCATTTTATTGCTAACCAAGGCCAAAGAGGTTTAGAATAGGTACAATCAAATAAGAAATGATCCATAGTTTCAACCACATTACAGCATCCTAAATATGGGCAATTTCTTTCTTCCAATGGTTTGTGTTTCGCATTCCCTCTTAAGCTGATTTTCCCATACATCATTAGCCACGAGATGTCCCACACATTATGAGGGATTCTTTTTTTTTTTTTTTGTAATTACTCTTTATCTCTCCCCCTTGCCTGCCACCTCCGACCCTTCAGGGGAGACAAGTGGACATCCCACTGCCAGGAACCCTACCCAGTCAGACCCTCAAGCCCCATGTAGCCGTGATTTACACCCAGAGCAGGGACGAGGTGGTGGGCAAGCACCTCGATACTCACATTTCATCAGTCGAGGGCTGCTGGTCGGGATCCAGCAGGTCATGGGCATGGCCTCAGTATTCCCATTTTCCCGGCTGTGGCAGTCAGTTTCTCATTTTCATCCCTCCCCAAACAGTGCGTTGCTCCCTGACATAAGGCACAAATGCTGACATCCTGGCTGCTTATTGGCCACCCCTCTGCTCCCAAATTGGAGCTTGCATTTCCTCGAGCCTCGACTTGAGTAGTGCAAATATCGGGCATCAGCCAAATCCCACCCCTGAGATGGCGAGCTGTCATTGGATGCTCAAGTCTGTCTCCCCCTGGCTGACCCAACGACAACCCGAGTCCACCATTGAACCCGGGTCGCCGGCATGGAGTGAGGTGTGGTGTCCAGCGCCTCAACCCTCTGCACCACCGGCCGGCCATATTTATTTGTTAACTGTTTTAAAACCCCATCCCTTAACTCCTCTGGGCAGTTCCTAAAATCAGTTGTTTTGGGGTACATTCGCCCCATAACTTCTGTGTATAGTTGTTTCCCAGATGTCCAACAGATCTGAGTTTTTGTAATTTCCCATTTGAACATTCTCAATAACATCCCTTTTACCCATTCAGGAACCTCCATTGTCCTAGATGTTCTTGGGGGAAGCACTCCACTCCAAGCATTCAGGAACCCATTAATGTTGAAATGAGACCAACTACGTTGCCCACTCCAACTGTTCTCATATACAATTTTAAAATTTTGAAAGACAAAAAGGTTAATACAAAGATAACTGGGTCAATCATCCCTCTCCCTCCCTCTCCCTGAGGTAGATTCAAAAAACACCTTTTAATGGGGTTAAGTCTGCTGCCCCAAACTATTTGTAAAAATATCATATAATCTGGCCTCAATGTTACATGGTAAAGGGAAAATCACTGCAACATAAAGCAGGACAGGTATTATAAATTGCGTCAATGCAGCAACTCTTTTAGCTTTTGACAATTTCCATGATTTCCACCTATTTACCTTTGTTTTTACAGATGTCAACACCAAGTCCCAATTCTCATATAGCAAATTAACTGGTAAAAAATAAATCCCTAAAAATTTTATGCGGTCACATGATACTTTAATTTGATTAATATACCTAGATCTACTATCCAGTCTCCCCAGAAATAGACCCGAACACTTACTTATGTTAAGTTTTGAATTTGAGACTACAGAGTATTTGTTAACATCTTTAAGGACAGATGGAATTTGATCAGCATTACCCAAAAAATTACAAATATCATCCATCATAAGCTTGTACCTGGATTTGCTCCACCCCATGGGCCCTACCACCTCAACCCATGCCCAAGAGTCATGTAATAACCTGATTAAAGGATCTAAAGAAAAAATATATAATAATGGGCTTAACAGACAGCCTTGCATTGACACCTGTCCTCATTAACAACCATTTAGTATTTACACCATCAATAATGGGGCAAACCACCACTTGATCATATAGTAATTCAAGTATGCATATGCATTCTTGCAGGATCCCATAATATGCTAGTACCTGAA
Organism: Neoceratodus forsteri; assembly: GCA_016271365.2. NCBI lineage: Eukaryota > Metazoa > Chordata > Ceratodontiformes > Ceratodontidae > Neoceratodus > Neoceratodus forsteri. The sequence continues at coordinate 933,717,321 of CM057449.1, read as the reverse complement.
AGAGAAACTCATGACTCACAAGGTCATAGGCTTTGCTCAGGTCCAGGGATAAAATATAATCATTCCCATTCTTCCTTTCAAAACTTGATACAACATCCCTAATTAAAAAAAGGGCATGTTGAATGTTCCTGTCCAGCAGGCCAGAAAATTGCACAGGATGAAGTAAGTGTACTGCAACCCAACTCAGCCTATTTTGTAATATTCAAGACAACATTTTAAAATCAGAATTTAATATAGATATGGGCCTCCAATTATTGATATCATGTCTAACTCCAGATTTAAATAAAAAGATCAACAATCCAGAGGAAAATTCTGCAGGCATAGTATTCCTACCCAACATGTCTTTAAAGACAGTAGCAAGACATACCACAAGTTCATGGGGAAACTGTTTATATAGTTCATAGGATAGACCATCAGGTCCCGGGGAAGTCCTTCCATTGAACTGGGATATTACAACCTCAATCTCTGAAGATAAAATGGGAGAGTCTAAACCCCTTACCTCTTGAAAGTAAGAATCTAACTTTATTAATCGTATAAAAATTTTGTGATATTAGAATGAGAAGGTTCTGGTATTGAAAAGTAAGAGAAAAACCTGTTTTTGGATCATTTTCTGTATTTCATTCACATCAGTAGTTAATACACCTCTTTCATTTGTCAGAATCTTAAAATCTATTCGGTCCTTCCTATTTTTGAAGGCCTCAAAGGGGTCACCTCCAGGGGTTTTCAGGGTCCCATATTCCAACTCTGCTTTCAATAACTTAGCCCTATCATATTATTTTGATCTCATTTCAACTTTTAAATTGTTAATTTGCAGGTCATAGTTCCCACGTGAACTAGACTGTAATCCAAAAAAAAATACTGTAGCTTAGCTATTAATTTTAGATATTAAAAATACTCACATTTCACTTTTTCCTTCCCATATTTCTGTAGCCATTGAGCAATTTCATGTTTTGTCTCCAGCCACCACCGAGTTAAATTCTCATACAGAAAGGCCACTGAAGTCCGGGCCCATAAAAGAGAGCTCAAACCCTCCTGAACCTGTTTATGTCACAGCATGCTAGAGTTTAACCACCATCTTTTAGGTTTGTGGGGACACTTGGACGGCTGGGCAATAATAAGCTTGAGGCATGAATTATCTGAAAATTCCAAGGGTAAAGTAATATGGGAGGGGGTAGCAAAGGTTTTGGAAATAAAGAAATGGTCAATTGTGGACATTAATTTACCTTTCTTGAATGTAAATGCAGGACCCTTGGAAAGAAAATCCTCACATACAACCAGTTCTGCCTGGGACACACATTTGCGCAAGGAAATAGAAACAGAATAAATGTTCCTATTACCCACCCTAGTCCCATCCCATGGAAACCCACAATTAAAGTCACCCCCAAAAACTATAAATGCCGTAGTATAAAGGTAGGGTTGGATTTGCTTAAATACACCTACCCATTCAGCTTTGGATTGAGGTCTATACACCATGATTAACCTTTAACCAATATTATCCCACACCCTATCCAAAATTAATACTCTGCCAGGAATAAGATTAATCAGTTTAACTAATTTAAATTTGAAAGCACTAAAAAAGATGCCCACTCCATCAGCTGTATCCACTCCAAAAGACTAGTATGATGGACCTTAATGCCATTCAGCGTTGAACAATCTGACTTGCCCAGGTGACCACATCCAGGTCTCCTGAAGAAAACATATCTCAAAGCATTGTTTACCACAAAATGGTAAAAAGCACCTCTTTTTTTAAAACTCAATAAACTGTGTAAATTGCATGATCCAAAAACCACCATTTCAAGGAAAGTTTAGACCTTACTATCTAGGGACCTTCTTTTCCATTTATTTTTCTTTTTCCCTTTAAACTCAGTGAACTCTTGACCTTCCATTTTGTTCTTTTAGAAACATAGAAACACAACATAAAAGCATAGAAGTTGACGGCAGATAAGGACCACAAGGCCCATCCAGTCTGCCCATTTATTTTTCTACCTTATAAATGTGGCATCGGCATTTGTTCTGTCAATGGCCTATCTATTCATACTCATCTGCATTTGCTCCCTTATGCCTATCACATGCCTGTTTGAAGCCCTGCACTGTACTCATATCCATCACTTACTGAGATAGGCCATTCCATGCATCCACCACCCTTTATGTGAAAAAGAACTTCCTCACATTACCCTCTAATCTCGTGCTGTGTCCTCTTGTCCTGGTATTTGTCTTATATTAAAATATGTTAGACTCTTTCACCTTGTTAATGCCCTTAAGGTGTTTGAATGTTTTGATCATATCACCACTCTCCCCCTTTTGTTCTAGGGTATACATATTGAGCTCCGTTAATCTGGCCTCATATGTTTTCTGATGCAGTCCCTGCACCATTTTGGTTACTCGTCTCTGGACTGCCTCAATTTGGTTAATGTCTGTGTGAAGGTGTGGCCTCCAGTACTGCACACAGGACTCCAGATGGGGCCTAACCAGTGTCTTCTAAAGAGGGATTATTACCTCCCTCTTCCAACTTGTGATATTCCTATTAATACACCCTAACATCCCCCAAGCCTTACCTACTGCTTTAGTGGTCTGTTTGGATGATTTCAGGTCATTGGTGATCATGATGCCCAAGTTTCTTTCTTCCCTTGTGACTGCCAACAACTCCCCTTCCAGTCTTTAGATGGCTTCAAGGTTTCTCTTCCCTATGCGCATGATCTTGCACTTGCCACTCTTCCAACCATTTTGCTAGTTTATCCAGATCTCTTCTCATTCTGCCCACCCCATCTGGATCATCTACTCTGTTGCAGATCTTGGTGTCATCTGCAAACAGACAAACCTTACCCTCCAGTCCATCTGCAATGTCACTGATGAAGATATTGAAAAGGACTGGCCCTAGGATTGATCCCTGAGGTATCCCACTTGTGACTTGCATCTCTTCTGACTGCATGCCATTTACCATCACTCTCTGTTTTCTGCCTGTCAACCAGTTTGCCACCCAGTTGACCAACTTCTGACCCACCCTGGGCCTACCCAGCTTATTAATCAATCTTCTATGTGGAACAGTATCAAAAGCTTTGCTGAAGTCAAGGTAGGTGACATCAACTGCTCCTCCTTGGTCCACCACTCTGGTTACCCAGTCAAAGAAATCTATGAGATTAGTTTGACAGGACCTACCTTTGGTAAAGCCATCCTGTCTTGGATCCTTTGCTCCTATGGATTCCAGGTGTTGCACTATCCTTTCCTTAAGGAGTGTCTCCATAATCTTGCCCACTACTGAGGTAAAACTGATTGGTCTGTAGTTCCCTGCCTCCTCCCTGCTACCAGTCTTGTGCAAAGGGGTCACATGAGCCCTTCTCCAGTCTTCTGGGACATCTCCTGTGCTCAGAGACTCACTAAACAGTTCTGATAATGGCTCTGCTAGTTCCACCCTTAGCTCCTTTAGTACTCTGGGATGTATGCCATCAAGTCCCATTGCCTCATCCACCCTGAGCTTATCAACCTCTTGTAGGACCCTTTCTATTGTGAAGGGACTAGTGCTCACCTACCTCCCCCACTGTGTCCATGGTGCTGAGCTGTGGGCCCTGCCCTAACTTCTCTTCAGTACATACTGAGGTGAAGTATTTATTTAGGATAGATGCTTTTACATGGTCCACTTCCTCACATGGTCCTCCTCCTCCTCACACACACCCTTATCTTCTTTGATATTAGCAATACCCTATCTGGACTTTCTCCTTCCACTAATGTATCTATAGAAAGTCTTGTAATCTTATTTTACTGTTTGTGCTCATGTTTCCTTAGTTTGGGCCTTTGCCTGCCTTACTGCCATCCCTGCTTCCCTTAGGGAAGTTTGGTATGCCTCCCTATCTTCATCCTGCTGTGTTCCTTATATTTCCTGAAGACCAGCCTTTTGGCTCTGACCTTTTCTGCTACTGTTCTTGAGAACCAAAGTGGTTTTCTTCTTCTTTTGCACTTCCTTTTCTCTCTAACACAATGGGATGTTGCAACAAGTATTGCATCTTTAATGCTTGCCCACTTTGCCTGTACCCCCTCACCTGTATTTCTTTTTGCCAGGGCTAGCTTAACTCTGTTGGCCATCTTATCAAAGTCATCTCCTCTGAAGTCCCATATTTTTGCCTTGGAATGGGATGATTTAGTTGTAGTGGCCAAACTGAACCATGCCATGTGATGGTCACTGGCCCCCATGTGACCTTCTACCTGGAGATTTGTGATCCTTTCCCTGTTAGTCAGTACTAGATCTAGGGTAGCCCTGTCTGATGTGAGTTGTTGTACCAGTTGTTTAAGGCCTCCCACCTGCAGGGAATCCACCATGTGTCTAGTTCTGGCATATGTTCCTGTTGATATTGACCAATCTGTATCTGGCATGTTGAAGTCTCCCATTAGCAGAACCTCCCCTTTAGCTGTTATGTTTTGTATATCTTCTAACAGTAATGTGTCTATGTCCTTCCCCTTGTCTGGGGTCCTGTAGACAACCCCAGTTCTTATGGCTGACTACTTTCCTGTTTCCAGGGTGGCCCACAGTTCTTCAGGCTCCTTATGTGCATTCTGAATTTCTGTAGCTTTGATATTTTCATTGACATACATGGCCACTCCACCCCCCCTCCTTTTTGCACCTTGGTCTCTTCTGAACAGTACATAGCCAGGTACTAAAGTCTCCCAAACGTGGTTACTGGTAAACCACATCTCGCTAATTGCTACTATGTCCAGTTTAGCCTCTGTCATTATTGCCTGCAGGTCTGAAACTTGTTTCCCAGACTGTGAGCATTTGTGTACATGATTTTCCATTGGCCGGATTTCGGTGTGTTAGTTGTTGAGTGAGGTCTGGTGTTTCCCCTGTGCATCATATGGGGAGCTGGACCTTTTTCCTTACCTGGTGATGCAAATGAACTGCAAACATGCTGAACTCCTGTTTGACCACTAGCTAAGGGGGGGTTCTTCCCATTTGACGTATGGGGTGCTGCACTCTTCTCCCCATTGTTAGTTTAAATAATCTGCAAAGACATCAAACTTCTGCCCCAGTGCACTGACTCCCTCCTTAGTCAGATGCAGTCCATCAAATTTAAAGAAATTTCACTCCCAAAACTGTTGTCAGTTCCTACAAATTTGTGTCCTTTTTTCTGGCACCAGCCCTTGAGCCACATGTTTAGCTCCCCTATTTGCCCTTCTCTGACCTTCTGTCTATCTGCTCCCCTCTCCCAGACAGGCAGGATCTCAGAGAAGGAGATGACAGATGAAATGGATGATAGTTTGTCACCCAACCTTGTCAGATGTTCCACTGTCTCCACAACTGACCATCTATCAAGATCATTAGTCCCTATGTAGACCAGGATGTCAATGTTTTCTCCTGCTTCCTGAACAATTTTAGCAATGTGGTCAGTGTCTCTCCATGATGATATACCTGGGAGACATCTGACCATTACCCCTAGCTGGAGATAGGCATCAACTCCCTGAATCATGAAGTGTCCTATGATCAGAAGTTTTTTTTGATTTCCTTTTTGTTTTTTTTGTTTTGGTTCCTGTTTTGGGTGAGATTTGTTGTGCTAGCTCCTGTGCTGCTGTGTCCTGCTCTTCCGTGTCCTCTGCTCCTTTGCTTGATTTCAGAGCTAGAGGCAGATACCTGTTTGTAGTTTTTATATGGTTTGGGGAGGTACTATGTTAGAGAGCACCAAGTGATGGGGCACCTAATTTGCCCCTTCTAACCACCTACCAACCTCTCAGACCAACTACCCTCTGCGGTCGAGGTGCTTCTGTTGGATGTTGGGGAAATGGCGGGTGGTTCTTATAATGTATTTCCTCTTGAATATGAAATTTGAGGTGCGCAATCTCTGCCCATACTGCCTGGAGCTGAGCCCTAAGTCCTCCAATGGCCCAGCATGTAGGACATTGTGCTAAATCCTGTAAAACTGCCCTTCTGAAAAGTGTTCCGCAGTATCTGCAGTTAATGATATCCATTCCAGATAAGTTGCTGGGTTTATAACCTGGTCAGAGTAATTAGAAGGAAGAAAATGAAAGCAGAAGTTTTATTTTGTGTTTTGTTTGTTTTTGTATAACTTGTTATCACAAGTTAAATTACTAGTGCCTCTGTAAATGAGGTCACCATGTGGATACCCCACTGATCTGCCCCTTCCTGCTTTGCCACAGGAAATGCCACGACTGTGCTACCCTATAAAAGGAGGGGTTGGGGGATTTACCACTTCCATATCAGACTCTTCCTCCACTCTCCTAATAGCATCAAAAGGACACAGGAATCCCTCCCTGTTCTGTTTGTGAGGCAAGTAATGCAGAATTCCTTGTTACTCTTCTCTGTGGTAATGGAGCTACCACCTGTTGTTTACCCACCACCAAAACCTTGCTCCCTTTATCCTCCGAGTAACAGATGGGAAGAAGATTGGACCAATTCACATCCTGACTCTTTACATTATCTTTGCCTTCAGACTCCCCCATCCTTTCTGCCTTAACAGCAGATTTTCCTTTTTAGAAGAAATGAAGGGGGTGGCACCGCTACCTCCCCTATTTCTGTTAAGAGAGTGTGTTCTACCTCAAACGACTCTTGGCCCTTTTTATCAGTAACTCTGGGCTAATAACTGAAGCTTTATTTTTGGCTGCCTAGGGAAACTCAGAGAAGGTGTGAGCAGATTCCTCACATAGGTCACATCAAGTTAAGTTAATGCATTGTATCCTCACATGGCCCACCTCCCCACAATTGTCACAGTGGGGGGTATCACAGGTACTTGAAAGGTGGGTATGAAGTTCATACTTATAACAGGCAGGTGGTTGCCCATAGTAAAAACAAACCCCTCGATCCCTGCTGAGCAAAAAGGAGTTAGGAATATGCTCAATTAAATTATTTTCCTGCTTTAGTTTAACCTTGTATTTCCACCCTCCTGTCCAGAATTGTTCTGAATCCAACAGGACTTCAGGCTCACTTAAGAACTCACATTTCTGTGACAGCCAATAGGAAATATCCTCAACATGTACCCCTTCATTATGGAACATGATCGTTAGAAATTTAATGAGGGATTTTGTCAGTCAGAAGAATGAAAACTAATGTCATGATTGTCTTCTCCAGAGATATTAATGAAGGCAAACACTTCCCCCTGCCCCTCTACCTATTCTTCCTCTCCTCCTGGAGCCCATTGTTTAACCTGCCTGAAGCCTGCTTCCCCAGTCCCCCTTGGAGCTACCAACTGGATTACATCTACCAGCACTTTGGGACCACCGCCTAGGGACTTTATCCTCCTTATTGTCCTAGTGCTGGGATCTAGCTGGTATCACACCTGGTATCGTGACAAGGTGATTTATGCTCACCTCCTCCCACTCTCACCACTGGCTCACATTGCCTCTCACTCGGATCATAATCCGCAACATAATTCTCGCTCCTGTAAGAGGCAGGCAAAAAAACTCTCCCTGAAAAAAGTTTGATGTATACCCTGAAACTCCTGCTTCTTCTACTAATTGTATCAGGCAATATACACCCAAACCCTGGTCCCTCATTTCCTAGCAATGAACACAGTCAGTATAACTCTGGGGCACTTACCTATGCAGCACTCAGCATCTGCAGCCACCTTCCGAAACTTGATGCCCTGAATATATGTACCAACCTACACAACCCAGATGCTCTTGTGGTTGTCAAAACCTGGCTCACTCCTAAAGTTTGAGACAGTGCAATTTCCCTGTCAGATTCTAATCTTCAGGCATGAAAGGACCACCAAAAGAGGAGGGGGATGTGCCATCTACCTCAAAGACACTCTCATTGAACACCCTATTAAAACCCCAGCCTCGGTCTTGACTGCCCAGATCCCACCTATCAGAATTCTACTTGGGGCCCACAACAAGGTTCTGACTATCACTGCTGTCTACATCCCTCATAAGGAACAAGTTAAAGGTCTCAACACTGTCCTGGACTTTATCCGCCAGCAACCCACATGCTCAGAGTCTATCCTTATGGGTGATTTCAACATAAATTGGCTTGGGTCTGACACAAACTGCTTTAAGGATGCTGTCTCAGCCGCCAACCTCACCCAGCTAGCTGCTGTCCCCACTAGGCACAACTATAAGACTGGCACATGCTCCCTTCTGGACTGGATCCTGACAAACTACCCATCCTGCATCTCAAAAGTCTCCGTTCTACCTGACTCATTAAGTTACCACTCGCCTGTCACCTGTGAATGGTTAAATAAATTCAGCCTCCCACTGCCCAAGCTTATCACAAGCCAAATCCTCCCAAGAGGCCAGTTGAAGCACTTCAAATCCCACCACAGACAACACGACTGGTCCCCTATTTTCCTAGCATCTGGTGTCAACTCTGCACTAAACTTCTTCATAAACACCTTCAATGCTGCCTGTTACTCATATGCCCCCTACAAGAAGAGGAAAGTCAAAGGGCTCTGCAGCCCATGGCTCTCCGGGGAGCACCTAGCACTGATGAAATCTAGGAACTACCTCTGGGCTCAGGCTTGGGTCACAGTTAGGCAAGTAGATATACAAAACTACAAACATTCCAGAAATGACTGCACTAAAGCAATACATCTGATGAAAAGTAACTACTACAAAGATGCTCTCACTAACACATGGGGAAAGGGGAAGTTCTTCTGGAATAATCTGAAAGAAGTTGCAGGGAAATTGCCCAAAACATCACCAACCATGTTGGAAGGGGATGGGACCATAACCCTGGATCCAGCAACTATAGCAAATACATTTAACACTGCATTCTTGGATCTCAGCAGTGTACTCCCACATGACTTCTTTGATGGTGACATCTCTGCTGCACCACCTCTCACTACCCCGCCCCCCTCGACTCGTCCACCTTTTTACTTCAAAGCAGTCAGGAGGCATGGAGTGCGCATACACATCTGCAAAACAATCACAGGATCAAGAACCAGTGGGGACACGCTCAACCTTAAACTACTGTCCCTTGCGCTAGATGAAGTGCTATCTCCGCTTATTCATATTTTCAACCTTTCCCTCTCCTTGGCCAGTTCCCCAACAGATGGAAATCTGCCACTGTAACCCCAATCCACAAAAGTGGAGACAAGGTCCATCATGGGAACTATAGGCTTATATTTATACTACTGCCCCCTCAAAGGCCCTTGAGCAACTGGTCTCTGACCAGCATGACATTCTCTGTAAGCAGCAGCACAGTTCCCAGAAAGGCTACAGCACTACATTGGCTCTCCTAGAATTCACAGCAGCAAATCCACAACTCCCTTGACAATAATCAACTCTCAGTCTTCACTGACTTGACTAAGCTTTGTGTGACACCATCCATCACCAACTACTTATCACAGCTTCAAAACTCAGGGCTTTCCTCTGATGCTACATCCTGATTTAAGAGCTACCTGGAAAACCACACAAAAAGGGTGAAAATTGCTCACACCCTCTCCAATTCTAGACTTGTCTGCTCTGGAGTCCTGCAGGGATCCATTCTCAGGCCTCTCCTGTTCAGCATCTTTTTGAACAATCTGCCACAATCATGTCCTGAACAGATCCTGCTATATGCGGATGATGCTGTTATCCACACCACTCATCATGACCCCCTCCTACTTCAAGAAAAGCTTCAGATGGGTTTCACCTCCATTGAAAAATGGTTTAATAGCCAAAAGCTTGTACTCAACTATAAGAAAACAAAGTCAATGCTTTTCTGCGGCTTCCGCAACAAGCATAGGTCTCATCTCTTCGCAATTGCAAACTGCCACAGTGCTGTCCTGGACCAAGTTCACTCCATTAAATATCTTACAATCACGCTTAGCAGTCACCTATCCTACAACATTCACACTGACATTGTTGCCAAAGCTGTTAACAAATGTACTAGTCTTCTATACAGACCCAGGGAGTGCTTACCACAGACATCTTAATGATAGCTGTGCAGAGCTCTGTGGTATCACAAATCAATTATGGTCTGGTTGTTTATGGCTCTGCTTCTGACACAGCCCTTAGGTGCCTATCCTTGGCCCTAAATAAAGCCTGCCATCTTATCACAGGATCCCACTGTCTCATCCACAAGTGTGCACTCTACACCCAAACAGGCTGGCTCCAACTATCTAACCATATTAAGTATCATACCTGCCTAATGGCCAAGAAGATCATGTTAGGCCTTGCTCCCCAGGTGTCCAAGCCCACCTACATGCTCAACACATCCCCTGCCCCACCAGGACCTCTGAAAAATAATTTCTGCACATTCCCCAGTGCCGCACCTCTCAGGGACAAAGGTCCTTTGCTCACCGGGCACTCTCCTGGTTTAATGGAATCAACAAAGACATCACCTCACTGCAAAGTCTTGGCCAGTTCAAAACCTACCTTCTCTTCCACCTCTCTGCTGCCAGCTCCTGTGACTGTCACTCCTAATCTGCTATCCCCACTATCACTTACCTCCCCCCTACCCCCTCTTCCCCTTCCCTCCCTGGCTTTAGCACTTCTCGAAATCTGACAAGGCCCTCGGCTGCTCCTCAGTTTCTGTTATTCCCCTCTGTCTCTCAACATTCACAGTGAAACCTGCCCAGCCCTGTTCCATCCCTCCCTCAACTGCCTTTATTCCATTGCTTGTGACTGTGTTGAATCTCATGTTCTGCATTATTTGTTCAAATTTCTGTCCTGTACATACCTCCCCTCAAATGTATGTATTCAATCTGCTTGAATTGGTTATTTCAAATTTTGTATGTTTGTATTGTTTCTCCTGTTTGACATGAAACCTTTGTAAAAGAGCCTTGGCTCAAAGGGACTTGTAATCCAAGATTAAATAAATAAATAAATAATCAAACAAACAAACAAATAAATAAATAAACTTCCTGTGGAGAAAACTGAAGGGAGTCTATAAGGAGTTTTCCCACATATTGTAAGTCTGGCCTAATATGCAGGCCACCCTTGTATCGAATTTGTACAGCATTACAAAGTGGTTCAGCTTCTTTCTTAGAGTTTGCAAATAAATCAGACAAGATGATTTTTTGGGGGAGTATGTTCTCCTTCTTCTCTACATTCCTATCTTCTACAGGTGCTTTAGTAGAAGGATCAGGGCCTTCAGACATCCTTTCTTTGTTGCCAGGTTCAGGGCCCACCATTTTGACAATCACTTCCACATCTTGAGGATTACTAGCCTTGCATGCTTCTACACCCTTCTCATCATTGAGTATTTGATTCAAGGCCTTCTGTACATCTAGTTCACTTGAAGCAGTGTGACCCAGAGGTTGCCATTCTGGGTTTGCTGTGGGTAGGAGCTTATTACAATCTGGGTCAGGGAGCCACTGGCCACTGCTAGTTTTAGTCCATCCAGCCTCCTTCAAGGCTTTTTCAGGAGACCAGGCATGAAAGGGGTCAGTAGAAATTGGTTGTACTGCAAACGCTTGTGAAATAGCAGCCACAGTAGTGCAGGGTTGCAACTTATTTATGCATCCACTTTTTCCCCCTTTCTTTCTTTTTCCCTGCCCAAGAGGCTCCTTATTATCTACATTCCTTTTGGCCATAACCAGTGCAGCTACTTTAGTATTATTGTCTTCCTGAGTTTTAGCAAGCCCTTGATGCCTGCAGAAAAGGAAAACACTGTAGCACCCTGTTGTGAATTAGATTTAATAACATATTTGATAGATTCAGTACAAGCCTTACTTTCTTTACTGTGTACAGTCCAGGAACCCCCCCTCCCCGTACTTAGTCCAGATTTCTCCCCTACCCTTAAAATCACACCTACATCAGTTCTAGATTTACCTTGAACAATGCTGTCAACATCAGTGCCCTTGCTTTCTGCATGATTTATATCACAGATGCTCAGCTTTCGGCAGTCACTGAAAGCGATTTTACTGACAGCCATTTTACTTTAAACAGAGTTTCCCTCAAAATTAACAGAAGGGTGTGCCTGTAGTGAAACCAATTGTTTCACCTCCTCACTTGCAGCACCTGCAGTGGCATTAACAATTCCAGAGATCGAGTGACCGCACCCACGTCAGGCGTGGTCGATCCCTGCAGTTTTGCTATTTCAGCACACAACATCGCGTTTTTCCGGGCATGTCTGCGGTCTTCTTTTTCTAATTCGAGTAGCATCTTTTGTCTTAAATCCAAACCAATACCCTCTGAAAATGCTGGGACTTCAGACTCTTCAGCCATTATCACAGTCAGATCCTCAGAAGACACAAATACATCCTCTCCTCTTTCTTCATCTAAACCTTCCACCAAAATCAATGGCATACTTTCAGATCCTTGGTCCAAGAACTTTGGGCACAAACTTGCTCCCCTCTCTCTACCATGTCCATACCATCCATTGCTTCACCTGAACTGGCCATCTAAGCAATGGACAAGGGCTCCCCCTACAGACCAGATTTCCTCCATTCACTAGAAATACCACCACCAGCTTAATCTGGTTCACTTTCAGTTGGTCACCATCTGTATCCCCTTCCCTGGATCGCCCCAGAGAAAGGGACTTCTAGTCTCAGTGGGCTTACCAGGTCAACAAAATTCAATTAACAAATAAATAATAAATATTCCTCAGGTTGCTTAGCAAAGACCTTAGCTCCACCTTAGGGTGGGCTTCCACGGATGAGCTGATGTCATATGATGTGGTGCAGACAAGGGGGGATGATTGGTAAGAGCTCTGCCATCAAGCCCATATACACAGTTTATGACTATGTGAGCAGAACTCAACACAGTTCATTATTCTCACTGCCACCATACAAGGCTACCTGTAAGGTGAGTGCTCATAGCAACTCAATGATTTTTTAAAGACTGCACAAAATACAACACCCTTTTGGCTAAGAGCTTTTATACACTGCTTGAGAGACATAACAAAAGTAAACTATATTAATTTCCCTTTGGCAGGTGTTTACATAGCTGAATATAGGGATACTGACTGTAGAGAGTCATCTAACAGTTTTGATGGCATGAGAGACTATATTCTGAAATGACAGGTTGGCACTACTGTTTTAACATTAAAATGTATTCAATTGCCACACATAATATTAAACAGTAAGATATGAAGAAATAAGGGAGTGGATACTTATTTCCACATGTTTATAGGTAGTCCTTCACGTTTAACAGACAGCTTATTTGTTACGGTACATTTTGTTATGAAATATGTTTCTGCACTGACCTCTTGGGCACACAGGAATACCATACCTTGTGTACTTGATAAGTAATAGCTACTGTATGTACTGTATATAGGAAGTGTTAGAAAAAGTATAACTCAATATTGATTTTGTCTACAAACAGGACAGCAGTATGAAGTTGCATATTGAAACATACATGAGCTGATAATCATTTCTTGGTATTCTTTTTGGGTAAACTAGAAATCTGTCTGATGGAAGCTAATCAGATCTTAATGCCTTTATGTACCTTGTACTTGAACAGGAATGTTTATCCAAAACTAATCCGGCTGCTTAGGTTACAGCATCCATTCACACTACATGAACCCAGGTATGGGTACACCAACCTTATTTTAACTACACGATTAATACTTTTTCATATAAAAATGTGAATATTAGGGATGTTATGTCACACATGGGATGAGTTTTTGGTAGACGACATTTAGAATTCATATTTTAAAAAAGAATATGGGAGAAGGTAGGTGTATGGAGGGCTGGCATACTCTTTAGGGATATCTTTAACATTGTATAATTTAGAATGTCATATGCACAAATAAATGGATGTTAACTGTATTTTTCTACAAATTTACGTGTAGATTCTTGCCCACGAAGAAGTTCACAGAGAGTGAAACATTGGGCGTGGTCAGGTGATTGTGGTGTGCTATGATTTAGAAATAAATGCCACTGGATTTTTATCTTAAAGTATGGCCAGTTCACTTCAACTTTATTTATTGCAAAAATTTAAGACCTCAAGCAGACACTACACCAGGTGACCTGGTGCTTCAACAGATAAGGTTTCATCAGGGGACCTTATTGTACTCTATCTGATAACCTTGTATATCTGAAATAAATATAGAGAAGAATGAAGAAACTGAAAGATAGAAAGAAAAAAAGAAAGCAAGAAAGCAAGAAAGAAAGAAAGAAAGAAAGAGAGAAAGAGAGAAAGAAAGAAAGAAAGAAAGAAAGAGAAAGAAAGAAAGAAAGAAAAGAAAGAAAGAAAGAAAGAAAGAAAGAAAGAAAGAAAGAAGGAATACCAGCCCATTTAATGGTGATACATAGGTGTCAGTGTGTCTCAGTTGGTAGCACACCTGCTTTGGGGCCAGAAGTTCATGCTTTCTAGTCCCATGCTGGGATTGGGCTCATACCTAAATGCTGGCACCCGAGTGCAGTATTAGGGGGGTGCTGTACTGTTGGGGTGTGCTGTCCTTTGGATGAGAGATTAAACCAAGTTCCCTTCTACCCATCCTGGTGGTGGTGCTGTCTTGGTGGGTAGCCACATGGAAGTAAAAGAACCCAAGGTAATTTTTGTAAAGAGTAGGGGTATTTTATTGATGAAAAATCAAAACAATATACAGACATCTACAAATTCTCACTTTAGATCCCCAGAAAGTCATACAAATCATTTTAAAAATAAAAAAATACACATATTCTATTTGTATCCCTTCTAATCAACAATTCAGTGTTGACAGGTATATGCTGTTTGTAACTCCTAGCCAAACAATATGTTTCAATAAGGAGACTGCTTTCCTTTTTTCAAATTTTGTATAATCTTGTGACCTTACTTGTTATACTGATGACTCAATTTGAAGTATAATGGATAATTCAATCATCTGTATATGCTGTAATAAAAATTGACACCATGCTTGCCACATAAAGAATTTAATGCACCTGAAAATCACATTCAGTGTGCATCGATGGTATCTTTTCATGATCCCAGTATACTCTCCCAGTATCAAAAATTCATAGAACATATTTTTTCTTTGCATTATTTCTTTTCCACCCCTATGTCCCCAGGATCAGACACTCCTTTGGGCATCCATGGTCTCCAATGACCTCCTACTACTCCTCCCCCTGGACCCCTCAACTCATATTGCAGCCTGACCCCTGGGGTATCCTGGTGTAACTGTTTGCCTGGTGGGTCCCCCTCCTCTGAGGGAGAAGCCACCAGTGGGGTTACCCAGCACATTCTTTCTCTTGGCCCAGAGTGCTGCTGAGGTAGGTGGAACTTCCATGGAAGGCTCTTTGGAGGCATCGATAGGCCGGCTGCTGTCATCTGGACAATCTTGGGCTTTTTCCTTTTTCTTGGTTCCTCCCTCTGTTGTGATGCTCATGCAGGGTTCCTGGTCTCCACCAGGGGCTGCTGCAGAGCAAAGCAATCCCACTACCCACCCCAGGAGAGAAGAGCAGTCCTAGGATGCTCAATCCTCTCCTTTCCTCTCCTGCCAACCCCAGGCATTCCAGGTCCGTTTCTGAACCTGGATCACTGGCGTGGTTCGAGGTAAGGCACCAGCGCCTCAGCCCTCTGCGCCATGAGGACATATATAATAAAAAGGGCCACTGCCATCTAGTGGCCATAAACCACCAAACGAGAATTGTAAAGGAACAGGAAATGAAGAAATTACTTGGTGTTACTTGGTGTGTAAAGACAAAGTAGGCTAAAGGCCCATTAAATTGTCTCCTACTCTTTATGGGTTTACATTGGAGACAAACATGGGACAAGAAAGGCATCTAGTTTTTGTTTATAATCCTCAAATGTTGGCATCTCCACTATATCTCTTGGTGATGAATTTCAAAATCTAATATTGATCTTATTGTATAAACATTATGTCTCTTGACTGTGTTAACCTTTGGAATAATCAACTGTCTATTATGAGATCTTAGGTTATTGTATCTTGGGTTGTATTTTAAACCACACTGTCTCATAAGCTCTTTGTTTTTCAAAATGTTGTACAATACCAAGATGTCACCTCTTTTCCTTCTTGTTTCCAGGGGGAACAGATCTAACGATTCTAGTCTATCCTTATAGTTTAATGTATTAAGTTCCCTAAGTGATTTAGTGAGCTTCTGTTGTGTTTTTTCAAGTAGGTGTATGTCCCACCTATGATAAGGACATCAGATGGGTGATCCATAGTCTAAGTGGGGAATTATATAGGTTTTATATAATTTTAGAATACAGCTAATATTTCTTGTAATAAATTATTTTTTAATGGAATGAATCAGTCTATAAACTGGATTCTACAATGCCAGTTGAACAACAATTTCATCAACTGGCATCACATTGATGGAATTTATGTCAACTGCAAGTTGCGGTTTGACATAAATCCCAAAGGAATCCCATGCTTTGTTTCTATGAGGGGGCTTTTCCCACTGCACCCCCATTCTAAATATAATCAACTCTGAGTCAGAGTTGATTCAGGGAGGTGATGCAGAACTGGGAGACAGTGCATCTGGGTCTTTGGTGCACCATTACAGTGAACTGACGGTGAACTGTCAATGTTGTTAGCATCAATGTAGTTTGCTGTAATGGTGTCACTGTCAGGGGGATATACCTATTAATTGTCTGTGTACTATGATGTCTACAGTGGTCTACAGAAGTAAGGTCTTTATTCATCTAGATTCCTACATCTTTCTCTTTATTTTAGGACATTAAAATGTGTTCATCTAGTGTGTACTTGTATTCCGGATTCTTACATCCAAAGTACAAAACAGTGCCTTTTGATGCATTAAAGTTTATCTTATTTAACTGCCTCCGTTTTTCAATTTGTTTCAAGTCATGACTAAGAATCTGATGGTTTTCTTGTGAATTCACTTCATCCCAACGTTGGTGTCATCAGCAAATTTTGATACACTACTTCTCAGTCCAACCAACATTTCTCTAATATAGAGGCCAAACAACATGACCCCAACACAGATTCCTGAGATACCCTGCTACTGACCAGTCCCTCATCAGATGTTGATCCATTTATCCTTACTTACTGAGTACAATTTGTCATCCAGCTGCTGATCCATCTCATGATGCATTTGTTGAGGCCCACAGTTGTTATTTTATTTACTATTAGATTGTAGGGGACAGTGTCAAATGCCTTGCCTATATCAAGTATGATGACATCTACTGGGGTACCTTTATCTATGCGGTCACTGACAAACTCATTGAAAGATACTAAATTAGTAACACGAGAGAGTCCCTTTTGAAATCCATGCTGAGTAGGGTCTTCTAGACCTAGACTCGAAATTTCTTTTTCATTTTCTTTTTAATGAGTTTCTCCAGAAGTCTGCAGCATACTGACGTTACGCTTATTGGTTAAACGTTTTTAACATTGGTCATACTTCCCTTTGTATGTGAAGGGACAACAGTTGCCCTTCTCTAGTCTAATGGGGCTTGGCCTGGTTGGAGGGATTTGTTAAATAGTACTGAAAATGAATATGCTAGATCATTGGTGAGTTCTTTTAGGATAATAGGATTTGTGTTGTCTGGTCCTGGGGAAGATTTAGTCTTTAGATTTTGGAGTTCATTTAATACATCACTTTGTTGTAGTACAAAATTTGGAAACCAAATGTTCTTGTGTCTCTTCTACTGCACTACATCCTTCCCTGAAACATTTTCTTACTTCAACAGATTTATGTTTTAAATTACCTTTCACTCCTATCTTCTCATGAAAACTAAGCCATAAAATGTCCCATACCTTCTCGCTAATTCTAGTATTCAAAAGTTTTAAGGCTGTAACTAGCTTTGTAGGAGAATATTTAAGGAAATCTGGACATGTCGCTGAATGTCTTTTTAAAATATCTGAATAAAATTGCATACTATTGAGACTAAGAAGTGTATTTTTTTCTATCTGCTATTGTTTCACTTTCCTTACTGCAGGGACTGGGAAACTGGGGATCCTTAAAGAGTTCAATATGTTTTGGGTAGCCTGTATCCATTTTGTCATGAGATTTTTAAAAAGTAATCTACACCACTGTTGCCATTTATCTGCTCCTGTACCCCAGCCTTCTTTTAAAGTGGTTTGAAAGAAAAAAAATGTGAAAAAAATCCAAAAGGTTAATCATACTTAACCCTCCCCTCTTTTGGAGTAAATACATGTATTCTTTTTTCATAGGATTCAGCCTGCTTGGCATCTGAAGGAATGCACTGTAAAGTCTGCTGTCTAAATTAGTTGGGAGAGAAAATTTGTGTCTCTAAACAAAACTCCTAAACCACTTGCAATATCTTGACTGAAAGACCAATATGACGGTCCCCACATCCAGCCTTTTTTTGCTTGGGAAATGTTAATTAATTATGTAAACCTAGTTTCTTGTAGAAAAATTAATGGTCTGTGGATGTGTTTAACAAAAGGAAAGAATAGTTGTTCTTTTCTTATAACTATTCATGCTGCACACATTTAAAGAAGATATATATAGGGATGCCATGCTTTAAACCTTTTGACTCTGCCTGTCCCTTTAATTTTCTCTTTCTTTTTCTCTTTCTCCCCTTTTTTTCTTTGTTTCAGAGGTTACTAAATTAATGTTTTCTTCTGCATTTATTTCTGAGATAACCTCTGATTTGGATGACATGTTAGACTCCAGTTCAGAGTCTCCCCAATCATTATTGCCCTGTAAAATCTGGTAGGAATTTTGTAATGGGAATTTGGGCAGTTTGTCCTGTCTGTTTGAATAGTGGACTAGTGTGTCTTCTAGAACTGGGTAGCTGAAATTTAAAGGGGGAGGCATGGCCTCATGTACTACCTGGTCCTTTGTTTTCTCTGAGGATACCTCAGGTGTGCTTGTGCTGTCTTGAGTTATGTGTGTGTGGGGGAGGTTGTTTTCTCTAATCTCTTCCCATTGTGCAATCTGAGTGATAACTACCTGAGCTGTACTTGCATTTTCTCATTCTTTCCTCCCTGTATCTTCAGCAGTTTGAGTGCACTGATCTATAGAGGGAACATTCAACATTCCTTTCAGGCCCACTATTTTCTTGAGCCTGGCTGACCAGATTCTCCTGATTTGGCCTATCACTTCTATTCTGTCCAGCCCATGGGCATTGATAATATGCATGACCTCTTTGCACTTAAAAACATTCCTGCAGACCATGCTAATGTGCCTGAAGTCCCCACATAAACCGCATTGTAATCTATCACATGCAATGCTTAGATGTGTTCTGTTCCCACACTTACAGCAGGCTTTTAGTTGTCCTGGGTTAAAACAAACCCCCTGTCTCTACCCAGAAAAAAAAACTGTTTGGGATGTGTTGAATGTCATCATTTGTCTGAAACAATTTAACTTTAAACCTCCACCCTCCTATCCAAATACCTTCAGAGTTGATAATTGCATTTGTTGGCCAAGTACAGTACATTTTATTTGTAACCAGAACTCGATGTCATTAACATTGACCCCCTCATTACAGAACATGGTGGTTACAGTTTTAATCAGTGGCTTCATTATAGGTATAGCTCAAAATGGTGTCTATATAGGAGCAGATTTTAAACTTTCATATATTTCCAAAATATTTCTAAATTAGCAACGGTTTTAAAACTAATATCAAAAATATCCTCTCCAGAAATATATATTTTTTATTCCAGTTTCAGAATTACAACCTTTGAGCAAAACTGGATCTTTTAAAAAGGCACCAAGTCAGTAGAGGAACAGGGAAAACAATACAATTTATATCATATGATGAGAACATACAATAGCCAAGTGACAAGATTATTTTACAAGCAAGATAAATGTAGAGTATAACCTCAAATACAAATTCTTTTATTACAGAAATATGTCTAGTCTATAGGTTTAGATATTAAGTGCAGGTTGCTTGTAGTTGGCAGCCAAAATTGGCTTTGTCAAAGAAAAGGGAACGAGGGAGGAGGTATGAAGAGTCTTGGCATGGGTACAGTGGAGGCATATTGTATAATGTTATAAAGGGTAGGAGAAGGATGTATGGTGATGAGGGAGAACAAGCAGATAAGGGCTGTATGCATTGAGGCAGCCTAGGGGAAGTGTAAACCAAGTAGAGGGGAGGGTGTGAGGACTCATGGGGAGAGAGGGGGTAAGAGGTGGGGGAGCTAAGGGTAGGAAGTCTGGGGTAGGGGATGGAATTCCTATCATTATGCACAGTAGTTGCACTCTTGGGATTCTACCAGGAGGTGATGAAGTTATTTTTTGAATTGGCAGGGAGGAGAGCAGATCATTCATTCAGAGAGGGCCTCAATAGGAGATGGACCTCTGGGTGAAGGAGGTTCATTTGTAAGGTCCATGTAGTGCCCCTCTAGAAGAGCTTCAGGTGGTTTTAGTGTTGGGGTTATGTTGGAAAAGCTTTGAAGATGATTCTGGGATCAATCCTAGAAGGGCTTTTTTTTACAATACATACCTGATACTGGGACCTTTTAGGTAATGGGAACCAGTCATAATTAATACATATATGTATGATGCCTGAAAGTTCATAGAAGACTTCAATAATTTATGAGCCACATAGACCCTATCTGGATGTACAGGTAAACCTCCCCTATATCTTAATCTAACAACATTTTTCCTAGAAGCTTGCTCCAGTCTTATTCTAAATAATTTTAAAAATGTAGGACCAGTATTGGTGTACTGTCTTCCCTCCATTGGGAGTGAAGGGAGGCTGGCTCTGTGTATTCTCCTATATTTTGTGCTGAGTCACCCATATTTCTATCGGGTTCTATGTTTTAAAGTGCAGTCATACTTTGTTCGGATAACAACGATTTAGTCTTTGGTACCTGTTTTGTTTTAGGAATTGCTACTGTGTCCCTTTGTGCAAAACACTTCCCATCCATGAATGTTGAAGGTGTGTCCAGATCTGTAGAAGCTGTGTGGGCCCCCTTTGAGATTTCACTCTACAGAAAGAATGATATCCATTCTACATCATGACATCCATTTTATGCCTGATGTTTGAACCCAACTGTCGTTCTGCAAGGCCTTTTCAACAGACCAGTCCTGAAAATCAAATGATTTATCTGGCTCTGTTATAACAAAAGCATTTCTCATTCTTCATTGTGCAGATGTTGATTAACAAGTGTCTCCAGAGGTTGACTGATGAGTATTCATTTCACTTTCTCCCAGCCGATTGTCAAAATCCTCCGTCAAAAAAGGCTCCATACTTGAATCGGTTGCATTCTGTTTTGTTTTTCTCCATTTATCATAACATTTTCGGACAAGATCTCCACTGTTTCAGTAAGTAAAACTGATTTAGTTTTTTCTTCATTATCATAAGCATTGGTTTCTGTCATTTTACAAACTTTGAGTCTGTAGTCGGCTGTTTCGGTTCTGCTGAGGTTAGACAAATTTCTTCCTGTTGATTTTCCAACTGGATCTCCATCTGATGGCCATCTGCAAACTGCTCTTTGAAATCCTCCATGTCTTCAACCCCTCAAGTTGCACTAGCTAGAGTCGGGGACCAGATCCCAGCCTGCAGTATAACCTACTCTTATTCCACCATCTCTGATCTGGAGTCTGTTATCATAGAAACCAAGACAGCAACTCCCATTATAGTCAGAGAAGGGGAATTTTATTGAAAATCACATAACATGCACCTCAAAGGAAATATAATGCAACCTAGGTAATATTTTATACATTAAAGATAAAGCAAAGCAATACAAAAAAAAAGAAAAGTGTATCTCAGAATAAAGAAAAAAATACAGGAATTCTTGTTCAATGTTACATCACATTTTTGACCATGTATAAACAAAAGAAAAATTGTTTTTCCCAAGTCGAACACAAATTTAATCATTGCTGCATATCCCACTGTCTACCCTGCTTTATCTCAAATCAGTCCTAAAAACTCTCCAAACTTTCATTTATATTTAAGAAAAAATGGAAACCCCTCTACCACCTTTTAACCTTTGACAAAGGATGCAAAGAAATATCATAATCATATACTTTTTGGCAGGCTTTTTCACACATCCTGCTAAAGATTTCTTGTGACATCACCTGCCTGTTTTGGAACCCATTGGCACAAAGCATGCCATAAGTAAAATTTTATTCCAGCCAGCTGAACTGCTAAAGTATCAGTATAGTATTTCTGTAGGCCTGAGGGGTAATCCCTTATGACAAGGCTTTCATAAGAAAGATTATTTAGCCAAGGTAGATTCCATTTTTTGCCAAAAAGGCCCATAATAACTTTACATTCATGCAGTATAATAAGAAATGTTCCATAGTTTCTTCTTGGTTGTGCATTTGGGTAAGGACAAGAAGGCTCTTCTAATGACTTGTGCTTGTTAGTCTCCCTAACATTCAACCTACCATCGGACATATTATTAGATATTCTCTTTTTGTTTAGTTGGGACAATATTTTATGTCTTGTGGAAGGCGGTCAGTTCTTGAATTTAGGTTCAGTTGGGCCTATCTGTAACATAGTAATTTTACATAGGAGGGGCCCAGAATTGTGAATAATTTGGGATTTCATGATACCCCATTTGCATAGTTTCTGTATAGATGGCTTCATGTACTCTGGAATTTGCAAAGTTTTTGACATTCTGGGTGACAAAATTTCCCATTTTAGATAAAAATCTGCTACGTTATTTAAGATCCATTTTTGAGGGAGTGATTACACAGGGACCAACCCCAATCTGAGAGTTTGTGAAATAACAAGGCATGGAAAAAAAAAACTAGGGGTCTACCATGCCTAATCCCCTCTTTTTGCTTAGGTAAATAAGTAAAGGCTCTTTTAATAAGGTTAAGTCAGCTACCCCATAACATTTGTAAAAAAAAAAAAAAAAAAAGGTTGTATATCCTTGTCTCCAGGATGTTTCATAGTGGGAAAACTATGCATACATATAAAAGTCAAGGGATCAAAAACATCTTGATGATTTGTACTCTTCTACATTTTGGGAGTTTTTTTCCCTTCCACCTTTTGACCTTGTTTGCACAGAACTCTAAGACTGGTTTCCAGTTATAGGTGGCCATATTCTCGGACTCAAAAGTAATACCCAACATCTTTATAGGTTCACTTGAGATATGTATTCACCCCATATCAGGTTAAGAGGGTATTATATTCCCTATTTGCAGACCTTTACATTTATTTATATTCAGTCTGGCATTTGACACTTTTGCAAATTTGTCCATTTGCTGTAACAAAATATGAATGCCCTCAGATTTTTTCTAAAAGAAACACATATATCATCTACATAGGCTAGGACTTTTACTTCATCCATCTCCTGGTTTTCTGATAATTCCTGTACGACTGAATTCTGGATTAATGTTCTGATAAAGGGATCCAGAGAGAAAATGTACAGAAGGGGGCTTAAGGAGTTCTATCTCAGGTCATATTTTACCAGTAATCATGAGGCATTGTGTAGCTGATGAATACAGTAATTTTAACCATTCTATGAACTGTTCAGATATTCCACAGGACATACAAGTAAAGAAAAGGAATCTGTGATTTACTCGATCATATGCTTTACTTTGGTAATTGATATAACTAGACCAGTTTTTTGATGTGAGTTGTAACATTTGTAAGTTTTCTAATAAGTGTGTTGGTTTTTTTCTTGTTAGGAAGTCAAATTGACTGAGTGGGGGGAATTAAAACTTTAGCTACAGTTCTCAAACAAAGATTTAAGATTTGATATAAAATTTTAAAACCAGTATTAAGTAAACTTATTGGTATCCAGTTTTGTATGTTGAATTTGTCCCCAAATTTATATAAAAAAATAAAGAGGCCATTAGTAAAATATTTTGGAACATGGTGGATTTGAAAAAAAAATGGGTGAATACTTTTTCTAGACAGACTGCTAAATGTTGTGGAAAGGCTTTATAGCATTAATATGGAAGTCCATCCACCCTTGGGGAAGCTCCTAATTTTAAGGTCTTACTGTAATTACAGTGACTGTTTCCTGAGCCGAAATGGGCTGAAGCAGTCCTTGTATTTATGTTGATCTGTCAGTCTAGGGCAGGATGTCAAATAATTCTGTATGTCTTGGTCCCGGGAGCTATCTCTTTAAAGGATTTAAATGTTTTTCTACAATCTTTTTAGATCTTTCCTAATTGTCACTAAATTTTCATTTTCATTCATTCGACAGGAAAAGGAGGAAGCATCCTTTCTAGTTTTACATGCCTTAAATGGTCTCCATGGGATGTTTTGTGGGTGTCATACAATAATTCTACCTTGATGGAACTTGGTCAATTGTATTACCAATTTGTCATTTCTGCTTTGAGTTCATTAATTTGAGGGGAGAGATCTGCTCTTGAAATGGGTACTAGTGAGAGAAGGTGTTGCAGCTGTGATCTTGATTTAAGACGTAAAAAAACTTCCCTCTTGCTATGGTTTTGCCATAGTTTTGAAATAATTCCTTCAGGTTTATTTTAGTGTCCTCCCACCAAGCTCCAACATCTTAATATAAGTCAAAAAGGCTTTGTATACCACTTTGTACTGTGGGCTGAGTTAAGACAAAACTGTTTAGTTTCCATCTGTTTTGTTTGTGTGACCTATTTTGATTAATTTGTATAGCTGTTCAAAGTAACTTATGGTCTGAAAATTCTGTTGGGGTGATTTTCATGGTCCAATTTTAAATATCCTTTGACATAAAAAATAATCAATGGTAGATATAGAATTGCTCATTCTATAGGTAAAGTCTGGGCCTGATATCTGTCAGTCAGCACAGTTGGCTAAATCTGCAACCTGAATATACTTTATTGAAGCAGAAGAGTCGCAGTATACTTTTTTTTTCCTGTGGCATGCTTATCTCTGGTGTTAATACTACAATTAATATCCCTACCAAAATAAATGACTGTGTTGGTAACTAAGAATGGTTGTATGCCTACAAATAAGGAGACTCTTTCAGCCTTTGTATGAGGCCCATAAACATTACAAAATCTGCTAGGGTCAGAAAACCAAAGCCCATCTAAAATCAGTACACTCCCAGGAATTAAATCAATTAATCTAGATAGTTTAAAAGAGTTTCCTCTGAATAATATGCCAACCCCATTGGCTCTATCTAAGCAGAAGGATCAGTATGATGGGACCCCAAACCATTCAGCCTTAAAAAGCCTAACATGTGAAATAGATGACATCCAAGTATCTTATAAGAAACAAGAGATTCTAGCTGTATTAGCCCCTGGAAAATAGAAGATGATGGAAGATTTGATACATTTTAATGGATCAACAAGTGCCTTGTTCAAAGATGGAATTATGCACAAGCTTTGAGGGCCTCACAAGTCCCTTCTTCAGGTGAATAGCAAAACTGAGCAACATAAGCAGTATTTGTATGCACTGTGGAGCAATTTATTAAAAGAATTGCAGGAAGAGAAGTAAGAAAGTGATAAAAGGGGACTAGAGACAAAAGTCAATATAAGTAGCAAAGTAAAAAAGGTGTGAAAAGATATGGGGGGGTACTAAATAGGAACAGGTCAGTAGGAGATAAAAGGAAGCTAGAGAGGGTAATATAAAGGACCAGACAGGACCACAGATAAGAAAGATCTGACAGTAAAGGAATCAAAGGTAGGCTGGAAGGGTAGAATAGACAGGAGATGCCTAAGAAATGCATTACTATCCCACATGAAGATGGCATAGCAGCATGTCAGAAATTTTTAAAGGACAACACATCAGCAGGAGACAGTCAAGAAACCACTATCAGCACCCTAATAAAATTAATTTTGACACACAACAACTTAAT
Source organism: Neoceratodus forsteri (assembly GCA_016271365.2). NCBI lineage: Eukaryota > Metazoa > Chordata > Ceratodontiformes > Ceratodontidae > Neoceratodus > Neoceratodus forsteri. The sequence goes on along the minus strand of CM057449.1, from coordinate 933,691,880 downwards.
CTCTAATGGTAAGCACTTTTTACAGATCATGGGGATGGCCATGGACACTAAAATGGATCCACAACATGTCAGTCTTTTCATGGCCTGTTTAAAGAAGGATTTTTTTAAATACCACTCCTATAAACCATCAATCTACCTCTGATATATAAATGATATATTTCTGATTTGGACAGAAGGTGAAGACTCTCAAAAAATTTCATCATGATTATAACAACTTTCATCACCCTATCAAATTCATTATTGTATACTCCACCACCCGCATACATTTTCTAGATATAACAGTCAGTATTAATAAAAAATGAACATATACAAACTGCTCTTTAAAGAAAACCCACTGACAGACACCACTTCCTGCACAATTCCTCAATTGAGTCTTCAGGTAAAGTTTTTACCTTTGTATTATTAGGAATATGGTGAGATGTAACTTTGTCATCTATTATCCCCTAAGTGTTCATTTTTATTTTTTCAGTAACTTCTAAATTTTCAGCCACCATTTTGTCCATTTCCTTGGTGATTTCTACCACTGGGGGTGAACTTACATTGTTCATATTTCATTTGTTTGTGGAAGTAACTCAATATTATGTTGCGTATTAGCATTAGGTTCTGGCACCTGTTTGGGCACCATTCAGGACATTTTTGAAAGATCTGGCTTGGGTTCCATTCGAGATCGGGGACCCACTTCTCTTCTGTTGTCAATTTCCAGCCTGCGATCTGTAATGCATACTCTGGTGTCTAGTGCAGCTCCTTTGAACTTTCATCCTGCTTTGGTGCAGTCTCTTGTGCAGCTGCTGCCACTGCCAGCTGGATGTTCTGCAGCTCACTCTCCATAGCATTTGGGGCATTATCATCTACTGAATCAACACTGGACATCACGGTATCGAACTGTAAACATCTATTTGCCAAGGCTAAGTCTGCTACAGTATTTTTACCTGAAGTTCTACTTTTCTCTTTTTATATTGTGCTTCATCATCTGCCAGCATTTGAAGTAATTTAGCTTTTTTCTCAGCAAGCTATTTATGTAATTCCTCATCGGCTTTCTCCACATCCATCATTTCTAGAGGAGCAACCATCTCAATATCTATATTCTTCACTGTAGCTTATGCGTCCAAGATTTGTAAGCCATTCATCAGTTTAGTAGTAGTAGTAGTAGAAGTAGTAAAAAGTTCATTTCTGATATCAGAAACAGAATAATACCCAATTTAGCACCAGCTAATTTACAATGGGGTCCTACTGTGCAAGAACATCAGTTTCATTTTAAATACATACAGATACACACATTATACATACATAAAACACAATACATATATAACCAAAAAAATAGGAAAAAAACAAACAAAAAATAATTACAACAATAAACCATATATACAAACATCTCAAGTACAGCAAATCTTTAGGGACATTGCTTCCTTTACAAACCATGATTTTATTTCATTCCAAGATATTTTATTTATACTTGACCTCAAGTGACCTGATAATGAATTCCACAATTCTGGACCTTCATATACATAACAATGTTGGCCCTTCACTGTTCTCATAAGGGGTACCCTAAATTTTACTTCCTCTTCAGATCTCAAACCTACCTTAACATTCCATTCCTCCAGAAACTCACTAGATATCCTGGAACTTTTTTACAATAACAGCGATAAGTTAACCATTGCACATGCATATTTCGCCGTTCTGTCAAGGATATCCAATTTAAGTTCCTGTAGAGGGTGCAATGATGTGTTTTCCGAGGTGCATCCAAAACAAAACACGCATATCTGTTATAGATAACATCAGACTTTTCTAAGTTGCTCCTAACTGCCCCCTCTATATATGACATCACCATAATCGATATGCAGAATTATCATTGAATTCACAATCTTTAACCTAACATCGAATGAAAGACAATTTCTATACTTGTACAGTACCCCCAACTTTTTACACAATTTTTGTATCAAGTTATCAACATGAAAATCCCAACTACAATGAGAGTCCAACCATACTCCCAAGTATTTATAGCGATCCACAGAGGCCAGGCTACACCCATCCAATGTCTTAATATCCAGATCCACAGATTTTTTTTTTATTTGAAAACATTACCTGTGACTTTTGTGAATTTAAAACCAAACCATGTTCTGAAAAATATATTTGTAATGTATTGAAACATTTCTGTAATATTTCCTGTATATGTCCCACAGATTTCCCTTCAAGATACAAAATTGTATCATCTGCATACAAATGGTGCTGGACATCGTTCGTCCGATGTCTGACACATTTGTGTATATATTAAATAGGATGGGTCCTAGCACTGACCTCTGAGGAACACCAGAGTTAATATTTAGATAACTGGATACAAAATTACTACCTAACCTAACCCTTTGTTGTCTGCCATCCAGGTAGCCATGGAACCAATATAGGGCTTCCTGGCTGAGGCCTACAGATCTCAATTCTTCCATCAATACCTGATGTCCCAAAGCATTGAAAGCCTTCAACAAATCAATATAAATTGCTCCAACCAGAAGGCCCCTATCCATGGCTACCTGGATGTCCGACACAACCTTGACAAGTGCAGTAGTAGTACTGTGTTGTGCCCTAAAGCCTGACTGATATTTATTGTATTTTTCATTTTTTTCAAGATAACTATTTAATTGAGAAACCACAATTTTTTCAAACACTTTAGAAGTAACTGAAAGCAATGATATTGGTCTATAATTCTGCATATCATTTTTCATACTTCCCTTAAACACTGGTATCACTTCTGCCTGTTTCCAGACTAATGGGTAGGTACCAGTCTTCAATGAAAGGTTAAAGATGTCAGTCAAGATTAGTGCTATTACTGGGGCAGCAATTTTAAGCAAAAAAGATGGAATCCCATCTGGACCTTGGGCCTTATTTATATTTAATTTTAATAATTCCCGATAAACTTGACTTGGAATAATATTTTGGAAGCAAAATAATAGACCATTTTTGTATTTCTTTTCTTGATTTCTCTCTTGCTTATTTATACCAGAAAGGGGACATGCATTAATCTGGGAAAACCCTATGTCAACAAACATTTTGTTCAATATAGCAGCTGCCTCATCTGAAAGTTTCAATGGGCCATTTTCTGCCATAAAATCATTTGGCAGTTCTGAGGTCTTATGTCCTTGTAAGTTTTTAACCATATTCCAAAAATCCCTAGGTTTTTTAAACTGGTCAGTTGCCATTCCAGTAAGATAAAATTCTGATTTTGCTTTCCTTATTTGTGCAATGTATAAATTATGTGCTGCTCGATATTTTTCCCAAAGCACTCTCTCATTTTTTTTTCTTTGCCAGTCTCCATGCAACATCCCTTTTCTTACGATAAACTCTTAACTTTGCAGTATACCAAAGGGAATTTTTTTGTTTGACTTTCCTACTTTGAATAGAGCAAAAATATCACATGCAGATATAAATTCACAACAGAAATATGACCAGGCACTATCTATGTCAGGAATCAGAGTTAGTCTATTCCAGTTTCTTGATTCCAATTCAACCATAAAGGATGTATAATCCAAGTTTTTAAAGCTACGATAGGATTTAACTTGAGGAACTGTCAATTGCTTAACTGTTTTCCTGACATAAAAAGTTATCTGATGATCACTAAATGAATCTGGAAGCACTCCAGCCACTGAATATTTAATAGGATCAGAAGTAAATATCAGATCCAAAATAGTGGAGGAATTGGGAGTTTTAACATTTAATCTTGTAGCCATAGTAATTAACTGGGACAAGCCTAATGTAGTTTTTAAATCCATTATTTTGCTGGTGGGTGGCACCCTCACCCAATCTGTGTTCATGTCCCCCATAATCATGAGCTCATGGCTTTCCCTATAAGAAAGCAAAAAATCCTGGAGAAGAAGAAACTGTTGATCATCTCCCTTGGGGGAAGGTAACAGCCCACCAGCAATAATGGTTTACAATGAGGGATTTTTATCTCCAGAACTACTTTTTCCATGCCTAGTGTACTAACACAATTTAAGTTTTCAATCTCCAAAACTGTAGTACCTTAAACCAAGACTCCCCAACCCCTTTTCCCATGACCGTGCCTCCATATTTGGTAGCCAGGTACCTGTATTTCATTATCCTGAATCTTTTATTTAACCAAGATTCAGTTATTACTATAACAGCTGGTTTAAATTCTAAAATCCATTCCCTTATCATGTCAAATTTTGGAACAAAACTCCTAGCATTCAACTGAACAAACAAGAGTGTATTACTTTGTAGAATATCAGCTGTATACATATTTTCATTACCTGACCCCAAGTTTAAACAAATATCACCTGGCCCTGGATTTAGATGGATATTTCTTGACATCAATAAACTCAAAACTATAAGAATTTTTAATTTTGAAACCATTCCATACTGTTTTGAAAAAAGTCTTTGAATCATAAGGCAAAAGAAATATCTATAATTTGCCTCATGGTTCAATTTCCATTTACCTATCAAAACAGTCAGTTTACAAAAAGTAGTGCTTTGTATTTGAATTAGCAACTGAGCACTCGGCCTAACCTTTGTCCCCAAAATAATTAAGGGTAAGGTATGGGTGTCCCCATGTTGTTTGACAATAGATTTTCCCAATCTACCTCCGGTCACATTTCCATATTTAAAATTTACATTTCCAAACATGAAATAAATACCAGACATAAAACATACTATCACCAAACAATTAGTTAATATTTTACCCATGTTGTAAAGTATGTATCTAAAGCTGAAAAAGAAAACAAGACTAATATGTAACAGGTGTGTTTAGGGACAGCAAGATAAAATCTTGCTGTCACTAAGGTCTAAATGTATTTTTCCCCTAAATAGCAATATTACCCAACCCTCTATTTAAAGTAGGGAGTATTCAGTAAAACAATTTAAAACATTAAAAAAATGTTTCTAAAGATTTCCAAAAAAACCTTTTACACACCAGTCCAATACTCTTCTATTTGCTTTCTTTCTTTTTATTTTCTTCTACCTAGTGGTGCTCGCACCACTCACGCTCGCGCCGCAGAGCGGGTATTTTATATCAGGCTGCCCCTCCTCCTCCGTGATGCTGCTGGCCTCCTCCTTCCCTCAGTAGGCAAAACTAGAGCTCCGGTTACTGGAAGCAGAGAGATTGACCACATGGGAGGGGGAGCACTGGCACAAAGTGGAAGTTAGCACTGGTTCCCAGAAAAAACATCAGAAAGCACAAAAAAAGAGCCACAGTATGCTGAATCAATAATGTAGACAGGTGTTACTCAGTCAAGTTCAGCGTACCTGGTGTGTTTTGCATAGCGTGGGTCTTTTATATCAGGATGCCCCTCCTCCTCTGTGATGCTGCTTGCCTCCTCCTTCCCTCAGTAGGCAAAACTAGAGCTCTGGTTACCGGGAGCAGAGAGATTGACCACATGGGGGGGGGAGCACTGGCACAAAGTGGAAGTTAGCACTGGTTCCCAGAAAAATCAGCAGAAAGCACTAAAAGAGCCACAGTACACTGAATCAATTTTGTAGACAGGTGTTACTCAGTCAAGTTCAGTGTTTTTCCTCCTTAGGCACCCTGAATGGGTCAGAGGACTGCTCCCCAGCCTGCTGTAGTCAAACTCCATCTGCAGCCTCCTGGTCTGCCATCCCAAAGGAACAGCAGTGCCCCTACACGAGAGTATGGGAAATTTCCCAGTGTCCTGGTCAGTAGTCCTCTTCCCATAAAACCGGTTTGTGCAATTATCCATGGCTATCTGCGGGTGTTGATGTACAAAATGGCTGCCACAACACAGCCAGTCTGTTCACTACCAGTCCAGCATTTCCTATGAAGCGTTTTGGGATACAATGTGTATGAAAAGCACTATATAAATGCTGATTCATCTTCTTAATATCCCAGGTGTCATGCTTTCTTTTTATTTATTTTGAACACGTGCAAGTGTGTTGCTCATTATTTTAGATTAACATTAAATGATGCACAAATCAAGCTGCAACTGCAGAACCAAGTAATGTCTGTGGGAAAGGAATGGTCCACTCCTCCTCCTACTGCCTAAGCTCTTTTCAGTCTTTTTAAATTCTACCCCAGTTCCATAAATGAACACTGTGTGAAATGTGAGATAAATGTTTTAACAAAGCCCCCCAAAACATCAGCATCAATTATTACATTGCCTGGAAGTACTTCTTAATCCTTCTTATCTCATCAAAACAATGCCCTGCTCCATTGAATCATCTGGCCAGAACATCAGCATCAGACATTGCAATGCCAGAAATTCACAGTACTCTAATCCTTTCATTGTTGCCAAGGTCCTCACTTTATCCCTTCCAGGTAAGTAAGTTTATGTTTATTTTAATACAGTAGTTTTTATAGACAGAACATTTCCTTCTCATGTTGCAATATAGCCCAAATATATACATCATAATTATTGACATACTGTATATGTAGGTGGGAGTAAAGAAACATAGAATATGAAGGCAGATAAGGGCTACTGGTCCCATCCATTCTGCAAATTTCTTTTTTGCTGCAGACCCTACTTGATCTACAGCACAATCCCCCCCCCCCCACAACCTTGTGATTCCCTTGTGCATGTCCCAGGCATTTTTAAACCCCACCACTATTTTCAAGCCCACTTCCTATGCTGGATGAATGTTCCCAGGTATCCACCACCATTTCTGTGAAGAAATACTTCTGCACATCCCTCCTGAATTTAACCCCCTCCATCTTCATTTCCTGTCCCCTTATTCAAGAGCACCTATTACTCTGAAAAACACCTGATCCTGTACCATATGTACACCCATGAGGTATTTAAAGGTCTCTACCATATCCCCCTCTCCCTTCTCTATTTCAGGGTGTACATACTTAGCCCCTTTTTGCTTCTTCTTGAGGGATTCTGATGAAGGCCCTGTACCATTTGGTAGCCCTCCTCTGGACTGCTCCCACTTTGTCTATGTCCTTCCTGAGATGTGGTTTCCAAAGCTGGGCACAGTATTTAAGGTAGGGTCTTACCAGTGATCTATACAGTGACAATACCATCTCCCTCTTCCTTCTTTAGATACCTCTTCCTATGTACCCCAGCATCCCACTTGCCCTTCCCACTGCCTTGTCACACTGCCCAGACATCTACAGATCATCTGCTATGATTACCCATTGGTTTCTTTCCTGCTTGGTCTTTGTCAGCCTCCCTTCACCCATTTTGCATTCTGTTCCCAGGTTTCTGTGGCCCAAGTGCATTACTTTACGTTTCTTTGAATTAAAACCTAGCTTCCATGCCCTTGACCACTGTTCCAGTCTTTTCATATCCTGACCCATCCTTTACAGCCCCCTGAATGTGCACTCTGTTGTAAATCTTGGTGTCATCTGCCAATAGGCAGACCTTCCATTTTAGTTAATCCACTATGTCACTTATAAAGACATTGAAGAGGACTGCTCCCAGTATTGATCCCTAAGGTACGCCACTGATCACCATTGTTTACTCAGCGCAAACTCCATTTAACCCTACTCTCTATGTGCTATCCATTAACCAGTTTCTTACTCAGGTTACCACCTTATTACTCACCCCCAATTTACCCCACTTGCTTACTAATCTCCAATGTGGAATGGTGTAGAAATCCTTGCTAAAATCCAGGTAGGCCACTACCACCGCTTCTGCCTGACCCAACTCCTTGATCACCACATTAAATCTATCAGGTTTGTTTGGCATGAGCTTCCCCTTGTGAAACCATGTCGCCTTGCATCCTGTAATCCACTGGATTCAAGATATTCTGCAGTCCTTTCCTTTAATAGTATTTCCGTTAACCTACCCACCACTGATATAAGGCTGACAGGCCTATAATTACCCACCTCTTCCTTGCTACTACTTTTGTGGAGTCTTAATATATCTGCCTTTCTCTAGTCATCCAGGACCATGCCAGTCTCCAGTGATCTGTTAAATAGGTCCTTCAAAGCTCAGCCAGTACCTACCTGAGCATCCTCCACACCCTTGGATGAAAACCCCATCTAGACTTATAGCAATGTCCATCTTCAGATTAGTAAGTGCTTTCTGAACTCTCTTCACAGAAAATGAACTAGTGTACATTTCCCTCCCATTGATGCTCCAGGTGCATTTTCATTGTCCATCCCCTTCCCCTTGTACTGCACTGAGCAGAAGTATTTGTTCAAGATGTTAGTTTCTTCTTGATTCCCCATCCAGAAGCCCCACTTTCTTGTTAATCATACTATCCTTGCTCTTGTTTTTTGTTTTTTGCTAAAATACCTAAAAAAGGTGTTTTCCCCTTTTGATACACCCTGAGCTATTCTTTCCCAATTTGCACCTTTGTGCTCCTTGCTGCTTTGCCTGCCTCCTTCTGTTTTCCATAGCCTCCTCTCTTAGGGTTTCCTTATACCTTCTGAATGCACTGTTTAAGCCTTTAGCTTTTCTGCTACATATTTCAAGAATCATAGTGGTCTCCTCTTTCTTTTACTTTTGCTTACCTGTTTGACACAGTGGTTTGCTGCCTTCACTGTGCCTTCAGTTTGGGACACATTTCCTTCACCCTGCAGGTCATCTCCTGTCTGATCATTCCTTATGTATTTCTCTATCTTAGTAAAATCTGTCCTTCTAAAGTCCAGGACTCTCACCATTGTGTGGTTGCATTCCACAGCTATTCTTATATTGAGCCACACTGTATGATGATCACTGGTTCACATGGGACTTCTCATCTTGATGTCTGCAATGCTGTCCCTGTTAGTGAGCACAAGGACCAATACTGCCCCATTACAAGTAGGTTCACTGACTAGCTGCCTGAAGAATGCCTCCTGCAGGGAGTCCAGGATGTCCCTGCTTCTAGATGAAGCTGCAGCAGGGAGGCTCCAGTCTACATCTGGAAGTTTTCTGATCAAATGTCATTCTGCTTCACATAAAAGGATGCCAGTGAAGTCACTTTGTAGGATCTTGGTTTCTTTTTTTTAAATTATCAATATCCTTCCACACGACGCTCCCTGTCAGCACCCCCCCCACACACACACACACACCCAAGAAGCATAACAAAGACACTGGGGTGCCCATTCCCCCATGTCATGATTGTGTGTGTGTGTGTGTGTATATATATATATATATATATATATATATATATATATTTATATATATATAGATATATATATAATTTTTCCACCACCCACCTGACCCTCCCTTTCGCATCCACCATCTCCCCCCAAAATCATAACTGTGACACTGGGTGTGCCCAATCCCCCAGTATCATGATCAGGAATCCTTGGCTGTTTTTTTTTTCATCTTTAATAAGAAAACTGTCCATCGATGTCTTTTGCAGCTGTTCCTTACTCCCCACCTGACTCCTACCCATCACCTATTATCCTGCACCACCCAAGCCCTTACTTACCCATCGGGTGTTCAACATCTTATTACTTTCTGGAGGGCAGACTCATCTTCAATCTTCAAAGCCAGACTGCAAACTGAAGAAACAGGCATTCAGTTCAATGTATTTCAATGGGGTTTTGAATGTAGTGGCATAACTTGTGCATTTTTGCACATTTTTGGCCAGATTTTCAACATGCCTTTTCTTGGGACCCCACTTCATGAACATTTGTACTGATATGAGGCAAGTATGTCCTGAAAGGTGATTTTGTGGTCACTGCATGAAATCACCTTTTGAGCAGGAGTTGAAAATGTTCTTTGCCCTTGTTCATGAGATAGGGTCATAAGAAGGCTATGTTGAAAATTTGGTATAAAAATATTAAAAAAAAAACAATAAAGTTATGAGACTACTTTAAATTAGGAAATCAGGCTCATAACTTTGGTAATTCAATATTTTATGCCAAATTCTACATAATATCTACTACAGCACTTCATAAATGTGACAGCAGTCATTTTTCAAATTCTGGCCAAAAGGTTTTTTTTACATCACAAAAAGTGATTTTCAGGTCTTACAAGAAATCATCTTTTGGGCAGGAGTTGAAAATGTTGTCTGCCCTCACAGGTGATGGGTTGTATGGGCCCATGGGTCATGGGCCCCAGCAATATTATATGATGTGGGCCCAGCCTTAGCAATAATTTAAAGTGTTTGTCTTTTTTCCTTTGGATCACACTTATGACATGAGCACGTGCATGCCCTCTGTAACCCATGGGCAGCACACCCCTTGTTATCTTTTCATTGATGCACTGGTGCCATGGCATTATTTGAAATTGCGCATGACCTGGGTGACTGGGACTTGTGCTTCCCCTTCACCCCACTGGGAGTGAGTCCAACCCTGACCCTACAGTTCACTGAAAAGATTGGTAGACCTGTGGCATTTTTTTAAAATTCCCCCAAAATCCTTTTGAGTGCATGCATCCAGAAAGGAGAGCAGACAGTCTTATTGGGCAGCTGGAGAATGGGTGATGACTAGGGCCAGCAAGGTGATGTGAGAGGAGTGAGCCATTAGTTGGGTTTTGACCATCAGTGTGAGGCGGCAGGGTCTGGCAGAAGAAGAAGGCGACTTGGTCTAGAACATCTCAGGTGGGCAGAAAGAGGGCCACAATGGGTATGACTACCAGTCCCAGACCAGGCCCATACAGGCAGCATGAGCTGAGAAAGCTGAGTGCCAGAGAAGTGAATGTGGCAACCCTTGTGCATAGCTAATGCTTAATGTGCCCCATCAGTGAGTGACCTTTGAATTGCGTGTAGCCCAAGGGAGTCAGCAACTCTGTGGTAGAGGCTGAGAGTTGCTGATGGCAGGTCATGTCAGTTGATGGGCTGAGCAGCCTGCTGATGAAGAAGATGGACTGGAGGAGCCAGAGGGAGAGGACTACTGCAGCTCAGCAAGAGCAGCCAAGCCCCCCAGAGAGGAGCCAGCCAGAGAAGAGAGAGCAGCAGCACCATTGGTGATCCATGGATGGTAATATATACCCCCCAAGAGAACCAAACAGAGGCAGCCAGGCAGCAGTAGCCACCTAGGTAAGTTTGGGATGCAGGTGGAAACCAAGCCCAGGCAGCAGGAGGAGGAGGGAGATGAGACAGCTGACTCTTGTTCCTAGGCCAGTGGTGAGATGAGGCAGGTCACTAGGCCCCTGGCACCCGGTAGGGGAATCATACGTGGGAGCCCCACAGCCTGTATGTGTGGTACTAGGGGATAGGATTTGAGATGTAGCCTTTGAGCTGAACAGTATGGGTGGTATTCAGTGCTGTCACATTTTCTCCCAAATCGTTTTGTAAAAAAACTGCAACAGTTCCTATTTTGCCTGCACTCCTCTTGTTTCAGACTACATTTTCAGAGAAGTTGCTCCAGGTTCATTTGGGAGCAATGATCAGTAAACCACCTTGTGATCACCATGCTAAACTCACATTTTAGCTTCAGTTCTGTTTGATATCATCAATGGAAAAATTAGAAATGTTTAGGTGGGTGAAGTCTTCTTGTTTTGAGATGGGGCTGATGGGCTGTCATTTGGAGAAAGCTGACAGAGCTGCAAGAACCATGCCTAGCTGGGCTTCAAAATTCAGAGCAAATGGTAATATCATGTAGCAGCAGGGGTTAAATTGGGCAGGATCCCAGAGAAACTCAATTTTAAAATCTCTGTCATCTTTATACTCCATTAACTACCTACTATACGAGAGTTCCACCACCTAAAAGTTTAGATGTGAAAGTTTCCCAGCACCTAAACATTTCCAATTTAACCATTGTGTAGCAGTTTCTTATTTTAAAGAGTAATGTGTCTATAAATAGTGGGAGTCATATATTCTATTGTTAACAAATATTTCTGTCAAGTTAGTTTGCTTTGTGTATCCAAGCTTTAACATTATTAAGAACATCAGTAAACACTGGCAGAACAAGACTAAATTTGAGTGTAAAAATCATAGCTCTATGCCAGGTTCCTAGTAGTTCAGAAGTATGTCAGGAAAGCTCAAACAGTTTTGTGAGAGGTGGTAGAACTGAATTTCTGTGGGCTCCTGCCCAAATTAACCCATCTTTTATGTACTGTACCAGGCTTATAAGCAGCATTAGCTGCTGCTGATCGGACAGCTAACTCAAATTTTATATCTACTGACTGTACATTGCTTGAGCTGGGTCTTGGTTGGACTGCCTGCCTTGACACAAATATTGAAAGATAGTCACAGAAATGTTAAATTACCTACCCTGAGGACAGTGATTGTAAAGCTAGTAGCCTTGTCTGGCGTCAACTGTACTAGGTTTAAGAATTAATGCAGTGGCTCTTACTCTTCATTGAGAAGCTTTCTGAGGCGTTTACTGTCACTAAAGAATGCCACTACTGTCCCCTGTCTCTTTAATTACAACTGCACTGTTTGTACTGTGCTGTGTGGGTAGCAAGCAACGCTTCCTCCATGCTACACCATGGCACAGTGGTTTGTGGTTTTCAGTAAATACACAATATGCTCAGGTGAATGCATAATGGAAGCACATACAGGGGACATGGTTTTATGTCCCAAGCTTGAGATCCAAAACAGGGCAATGAGGCTGAGTGCAATCTTTGGTGGGGAGGAGAATGATGCCTCAAGGGAGGATGGTATCTGCTTCTGATTGGCTATCAGGGGGATGGAAGTAAGCAAAAGCAGATCTCTGTTCCATAGCCCTTCTGTAGTGTTCAGTGTGATTTGCTACCTGTAAAGACCAGAAGATTCAAATATCACACATAACTTCTTGACAACCAGCTTGATTGGGGGTCTTTTGTCTACTACTGTCGCACCATGCTGTGAGTGTGGGGAAGGGAGGGGGTCATAAGAGTAAGGTCTTGAGCAGAGTTGGTCAATGAGGAGTGTTTTATGATAGAAGACATGATGAAGATCATTGTCTTTGAGGTTAAATAGTGGGCCCTTAAGAAATACGGGAATAACAATGAAAAAGAGAGGTTTATCAAGTGGATGCCTGACTGAAACTGAAGTCCTGTCTTACTTTAGAACTGCATGCATGGGGAGCATGGCTGTCATGCCAATTAGGAATTAGGCATGAAGGAGAATATGTAGTTTATCTTCTCTGGGGTATGTCTGATCTGAGGCAAATTTCAGGATAGTTTTATGCCTATATAGAATTTAGTACCTTGGTATATAAGTTAGCTTGTGTCATCTATATAGGCCACAGATATGCTAAATATTGAGAAGCAGGAAGTTGTATTATGCGGTAAAGTGGCAACATAATACCTGTAGCCACACAAGTCATTTATTTTATGGATTATCATGTGAATTTGCACAATTGTGAGGACACAGGCTTGGGCCAGCAGGCAGAGGCAGGTGGTTGTACAATAAGCATGGTGTCACTAGAATGCTACTTGTCCATGTTGTTTTGGGGGGATGGATGAAGTAGCCTAGAAGGAGAAGTCAAGTTCACATGGAAGATGGGAGTGTTTGTTGAACAAAAAGATAGTGGTGCCTAGTGGTAGTGGTCACAGGTGTCTGCTATTGGTGTGCCAGTGAACAGCAATGCTTGATGTACTGCCTTTAATGTTTTCTTTAGAAATTAATGTCACCTGAATGGGCATCCATGAAGATCACTCTGATTGTATAGCAAAAAGTGTGTGGTCATGTTGTCTCTGATATGTGGCCCAGGGAGCTAAATTATGATCCAGTGACCATACTTTCAAAGTCTCCTTATTGGGAGTCTCCCTGATTTTATCCATGCATGCTTCTTCTGGCATCATTGCAGTCCTGCATAATCATTAGAGAGCAGACACTGCTGGGTCCAGTACTACATTTCTTATATTCGGGTAGGCAGGACATGAGGTTAGCCACAAATCGGAGACATCTTCCGTGTGAACTTGACTCCTCCTCCTTCTATGCTACTTCATCCAGCCTCCCAAAACAACATGGAAAATTAACATTCTGGTGGGACTATGACTAAGACACCACATTGTAAGTACAATGTTTAACACTCACACACAGCAGCAAACAAAAAATCGGGTTTCTTGGGGCAATCACTCCCTCCAAAATTCCTCCCTTGCCACAAAAAATGTGGGTTCCTCTTAAGAGTTTAAAAATAAGGTTTTTAAAAAGTATTTTATAAGTTTTTCTCATACCTTTGGCCGGGGGCATAACCCCAGACCCCCACAGTGCTGTATAGGGGGCTCTGCACCCATAGACCACCACAGGGGAGGAAGCTTTAACCCTAGACCCCTGGGCCTTACCAAAAATTTTACAAACCCGGTTCCTATGTCTGCCCTTGTTAATGAGCTGGTTTCATAAGAGGGCTATGTTGAAAAGGTGGTGTAAAATATAAAAAAAACCCCATAAAATTATGAACCTACATTGAATTTTGTGAATGCAGGCTCGTAACTTTTGTAATTTTCAATATTGTTACCCAAAATTTACAACATAGCCAAATGTTTACAGTACCTCATAAATGTGACCGCTGTCATTTTTCACATCTTGAACAAAATGCTTTTTTTTTTACATGCCGAAAGATGACTTTCCATTCCATGCATGAAATCACCTTTTGGGCAGGAGCTGAAATTTTTCTCTGACCTTGTTCATAAGGTAAGGGCCATAAGAAGGCTATGTTAAAAATTTGATGTAAAAATATTAAAAAACAATAAAACTATGAGTCCATGTTATTTTGTGAATGCATGCTCATTACTTTGGTAATTTTCTATATTTTTACCCCAAATTTACAACATAGCCATATCTTTACAGCTCCTCATGAATATGACAGCTCTCATTTTTTAAGTCCTGGTTAAAATGTTTTTTTTTGGTTTTTTTTGACATGCTGAAATGTGAATTTTCTGTCTGTGTACGAAATCACCTTTTGGACAGGAGTTGAACATTTTCTCTGACCTTATTCATGAGGCGGGGTCATACGAAGGCTATGTTTTAAATCTGGTGTAAATATATATATTTTTTAAAACAAAGTTAAGAGTCTGTGTTGAATTTTGTAAACACAGGCTCACGACTTTGGTAATATTCAATTTATTTACCCCAAATTTTCAACATAGCCAGTTCTTTACAGTACCTCATGAATATAGCAGCTGTCATTTTTCAGCTCTTGCTCAAAATGTGTTTTTGTATCCTGAAAGATGATTTTTCAGTCCCTATGCAAAATCAGCTTTAGGCCAGGAGTTAAATATTTTCTTTGCCCTTCTTCATGAGACAGGGTCATAATAAGACTACATTGAAAATTTGGTGCAGAGATATAAAAAAAAAAAATTCAATATTTTAACCCCCACATTCCTTGGCTGCAGCTCTGCTGGCTATGGCCAGAGTTTGTTTAAAGTTTGCATACACTGAGCATGTCCAAGTTGTTGGCAAGTCACATGACCTGCAGCAGCCAGTAAGTAATGCTCAAGGTCAAGAAAACATCATGCTGCACACATCCCAATGCAATTTCTATTTCTCTCTCTGTCTTTTTCTCTGCCTTTATCTGTCTCACTCACTCTCTTTGTCTGTCTTCTTAGCCCTATTACATGGTCACATTTGTGCTGGAGTAACCTGATCACTCAGGTTGCTCCAGTGCTAAAGCTTTCATGTAGACACCTACCTGATTGGGGTAATCCACTTATTAAGATGCTCCCAGATTCTCTGGCAAGCAGAGGATGATCAGCAGAATGAACAATTTTCAGTGGATTAAACCACTATGTGAACAGTCTGCACTATGGTAATCCATTCATTGTGGCACATGCACAGCTAAAGTGATGCAGACTCACGCATGATGGGTCTCCCTTTTCGGCAAGTGCTTTAAGCCAATTAGTGACCCCACAAATAGACAGTCCCCTGAGTGCAGCAAAGTAGCTGCTATTGAAAACTGAGGGCTGCAACATTTTCAGTTCTCCACAGAAACCCAGAGCAGTGATTTTGGGCATGCACATTCACACTTATGTCACCTTGCAGTGGCGAGCAGCTGTCTGACTCCCTGATGCATGGCCCCTCACCAGCTCAGATCATAGTGATGCAGAGAGGGGCCATGAGGTAGAAAAAATTGACAGACTGGATAGGCCTTGTGGTCCTTATCTCTCATCAACTTCTATGTTCTATGTTGACATGCAGACCAGGAGTAGCAGCTGGTCAGGATCTCAGTGCCGCTGTATGTTTTTGTAGCACTACTGACATGTAAACATTGCTTATGCCACTCTCTCTCTTTTACACACACACACACACACCAGAAGGACCTGGTTATTGAAGGAACAACTTTTGTGTGATACAGAATGGCATACGATTAGAAAACTTTAGAACTCATCAAAGAATCATGCATTGTTGTTCCAGTCAGCTAATTCAGTACATTTGACTGTAGCATCAAGCAGGCTAGAAGAATTGTGGCATTCTCCTGCAGAAGAGATCAGAGCATGGTTAGTGTGAGCCTATACTGGCAGCTTCAGGCTCTACAGCAGGTGCAAGATCAAGTGAATTTAGCAGCATGGGAAAGGTTCAGGGAATTTTTAAAAGATTTATTTGATACATATTTTTTACTAGAGCTGATGTTGTAGAAAGCAGAGAAATCTACTTTTTTCTTTCTTATTTTTTTGTCCCTTGCAGCAGGGCACAATGAATTTAACCAACAAGAGAAGGTGTAGAGAATTTTGAAGGATGTATTTGGCAAATTTTTTCACTCACTGGTGGTGGTGCAGGGCTCAGAAATCCTTCACTGTGTTTTAATTTCATTTAATTTTTTGTGAGAGTGTAATCTAAATAACTAAGCTGCTGCAGTGAGAAACTGTGTATCCCAATGAAGGCGAGGATGGCAGTGTGTCTGAGTGAATGACTGGCAGCTGTGGTCACCTGTCATCACATCATGTAGTAAGTATGAGGAAACACAACTTTTGGAGAGAGGAATATGTAGAGAAGAACAGAGAGGAATAGATCAGGGAAACATTCCCCTATTCCAGCTCCATGAAGTACCAATTCTGCAAGTGGTGGTGTGGATAACGAGTAGGGAAAGGAACTACGAGTTGTAGTGGTGGAGCAGGAGCTATGCCTTTATGAATGTCTATGGCTGAGCATATGATAGTACAGCCAAAGATACCATGGTTCATTAATCTGCAGAAGCCCACTGGTTCCAGTGCTTTCCCAGATGGTCTTCCAGTTCATCTAGTTATAAAATCATCCTTAGGAATTCAGAAGCAGAGCAATCTCCCCTTCTTCTTCCTTCCAGTACTTCCAGTTCCCTTAACTAGAATAAAACAGATCCATCCAGATTTGTAAAGGTAAGTCCCACCTCTGTCCATCTAATATGATCAACAAAGCAACAGCTGCCACCACTGTGTTTGTACGTGGATGTGAACAATTTTTGTCCACTATGACACATTATAAAATGCTCCTTTTTCCTTAAATCATGCACCATCAGCAGTACCACCCTGACACAACAAAGTGCTGCTGCTTAGTCAGTGAATAAGGAAAGTGGCAGTCTATGTCTGTCACTGACTTTATGGTTAGCTTTTTATCGAGAAAAAGTAGTGATATTCATTAGACTATAAGGCAGTGCTAGTGCAGGATAAGGTAAACTAACCTCACTGTTTTAAAAATGTTAGCCAGTAGCATTGGCACCAGAACAGTTTATGGAGAGTGCCAGTAAGGAGAATATGGATATGGAGCTGTCAGAACAGGGGCATGAGTTTAAAGTGACAAGTTAGAGGACGGGAAGCTCATAAGGAATAGGCAGAGTAAGAAGGAAGAGGAGAACGCACACAATTATTTTAAGAAGCAGGGGAGGGGAGGAAGAAATATGAGAAGAGGATTAGCACTTGGAAGCAGCAGAAGAGGAGGAGGAGGAGGAAAGGTATGAAAAGGTTGATACAGGAAAGGAGGATAAACAAGAGGAGTTTCAAAGTCTTTTGCCTGTTGCTGCACTGACTACTGGTAATAATAAGTATGATTCTAAGGAGTGGAGGCCATCACAGGAGAAGAGTCTTGCATTCAAAAAAGTAATGAAAGACAGAAAAGCAATAAGGGAAATTTCTCATGTAGGGTCATTTAAAGATCAGTCCCACCAAAGCCCTCCCCATCCTGCATGATCAGCCCCATAGTACTGTACTACCTGATACTGCTACTACCCTTATGGTCATCCCCAGCCACATCATAGCACAGTGGTGGAAGATACAAATCATATAATAGTCACCTACCAATTTTTCTTGAAGCCACCCCTCAGCACTGCACTCATTGCAACCACAACAACAAAAAAGTAATGTTCTTCAGTAGTTTAAAGATGGCACCACAAATCCCCTGAAAACATGTTGCAATCAGTGTAGAAGAAAGGTCATTCAGGGTAGTCTACTTGAACAATTGAAATTAATGTTCTGTCTGATCATTTAAAATGTAAACATGGCATCTTCCTAACAGCAACATCCATTCTCATTCTGGTCAGGCAGGCAAGCAGCATCAAGGACAGTCAGGCATGTGAAGTGGTGGGATTAGACAGTTTGTTACAGTAATACACCTTGACAGTCAGCAGGCAGCTGATGTCAATTCTGGTACTTCAAAAGCACCATTGCAACAACCACCAACAAAACAAATTAAACTGCTCAAATCTTTATATGCCCACACTAAACTGTCACCTACTCACCCAAGTTCTCTCCAAATGACACAACACATTGGATAGATGTTTGCCCTTGGTCTTCAGGCTATTTTCTTCTACATGAATTAAGAGTTTGTTGTATGTGCAATGGATGACACAATCAAGTACGGCTTTGACATGCATAAATAGGCATTGAATGTGTGTACATACATTGTCTAGGAATTGTATGATCATTAAGTTATATAAATTTTTTCAGAATCTCCTGTGTGAATATTTACGTTATATATTGTCTTGTGCAATGTATGAAAATCAATACTGTTTTTATTTTAAATTATCTTTGTCAGTTACACAGGACCACCTTGAAAATAGGACATTTTGGTCCAAATGGTATGCTGTTCCATCAAATCCAGTAAAAAATTAAGATTTTTACTACTACTACTACTACTTCAGCCATTCTCAGTTGTGGAAGACACTGTCTTTCAAAGTTTATTGCATAAACTGAAACACAAAAATAATATTCCATTAAGCTTCCCTTTTTCCAGGCATATGCTCAACTTACTATATTATGTATGAGGCAACATGAACACAGTTGGTGGCACTTCTGGAGAAGGCAGAGGGGGTTATTTTACTAGTGATATCTGGAGCAGGACTTCAAACCAAAGTTCATACTACTTACTGTCCATTTGGTTGATGTGGCCAAATCAAGAGCAAGCACCCTTTGCCACCACCAGCCCTCTCAGGGGTTATATTGAAGCAAACAGCCCCACTGAGTCCCACCAATAGAGTATATGCCTTACTTAATGTGTCAGACATGGAGGGAAGCATAGTGGAGATACACTGATAGTCTGTAGTTCAAACAATAAGTCGCACACATCTGCATATACCCTCATGTTTATAGGGTGGGAATCTTCATGATGCTCAGTGGAAGTAACATTCTGAAGGCCATGAGTGATGGGATTTCATCAATGCACCTTGTTTTGCAGACACACCAAATCCGGTGGTGAATCAAATGCTTGACAAATATTCAGAGTTAAAAGAATGCATGACTGTAGCCCAGGGATGTGGAGGGCAGAGGCACCCATGCCTAACTTGCCATCATGCCAGCAACCTGGGGTTGAGAACAACCATGGGCTGCTTGGGTGCTGGCCATGGGTAGGAGGATTGAACATCCCAGTGGATGCTCTCCTTCACTGGGGAGGGAGGGAAGATCGTGCTGGTGCAACACCGTCATCTAACCATGGGTGGCAGTGCAGCCAGAGCAACAGTTCTGAGTCTGGGATGCTCCCTTGTGGGGGACGTAAAACATGTCCACTGATCTGCACATGTCCAACTGTTGCCTACACAGAGCATCTCAGGGTTAGGAAGAACACCAGGAAACACTGCTGACTGTATGATACTGCCCTGCAAAGCCCCGCAGACCCCACACCACCAACTAGGCACAGGGAACACAGATCTGAATGTGACCACCAGAAGGGGGATTAGGGGACCCCCCTGACAGCTCCACCACAGGGGGGGAAATCTGTGAAGCACTCCATGGCCCTAAGGTAAGTCCCAGGGATGGTGAGTGAAGGGGTTGGGGAGCTGTGAGGGCCAAAGGGGCCAAAGAGGGCCACCAGTGGAGAAAGAGAAAAACAAGAAATGCATGACACTGTATGGCACATCATTAGATACTTCCTTCACTCCCTGGGCCCAAACATGAAGATCTCAGCTTCCATTACCAGTAGAAGTGTAATATTCCTAAGCCATGACTATTTAAAGATGTTTCACGTAGAAGAACTCTGTCTGTAATATCATATAGAAATGATAGCCTTTGATGATGGCGACCGCAATTAAGCACTTTCAAAAAGGGCAACTCAATCACGGCACCTGTGTGCAGAACTACTGTACAAGGAGGGCTACCAGATTGGGGGGTTAGAGAATATAGTGACAGGATGTCATTATATATACACATGCGTGGGGGGGAACCACGCCTTGCGACTGGTGGAAGTGGAGGGAGAGTTTGAGGGGTGTAGTGTGGCAGTGGGCTGCAGAGCTGAAAGTGTGGCATGGTGAGTTGGTGGCTAGGGTTGGCAGGGTACCAGGTTCAGTTCTAGGCTCGCACTTGTTTTCTGCACCAGTTCGTGAATTTTTTTTGTCATCTTTTGCACCCCCACGAGATGCACCCCCCCTGGAATTGAGAATCCATTAGTAGGGGTGTGCTGAGGCTGAAGCCTCTCATGTGGTTGCGGGAGGGGGTGAGGGCTTTACACCAGCACAAAAACAAATCAAAGTCTCTGGCACCCTTTTGCTGTGTGCTGGGAGTGTACATCGCCGAAATTGATTTTTGGTGATGTACACCCACCCTAATGGCACTCACCTTTCTACAATCGCCATTTTGACATGGATCTAGAACAACTTGAGGAAAAGGAACCTGTTGTTCCTAAACATAGAATTTGGCAGCAGAAAAGGACCATCTGGCCCACCCAATGTGCCCAGATGGTCCTTGCCTAATCTGTATCCATCTTTCAGTGCATCCCTAATCTGTACCCATCTGTCTCCATTTACCCATTGGGGACAGCCAGGTATTTGAATGTGTGCTGGTACATGGGGGTCCAGGTGCAGGTTGCAGGATTCTACTCATTTACTGCCCTCCGGGGTTGGGAGGAAAGTTCCTGTAGGAGGTCGTGGACTTCGTCGTTGACAAGGTTTTGGAGTCCCCCAGATGATTGATTCTGGGGAATTACAATGTCTGGATTGAAGACAAACCCTCACAATTTGGTTCTGATCTCCTCCAGTTGGTGTCATCACAGGGCCTGACACAAGGAATTACTTCTGCAACCCACCACTAGAGATGCAGCAAAGTTTTACTCCGCGGGTGAAATTAAGATGAAGTTGGCAATTTCGCCCCCTGAGCACTTTGTGTAGTTTTTAAAAATTACCCGGAATTCACCATTTGTGCCTTTGTCTTGCTTTGGGTTTTTTAAGTGCAAATTGCACTTAAAACACCCCAAGCAAGTAGATGTTACAATTGGGGAATTCATCCCTGGTAGTCTAGTGCCCCCCACCCAGTCCCAGTGTAATATATATATATATATATATATATATTATTACATAGATTCCCTGGTGTCTAGTGGAACCCCACTCCCCACCAATCACTGGCCCCAAAAGTGTCTAGTTCCCTGCCCACCCTGCTTGCTCTGTCCAGTCCAGGACTTGAGTCCCACTCCTGACTTTAAATAAATGTCCCAAAATCATCACTGGTGTCTAGTGGAACCCCCCCTCAAAACCTTCAGGTAGTGCACTCCACCACAATAAACCAGTCCATCACTTGCCCCTCCCGGCCTCTACTCTGTCCAGCCCACCCCAACCCCCCAAAGAGCCACCAGCACAGCCCTCCACTGACCTCCATGGCCAGCAGCCCCAGTGACTTGCAGCATGCTCTCTGACTCAGTGAATGAGCATGTGCTTGTACAAGCATGCGCTCATTCATTCAGAGTCAGTGAGCTCTAGTGGAGCTGATTTTTTTTTTTTTTTGCTCCTTACTTGCCCCCTGGCCTGCCTCTCCTTATGGCTGCTCATGACTCCTCTGACCCCCTCGCCCTGACCCCCCCTTCCTCTCACCCCAGATCGCAGCCAAACCAGGGGTGGCCCGGTGTATCCCCTTCACCGGATGGGTCCCTCTCCTCCGAGGGGGAAGGCGCCAGGAAGGGCAGCCAGCGCACTAGGCAATCAGTCCCTGGGCGCTGCTGAGGTGGATTCGGGGGCGTCAGGGCATCTTGGGTCATCAGGAGCTTGGCAGCCATCATCCGGCAGACCAGAAGGTCAGGATTTCCGCTTTTCTCCCCAGGGGCTTGGTGTGCCACGAACGTCTGGGCAAAGCCAACATTCACCACACCCCCACATGCAGTAAGGCTTTGCTGGTGCTCTCCCCGTCCTCTGCCAGGAGGCAGCAGACAGCGAGCCACGTCCTCCTCTCCCCCCCGGAGTAGGCGAACAGTTGCAGGATGCTCAAGCCTACTCCCTCCTGGCCGGCTCTCCAGCGACCCGAGTCCATTCTCGAACTCAGGTCACCGGCATCGCAAGCGGAAATACAACCACTGTGCCAACGAGCCAGCTAGTCCAGCTGATTTAATGGCCCTGCAGAAGGGATGGGGGCTGCTCTGGGATTTTGCCAGGGGTAATGGGGGAATGATGTTGTGGACGCCAGGGGGGTCTGCAACCAAAAAAAGATTTTTCAACCACATTATGTGATGAGTTTGCTTAGTTCTTCTCTGACAGGGTGTCTTCTATCTGGTCAGGAAACCTGTCAGTTAGGCAAGTTTTGTCTCACAGTGGTTGGCCTGAGGGTGACAAAGGCACTGCAACTGTCTGGGGTGAGCTTAGACCTTTGGAGGTGGCCAAGGTCATTGAGGTGATCTCGAAGCTAAGGCACACTTATTACTAACTGAACCCAGCTCCGACCCATTTCTTGATGAGATGTGCCAGGACCCTTGGCCTGGTGTTCACTAGTATTGTTGGGTACTTGTTGTCAGAAGGAGTCTTTCCAAATACCTTGAAAAAAGGTTCTGGTGAGGCCCTTCTTGAAGAAGCCATCTCTCGACCCTAATATCCTGGCTAATTACTGTCTTATCTCCAACCTACCATTTTTAGGTAAGGCTGTTAAGAAAGTAGTGGTGCAGCAGATCGAGGATTACCTCATGTCCTTTGATATTTATGATCCATTCCAGTCTGGTTCCAGGGCCAGGTATTGCACCGAAACAGCACTAGGGTGCAAAATGACTTCCTCAGGGCTAGAGAAAGAGGTAACTGGTCAGTTTTTGTGCTCCTTGATCTCTCTCATCATCATTTCACACTATGGATCACATTGTGTTTCTTGATTGCCTTCGAGAATACAGTGGACTCACCGGTATCGTTATTACCTGGTTTGAGTCCTATCTCTCTGATAGGAAGCAACAGGTAGTGATGGGGAATTTCTCCTCATCCCTGAAGCTCCTGCCATGTTCAGTGCCTCAGGGCTTGTTATTGTAACCAATGTTATTCATGGTGTACATGCTGCCCCTGGGAGAGCTCACTAGGTGTTACAGTGTGGGTTTTCACTGCTATGCAGATGATATCCAACTGTATATGTCCTTTGCCCTGGGTACACAAATTGCTGTGGAAGTGCTTAACAACTGCCTGGTTGAGATAAATGACTGGGTGCCCTCCAGTTGGTTGCAACTGAACCCCAACAAGACAAAGGTGCTGGTGATAGAGCTGGGTCATGAGCGTGATGGGAGTACCTCTGGGGCAGCTACAGGATTGTTCCTGGGATCCACTCCATTGATGGCCTCTTCTAGGGTGAAGGATCTTGGCATTATCATGGATAACAGATTGATTCTTAAAGCTGAGGTGTAATCTGTGATCCAAAGTGGTTTTTACCACTTAAGAAATATCAAAAGGATTAAGCCTCTAGATCTGTCCAAAGACCTGCTGTCACTAGTGCATGCCTTTGTCACTTCCAGGATTGAATTCTGTAATGATCTATACTTCTGGGTCTCTGGAGGAACCCTCCACCAGGTGCAGCTAGTGCAGAATGCAGCAGCCAGGTTGCTGACAGGCCTGTCTAGGTTTAGTCTTGCGACCCTGGTCCTGTGGGCTCTGCACTGGCTGCCTGTCAGGTGAAGGGTCATCTCCAAAGTGGGCATGCTCACCTATAAGATCCTATGCAGTCTGGGCACAAGTTATCTGGCTGATCTCTTGACATCAGCCACCTCTGCTCACTCCCTCTGTTCCTTGACCAGGGGCCTCCTTGCAGTTCCCAGGGCTAGACTAATACATCAGGCAACTATGTGTTTGTGGTCGCCAATCTGGTCTTGTGGAACTCCTTTCCAGCTGGTGTGAGAGAGGCCCCAACAGTCAAGATATTAAAGAGGGGTCTAAAGGCTCATCTGTTTTCATTGGCCTTCAATGTTCTTCAGTGTTGACATCTGATACTTGACCAGAGCTAATTCAATTTTAACTTTATTTACTTTTATAGTACTATATTTATTATTTTAAATATCTATGTATTGCCTGTATAGTATATATTTTTATTTGTTCTCCCTACCTTATTTTATATTAGGTGCCCAGGGCCTCAGGTATTTGGCAACATAGAAATAAAATTTCAGAAATCCTGACACCCCCCCCCCCAGCTCCCTACTCCTACCTCATGGCCTCGAATTTCCACATCTAAACATACGCAGCCTCCTTACTAAAACTGATTTACATCAACCCCTAATTGTCTCTCTTAACCCGCATATTCTTACCTTATCAGAAACCTGGCTCAATAATAAAATTCCTGACCCTACTATCTCAATCCTTGGGTAATTTATCACCCAGTGAGACCAGGCGAGTAGAGGTGGAGGTGTGGCTATGTATGTCTCCTCTTTTTTTTTTTTTATTTTATTTTATTTATTAAATTCTCGGATTACAAATACCTTTGAGCAGAAACTGCTCGTTTACAAAGGTTCCACGTCAAAGGATGAGGGTCAACATACATACAGAGGTAGTAAAAGAATGCACAATAAACAACCAAAACAACTAAAAGAAAAAATAAAAATACTCAGTTATAACATACTTTGAGATAATATTCATATACCGAGCAGCTTGAGTCAAATAATAATATTCATATATCGAGCTCTTCAGTCAAATCTACTACTGTTCTGTCCACCTCTCTCCCTGCAGCATATGAGGCCTCATCTTCAGTGTTTTCGTGCCTTTGTCTGTCCATATCTTTGTAGCTGGTGTTTATTGTTGCCCAGGGTTCCCCTCCTCTGCAGTAAGTGACCTCATTACCACCATTGTCTCTCAAACATCCACAGGTGAGCTTTTCATCTTAGGGGATTTCTTTTTTTTTTTTATATTTTCTCTGTATCTTCCTCCCTCCTTACAACCACCTCTTCTTCGGGAGACACCTTATGGCCTTATCAGCCTGCGCTCACCTACCTGGGGCCAGTGCAGTCCATGCCCCATTGAGCCGTGGCTATACCCCCAGGCAGGTACGGGGTGGTTCCCCCAGCCACCCCAACGTCCTCTAGTCTTCGTCGGCATGCTGTCCCTGGACAGGTAGGGGCATTGAAGGACGGGGCCCTGGTGCTCCGTCTACTAGGTGGCTGCAAGGGTTTTTCCTGGTGTTCTATGATGTGCCATGTCCGGTGACGTCAAGGCGCGGAAGTGCCAACGTCTGGTACGTCACTCCCTCATCTGTTTGGAGCATCGGGCTTGCTGTACCTCAGGTCTCCACCTGGGGACAGACAAGCACCAGCTCAAGTAACCCCCCTCCCGGGGAGGACGAGCAGTCCCTGGGACGCTCAAGTCCTCTCCTCCCGACCGGCCCTCCAGCTCCCGGGCTCGTTCCCGAACCAGTCCGCTGGCGTCATAGCAGAAATCCAACTGCTGCTCCGGCGGGCCAGCCATCTTAGGGGATTTCAACCAAAATTGGTTATCCTTTTCCCTAAATAAGACCTGAAACAATGTTGCTGCCCCAAACCTAACTCAGCTAATCCTAGAACCTACCCAGCTGAACCTGAAAACACAAAATCGCACCCTAATTGACTGGGCCTTCACCTCCCATTCACATAGAGTAATTCAGTCTGGTGTGCTGCCCGATGCCTTAAGCAATTACCATATAATCTATATGGTTTGTAAAATTCATAGGCCCAAGTCTCTACACAAAAGCTTGATAATCAGCTCCTACAAATCCTTGGACCTTGACCCCCTTTTCCATGACCTAACTCATAGCGATTGGGCCCCCATTGCCACAGTTAACTCTGTTGACAAAGCACTGGCCTACTTTAAAGATAACTTTCTTAAAAACTGGAACCATCATGCCCCATTTAAGTACACTAGAGTCTGGGGTAATCACCTCACTTGGATCATCCCTGAATTGATGGCCTGTCAGTGAGCATGTGCCAAAGCTTGGAAGCAACACAAAGCAACTAAACAACCTAGAGACTTTCAAATCTACCAAACTCTGTGTAACTTGTGTACAAAAGCTACAGTATATACTGAGCCAAAGCTGAATACTTCAGATCCACTTTTCTCACAAACATAAACAATCCCTCAAAATTCTGGAAGGTGGTCCATGCTCTTTTCTCCTACCTCCCCAAACCCTCAAACTCCAATCATTAAAATTAACAACTCTCATTAATCACCATGCCTCAGTTGCTCAGGAATTTAAATAATAGTTTACATTATTTGCCCCCACTCTACTGTCCTCTCTCCCTCCACTAACATCTTCTCCATCTTCTACCTCACATAACAGTAGTGAACGTCTCCTAAATAATCATCATTCTCCATTTTCCTTCTCCTTGATCCCCCCAGCTGCCATCCTTGATGCACTCCTTGCTCTTAACCCTTCCAAAGGCAAATCTCCTGATGGTCTTGACCTAAATCTCTTATACGTCTCAGCTCCGGCAATCCCTATTCTCCTATCTGCTCTATTAATTCTCTCTTTCTCAACTGCAACTGTCCCAACAGCTTGGAAGCATGCTATAATTCTCCTCTTACTTAAGAGTGGTGATCCTTCCTCTCCTGGGAACTGCTGTCCTATATCTCTCCTTCCCTCCCTTGCCAAGCTACAGGAACTACTAGTTCTCTCTTAAATTTCCTCATATCTCTCAGGTACCTCCTTCTTCACACCTTTCCACTATGGTTTAAAGAAAGACCACTCAAGCATCACCTCCCTACTAAGGCTCACTGACTCTGTCCTTTTAGGGATCGACCGTGGCCAAATCACATTTGCTATTTTTGTAGACCTTGCCAAGACATTCAACACTGTCTCCCACATCCTACTCCTAAATAACATCACTTCAGCTAATCTATCTGGCTCTGCTACTAACTGGTTCAGAGTGTACCTCACAGGAAAAATGCAATCTGTTAGAACTGCTGACTCCATATCCCCTCCACTCCAAATCAACACCAGTGTACTCCAGGGATCGGTGCTTAGCCCTATTCTGTTCTTCATTTTCCTAAGTGACTTACCATCAGTCTGCACCTCTACCTCCACACATATGTATGATGATAACACTGTGCTTTTCACATCTGGCCAATCTCCCTCTGATGTGGTAGCCAGTCTCCATCATGACTTCAACAAAATTCAGCTCTGTCTCAGCTCACATCATCTCTTCCTTAATGACAAAAAGACTGTCTCCATGATCTTTGGCACTAGGCAGAGACTCTAGGCTTCCCACTATGCCCTCCTTCCACATCCTCAATGGGATGACACTTGAGGCACTTCCTCATTTAGATACCATGGGGTATGGCTTGACCAACACCTCAATTTCTCTAGACATGTTGACGCCATCCTGAAAAAACCGTGCCCCATACTCAGTGCTTTATACAGGAATCACAATTGCATTCTAACCTAGGCTAGGTGTTATCTTGTCCAGAAGATGATAATCCCCATATTTGACTACTGTGATGTAGTCTACAGTGCTGCTCCCAAATCTTCCTTAATCAGGTTGTACACCCTCTTCAACTCCTTCTGCCACTTTGTGCTGGACTCCCCCGCCTGCACGCACCACTGTGATCTCTATCACTCTCTGACATTTCCTTCACTTGATAACTGATGTCTCTCCCACAGTGCCAAATTCAACAGATTTACAATCCCTCCCTCACCACACTACCTCCGTAGGCCAGTCAGTGTTCTCTTACCGCTTTCCCAAACTTTGGAACTCTCTGCCTACACAAATTCACCACTTCTGTTCTCCTCACTCCTTCTTTAAATCTTTACACAACTTCCTTTCACCTAACTATACCTGTTCCTAACGTTTACTACCCAGACCCTCACCATCCCCCTTGCTCCTGCAAATAATCTCCTATTTCTCCTCTCCACTATTCTTGAATCAATTCTTTACCTTTCTTGCACTTACTGAGCTACTCAAGATTCCTATTAGTTTACCTGTCGAACTCAAAGTACTCACAGTACAAATGTGTGGTTGCATATTACTCCACATAAGCACATCATTGTATCATATGTTAAGTTGTATGTAACTCTGCTCTCTGTATAATGTTTTGTTGCTTTTCTTGGAATTATGTAAATTAGACTGCATGTATGTTTCTCCCGTTACACCTCTCCCGCAGGACTCACCAGCAGATGAGCAACATGATTGCTCAGTGTGCTTCTCCTGGTGAAATATTTCAATAAATAAATAAATAATTACCTTGCCTTGTCAGTTTTGGAATTCAATGGTGTGGACCTGTGTGGGATGTCTGTTATGAGTACAGTGATCTAATCTACAAAAGCTTTTTCCACCTCTGTTACCAAATTAGCAGACCACTGAAGATTTTAGTGCTTAATCAGCAAACCTTATCATGGTTATTCCTATAGGGAATCTACTTAAACACCACACACACTGATATTCACAATTCTTTACAGCAACCTGAAAAAACCAAGGCTGGCAGAGCTGGTAGCAATGTTTGCACTGATTGCAGGGGCAAGTATGACAATGATGATAGGTGGATAGGAACTGGCGGAGACACCACTGGTTAATTTTGTCCATCAGAGCAGGAACAGGCTGCTGTTCTCATTAAATAAAAAGTGGCAGAGATGTTTCTGACACAACTTACAGACGGGTTTGACAGCATTAGTTTGCATATGCAAATTGGCATAGCATAACTGTACTACTAGATACATGTGTTCATTCCTCCTGGTCATTATTTTCACCCTCTTTTTCTGTTGACTTCATGTGGAACCAGTGCCCGGAGGCTGGGTGACATGGAAAAAGAACATGGACTGTGATCCTACTGTGACAACCAGGGACATTTGGAAGTTTTTTTGATACAAAATGCCAGTGCCTCTCAAATATTTTGTTGAAGGCTTGGCCCAGTTTTCATAGTACATGATGCAGGCTTATTTATCAGAGCCATGCACTAAGAGAACTAGCTATCCTATCAAATTCTGGTAAGAAAGGCAAGTCATTTGGCCTGCACTGGTTAAAGTGGCTTTGCATTTTCTTGGATGCCTGCCAACCTCAGTCACTTCAGATCAATGTAGCCATACAACTGTTGATATTGCCGCACCAAATTGGTGGAGGCTAGATCCTGATAATCTTGAATTCTTAGCCTTTCCCAAGGAGCAGTATTAACTGAATTACACAAACAAGGCAGCTTCAGGGGTCCTTGTGGGGCCAGATAAGAAAATTTAAGTAGACATGCTGAGTACCAGTACTCTCCAACCTCTGTGCAATTGGGATACACCCACTACTAGATATTCCTTGGCTGCAATATTTCTCTGACCATGATTGATGTAAAGTGAATGATGAATTGTATTTAGTAACAGTTTTGGGAATACCTTTTTCTTGTACTAGTATGTTTAGTATTGGGTACCGGTATGTCTTAGTTGCACAGAGATTGGATGAGTGATGGTACTCTGCTTGATAATGTGTAACTGTTCATTACATTGTAGCCCACCAGAATGAAGTGCACTGTCACAGTTTCCTGCAGGGCAAATGTGATTAACTATGATTGAAATTGTCTTGTTTTCTGCAGTAAAACTGCCTGCAAAATTCTGCAAAACTGGGTTTGATTGTTGTGGATTTCACTGTAGATAATTCAATGATTATTCACATACCCAACAAGTAACATCTACTGCTACTTCCACTCCTACAGGCTATACAAAAGAAAGCCGGTCACTTGAGGTTTAAGCTGAGGTCTGTGCAAATAAAACCACTGGAAGCTGAAGTGCACACCTGAATATTTGTTTGCGTGTGGCATGCAGATGTGAAGAAAACAAGCTAAAGTGAGCAAATTGAGCCTCAAGATGCCCCAGTGCATCAACCATAGTCTTTATTGGTGGAGCACTTCTACACTTCCAGCTAGTAAGATTCCTGTGGCTCCTCCCACTGTCACTGGCACTACAATCAGGCTAAGCATTCCCAGCAGCAGCAGAAGCAACTCCCCTCTTGATGACACTATGGCAACGTTTACATTGTCATCACCAACAAACTCAATACGAGTCTGTATCAGATACATAAGATCCTACTCTTCACTAACTAAGAAAGGGATGTGGTGGAATGAGTAAATTTGACTCTCCAAGCAGTTATACACAGTCTGACCACTAGACAGTAGCTAACTACTACAGCTTGGCTGCCAACAGGCAGTGTCTATATTCAAACTAAGTGCCCAATCCACAAATCTGTGTGCAGCTTTAATGAGTGTGGAGTGGATTTGTGGCTGTGGGGTACCCCATGTGCATGTGTGGAAGATCCCATGGCATTAGTGAAAGTGCACATTCCCACTTCAAACTACAGCCTTGGACTGATTGATAAAAACAGTGCATGAATGGAAGGAGGTAGTCAAGAGGTGGGGGCATGGTAACATGCCATACCTGAGATGAGCTCCACTGTGCTGAGAACACATGCAGGCTATGTAACTCAATGATCTTCTGTAGCTCCTATGTGTTGATCATCTGCCTAGCTGTTGCAGTTCTTCTGGAAGGTTTCAACCTCCTCTCAATCTATCCCAAACCCTCTGAGCTGAAATGAAGGGTAGGGATTAATTAGGATCACTTTGTTTTGCTTTTAAATTATTAGTGTATACTTAGGGGATATGGCAGTACTTGGAGGGCTGCCATATTCCTTGATCCCTTACTCAATACAAAACATGGGGATCCATTAAGGAACTGACATGGATGCCCTATGTCTGGCACAGCTCCACCCTTCCTGCCACCCCTTGCCCCCAAGAGCTAATAGTACTGAAACTGGAAAATCAGTGTAGCAGATAGAATACAGTAATTTGCAAGGATACAAAGTGAAGATTGCAGGGGGCTTTATTTCTTGAGATCAGTGGTGAAAAGTAACTATTACTGTAGTTCATACTTAACTGTGGCTTTCTTTTTCTGTAGAGCTTTTTTCCCATGGGGAGCTGGCAGGCAGGCATCAGCTACTCCTTCTATGAGGGGTCTGATCCATCCTGCCCAGGGTAAAATGTAGCCTGCCTGATTCCCCTATTTTCTGTTTCTCCCTGTTTTCCCCATTGCTGAGGTGCACACATTAGTGTATGCACATGGAGGTTCATGTATCCTGCAGAAGTCCCACAGCACCCTCCCTTCCTCGGCATCTTCTGTCCTGCACTACCCTCAGGTCTCCACCCATGGGCAGTCATTTAGCAGGAACACCAAGCCTCCTCTCCTGGGAGAGGAGAGCAGTATTCTGGATGTTTGATCCTCTCCCTCCCCGGATGATCCCCAGCAACCTGCTCAAATTGTGTATACCAGTCACCAGTGTGGCAGGTGGTAAGACACCAATGCCTCAGCACGCCATGCCACTGGGTCAGCCTTGAACTGCATCATTCTTAATGGGTTTTGCAGACTATATCACAACACCAAAAACAGTAATCCCCAGAAGATGCATGCCAACAAACTCTGCCATAAGTTGAGTTACAGTACTTAATATTATTGCTGACCACAGAGCTTTTATAGCCAGTATTTGTAGTCTGCTTTACCCCATGCCAAAAATTGCACTGAAAGCAAAAGTGGTTTGACCAAATTCTCAAAGTCAAACTTCATTTGTGGGCCCCAGCTTGAAGCTGAATTGAAGTAGTCACTGGCCTACTTCTCTTACCCTTAGAAAGGAGGTAGGAGTAGGTGTTGTCACACTTGGACAGCTGGTTCTGATCCCTGTATCATTTTTTTGTAAATATAAAAAAATGTTTGATGGACTATGTCAAGGGAAAATGCTGTCTTGCTGGAACTAACACATCAAACCCCCCAGGGATAAGTTCAAAGGACAGGAGGTAGCTTCAACTACAGAGATCTGAGGTACAATTAGCCTGTTAAATTTGCTTTGAAGCCCCAGAAATAAAACATACATTCATGACACCCTCAGGGAAATCCTTTGATTTGCAATAGGTGTTATGAGAAAAGGAACATAGGCCAGTGTTTTGGGTATCCTCCCAGGAAGCCAGCTCATTTCATCAAAGAGACCTTTGATGTCTGGGGATACCAGGTCCCAGACTAAATTAAGGAGTCCGATATACATTTGCTTTGAATATACAGTGACTTACATCAAAGAGACTTTTGATGTCTAGGATAAAGCAGATCACAGAGCGGTATGGACCAGTCACATAAAGAAAGGCAATTCCTTATGTCATCTATTATGTTTTTTAAATATCTTAGTAGGACAGTTTGTGTTATAAAATATTTATTTTTATACACCAAGGCAGAGTTTGGTGACCTCAGAGAGAAGGCCAGCTCAAGACTGTTTTTTAAACTACTGAGCAGACCTTAGAGGGGACACATTCATATTTCTGACTAACAGAAGAGAGACCTCAAAGCACTGAAAGATTAAGAAGTATGGACCTTAGACAGGACCAGTCTGAGTGTTATTATTGGTAGGAATCTGCACTTTTAACCTGTTTGTTTTAAAGCTGTATGTGTTGGGATATCTTGTTCTGTATTTTACTGTTTTCCTATTTCCCTATTTTCAAGTAAAGATATATATTTTAAAAACAGAAACTGCCTGGTGTGCCTTGAAACTTCTTTTTTTATATAAGTGAAGCTTTGAAGGTTATAGTTGACACTGTGTATGAGCTTATTGTGATACCATACTGGGAAACAGATAGCGTTCTTTAGGTCTTGAGTAGAGTTCTAAGGGTTCATTTTGTAATACCTGATTAGGTGCCCATAGGCAAAGATATCTGGCCCCCCGAAGACAGAATGATCTGAGCCTGATAATTGGGTACGCTAACAAAAGTTTATCAGTTTGAATCCCTCCAGAACTTGAGACTAAGGTGACTTGAACCCACAAAATAGACAAGAGGGTTACCTTGTACTGTTCACTGTTCACAATTCTATGCTCAGAGGTTGGCACTTTGGGAGTAGAGGGCTGACTGGCTGAGTGCATCTGTGACAGATTGGTTGGCAGCGGTGGCATATAAAGTTTGGTGGTATAAGCTTCATTGTTCAGCGCATCAGCTTGAGACCATTTGGCTCACTTGGAAAAAAAGAAAGGCACTGTTTTATTTCAAAAGGAAACAGAACTATATCCCTTGACTTACAGTCAAGTTCCTACCTGTTGTATTTTTTTTTCTAAAGTGTCAGTCAGACTAGCAGTAGTCAGGAAAGATGGCTTCCAACTACAGCAGGCACACTGTAGAATACTTAAAACAGTTGTGCAAGAACAGAGGAGTCCTGTTTGAGGTGACATCCAAAAAGCAGAACCTCATAGAGGCCCTGATGGTAGCAGATACCCAGAGCAGCAAGTCACAGACCATGACTGAAAGGGACCACACTTCAAGTGTGGAAGAGCTAGTGGCCAGTAAAGGGTCCAGAGCCAATGAGGAGGACAGCAGGGCCACTGTCAGTGAAGGGTTACAGCTGCAGGGGAAGGTCACTAGTATCCTGAATCCAGAGGTACTCAGGCTGCGAATTGAGTTGCGCAGGATGGAACTGGAGGCAGAGCGAGAGCAGAGGAAGGTGGACCATGAGGAGCATGAGCACCAGCGAGCTGCAGAGGAGAAGAGGGAGCGAGAGAGCCGAGAGGCAGAGCGAGAACACAGAGAGGCAGAACAAGAACAGCAAGCTGCAGAGGAGAAGAAGAAAGAGGAGTGCCAGTGGCAACACGAACTGGAGAAGCTTTGACTCCAACCAGAGGCACCAGAGCAGGTAAGTGGCTTGGGTTTAACTGGGACTGCAGGACTGGGTTATCAATTGAACTCCAAATTAATAGCCGAGGTTAAAGAGGGGGAGGACATGGATGCCTTTTTAAATTCTTTTTAAAAAGTTTGTATTCAGGCTAAAGTTCCTAGAGAGTTCTGGAGCTTCCAGCTATCCCTGCTACTTACCGGGAAAGCTTGGGATGCATTGGGTCAAATGGACAATGAGAACAGCAATGATTATAGCAAACTAAATGCTGCACTGTTAAAAAAGTTTGAATTAACTGCTGAATCATACAGAGCTAAATTCCGTAAGCTCAGGAGAAGCCCTGATATGAGCTATGCCATGCTAGCCATGAAACAACATCAGTTTTTAAAACATTGATGGGAAGGAATTGAGGCAAACTCTGTTGATAAAATTGAAACTGTGATTTTATTAGAACAGCTTTATTAGGCATGCCCAGCAGAGCTAAAACTTGTCTAGAGGACTGAGATCCCAAAACAGTGCAAGAGGCTGCTGAACTCTTGAACAAATATGCCAAGAGCAGACCTGCTCTGACAGTGAATGGGGCAGGCATGGCAGCACAGAAAGGTAAAAACGCACCTTCAGGGCTGCTAAAACCCTCACTGCCTCCACCGAAACCAGTTGGCCCCAGGTTCAACTAAAAGATTTCTCTGAAGTAAAAAATGCCTGTTGGTTGTGTAAAGAAACTGGGCATATTGCCAGACAGTGTCCCAAAAAGGTGAGCCATAGTACACAATCGGGTGCTAGAAAAGAAGTGGGTTGTTTGTGTGTCCCTGGAAGCATGCCAGTGAACATGAGGGAACACATGCACCCAGTCATGCTGAATGGTGTACAGACGCAGGAATTAAGGGACACAGGGGCATCCCTGACATTGGTAAAGGGGGATCTGGTACAGCCTGCTCAGCTTACACCCAATAAATATGTCACTGTACAGGACTTTATGGGTGGGGAGAAAACATTGCTCCTCACTAGTGTTCTTCTGAACTGGGGTAAAACGGGGGAACTGTACAACAGGTGGCTGTAGCCAAAACATTAGCTGTGGATGTGATCCTGGGTAACAATCTCCAGCAGGGGATGGTATGCACAGTTACCCATGGCCAAGCAGCAAGGGAAAATTGTAATTCCCCGAACCCCACAGAAACCAGTGTGGAAACCACTGAGAGGCTGGTTGCCCAGCCTGTGTCCCCAGATGGGGAGACTGATAAAAATGGGGTAGAGATTTCCCTAGTAGCCAGTAACCACACAGCTACAGAGGGTTACTCTGAAGAGGGATGGGTGACCCCTTGTCAAAGGGTTGAGATTGGCAGTGATTCTGAGGGTCCTCTTGCTAGTGCTAGGGACCCTAGTTTAGTGACTGAAGGGGACCTGTCCCATGCCTTGGGACTGTGTGAGGGGTTAGTAGCTTCTCAGAGGAGTGACCCTAGTTTAGAGAAGCTGAGGGCTTGGGAAGACTCTGACAGAGCACAGGCAGGTGACAGCAGACATAAGGTTTATTTGGAAAATGAACTTATGTATACACAGGCAGTACAGACAGAGGGAGGGATGTTAGGCAGGCAGCTTGTCGTTCCCCAAGGGCATCGTGAGCAGTTGATCAAAATTGCACATGATATTCCCTTGTCTGGTCATCTGAGAATCATGAGCACTATGCAGTGGTTGGCCCAGAATTTCTACTGGCCTAACTTCACCCAGCAGGTGAAGGAGTATTGCAGGTCTTGTCACCGGTGCCAAGAAATAGGGAAAGCAGGCAAGAAAAAACAAGCCACCCTGATTCCATTGCCCATAGTGGAGGACCCATTCCAGAGGGTGGAAATGGATATTGTGGGGCCTTTAAATACCCCCAGCTCTTCAGGGAAGAGATTCATCCTGACTGTGGTGGATTATGCCACCTGGTACCCAGAGGCAGTCGCCCTATCCTCTCTGAGGACAGACAAAGTGGCAGATGCCTTACTTGGGATTTTCTCCCATGTTGGGTTTCCACAGGAGGTAATCACTGATTGAGGAGGTTTCTTCATGTCGGACCTGATGAAAATTTTATGGGAGAAGTGTGGGGTAGTACAAAGATGTATGACACCATATCACCCACAAGCCAATGGGCTTGTGGAAAGATTCAATGGTACCCTAAAGTCAATGCTCTGAGTGTTTGCTGACAGCATGGGAGGGACTGGGAGAAATACCTTTCCCACCTGTTGTTTGCATACAGGGAGGTGCCGCAAGAGTCGACAGGATTTTTCCCCTTCAAACTCTTGTATGGACGCCGGGTACATGGGCCCCTAGACTTTATCCAGGAGGACTGGGAATTCAAGCATGCCACCCAGGGAACTCCCATTGTGGATTACGTCCTTAGGTTTAGGGAAAGGCTGAAG
The DNA here is from genome assembly GCA_016271365.2 of Neoceratodus forsteri. Taxonomy (NCBI): domain Eukaryota; kingdom Metazoa; phylum Chordata; order Ceratodontiformes; family Ceratodontidae; genus Neoceratodus; species Neoceratodus forsteri. The sequence goes on along the minus strand of CM057449.1, from coordinate 933,655,537 downwards.
GAGCTTATGTAGACAGCCCAGAGCAACCTGGCAGCTGCCCAACAGAAACTAAAAGTATGGTACAACTACAGAGCCAGAGCTCACTCATATATGGTGGGTCAGGAAGTAATGGTCCTTATTCTGGTCAGGAAAGACAAGCTGCAAGCTGAGTGGGCAGGACCGTACAAAGTGGTTAGAAATGTAAATGACATGAACTACATTGTGGAGTTACCTGACTGTAGACAGACAGAAAGGATGTACCATGTCAACATGATAAAGCCATATGCAAATAGGGCTGACATGGTGTTTGCAGTGTGTAGTCATGGGAAGGGGACGGATGAAGGAGATCCCCTTCTGGATTTGCTGGAAGAGAGTAAGTGGGAGTCCTCTGTGGAGGCAGTAAAATTGTCTCTCCAGCTGACCCCAGGCCAGATCCAGAAAGTAAGGAAAGTTTTAGCAAATTTTGCCCCCTTGTTTAGCGCCAAGCCTGGACTAACCTCTTTAGTGACACACCATGTGGAGACAGGGACACAGACGCCCATACGGTGGACAGCATATTGGGTGTCAGAGGCTCTCCAAAAGGACAGTAGGAGGGAAGTGGAGGAGATGCTGGATTTAGGGGTAATCCATATTTGTAGAAGCCCCATGAACAAGCTGACATACAGCGAAACGTAGGGGCAGCTTTGTGAACTGTGAATTCAGAAAATAAAGAATCAGAATATGGTGGAATGAGACTCCTAGTTTTGTCTTTGAAAAGTAATCCAGAGATCCCACAGTCTCTGGGCCTCACCCATAGTCCTTGTACCCAAGCCAGATGGCTCAACTCATTTCTGTGTAGACTATCATGGACTGAATGCAGCCACAAAGTCAGACGCCCACCTGATGCCCCCGATGGACAAACTCCTGGACAAGTTGGGAGGGGTGACCTACCTTATTACCATTGACCTGACAAAGGGGTATTGGCAGGTAGAGTTGATGGACAGAGCTAGGGAGAGGTCAGTCTTCATCACTCCGATAGGCTTATTTGAGTTTAAAGTAATGCCTTTCAGAATGAAGAACACCTCGGCCACTTTCCAAAGGTTGGTGAACCAGGTGTTAAATGGTGCTGAGGAGTACTTCATGGCATATCTGGATGACATTGCCATCTTTAGTATCAGCTGGGAGGAACACCTATCCCACCTTAGGGAAGTGCTGGACAGGATACAGAGGGCTGGGCTCACTGTCAAGGCCGAGAAGTGCCAGGTGGCCATGGGAGAAGTGGCATACCTCGGGCATGTGGTAGGACAGGGACAGCTCCATCCTAACCAAATAAAGATAGAAGTAATCCAGGCATGGCCCAGACCAGAAACTCAGAAGCAGGTCAGAAATTTTCCCGAGACAGCAGGGTACTATAGAAAATTTTTACCCAATTACAGTGCCCTGGCTGCTCCCCTATCTGACCTAACAAAAAAACTGATGCCCAAGAAAATTACCTGGGGCCCAGCCTGTGAGAAAGCCTTTTCCAAACTAAAGGAGGCACTGTGCAGTCATCCTGTTTTGACAAGTCCTGACTATAGTAAAACCTTTATAGTTCAGACTGAAGCCTCAGACATGGGTATTGTGGCAGTACTGAGCCAGGCATCCAGTGAAGGGAGGCACCACCCAATAGCCTACCTGAGTAAAAAGTTACTTCCCAGGGAGCAGTCATGCTCCTCAGTGGAAAAGAAGTGTCTTGCCATAGTGTGGGCCCTAAACAAATTGGAGCCATACTTGTATCAGCAGCATTTTGTGGTGCAGACTGACCACAACCCCCTAGTTTGGCTGATGCAGATGGGGGAAAAACAATGGTCGATTACTAAGATGGAGTCTTGCTTTGCAAGGATTTGATATGGCCATTCTTCATAGGGCTGGAAAACAAAATCAGAACTCAGATGGGTTGTCTCTTGTGTGTATGATGAGTGAACTGATTTGGGAAGCTCATCCCATGCAGGGGTATAGAGCCCCCAAATTCAGTCTAGGTGGGGAGGAATTGTCACACTTGGACAGCTGGTTCTGATCCCTGTATCATTTTTTGTAAACATAAAAAAATGTATGATGGACTGTGTCAAGAGAAAATGCTGTCTTGCTGGAACTGACACATCAAATCCCCCACGGATAAGTTCAAATAATAGGACATAGCTTAAACTACAGAGATCTGAGGTGCAATTAGCTTGTTAAATTTGCTTTGAAGCCCAAGAAATAAAATATTCATTCATGACTCCCTCAAGGAAATCCTTTGATTTGCATTAGGTGTAATGAGACAAGGGACATAGACCAGTGTTTTTTGGAATCCTTCCAGGATGCCTGCTCATTTCATCGAAGAGACCTTTGATGTCTTGGGATACCAGGTCCCAGACTAAACTAAGGAGTCCAATATACATTAGCTTTTATAGAAAGATGGCCACCGTGCTGGGCTGGCTATAAGCAGCAGTGGAGTAACCACAGGATTATTTTAACTTTTTTGGTTTCATTCGTTAATTTAAATTAATTTTTTTATACAGAAACGTTTATGTTATTTGTTTTTCTCTCATTTACTTATCGGTCCTGGTAAATTAAGTGTGGACTTGTGGACTTGTTCCTACGTCTTCATGCAATGTAATGAATTGGGGAAATTATTATCCTACCACTTTTATTTGGACCGTCCCTGGATTCTGGTCACTGAGAGAAGCGCTGTTAGCGCTACGAGCAAGTGCGAGCAAGCGCGAGACTTAAAATCTGGTAACAGAGTGAAATTTCTTGCCTTAGTAGCTGGACTGTGGAGATTGGAATGGAGTCAGAAGCTGAATTGTGTCATGCTCTGATGAGCGGAAGGAAAGAAGGAATTGGAGTTGATGGCTTTTTCACTGAACAGCAAACCTGTGGATTCTTTTTAGAAGGAATTTCTTCTCAGCCCTGACCTGACCTAGTGGTGTGCTGTGGGTCTGCCACTGTTGGGCGGTCGGCTCTGTAGTTCTTCTGTTCGGCTTGATGGTAGCTGGTAGGCAGCCATGGTGCAGAATGGTCTGGGGAAGGGTTTTGTGGCTAGGTTGAGCTCTTGGAATATTGACTGTGGATTTAGTGCTTTGAGTGCTAGTATAACATTTTAGCCCAACTCTGGCTGGAGTGAAGATTGTGAGGAGACGTGAAATTGATTCGGCTACTTTGAACCTGTGTGACAGGTGACCAGAGCAGGGAGTGGCAGTGGTGGGGTATGAAGTACTTGGAATGAATTTGGATTATAAAGTGAATGTGATTACAGAAATGATTTTGGAACTTATCCCTGGGAATCATAGAAACATAGAAATATAGAATTTGATGGCAGATAAGGACAGCTTGGCCCACCCAGTCTGCCCATTTCCCTACCTAATGGATAAGCTGCAGATCCTAGTTACCCAGCAGCCTACTTCTTTCTACCTCCACCCCCTAGAATTGCCTTATGACTGTCCCATGCATGCTTGAATTCAACCACTGTTTTTGACTCCACAATCTCCTCTAGAAGGCCGTTCCATGCATCGACAACCCTCTCTGTGAAAGAATACTTCCTTACATTACCTCTGAGCCACCCCCCATCTTCAAATTGTGCCCCCTTGTTTTTACACACCTCATTCTTTGAAAGATGCTACCCTCTTGGACTTTGTTGATTCCCTTGAGGTACTTGAAAGTTTCTATCATGTCCCCCCTCTCCCTCCTTTCCTCGAGGCTATACATATTAAGCTCCTTAAGTCTCTCTTCATACATCTTCCGGTGCAGACCCTGCACCATTTTAATTGCCCTCAACTGGACAGCTTCCATCCTGTCAATGTCCTTGCGGAGATTGGGTCTCCAGAACTGCACGCAGTACTCCTTATGGGGTCTTACCAGCTGTCTGTACAGAGGGATAACAACTTCCTGTTTTCTACTGGTGATGCCTCTCCCTATGCATCCCAGTATCCCCAAGCCCTCCTTACTGCCCTCTCACATTGCTTGCCCACCTTTAAGTCATCTGATATGACTGCCCTCAGTTCCCTTTCCATTTTGTTGTTGTTAGTATCTCACCCCCATTGTGTACTCTTCCCCCAGGTTTTTGTTTCCCAGGTGCATTACCTTGCACTTCTTAGCATTGACTCTAAGCTGCCATACATTTGACCATTCCTCTAACCTTGCTTAGTCCGTTCTCATCCTTTCCACCCCATCTTGTGCATCAACTCTGTTGCAGATCTTTGTGTCATCTGCAAAGAGACATACTTTTCCTTCCAGTCCCTCTACAATATCACTTATAAAGACATCGAAGAGGACTGGTCCTAATACTGAACCCTGCGGTACCCCACTAGTAACCCCCCTTTCTTCAGAGTGGACTTCATTTACTATTACCCTCTGTGTCCTATTCTTCAGCCAATTCTTTGCCCAGGCTATCATTCTGGGACCCACTCCCAGGCTGGCTAACTTGTATATTAATCTTTTTTGTGGGACTGTGCCAAATGCCTTGCTAAAGTCTAGGTAGGCCATGTCCACAGCCCCTCCCTGATCTACTACTTTGATCACCCAGTCAAAGAAATCTATTTGTGACTGCTTGTTGGTTCTTACATGGAAGTGAGAGCTCACAGGAGACACTGAATGACATTCATGGCTCCTTGAGATGCGAGCCCTGTGTATAACTTTTTACCTCCTGTTTTTTTGGATGAAACGAGTGTGAAAGTTGATTAAAGAAGAAATACTGGATTGACTAGGACAGCAAAGTGAACTGAGATTTTGTGTTGATTTAATAATTTATTTTTATTACTTTTATTTTATTTTAGTTTGAATAAATTTTTCATTTTGTAATTTTGTATTTTGTATTGTTTTCCCCTTCCGTGTGAGAGACAGTGGGTGGAATTTGTAGACCTTCCCTCTTTTCCCTCATTCTGTGAGAAAGAGTGGAGGAGTTGTCATCTGAGAGTCGTGGTTTTGTTTTTGTTTTGTTTATGTATAAATTTGTTAATAGATGTTTATTTAGTAATAGGTTTTTGATTTAAATATTAAAGTAGGGAGTGGCGTGGTTTTTATTAAGAGGAGGGTATATAAGGGATAAATAAAAGTGTTGATTTGGTGTTTTTTTTTTAAAGATTGAGCACTATGTTAGAAACTGAATGTGTTGGGTTGGCAAGAACATAGTCAGGCATTACTCCCCCTCAAGACTGAGAGATCTCTGACCATTTGAATGTCCTTCACTTCCTTCGGAAGTTTATAGGAAATGCCGAGTATTCGGCATTGTGAGATGAAGGAGTGCAGGGAATAGGAGAGCCTGGAACTCTTGTGGGGTATGGGAAAGGAGTGGGCAGATAGGGAAAGTTAGAACCAGAAGGCACCCTGAGGTGAAATGGATACAGGCGTGAGGTCCATCAAGCCTTGTACCCATACCCAAGGGCACTGACTTGGTCAGGCAGGAGGTGGAGTCATCCTTGGAGTCTCATCCCTTCCGGGCATGTTAAGCCATGCTAGGTCTATCAGAAACAAGACCGCATTGGTGGCAGACCTTGTTGCATCTGTGGACTTGGCTTGCATCACCGAGACCTGGCTTGATGAAAATGTGGGCCCCATTTTGGAGTCCTTGGTTCTGGCTGGGTTCTCGGTGATTCACCGCCCGAGAGTGGACCATAGGGGTGGGGGAGTTGCAGTCTGTTTCAGACAGGAACTGGACCTCAGGAAGGTGCCAGTTGGATGTACCAACTCCTTTGAGTGTATTGTGAGTGCAGGTGCAGGCTTCAGGATACTTCTCATTTATCAGCTGCCAGGTGATGGGAGGGAATTCTTGAGGGAGGTTGAGGACTTCATCACCGAGAGGGTATTGGAATCCCCCCAATGGTTGATTCTGGGGGATTTCAATGCCTGGGTCGATGATGAACTCATACATTTCAAACAAAACCTCCTCCAATTGATGGATTCATTGGGCCTGACACAGGTTGTTACCTCTGTAACTCACCAGGGGGGAAAACTCATTGGAACTGATATTCCATCTGGGGATGGAAGTCTCTGGTGTGGAGGTGGAGCCTATCAGTTGGTCTGACCATCACGCCCTGAGATTCAGTTTTGTGGCCCCCCGAAAGAGGCCTGCCCCTAAGGAGATAGTACAATTCAGTCCTTTGAGAGGAGTTACCTCAGAAGGCCTAATGATGGAGTTGGACTTCTTGGGATTGCCAATGGATAGCACTGACCCAGGGCCCTTAGTGCTGGCCTATAATAGGGCAGTTGTGGGGTCCCAGGAAGCCATTGCTCCATTCCATGTCTGTCCCTGTGCTCTCCACCCAGGTGCTCCATAGTTCACCGGGAAGATCTGTGGGTTGAAGAGACAGGGCTGAAGATTGGAGAGACGCTGGCAGAAAACTCACCTGGAGGTGGACAGTCTTAGACTGGTAGAACATTATAAGATCTATCAGTTAGCAATTTCCCATAAGAAGGCAGAGTTCCTGTCAAGGGAAATTGCTGCAGTGAAGAATAGACTGGCCCAGCTCTTCTGGACTGTGGACAGACTGTGCAATCCAGTCTGTCTCCAAGCCAGTCATGCTTTGTCACAGTTACAATATGAGGAGTTTGCGATGTTCTTCGACAATAAGGTGTCCACTATCAGGGATGAGATCAGCCAGTGCCTTCCCATTGGGTCTTGAAGTGATAAACCGAGGGGCACTAGTACCCAACTAACTTGGTTCACCTTTAGTCAACCGGCAGTCATGGATATAGTGAGGATTATCCAGACTTTGTGTCCAGCCTACTGTAGTTTGGATCTGGGCCCTACTCACCTACTTGTGAGGTGTGTAGAGGTTATTGACCCAATCCTTAATGGGATAGTGGTGGCATCATTGGAGAGAAGGATCTTTCCAGATCCACTAAAGGAGGCAGTAGTGCGCCCCCTTCTGAAAAAGCCCTCCCTTGATCCTGTCTGCCCAGAAAACTACAGACCAGATTTGAACCTCCCTTTTTTGGGGAAGGTTATCGAGAAGGTGGCCACGTTGCAGCTGGAAGATCATATAACCAGCCACAGTATCTATGACCCCCTTCAGTCTGGCTTCAGGAAATGGCATAGTACTGAGACAGCTCTTGTACAGGTACTGAATGATCTCCTGATAGAAAGAGATCACACAACCCACTCTATCTTGGTTCTCCTTGATCTCTCAGCAGTATTAGACACTGTAGATCATGGGGTGCTGCTCGAACACCTGTGGTTTCTCTGTGGATTAAGGGGGGTGGTCCACAGTTGGTTTCAATCTTTTCTGCAGTTTAGGACTCAGAGAGTAGTGTCAGGGATTTATTCCTTGACCTCTCACTGCCTGCGCTGTGGGGTGCCACAGGGTTCGGTGTTGTCCCTCATGTTATTTATGGTGTATATGCTTCCATTGGGGGACATCATAAGACAGTATGGGTTGAATTTTCATTGCTATGTTGATGATTCTCAACTCTACATGTCTTTTGTGCCTGGGCAGGAGTTTGAATCAAGTACATTGTTTAACAACTGCCTCCTGGAGCTACAGAACTGGAAGAGTACCAATTGGCTGAAGCTGAACCCGGGAAAAACAGAGGTATTGGTGGTGGAACTGGGGGGTGAGGATGTCAAGTCCATGGGTGGGAAAACCCTCAGGTCTATTTCTATGGGGGACCCCACTTATGGCATCCAGTTAGGTGCATAACCTTGATGTTATATTTGATGAGGGCCTGACCCTGGGGACGCAGGTGTCGGGAGTAGTCAAATCATCCTTTTTCCATCTAAGAAATATAGCACAGGTAAAACCCTTGGTTCCATCAGAGGACATTCCTACCCTAGTCCAAGCCTTAGTTGCCAGTCATCTTGATTACTGCAGTGCTCTCTACCTAGGGCTGCCAGGAGTGGATATATGCGCTGCTTGTAGCTGGTGCAAAATGTGGCACCTAGGTTGTTGACTGGAAGCCCAAGATCCAACCATATTACACCTGTGCTGCATGAGTTGCACTGGCTGCCTGTACAGTGGTGGATCACTTTCAAGGTCATTTTAATGACCTATAAAGCCCTAGATGATTTAGGACCCCACTACCTGAAAGAACTCCTGACTTCTTACAGCCCCCTACTCCCTCCTATCCTTTGGCGAGGGATTGCTAGAGATTCCAAGGGTAACCTTAAAAACATCTGGTGGAAGAACGTTTGCCTTTATGGCTCCTATCCTGTGGAATTCTCTACCTTGCCAGATACATAATTGCCTGCCTGTGGAGGGGTTTAAAAAAGCTCAGAAGACCTTCCTATTTAATTAAGCATTTTTGGAAATGTAAATTCTGCTGTGGATAAGATGTTATTTATTACTGTGGTTTTAATGCTGTATGTGAAATTTTGTAAAGGCACCCTGAGCTTAGGAAGGGTGCCTTAAAGGAATACATTTTTACTTACTTTTAATATACAGTGACTTACATCAAAGAAACTTTTGATGTCTAGGAAAAAGCAAACCACAGACCGGTTTTGGCCCAGTCACATAAAAAAAGATGATTCCTTATGTCATCTATTATTTTTTGTAAATAGCTTAGTAGGACAGCTTGTGTTATAAAATATTCATTTTTATACACCAAGGCAGAGTTAGGTGACCTCAGAGAGAAGGCTGGCTCAAGACTGTTTTTAAGCTACTGAGCAGACCTTAGAGGGGACACATTCATATTTCTGACTGAGAGAAGAGAGACCACGAAGCACTGAAAGATCAAAAGTAAGGACCTTAGACAAGACTAGTCTGAGTGTCATTATTGGTAGGAATCTGCACTTTTAACCTGTTTTAAGGCTGTATGTGTTGGGATATCTTGTTCTGTATTTTACTGTTTTCCTATTTACCTATTTTCAAGTAAAGATATATATTTTAAAAACAGAAACTGTCTGGTGTGATTTGAAACTTCATTTTTATATAAGTGAAGCTTTGAAGGTTATAGTTGACACTGTGTATGAACTTATTGTGATACCAAACTGGGAAACAGATAGAGTTCTCTAGGTCTTGCATAGAGTTCTAAGGGTTCATTATGTAATACCTGATTAGGTGCCCATAGGCAAAGATATCTGGCCCCCTGAAGACAGAATTATCTGAGCCTGATAATTGGGGACGCTAACAAGAGTTTATCAGTTTGAATCCCTCCAGAAACTTCAGAACTTGAGACTATGGTGACTCGAACCCACAAAACAGACACGAGGGTTACCTTGTACTGTTCACTGTTCACAAGTCTATGCTCAGAGGTTGGCACTTGGGGAGTAGAGGGCTGACCAGCTGAGCAAATCTGTGACAGGTGTTACTGCAGTTTGTTTTTTTTCAATTAACTAATCAACAACATTTATCTTAATACAATGTTGCTTTTGGCTCTTGATAGTTTATTTGTAGCTTATAATGGATCAGTTCTTTCTGTTTCAGAATATTGAAGGATGTAACCTAAATCATCCATCACCTGCCACATATGATAGTCCAGATTGTAAAGATATTGCTTCACCTTCATAATCTTCATTGTCCTCCACACTCCAGCCTTTCCTAGATGAGTATTACAATTGTTTAAAATTAAAGTTTTGGTAAAGAAATGACTGACATCGTATTGGGGGATATGGTCAATTTTACTGGACCAACACATAAATTGTAGTACACAAGCTTTAAGGTCTCACAGCACTATTCTTTGCATTTTTTTATCTGAGAAACAGTTCTGGTAAAGTCACACTGAATGGTTTGTTTCAGGTTATTGTAACTTGGTTCATTTAAATAATATATAGCTCAGCATAGTAGTTAGCAAGCACCACTCAATTCTTGCTCCATCTCCAATAATTTCAGGTGCTAATACAGCAACACACACTCTGTTTTCTAGACGTTCACTTTAATACTTCATCATCTCCTTCAGTCTCAGTTAGGTATGAGAAAGCAGAAGCAAATTTAGTGACTCAAAGTCCACTCTACTTCTATACCATCTTCATACTGATCTCAGTGAGACATCAGAAAATACAACATGGCCTACACTATTTCAAAGTTCACATTACACTTGCTCCATATCTGTTTTGGTCTTGGCCAGTACCAGGACTCATAAAACAGCATCATGAACCACAGTGTCTCAAACTCCACTTTGCTTTTTTACCAACTCCTTCATTCTCATCCAGGATTCAGTACATCAGCATGGTACCACCATGTCAGAGGTGTACTCTGCTGTTCTTGAGAGATCATCACTTTCAGTCTTGATCATCAACACAGCTACATGCACCTATCTATTCTCTCCCAATCCATATGTCCAATTGCTGTGTCAGGCTCAGACTCAGCATAAAATGTATTTTTCTTATAGTTGTATTGCCAAAATACCACACTATCACCGACAAAACATTTCTGTAGATTGTTAAAGAAATTCCTTGAAACATGAATGGCAGAATTGTCATTGCTCTAGAATTTCACTGCCAAGCAACTTGCTGAAGCTCAATCATGAGCCAGCAGCAAATTTGGGATTGAAATCAAAGTCTGATTCATAAGACTTTCTTTGATGTAACCACTAGGCCATACTGCCTCCTTATAATTTCTCACAATAATTCACAGCAACTATACAGATTAATGACATTTTCTTCCTGCTGACTCCCTCTCAGGCAACTCTACATCCATATCATCCTATGTTACATTATTTGTCCCTGTGATTACATGCAAATTGACTTAAATAGTTATATTATTTTGCATGCAAATAAAGTACACTTTAGCATATGACAGTTTTCATGCCACTGATGACAAAAGCTATAGAACTGAACTTATTTTTATTTTATTTTTGTTGACCGGGTAAGTGCACTAGACAAATCCTGCCTATTTTCAGGCACGACCTGGGGAAGGGGGATACAGATGAATGTCAACCGACCTTGAACCAGATTAAGCTGTTGGTGGTATTTTTAGTGAATGAGGGAAATTTGGCCAGGACACTGGGGAAATTCCCCTACTCTTTTCGATAAGTGCCATGGGATCTTTAACATCCACCTGAACTACCACCAATCCAGGCAGATGGGACCTCGGTTTAATGTCTCATCCAAAAGACGGCACCTCAGAAATGCAGCACCCCTCTCATGCTGCACTACAGTGTCAGTACTGGGATATTAACCCAAGTGCCAGATGTGGGAACTGAACCCACAGCCCTCTGATCTCCCGGCCTCAGAGGCGAGTGTGCTACCTACTAAGCCACTGACACTGTTAACTTACCACATGTCCTCAAAATGAAGAATCACTGAGTGTGAATATTTGACTATGATAGTTAAATATGTAACATACAGTAAGTAATTCACAATATTTTTTATCTTAAGTATATAAATAACTGCTGTCTATAACCATCAACATAGTTCTATTATTCCGGAATTCCTTAGTACTTTTCTATTATTTTAACATTTCATAAGAGCAACTGACGAAACATATCTTGCCTTGAACTGTATTGGCTGGCAGTATAGCCTAGAGGCTAGAGTGATGAGCTGTGAATGAGCTTGGTACATGCAGTAGACCTGGGTTTGATTCTCACCTCCTCCACTTGCATACTGTGTGACTTTGAGCAAGTCTCTTAATCTTCCAGTGCTCCCAGGTCACCGCTGAAAACAGAAACTAGTGCCTAGTGGGCCGTACCCTGTTACCAAAAATAAAAACAAAAAAAAATACTTTGCTATTGCAGTGGTTAACTACAGTATGTACCTTAGAAATACCTTAGTTCCCCCTAAAAATTAGTATGTTTGCACAGCATACTTATTTTCTACTTATGAAGTGGGTTGGGGGTCTGATGTGACTCAAGAGTTTCTTCTAGCCTCAAGTTACTATGTTACTGTCAATTACTTTTTCATGTTTACTTAACATCCAGTTTGATTGGTAAAATGGTTTTGCTGATCTTCTGCTCATTAATCAAGTGGTGTTGTAGCTAACTACGGAAACCAGTTACTAACAGATTCCTGAAGGACATAAAAAGGGCTAGAACTTCATTCCTCTAAAGAAGCTCATAAATTACAAAACTATCAACACCAATGAAATTAAAAGGTAGTTTAACCCTGAAAGCAAAAACATACGTCAGTGAAAAAAAAATGCCAGAAATCTTGGAACCATTACAAAGCATAATGGTATTGCTATATTTAAACTGTTGGTTTCATCACAGAGTTCTCTCAAAGCCATCTGTTGGGAACTATTTTAAATTAACTATTGTTAAAAGACAAACAGATTCAAGTGGTTTACTCTTCTAAATAGGACAACATTTCAGTCAACATTTCCTGTGAGATTTTCTTTGCTTCTGTCAATGCTTACTAAAATATTTTTTGGATAATCTACCCAAGCTTTTCAGAATAACATTATATTGTTTAGCAATAAATGTTCAGTACTGCATACGGTAACTTAATATGGCTCTTTCAAGAAATTTGCTGGTGTATCATGCAGTATATATGCAGTCTGTTATCAATTCTTTCACGCTGTAGATCATGCATACTGAGTCTTCAGAATGTTCTGCAAGTCAAAGTGATATCTCCTTTAAACATACTTTGTTTTGAATTACAAAAACAATGTTTATTCCTGCTTTTCTCAATAGGAGCATCTGCTTAGCTGGAAGTCTCTAGTGCATCAGCCTTGTTTTACCCATGACATTGATCGTGAGTAATGGATCTGGCTAAGTCTGATAATGCATGATGTAATTGTCAGAGGGGTTTAATTATCAGCACATTACATGTGGGATTAGTGTGCAGTGTAGACTCCAGTTTACATTTGGGCAATTTAGAATCCACATGACCTACAGTATGTTGCTTTTATCTGAAGTACATAGCAGTTCTTTAAATCATTGTCCTATTTACTTAACCTGCCTACAGCTGTAAAGAAATCATTACAATGCAGACATGAGCCAATCAGGCTTATTCACTTTGCCTTTCCAGTAAAATTTCTGAAGCAGCTAACTAATAATGATGCTTGGAATTATTAGGTATGGTAGAGCCGGCCTGGATGTAACACAGTGTCTCAGTTTGCTGAATGATAAAAGGGATTAACTACCATTAAAATTGTTTTGTTTCCTGTAGTAACTCTGCTGCAGAATATTGCAGTATTACATTGCATTCTGGAAGGCTCCAGTATCATTTGAAGAGCTTTTCATGGGTAGCCCACACATTCAGCTTCAATATGCACCTAACATCTACTACTGTACCTCAGATATTGTGAGGTGTTTTGAAGTTTAAGAAATGAGAGCTAGATGGTAGCTATCTGTCCTGTAAAAGTTGGCTAGGAATAACAAATCAGTGTAGAATCTTTTCTTTGGAGAAGTTAGTTATTAACAACTGTCACATGTAGCACATATCTGAGATAGGTGGTGCATATTAGATTAATCTAGAATAACTACATTATAATGGTAGAGGGCCACAGTTGCTGTTTGTATTACTTGGTAATGCAATTGCCAGAACTGCAGTAGTTCTAGAATCATCTGAACCCTTTTAGAGCCTTTGGTTTGAGGTCTTAATTTAGAACTTCAATGCCCATAAGTTCTAAGTAATAAGGGTTCTGACTGTTCAATACATGGCTTCTTTGTTCAGACATTTCAAAATCAGAAGTTGCCAGACTGAAAAACAAACTATAAATTTTACATTGTAAAATGTTTTCATGAGATGCACATATGAGAAAGTACTACTTACAGTACATACTGTACATACAGTGTGTACTGTATACAATTATGCCAAAGTACATAACACCTGTGACTGTTAGTATGTGTATTTTGAATGGCATACAGTCCTTGCCTATCTTTTCTGCATCTGCAATGAAGCATAATCATATATTTTTTTCCTCCTCAGAGAAGCTCGCTCTCTATTTTTTTCTCTCCAGTCCTATACATGAAAGTCTTCAGGTTATAAATAAGAAAAGAATCCTAGAACAATTTGAAAAGTTCAAGACAACTACTAGAATCCAATTTTTTATGGGTTCTGACAACCCTACTTGGCAGTACACTCAGCTCTCAGTCCTATTTGAGTTTTGAATTGAATTTATCAATGACATAACAGTCGTTCTGCCTTTCTATGAGCACTGTTTGCATTTTTCCTTGTGTTGCATTAAATGAAATTTATAAACCTTCAGCAAGGATCACTAGCCACTCTGGAGAAGAGGCAGCAGCACTGCCATCTATGTTATCCAGATGTGGAATCAGGGAAGAACTTGCGCCATGCCTTAGAATATATGCAGTTTCACTGAATTTATTGTTCTCCATTAGTTGACATTCATTCAGATGTATGGTTTTTCTACTGAACATGTGTCCCTTCCTGTCCTTGTTTGTCCCAAAACCTCTCCTCAAAGCTCAGCATGTGACGTCATTGATGACATCACACCATATTTTAGCCAATGGCATGACACCATTTTGTTACAGAAATGAATAATGTGTGCTGCAGGTGTGAACAAATGTTGCAGCATAAGCCAAGGAATCCTGAATCAGAAATCAGGACTGGATTGCTTTTGAGGAAGTAAGGACCCTGAATAATAGTGAAAGCAGTTGACGATTGTCTCCCCACTGATTCAAACCTCATGATTTCAGTGCAGCTTTGATATTTCAGCTGAACTACTTTGGTTCCCAATGCAGTAATTAACATGGAGTAAAACAAACTATAAATTGGGAGGGGGTGCTCAAAGTCTTGAGGTCAGCAATAAACATTTATTACTCTGGCTTCCTTCTGACAGGTGGCATTAGGGTGCCACTCCTGGGAATGGCTGTCTTTGTGGTGGCTTATGAAGTTTGTAAACTGTAAGGTGATGGTGGTGAGGCCAGAAGATCTAGAATAATACATATTCATCGCTGACCTGAGGTCCTTTAGTGAAGGTGTTGGGGGGATGAAAACCACACAAAGACGGAGGTAATTGACTTTTGGGGTGCAGACTTCAGAGGTATGGGAAGGATCCTTAGGGGTTATTTGGATGAGATAAGACCAGGTATGGATGCTGACAGTAGGTGGGAGAAAATTAACGAGGGAGTACAGGAGGCTACCAGGTCTTGTGCAAGGGTGAGGTGCAAATTTGGTAAGGCCAGAAAGCTGTGTTGATGGACTCAGGAGGTTCAGATGGTGGTGAGGGAAAAAAAAGGCTGCCTATAGGTGCTACAAGTGCTCAAGGAGTGAAAGGGATAAGGGAGAGTATGAACAGATGACCAGGATGGTCATCTGGGTAGTGAGATGAGCTCAGGCGAGGATGGAGCAGAACTTGTCTAAGGAAATCAAGAGAGGGAACGTGGGGTTCTTTAGATATACTGGGGAAAAAAGGAAGTGAGGAGGCAGATTAGCAGGATGAGGACAGGAGAGGAATGGGCAGAGGATGTGGGGAAGCAGGCAGAGGTACTAATGAGTACTTTGCCTCAGTTTTTACCAGGGAGGATGGAGGGGCACACCATACTGGGGGAGGGGTGGTGCACCTGCAGAAGTGGCAGGACCCTTAGTGACTGAGGTCCCTGCCAAGTCTAGGGAGGGTGGTGGGCTGGCACTGTCAGGTCGGGGGAAGGTATAAAAGGAGGCAAGGGGGGGCAAGTAGGTTGAAATCCCAGTTGACAGAGTGAAGAAAGCCCTCAGGTCTCTAAGGATGGAGAAAGCTCTGGGGCAGGATGAAATACATCCAAGGGTGCTGAGGGAATTTTCTAATGTCCAGGTGGACCCTCTGGTGGAGCTTTTCAGCATCTCTCTGCAGACAGGATGGGTGTCCCATGACTGGAGGGTAGCCCATATCATGCCCATCCACATGGAGTGAGCAAGAGTGGAGCCAGGAAACTACAGTCCTGTTAGCCTGATGTCAAAGGTGAGTATGGTGATGGAGGGTTTATCACGGAAAGGCTAGGAGGGTACTGGAGCAAATGGGTTACCTGAACAATGGACAGCATGGCTTTGTCCAGGGAAGGTTGTGTCAGACAAACCTTGTGGAGCTCTACAATTGGGTGATGCTTGCCCTGGACCAGGGAAGGCCAGTGGATGTCCTCTTTCTTGACTTCAGCAAGGCATTTCACTCCGAGCCTCATGGTGGCCTGCTGGCTAAGCTGGGGGAAATGGGGGTGGGAAAGCAGATGATCAGATATATAAGAATTTGGCTATCAGAGCATATTCAGAGGGTGGCTGTTGGAGGGATAGTCTCATCCCCTAGGATGGTCATCAGTGGGATCCCCCAGGGATCAATCCTGGGGTCACTCCTGTTTAATGCTTATGTTTCTGACATAAGGGAAGGTATCAGGAGTGAAATGAGTCTCATTGCAGATGACTCAAAGTTGGGAGCTGTGGTGGATAGGAGGAGGTGAGAGTAGCCCTGTAGGAGGACCTGGAGGCTCTGGATAAGTGGTCACATAAGTGGAAACTGGAGTTCAATGCAGGGAAGTGCAAGGTTCTATACCTGGGGGTCAGAAACCCAGGCCAAGTGTATATACTGGGGGGAGATGCACTACAATTCTCAAAGTGGGAGAGGGACCTGGGGGTGGTGGCGGATGTCAAAATGAACAACTCTGAGACATGTAGGAGGACAGTGGCCAAGCCCAATAGGATGCTGGGCTGCATCACTAGGGGAATAACCTCCAGAAGGAGGGAAGTGATCCTCCCCCTGTATAACTGCCCAGTTAGGCTGCACCTTGAGTACTCTGTGCAGTTCTGGAGGCCATACTTAAAAAGGGACATTGCACTCCTGGTGATCTGCGGCATGGGGAAAGGACCTATGAGGAGAGGCTTGAAGAGCTCAACATGTACTTTCTGGAGGAGAGGAGGGACAGGAGGAACATGATAGAGGTCTTCAAGTAGTTAAAGGGGATAAATATGGTAGTCTCAGATGAGGTGTTCCAAAAGAAAGAGGGGGTGGCAACCAAAGGACATGGGTGGAAGCTGGAGGGGGGAGAGGAGGAGGAGGAGGAGGCTTTACTTCACTGAGAGGGTGGTGGAACCATGGTTTGCACTACCCAAGGGACTGGTGGAGGCAGATACTGCGGAGAGGGTTCAGAGAGGCTTGGGCAGGTATAGGGAGAGGGAGAAGCTGCATAAGTTTAATACAGGTGAAATATCTTGGGCAGGGGATAGGGCACCCAAGAAGGTGGGGAGACAGTGAAATTGGTGCCTACTATAGGTGCTGACCATTGAACAGACACAAAAGACCATAAGGCCTACTCTGCTGTCCTTTTAGTATGTTAGTATGTTGGGTATTTTAGTTAATGGGAAAATTTAGCCTGGATACTGTGGAAACTCCCCTACTCCTCCTGTAGGGGTAACTACTTTCCATCTGTAGAAGATACCAGATGCTGGTGGTAAAGGAGGTGGAGATTATGGCATAGTGGCAGGAGAAGTGACATCCCTCCATGTAGCAATTTCATAGGAGGTTGGCAGCATGAATCTTGATGTGGCAAGGCAGAGTAGTTTGGATAAAGAATTCCTATCTGACCTGTAAGATGTAGTGCTCTAAGTAGAGGAAAAGAAATTAAAACCAGCTGTGGATGGGATATAATGGCATCTACTGACTTTGCTGGCAGGGTGGCCTCAAAGTAGAGTCTGTCTCTTTCTGAGGCAACATAGGAGGTATTTGTTTTGGGGAAACTTGTTGAAGTAGTGCCCAAATTATTATCTCTAGTGAACTGAGAACAGCCACAGTAGCTCACATTTAGGGCCATAGTAAAGAGCTGTATCTTGCCCTGTAGTTTGGAGGTTGGTTGAGACTTGTCTGGCTTGGGGCCACTGAGTTAGGTGATAATTGTAGGGGGGGCAGACAGAAGTAATGGCTGAGGCCTTATAGTCAAATGTACCTAATTGTCCTATTGCATTAGTGGCACAGAGTAGGAGAGTGACATCTGACTTGGGGTATCTGCTGGGAACTCTGACACTACAGGTACCGGATAAGTGACAGGTGTTGTAGCTAGCAGACCTGTCAGTATAAGGAGTCTCAGTAACTCTCTATTTAGTGTACACCAAATTATTTTTAATGGGATAGCTTTGTTTTAGAATTTTAACTGGATCTAGTTTTAGAAATGTGCATAGACGCTTTTGGTTTCTGAAAAGCTTCTTTATATAAATAAAGTTTGAGTCTGACTTTTGAAACTGTGTGGGTAACCTCACATAAGCAGTAATGTATTGAGTGCTTGGCAAGCTTGTGCTTTAACTAGTAAGTAAATGAGCATTCTTACCTAACTTAATGAAGCAAAGGGACAGATGAAAACCACACATAGTTCAAAGTTCTTTTGCCTTTATTTTATTAAATACACACAGAAGCAAGGGGCAATGTTTCATGGCACCAGTATTTCATCAGGCTCGCTGTGTTCTCATTCTGTTAATCAGAAACAAATTCAAATAAAAGTCCATATATAGTTTTTCACAAACGCATCCTTATGTGCCCATCACGACCACTAAACAACACAAAGGGGCAAACACCCTGGGGTAAAATTTCCCTGCCACCAAAAGTTATACATTGTAATATCAAAAATGTTCCCTAAGAACTTCCAGATAGAGTCTTAAACACCTTTGTGGCACTTACCTGAGAATATCTACTATAATGCAATAACAGCCCTTTTGCAACATTCTAAAAAAAGATTTTCTTTAAGATATATACAAATTATATATGCAGTCTCATACCTTAAAGCTTATAATAAATTTGATTCTAGTGCATTATTTTCCCAAGGGTTAACCCCTGAAATATTAAACATATAGTTACCAATTACATTGGGACACCAACATTGTCTGGTATGATGTTAAAATCAAATAATTAACATAAAGTCTTATACAGTACGTCATGAAAGAATACATTTTATAAGATGTGACTGTATCGCTCCTGCTGTTTCTTCAAAAAGAAAGTCCAAGAACTTGCACTCAAAGCAAAGGTTTTCACACACCCCCGATGAAGGCTGTAAGCTGAAGCACTGGGGCTGCTAGCACCTAGCTCTGTGCTGTTGGACTAGAAATAAAAAACTAAGTTTATTTTTTAATTGTGCTCCCGGTCCTTTATTTTTGCTTTGCATGCAAGTTCTTGGACTTTTCATTTGCGTTTAGGGCTGGAGGCCCTTTGCTTGCACCACCTGACCTGCTGTTCACAGCATTGTTAGTTTGACCCATTAAATTGTTCCTTCAAAAAAAGTAAACTTGTACCAGTGGGGCCCATGCTTCTTAAATATTCTACAGAACAGTACATGCAAGTAGTAAACATGAGAACCACAGCGCAAAAAGCTTAAGAATTATAGAAAAGAGTCATAAAAATAACAACACTCACTCAGAGGTTGTAGGGAACTTCAATTGCTGTCCCACGGTCTCCTGAAAGTGTATAAGAGTGGCTGGAGTGTCTGACCCCTGCAGTTTAAATACCACAATGCAGGGGGGGTAGATGATGTCACTGATGATGTCACATAGCAGCTCCTTTATCCGCCACAGCTACAAGTGCCACAACTGAACAATTGCAGCTGCAACAATAGCACAGTACGCTAAAGACAGTGGAAGCTACTGTGCCCATGTGCAACTACAAACTACAGTGGTTCAGTTGTCACCCAGGGCAGTAGCCCTTTCAATGAGTAACTTATTTTTTAAGAAAAAATAGCAAGTCCTAAAAAACAAAAATAAATTAATTAGAGGAATACAAAAATACTTAAAGAATTCAAATTAATTCTTAAAGAAGAACAATAGCAGGGGACACTAGGTAACAACTCGATGTCACAATATCTTAAAGTAACAGTTTTAGAAATAGGGTGATCATCCAAATATAACCAAGAACATGTAAAGCTCATGTTAACCTCCCATAGTGCTTAGGAGGTTATCCTACAGAATTCAGCAAGCTATAAAGACTGGACATAATAGACAACAGGACCCTTATGTGAATGAGACATGAAATAACTGGTAGGATGTGTCCAACCTGAAATAGGGGTGATTACAGAAAAAAATAAATAGGTCCATTAATATAGACTGTCTGATAAGACTTCATTAACATAGCAGTCTCTTTTTGTCACCAATACAGTAAATAATCACATTCTTCATTCAACCCAATCCTTGGGTCTGTACAGTTCATAAAATATGTCCAGTACACCTCCCTCCTGAGAAAAATATCATCCCAATTACTTTTCCTTCTTGGTGGATAAACATGTTCAAGTCCCCAGAATCTCAAAGATGTTACACAGTGTCCTGCTGAATTAAAATGTTTTGCCATGACTGAGTTCTGGTTCCCACATCTGATGTCACTTTTCTGTTCACTGATCCTTGTCCGAAGTTCCCTTTTCGTTTTGCCAACCTAAAGTTTATCACAGGAGCACTGTACAATGTAAATCACAGGGTCCATAACACACAAAATGTGTCATTTTATTGCAAATTTCACATTCATGTATGGATGTTAATATTCCCTTTTCTTGCTAGTGTTATGGCATTGAAAATACCTGCCATAAGGATAATTCCCAGTAGTCAAGGGACCCAGTAAAAGCTGTTTTGGTTAATATTTTGGGATATGATGCTTAGTGTGCACCAGTCTATCTTGGATGGTTGAATTTCATATAGATGAAATCAGGGAGAGTTCCTTAAACCTAATATTTTAATTATCAGCCTGTAGCATGTGCCAGTTACTAAACAGAATCTTCCTGATCTGACTGCTTAGATGGCTATAGCCTGTTGAAAATATGACCTTATTGCCCACTATATCTTGTCATGAACTGTTAAGTAAGCCCTCCCTGTCCACAGAGGAAATCTCCTGTTCTGCCTGTCTGAAAAGCAGGGTACTGTATCCCCAATCCCTGAATATACCCACTATTTGGGTTGGATCCTCCTAAATTCCTATTCTTCACTGCAATTTCTCATAGCAAAAACAAGCTATGCCTTTGGTATGCTTCTTGTCAATCTAGGATCATGGTAACTTTTCCTATATAAAGTAGTGTTTCTGTCAGTGTCCTTATGAAATAGAGTGGTCTGCAAACTGCCCCACCCTTATAAATCAGTAAATCCAGAAAGAAAATCCTCTCCCTGTCTGATGACATTGGAAAAGTAAGTTGGGGTGTTCTACTATTAAGAAACTGATGAAACCTTTGCAAGTCACTATCTTGGTCCTTCCAAATTACCAGAATATCATCAATATATCATCTCCAGTATACCACACTCTCAAAAAAAAAATGGGTTTGTTTCCTTGTCCATGACATGTTTTTTCAAAGGCCACATATATAAATTGGCAAATGCCAGGGTCACAGTACTGACCATTGATGTCCACATTAGTTGCAAAAAGAACTTACCTTCAAAAGTAAAGTAATGTTTACGTTGGTTGCGTGCATGCACAAGCCAGCGTATTGTGGCAATAGGAGATTTCTGGGTGTGTGTTGCAGTCAAGCCTGTTGCAGTACACAAAACTAGGGGCTTGGAATGAGCTCAGCAGTTTGCACCAATGACCACTCAGTATGGTCCTGATGCAACTCTCTTCTGGGTGGGCTGAACGGGCATGCACTTCAAAGGACTGAATCCGTTATAATCAGGAAGGGCTTCAGGCCTTTGATTTGCATAAAGTGGAGGGCTACTGGACAGATGGTGGAAACGAGCACTCAACTGAGCACCCACCAGCACTGTTGCTCCTGCAAGTACAGAGTGGTGTTTTTGTTGACATTTCAAAGTGGAGGGCTAATGGACAGACAGGGAAAACAAGCACCCAGCAGAGCACCTGCCAGCTCTGTTGCTCCTGGAAGTACAGCGTAGTGCTTTTGTCAATGTTTCACAGAGTCGAGCTGTGAGGCCTACTGCAGGATGAAGGAGGGGATAAAACAGCAATCAGGAAGTGTGCTTCCCCCCAGGTGACCATTTTTGCCACTGCTGCCTCAGTCCCTCCAGTTATCTTTGCTGACATTGGGGGGCCCAATCCCCATGTCGGCAATGGAAGAACCCCCCCAACAGTATGGGACACTGGGGAGCCCACTTCCAGTGTCCCAAGTCAGGTCCCCAGACACTGGAGAGCCCTCTCCCAGTGTCCCCAGTCATTAGTACCCCCCACAACCACTGTGAAACACTAGGGAGCACACACCCAGTGTCCCAAAACATTTCTGTCCCTAAAAAAAGAAAACTGGCCCCTGACATCTTTATTTTTGTTTAACTTTGTAAAAAAGAAAATGGTCCCTCATTGTCTCCTCCATCCCCCTCCCCCATCACGACTCTCCTTCTGCACACCCACCTCCCTGCACTCCCACTCACCCCATACTTACCACCGGAGGTCAAGTGCTGTCATCTTCTCTGGACTGGGACATGTCTGCACTCTTAAAGCCACACCAAGAACTGAAGAATCAAGGTAAGCACTGCATATTAGCTGTCAATGGTGGTTTCAACTTATGTTGATAGCCCAGTAATTTTTTTAGATTTTTGTACCAAATTTTCGACACGGGGGTTCTTGGGACTCCACCTCATGAACACTATCCCTGTTATTTCATTACTCAGTCCAGAAAGATGATTTCACAGTCATTGTGTGGAATCACCTTTTGGGACAGATTAACAAAATGACAGTGCCACTGTTCATGAGGTGGTGTCCCAAAAAGCCTATGATGAAGATTTGGTGTAAAAATACCAAAAAATGATTGAGTTATGTGCTCTTGTTAAAAGTTTTCTATGCACACACCTAACTTTGGTTATTTTTAATAGTTTGACTCCAAATTTCAACATAGCCATTGTTTCACATCACCTCATGTACAGTAAAGCTGTCATTTTTCACATCCTATCCAAAACATGTTTTCACACCTGTGGCACAGAATGGCACAGTCACTGCACAAAATCACAGTACTGAAATGATTGTGCCACTGTTCAAGTAGTGGGGTCCCAAAAAGTCCATGTAGAAAATTTGGAGCACAAATACCAAGAAACACCAAAGTTACATGTGCTCATTAAAATTGTCCTATGCACAAGTGTAACTTAGTAAATTTTTAATATTATCACTCCAAATTTTCAACATAGCCATATTTCCATACTGACTCATGAAAGTAAAGCTTTCTTTCTCACATCCTGCCCAAAACATGTTCGTGCACCTGTGGCATGGAATGACGCGGTTGCTGTGCCAAACCACCTTTAGGGATTGAGTAACAAAATGATAGCACCACCGTTCATGAGTTGGGGTCCCAAAAAGCCCATGTTGAAAATTTGGAGCAAAAATACCAGTGAAAGACATAGTCACACATGCTTGTTGAAATTTTCCTACACATGTGCGTAACTTTGCCAATTTCTTTTGTTTTTACTCCGATATTTCAGCCTAGCCATTTCTTCACACAACCTCATGAACAGTACAGCTGTCATTTCACACATCCTACCCAAAATGAGTTTCCACACCTGTTGCTCTGAATGGCATTTTGCTATGGATTAAGAAATTTTCACCTAAGGGGTTTATGAGGTACGGTGATAAGAAGACTATGTTGAAAATTTGTGGTTAAAATGTAAAAAAGTTACAAGGGGTGCACAGGCAGGGGTGTCACCAGCAGAAGGAGGGAGGTAGTGATGCCATTACATAAAACCCTGGTCAGGCCTAACAGCGGGTAAGTTGTGTCACAAGAATCTGATAGATTTCTTTGACTGGATGACGAAGGAAGTTAATCGGGGGGGGTGTGTGGACATTACCTACTTCAGTTTCAGCAAGGTCTTTGACACCGTCTCACATAAGATGCTTGTTAACAAGATTGGTAGTCTGGGCATGGTAGACAAGGTGGTGAACTGGGTTAGGAACTGGCTAACAGACAGGAGACAGAGGGTGGTGGTAAACAGCATACAGTTTGGGAAGGGGGTTACAAGCTGGGTACTGCAGGAATCAGTCCTTGGGACAATCCTGTTCAATGTCTTCATTAGTGACATTGCAGAAGGGCTGGAAGAACGGATCTGCCTGTTTGCAGATGACACCAAGATCTGCAACAGGGTGGATACTCCGGAAGCGGTGGAGAAAATGAGAAAGGACCTAGGCAGGCTAGAGAAATGATCTGAGGAGTGGCAACTGAGGTTTAAATAAAAGAAGTGCAAAATTATGCACCTGGGGCATAGAAACCCTGGGAGGAGCTACAGGATGGGAGGGGGCATTTACTGACAATCACCATGAAACAAAGGGACCTGGGGATTATAATTTCACATGACTAGAAAATGTCAAACCAGATTACTAAGGCAACAGGGAGGGCCAGTGGCATGCTGGGGAGCATAAGCAGGGGTATCACCAGCAAAAGGAGTGAGGTAGTGATGTTGTTATATAAAACCCTGGTCAGGTCTCACATGGAGTACTGTGTGCAGTTCTGGAGGCCACACCTTTGAAAGTGAATAAACAGGCTGGAGATGGTTCTGAGAAGGGCAAATAAGATGGTACAGGGCTTGCACTAAAACAAACAAGCAGAGATTAAGGGACCACAATATGCATTCTCTGGAATTGATGAGGCAGACAGGAAATATGATAGAGACATTCAAGTACCTCAAAGGTATAAACAAGGTGCAGAGGACAGACATCTTCCAATACAGGAGGAGCACAGGAATGAGGGGGCAGGACATGAAATTGGAAGATGGCAGGCTAAGAGGGAATATGAGGACACCTTTCTTAACAGAGAGGGTGGTGGACACATTCAATAGTCTACAGTAAAAGGTGGTGGGAGTGAATACTCTGGTGGGAGTTAAACATGAACAGAACAGGCATGGGACAGGCATGGGAGAACCATAGAGGTACAGCTGAGGGAGGATCCGAAGCTGTAGTCAACTACGCAGCTTACGGTCATACTAGATGGGCATATCAGTCTTTATCTGCTGAAAATTTCTATGGTTCAACCTCTAACAGCCATGTTCACAGAGTCACTCAACACAGGAGTGGTGCCAGAGGATTGGAGGAGGACACATGTGGTCCTTCTACATAAATCCAGCAGTAGAAAGGAGGAATGAAACTATAGGCCAGTCAGCCTCACATCAGTAGTGGTGAAGATCATGCATGTACTGCTTAAAGAAAGGATAGTGGAACATTTACAAGCCATTGGTGCTCAGGACCCTAGGTAGCATGGATTCACAGCGGGTAGGTCGTGTCACAAATCTGATAGATTTCTTTGACTGGGTGAAGAAGGAAGTAAATTGGGGGGGTGGATGTCACCTAGCTCAGTTTCAGCAAGGCCTTCAACACCATCCCACATAAGAGGCATATTAACAAGATGGGTAGTCTGGGCATAGGAAACAAGGTGGTGAACTGGGTTAGGAACTGGCTAACAGACGGGGGACAGAGGGTGGTGGTAAATGGGGTACAGTCTGGAGACTGGAGGGTGACCAGTGTGGTACAACAGGGATCAGTCTTTGGGCCAGTCCTATTCAATGTCTTCATTAGTGACATTGCAGAGGGATTGGAACAAAAGGTCTGACTGTTTGCAGATGACACCAAGATCTGCAACAGGGTGTATACTCAGGAAGGGGTATAGAACATGAAAAAGAACTAGGCAGACTTTAGAAATGGTCTGAGGAGTAGCAACTGAGGTTTTATTCATAGAACTGCAAAATTATGCACCTGGGCCATAGGAGCCCTGGGGAGAGCTACACAATGGGAGGGGAGCTGCTGGCAGTCACCAATGAACAAAGAAACCAGGACAAAGGAAGGTTCTGTCAAAGTAATCTCATAGATTTCTTTGACTTGGTAACCAGAGTGGTGAACCAAGGGGTAGCAGTTGATGTTGCCTACCTTGACTTCAGTAAAGCTTTTGGTACTGTTCCATATAGAAGATTGATTAATAAGCTGGGTAGGCTTGGGGTGTGTCAGACGTTGGTCAACTGGGTGGAAAACTGGCAGATGGGCAGAAGACAGAGAGTGGTGGTAAATGGTATACAGTCAGAAGAGTTACAAGTCACAAGTGGGGTACCTCAGGGATCAGTCCTGGGGCCAGTCCTCTTCAATATCTTCATCAGTGGCATTGCAGATGGACTGGAGGGTAAGGTTTGTCTGTTTGCAGATGACACCAAGATCTGGAACAAAGTAGATGATCCAGATGGGGTGGGCAGAATGAGAAGAGATCTGGATAAACTAGCAAAATGGTTGGAAGAGTGGCAACTGGGGTTTAATGCAAAGAAGTGCAAGATCATGCACATAGGGAAGAGGAACCCTGAAGCCACCCATAAGCTGGGAGGGGAGTTGGTGGCATTCACAGGGGAAGAAAGAGACTTGGGCGTCATCATCACTGATGACCTGAAATCATCCAAGAGACCACTAAAGCAGTAGGTAAGGCTAGAGGGATGTTTGGGTGTATAAGCAGGGGTATCACAAGCTGGAAGAAGGAGGTAATAATCCCTCTTTACAAGACACTGGTTAGGCCCTATCTGGAGTACTGCATCACACCTTCACAAGGACATTAACCAAACTGAGGCAGTCCAGGAAAGGCAACCAAGATGGTGCAGGGACTGCATCAGAAAACATATGAGGACAGATTAACTGAGCTCGATATGTATACCCTAGAGCAAAGGAGGGAGAGAGGTGATATGATTGAAACACTCAAACACCTTAATGGCATTAACAAGGTGAAAGAGCCTAAAATGTTTCAGTATATAAGAAAAATAGCAGGACAAGAGGACACAGCATGAGATTAGAGGGAGGCTGATTAAGGGGTAATGTGAGGAAGTTCTTTTTCACAGAAATGGTGGTAGATGCATGGAACGGCCTACCTCAGGAAGTGGTGGATATGAATACAGTGCAGGTCTTCAAACAGGCATGGGATAGGCAGAAGGGAGCGATGCAGATGAGTATTAATAAAATGGCCATTGACAGAGCAAAGGCCAATAGCACATTCATTAGGTAGAAAAAGAAATGGGCAGACTGGATGAGCCTTGCGGTCCTTATCTGCCATCAACTTCTATGTTTCTATGTGTCTATGTTTCTGTGTTATTATTTCAGATCACCTGAAAATGTCAAAGCAGAATGCAAAGGCAATGGGCAGGGCAACTGGCATGCTGGGGAGCATAGGCAGGGGTATCAACAGCACAAGGAGGGGTGTGGTGATGCCATTATAAAAAACCCTGGTCAGGCCTACAAGGAACACTGTGTGCAGTTATGGATGCCATACCATCAAAAAGACATAAACAGGCTGGACACGGTCCAGAGAAGGGCGACTAACATGGTACAGGGCTTGTACCACAAAACTTGGGAGAACAGATTAAGGGACCTCAATATGTACTCACTGGAGGAGAGGAATGAGAGAAGGGACATGAGAGAAACATTCAGGTACCTCAAGGGATGAACAAGGTGCAGGGGGATACATCTTCCAATACAGGAGGAGTACAAGAATGAGGGGATGTGACATGAAATTGGAAGAAGGCACATTAAGAAGGAATGTGAGGATGTTTTTCTTCATGGAGAGGGTAGTGGACACACGGAATGGTCTGCCACAGGAAGTAGTAGGAGTGACTACTGTGGGTGGATTTAAACATGTATGGGACAGGTGTAGGGGAACAATGGAGGTAAAGTAGAGGTAGGGTCAGAAGCCGTAATTAAGTACAGGGGTTATGGGCAGACTGGGTAAGCCTAGCGGTCCTTATCTGCTAACAATGTCTATGTTTCTATGTCTGTATGCACTTTCACATCTACATACATATGCACATCTACGCAGGAATTCGAGCACAGGGTCCAATACTATTACATTATCTTAAAAAGTAAGGAAATTCATTGCAAAGAACTTTATTAATGTATCAGCACACTGTCTCCAGCGCCACTTCCCTTCTATTCTACCAGTGCTAACCCTTGTCTGGCACCTGACCTTCCACATTGTTTACTGCACTCTGACAACTATTACAAACAACCTTCTCTATCAATTTATGTCAGCCATCTATGGTACTCATACATATTCCCTTTATTAGTCCCAGCATTAATGTACCCTGCTCAGCATACCAATTCTGATTTCACCTCATTTACCAAGGACAATTAGATGAAAACAGATAAGGACATCCTGGCCCAATTACTTTAGTTTGCTGTAAGGTCCCAACCTACTGTGCTGCCATAGATCCTAATTGCTCATGGTTTAAAGGGGTGGTCCCCTGGTACCACCTCAGGGATCTGGGGATCATCATATCTGATGACCTATATCGATAGGACTAACAAGAAGCAGCCAAGGAGGACAGCCAGGTAATGGTTAAACGTGGAAGTTTAGCAAAGCAGTGTGATAAGGCAGTAGAGAAAGCTAGAAGGATGCTGGGGTGAACAGGGTGGAGTGTCACCAGGAGAAAAAGGGAGGTAGTGTTACCCCTATATAGATCAATGCTGAGGCCCAGGGTGGTGCTGCAATGTGGGAGGTCTTGTGGGTATGCAGACTAGACTCACCATTGGGCTTTTTCAGAGAAACATCAAATTGTTTAACAAGCATCCAATGTTTGGCATTGACAAATTCTTGTTTGTTATTACCATCTCTGCAAGCTGAGTAATAAATTAATGGGGGGGGCATCCTCCCTACTCCTAAGAGCTGCCTCTAATCTTTCCAATCCATCCTGGTGAGTTATGCTACTGTATAAATCCCTTATATCAAAACTTGCCAAAGTTAACTTGTTCCAGTCTATGTTTCTCCTATTAAGATACCCAGGAGCTCTACTACAGTACGTGGCTGGAGTCCCTTATACACATACTCATTTTTCCTGTGATTGGGCAAAAACGTTTGCATACTTAGATAAGGACTCTATAATAGAAATGATCCATGAAACAATGGGCCTTCCTTGGGGTTTTTGACTATACATGTGAATCTTAGGGAGGACATAAAACATAGGTTTCTTACAGGTCTGCACGTCCATCTCATCTTCTGTGATCCATCCTATGTCCACCCCAAGTTCTAAAAAATCTTTGATCTCCTCCTTAATATTATTTGTGGGATCTATTTCCAATTCCATGTGCTGCTGTATGTCCTCTCATTGTCTCAGACACTCCTGCTGATACTTATGATAATCCCAGATCACTGTCACACTCCCTTTATCTGCTGGTTTAATCACAATAGACTTGTCCTTTTCCAGGTTATTCAGTGTTTCCGTTTCTGCCCTAGTAATGTTACAGTATGTATTAGGAGTTTTATATCTTGGGTTCAACCATTGCTGAACTTCATTCTCAACAACTTTAATAACGCTGTCTCCCAGATTAGAGCCCCTGGGTGGGTTAAACATGGATTTTACTTTTGAAGGCTTCTTAAGTTTCTGTTTCTGTGAAATATGTTCAGGAGGTCTATTACTGAACCAGTCTGTTAGCCTGGTTTCCTATAAAATCTTGGTAGTTCCACTTGAAGATCAAAATCATTAATCTGTTTCAAATGGGAAAAAGAAAAACCCCTTTTTAGTAGCTGCTGTTCTGATTGTGAGATGTCCCTATTACTCACATTAAAAACTATTATCTGTTCATGGATCGTGACCTGCTGCCTCTGCCTCCTCCTCTGTCTCATCTTCTACATTCTCCAACCCATCCTCCACTGTGGTATGAGGCTTGATCTCTGTAATACCCTTCCTGGTACCATCCTTTCCTCCAAAGCTCATACCCAGGTTTTTGTCTCCTCGTGGCCAAAGTGGAAGCCTGTACACTCATAATTGCCTTCTCTTCTAAAATAAGGCCCCTGTTCTTGTTGTGCCTGTCCAGTAGGTCTTTAAGTGATAGTTACATAACTATCCCCACTATCAAAGTCAGATAGTTAGCCCTGATATTGTGTTTTTTGAATGTTCCTCGTAAAGTTTCTCAGATTAAGATGCCAAGTATAGACTTTATTGTCCCTGTAGTCCACAATATCTCTCTTGAATTTCTTTAGTTTTTTGTTGTTTAATGCCATCTTCATATTCTAACAAGTTCTTCTTAATCTTTTCAAGTGTAGAAGTGAACTCCTGATGTTGTACTTTGCTTTTCAATTCCTCTTTAGGTCGGTTAATTTCCCCTACTAGTCTATTTCTCTCTTTTACAATTTCCTCAATCAGGGCTAACATAAAATCAAATAAACATTTATTT
Organism: Neoceratodus forsteri; assembly: GCA_016271365.2. NCBI lineage: Eukaryota > Metazoa > Chordata > Ceratodontiformes > Ceratodontidae > Neoceratodus > Neoceratodus forsteri. The sequence goes on along the minus strand of CM057449.1, from coordinate 933,625,754 downwards.
CTGATACAATTCCATTTATTGCTAAGCTTTTGTGCCACAAAACCTAAATCTGATTCTATGAATGTAGGGGTACCCTATCTAGGATAGGGCTAAGAAGAAGCAGCCAAGGGGGGACAGCCAGGTAACGGTTAAACGTGGAAGTTTAGAAAAGCTCCCAATATAAGGAGACAGTTTGGCTCCACTTTAAGGGTACTAGTCAGATTGTGAACAGATGAGTATTACCTGTTGACCAGGACTGAGAATAGATTCATTATGGAGCAGAGGTATAGTGGTGAGGTTGTCAAATGCAGTGACTGTGGATTGATCTTCTCCAGGGATACGCTCTTGAGGAGGGGACACTGCCCCATTTTCAGGAACATTCTGGAGCTCTAAGCTCAGCTAGTAGCAGCAAGAAATGAGATAACTCACCTGTGGCATTGGCAAGGGGGAAATATGAATTATTACACTATGTCCTAAAGGAGCTGTTCATGGACCTTGGCCTTTTTTGCTCCTAAATTCTGAGTGATTCTGAGTTGCTCAGCTGGGGCCTGTGACAGGGTTGAATAAGGCCCTGTCGCATTTGTTGTTCAGAAAGAATTTATTTTTATTTATTTATTTAGTTTTTGTTAACAGAGTGAGTACACTAGCCAATCAATGACTATTTTCAGGCATGACCCAGGAGAGTACAAAAAGCATGGTAAGACAAGTACATTGCATCAGTGCAGGAACATCATGTGCAGTACAGTAGCTACAGGTATTGTTGAACAGTAGAAGTAAATACAAAATGGTAAACGTAGTATACAATCAGAGAGGACATTGAGCACTCACACTGGCGTAAACAGTAGTTAACAAGATGACATATATAGTAGGAAACATAACATAGTGTAACAATAAATACAGGTAAGGCAGCAGACAATAGACTGTGATGCAAATTGTAGTTTTAGCTAAAACAGGAAAAAAAGAGGGAGAAAAGAAGCATAATTAGGAAGGAACTATCCAACAGTGTGTTATATGTGAAGATAGGAGGGTCATAAATAAAAAATGCCCTTGAAGGCAGATAAGATAGGTTTCACAAGTGAAGGAAAAAAGGGGGGAGGATATAGAAAGAGTGTAAGCATGAGAAGAGGATGCAGAGAGGAATTAGGTGTGGTAAAAACAAGTGCAGGAGTCAACTAAAGGTAGATGCGATTGAAGCTTTCTTTTAAAACTGAGATGGGATGTAGTCTGTCAAAGAGCCTGGAGAAGGGAGTTTCAGAACTTGGAGGTAGCATGATGGAAGGCAATGGAGCCCTTAGAAGTCTGGCACTTTGGCACGCAGAGTAGAACCTGATCAGCCTAGCATAGTTCACAGGAGGGGGGATTGGGCTACAAGCATCAATGCAACCGAAGATGGAGTTTTGTTTCTGATTACTAAGTCAATAAGGGAGCCAAGAGAGAACAGTTGGCAAGCAGAGGGGGAGAGCCACCCCAAGTCACTGTAGAGTTGGCAGTGGTGCTTTAGCCTAGGAGATGAAGAGGTGTACCTGAAGATGTGATTATAGGTAACATCCCACTTGTACAGGGTAGTTTTATTGGCTGAAATAAATATTGGAGCACCATATGTGACGGCAGGGAGGAGGAGGATACCCATAGCAATGGCCAGCTTATCAGAGGGGTTTAGCATACAGCTTGTTTTGTAGGCAATTCCCAGCTTCATGTTTACGGCCTACAGACAGATTGAATGTACAGACTGAAATCCAAGGATTGATCCAGGAGGACTCCAAGGTAGTTAAAGGAGGATACACATTCAATTAATGAGCCGCCTGAGTCACATATCACCAGGGAAGTTTGACAGGTCCTGAGTTTGGGGGCAGAGCCAAATAGCATGGCTTGAGGTTTCTTTGCATTCAGGACAAGTTTATGAGCTGCCAGCCAGTTTTGAATGTTGTTGAAATCAGATGAGAGTGAAGCATTTATACAGGAGAAATTTTTGGAGCTGGAATAGAGTACTGGATCATCTGCATAAAGTAAGGCAGAGCATGAGTTAAACACATCAGTGATATTATTAATGAAAAGGGAGAAGAGTAGGGGTCCAACAATGAACCCCTGGGGAACACCAATATCGATAACAACTCTGACAGACAGAGAAGAGTTAAACTTCACAATTTGAGACCGGTTTGATAAGTAACTGCTATGCCAGCTGGTTACAGAGGGAGAGAAGTTCATATTTTTGAGAGTGAAAGGGCAGGGGGTGATCAACAAGAACAAAGGCCTTGGTAAGGTCCATGAAAACTGCCCCTGTGAATAATCCAGCATCCATATTTGAAAGCACAGCCATTGTGAATTTAAGGAGAGCCATCAAAGTACTATGTCTTTTTCTAAAGCCATGCTGTGCTTCAGAGAAAAGGTTGTATTTCATTAGGTGTTCTATAGTTTGGTTGGCAACAAGTTTCTCGAGAATTTTACTAAGAACCGAGAGGATGTCTATGGGCCTATAGTTAGTTATCTCAGCAGGATCTCCTTTTTTAAAGACAGGTGTGATGTGAGAGATCTTCCAGAGGTCAGGAACCAGACTGGAGGAGAGTGATATCATGAAGATTTTAGCCAATAGGGTGGCAATGATAGTTGCAGCTAGCTTTAGGAGCCTTGGTTCAAGGGTATCAGAACATGAACTGGTATTATCTGAGATGGACTGTAGCAATTTTAGTACCTTAGTCCTTGAGATGTTCTTGAAAAGAAATGGACGTGTAGAATGCTGTTTGCTAAGAGAAGGGTCTTGGGTAGGCAAATCAGTCATAAAGAAGGACTGTGAGTCAGTTGGAGGTGATAGGAAGGACGAGGCATATGGAGATATATCTGTGAACATGCAATTTAAATACAAGGATCTGTTCTATCCTCTTCTTTTCTGTCTCTTGTCTGCCTTTTTGCACAACCAAATGTTCTTGTGAGACCTAGGGCCTAATCACTCTGACAATCTCGAGATTCTCTGTCTCTTGCTATCTCTCTGCCTTCACTTGCTGTTTCTGCCTTTTCTTCCCCCTTGCATATCTAAGGTTCTAAAATATATGTGAATCTTTAAGTGATACTGGGATCCCTTGGTTTGAAATGTATATAGTTATACTTTTGAAATGATTGCAAAAAGCTATTTGGAATTTAGGGAGTTAACCTGAGTTGCAATTTGAGCTACTCTCAGGCTTATTTGCAAAGTCTTTTGTAAAGCTGTCAGCAGGGGGCCAGCTTAGGACATTGTTCTATTTGCAAGCCTGCTCTGCAAAGAAACTGACAAGAACATTTTGTGAAAAACATGATGTCTCTTAATGAGCACCCAGGCAAAGACTTATAAAAAAGCAGCAGTGCTTTTGCTAGAGAGAGTAAGAGACAGTGACTGAAACTTGGAATTGGAAATACCCTCAGATGAAAGATTTTGTTTTACCTGTCTGTACTGCCTTTGTAAATAGTTATACTGAACATTTTTTTTATTTTACTGTTCCTGGTACTAATAAAACACTACTTGCAAGTTTTATAACCGCTCCTGGTTTTCCTATGCTTTCTGACCTATACCTCAGTTACAGGGCCCACACCCCAACTCTCCCAGAGGCCCACTGTCCTAGGGGGCTGGAGAGTTGTGGGGAAGTGGAGGTGAAAGGAGAAGGGTCAGCAACAAGTGGGTCAATCAAACCAACATCATCCTCACAGCAGATTGCTTTGAACTCCTGGAGGAGTGCCTGACTTTGTTGGGAGCTATGAGTCAGTCAAGGGGGTGGGCAGGATGAGCTGTTGGCATCCAGATGGAGGGAGTGGAAGGAATTCAACAAGGAGTGGCTTAACCATTGGGGACTTAATGATTGTGGTTAGAGAAAGTGGTAGGTGGGGGAAAGGGTAGAGAGATATTCAGGTGCTTTCTGGTGCTGATGCATCAGCCATTTGGGATATAAAGAGGACAGAAAGATAGCAGAGAAAGAGGAGGGGGTGCTGTACTCTTTGGTACCAACAATCTGGCAAACTAGTCAAGGGAGACAGTGAAACAGACAAAGGCTGAAACATAGAAACATAGAAGTTGATGGCAGATAAGGACCGAAAGGCCCATCCAGTTTGCCCATTTCTTTTTCTACCTTATGAATATGCCATCAGCATTTGCTCTGTCAATGGCCTATCTATTCATACTCATCTGTATTGCTCCCTTATGCCTATCCCATGCCTGTCTGAAGCCTTGCACTGTATTCATATCCACCACTTCCTGAGGTAGACTGTTCCATGCATCCACCACCCTTTCTGTGAAAAAGAACTTCCTCACATTACCCTTTAATCATCCTCCCTCTAATCTCATGCTGTGTCCTCTTGTCCTGCTAGTTTTCTTATATTGAAACATGTTAGACTCTTTCACCTTGTTAATGCCCTTAAAGTGTGTGAATGTTTCGATCATATCACCTCTCTCCCTCCTTTGCTCTAGGGTATACATATTGACTATGTTAATCTGTCCTTATATGTTTTCTGATGCAATCTCTGCACCATTTTGGTTGCCCTTCTCTGGACTGCCTCAGTTTGGTTAATGCCCTTGTGAAGGTGCAGCCTCCAGTACTGCATGCAATACTCCAGATGGGGTCTAACCAGTGTCTTGTAAAGAGGGATCATTACATCCATCTTGCGACTTGTGATACCCCTACTAATACACCCCAACATCCCCCTAGCCTTATCTACTGCTTTAGTGGTCTGCTTGGATGATTTCAGGTCATCAGTGGTGATGATGATGCTCAAGTCTCCTTCTTCCCTAGTGACTGCCAGCAACTCACATCCCAGCTTATGGGTGGCTTCAGGGTTTCTCTTCCCTATATGCATGATCTTGCCTTCTTCGTGTTAATCTCCAGCTGCCATTCTCCTGACCATATTGCTAATTTGTCAAGATCTCTTCTCATTCTGTCCACCCCATCTGGATCATTTACTCTGTTGCAGATCTTGATGTCATCTACAAACAGACAAACCTTACCCTCCAGTCCATCTGCAATGTCACTGATGAAGATATTGACGTGGACTGACACCAGAACTGATCCCTGAGGTACCCCACTTGTGACTTGCATCTCTTCTGACTGTATACCATTTACCACCACTCTCTGTTTTCTGCCTGTCAACCTGTTTGCCACCCAGTTGACCAACTTCTGACCCACCCCAAGCCTACCCAGCTTATTAATCAATCTTCTATGTGGAACAGTATTGAAAGCTCTACTGAAGTCAAGGTAGGTGACATCAACTGCTCCCTCCTGGTCCACCGCTCTGGGTTACCCAGTCAAAGAAATCTATGATATTAGTTTGACAGGACCTTCCTTTTGTAAACCCATGCTGTCTTGGATCCTGTGCTTTCCATATATTCCAGGTGTTGCACTATCCTTTCCTTGAGGAGTGCCTCCATAATCTTGCCCACTACTGAGGTAAAACTGACTGACCTGTAGTTCCCTGCCTCCTCCCTGCTACCACTCTTGTGGAGTGGGATCACATGAGCCATTCTCCAGTCTTTTGGGACCCTGCCTGTGCTCAGACACTCACTAAACAGTTCTGATAATGGCTCTGCTAGTTCCACCCTTAGCTCCTTTAGTACCCTAGGATATATGCTATCAGGTCCAATTGCCTTCTCCAGCCCTGAGCTTATCGAGCTCTTGTAGGACCCTTTCTTTTGTGAAGGGACTAGTGCACACCTCCCTCCCCCCATCCACCCGTGTCCATGGTGCAGAGCTGTGGGCCCTGTCCTACCTTCTCCTCAGTAAATACTGAGCTGAAGTATCTATTTAGGATAGATGCTTTTACATGGTCCTCCTCCTCACATGCTCCTTTATCCCCTTTAATCTTAGCAATACCCCCTCTGGACTTTCTCCTTTCACTAACATATCTATATAAAGTCTTGCCACCTTCTTTTACTGCTTGTGCTAGTGTTTCCTTGGTTTAGGCCTTTGCCTGCCTTACTGCCTTCCTTGCATCCCTTAGAGAAGTTTGGTATGCCTCCCTGTTTTCATCCTGCTGTGTTCCCTTATATTTCCTGAAGGCCTGCTTTTTGGCTCTGACCTTTTCTGCTACTGTTTTTAAGAACCAAAGTGGTTTCCTTCTTCTTTTGCAATTCCTTTTCTCTCTAACACAGTGGGATGTTGCTTCAAGTATTGCATCCTTAATGCTTCCCCACGTTTCCTGTACACTGTCACCTGTATTTCTTTTGGCCAGGGCTAACTTAACTATTTTGGCCGTCTTATCAAAGTCAGCTCCTCTGAAGTCCCATATTTTTGCCTTGGAATGGGATTATTTAGTTGTAGTGGCCAAATTGAACCATACTCTGTGATGGTCACTGGCCCCCAGGTGACCTTCTACCTGGCGATCTGTGATTCTTTCCCTGTTAGTCAGTACTAGATCTAGGATAGCCCTGTCTCTTGTGGGTTGTTGTACCAGCTGCTTGAGGCCCCCCACCTGCAGGAACTCCACCATGTGTCTAGTTCTGGCAGATGTTCTTGCTGATATTGACAAATCTGTACCTGGCATGTTGAAGTCTCCCATTATCAGAACCTCCCCTTTTGCTGAGAGACAGATTGAAGGCCCACTCGGCTTCCTTGGGCTTTTCCAATGTCCTACCTGGTAGGATAGGTGGGATTAAGAATGATAGATGAAGGAAGGAAAAACTCAAGGAGTTTAATGGTTGGCTGAAAGGTTGGTGTCAAGAGGAGGGGTATTGCTTTGTGGGGACATGGTAGGGTATCTGGAACAGAAGGCTTTTCAAGGGTGATGGCCTTCAATTCAGAAGAGAGGGGGCCAGTTCACTGGAGCAGAAGATCAATGTCTACATTGGTGGGTAGTTAAACTGAGTGTAAGGGAGACAGGCTAGGGTAACAACAGAGATAGAGGAGTGGGTGAAGAACCTTGTTAGTGCTTACTCTGAACAGAGTGCTAGTAACAGTGAGGAGGGTAACAGAAATGTTGAAGTTCATATTAGATCAGGGGACAAGACAAAGTTGAAGGGGGCTCACAAAGCCTACAATCAACAAGAAAATAAGAAATTAAGGTCATTAAAGAAACAATAAGGGTGAAGGACCAGTAAAAAGCAAGAGAGGATCAAAAGCAAGATGAAAATTGGTCGTCATGATGCAAGAATCTGGGAAATAAAATCAGTAAGCTTTAGGCAATGGTGGTAGACACATAAATGGACCTTGAAACCATTAAAGAAACTTTGGCCACAGTAAATGGGACTGGAATATGACAGACACAGGCTACATTACATGTTTAGGCAGGATATAGGGAAAGGTAAAGGAGAAGGAGCAGCCCTGTATATATAGAGAGATAAAGAACTAGGGGCAGAAGTAAAGAGGGATGGCAATGGGGAGGTGATGTGAGATCTCAACCTGCCAGATATTGACTGGGCATTCCAGCTGCAAAAAGCATCAGAAGTGTGGCCCTGCTAGATACATTGCAGGATTTCCAGCTGGTGCAGCTGGTTAAGTAACCCACTTGGCAGGCCGTCATTCTCAATCAGGTGCTTTCCAATTGAGAATTAGTAGGAGTGTTGGTTGGGAAGCCACTAGGGTCCAGAAACCATAACACCATATGGTTTGAGCTGGCTTTTGGGATCAGTAAGACCTCATGAAAGTCCGAAGTATTTTTTTTCAGAAGAACAGGCTTTAATTGGATGAGAGAGCTAGTCCAGAACATGTTAGTTGGAGTTGACAGAACTGCAGGAGTGGATGAAAGGTGGGGATTAATTAAGGAAGCATTCTTGAGGCAGCAAAGTAATGCCTAAGAATGTTAGAAAAAAGAAACAGGCACAAGAGATCAATATGATTCTGAAAAGTCCAAGGAAGCAGTGGGAGCCAAAAAAAAGGCCTTTACAAGATACAAGGAAAAACAGGGTGATGAAATATGGGGACAGTACTAAGTGAGAAGTAAGGATTAGGGAAGACAGGAGAATAGTCAGGGAAGCAAAAGCAAATACAGAGCATATTGCAGAGGGGTTCAAAGGCAGGGAAAAGAAGTTCTTCTGACATACTAAGGGAAAAATGAAAGATGGGAACTGAAATTCTTAGGCGAAGAGAGGAAGGTAGGTTGGCATATTTCATTGATTGATTGACCTGTTGATTAATTTCAAATATTTTACCAGGAAAGACATACCAAGTTGATAGCAGTTCATTTTCAGATGCATCTTGATGGGAAGGGATGTAGTTCATGCAAGAGGAGAAAAAGTAATAGTAATTAACAGGATTGCAAAAAAATATCAACATACAAACATGCATACGAAGAAGCCAGCAGAAGAAAGTCATTTGATGTATCAAGTCTGCTCATATTTCAGGATCCACAGTTTGAGATAATGTCCCTGCCTCCCACCCCACTCCTTCCATCCTCCCTACTCATGATCCTTACCTTCCCCCTATGACTATCCCAGCCTCTCTTAAAGCTGCAAACTGTCTTCAATGAGATGACCTCTTCCAGAGGTGCATTCCAAGTGTCCACCACACTCTCTGTGAAGAAGTGCTTCCTGATCTCCTTCCTAAACCTCCCACAGTCCAGCTTAAGACTGTGCCCCTTGTGTTATGGTTGCCATTCAGCTTAAAGAGATGCTCCTTATCAATCTTATCAGCTGAGCTCCTGGAGGTCATGAGGACAGCCTGGATCTTCTGCCCTGCGCCGATCACCACCGATCACCGGCAAAATTATCAGGTAGTCACCCGACGCACAAGGCAGAACTCCAGCTGCTTGATTTTCCCTGTGTGAGCGGCAGATTTGAATTTTGGCACCTTTCTCTAAACAAAGACTCTTGCATTTTTACCGTCGGCAGAGCAATGTAGACAGTTTTTCTCTGCCTTTTACAACTCTCTGCTGTTCATTATTTTCTACAAACTTGAGGAAACTTTAAGGGAGACTTTTGTTACTGCTTAATTTTTGAACCAGGCTAATAGGGTACTTTTAATAAGGAACCTCTTCATTTTACATCAAGGCTGGTTTAAAGTAGACTGGAGCTTACAAGGCTACAGTATCTGGGTTGTATGTTAAATACTGTAAAGTCGTCTGTTTTAAACTCAGTTTATGTGCTTATTCCCAATTTTAGCTGCCTAGTGTGCAGCAGACTGTTTTCCTTAGCACTGCATGATGCTTATTTAGCCACCCTAATATGCAAATCTGAATTCAAAACTCAGTTGTATACAGTTCCAATGCGAATTCCCCGATCAAATGCACTGTGATTCAGACTCAAAGCAGCTATTTCAAATTCCTGAGCAACAATCATTTAAGCTAAGGCAACGTATGTCTGGTTGCCTCCTACTGCATGCAATTGTTCTGTTCCTGTAATTCAGCTCCTCCTCTCCCTTACCTGTATAATAAGCCCTGTCTCTTCTCTCCCCAGCTGAGCTCCTGGAGGTCATGAGAGCAGCCTGGATCTTCTGCCCTCCCCTGAGCACCACTGATCGCTGGCAAAATTATCAGCTAGTCACCCAACGCACAAGGCAGAGCTCCAGCTGCTTGGTTTGCTCTGAGTGAGCAATCCCCACCGGCGCTCCATGCCAGCTGCCCCACCCCCACCACCGCCCTTGGTGAGCTTGTAGCTATATAGGCTGCCCCTCGTGACCAGCTGAACCAATCAGCCCATTTTCACCTTTGCTCCTTATAAATTCCCAACACTAGTGGCTGCCCTTGAGCTACTGCCAACCAATTCTATTAATATGCTGCCTCTCTCCCTAGCTATGGTCTCTTTTCTCATAACCATATCATCTCTCCCACCCTCCTCCTACCCAAAGCAACAAATCACACCAGCTCTCATCACTGAGATTGCCAAGCAACCTCCCTATTCTTCCTCAAATCTTGCTCACTTCCCTATATATCAGTGACAAAACTGGTTACTGGGAGCTGCTATCCTTTCTCCCTCCTTTCATGCTGGGCTGTCAGCATTAAAGGACTCCACCACACTCAACCCTATGGCCACCTCATGTTCTCATCTCCAGCTCCCTAGCTGCCACAAGCCTATAAGGGCCATGCCTCTAGTACAACATCTTCTGTCTCTCCTGCTCCTAGTAGCCGGGGATGTTGAATGAAACCCTGGCCCTACCCTCCCCTTTAACAGACTCATCTCCTCCCAGGAAAAACATGTACCAAGAGGTTTAAACATTGTACATCTAAATATATATAGCATTCTGAACAAAATAACAGCTCTCCAAACAAGCATCATATCCCTGTGCGCTGATATCTTAATCATTACAGAAACCTGGCTGAAGCCTCACAACCTTGATGCAGAGTTCTCAATACCTGGCTACTCCCTCATTTGGCAGGACCATCAGGGTAAGAGGAAGGGTGGTGGCACAGCCGTGTACATCTCCTCCAAACTCCAGTTCACCTCGATCAGGCATACCACACCCATGTTGTCAGCAGACTGCCTACTAATCAAAATCTCTCTCCCTCAGTCAAGTCCCTTGTACACAGCAGGCTCTTACTGCTCCCCGGACACACTGCTACCTGACGTCCTAGATCACATGGGCACCCTGAGGTCCCTCGTGGCTGGGGGAGAGCTATATATCCTAGGGGATTTCAACCAGAACTGGCTAGCCAGAGCAAGCTCTAAAGTACGAAGTCTCGTAAATGCGCTAAACCTGACCCAACTAATAACTGAACCCACTTGCCTAAACCACAAAACCCAGACTCACACTCTATTGGACTGGGCCCTAACCACATACCCCATCGTATTATTGATGCATGATTACTACCGGACTCCCTCAGTGATCACCACATGATTTACGTGGTGTGGAAAATATTCAGACCTAAGGCCCCACTCCCTCGTATACTAAATAGTAGATCCTACAAATCCCAGAACCTGACCTTGCTCCTAAACGACCAAACTAACATCGATTGGTCCTACATCCCTCTGGCCCCCTCCATGGATGTGGCCCTACATTTATTCCCCTCCAGATTCCTGTCTATCTGGGACTCCCATGCGCTACGCAGAAGATCCAGTGTAAGAGGAGCTCATCTACCCTGGGTTAACGCCAATCTCTTAGAGCACCTTATAGTCAGGGACCAAGCCTGGAAAGCATATAAGGTAACAGGTACTCTATTGGCTCTGCAACACTACCACTCGCTATGGAATGCCTGTACAAGACTTATCTGACAGGCCTAATCTAATTATTTCAAGTCTGCCCTCCACAACAACTTCACATATCCAGCCCAATTCTGGAAGTCCTTTAAATCACTCGTCTCCCCACTGGCCCAACCCCCTACACCAACCCTCAATATAGCTGGTATCTCTATCACCGCACCGAGCACCATAGCCACAGAGCTTAACTCCTATTTTACAAGCTGCACGTCCTCTCTCCTCTCATCTCACCCCAGGCCCCCTCTGATCCCCAGTTTTTTCCCTACCCGCCAACTTCACCTTTTCTCACCATACACCTGCCAGAGGTATTAAAATATTGCTCACTCAATCCTCCTCCAGGCAAATGCCCCTTGGGACTTGACTCCAAAATGCTCCATCTATCTGCCCAGCCATAGCTAATTCACTGGCCGCACTTTTTAATCTGTCATTCAGCCTTGGGTCTATCCCATCTAAATGGAAACATGCCACAGTCAACCCCCTCCCCAAAGGCGATGACCCTTCCTCCCCGGGTAACTACCGACCTATTTCGCTGCTCCCCATCCTATGCAAAATCCAGGTGCACCTTGTATTAGCCCAGCTCTCACATTTCCTAGACTCCACCTCCATTTTCACTCCATTCCGGGTGAGTTTTAGGAAAAATCAATCCACCACCACCTCTATCCTCTGATTCACCAACACCATCCTCAAGGAGATGGATAAAGGGGAAATAACAGTGGCTATCTTTGTCGACCTGGCCAAGGCTTTCAACACGGTTTCTCACACCCTGTTACTGTCCAAGCTCACCCTAGCTGGACTGACTGAGCCAGCTACCAGCTGGTTCAAGTCTTACTTGGTGGGCAGGTCCCAGTCAGTCCATATTGGCTCGGATATTTCCACCGCACTCCCTGTTACCACCAGGGTCCCCCAAGGCTCAGTTCTAGGCCCATTGTTGTTTTCCATTTTCCTCAATGATCTGCCTGAGGCCTGCCTCATACATCCATTCACATGTATGCAGATGACACAGTTCTGTATGCCTCTAGGTCATCCCCCTCTGCAGTAGCTGCCTGTCTACAGCAGGATTTCGACACTGTGCAACTTTGGCTCCGTTCTCATCAGCTATTTCTAAACCCTAAAAAACTGACTCCCAAACATTCGGCACTAGGGAAAAACTTTCCTGTATCCCCACCACCTCCATTTTCCACACATTAGATGGCTCCCCCTGGAGGTATGTACTTCCTTCAGATATCTTGGGGTCTGGTTAGACCAGCATCTGGACTTCACTTTACATATTGACACTATACATAAGAAGCTACACCCCATGTTGGGTGCATTATACCAGAATAAATGTTGCATCCCCCTGCCTACACACCGGGCAATCGTCCAAAAGATGGTCCTCCCAATAATGGACACCGGGGATGTATTCTACAGTGTAGCCCCAAGTCCTCCTTGTCCAAACTAGATCTTCTTTACCACTCATTCTGCCGTTTCTCCCTGGACTACCCTCCCATTACCCATAATTGTGACCTCTACAATTCATTAGACCTCCCATCTCTCCACAATCGGAGACTGATACACTGTGATATAATCATTGTGAAATTCTGGTCACAGTCCCCCCCACCTTGCAGCCGCCCTGGCTGTTATACCCCCACTGGCTTACTCACTCAGGAACACTGATTCCTGACTACTTCACATCCCCCACATATCCACAGGGTCTGGCCAGGCTGCTTTCAGCTACCGGATGCCAAAGTTATGGAATCCCTTGCCGGCTGATACTAGACACTCCACTTGCACTCCTCACCTAAATGCACTTCTTAAGACACACTTCACCACTACTTGTTCATGCAAGCTGCATGGTTAAGCCCGTGCAATCATGATGTCTGCTGTGTATATACCTTGTATACTCCATTATATGGAAGCTGTTGTTTGTTCTGTAAACATGCATGTACTGCTGGCTTCCGCCTGTATTTCTTCTTACTTCTGCTGTGATGACGCTGTATTGAATATATTGTTGTTGTCAAATTTGTTTATGACTGTACAGAAACTTGTATTTCCTCTGTATTCTCCCTCTCCCCTTTCCACAGGGCACTTCTGGAATTAAGTAATTAAGTGGTACCCTGCTCAGTAAGCCTTCCTGGTAAAACTCTTAAATAAATTAATAAACCTTATTTATCCCTTTCAAATATTTGAAAGTTCCAATCATGTCCTTCCTCTCTGTCTCTCTCTCTCGCTCTCTTTCGCTCTCTCTCTCCTGTCTTCCAGGGAGTACAAGTTAAGCGCCCTCAACCTCCCCTTCTATGCCTTACCCTGCTGGTCCACTATCATCTTTGTAGCCCTCCTCTGTACCTTATCCAGCAGGTTAATGTCCTTTTTGAGGTGTGGGCACTAGTACTGAACTCCATACTCCAGGTGTGTCCTTACCAGTGACCTGTACAAGGGCAGTATAACCTCCACTCTCCTATTACTGATCCCCCTAGATATGCATCCCAGCATCTTGTTTGTTTTTGCTGCTGCTTTCTTGCACTGCATGAAGTGTTTCAGGTCACTAGTGAGCATCACTCCCAGGTGCTTCTCCTCCTCTGATGCAAATACTCAGACTCCACCCAGATAGAACTCTGTCCTGGGATTCTTGCTCAAATTGGAGACTTGGGCACAGAAAAATAAGGCTACATTTTACATTGACAAGTGCACAGTAATGCACCTGAGGAAAAAAAAACCTGAAGTAGATTATACACTAGCTGGGCGGGTGCTCAGAGTGGTATATGATGAACGGGATGTGGGGATCAGGGTTAGCAATAACCTCAAGTTCTAGCTGCATTGTAACCAAGTGGTTAAAAAGACTAGTGGCATTCAGAGCTGTATACACAGACACATAAAGAGCAGGAGTAAGGAGGTTTTGCTCCCTCTTTATACCTCTTTAGTGCTGCCACACACCAAGTACTGTGTGCAGTTTTGGTCCTTCGGGAATAAGGGCAGTATTATAGCCTTGGAGAGAGTAAAAGGAAGGGCGACAAGAAGAATTAAAGAAGTGCAGGGGTTGGACTATGAAGAAAGACTAACAATACTTGACCTGTGTACTTTAGAATATTGCAGATTTAGGGGGGATATGTTCCTGATCTACATGGACTTGTCAGACCAACTACTGTGGGAACAGCTGGACCTCAACTTTAGAGATGAGATTTACAACATGAGAGCCCACCCCCTACAGTTTAAAGGTGATAGATATAATACACTGGTATGTAAACACTGGTTTTCTGTAAGAGTGGTTAAAATTTGGAATGATCTGCCGATTGAAGTGGTAGGAAGTGGAACAATGGAGGGCATTAAAGAGTTCCCTGGACCACAGTATGCATAGTAAAAACATCACGAGGCATCAGTAGACATCGATGGTGACCTATAATGGACCCTGGTCTCTATAAAGCTCAGTTAAAGCTATGAAGCCTATGAAACCTATATGCATAACTTTGCATTTCTTGGCATTGAAGCAAAGCTGCCAGATCCTGGACCACCTCCACAGCTTTTCCAGATCTTCCTGTAAGTCCTGTATCCCTTCAGCTGTCTCCACTCTCCCACAGAGCTTGGTGTCATCCATGAATAGACACATTTTGTCCTTAATGCCATCTCCAAGACATTGAACAACACCGGCCCCAGCATCAAGCCCTGGAGGGCCCCACTGGTTACCTCTCTGCTGCCAGATAACTCATCCCCCACAATCACCCTCTGGGTTCTGTCCCTCAGCCAGTTTTCCACCCATCTGGCCATCTTTTCCCCAAACCCAAGATCCACCAACTTCCTGATCAGCCTTTTGTGGGGCACAGAGTGAAAGGCCTTGCAGAAATCAAGATAGAGGATGTCTACCGCTTGGCCCCTGTCTACTGTCTTAGTGACACAGTCAAAGAAGTCAATCAGATTCATTTGACACAGTCTCCCCCATGAACCCATGCTGCCTTGCATCCTGGAGACCATGCTCCTCTAGATATTCCACCAACCTTTCCTTTAGTATGGTCTCCATGAGCTTGCCCTCAGTGGAGGACTGACTGACTGGTCTGTAATTCCCTGGGTCATCCTTGGGACTGCTTTTGAGGAGGGGCACTACATGTGCTGTACTCCAGCCCTGTGGTACCATGCCTGACTCTGGTGAATTATTAAATAGGTCTGCCAGTGGCCCTGCCAGCTCCTCAGCAAGTTACTTTGGTAACCTTGGATGTACTCTGTCCAGGCCTGGTGATTTGTCCACCTTCAATGCCAGCAGCCCCTCCCTCATTCTATCCTTCTCTATCACTACATCTGTGTTCCCCTCCCCCCTGCTCCTGTTTTCCCTGCTGAAGGCACTAGTCCTACCTTCTCCCTGGTGAAGACGGAACAGAAGTATTCATTTAGTATCTCTGCTTTACCCCAATTATCCCCCACCCACTTCACCCCTTCCTTAAGCCTAACAATCCCTTTCTTCTTGTCCCTTTTCTCACTTATATAGCAAAAGAAAGCCTTCTGCCCCTTCTTAATTCCTTCAGCTATCTGCAGCTCCTTCTGTGCCTTTGCTCACTGAACTTCCTTACTTGCCTCACTAGCCAACCTGAGGTAATTTTATCTATCCACCTCTCTCTTGGTCTTCCTGAATTTTCTATAGGCCAACCTCTTTTCCCTTACTGCCTGGGCAACCACAGAAATGAACCAGCTAGACACTGGCCCTTGTGTTCTTCCCCCTAAGCCTAATGCACTTATCTATGGCAACCAGTATTCCTTCCTTAATGATGGACCACTTTTGGTCCACCCCCATATCTACTCTGATGCCCACCAGATGGCTCCTTAGCACTTCGCCCATTTTCCTGAAATCAGCCCTCCTGAAATCCAAGATTTTGTTCTTAGTCGGCATGCTTTCCCTTCCCATATCCAACTGGAATAAAACTGCGCAATGGTCACTTCCACCTAGTGGTTCCCTGACCATTATTTCCTGAACATGCTCCCCATTTGTGAGCACCAAATCAAGAATTGCCTCAGCTATTGTTGGTTCAGTGATGCCTTGAGTCAGGAACTCACTCTGCAGTCCTTCCAGGATCACCTGACTCATAGCACATGTTGTGGAGGATATGTTTCAGTCCACCTTGAGCAGGTTGATATCCTCTCAATCACCACTTCTTCATTCCCTGCAGCTTTCAGTATTTGTGAGCTAAGTTCCCTGTCCCTCTCCTCATCCTGATTGGGTGGTCTATTAACCACCCATAACCTCACCTTTCTCCCTTTATTGGACCTTAACTGAACCCATAATGCCACTACCTCCCCTTCCTCCAATTCCTCCATCATGCAGTTATTCCTCCCTGATATAAACTGCCACCCATCCTCCATCTTTACTACCCTGTCCCTCTATATAGTTTATATCCAGGGATTGCAGGTCCCAGTCATGGTGTGATGTTGCCCAAGTCTTGGTTGCTGCAGCTGTCACCCCTCCAGTCTGCTAATAGTGTCTGCAGGTCATCCATCTTGTTTCAAGACTCCACATTCAGAACACCACCCTCCACCTAGAATCTGAGCCTTCATTCTCTTCCCTATATTCTTTTATTCATGTTATTCCTCTGTGCACCCTTCCATGTACCTTGCTATGTGTTCCTCATTCCCCCCATCTTTTGCTAACTTGTGTTCACCCTTCCACCTCCTCCCTCTAAGTCATCCATCACTGTCCAGGCGGTCACTGACCTCCTCCTCTCTCAGAGTCTTGGACCTGCATTCCCGCTGCCCCCCTCAGTAATTTAAATTAAGTGTAGTGGTTGTGTTTTCCCCTAGTTTGTTCCTGAGTACCCTCAAACCCTTCATATTGAGGTGTAGCCTGTCTGGTAAAAAGAATGCTCTGTTTGACCAGGTCTCTTCCCAGTCCCCAATACAGATAAACATCTCCTCTCTGCATCATTTCCTCAGCCATTCATTAAAATCCTCTATTCTTTTTCCTGGCTGTTATGGCCCTTGATACTGGTATCACCTCTAAGAAGGCCAGCAAACTTCCTTCCTCCCTGCAGATCTCCTCTAACTCCCTGAACTTACTTTGTACTACCTCAACCTCCTCCACAGCTTAGACATTGTTCCTCAGATGTATAACTAAATTAGGGTTATCTCAACCTCCTTACTATTCCCTTATTCTTGGGCCCACCTTCCCACGACATCCCTGCATATAAACCACCCTTCTGCTTGAATTTGTATACCCTTTCATTTCCCATTGTATACACCTAATTATGGAGTCCCCTATGATTGCCACCCTTCCATGCCCTGCACCAGTGTTCCCTGTCCTTCCTTTCTTACCTTCAGTACTAGCTGCTTCCCCACATAACTGCCCCCTCTGCACCCTGGTGAACTGATCTCTACATCCACAATTTATCCCTTTAACTGTTTTTCTGTCTCCCACTCTGCCCCTCCCCTTCTGACTATCTGTATCTGCTTTCAGTTTTCCCTTCCCTCTTTCTTTCCTTTTCTCTCCCTCCCCCATCTTCCACTCCATTTTGCCTACCTCCTCTATCCTGCCCACCCTTACTAGTTCCCGATCCTCTGCTCTACTCCTCTCACAACCCTGGCTCAACCTGACCTCCTACCTCACCTCCTGCTGCCCCTATCTCCTTCCAGACAGTGGCACAAATCTATTCATTAAAGGCACCCATTTAAAATTACCAACCCCTGATGTTACTCTCACATTCCCACCCCTCCCCCTTACCACTTGCCATTCCTCCACCCTGGACTCCCTAGTCCTCTGAGGAAGAGACATTCCTGTGTACTTGGTGCTTCCCCCACTCCCATCCCCTACCTGATGCCCTCACTCCCTTGGGCATCACCCCTCTGCCTTTCCCTCCACTGCTCTGCTCCTCTGACTTCCCACACCATTCTCCCAGCTCCCATCTGAGCAGCCTTATTTCAGCCCCTTAGCACTCAGTATCTTACACACAGGTCATCCTCTTCACCCACAACATCCCCATAGAGACTGCTGCCTCACAGCTATTGCACTTTACCACACTCTTCTGCTTCCCATACATGCACCTATTATCCCACATCTTCTCCCAGAACAGCTTCCAGCTTCTCCTAGCCTCCAGTTATACATAACAATAAAATAACTATAAAATAAAAAAAATAATAATCCATATAAAAGCAATACAGTATATCAAATGGCTGCGATAATCACAAATACTGCAAAGCACAACAGTACTACAAGGTACATGCTGTAAGGTGAAGTGATTTCCTAAATCTAAATTGAAAGTTGTGATTAGTCGCGTCTTGCTCCTTTCCATATCCAACTGGAATAAAAACTGCGCGAATGGTCACTTCCACCTGGTGGTTCCCTGACCATTATTTCAATTTATGCTCCCCATTTGTGAGCACCAAATCAAGAGGTTCCCTCCAGCTATTGGTTGGTTCCGGTGATGCCTCTAGTCCGGGAACTCACTCTGCAGTCCTTCCAGGATCACCTGACTCCATAGCTTTTGTTGGCTGGAGGATATGTTTCAGTCCCACCTTGAGCAGGTTGATATCCTCTCAATCACTGCTTCTTCATTCCCTGCAGCTTTCAGTATTTGTGGGCTAAGTTCCTGTCCCTCTCCCTCATCCTGATTGGGTGGTCTATTAACCACCCATAACCTCACCTTTCTCCCTTTATTGGACCTTAACTGAACCCATAATGCCACTACCTCCCCTTCCTCCAATTCCTCCATCATGCAAGTTATTCCCTCCCTGATATAAACTGCCACCCATCCCTCCATCTTTACTACCCTGTCCCTCCTATATAGTTTATATCCAGGGATTGCAAGGTCCCAGTCATGGTGTGATGTTGCCCAAGTCTTGGTTGCTGCAGCTATGTCCACCCTCCAGTCTGCTAATAGTGTCTGCAGGTCATCCATCTTGTTTCCAAGACTCCACACATTCAGAGACACCACCCTCCACCTAGAATCTGACCTTCATTCTCTTCCCTATATTCTTTTATTCATAGTTATTCCCTCTGTGTGCACCCTTCCATGTACCCTTGCTATGTGTTCCTCATGCCCCCATCTTTTGCTAACTGTGTTCACACCCCTTCCACCTCCTCCCTCTAGAAGTCATCCATCACTTTGGGGGGGTCACTGACCTCCTCCTCCTCTCAGAGTCCTTGGACCTGCATTCCGCCTGCCCCCCCAGTCAATTTAAAATTAAGTGTAGTGGTTGTTTTCTCTCAGTTTGTTCCTGAGTACCTCGACCCTTCATATTGAGGTGTGTAGCCTGTCTGGTAAAAGAATGCTCTGTTTGACTGGGTCTCTTCCCAGTCCCAATACAGATAACATCTCCTCTGCATCATTTCCTCAGCCATTCATTAAAATCCTTATTCTTTTCCTGGCTGTTATGGCCCTTGATACTGGTATCACCTCTAGAAAGGCCAACAAACTTCCTTCCTCCTGCAGGTCTCCTCTAACTCCCTGAACTTACTTTGTACTACCCGCCAACCTCCTCCGCTAGCTTAGACATTGTTCCTCAGATGTATAACTAAATTAGGGTTATCCCAACCTCCTTACTATTTCCTTATTCTTGGGCCCACCTTCCCACGACATCCCTGCATATAAAACCACCTTCTGCTTGAATTTGCAATTCTTTCATTTCCCATTGTATACACCTAATTATGGAGTCCTCATGATTGCCACCTCCCTTCCATGCCCTGCACCAGTGTTCCTCGTCCTTCCTTTCTTACCTTCAGTACTAGCTGCTTCCCACATAACTGCCCCCTCTGCACCCTGGTGAACTGAGTCTCTCACATCCTCAATTTATCCCTTTAACTGTGTTTTCTGTCTCCCACTCTGCCCCTCCCCTTCTGACTATCTGTATCTGCTTTCAGTTTTCCCTTCCCTCTTTCTTTCCTTTTCTCTCCCTCCCCCATCTTCCACTCCATTTTGCCTACCTCCTCTATCCTGCCCACCCTTACTAGTTCCCGATCCCCTCTGCTCTACTCCTACTCTCAGCCCTGGCTCAACCTGACCTCCTACCTCACCTCCTGCTGCCCCCTATCTCCTTCCAGACAGTGGCACAAATCTATTCATTAAAGGCACCCATTTAAAATTACCAACCCCTGATGTTACTCTCACATTCCCACCCCTCCCCCTTACCACTTGCCATTCCTCCACCCTGGACTCCTAGTCCTCTGAGGAAGAGACATTCCTGTGTACTTCGGTGCTTCCCCACTCCCATCCCCTACCTGATGCCCTCACTCCCTTGGGCATCACCCCTCTGCCTTTCCCTCCACTGCTCTGCTCCTCTGACTTCCCACACCATTCTCCCAGCTCCCATCTGAGCAGCCTTATTTCAGCCCTTAGCTGCTCCAGTATCTTACACACAGGTCATCCCCCTTCACTCCACAACATCCCCATAGAGACTGCTGCCCCACAGCTATTGCACTTTACCACTCTTCTGCTTCCCATACATGTACCTATTATCCCACATCTTCCCAGAACAGCTTCCAGCTTCTCCTAGCCTCCAGTTATACATAACAATAAAATAACTATAAAATAAAAAAAAATAATAATCATATAAAAGCAATACAGTATATCAAATGGCGCATAATCACAAACACTGCAAAGCACAACAGTACTACAAGGTACATGCTGTAAGGTGAAGTGGGATTTCCTAAATCTAAATTTGAAAGTTGTGAAGAAGGAAGAGGAGTCAAAAAACAAGAGAGCTGAGAGAGAACAAGGTGTTCCTGTAACTTACACAGAGTGGAAAGGAAAGAGATAGAATGGCAGTTACCAGAAGAAGAAGGATCACCACCATTAGAGAAATGGATGACAGCTGGCTGCTTTGAGGCTTCAGTGGCATAGGAAAATGAGAGATTAAGGAGTTAGGTTACAGGCATTGCTATGGCAGGGGGGCATGAGAAGCATTAGCTCATGACAGAGACCATCATACCTCCTTTTTGAGTATTAAAGGAAAGCAGGGTTTCAGGGGAAGCAGAAAGAGAAGTAGAAGACAAGGAAAGTGAGTGAAGAAGGGAATGTATAGGTAGGCAAGAGGAAGGGGAGGGCAAGGAAGTGGTGAGAGAGAGGAAGAAAAAGCAAAGATGGTGAATTAGTGTAAAAGAAAAGGGAAATGGAGGAAGGCTTAGAAAGAAGTGAGGGAGTTACCAACCTTGAGAAGAGGGGAGTGAGATTAGGTCAGAGGGGAGAAAAGGAAATGGACAACTTTCCAGAACTTGGAGGGGTGATTTATGTTGTTCTGGAGTGTGGATGCAAAACACTCTGACTTCACAAGTCTGATAGCTTTGGTACATTCATTGTGAAGTTGCTCATAGTTGGCCAAAGCAGGCAGGCAGCCAGTGATCTTGAAAGATCACAAGGCAAGGTCTCTGGTATGAAGACAGTCTAACAACATGGCTGATTTCCAGGGAAGATGGGAGCCCCATACTCCAGTTTTCCTTGGGAGAGCCAAGATTCAGATATGACAAGTAAATCCAGACATAGATTAAGCATGATGGGTTGCAGTTGGCCAATTTTTGAGAGGTGGCTGTAGATGTTAAAATGACCAACCCACAATCCTTTGGGAAGCTGAAAGGGTGGGGCCATTGTGGGGGCAGGACTTACTTCAATGTCTTCTGCTACCAAGAGCAGCACAGAAACAATGACCTTAATGAAAACAATATGCTGATTAGGGGAGGAGGACCAAGGGAAGGATGGAAGTGGAGGAATAAGGGGAAAAGGGACAGAAAGTGACAGAGAACTTCAAAATGAAAACAGGTGCAGGAAACAGTTGACACTCAGGACACCAGGGGGACTATGGGAGGGAGGGTGGAGAGAAGATGGAGAGTTTAGTGGAAGGGGAAGAGTTTAAACAGATGGAGAGGGAAGGAATACTAGGTGGTGGAAGAGAGAAGAAAGGGAAGAAGAGCTTGAAGAAAGCATGAGGTATGCAGCATAGTGGAAGTAATATACTGAAATTTTAAATGCTGAGTTATAAAGTAGGGGAAGACACAATAGCTATGGCTATGGTGGTGGGGGTTAATCTGATAGGAAGAGGCAATGGAATGAGCCTTATCCAGATAACAATATAATAGGGTGAGACTTCAAAATTAATAGGAATCTTACAAGGGAATAGGTGTGATCTAGAAAGGGAAATTAACATGGAAGATGGTCTTAACTAGAAATGATAGTGTAATGTGGGCCTATTCAGAGTAGGACGGTAAAGATAATGTCAGCCAGACCCAGATGTGTAGGCAACATGCAAGCAGAACATATCCTTATAAGACTGAAAAGGGATGTAGGCCTGACCCAAAAAGTTGGCAGACAAAATTAAACAGGAACTAAACCAACTAAGGGAGAATAGTTTTACCTGACAGGAGTCAAAATATACAAAATTAAAATGCAGAGACTCTATAACAGAAGAGCTAGTATATGCACATTACAATCCACTGTTTTACATCAGAAGTAGAATGTCATAAAAATTCAGTAGATACCCTCACAAGCAGGATTTATAAGGATTGCAATTGTACTACAGCCAAACAGAAAACAAGTGGGTAACTGTACTAGTAGAAAACTATAGAGTGTGAATAAATAATTAAGCAATGGCCCATAAGTAGCAACAAAGGCCAGAGCAATAGAATACATATAGTGCAGGTAAGAGTAATACATACTTACAATAGACTGACATACAACTCAATATGGGGTGACTCAAGGGTTGCAGCACCTCCTGCTGACAAATGCCCCATGCCGATCCACCCAATATGACAATCTTGTACTCTGGCCCATTGGCTCTGAACCTCAGTGGAGGACCACTAAACAGGACACTGTAAATATGCAGTAACTAGCCCTGTCTACTGCCAGAGGCTCCTTCAATTGGTGGATCAAGTGGGTCCCAAGCAGCAGCTGTAACAGTCCAGCACAAATGAAGTACAAGCAGTCAACCACACAAAGTCCTGAGTAGAGGTGTGTGAAAAAAAACTTTCACTGGGGGAATTTCCGCGAAAGGCGGATTTCCGCTTCCACGAAAGTGAGGAAATCAATTAAGCAACCTTTGTGGAAATTCCAACTTAGAACGGTGGAAAAATTACAAATTTTGGATTATTGCATTAAACTGCGGAGAAAAAAGTCTGCAGAACTGATCACTGAACTGCAGAATAATTACATGTACTGAGGAATAATTCATTGAACTGCGGAAAAAAAAAATCCTCAGAACTGTTATTCCACAGTTCATGTGTATTATTCCACAGTTTAGCCAAAGAATTCCACAGAAAGGGTGAAAATCCATCAAACACATTTGGAAAATTCCAGTCTTACCAATTGAGTAAGTTCGGACAATTCTGCGAAATTTCTGAATTTCTGCGAAAGTTCAGCGAAAGCGAAATCTGCAACTTTCACCCATCTCTAATCCTGAGCCCTGACTAGCTCACAGGAACAAAGCATACAGTGCTTTGATAATAAAGTTATAAGTTTATACGTAAGTTTAATAAAGGAAATAGATAGGGTGGAGTGGACTGTTCTGCTGCTAATCAAAACCTCCCAACAGATCCAGCACTTACCCACATAATCAGATAAATACAGACTTTGCTGAATAAGTCTGGTATTAGGTCAATAGGTTAGCATTACGCATTTAGTAGATTTTCTCACCATGTCAGGCATCTGCTACAGCTGTGCACTATCTTCCCTCGTGGCTCTGACAACCATTACTTCTACTCCTCCCAATATTCTGCAGCTGAGTTAGCATCAGGATGGGTGGATGGTGTCTGTCACATGCTAGCTAACCCCACTGCAGGAAGCACATAGAGGTCAAGACTCCTTCACACCGCATTCCTGAGAGCACTGATTCTGTAGGCATGCCATGATCCATGTAGACTGTCAGTACAGATGGTCAGCAGCATCCAATAGAGAAAGCAGCAGAAACAGGTCCCATGTGACATGAGGCACTCAGGATATATAAACCCTGTCAGGGTGCCATGTGGCCACTGAAGAGAGTGAGCAGGCAGTGAGTTGGCACTAATGGGGAAGAGAGAGAGAGAGAGAGAGAGAGAGAGAGACTGGGTGGTCAGACTGGCAAGCCCAGCAGTTAAAATTAAACATAGAAACATTGACTCTGAGGGCAGATATGGGTTACTTGGCCAACCCAGTGCGCTCATTGTTTCTGCCTCCTTTCCTGCTGCAGACGCTACCTGATCTACTGCTCTTTTTCTTCCCCCCCTTCTTCACCTCTACCATTCCCTTGTACCTGTCCCAGGCATTTTTGAACCCCACCACTGTTTGTTTGTTTTTTAATAAAGAACAACATTGTGTAGTTTAATTCTAATGCTACTAGTACTGAATGAAAAAAAAACACCCAAAGAAAATTAAAGTGGCTGAGTGTATCTGTAACAATGAATGCCCCTCTGATTAGATAACATGGTGCAGTTCTGCTGGCTATAAAGGATAGGCCAAGGGGAGGGTAAAGCAAAGCAATCAGTTATTTAAAAAGATAATTAAAGGGAATGTCTAAGATTTGTAATGGCTTATAAAATACATTAGTCCATTACTTTATGCTAGCGACACTCGTTTGGGCCCAGAAAGGAATTATTTTCATTAAGTCCACTATAGAAGAAATGAGACTGAAAACTGTGCTGAGCAGATAGCCAGTTGAACTCTTCCACTTCCTGGTCAACTGGCCCCGCCCCCTCATTCATATGTTTTGTGTTGTCTAACCAGGCAGATGCAGGTGGTGTGACACATAGAAGTCAAAGGAGAACATTTTCTAAACTGTTTGTCACAGTATACACTAAAGTAACCTTTGATATAGCAAGTAAGTAAGTAAGTAAAAGTTTATTTCTATAAGACGCCCTTCCCAGGCTCAGGGCGCCTTTACAAAATTCTACATACAGCATTAAAACCACAGTAATAGATAACATTACATCCATAACAAATTTAGCATAGTTTACGTTACTGAAAATGCTTGTTTAAAAAGGAAGGTTTTTAGAGCTTTTTTAAAGCCCTCCACAGTCAGGCTATTTCGTATCTGGCAAGGTAGAGAATTCCACAGGGTGGGAGCCATAAAGGCAAACTTTCTTCCACCAGATGTTTTTAAGGTTACCCTGGGAATCTCTAGCAATCCCTTGCCAGAGGATCGGAGGGAGCGGGAGGGACAGTAAGAAGACAAGAGTTCTTCCAGATAATGGGGTCCCAAACCATGTAGGGCTTTATAGGTCATCAACATGACCTTGAAAGTGATCCACCACTGTACAGGCAGCCAGTGCAACTCGCGAAGCACAGGTGTTATGTGGTTGGACCTTGGGCTTCCAATCAACAACCTAGCCACCGCATTTTGCACCAGCTGCAAGTGGTGAATATCCACTCCTGGCAGCCCTAGATAAAGGGCATTGCAGTAATCAAGATGACTGGCAACAAGGGCATGGACCAGGGTAGGAAGATCCTCTGATAGAACCAAGTGTTTCACCCATGCTATATTCCTTAGATGGAAAAAGGATGATTTGACTACGGCCGACACCTGCGCCCTCAAGGTCAGGCTCTTGTCAAATATAACACCAAGGTTATGTACCTGACCAGATGCCATAAGCGGGGTCCCCCCAGAAATAAACCTGAGGGTTTTCCCACCCATGGACTTGACATCCTCACCCCTGGTTCCACCACCAATACCTCTGTTTTTCCCGGGTTCAACTTCACCAATTGGTACTCATCCAGTTCTGTATCTCCAGGAGGCAGTTGTTAAACAATGTACTTGACTCAGACTCCAGCTCGGGCACAAAAGACATATAGAGTTGAGAACCATCACCATAGCAATGAAAATTCAACCCATATTGCGTTATAATGTCCCCCAATCAAAGCATATACACCACAAATAACATGGGGGACAACATCGAACCCTGTGGCACCCCACAGCATAGGCAGTGGGAGATT
The DNA here is from genome assembly GCA_016271365.2 of Neoceratodus forsteri. Classification (NCBI taxonomy): domain Eukaryota; kingdom Metazoa; phylum Chordata; order Ceratodontiformes; family Ceratodontidae; genus Neoceratodus; species Neoceratodus forsteri. The sequence continues at coordinate 933,599,864 of CM057449.1, read as the reverse complement.
GAGGAATAAATCCCTGACACTACTCTCTGAGTCCTACCCTGCAGGACAGATTTAAACCAGCTGTGGACCACCCCCCTTAGTCCATAGAGAAACCACAGGCATTCGAGCAGTACCCCATAATCCACGGTGTCAAACGCTGGTGCGAAATCAAGGAGAATCAAGACAGAATGAGTTATCTGATCTCTCGCCATCAGGAGATCATTTATACCCGTACAAAAGCCATCTCAGTACTGTGCCATTTCCTGAAGCCAGACTGAAGAGGGTCATAGATACTGTGGATGGTTAAATGATCTTTCAGCTGCAAGGTGACAACCTTCTCGATAATCTTCCCCAAAAAGGGAAGATTTGAAACTGGTCTGTAGTTTTCTGGGCAGTAGGGATCAAGGGAGGGCTTTTTCAAAATGAGGAGTACTATTGCCTCCTTCAAGGGATCTGGAAAGATCCCTCTCTCCTATGATACCACTACTATCCCAGTAAGGATTGGGCCAATAACCTCTACACACCCCACAAGTAGGTGAGTAGGGCCCGGATCCAAACTACAGCAGGTTGGACACAAAGTCTGGATGATCCTCACTATATCCATGACTGCCGGTTGACTGAAGGTGAACCAAGTTAGTTGGGTATTTGTGTCCCTCGGTTGATCACAGCAAGACCCAATGGGGAGGCGTTGGCTGATCTCATCCCTGATGGCAGACACCTTATCAGTAAAGAACATCGCAAATTCCTCACAGTGTAACTGTGACAACGCTCAGCCAGCTTGAAGAAAGACTGGATTGCACAGTCTGTCCACAGTCCAGAAGAGCTGGGCTGGTCTATTCTTCGCTGTAGCAAGTTCCCTGGACAGGAACTCTGCCTTCTTATGGGAAATTGCTAACTGATAGATCTCATAATGATCTAACGGTCTAAGCCTGTTCACTTCAAAGTCACTGCCCAACTAACAGGGGCCTTAAAGTTGAGCAATGACTTTTATTTATAACAAAGGTTGCTTTAACATACATACAGTAGTAGCCACAGACATGGTCAGATATTTGCAGATATTTTGTGAAATTTCTAAAGAGTTTTTCTCTGCTGCCCCTACTGTGCAAATGGAGAAAGCAGGAGATTTCTCTAGAAATGTCACATAAAGTACAGGAAATATCTGGTCATGTGTTTGGCAGTGACTGTAAAACTGCTTCAAACATGTCCTTCATTATCTTCTATGTGGCACACTCATGTGTTCTGCCTGGTTAGACATACCAAACTAATTGCCTGACCATGGGGCTGGGGCTGGCAGGTCAAGAACTGATGGGGTTGCTTGGCCATCTGCTCAGCACAATTTTGGATCACTTCCCTCACATAGTTGACTTAAGGAAAACATTCCTTTCTGTGCTCAAATGGTTGTGTAGAGGTAAGCCCAAGGGAGAGCAAAGCAGCAGTTCTTAAAAAAAAGTTCTGACTAGAGCCGATAGTGCTGCAGTTGAGATTGTGACAGGGGGTAACAGAGATGAACTGGAGGAGCACAGATGTGGAATTACTTACAGCTGCACCAAATGTGGAGCCTTGCAGACCTCTTGTGAGCAGAACAAGGACTCCACTCTGACCAACAACATTCTGGAGTTGCTTCATAGTTGCCTCCACAGTCTGTGAAGCACTCCGCTGTAATAGACACTATTTTTCTTCTTGCAGCAATAACAGCACATCAGAAGCTCTCCTGGACTTATGATCACTTAATTGGGGTCTGGAGACATGAAGGCCATGGTGCAGAAACCACAGAACTATTTGTTTAAAGAATGGCAATGACCACTCTGGGATGGAATATATACATAATAATGAGCTGCTCATGCATATTAATGATCCTTATTCATGAACAGCTGATTATTATGTATATATTCAGTCCCAGAGTGGTCGTTGCTGCTTTTTAAATGGATACTGTCATGGCTTCTACATCTGTGCTCCTGTGGTTGTTTCTGTTACCCCATCATGATCTTGGCTGCAGCCCTATCAGCTCTGGCCAGAACTTGTCTGTCAGGTTGTGGAAAATCACAAGTCATGTCTGAAATGATGAAATAAATGGTCATTATAATTTCTATTCAACTAACAACTTATTTCCATGATCTGTTTGCTAACATGGCAAAATTATTAATTAAATCCCATCATAAATAGAAAAATACTTTATAGCATTTGTTCTGCTGTTATTATTATTCTTATTGATGGTCCTTCATCTTGACTTTGGACTTATATTGAAAAAATAAATGTGTTATCTGAAACAAGTGTTCTGCCTCATAATCAACTGCCGTCATAGTTTTAATATCCCTAATTAATAAAGTCAAGCTTGCATTTGCTATTCCCTGGCTTGCCTGTGTGTGAGTGAAACAAATCTATGTCCAGCCTTATCCTTGGCCCTGTAATACTGTGGTGCAGGAATGAATGCAAGGTGAAAAACAGAAACCTATAGATACCTCAGCACAAAGAGGCTGTTAGCTGCTGTGATGTGAAAGTCTAAAAATATTCTGCATAAAACAAAGCATTTTGCAAATTACCTTGGAAGCTGAAGAGTCTTTCTTTCCTGATCTAAGAATTCCAGCTGTGTGCTTTATGAAAACATCTAGGCATAGATTTACCATAGTCTCATCATGTCAGGTATCAAATGCAGTAATATCTGTCCTGTTCTACTGAAAGCAAGCAACAGCTTTCATTTATAGTTTTTATAGCAACTATTCCACTTCCTGAGCACTCCAAGTGTGCAGAAAATTAAAAACAAGCTGTTTAAGTAGTTTGCAGTTCAGAATTCTGGGGATTGGAAATATATGTTTCCTTTACAATGCATAGTAAAACACTAATGGTTTTGCAAGATGAAAAACTAATTGTGATGAAAGCAATATGACAAAAGAAAACATGGTTTTGTGGATTCAGACTTTACAGCTTTAAAACCAAACAGTCAGCACTGCTTTATTTGTTGTGCTTAGGGGTGTGTGTGTCGTTATATATCTCATACTGAAGAACCTGAGCAGGCAGAAAGCAGATCATTGAATGAACATTGTCAACAACTTTCAGCCTAAATGATATGGAAAGTGGAGATGGGGATAACCTTTTATTGCTTAGCCTTTGTTCTCATGAAGCAATTCATGTCCCTAAAGGGTTCTGCAGTTATGAACATATGAAAAACAGCCAGTAGAAGAAGATCATTCATCCTGTTGTGTCTGCTCGGCAAGTGATGAAGGGTCTGGCCTCACAATTTATGCCAATGACCATGCCCCCACAACCATTCCTCCCTCTCCTCCCCTTCTTCCCTTGTCCCCTTCCTTGGTCCCAAGGGTTCCCTTTGTGCTTGTCCGAGGCTTGTTTGAATGCTCCCACCATCCTTGCTCATACCACCTCCTCTGGCAGTTCATTCCAGTAGGCTACCACCCTCTCTATATAGAAATGTTTCCTTCCATCCCTTCTGAACCTTCCCCCCATCAGTTTTAGGCTGTGCCCCCTAGTGGTGCTGTTGTCACTCATTGTAAATAGACCCTTCCTTTTCACTCTGTTAATTCCCTTCATTTACTTGAAGGTCTCTATCATATTACCCCTCTTCATCCTCTCTTCCAGGGAGTCCATTCCCAGGGATCCCAGCCTCTCCTCATAGGACCTATCCTGTAGCTGCTTGATTACCTTGCTTGCTCTCCTCTGGCCCCCTCCAGCATGCGATGACCTTCTTAAGGTAAGAATACCAGTACCTCACCCTGTATTCTAAATGTGATCTCACCAATGACCTGTACAATGGAAAAATAACCTCAGTCTGCCTACTACTGAATCCACTTCCAGTACATCCCAGCATCATGTTGTCCTTCACCACTGCCTTTTTATACTGAAAGGCGTGTTTCAAGTCACTCATAATCACTACCCCTAGATCCTTTTCCTGTTTGGAAGCAGTTACTTGATCCCATCCTATGTAATACTCCATCCTAGGATTCCTGGACCCTATGTGCATTTTAGGACTCAGTATAGCACAGTGGTTTAAGACTCTGAGCTGCAATCCTGGAGACCTGGGTTTGAAACCCACACCCTCCAGTTGCATACTGTGTGACCCTGAGCAAGTCACTTAACTTCCTTGTGTTCCCGGGCTGCACCTGTAAACAAGCTTTCAGCTTAGTGTGTCCCTCCTGGTTAAAAAAATGTGCATCACTTTGCACTTTTTGGCATTGAAAGCAAGTTGCCAGATTCCAGACTATCTCTTTAATCTGGCGAGGTCCCCCATCAGGTCCTGTATCCCCTCCTTGGTGTCTACTCTCCTACAGAGTTTGGTGTCATCTGCAAACAGGCACATTTTGCCTTTAATGCCTTCCCTGATGTCACTTATGAAGACATAGAACAACACTGGGCCTAGTGCCGATCCCTGCAGGACCCTGATGGTGACCTCTATACTGCTGGAGAACTCACCCTCCAACAGTACTCTCTGGGTTCTACCACTCAACCAGTTCTCACCCTATCTTACTGTATTCTCCCCCACCCCGGATCCTTCAGCTTCATTATCCACCTTTTTTGTTGTGCCCACTGTTTATTTAATGTGTGTGTGTGTGTGTGGGGAGGATGGGGTGGTCATTGGAATGAGAATAATGAGAATTAAAGTGGGCAGAGAAATGACTGCCATGGTCCATATTATCCAATGCATATGTTGGTGGGGTATGGGGCATTATCACACATGCTTCTGTGTACCAAAAGGAACAGCACTGGCATTACCATTGCAGACTCCTCCATTATATTCTATTGCTACTCGGTGCCTCCCTTCACATAACTTATTTTTTTGAAAAGGCGTTTTATAACAAGTTTCTTTTTCGGTTGGCTATATGCCTTTTGCTAGCTTATGGGCCTGCCTAATAAATCTCTCGACTCATATATAGACGTTTTTCAAATGTGGCCACCATGGTATGCAAACAATTGCAAGTCAGCAGCTTCAGTATCCCCATCTCCACTCCACAGACAAATGCTCCAAATGCTGAGAGCTAGGATAACATACTTTATTATTAAAACCACAGCAGCAGGTTGTCATGCTCCTTCACTCAGTGCAAACATTTTTTTGTGTGATACTTGCTCTTCCTCAAGGCTATATTGGTGCTACCTAGACATTCTTTTAAAGTGCATTCCTAAAGTGACAGCACACCAAAAGACCATGGGAAACCAATGCTATGATGTCATCAGAACCCACCAAATAATGAGAAGCTCAAACAAAAAATCCACACACATAATACATGTATCCAATGTACAATCTTAAATATGTATAACAAATATAGATATATCTATATATCAACACAAAACATTTTATAAATATGTGTAAATCACCCAAGAGAAAACAGGGGAAAGGGGGAGGGAAGAAAGAGAGGAGGAAGGAAAAGGAGTAGGGACAGGAAAATGGAGAGGAAGAACATAAATGAAGGTGAAGATAAAGCTAAGATACAAATACATTAGTAAAAACAGTTCCAACTTTAGGGCAAAAAAGATAAAAAACATGGTTTATGATTAAGCAAAAAGGCTTATATCTCACTATGTTAGAAACTAATCCTTAGTTAAATTTATGCCCTATTCAGAAAACTCATCAAGTACCCAATACTATATATTTCACTTCATAAATACGGAGACAATTGAAAATGGTAATGAAGACCAGAGCATTCATAAGATTGCATTTGGTACTGTCAAACGTTCTCCCTCTGTAACAGTTTCCTATCCAAATCACCTCCACTCACAGTATCATGAACTCTTTCTATGGCCTGACACATAAAGCTGTGCCCTATACTTTTAATTTAAACATAGAAACAAAGAATTTGATGTCAGATAAGGACCACATGGCCCACCTAGTCTGCCCATTTCCCCTAACTAATGGATAAGCTGCAGATCCTAATTAACCAACAGCCTACTTCCTTCTACCCCCACTAGAACTGCCTTATGTCTTTCCCATGCACTCTTGAATTCTCCCACTGTTTTGACTCTACAACCTCCTTAGGAAGGCCGTTCCATGCATCTGCAACCCTCTATGTGAAGAATACTTCCTCACATTACCTCTGAGCCATTTCCTCTATCTTCAAATTGTGCCCCCCTTGTTCTTGCACATCTCTTTTTCTGAAAGATACTACCCTCTTGGACTTTGTTGATTCCCTTGAGGTATTTGAAAGTTTCTATCAAGTACCTCCTTTCCATCCTTTCCCTGAGGCTATACATCTTAAGCTCCTTTAGTCTTTCTTAATATGTCTTCTGGTGCACACCCTGCACCATATTGGTTGCCCTCCTCTGGACAGCCTCCACCCTGTCTATGTCTTTGTGGAGATGGGGTCTCCAGAACTATATACAGTACTCCAGATGTGGTCTTACCAACTGTCTGTACAGGGGGCCAACAACTTCCTGTTTTCTACTGGTGATGCCTCTCCCTATGCATCCCAGTATCCCCTCAGCCCTCTTTACTGCCTTCTCACATTGCTGGCCAACCTTTAGGTCATCTGATATGACTATGCCCAGGTCCCTTTCCATTTTTGTTGTTGTCAGTATCTTCCCCCCCCAATTGTGTACTCTTCCCCTGGGTTTTTGTTTCCCAGGTGCATTACTTTGCACTTCTTTGCATTGAATCTAAGCTGCCATACCTTTGACCATTCCTCATATCTTGCCATGTCCCTTTTCATCCTTTCCACCCCACCTTGCGTATCGACCCTGTTGCAGATCTTTGTGTCATCTGCGAAGAGACATTCTTTCCCTTCCAGTCCCTCTGCAATGTCACTTATAAAGACATTAAAAAGGATCAGCCCCAGTACTGAACCCTGCGGTACCCCACTAGTAACCCCCCTTTCTTCACTGTGGACTGTATGTACTATTATCCACTGTGTCCTGTTGTCCAGCCAGTGTTTTACCCAGACTACCACCATGGAACCCACTCCCAAGCTGGCTAATTTGTTATAAATCTTTTGTGTGGGGCTGTGTCAAATATCTTTCTAAAGTCTAGGTAGGCCATGTCCATAGCCCCTCCCTGGTCTACTACTTTTGTCACCCAGTCAAAGAAATCAATTAGATTTGTCTGACATGACCTTCCTGCTGTGAATCCATGCTGCCTTGGGTCTTGTGCCCCACTGGCCTCTAGGTACTCAACAATTCTTTCCTTCAGAAGTGATTTCATCACTTTACCCACCACTGAAGTCAAACTGTTAGGTCTGTAGTTTCCTGCCTCTGTCTTGCTCCCACTTTTGTGAAGAGGAATCACATCTGCCCTTCTCCAGTCATCAGGTACCACACCATCCTCCCATGATTTATTAAAAAGGGTAGTCAGTGGTGTTACTAGTTCTTCCCTTAGTTCTTTTAGAATTATAGGGTGAATCCCATCAGGCCCCATTGCTTTAGCCACCTTCAGTTTTAAGAGTTCTTTCAGAACCCTTTCTTCTGTAAAAAAGACGAATATCAACCCCCCCATCCAGAATGCTTCTATTGACTGGATTAGGTATCTCCCCCTGCTTTTCCTTTGTGCATACTGAGCAGAAGTATTCATTCAGTATCCCTGCTTTTTCACTGTCTCTCTCTGCCCAACCACCTTCCTCTTTATTCAGCCGCAGCCTCAGTATCCCTGCCTTAGTCTTTCTTTGCTCCCTAATGTACATATAAAAGGTTTTATCCCCTTTCTTAACTAAGTTGTCTATCTTTTCTTTGGTTTGGGCCTTTGTTATTCTGACTGCCTTCCCCACTTCCTTCTGCTTTAACTGGTACAGTTCTCCATCCTACTCCTTCTGTATTTCCTTATACTTCCTGAATGCTATCTTTTTCTCCCTTACCTTCCCCGACACTTCTTTTGAGAACCATAGTGTTCATTTGTTTTTTCATTTTGATTTGTTTATTTGCTTCACACAAAGGCCTGTTGCCTCTGTGATGGCGGTTTTGATGTTTCCCCATTGTTGCTCCACCCCACTTTCTTGCCTGTTTGCTAGTGGTTTTCTGTGTTGGCAAATTTGTACTTTAAACTTCCTTTTCGTTTTATCAATATAGCATATCTGGCAAGTACTACACTTTACCATATATACTACATCAGCAGTATTGCAAGAAGAAAAATCTTATGTTTTGTACTTTTTACCCAATCCAGGCTCTTCAAATTCATCCCCTATGGTGATATATTGGCAAACCTGGCAGGTGCCACGTCTATGTATTCCTTTTGGTAAAAGTCTAAAACTATCTCTTCCCTCATTTTTGTCACAGTATGTATTATGTACAAGGTGATCTTTAAAATATTACTTATTTTGAAAATCATTTTTGGCGTTTCTTTTACCACTTTTTCTATTTTTTTATTTTTTTATTTGGTAGAATATGCCACTTTTTTGAAATGATATTCCTGATCTGATAAGCATGAGGGCTAAAGGTATATCTCACTATGTGGGCTGATAGTTTATTCCGCAATGAGTAGTAACATTTTTGATAAATTGAATGTGACGTATAACTCCATTTTAAGATTTATGCTTATTGTCCCTACTCATACACACTATTGCCTACTCCAAAAGCAGTCCAACAGTTTTTCTCTTCAGAAAAGAATATTATTAAAAATGGATATCTTTTTATTTTAAGTAATTATTGGAATCTTACAACATCAGTATGTTTTCTGTTTCCAAGATACATCAATATTAAGGGTACCAGAACTAAAGAAAGATTTTCATTAAAACTTCAATTTAAAAAAAAAGCAACAACATATATTTATTTATTTTTATTTATTGAAATGTTTCAACAGGAAGGTACACTGAAAAACAAGTAGCTCATCTCCTGGTGCAACCTGGGGGATACAATTGGATGAAGAATCAAACATACAGTTTACCATTTAACATATTTGAGAAATTAAACATTCAATTATATTTGTAACAAGACATACAGTTAAAAAATGACATAAATAATCATACAGTCACATTTGTGACATAGCATACAGTTAAGTATATCATATCTGTGGAATATGCATTTAATTACAAGTGGCATTTCTGAGGAACATAGTAAAGAAATTTTATGTAACCTTGGAGCCAGATCCTTACAGGAATGGATCACAGTTAAGAGGCAGATAATTTAGCAATTATTGAATGAATGAATAAATGAATGAATGAATGAATGAGAAGCAGTGAGAGGACATCAAGGAGGGTTGAGAGGTAGACAGGGGAAACCAGCTGGTGGAAGGAGAGGATAATGATGGGGGGAACATTACCAGAACAAAGTGAGCAAAAAATAAGTTGTGGGTGGCAAGTTAACACAGGGCTAGTGCAATACAGGAGCACCTCAGACAGAACAGAAGTGCAAGTTATTAGCTCAAGTGAACTAATTCCTTTGTTTAATTACAGGGGTCGGGGGGTAGGAGGGAGGTGGGGGTAAGTGATAGGGTAGGGAAGGATGACCTTCAGAGTGCGGAGATCACTGCCAGTAATGGAATGAGGTGAGGACTTAGAATAAGGGGCTGGAGTAGGCAAGAACAAGTTGGGTAGAGATAGTAGAGGGGATGGTAAAGGGAAGGAGGAGGAGTGGTGGGAGAAACTTGCCTAAGACTAGGCCTCTTCAGGATGCTGAGAACCCTGCCAGAGAACAGAGTGAGACGAGGACAAGTTAGGTAGAAAGGATGGTGGAGAAAGGGGAGGGAAGGAAGAGTCATTTCCTAGTGCTGGAACCCCTCCAGGATGCCAAAAACCCTGAGATGGGCAGAACTAGGTGAGGACATGTTGGAAAAAGAGAAAAAAAGGATGAAGGGAAAGGAGGGAAGAGGAAGGAAGGAAAGAAGAAGCTTGCCTAAGTCTAGGCCCTGCCAGGATGCTGAGAACCCTGCCAGAGTGCAGAATCAGGTGAGGACTATTTGGGTAGAAAGGATGGGGGGGTGAAGAAAGAGTGCTTGCCCAGTGCTGGGCCCCTCCGGATGCAGAGAACCCTGCCAGGGGATAGAGGTTAGGAGGACACATTGGGTAGAGGTAAAAGGGGGGGATAGAAGTGAAAAGGAAAAACAGGAGGGAAGGAAGAAACTTCCCTGAGTGCAGACATCGCCAGAGTGCTAAGAATCCCGACAGATGGCAGATTTAGGCAAGAACAAGTTGGGTAGAAAGGTGAGAGGGGGAGGGTAGGGGGATGAGGTCAGAGAGCTCTCCTATATAGAGCCCCTCTCATCTTTAATTCACTCATGTCTAAATTTCTGAACTGTAATACAGTTTGAACTTTTAAAACAAGATTCCAAAAGTACCTCCAACTCCAACAGAAATGTACTTGCTGATTTTTGTATCTGTTGATATCACATTTTTATTGAATATATGGATTTGTTGTTGTATTTAAAGTATATTCAATTGTTTGTATTATTTGTATTTATGCTTATTTGTTACCACTTGTCACCTATGAAAACAGGCAGTAATGCTCATCAGGCTTGCAAGTATAAAAAATAAAAAATAAAAAATAAATAAAAATGAAAATGAAATGAATGGTAGCAATAACAAAGGCAGGTGTTCTGTAAATGTCATATCCATTATTTCTTCTCCTAGATCTAGATAATAAAAGCATCTCCCTTTCCATAGTATCTCCTTTCTTTTTAGTATTTTCAATTGTTTATAAAAACGGCGATATCATGTATGAGCCAATCAGAAGACAGAACAGCTGTCAATTATACCACCACAACCTTCAAAAAATACCTGCAGAATCATTTATTCAGATAAATATAGCCCACAGTCATTTAATGGCACCAAAACCAAGTCCACAGTCATTTAATCGTTCCTCGAGCATCCCAAGAGAAAAAATAAGAATCGCATCGGAAACAGCTGTCTGCCTTGGCAACTCATGAATGTACCAAAACATGGTTCCAAACTCTGACAGAAGAAGAGAAAGCAATAATTATGTCATAAAAGGATGAAAAACTACAAAGAAGAAAATCAAATGGGCAGTAAAGCTTTTCAAAGGTACATACCTTAAGTACTATTTTTAAATTACCCCGGTACATTTCCTGACTAAACCTTGTTTCCTCAAAACTACATACAGTCAACACCAGTACAAACTGCTCACTGTACCATCTTCTAACCTATAACACTTTCCAACAATCCATGTAAAAAAACTATAAAATACTGGTAGAAAGTTCTCCACCTGCATGAACCCAACCCCCAGTTTCACAATACAAGCACAGCATTTCGTCACATTGCTAAACAAAGTATCAAAATTCACAACAACCCTTCATTTTTTTGTTGAAATCTTTACATTTTTAGCATTGAAACACAATCAGTATGTAGCATAATCAACCTTTTTCGCACTAAATGTTACAACAATTCCAAATCGAAGCACAATAGTTCATGGACCAAGAAAATTAGTTTTCATTTTGCATACACCGTGCCACTCGTATCTTTACGGCTTTACTGTACAGAAACATATAAAAATGCCCTGATGTCATCAAACTATTTTGCCCTTTCAAAACTGTAATCCTTGTACATTCCTCAATCTGCTGTTTTCTCTAATCATCTTTACATAGAATCACACAACATTTGCCACAGTAAATAAAAAAACTCTTTACTTAGCTCCACATTTCGCTGTGATGTCCTCTCCCTTTGCATTAAGAATGTCTGCAGCTTTACTCTGCCACCCCTCTCCTGCCCATGGCTCCAAACAGGCACAACATTACAGCCCCCATAATAGAAATAAAAAGAAAAAAAAAGAATGTCAAAGACCATCTTTTTATGATAATCTGTGACTCCCTTCAACACCAAACATGTTCAGCTTCACTCCGTAGCTTGCCTCCGGCTACTGACTTTCTCAATGCAAGGAATTTTCTAAACGTTTCACTGAAGCACTACAAATCCACAACAATAAGCACAAAAATAAGTAAAAAGCCAAGTGAATGTCGCAAAATGCATGTAGACCACACAACATCAAATCCAAAAGTGCTGTGGTTGCTCCCCTTGATTCTTTGCATGTTTTATTCAGCGCTTAATGTCCCATTCCAAATTAACACATATTCCTATAGCAGAGTTCCCCAAAATATACAGGTCACACACCTAAATCAAATGTACACATTTGCAATGCCCTCCAAACACCATACTTCCCTAATGATTTCTATTAACACTCTGAGCATAAAACCTACAGAACTGGGTTTGAATCCTACTGCACCCACTTTCATACTGTTTGACAATGAACAAAACAGTATACTTCCTTGTGCTCCCAACTCACACCCAAAAGCAAGCATCACCCTAGTTTCTCTCTCTCGATTAAAAAAATAATAAAATTAAAGCAATAAAAATAAAAAAAAAACTGCAAATCAAACTGCAACTTTCCTAGAAATCTGTCATTTGCAGCACTATCCAACAATTAACAGAGCCACACATTTCACTCACCAAAATTCACTTTACAAAATCATAACAACTAATCAGCATAACTTCTCCCCTAGACATACACATACCCACAGGGGCACCACATCATTACCTCACTCCAACCCACAACTGCTCAGATACTGCCAGTGAGAGTCCTCCTCAGAGCCCAAAACAAAACCCTCACTGTTGCCACCATCTACATCCCTCCCAAAGAACAGGGAACTGGTCTAACAACTGTTCTTGACTTTGTAAAGTCACTCCCACCGGACACCGAATCCATCCTCCTAGGTGACTTCAACATGAACTGGCCTGTGGTCGATACTGGTACACACAGGGATACCTTTGCTGTGGTGAACCTCACACAAATAGTTGAATCACCAAGCAGGAAAAATTACAGGACTGGCACCAGCACACTCTTGGACTGGATCCTTACCAGTCACCCATCGTGGATATCTAACACTAATGTCCTCCCTGACTCTCTCAGTGACCACTCCCCTGTTAGCTGCACCTGGTCAAATAAATTCATGAAACAGCCACCAAAAACTATCACCAGCAGGGTTCTACCCAGTGGTCACCTTCCTCGATTCAAATCCCACCTCCTGCATCAAGACTGGTCCCCTATCTTCAATGCAACCAACGTAAACACTGCCCTTGACCACTTCATAAATATCTTCACTGTGGCCTGTGACACATATGTTCCTATTAAGAAATGCAAAGTCAAATCACTCAGTAACCCTTGGCTCACAGGTGACATCCTCAGGATGCTTAAAACAAGAGACCACCTATGGTAGCTGGCCAGAAACTCAGGAAGGCAAAACGATATCCAAAACTACAAATGTGCCCTCAATGACTGCACCAAAACCATCCGGCAAATGAAGTCCGCCTACTATAAGCATGTCTTCACAAACTCTTGGGGCAATGGTCAGGAATTCTGGAAGAACATAAAGGAACTCACCAGGAATCCACCCAACCCCCCCCCCATGAATACTCAACAGCAACGGAACCACAACCCTCAAACCAAAAACCATTGCAGATACCTTTAACAAAGCCTTTACCGACCTCAGCGCTGTCCTACCCCAGGACTACTTCAAAGATGGTGAAGCCCATCTATCCACAATGAACACTACTCCCACCAGCTCCCCCCGCTTCTACTTCAAAGCAGTCAAGGCTCACCAAGTACGCAAATATGTGACCAAAGCCCTTGGTAAATCAAGATTCAGTAATGACTCCCTCAATCTCAAAATCCTGTCTCTCACACTTGATGAAGTGCTTAATCCTCTGACCAGAATTTTCAACCTCTCCCTCAGCCTTAGCCAGTTCCTGGACAGATGAAAATCTGCCACTGTCACTCCAATCCATAAAAGTGGTGACAAAACTGCCCACGATAACTACAGACCTATCTCCCTACTACCCCCACTCTCCAAAGCACTAGAACGCATCATCTCGGACCAGCTCACAGAATACCTGGATAAGTACAACATCCTGTGCAAGTAACAACACGGGTTCTGCAAAGGTCACAGCACCTCCACAGCCCTACTTGAATTCACTGGTGCAATTCACAATGCACTTGACTCCGGTGAACTACTAGGCTCAATCTACATTGACTTAACTAAAGCCTTCGACACCGTCAATCACCGCCTCCTGCTTGTCCAGCTTCAGAACACTGGGTTGTCAACCGACTCCATTGGCTGGTTTAAGAGCTACCTTGAAGAATGGTCTCAAACAGTAAGAATCGCTGATACACTCTCAGACCCTAGACTGGTCCACTCAGGAGTCCCCCCAGGGCTCCATTCTGGGACCCACCCTCTTCAGCCTATTCTTAAACTCATTAATGGACAGCTGCCCAGAACAAATAATTCTCTACACCGACGATGCTGTGATCCTCACCTCAGACCCTGATCCAATGCAGTTACAAAATAAACTTCAGCAGGCCTTCTCCTCCATCGAATCCTGGTTCCTAAATCATAAACTGCTTCTCAATCAGAAAAAAAATAAGTCTATGGTTTTCTGCAGACCCCACAACAAAAACAAACAGCTCCACCTCTTCAGTGCAACCAAACAAGGAGCCATCCTAGAGCAAATACAATCATTCAAGTACCTCGGCATCACCTTTGATCCTCACCTCTCATACGCTGTCCATATCAGCAATGTTGCAAAGTCTGCCAATGCGAGGTTAGGCATAGTATTCCAGCACAGGAAACACATTACCCCAGAAGCACTGTCAGTGGCCGTCCAAAGCTCCATCATCAGCATCATAGACTATGGTCTTATCACATATGGGTCTGTAACTACCATTGCTCTCAAACGTATCACAACCTCCCTGAATAAGGCCTGTTGTCTCATCACTGGCTCACATTGCTGTACCCACACATGTGACCTTTATTCCCAATTTGGATGGCTTCAACTGTACAAACACATAAAATACCAAACCTGCATCATGGCCAAGAAAATTATAATGGGGATTGTCCCACCTGGTGTCTGTGGCCTCTTTAAGCCTAGACATAGGAACGTCACTACAAGGAGATCCAATTCCCATCTACTACATATCCCATGATGTTGCACGACCCAAGGACAAAGATCATTTGCCTATCGGGCATCCAACTGTCTCAACTCTCTTGGCAGCGACATAGCAACCGCTCCAACACTTGGCCTCTTCAAGTCCAAGCTGCGCCTCTCACTGCTTGTATCCTGCAATTGCCAATCTTAACATTTCCACCATTCCAGCTGCAAATGCCCCAGCACCCAGCACTTACAATCAGTCTTTCCACCCCTAGCATCTTACCTGTCATATTCCCTCGACAAGGCCCCTTGGCTGCACTGTCTCCCACCCTCATCCACCTCTCCCCATACACCACTCCTGCCCCCACCCCAACCACCTCCCGTACTCCCCCTTAATCCCTGCACATCCTTCCCCCCCTCGATCTCCTACCCTCACTTCCCCACCACCCACCCTCCCTTCCCTTGTCTTGCTCATAGCTCAAGTCTTTGTACTGGTTATCACATGTCTGTAAGTCAATTACTATATGTTTGTAACTAAAAATGATGACTGTTGCACACACTGACGTGGAACCTTTGTAAAAGAGCCTCGGCTCAAAGGTATTGTAATCCTAGTTTGCAATAAAAAAAAAAAACTCAACTCACTTTAAAGCACCAGTGCAACAAAAATGGGTTAACATTTGAACCAACTTTTATTTCTTCCTAATTTATGCCACATCTTCCAGTTTATTTTGGTGGTCAAATTTTGAGTTTTCATTATCATTTAAGAATTTTATGAATGTTTTTAAGTAATTATTTCCCAAGAAAAAAGATGGCTGCCTAATTTTTGCATAAAAATAATACTGAGAAACTGAGAAAGATAAGAGTCCAGACCAAAATGTAGATCTACAGTACACAAAATACGAAGCACCCAGAAAACCCAGACTGACAGCTCTGCCAATATTTTTTATAACCATATCAGAAAATTAGCTTTTTGGAATAACTTGTTTCAATGCACTGCTGATTTAAAGCCACAGTATTTATTATTCATAAACAAAATATCATTACATAGCTCTTTCTACACAAACTTTTTAACTATAAAAATAAGATGCATGGACAATATATTTTGTGCTGTTTTCTTTTATAACAACAATAACCTCCCTGTTTCTTCCTCCTTAAAGAATGTCTGCAACTCAACAACATAAATGAACACTTTGAAACTTTCACAGCACAAGAACTTGACAACCAGCTGTACAATTTCTATCCATCACTTAAAAAGACAATAGGAGGTGAGTATGGGAAATCCTCCTCGACAAGTCTACATGCAGGAATAACAGATTATTAAGAGAGCCACCACACTCCAAACCAATCTGTTTAATAACAAAGAATTCTTAAAATCCAACACAATGTTTATCACCCTTCTAAAAAAATATAAACAGGAGAACAAAGATGAAGCTCAGCACCACAAACTAATTGAAAAAGGAAACCTACAAAAAATAATGCAAACAAAAATATTATCTCAAGACAATCCAAAAATCACTGCAATGCCTAGTATGGTTTAACCTTGCATTTCACTTCACCTTACGAGGAGCAGAAAACCTCAACACCATGGCAAAAAACACCTTTAAAATATCACAGGATGACAGAAAAAAAAACTCCTGCACTTCGCCATCAATGCAAAGACAAAAAACACACTCAGGAAGCAATCCAAGAGACCAACATGTGCCTGAAGAAATAATGCACTAGCAACCACACATTCCCTTATGCCCAGTGGCAGCTTATGAACTATACATCACAAAACTAAATCCAGACATACCGTGGCAAAACCAAAACTGGACAAAACATGGAAACCTATTGACAACTTCTGGTACCAAAAACAAAAATTTGGAGTGCACACACTTGGAAAATTTATGTCAAACATCAGTAAAGAAGCAAGCTTGTAAACTATATATATAAACCATTGCTTGAGAGCAACGGCAGCAACAACCCTTAGTGGCACAGTGTAGAAACAAGAAACACTATGAAAGTAACAGAACACAAAAATGAAGCCAACATAAGATCATACATAGAAAGAACAAACTCAGAACAACGAAGACAATTCAGCAACATCTTATCTGCAGCTCTCTTAAACACACCACCACCACAACCACTTCAAGCAACAGTTCCAGGAGAAAACCACCCACTACCACCAATTAACTTTGAAATAACCGCTGATGACCTTCAAGAACAGCACCCACCTCAAGACCATGCAGCACAACACAGCAACCAAGCCCAACAGAACATTCTCACCAATCAAAATCAACCACAAAATCAAACAACTGACACCCAAATGCCTCAACAAAAAGAAATTGAATACAATATTTTACTTCAAGCAGTCACACAGATAGAGCAAACACAAAATATCACCAACATAGGACAACCATTAACATGCCACCACAACAAACCATGAAAATAGTCATTCAAATATGTAACTTCTATGGATCTACCTTCTTTTCTTAGAAAAGACAAAAAAAAAAAACTTGTACTGTGCATGTCTGAACCATTCTTTCCAAATAATTTTCAAAATGTTTCCAGTCTCTAAAAACTTGTTTTCAAATACTAATTAAAAATGTTCTTTCTGTAACAACCTTACTAACAAAAGACAAAAGCACTATACAGTAAACAATAACTTCTGTGAGACAACTTTATGATTGAAACACAGTTACTAACAAAACTTTACTTATGAGATAGAATTACATAAGAAACACATTGCTTTACTTATCAAAAAACAATCACTTTACTCATAAAAAAGGTATTTAATCAGCATATTGTTTTATTTCTGATGGAAAAAAAATAACTTCTTTATGAAAACTGTGTTTTATTGAGCAGACTGCTTTATTTGTAAAACAGTATTCTTTACTAACAAAATTGAATTATTCATCAAAAGTATTATTTATTTCATAGAGTTCTTTATTGAACTTTATTCATGAAATTGTGTTATTTATTGAAAACATTGCATTCAACAAAGTACTTTATTCAGCTTTATTCATAAATTATACTATTTAATGAGAAAATCACATCATTCAGCAAAATTATTCAGCAAATTCCTTTATTCATGTAACAGTACCATTCATTAAACACATTGTTTGATTCAACATACAGTCTACCTGCCATTATTCTGTCTACTAATTTATAAATGTACCTTAACAAATACTAAAATCTACACTTACAAGAAACTCCAACTCATATATTAGTAATAACATTCAATGAGTTGGAGTATATTTGCAATAGCTGGCTTCTGTTTACAATTAAATGCCTTGGCTTTGCCTCGGCATTTAATCATCCCAGAAGCCAGTTATTGCTTTGTATACTCCAACTCACTGAATGTTATCACTTAATTATACCCACTTTCAACAAATCTTTTTGGTAAGATATGTACCTGATTATAATAATCTTCTGTTATTGTGTCCTCGTACATTGTCCTACTGGTATATTTTTTTCACCACAGAGGCTGAGTGGCAACTATCATATTTCAGTATAGAAATTCTATCAGCTTCCTTTCTACATCATATAGAGTTGTCACTGTACTGTTATCATCACTATTTTTGACTGTTAAATCCAAAAAATGAATCTCTTCCAAACTGTATTTGAGTCTATTTTCAAATTCCTGTGAGTACTTTCCAGATATTTTATGAACTAAAAACAAAAAACAGTATACTGGATAATGGGGCCCACTCACCCTATAAAGATTGAATCTGAAAATTCAACTTTTTTCTATCAAATATTTAATCATGTGACTTCCAGTATTCACAAATCAACGTTTCGGGTAAACCCTTCTTCAGGAAACTGATTTACTCTATAAAGTCAATAAAAAATAATTACATGAAAAAAGATTCATTCATTATTTAACTCATAATCTGATACTATAACATAAATAATTAAATCTTTAAAAGGAAAGAAATGAATTGTCCTTACATTTTGTAATTAATTATCTTTTCTTACAATGACTGTTGTTTCAGGTATGACGCTCGCTTACGGCCACTAATAACAAAAAACCGAAACAAATGAAAATTTGCTCTAATTACTGATCCATTCACACAGTAAAGTAATTGTGAATACTTTTATATCGTTAACAAGTTTATATCCACTTTTCATATGGTAAACAATTTACTGTTATAATCTAACACCCCTGCTACAAGATGAAACAGTGCTGCTTCAAACATTTACTACCTCTGCATGACTTCCTTCATTTTATTAAATTACACTGAACTGCTTTTCACTCTCAGTATCACTAATATTTCCAAGTAGTTATAAATTCAGCACGCTCATCAAAATTAAATCGGCGTTTGCATTTAAAGTAGTATATAGTAACATACAGAGGACCAGATATTCAAAAGGGTTGTGCATGGCGCAACAGTGTTGCACCATGTGCAACCCACTGATGAGCACTGGCATGATATTCAAATGGAAATTGTGCCTGGCACAAATCTCGATGCGCTGGAGTGCATCAGTAATGTATGTGGTGCAGGTGGGGGGGGCGTGCCCATGCATACTCTGCACATCCCGATATTCAGCTCACGATGTGCTGAGTCCATATATGTGCAACCCTTACTTGCACCACACAAAGTTGATCCAAAAAAAAGGAACAATGGCTGGACACCCACAGGTGAGCTGCCATACTGCAGGATGCAACATGGCAGCTGCCACCTGTGGGTGGCCACCTGAGCTCCAGCTGCACCTGGCGGCACCACCCCATGCCCGATCATGGGCATAAGTACAAACATGACCCTCCAAACTCCCTGGTGGTCCAGTGGACTGCTGTCATCCCGATCACGGGCTTAAGTAAAATAACTGAGAATCCAATATCCCTGGTGGTCCAGTGGACTGCTGTCAGCCTGATTGTAGGCATTTGTAAAAGAAAAGAATCTAATATCCCTGGTGGTCCAGCGGACCTCTCTCAGCCACTGAGCCCCACCACACTCTCCCCAGTCAGCAGTGGCCTGCAGCACCCCACCCGCTTGCTGCCTGCGCTGACTGACACCATCGGTGGGGCTGTCGCCCATTGGTCCACGGTGTGAGCCAATGGGCTGCAGCCATTATATTACATTCCAGAGATATGCAATGGTCACATTCTGGAATGTGTAGTACAGTACAGTATATACACGCCCATTGGCTCACACTATGGACCATCGGGCATACAGCCCTGCCGACAGTGTCAGTCAGTGGGCAGTGGGGTGGCAGGTGGGTGAGGTGCTGCTGACCACCGCTGATTGGGGGAGTGGGGCAGTGGGACTCAGTGGGCAGCTGGGAAGGAGGGTCCACTGGACCACCAGAGATATTGGACTCTCTGTTATTTTACTTAAGCCCATGATCGGGCTGACAGCAGTCCACTGGACCACCAGGGATATTGGATTCTCTGTTATTTTATTTAAGCCCATGATTGGGCTGACAGCAGTCCACTGGACCACAAGGGATATTGGATTCTCTTTTCTTTTACAAATGCCTGTGATCAGGCTGACAGTGATCCACTGGACCACCAGGGATATTAGATTCTCTTTTCTTTTACAAATGCCCGCAATCAGGCTGTGGGGCACATTGCCGTGCTGCAGTGGGCGTCGATCCCCGACGGCTGCTGCCTGGCAGGGTGCCAGATGCAAGTCGCCGGGGATCGGTGCACCTGCACGCAAATGGGGCCATAATGACATGCAAATGGACCCATTTGTGCCTTGCATACATTATGACCCCATTTGCATGTGCACTTTTGAATATCGCAGTTGCTGCACATAGCGCAATGAAACTTACGCTAGCGCACCCCCTGCTCCACTCTGGCCACTTGCACTGGTGCAGTGCCACTGTGCCATGCACATTGCGGGTTGCCAGGGTGCGATATTCAATGATGCTGTGCCATGACGCAGCTCCGTTGAATATCACCCAGTCAACGCCCCTGCACAGCCAAGTTGCGCTGCACCCAGGCTTGTGCCACAGCCTAGCACAGTTTGAATATCCGGGCCCGAGTGTAAAAGAAGTGGCAAGGGGTAAAGAAGTTAACTCATTTCAAATATCTCAAGCATTTCAGTGCATTTCAGCGTACTTCACTAAAGGCAAAAGCAATGAGAAATCCAATCAGTTATCAAAGTTCTAACCTTTTAAATGTTTTAAGGTACTCGGTGCCGCCTGGGGTGGGTCCAGCACACATGTAGGCACCTGTTGCTTGCGTAAATGCTCAGCATTGGTTGCTGGATTTGGGGGTGGAGTTCTTCCTCCTTTTAAATGCAGGTATTACAGGCCTCGTGCGTTACTCCCACTATACAATACGTCAGATGCTGAGACACATCTTTTGTAAGTTCAGAACAAAGTAATCTAAGTAGATGATGCAGGATGAAATGTTTAAAAGGTTAGAACTTTGATAACTGGTGGGATTTCTCATTGCTTTTGTCTTTAGTGAAGTACACTGAAACGCACTGAAATGCTTGAGATATTTGAAACAGGTTACCGTATTTACCCCTTGTGGCTTCTTTTACACTCTGTATGTTACTATATACCACTTTAAATGCAAACACCAATTTAATTTTGATGAGTGTGCTGAATTTATAACTACTTGGAAATATTAGTGATACTTGAAGGTATTGAGAGTGAAAAGCAATTCAGTGTAATTTAGTAAAATGAAGGAAGTCATACAGAGGTAGTAAATGTTTGAAGCAACACTGTTTCATCTTGTAGCAGGGGTGTTAGATTATAACACAGTAAATTGTTTACCATATGAAATGTGGGTATAAACTTGTTAACTATATAAAAGTATTCACAATTACTTAACTGTATGAATGGATCAGTAATTAGAGCAAATTTTCATTTGTTTTGGTTTTTTGTTATTAGTGGCCGTAAGCAGGAGTCAAACCTGAAACAACAGTCATTGTAAGAAAAGATAATTAATTACAAAATGTAAGGACAGTTCATTTCTTTCCTTTTAAAGATTTAATTATTTATTTCATAGTATCAGATTATGAGTTAAATTATAAATGAATCTTTTTTCATGTAATTATTTTTGATTGACTTTATAGAGTAAACCAGTTTCCTGAAGAAGGGTTTATCTGAAACATTGATTTGTGAATACTGGAAGTCACATGATTACATTTCTGATAGAAAAATGTTGAATTTTCAGATTCTTTCTTTATAGGGTGAGTGGGCCCCATTATCCAGTATATTGTTTTTTGTTACTAAGCATCAGCTACTATATTAGTATTTGTGTGGTCCCTCCCCATGATAAGTTTACTAACACTTTCTTTATACATTTTATTTGAGGAATTTGGCTGTACTGGACAAATCTTTTTTTGAATGATATTTTATGAACTCTAACAGTTCTCCCTCTGTTCCTTTCCAAACCAGGAACAGGTTATCATGGTATCTTTTATACATGTCTATATGATCCAAAAAAGGATTCCTCTCACTGTAAACAAATTCCTTTTCCCTCTGGGACATGTGTATTATAGTGTAATTGGGCACCATGGCTGCCCCCATGGCTGTCCCTTTTCCACTGCAGATACATTCTATGCATAAATAAAAAGTACTGTACTTCAAAATTTTTTCTGTTAAATTAATAAGTAACTCCACAAAAGGTGTAGAATGTTTGGTTTCTTCATGTAGAATTTCCTGAAGAGCATCAAGTCCATCACTGTGGGGAACATTTTTGTACAATGCTCAGACATCCTGTGTGACCAGGAACCATTTGGGCTGCAACTCTACTTCTCCAAAAATGTTTAGTAAATCCAGAGTGTCCCTCAGATATGACTTTGTTTCTGTGCCAGTGATTTGATATAACCATCCACAAATTGTGCCAGTGGTTCAGTAATAGAACCAAAATTGGATACGATCAGATGTGCTGGCAGATTTGTTAGACACTTATGAATTTTTGGCAGTCCATACAGTTCTGCACTTACAGGATAATTTACTGTAAGTAATTCAAATGTGTCATCATAAATGATGCTGGCATTCAGGGCCTCATGTAGTAAAATGTCAATTTCAGTCTGAAATTGTTCAGTAGGATCTCTTGAAAAGTGTACATAAAATTCTTCATCACTCAATTGTTTGAGCATTCCCTCTCTTAGTCTCCCATTACCAAATAATGACAGATCCACCCTTGTCCATGTGGTTTATTATAATATCTCTGCTGTATTTTTAGGATGCAGCAAGTTTTCCCATCAGCGAAGATACCGACCTCCCCCACAGTGATGGCGTAATACCGACACAGGTATTGTGCCACCTCTTGACTCATTGTTTTCTGTGAGGGGATGAGCCCCCCTGCACCCCCAGACTCTAAGATTCCAACTCCAGGTTGGAGTTGGTCTGGGGAGGGGGAACACCAGGGGAAGGGGAAACCAGGAAAATGACCATTACCGTGAATGTTGCTTCGTAATGGTCCTTTTCCTTGTTTCGCCATCGCGTCACTAAAAGGTAATAGCAGTTTTTTTAAGGTCTTGATGGCCTGCTTTTCTGTTACTTTGCAGTTGTGAAAAATAGGTGGGTTGTAAATCAATATTTTCCAAATCATATATACTAGCTTTTTCAAAGATTGATACTGTCATATGGGGGGGGGGTAAAGAAGGATTTTGGTTTGAATGGTTGTGTATGGTAGTCCCCCAATATCTGAATCTGAGTTATTCATTTCAATTCCATACACACTGTCATGAATATCACTTTGGTCCGTTTTCTCTTCCTCCCAATGGCAAATATCTTTCAACCATAGTTTTCTGGTAAATTTGAATAAATCAACTACTGTTATGAAATTATTACGGTCTTGTGTCAGTACAAACCTTACTTCTTTTTCCAACACTCGATGTTCGGCGTCTGTTAAGTGGTGCTTAGAAATATTTCTCACTATATTGTTATTTCTTAATATCTGTTTCCCCAGTTGCCTCTCATGCCCTAATAATTGTAACTATTACCACCCCTCCTGTTCTGAATTTGGTGTTTCATTGCACCTCTTCTGTCTCCTCTTCCACCCTGGCATACAAACTTCTTTTTTTTTAACAAAGACCATTGGGTGGGGTCTATGCAGGGTTCTCATATAAATGTGATAGTCTTTTTTTTCAAGTTTTCTTGAGGAACAGCCACTGTTTATGTGATATGTGTGTGGTGGTGGGGGGGGGTCATTGCAGTAAGAATAATGAGAATTAAAGTGAGTGGAGAAATCACTGCCTTGGCACACATTATCCACTGCATATGTTGGTGGGGTGTGGGGTGTTATCGCACATGCTCAAAAGTGGCCCTATGATGTTTGCGTGTTGGGGAGGAGGGGTTAACACTTTTGGCATAGCTGCTGATCCTATCTACCAGTTAATTATGGAAAATGCTGCACATTACTCTCCATTAATGATGGGAGGCATTATATGTACAGTATTGTGCATAAAACATATGAGTGAGGCCACCCATTTTGGTGTAGATCAGAACCACCATCATGTACTAAGTTTTATCACAGCACCTTTCTTGATGGCCAAGTGCAACAAAATTGTGAGGTCACTTTTTGATAATCCATTGTTTTTGTAACACCCAGATAAATAATTGATGGTCTATGTGGAATATCAGAAAATACTGAAGTTACATACATGATGTGAGAAATTTTATTTCGGTATACTGTAGCAAGGACTGTTGGGCTGAAAATACTGGCATATAAATAGAATGAAACAAAAAAAACCTCCAAACCATGTTTCTTAGGGCAAGTTTCCAGTTAAACTACATATTTGTGTATGCTCTGAGTATGCACGAGCAAGTGAAAGAAGTAGGAGGGAGATGAGAGGGCAAGCAGGAGATAGGTGTGTTTGGTTGGGTCTATGCAGCGGTGTCATATAAATGTGACAGTCTTTTTCTTATGTTTTCTTGAGGAACAGCCACTGTTTATGAAGTGTGTGTGTGTGTATATGTGCGGGCATGCGTGTGTGCATGCATATGTGTGTGTGTGTGTGTGTTTGTGCAGGTGTGCTTGGGGGCATTTATTACAATTTGAATAATGAGAGTTAAATGGGGTGGAACCTCTGCCCACATTATACACTGCATATGTTGGTGGGGTGTGAGGTGTCATCACATATGCTCAAACATGGCCTCTTTGATGTTGTGTGTGTGTGTGTGTGTGTGTGTGTGTGTGTGTATATGTGGCGGGGTTAACACTATTGGCAAAGCTGCTGATTCCGTGTACCAGGTAATTGTGGAAAGTGCTGTAGCATTCCTTTCCATTGATGATGGGTGGCATTATATGTATTTTGCAAAAACAAAATGGGTGAGGCCACCCATTTTTGTGCGGGGTCAGAACCACCATCATATATTAAGTTTTATCAAAGCACCTTTCTTGGTGGCCAACTGCAACAAACTTGTGAGGTCATTTATTGATAATCCTTTGCTTTTTTAACACCCAAATACAAAAGTGCTGATTTATGTGGAATATTAAAAAATACTGAATTTACACACAAGGTTTAAAAACACAATGATGTGAGATATTTTATTTTGGTATACTTTAGTCTTGCTGTATTTTGGGATATTTAACCCCATATAGTTTCCAAAGCCTGGCATGCCTGCAAAGAGAGGGGTATCATGACAATGCATAATTCAGCTGTGGTTTGGAAAAAATTAAACAGTTTGCATAATACCATTACATAAAACATGTCCTTAGTGTGGAAATTGTAGTGAAAACAGAATTTGATTAGCAGGTACCACCCACAGAGGCACATGTAGGTGTGGAACAATTGCATAATATGCTACTGTTAGTAGCTCACAGACAACATCTGATTCCTCTAAGGTTGAGCCTGATAAGGGTAAAGATAAAGTTGATGAAAACAGTGATCGGGCACAAGGTTTACTGCAGGGATGAAAACTGCAAGTCAGGAAGAAGTAGAAGAAAATGTTTCTATTGTTGAAGGGGAGGACAGTGAGCCAGAAGAGGGGAATAAAGCACAACAGGAACGGGCCCAAGAAAAATCTGGAAAAAAAACTGAAAAGGTGACTTGGTTGCCTTGCCTACCCCCTAGCAAAAAGTTAAAAAGATATCAGCTTTTGTCTGGTAATATTATATCTATGTTAGTGCATTTAATACGTTGGTGGCAACATGTGCTATTTCTAAATAGTCAATAAGCAGGGTTAAAAAGAAAAGAGCACTGGGAACATCAGCACTGGAAAGGTACCTAGACAGATTTCCTAACATTAATGAGAAATCCATTCATGAGAATGAGAGAGAAAGTGACAGGGGTGATAGCTCATCACACTCAGGGATAACTCTGACACATGAAAGCAGTGTTAGCCCATGCAGCAATACAGAAACACCTCAAGCAGCTTCTTCCATTTGAATGACTCCAAGTTCTAGTGTTACTGATGGTAGCCATGTGTTCAAAAGTACCCCGTCCTTCAAGAATACAGTTTACCATCTCGGAAACATATTGTACAAATGTAAAAGCCAAATATTCATTGACTCACTTTGTTGCTTTTACAATAACAAAGAAAATTTCGGAGAAGATAGCAATTAACTTGTTCCAATGTAATGTGCTTGAATATGTAGGATTGAGATGGCTGCTTGAGTACCTTGAACCTCGATATAATACTCCATCAAGAGAACACTTCTGCTCAAGAGGGATTTCAGATCTCTATGATGTTGTATGTAAAACCCTCAGATGAGTTTTGGCCAGTGTGTTGATGGGAAGGTGGGGCTGAATTCTCAAAGAGAGCCAAAAACACCGTACGTGCATGAAAATGGCTTGTGGCACTGTGAAAATTTAATTGTAGCACATTCGCAAAGAAAATTTCCGCAGTTGCAGAAAACTGCAAAACAGGCAAGTTGTGAAATTCGACAAAGGCTGAAAATCTGCAACAGTTTTCCACAGCTGCTGAAAATTCACAAGTGTGGATCCACAGGTGAGGAAAAGGTTCAGCAGGCACAACACCAGGTGATCCATATTAACTGGAGCAGTAGACTTTGGCAGTCTTTCCATAGATGCAGAAGAAAGTACTCACAGAGAGACCAGTAGCCAGTCCCTCAACTGGGACAACTACAGCACCACTGGTACCGGCAGGACCAGGCACCATAGTGGCTGTCTGTAACTGATGGTGGAACTGATGGTTGTGTCTCTTCCTGGAGTGTTTATGTTGCCTGCTTCAGTAGCACTCACTGGAGGCTGTTACCAGCTCTGCCTCTACTGCCTGTGGGGCTCCTTTGTGGGCTGCACTGGGTCTAGTGGTTGTGGTTTGTTGCCCTTCAATGAAAATGTATGCTATTTTTGTTGTAACAACTGACACTACTATACACCCACTGGTTTGCTGTTGCTTGGTGCCTGAACCACCAGTATAGTTGTATCTCAATTGTTGGTACTGTACACTGCATTTTGCTCAGGGAGAGTTACGCCTCACTGTCTGTGGTGTGGCATGTGTGCAGCATTTTTTTCCACAACTGCAGAAAACCACTGGCTGAGAATAGCCTTTTAGAGGATATGCCATACTTTTTAATGGCTTTTTTTTCCTGAGGAACTTACACAGCTTCAATTATTTCCACAGTCCACAGTGTATTTTTTACTGCAGCTGCAGAAGTTTTGTGTATACCACTCAGTGCAACTTCCCCTTTTTTCCACAACTGTGGACATTTTTGGGACTTGTGGATGATTTTGCACCTTCAGAGTGTTTTGGGAATCCAGCTCATGATGTATATCACAACAGATATCTGGACAAGCTGTTAGCCTAAACTCTTCATGTCTGTCACTGCACATTGGGCACATTTTGAAAATTCTTGTGGGGACACTGAAACACAGTTTGCTGTTCTAAGAATGTTTCATATTCTATCTGAACAAAACTTATTCAACATCAATAAGGACCTCAAACAACCAACTAAGCAATGACTCATGTCACACAGACTGTCAGTTTGCTTTAAAGATGCAAATAATGGTCTCAACATAAGGAAAGCCGGGGGCTTTTTCACATCCGTTCCTTTGTGCATTGCTTGAATTAAATAATTCACTATTTTCTTGTTGAGGTTGGGGACATTAATTTACCCAATAGCGCCATATGGCGTCGGAACCATCCATTGCTTAACCTGACCCAAAATGGTGGCATCAGATAGAATGAGTTAAGACTGTTGTTAGCACTGCTAAAAGAATCTGCATTCATTTCAATCACTCAAGCAAAGTCCACCACTTGTTTGAAAACATACAGGAGGAGCACAAATGACCTTTGCACTGACTGATCCACAACATTTCTACTAGGTGGAATTCAACCTTACTTATGTTCAAAAGGTTGCTAGAACAAAATAAATTGTCTGATAGTACACCTTGGAAAATAAAATTGGTGATGAAGATATCTGCATTATTCCACTACAGTGGGCCTTGCTGGAGTTTGTAATTGTACTTCTCCAGCCATTTGGGGAAATCACCAGAGAGGTGAGTGCCAACACAGCAATTCTGAGACATGTAATACCCTTACAAATTGCAAAATGCAGATTGAATCTGATAGGGAAAATTTTGAAAACACAGCAGGTCCATCACACATACTTCCAGTCATGGTGACACAAACAGGTTGCCCACCAGAATACAAAAAGGTATAACCAAATGTATGATTAAAAAATTGTCAAAGATGAAAAACTATGTAACATGCTTCAGTCTGAGCACCACATTTCAACAACAATCTTGGACTCACAATACAAATCAAAGCAACTATTGTATGTTGATGACATTTCTTTTGAGATAAACAAATGAGAAACAAGTGATGAAGTGTATGCTGTTATGGAACAAATTACAGCATCAGATTCAGAATCTTCTTCACAACACAGGACAGCATCAGGTGGCCCCTCATTTGGTGTTCCAGCATTTTTTTCCTCTTTCTCTTTTGCCACTGTGGCAGGATCTTCTTCACCACATCTAAGAATAGCACCATCCCTCCACAAACACAAGGCTCAGCTTCAGGTCTCTGGTATCACTGATAAGATGTCATTATAACATCATCATCCACTTCTTCTAATACAGTTTCAGCACAGGCCATTGTTGAGATGTACCTGGCAGGGCCCAATATTAATTGGAATGCTGATCTGAAATACTGGAAATCAAAACAAAATATATGTTCTACTTTAGTACAAACTGCAATGAATTACACAAGTTGCCCTGCTTCTATTCAGAACAATTATTTTATTCAGCTGGTAACATCATTACTGGCACAAGATCATGCTAGACACCAGAAAACACCAAGCATTTGACATTTCTGAAAGTCAACATTCCTCACTTTAATTTCAAATATGATATCTTAATGAAACATTAACATATTGACTCTGAGCAGGCACAATCCACAAAATAGTTTCTAGCATTGTGCCTGTGGAGAAAAATCTTTTGTGACTTTTGTGAATAGGGTCTACTTGTTGTATTAATGCATGAGGCATGCATGAGATAGCAGCAACAAGTCAGGTCAGGACAGGCCAGTCCAGGATTCTTTGAATTAATAAAATGAGCACAGAAACATAAAAAAAATAATAATGATAACATCAATGGGTAAAGAGTCCATATACTTCAGCAAGCAACTGCATTTCATGTCCCAAACTTACATGGTAGTACTACTTATCTGATCTGGAAGGTAGGTACTGCTGCCTACCACTACTACTACTTGTCAGCAACTGTGAAAAAAATATATATTATTTTTACCACCAGTCTGTACTGTAGTATGCTGTTAATTCTATAGATACTGTTTTCATTTTCTTACAAGAAACATAGAAGTATAAAGTGTCAGCAGATAAGGACCACTAGGCTCATCCAGTCTGCCATAAGTCCAACCCTTGTTTGCAGCCTCTGACCCTACTTGATCAACAACTTTCTTTTTTCCATCCCATTTGTAGGATTCCTTTATGCCTCTCCCATGTATGTTTAAATCCCTCAACTGTGCTCACTCCTACCACCTCCTAAGGCAGACTATTCTATGTGTCTACCATCTTTTCCATGAACAAAAACTTCCTCACATTTCCCCTTATCCTGTCACCATCCAATTTCATATCATGCCCCTTGATTCTTGTACAATAGATGACTTAGCTGATGCCTTAATGCTCTTATTTGTATAGTATTTTTTTTACATCCCTCCAGAACCATATACAGAACCATATACAGCTGTCATTACTTTACAGAGAAAAAAAATGCCACTAAAATCATTAATTTATTGGTTGTTGTATGATGTAATATTACATCTCTGTTACAGTAGCTGTTTGGACTGAGATTATATTTTATATTAAGAACTGGGGATCGTAAATAAGGGAAGCTGATTGGCTGAGAGGTTTTTGAAGCCATGATGATATAGGGCTACATCATCATGGCTTCAGAAAACCACCGGCCACCAGCATCCTCACTGACCATGCAGTCCTCTTCATCTTCAGCAGTCCACAGTGAGTCAGACTTCCAGTCAGCCTCTATTTAAAAAAAAAAAACTCCCACCGGCTGCGCACACAACAGAATTCAGCACAACGGAAGCCGTTAGGAGCAATACTTTCAAAAGCAACATATCCAGCAGCATGCGAGTGGCAGCAATGGATGGATAATTTTTTTCTCTGAAAAGGACAAATGACAGACCCGGGCATTGTAGTCATTCTTACACAAACCGAGGCTCCCCCACAAAAAGAAAGAAAAGAAAGCTACGACCCAGCCACATAGAAAAAACTGCCAGTATTGTCCCAGACATTCCTAACCATTCTAATAGCAGCTCTTACAATAACAGTCCCAAATGAATCGCACCAAGACTCTACCTTTTTCTCATTCGTTCATCATTGGCTCGCCTCTCCAGTTTCTCTCTCAGCTTACCAGTCCTCAGCATCCAATTCCCAGAACAAAAATAATAAAAATAATGTGCACTGTGAACAGAGAACACTTTAAAAAAAGAAAACTGCAATGGTAAGGAGTGGATCACCCAGTCACAAGAGCTCCACTTCCTCTACCATAGCCAACAGTGCCACCTGCTGCCCAGAGCCCTCCAGGAACTATTTTATTTAAAGGTATTCCACCAACACCCCCAAAACACATTTTTATAATATTTCTATTTTTTTTATTTAAAAAATATTTAAACCACTTCATAATAGCAATAATGCACTCCAGGGTGTGGTATAACATGGGATATCATCACTTCTCAGGTCATTGGATGCAGGCGGCCAGCGGCCTTGTGCCCAACCACCCGAGGTGTGATGATATCCCATGATATACCACACCCAGTCATGCATTATTGCTTAATTATATACTTAACATACTTAGCAATGGCAGCAACTGTGTCTTGGAACTAGGAAGGATATATTATAATTGTGTGTCACCAGGTCCATATAGCAAACTGTTTTATTTTATTATAGGCTGTACTGCACTTGACTGATGTGGCTTTCATACATTTATTAAAAAAACAGAAGAAGAAAATCTGTCCAGATTAGAGGTGCCTGTAAATACTCCATTGCAGGAATTAGATACAACACAGTGGCTTTTTTGCTTTTTAAGGATGAAATAGCAATAATCCCTTCATCTCTTGATTAAAATATAAGAATTATACCATAATAATGTATCCTAGAACAACAAAGTAAAATGTTCTACCCACAAATCTGCTGATATATATGTATTGTATCTCCCGAATTGAACAAATTAGTGGTTCCCTTAGCCATTAAGAGTCAGAAGGCTCTTGAATCATATTTAGTGATTATCTCTACCATAAGTTCCCATTGTTTTCAATTGAACTCATACCTTTTCACCTAGAGGAAATGTTTATATGCTTTCCATTTTCTATTCAAGACTATACAGTTAGCTCTGGTAGGCTATAACTTGGTGGTCTTAACTCATGCTAATAATTTGACTTTCTTGTGCCTACAGGCCTGATCAAACCATCCTTTCTTACTTCTAGAGTTAGCTATACAGATAAGGTATATTATAGCATGAAAGCCAGAAAAAAAGAATTCCAGAGAATGATAAAGATCTATTGCTGTACAAAAATCTGGACTGAATGATGAATCAGTTCAAATACTCAGTGTTTTGATTTTAGCCAATTAACCTTTTATCTCCACTCACTCTCTTTGTCTTCACCTGGCTTAATTCAGCATTGTAATGGGCATCAGAGTATCATATTTGTAGTCTTTAGCTGCTGATGAAGGCCACTGTCTTCTGAATTTGCAAAGAATACTCAACCCTATTATTTACACCTGTATCCTCTGTAGCCAACTGGGGGTTAACTGAACTCTTGGCTGGACTTTACCTATAAGTCTCCTGGACAAATACATAATAGGCTCCAATAGAGCACTGTAACTTCCTGGTAAGGTGAAGTTAAAAGAAACTATAATCAGAGCCACGCTGTGAAGACTGCGCTGGACCAAAAAATAGATGAACGGAGAGTTTTGTTTATTTTAACATATAAAAAACATACAATATACATAATTACTGGGTGTTCAAAGAAGTTATCACAGTCTGAGCTGATGCTTTATGAGCCAGTGTCTAAATGTTATTCAATAGCACTAAAACATATGTAACTATACACGGCTCAAAATAGAACATTAAAGACTGAAGAGACACTCAGGCTTCTCCCACACTAAAATGTACTTCTTCTACATGAATAGGTAGATAGGTAGCAAATTTTATTGTTCTACTATACAGTCTTAGCAATTCAAACTGAAAAGATACCATGTTAAAATAAGGTAATGAAGGATAACAAAAACAATTTAAAAATGAATACAGTTTAAAATGTGTATTGCATTCATTTAACATGACATTGTTAGAACAGACATTATCACAAAGAATAATATATCACTGAGGTATATCAGATTCAGAAATGTACACTTTTTTATTAGTATTTACTGTTAGGAGATAAACATATGGGTTTATATCTGCAGAGGTATCTCAGTTGGGAGCAATGAAAGTTGAGTGGGGCTCTATCTGATTACCACAATCTATTGTAGGGAACACAATATGAACCAGTAGTCCAAGGTACAGATACTGTAATCATCCAATCTTTCACAATAAATGCAGAGCCTTTTCTCTCTATGTTGAAGTTCATAAAATGTTACATCTACATTTTTCAATTTGAGTTGCTTAATTCTACTGATTAGAAGGAAGTATTTTGCCAGTCTATTAATGGTATAGTAATCTTCATTGAAAATGAGTATTTCTGGTCACTTTTTCTTATCTATGTTGTTCCAATCATTGACAAAAGGGTAAGCCCATGAAGTGTGGCATTTTTATACCAGGCACAGTTCCATAGAACATGTAGAAGATTCTTCTTATTATTATTAGTGAAAAAAAATTTCTGTGCAATGGGGGGCAATTTATTATATCTTGTTTTTAAGATAGTACTTTCAAAGCATTCAATTTTGTATCTCGTGAATGCTTTCCTTATAGTTGGCAGTATGAGACTATACAAGTAGTATTTAACACCATGAAAAGGAAGAACAAATTCCTCTCACGGCAGAGTAAACAAAGAAATCTATCAGCACAGGAGCAGCTACAGTGATCTCCTGTCAGCAAGCAACAGTGATGGCGATTAAAGATTCTAGATGTCAGATCCTGCACCCTTTATCTCCACACATTATGTGATCCATTTGGTATGAATGTCAAAAGCACTGAGTTTAAAAGGAATAAATAAAATGTTTTCAAATATGTTATAACTCCCTATTTATTTAGCAAAATAATCTAGAATTATAACTTTAATATAATAAACTTAACTGTTTATTCTAAAATTGATGATTTAAGAGCTTTAAATGAATTAAACTATTACAAATTATAAAAATAATCTTATTGTCATAAAATGTAATTTATTCAGTTGAATAGCCACAGAGTTAAACAAAAATCACCCTCTTCTATGCTCTCCTGGTCTTTTGCAATTTCTGGTCCCTTATTCCATGTCCAAGTAGCCCACTGTTTTAATCTTTTGTTCTTTATCTTTCGTTCTTGACTGTTACCTACACTTGCTGCACTTGTTTGTCCATTTCTCCAGCTCTCCACTGTCTACTTTTACTGATTGTATTCCTATTCCGTATTTTATTTTCCTTTATCAGCTGCTAGCTGCACGCATGCAAGCCTGCTCTTCCTATTTTTTCACCATCCAAAAAATAGATCTGTGTGGTGATGCTTCAGTGCATTCAGTTTGCCCAAAGAACCCCTCCTTCCTGTTCCACTACTCTGACTCCACCACCAATTGGTAGCCTTCCTCCTAGTAGGGGACAAAGAACACCAAAGCACTACCACACTCAATGATAGCCACACACAGGCAATA
This sequence comes from Neoceratodus forsteri, assembly GCA_016271365.2. Classification (NCBI taxonomy): domain Eukaryota; kingdom Metazoa; phylum Chordata; order Ceratodontiformes; family Ceratodontidae; genus Neoceratodus; species Neoceratodus forsteri. The sequence goes on along the minus strand of CM057449.1, from coordinate 933,565,917 downwards.
GTGGCATACCTGTTATACTGAAAAACATGCCTTCTGAAAACCCTGCTTCTACTGTTCCTTCACAAAAGTCATGCAGCAGCTACCTTCAACTGACCTGCCAAGGTATGTGCTAAATTCCACAACTTTACAAAATAATCCACAGAGGTGAATTTGGCTACTTTACCTTAACTTCACCTGCAAATTATAACTTTGCAACATCTCTAGTCCAAGGTTTTGCAGTTGAAATTCAGTGCCAACAAAAGTGTAAGGTGATGCACATAGGAAATAAAAACCCCAGGACAGAGTATCAGATGAGAGAGGGTCAGTGGGGCACTACTTCTGAGAACTGAGATCTAAGAGTTATCATTACTGACTCTTTAAACAATCTAGCAAATGTAACAAGACCTACAGTAAGGCAAACAGGATACTGTTACTACCTGTCTATAGGTCATTGGTGAGGCCACACCTGGAGTACCTTGCTCATTTCTGGAGTTGTCAGCTGAGGAAGGATAAGGACAGGATAGAGATGGTACTGTGCAGGGCAACCAAAATGACACAGGGCCAGCTGGGCAGATCTTATGAGGATCAGCTTAAGTCAGTGAACATGTACTCACTGGATGCCAGGCAGGAGGTAGGAGATATGATAAAGACCTTCAAGTTCCTGAAGGGAATAAACAAGGTAAACTGTGAGGAACTATTCAGCAGGAATAGAAGATCAAGAACACAGGAAAGTGAGTGGAAACTTGTGGGGGGGAGGTTCAGGAGGGGTGAGAGAAAGTTGTATTTGACAGAAAGAAAGGTTAAGCAATGGAACAGTCTGCCAGCTGATGTGGTGGGTGCCAAAACCATTTATGTTTTCAAGCATGGCTTGAACAGATGGATGGGATTAGCATTTACTCATGGTGATAGCTGCAAAACAGGATGCATGTGTGTGGATAGTGTGGGCATAAACTCTGTATAGCAAAAGATCTTGAGGTTTGATAGGGTGTTACAGGCAGACTGGGTGGACCAGTGGTCATTTTTTTGTAGTCATTGTCTATGTTCCTGTATTTCTAGTAGAAATCCAGATTTCTTTATGACAGGGATTAGCCTGGTGGCTGAACAGTCCAAAAGATGTCAGAACAGTAGCATGAATGAAAAGCTGTCAGCAACTCCACAGTCAATGTCAGCTGCATCTGATGACACTGTTATCATTAAAGGATACAGCTGTCAATAAGATCCTGGCAAAGCCTGCCAGTGGTATTCCACAGTGGAGTACACCTGAATCTGCCCTGCTTGAGAATTCAACAAATGGTGCTGTCTGACATTGAAAAGAATAAAAGATGCCAGGGATATAGCAACTTTGCATATAGGAGCAGCTTGAATCAATACTAAAACACTGAGATTGTGGCTTAGGAGGAGGAAGTCTGGACCCCAGGTGCAGTATGATAAAGAACCCTGGGTTTCCATTTTTCACATAAAAATTTGGCAAAAATCTTGGAATTTTGATTGGTTTGTGGGTTTTGAATTCTCCCACCAGTGTCACATGGAAATCACATTTCACTGCATGGAATCCCAAAGATTTCAACATCTTAACATGGATGCTGCTATGCTGCTCTGCTGCTCATTTTTTTCTGCTCTGTTGCTTATAGAATCAGTAAGGAAGCCACCCACAATGCTCACTCCAACCTTTTGATCAACTGAGGACAGCTCTCCATCCTGAAAACACAGTTTTCCTATGTGAAAAACTTCTTTTGTCATTTGTATTAAACTGGATGATATAAAAATAAAAAAAGCTAAGTATTGTCACACTTGATGAAGCAGACTAGGAAGTGAGGTTGAGGTTGTAGATTTAAAGTTTAACTACTACTGCATGTGACAGCTCACCAACCTGAAAGTAATGTTATTGTTTGGAAAACGTATGCCTAAATGTTTTTCACGGTACTTGATTTAAAAAAAAAAGCTGAGAGCCAGCCCACTTGAGGAGTCAGGCTAGGCAGCAGTGCTGGAGGTATCAAGTTTAATGTTTAACAGCTATGCATCTATCCAATTGATCAGCTGATGCAACTGCTCTTCATGCAGACAGTTACGTTTTTGTGTACATAGAAATATGTACCTAAGCTTTTTTGTTTACACTGCATGTTTGAAACCTCAGAAAACTAAATATTAGCACACTTGGAGAAAAAGACAGGTGGAGGGTTTAGTCGTGTGTCCTTAACTGCATTTTTTAAATGTGTGTCTCTGAGAAATTGAAATAATAGTCTCGATGAGCAAGAAGGCACAAGAGATGCTTGCAGGTCTGAGTGTCTTTGTGTAGGATCATCCAACCTAGATGGGTCTGGGCAACATTCTGTGGTGACCCACATCATCAAGGTAGCCCCCACTTCCCACTGAAGTATGTCCCCTCCCAGATTAGTATGCAGTGCCTCTGCATCGTGCTGTAAACCCCACCATCCAAAGGCAGGGAAGTCTAGATTGCCTCAGCTCACAAACCAATATTTCCTAATTGCCAGTATTGTGCACTGCCAGCCGACACTTCTATTTTGTTTTTAATTTTGGAAGTGTTTATTTAAGTTGGCTGGTTGGTGAGCTGTACTGCTGATGGTGTAAGCTCTGGCAGTTCTCCAGGCTGCTATTAGTTGTGTGCCCCTTACTGAGGCAGGGGACTTAGCTTGAGGCAGGGGTCTTATATTCTGTGTGCCCCAGAATTTGCTGTATGACCTGGCTGCTGTTGTTACCAGACCTACCACTGCATGATGCCAGCATGATAGGGGCAGGGTACTGCAGCAGCACCCAAACCAGACTACACACACAGTGGCATGCACCAAGTTAAGTGCCAGATACTGTACAATGCCAAGTGATCAGAGTGGAGCTGCTGCTGTTGCATGTTGGGGTCCCCTAAGTGAGCTAGGAGGCCTTAGCATCTCTGTGTGCCCATGAGTTTGCTACAGGAGTAGAGAGACGGCTGCATGCTGTTCTGTTGAAGAGTAACAGATACAGCAGGTGACTGAGGAAAGCTGTAATTTATTTTATAAAAGGTAAACCACCGTTGCCATGTTATGTTTTTTAAATCCTCAGTCCTTTCCAGTTCAATTTGTGCCATCAGTTTCAGTGTCCTGTTGTCTCTGTCCACATTTCCCTGTAGGGAGGACAGGAGTCCCAGCGGTGGGGGAGCCCCCCCAAGGAAGGTGTTGAGTGCTGCAGAGCACTGAGGATTTTGCCGGCAGAAGCAACGAGATACCTGCTTACAACAAGAACTTGCAATCTATAACAGAAGTGAATCAGAATAGAAGCTGGTTTGTGGGTATTTGGTTGTAGTTTTTGGTTTTTCTCTGAAGGTCCTTAAGCTGTAAATCAAGTGATAAGCTGACAAGCCGACAACAGACCTTATTCCTTAAACTGCTAGTCTGTTGCAACTAAAGCTCTGAAAAGCTCAGCTCATAATATATTGAATAATAATCTAAATAATTTTTGTGTTTATGGAGCACAGATTTTGAAGCAGTACAGAAGCTGTACAGAGGAGAGCATTTTTTTGCTTTGAAATTTGTCTGGCTAGAAATGAGCTACTGTTCTATGTACCAAATTTTCCTCTACTTCTCCACAACATGTTAAGTGTATTTTCTTCTCCGTTTATGTGTGTTATGCTCTTACTCTTAAAATAATTTTCTGAATTTTGTTGTCCTAGTATTCATGGTTTGTGCCACATCTTACAAATGTATCAGGTTTTATTGTAAGATTCATATTTTTAATAGTGGTAAGCTTGTGTGGATTAATGCACTATATTATTGCAGAGGCAATCTTTTCTATTTTTTTATCTAATTGCTCTCAAAATTACTGAATGCTACTGCCGTTTTTTAATCAATTAACATGCACATTGCTGTTCTTAAGTAAAAGTGTTGAAGTGGTTGCTGACGTTGATGTTGATATTAGAGTTGGTTAAAACTCCTGAGTAATTAGACGTCTTCTTTTCTTTTGGTAAACTATCAGTTTGGCAAATAGGCGGCTAGGTAATCAGGTACATTTGGACACCTGTTATTGATAATTTGGCATTACTCTGATTAGCCACTCATTTTTAGTCCTTTAGCCCTTTAATCTATTAGTCTTAAACCATAGTCTTAAACTTTAGATCTAAATTTGTTTATCAAATTCATCTAAAGCAAATAGTTTTTAGTGAGCTTTGAATAACTTCAGTAAAGTTATTGTGAGGCAATTTTAATCCCCCCATTTCTATTTTTAACTATCTGATTAGCTGATTATTTGTCTATCAAGATTATCTATCAAGATGGGGTTAATTGGTCAGATTAGTTCAGTCTAGTTTAGTTTGATTTGCACATAGTAGTTTTAGAGTGACCTATATAATACACATTGCCTATAGCTCACAGTAGCATTTTGTTCAGTCTACTCGTTTGATTGCAGACTCTGCGCATTCAGGTGTTATTAATTCTGACGTGATTTAAGGGGCTGCATTATTTTCCCCATCACTGTTGGACTGAGTTTCATGTTTCATTCAGGTTGCTTAGAAATTAAGGAAGAAAAAGGAAGGAAAAGAGCAGCCACATCAAGTCGTTACCCCCTTTTGTGTAAAGAAAAAAGAAAAGCGATGGTTAGTTTCATTTAGCTAGACTCACTTTTCAGTTTTTATATTCTTACCTGAAGTTATTTATTTTTATTTTTTTTTTGCTGCTGCATGCTTACAAAGTTTTTTTTCTTTTCATAGCAGTTTTCAACAAAAAACACAAGCTTGCTTAATACCGGCTTTTATTGGGGGAATACTGAAATTACTCTGACCTCATTTGCTGTTTGTGCATACATAACTTGAGCATAACGTAAGTCTGATTTACTTGGCCAATTTTACTTTAGTCCTGAAATTTAGTGGAAGTTTGAAGGACCTAGGAAAGATTAAGCAAAAAAGACTTATTCTTCGCATTTCCTATACTGCCAAATCATTCAGAGTATTAAATAAATTATAATTAACACTGCATACTTAAGCCCCTTTTTTCTTATATCTTACTTTAACAGCAGCATTAATATTGGTATCACCTAGTTAAAAATTATAAGTGTGGAGATCACGTGATGCAGAGTGCTGAGTAGAAGCTCCTTCAAGAAGCTCCTGCCTCCCGATCACTAAATCATCTTTTTTCAAACTTCAAACTTTATTGAATTTCAAATTGAGATTAAATTATCTCTTTTGCAATTAAATCCACCTTTAACATAACATCACATAAACAGACATACATACATAATTTCAGTTTCAGTATAATATTGATTAATTTTAGTTATACACAAACCCAAATATCAATAATGTATCCATAACAATTACAGTGTTTGCTATATAAAGTCATTAAAAAAAGATTTAAAATGATTAAATGGTAGCAATACTGTGCATTTCCACCTTTTGGATATTAGTTCCCAAGTTTTAGGCACTAAATTTGAGATTGTTTTATCACCAAATTTTGTTCTGGTTCTAGATCTAATAAAACCTCTCCAGACAGAAGATCTTAAATTATATTGACTCTGTATTCTTACTTGCAATATATTTAACAAAAAAATAGGCAATGATCATTGTAAAAACTTATACACAAATAAATTTCAATGATAATCTCTCCTATCAAATAATGAAAGAAGACCCGAATTTTGATATAGCACACAACAATGAGTTCTAAAAAGAAGATCTGTTATAAATCTCAACGCATTATTAAAGAGAACATCCAAGGAACACAGCAATGATTTTTTTGCATTTTTGTAAATTATGTCACCATAATCTAATATTGGTAAAAATAAGGCAGAAACCAATAATTTCCAAATCTTTAAACTAAAGAGAGTTATATCCTCATAAAAGAAACTCAGAAGTCTCTTCAGTCTCATTGACATAGACATTATATGCAATTCAAAAGTCAAATGTTTATCTAGTATAACTCCTAAATATTTATAGGAGTTTACTCTTTCTATGTCAATTGCTGATAAAGATCTAAGCTCCTTTATAGTTGAATCTTTAAAATCTGTTCTACCAAACATCATCCACTGTGTTTTTTTCTCAATCAAAAGCAATCAAAAATTAACAAGTTCCCTCTGTATTTTATTAAAATCTTGTTGCAAAACAACCATTGCCATATCCACATCGTCACTCATGGTGTACAGGATTTTATCATCTGCATAAAGTTGTATACAAGTTTTAGGTGAACAATAATTTGGTAAATCATTTATGTATAAAAGAAAAAGGAGGGGGCCAAGCACAGACCCTTGAGGTACCCCATTTAATAGCGTAGCTGATATTGAACACATACCTCCTATTTTAACAGATTGTAATCTCCCAATCAAATAACTATGAAACCACCCTAATGCTGGAATACCTAATCCAACATTTTTTAACTGATTAAGTAATATAATATGATGAACTGTGTCGAATGCCTTCGACAAATCCAGAAATAATGATGGAACTTCCTGGTTGTTGTCGAAAGCATTCAACAGGTCATCAACTACTTTCAAAATTGTATATGTAGTATTATGCCCCTTTCTAAATCCTGATTGTAAATGTGTTATTATATTATACTTAATAAGATAATTAGTTAATTGAATACTCACAAGTTTTTCAAGTATTTTTGCACATATTGGTAATACTGAAATTGGTCTATAAGATCCTGGGTTTGATAGGTCACCCCCTTTAAATACTGGAGTAACAAAAGCTGTTTTCAGATCAATTGGTAATTCACAACTATCCAAAGAAAAATTAAAAATATATGTAAGATGAGGTGCTAATAATTCAGCTGCCAATTTCAGAAAAAAAGGGGGATCTCATCACATCCAGGACCTTTTCTAATATTTAAAGTCTGTAACTGTTTTTTAACATCATATAATTGAATTGGACTAAATGAAAACATATGTCATTTAAGTCCACTACCAAAATCTATATCCAAAACAGGGAGTGGCAAGTCTGGGTGTATTTTATTAAATGCATCACCAGCAGAAACAAAAAAGGAATTCAATACATTTATCTTGTCAACATCTGTCACAAAAGTTTTTCCTTCAAATGACAAAGGTGTTGGCAAGTTAACTGAACCTTGACTTCCCTTCATCAAATTTATGCCTTTCCATAGTGCACATGGATTTTTTTCTGATAAGGAGAAATAATCTTCATAATATTTCCTTTTTTGTTTCCTAATATTTTTAGTACAATTATTTCTAACAACCTTAAATGCCAAAATATCTTTAGTTTCCTTAGTAGTTTTAGCTATATGCCATAATTTTGATTTTTTTTATTAAACCCTTCAATTCTTGTGTTATCCAAGGCACTCTTTTTTCTTTTATTTACGTTTTTTAATTTAAGTGGGGCATGTTTATTTATAACTTTCACAAGAGGCCATTTATAGAAAAGCCATGCTGTGTGTACATCTGGGCAAGTATACATTAAATTCCATTGAATTTTTGCCACATCATTTAAGTATGCCTGTTCATTAAAATGATTAAACATCCTTACATAAATAAATTGTGATTGTTGTTTCTCCATCTGAGTGTCCCTAATACAAGAAATGTAACAGTGATCACTCACATCATTTTCATGAACTGCTGATATAAATCTTTCAGGTCTATTTGTAAATATTAAATCCAATAAAGTATGTTTTTCATTATTTGATTTATGCAGTCGAGTAGGAGTATTAATCAATTGCTGCAGATTAAGTGCTGCAAACTGATTTAGAATCATTAATTGAGGAATTAACATATTCCAATTAAAATCTCCAAGCAATACTGTCTCACAATTTATAAAAGGAGCAATATGTTCACACAAAGTTTGTAATGCAAAACTTTTAGCAGATGGGAATCTATAACAAACCATAATATTTAATAAGAGACCTGTATTTCCTTGTATTTGTACAATTAACAGATCCAATTGATCTGGAAATGTTTTAGCAAGTTTCAATTGACCCTTATATATGTTATTTAAATACAACATAACCCCCCTCCTTTTTTAGTCTATCCTGCCTAAAAACATTATAGTTATCTATGGATACATCAACATCTTTGATTTTAGATGAGAGCCAAGTTTCTGTTAAAGCTAATATGTCTGGTTTAAATGTTTCAACTTGAGTTCTTATTATATCCATTTTGGGTAACACACTTCTAACATTTAGGTGTAAAAAACCCACATTTTTCCTTTCCCCAAAATCAACCAAAGAATAGTCATTTCCCAACTGAGGACCGGGGTTCACATGTCCATCACCAGAGATCAGCAAACTAATCAGTATCACTTTCCTAATCCATACAAACTTCTTTTTTGAATATATTTTCAATTTTTGTGTATCTCTAGTATGTTTATAGTACATCTCAGATGCATGCACATGTGAAATACCACAGCCCTCAGTTAATACTAAAACAAAGCTCTCAGTCAAATCAGACCTTTCTACATATACATTGGGAAGAAAGATCTCATTTCCTACAAATTGTATGGGAACATAATTTCCCCCATTAGGGTTATACCTTCCCACAATACACAGTTTTGCTAATAAAATTACCAGTATAACACACATGCTAACAGTGTACATACCTGCTAAAAGTCTAATAAAACAAACTTAATTATCAAACATGCAATTTATGCTTTAAAAATAAAAGCAAAGACTGTTGCAGTGTAAAACTTTTCTCTTCTGAGTGGCGCTTGCGCCACTCACGCTCGCGCAACTGTGTTTGCGCAGTAGCAGCACGAGATTTAAATAGCTGCTCTGCCCCTCCTCCCAGTGCGATGTAGATGTTGTCTGTTGGATGTCCAAACTTCTTAATTTCTCCTGTTTTCACAATTCAGTGCTGTCTAAACACTTTGGTAGTCTGGTTTGTGTGTAATTTCGGCAGATGGAGGCTTACATGAAGAAAGCCCCACAGAAGCACACTTCCCCAGCTACTCTCAAAAAGGACTCTAAAAATCCAGGGATTCAGGTGGGCCTGGGCCTGATCCTCTGAGTCAATTGGTAAGCAGTAACCTTTAATGCTTTCCAGGTTCCTTGAAGAGTTTAAGCCCTTTCGTGAGGAAATGAAAGAAATGGCAATGGATCTGAAGTCTCTTTCTAGAAAATTAGATGAAATCTCGCTATCTGTTTCTGATAATACAGCTCAAATAGTCTCCACAGAGAAAAAGTTGGGAAGTATCGATCCTGATCTGGTCTCTATGTGTCAGAAATTATCTCGTTTCGAATCCAAGCTCGAAGATCTAGAGGGCAGCAGCCGTAGAAACAACGTTGTGATTCTCGGGCTACTGGAGGAAGAAGAAGGCCAACATGTTGTGGCATTTGTCCAGAAGTTGGTAGAGTGGGTAGCCGGCCCATCCCCCTTTGGCCCTGGCTATATCATAGAGCAAGCTCACAGGTCTCTACGGCCTAAACTTTCTCCGGAGGATCCCCCCTGCCCCATCATCTGTCAGTTTTTGAACTATTTGGAGAGGCAGCATTTTCTGTAGAAAGTAAGAGCTTTGCAAGAGGTTCACTGGGAAAACATGAAACTGAGAATTTCACAAGATTTGCCTGGCTCGATTCGCATGAAACATAAAGTGTTCCGACCTTATTGTTTCCAAGATAATTGTGGCAGGCTTGAAGTTCAGGATGGGATACCCGGCCAGGCTACAGGTTCTAATCAATGGATCCTGGTCAAACTATGATGATCCTGCAGCTGCCCTGATGAGCATTAAGTCTACGTTACCAGACCTATTTAAGGATCCCTGAGATGTTGTGCTCATAGAATGGAGAGCTATATGAAGTGGAGAACTGGAACTCTTGTTTTTTTCCTTTTGTGGGAAACCATTTAGTGAGAAGATGAGGGAAAATTTCCCCTGTTGGTTTGGACTGGGGAGATCATCACACACCATGTTGGCTATCAGTTTTCTTGGCTCCATTCACAGAGGGCCCATGCTGGTTAAAAGCAAAGGACACTTTGGGTCTCGGGCCTGATTACGGGGGAACAATATATCAAGTTTTAGTATTTTTTGTGTGATAAACATAACAGAGAGGGGAATTGGCTTTGTTGTGATTTTGATTTTGTGTTTTTTCATCTGGATTAGTATTAGGACAGTCTTGGGCTTTCTCTATTATTAATTCTCACTCGGTTGTGACCTGGTACTGGTCACTAGAGGGTGTGCCAAGCATAGGTGATTCACGAGGATGCAGACCTCAATTCAAGGGGGATTTAGCTGATTCTTTTCATTAGATCTGAGTGCAGAATTGTTAACTCTCATATGGAGAGCCTGTGCATTAGGAGGCAGGTTATTTCTGGGTAGAGGCGTTATTTCTGCCTTCCCCTCCTGCGGTGTGATTACAATCTTTCTTTTTCTCGATTCCTGTTCTCAATCTGTGCTGCAGGTCACTCCCCCTCACTGAGTTCCTGGTCTGGTTTTGGTTTCTCCAGGGTTGCCTAGTGAGGCAAGGATGGTATCTGCTTTCTCTCTCAGTTCTGTTTGGGTTTCCATGATCACCTGGGTTGTGCATGGATCTGGCTGTGGCCCTTTTCAAATAGGCTCCCTATAGGTTTATACTTTGGTGGGATTGTGGGCAATGTTCTGTTTTCAATACGAAGATAATTGAATGTAAAAGTCTCCAGTAATAGGAGACATTATCGGGGGGTGGGAGAGGAAGGAAAAGCACCAGTACTGTGCTGAGCGTTGCTTGTGACAGTTCAGAGGGTGGAGGGGCGGGTTATGGGTATTGCTGGAGGGTGGGGTGGGTAGGGGATGGGAGGACTTAAACATGGGGGATTAGGGAGGAGGTGGGTTTTACTGCAGTAACCCTGGGGGTATGTTTACAGGGGTTATGTATCCTGTGTGCTGAGCTGAATATATTAAGTTTAGCTACCACTACTGGATGGCTAATGAAATAACCTTTGTGACTTGGAATGTTAAGGGGATCAGAAAGAAGCATACACAATACCAGGCTTTCAAACATTTAAGTTTACTTAGCTCTCAGATAACTTTTTTACAAGAAACCCATTTATTAGAAGTGGAAGCTTTACAGTTAAGGAGGCAGCAGGTGGGATCGATCTACAGTGCCCAGAGATCTACAAATAGTTGTGGGGTCATGCTCATGATTAATAGGGGTATTCCTTTTGTTTCTACACATGTTATCAATGATCCTGAGGGAAGGTTTACCCTTGTTAAAGGTACTCTCTGATCTGTTCCAATATTATTGGTCAGTATTTATGGTCCCAACTTAGACGATCCAGGATTCTTCATGAGACTTATATCCATTATTCTTCCAATGCTCCCCATCAGGATTATCTTAGGGGGAGATTTCAACCAAGTACTTGAGATTAATTTAGATAGATTAGGTAGAGGTCTGGGAGGGGTCAGTCCGGGGCAGAAGGCTTTTAATGATTTATTCTACCAATGCGGGCTCTGTGATGTCTGGCATGTTTTACATCCTGATTCAAGGGAGTTTACCTTCAGGTCTATGACACACAGTTTGCAGTCCCGCATTGATTACATACTTATTTCTCAGTGCCTATTACCCGGGGTCAAGACCTCCTCGATTCAACCTGGCCCAATCTCTGATCATTCACTAGTATTATGCAATTTGGTACTGCTTAATTTACCTAACAGGGAAACCAGATGGAAACTTAATGAACAACTTCTTAAGAATGTTAAATACTATAAACTTATAAGGGAACAAATTGAATCCTTTTTTTCATTTAACTAGTTAGATAGTGCAAAACTGGATATTTTGTGGGGGGTCCTTAAGGCCTTCATGAGAGGGATCCTTATCAGTATGGCGGTTGGTAGGAAAAGGGCACAGGAGGAGGAATTAAAATCTTTATTATCTCAAATTAGATCACTTGAAACTAATTTCTCGATTAATCCTCTAGATGAGGTTATGAGGAAACTTCTAGTGCTGAAAGATAGATACCTGGAGTTACTTCAAGAAAAAGCAGAATTAGCTATTATTTGTACAAGAGCTAGTTACACCGATCAGGGGAAAAGGCAGGACACTTACTGGCACTGCGTATTAAGCAACAGGAATCAATGAGATTTATCCCTCCTATCAGGGCAATGACTGATGGATCTTTAAAAGTATCTCCCACTGAAATAGTTCAAGAATTTGCCAGTTACTATACAAACTTGTACAGTGACATGGAGCATCCCCCCTTGTCCTGAGAGTACGGAGAGTTACTCGAAAGATTCTCATTTGCCCTCTCTCTGATTGACACAGGGATTTTTTGGTCATTCCTATTTCTCAGGAAGAAATTGCCAATGTTATTAGTGAATTACCAGCAGACAAGGTTCCAGGCCTCGATGGATTCTCCTCCTTATTCTATAAAGTCTTCCGAGACCTTCTATTACCAGTACTTTGCTGTTTATTTCAGAATATTTTAGCTGGGGTGGAGACCGATTCACATCTTTTTGAGGCTTTGATTGTTCTGCTCCCCAAACCTGATAAAGATCTTGCGCTGGTCCAAAGTTATAGACCTATCTCACTTTTAAATCAGGACATTAACATTCTCTCCAAAATATTAGCCAATAGACTAATGGTAGTTCTTCCTGAGTTAATAGGTATATACCAGGTAGGTTTTATGAAAGGGCGTTCATCCTCTGATCACTTAAGTACTTTGTCACATGTCTTCTCGGCTATCAGGGATGCCAAGTTCACTGCAGGATTGGTCTCCCTGGATGCCAAGAAGGCATTTGATCTAGTGAACTGGAACTTTTTGTTCCGAGCTCTGGAGGCATTTCATTTTCCCTCTCTGTTTTATTTCCTGGATTGCCACACTTTATAAAAACCCCACTGCAAGAATCTCTGTGAATGGAGCATTTTCTAAGCCCTTTTCACTTCATTCAGGTACTAGGCAAGGATGCCCCCATCTCCTCTGTTATTTAATTTATATCTGGAATCTCTTATTCAAAATATTCTCAACAATGTTTCTATACAAGGTGTGAGAGTTGGGCAACATGAAATTAAGGTCACTGCATATGCAGATGACCTGTTAATATACTTGTCTCATCCTGTATCTTCAGTTCCGGCTTTGCTAAGGGAAATAACAAGATTTAGTGACCTGTTCAATTACAAACTGAATGCTAGTAAATCCCTATTTTTCCCACTAAACCACAAAGTTTTCAAAAATGACATTATCCCTTTTGGTTTATGCTGGACTTCTAGGTCATTTAAGTACTTGGGTATTAAACTTTCTCATAACCCTCTCACATGGTTTAAAGAAAATCTGGATTCCCTATTGCAGGTGATTACCCATGACCTTGAGAGGTGGTCTAAACTTCCTATTTCATTATGGGGCCAGATCAACATAATTAAGATGAACATATTTCCTAGAATTTTCTATCCATTATCTCTCCTTAACACCTTTATTCCTTTACTCTGGTTTAAAAAGATGCATGGTGTATTCACTAGATTTATCTGGGCCGACAGATATCCTTGTTTGGCTTATCATAAACTGGCAGCACCAAAACTGGAGAGGGGTTTACGAATTCCCCATCTGGCCATATATCACTGGGCTAGTCATCTTGTGAAATGTTTGAGATGGGTATCTCCCAGCCCAGAAGAAGAGCAACCAGTTTGGCTTAAAATAGAACTGGATGCAATTAAGGCCAAGAATTTTGACCCTCTTGTATTATTTTTCCTTAAGCTTTCCCAGGTACTCATGACTAAAGAGTGTCCCATAATAATGACCTCTTTAAAGATTTATTCTCAAATGTGTTCTTTTTTACAATATTCCCCTCATCAGGACCTGGCCCAGTCCATTTGGAACTCTCCATCATTCACTATTAATAAGAACCAGATTTCCCGTCAATGGTTGCCCCAGTTGGGAGAGAGGATTCTTTTTCTTTTACGGATGGAGAGGGGCATTGGTTATCAGTGGAAGATATTATTAAGAAATTTCTCATCCTGGTTTCTTTTCATTTTAAAGTTATACAATTAAAGCATTTACTTGTAATTACGTTTGGTAATACTCCTCCCTCCCAGACCATCTCTTCTTTGATACCCGAGATTTCCCCACTCTCTGGTTCTTCAGATGTAATCTCTAAATTATATCAGGTTTTGTTTTACAAAAAATATTGGTGTCCATTTGGGCCTTCAAGACTCTGGAATAATTTTTTCCCTTAACTTTATTTGGATTGGCACTCTCTGTGGAGTTCATGTCATAAATTTATTTCTCAAGATAGATTGCATCTCATGCAATATCATATCTTGCATAACTTGTACTACACCCCGTTCAAATTACAGAAGTGGGGTTACCTGAATTCTAATATGTGCAATAAATGTTTGCAGGAAGAGGGTACACTTTTCCACATGTTTTGGTCTTGCCCTAAAATCTCCCCCTTTTGGGATTCAATCAAAACTTTCCTTGACTCCCTGCTGGGCCTTCATGAATACTTCACTCCCGAGATTTGCCTGTTGGGGGACCTATCATCTATTAGAGTTAAGGTACGAAAGTTCCACATCTCTATGATTGCCTTATCAGCTAAGAAGCTTATTCTTCATCACTGGAAAGATAGGTCCTCACCTTCTGTCCAAGAGTGGGTAAAATAAATTTTGTCCAATCTGCGCACAGAAAAAGTGATTGCTAGTCTCCATAATAGATTGGCAGCATATACTAAAATCTGGGATCCCCTTCACTCTTTAATATCTCTGGTTCAAGTCTAAATCTTTCTTAGGCTACATGGTCTTGTAAGACATTAAGTAGGGAGCTTGGCATTGATGGGTACTAGGTTGGGTTACTGCAGTAAGGGGAGGGTAGGATGGGTTAGGCAGTTATTCCTTCACATTGTATCAGAGTGTCTTTGTCACTGTCACTTAAACTGTCTTTTATTGTGGAAAATGTATCAATAAACTTTAAATTGAAAAAAGAAAAACAATTATAAGTGTTAATCAAGCGAATAACATAGTTTCAGCACTAGTCTTGGTCTCAGCATCAACACCAGCACCAGCACCTTTTTTACAATCTCTATATATAGTCATTTGTATGTCTTTTTTTTCTAGCTGTTCAAAACATAGAAACATAGACTTTGATGGCAGATAAGGCCTGCTTGGCCCACCTAGCCTTCCCATTTCCTTACCTTCAGGATAAGCTGCAGATCCTAGTTAACCAACAGCCTATTTCTTCCTACCCCCACAAAAATTGTCTTATGTCTGTCCCATGCATTCTTGAATTCTCCCACAGTTTTAGACCATACAACCTCCTCAGGAAGCCTGTTCCATGTGTCCACCACCCTCTTTGTGAAAAAAATACTTCCTCACATTGCCCCTGAACTGCCCCCATCTTCAAATTGTGTTCCTCTGTTCTTGAACATCTTTTTTTCTGAAAGATGATACCCTCTTGGACTTTGTTGATTCCACTGAGGTGCTTAAAAGTTTCCATGATGTCCCCCCTCTCCCTCCTTTCCTCAAGGGTATACATATTAAGCTCCTTTAGTCTCTCCTTGTATGGCTTCTCTTGCAGACCCTGCACCATTTTAGTTGCCCTCCTTTTGACTGCCTCTATCCTGTCTATGTCATTGTGGAGATGGGGTCTCCAAAACTAGACACAGTACTCCAGATGGGGTCTCATCAACTGTCAGTACAGAGGGATAACAAAATCCTGTTTTCTGCTGGTGATGCCTCTCCCTACACATCCCAGTACCCTCCCAGCCCTCCCTACTGCCTTCTCACATTCCTTGCTAACCTTCAGGTCATCTGATATGATTACCCCCAGGTCCCTTTGAATTTTTGTTGTTGTTACTACCTCCCCCTCATTGTGTAATCTTCCACTGTGTTTTTGTTTCCCAGGTGCATTATTTGCACTTTTTTGCATTGAATCCAAGCTGCCATACTTCTGACCATCCATCCAACCTTGCAAAGTCCCTTCTCACCCTTTCCACACCTCCTTGTGTATCAACCCTGTTGCAGATCTTTGTGTCATCTGCAAAGAGGCATACGTTTCCTTCCAGTCCCTCTGCAATGTCATTTATAAAGACATTAAAAAGGACTGGACCCAGTACTGAACCCTGCAGTACCCCACTAGTAACCCCTCTTTCTCAGAGTGGACTCCATTTACAATTACCTTCTGTGTCCTGTTGTCCAGCCAATGTTTTACCCAGGCTACCACCCTGGGACCCACTCCCAGGCTGGTTAATTTGGCTATGAATCTTTTGTGTGGGACTGTGTCAAATGCCTTGCTAAAGTCTAGGTAAGCCATGTCCACAGCCCCTCCCTGGTCTACTACGTTGGTCACTCAGTCAAAGAAATCAATTAGATTTGTCTGACATGACCCTCTCACTGTGAACCCATGCTGCTTTGGGTCCTGTGCACCACTGGCCTCTAGTTAGTCAACAATTCTTTCCTTCAGAAGTGATTCTATCACTTTTCCTACCTCCTAGGTCAAACTGACAGGTATGTAGTTTCCTGCCTCTGTCTTGGTCCCACTTTTGTGAAGGGGAATCACACCTGCCTTTCTCCAGTCTTCAGGTACCACACCATCCTCCCATGATTTGTTAAAAAGTGTAGTCAGTGGTTTCACTAGTTCTCCCCTTAATTCTTTTAAAATTCTTGGGTGAATTCCATCAGGCCCCATTGCTTTGTCCACCTTCAGTTTTAGGAGTTTTTTCAGAACCCTTTCTTCTGTGAAAGGACTGGGATTGACCACCCCCCATCCAGAGTGCTTCTGTTAATTGGATTAGGCACCTCCCCCTCCTCCTCTGTTGTGAATGCTGAGCAGAAATATTCTTTCAGTATCCCTACTTTTTCACTGTCCCTCTCTGCCCACCCACTGTCCATTCTTTTCAGCCTCACAATCCCTGCCTTTGTCTTTCTATGCTCCCTGATGTACCTATAAAAGGCTTTATCCCCCTTCTTAACTGAGTTGGCTATCTTTTCCTCCGTTTGGGCCTTTGCTATTCTGACTTCTCTCCCTACCTCCTTCTGCCTTAACTGGTACAGCTCTCTGTCCTGCTCCTTTTGTGTTTCCTTATACTTCCTGAATGCTATCTTTTTCTCCCTGACCTTCCCTGCCACCTCTTTTGAGAACCATAGTGGCTTTTTCTTTCATTTTGATTTGTTTATTTGCTGCACACAAAGGCTTGTTGCCTCTCTCATGGCAGTTTTGATGTTTCCGCATTGTTGCTCCACCCCTCCTTCTAGCCTGTTTTCTAGTGCTTTTCTAAGGCACTCTCCCATCTTGTCAAAGTCAGCCCTCCTGAAGTCCAGTACCCTCACTTTTGTATGGCTTGACTCTGTAGCTGAGTTTATCATGAACCACACTGTTTGGTGGTCACTTGTTCCCAGATGGCTATCCACTTTTAGATCTGAGATCCTCTCACTGTCCCCATTTGAGAGTACGAGGTCTAAGATTGCTCCCTCATGAGTGGGTTCCAAAACTAGCTATCTGAGGCATGCCATCTGTAGGGCATTGAGAATGACCCTGCTCTTGGATGTGGCTGCAGCAAATGTGCTTCAGTTAACATTTGGCATATTCAGGTCTCCCATCAACAGTATCTCCCCTTTCTCTGCCACCCTAAAAATGCCTTCTATCATATCCTTGTCCATTCCCTCTCCCTGACATGGGGGTCTGTATATAACCCCTGTGTGGATTGTGGTGCCATTTCCAGTCTCCAAGGTGACCCACAGTGCCTCCTCTCCTCCCTGTTTACTCTTTTGTTCAGTTACTTTTATTGCTTCCCATACATAGATTTGACAGAAGACCTTGTCAAGGATTTTAATTTTTAAAAGGGAGCATTTTGGATTACTTTGAGGTATCTTCTTTGCAGAGACTTTTGGACTTTGGACTTGGATACAAATGATGGACATAAACAGTGCCTGCAGTGGATTTTGGAACTTTTTCTTTATTTTATGTTTGAGGTTCTCTTCTTTTACTGAACAAAGTACTGAGTGAACTTACAAAAATCTATGGACCAGGTTTAATAGCATTTAAGTATGCACATTGACAATGATTTGAACCGTAACATCTGCTGGGATATTATTTTCTGTGTACATTTTATAGCTGCTCTAGTTTATTTTTCTCTTTTTATTTTATTTAATGTATACAAGAAGTGGGAAAGTCTTATTAACTGGTATGGTAAAGGGCAGGGAAAAAGCCAAATAAGACCATGGATTCATACAATGAGTGTGTTCATGAAGGAGATATTAATTTAGCTACCTCTACCCCATTCAGTCTAAACCCTCTTATACAGAGATAGTAAAAAAAGGCAAAGAACATCTTGACCTCTCCTTATAAGAGGGGTGATGGTTTAGATCCACGGATTATTGTCCATCAGCAGGGCAATAATTCTATAGTGTCACCTCTAGCATCAACTTTGAGAACTGAAGATAAGGTTTTTGAAAATTTATCATGTTTATAAACTGATAATAGTATTTCACCTGTAATTAATCAAGGGAATCTAGGCAATAGTATAGCAGTTAAATAAAAAGGATTGTAATCACTCATTTTTTTCCCTACAGACCTGGTTGTGTCAGCTCAGGTAAAGCCTGTCATTGAAACTGAAAGTAAAAACAACTTAAGTTCTCAAGTATCTCCCCTTAAACACATTATGAGTGTGTTGCCAGTGGAAATTTCAAATCAACAAATTACTTATTTATTTTAGCAGGCGACAAACATTACTAAGTTGGAATTATTTAGTCCTTTAGATTTTTCACAGACCTCTGGCATCATGATGGATAATGTAACATCTAAAAAAAACATGGGTGATATGTGAAAAAATAAATAGCGTAACATCATCGAATGAGATCTTTGAACAACTGGATAATGAAGTAAATGCCATTGAAATAGAGACATCAATAATTAAACAATATACAGGGAACATCTCTACATATACATTAAAAGCTTTTTCACATCCAGTAATGTCCAATGTAGTTTTACTTGACTCTTTAAATGAAATTAAAAACAAAATTGACTCATTTCAAAAAAAGGTTCATACACAAATTAATGAGCTGGAAAAGAAAATTGGTAGAATCACTGTAAATCAAATGCCTGCCTTCCCCCAGTAATTATTCCAAATACTCCTTTATGGGGAAACAAAAAGGGGAGAAAGAACAAAAAGACAACAAAAAAGGGTTGGGTAAACTGTTAGGCCTTCCTGATACTCCGGGGAAGTCATAGGTTTAGTAAGTTTCTAACCACGTTTGGCATTAACAAATCAGAGCTCAAATATAAATGTGGCTGCTTCACAAAATTCCCATAATTATATATATCCTATAACTGGAGATATATCCCCCTTGAACTTCAAGTTGGATAAAGGAAGAGCTGTAGACCCTATTAAGGCAATTACTAAAATCCAAGGGGACAATATAACTCAGGATTCAAAAAATAAAGCACAGTAGTAAAGTCAACAGGAGGTAAAAACAACTTACAAGCCCTTATTCATATGTGTGGTGATGAGGCTATCTGAGACTAGAAGGATTGTATTTAAAGGAGAATGAAAGTACAGAATCTTTAACAGAGTCCTCAGTTCATTTATTGCAGGCAGAACTTGGGATCACAAAAGCCAAATCTAACATTGTAACTGTTTTTAGGGATAAATCTTTTTTTCCTTCCCCAGTATACTGTATAGTTACAAGTGTGGGGTATGCTAAACAAGTTATTTCTCAACAAAGAAAATTAAAATATTTGGGCTTTCAAATTCACTCACCGGTCACTTGGTGAAGCATAGCAAAACAGGTTCTGGATGAAGGTTTTGCCAACTCTTTTATATAAAGTGAAACTCTTGAGACAGTACTTCAGTTTCTAAGTTGGCATATGCTCACTCTGGAACAAATACAAATGACTTCTAGTAATATTCTGTCAGTTTTTGGAGTTGAGAGACTTAAAAATGAAAACTCAGAAACCTTAGCAGCCATGGTGACTATATTATTATCTTCTTTGCTAGATATTCCTATTGGCAGAGATGATTTTCTTACTGTAACCTGAGTTCATAAAACGCGGAAGGAAACCAAATTGATATTCATATGTGTTCTAGTGACCTTTTTAAGTTGATTTTTGAGAAAGGCAGATTACATAAAGCATAGTAACATTTTGGTAGTAGATTTAACAAGTGAAATATTTCAAGATGGCAAAAACAGATCCCACTGACTTAATTTGACCTCTGGGCCTGGTCCACCTATGAACATGAACACAGACAATACTCATGAATTAAGATTGCTTTCATGGAATATTGAAGGAGTAAAACAAAAATCAGAGGGTGTATAATTGCTGGATTAGTTTAATTCCTTCTTGATAATATTAATGCAGGAAACCTGGTCACAAGACCCTTTTGTAATAAATGGTTATGAAGTAATTCATTCTGCAGCCATCAAATCAAATCAATATGGCTGAGGCATGGGGGACTAACCATCTGTATTAAAGTTGCTAGATCCTTAAAAATGTTACCCATTTGTAAAATTTGTTTTAATTATATAATAGCGGCAATTAATTGGAATTCACAGTCACTTATTCTAGTTAATGTCTATATATCACCTAGGGTAAAAAATTATAAAACAGTTTTGGGTGATTTAGCCATGGAATTAGATAAAGTTAATTCCATCTTTGCACAGGCTAATATAGTCATTTGTGGAGATTTTAATGCATGTATAGCCTTATTAGATGGCCAGTCAGGCATGCCTCTGTCAAATGAGGGTATGGATTTGTCACCCAGAGATTCTACTGATAGGGTAGTTAATGAAAATGGAAAAAATTTGGTTAATTTTGTTAATAACAATTCATTGGTTATTTTTAATGGTAGAACTCAAGGGGATGAGGAAGGGAGTGTGACTTTCTTTAGCTCTAACAGCCAGAGACTGATTGACTATATTCTAATGGTTTATGAATTATTTTATATGACAAAGTCCCTACGAATTGAGATAAGAACTAAAAGTGATCATGCTCGTTTGGAGCTTATCTTGTAAGGTAGTACTAACACTAATGATATATTATATATAGTTGATCCTTTAATTGAACCAAGGATTAAAGGGAAACAAAAACTAAGAGTAAACTCATTAACCTTGGAGAAGGTAAATGCAATATATCAATTACATGTGTCATCTTTAGTGCAGGAATTTGTTATGTGTTCTAAATCATTAATTGAAGTAGGGGAATTATTTACAGCATTTTTTTTCTCAAATAAGACAGTATATATTCTTCTAAAACAGTAAACAAAATATCAAATAATTATAAGTGGTTTGATAAGTCATGCACGATTGAGAAAAACAAATAAAAATAATGGTAATTATAACAAAAGAATACCCTTTCAGGTCAAATTTTAAATCCTGACCAGGAAAAAATATAGAAACTTTCTTAAAGGGAAAAAAGATGAATATAGAATGTCTCAGAGGAATTTAATGCTTCCAGATTATAGAGTCCAACATTATTAGAGACTTTTGGGATATGGTATCAAGAGGGTCAGTGCCCTCTCAAAATATTTTACTATCAGTGATTTCGGAAGAAATTTAGATATCGCATTATATGAATTTATTTAATCATCCCTTGGGGCAATTGGATTTGCATAATTCTTCCCTTACATGTTCTTCCCCCTATATATAAGCAAGTCTCAGTCATTACAAGTAGAACTCTTAGAAGTTATGGATATTATATCTAAACTAATGAACATTAGAGCACCAGGTCCAGATTCTATACCGTCTGAAATTTATAACTATAACCTTGACTTTTGAGCACCGGAATTAACCAAATACTTTAATTTATGTCTTGAGAAAAATCAGACACCAACCTCCTGGAAATTAAATATAATAGTTCCATAAAAAAGGATTTCAACTTGATCCTTCAAACTATAGGCCAATCAGCCTCTTGAATTCAATCCCAAAAATGTTTTCAAGATTATTACTAAATAGATTAAAGGATTGGTCTGATTGAGTTTCAAATATATCCCCTTTTCAGGAAGTTTATAAGTGTAATTTTTCAACCTTAGATAACTGGTTTTGTTTGACTCATTTGTTCAAAAAATATGTATGCATAAAAAAAATGAAAATGTGTATATTTTTTATTGATTTTACTTCAGCCTTCTATTCCATGAATCATAGTATTTTGTGTAGCATTTTGAGGAAATACAGTACTTGTGAACCACTATTACAGTCACTCCAGTTGCTATACGCAGATACCTGTACTAAAGTTAGCTATGATATGCAAGGAAATACAACAAAATCTTTCCCCTCATTAAGAGAGGTTAAAAAAGGTGTTTATTAGCACCTGTATTATTCATTTTTTATATTAATGATCTGCTGAATTTTGAGGAATCTATGCAATTTGACCCTCCAAAAAGTAATGGTTTACAATGTCATGCACTGGCTTATGTGGATGATCTCTTATTGTTGTCATTAACAAAAAAAGGCCTTCAAAAGAAAACAGAGATTATTAAAGAAAAGTACATGCAACTCCAGATTAAAATAAACATCTCAGAAACTAAAGCTCTGACCTTTGGTTCAAGGAATAATAACATATTTTTTTTTCTAGATCATCACAGGATAGAAAATGTTATGCCCTATGTATACATTGGAGTTAGTGTAATGGCTAATACCTCTTGGACAATTCATCATAAGTCTCAAATAAGTAAATCAAAAACAAGTGCTAAAACACTTTTAAAGTCTCATTTCAAACTTGGAGGGCTCGATATAAGATTAGCCTTGATAGCAGCTGAGGCGAAAATTAACCCTCTACTGACCTACAGGGCAGTAGTCATACCCTGTGATTGTAAAGTTAACATGGTATCCCAACATCTTTATTTTCACAAATCATTACTTGTGATTTCCCCTTTCTATAGCCTCTGCAATAGTCAGAGTAGAACTTAGGAGAATGCCAATATATGCAATTATCCAATATAGATGTCTTTCTCATTGGCTAAAAATTATAAGCAATAATTATAATCTTCTGCCTAGGCTATGTTTAAAGGAGAAAATAAATGGTTTCAAATGGGCCCAAGATGGAAAGGGTTGCCAAACATACATCAAATCCTTGAAATGATTAAACTCTGAAGAAATTTCTATGTTGGAGAAATTATCATTGCATTTTTATGAATATTATCATGTAGGAAGAAACAAATGTCTGCTAGAACTATAAAAGAGCTTTGAAATTATTGTACTGTAAAATTGTATCCTGTATCCCACCTGGTTGTGGATATCTGTTTTTGTAAATTATGTAATGTATGTGTCTATGTCTAATGTTATCTTCAATGTATATTTGTATTGTAATGGCAATCATGTCAACAATTAACTATTTTACTACTACAGCTCCATGATTGTGTTCTGTAGAGAGTGTTACTGGACCCCATTCCTTTGAAATTCTTGGGCATTCTATATTTTCTGTATTTTCTAGCAATTCTTTTTTTTTCTCTCCTTACCTCATTGTATGCCCTCACTAGTAATTTCTCCCCATAGTCTCTGGCTTTGAACCTCTCTTTAAGTTCCTTCACTTGAGTCTGTATAATGTAATTTTAACAATTCCTCCATATTCGTAACATCTGACAGTAGGGGATTGATTTTGTTAAAGATGTAGGGTGAGCACTATCAAATCTAAGTAGTACATTGGTGGTACTTTCTATTCTAAATTATTTTGAGGTTACTCTATTGTTAGTCAGGTCTCATATTAACATGATATCCAGGAGTGGAACCACTCCAGTCATGGACTGTGTTTGGCTGTGAATGCTGTACAATATCTTTATAGTTTTGCTTAAAAATTTGATAAACTGTTAATAAAAAAAATGATATCCAAAAAGTTTATACTCTCTGTTGCAACTGTAGATGTAAATCATAGATTTAAATTATTCTAATTAAGCCATTTCACAAAGCTCTGTGCAGATTCAATGTCACCCTCCCATATACACAGAACATAATCTATGGATCTAAGACACTTCTTAATATCATTAAAAGATGGATTAGTCACTGTGCCATTAATTGTTTCCCACTACAAAACCAACCAAAACCAATTGGCATATGATGGGGCCATATCAGCCCCCATCACAGTGCCACATATCTTTATTTATTGAATTTTGTTGACCCTGTAAACCCACTAGCCATAGAAGTCCCTTTTTCAGGGGCGACCAGTGAGAGGGGGGATACAGATGGTAAGCAGCTGAAATTGAACCAGATTAAGCTCTTGGTGGTACTTTTAGTGAATGGGAAAAATTTGGCCAGGACACAGGGGAATTCTCCCTACTCTGCCAGCAGGGGCTTGACTTCCAGGGAGCAGAATGGAGGAGCCAGTTTGGAGCCAGACAGAAGAAGAAGTGCTGATGTGGCTGAGCTGAAGGAGAATGGAGAGGTGGAGAAGATGGAGCTAGGAGATGTTGGAGATTTTGTTGCTTCTGATGCAAATGTTTTGCAGGAAGAAGTGGTGGAAAAGCCAGTGAATAGCATGGAAGAAGGTACAGTGTTGGATGCATTTAATACTTCAAAAGAAGAGGATGCTATGGAGTCTATTGAAATAAATGAAGAAAGTTTTACAGAATGGAGTGATACTGAGATAGATAATACGGTATCTATTCAAGGAAATTTAGAATGTTTAAAAGAAGAACCTAAACTAAAAAATCACATTGAACAAGAAGAGAGAACTTTCTTGGGTCAGAAAGCAAGATTGGAAAAGCAGCTAAGAAATGTTCAAGCTGACAGGCAAAGCAGGCCTGTCACTCCTGCACAGATGGGCTGTGATGACGCAGCATCATCGAAGGCCTCGACCAGCTGGGTGGAGGCTGTAGAGATGGTGGATGGAAATAAAAATAATGATGAAAACAAAAAAACAAGAAAAGGGCTTTGTAATCCTACCAGAAAACACATCTGGAATGATAAATACAGGTTCAGGAGAACCTGGTCTAAGACATTCTGGTCTTGTGGTAAAAACAAAACAGGAAAGATGATCCATTGATTCTACTTTATAAGCTGCAGGATGGGAAAAAAATGGTGATACAAACAGGTGGGAGTCAGGGACATCCCCGATTATAATTCCTAAAGAAAACAGACAACAGGGAAGTAAAATTCTGGATGACTTAGAATTACCTTCAGAGTTGGAGCTCACCCAAAATCCAAAATTACACTTCAAACAGCCATTGGCTGATAATGTGGTAGCTACCCAGGTAACTGATTTGAATGGGGGACACCCCGAAGTCACCCAAAACAAGATGCAAATGCCTTTAAATCCTATTAAAAGGGAAAAGTCAAAAACGTATGCCTTCTGTTTTAAAACCCGAGTATATCCAGCCAGAAGGCATAACACGGTCAGGTTGTTGTATATTGGAGGAATGCTGGAACCTCCAGACTGTGTGCTTGTGGTGAGGAGCTTGTTGAAAGAATCGATTAAATTCTTTGCAACCGAGATATATGCATCAATTCATATCTCGGGGGAAACCACTTTCAATGTTATTTTTAAATCTATAAGTGGACTAGAAAGATTCTGGGTGAAATATAACAAGCTTAAAAAGTCTCCACTGTGGTCACCCTTCACAGTAATTCCTTTGACTAAACCAGCACAGAAAATAATAACTGTCCTTTTTCTGAATGAAAAAGTCAGCGTTTCTAATCTTGTGCACTAGTTAAAACAAAAATGCACAATTATTGAGGATCCAGAAGCTATAATGAATACGGAAAAAAATTTGGACTGGCGGATGGCATGTTAAAATAATGCTTAAAACTGTCAATCGTGAAGTAGTGCACTTACCTAACTCCTTTTTTGGGGGGTAGGGACGGGGATATTATTCTATCAAGGTCAGCCTAAAATGTGTTATAGATATGGGGCATTTGATCACTTGAGCAGTGTATGTGACAAACAAAAATGTTTGATTTATGGGGAGTTGGATCATATTGCAACTCAGTGTTTAAATGAATGTCTTTGTAACCTGTGTAATGAAATAGGACATACTTTTCAAAACTGTAAATGGGCTGCAAACAACACACAGGAACAAGGACAGGGGGAGGAGCAGTGACTTTTGATTACCTTGACACAGAGAAAGCAAGTTGGTGAACATTTAGATGTGCAAACTCAGTTGAAGGTTCAGAATGGCCCAGATCTGGGAGGGGAACATACACCTGTGACAGGTCTTATAATAGAGCAAACACAGGGTCCTTTGGAACAAGCAGCTGTGGGACTGGAAGAAGAACAACAGTCAGAAACAGATGTGAATATCATGCCTCCACCTCCTGCCCCCATCCCATTACCTGAACCTTGTCCAGTTCTTCAGAGTAAAGAAATGTCTCAGGAGAAAAGCATTGGGAAAACAAGCACTAAGATTATCACAACGAGGTTGGTGACAAAACAAACTGAAATGTTAGGCAATAGGTTTGAGATTTTACAATCAGACCACTCAGATGAAGAGTCTGAAGACTCTTCTGCAGCTTTCTCATTACCAGAGGTAACTACAGAAACTGAGAAGACCACTATACCTAGAGGTCCTCAAAAATGGAAAGCCAGAATTAAAACTAAACATAAAAAGCAGAATTCCAGGTGGGGGAAGTTCAAATAGTTTAAAAAAAAAAAGGAAAGAAGAATGACACAATCTTTCTGTGTTTATACTATTAATGTCCATAGTGTGAAGAGGCTGGAGAAAAGGGGAATGGTGTTCTCCTTTCTCAGATGTTTACACTTTGGTTTATTTTTTTTACAGGATGTCCGCTTGCACACTGTGAAAGAATGCCAAGAAGCCAAGAATGACTGGTTTATAAGATTATCCTTTTGGTCTATAGGACAGGAGCCATGCTCTGGTTTAGGAATTTTATTTAAATTACCAGAAGTCAGGGTTTTTAAGATATATGATTTAATACCAGTAAGAATATTAATCATGGACGTAACTATACAATCAAGAAGTTATAGATTAATAAACTATCATGCTCCACAATTGAAAGCCACAAGGTGTGAGATGTTAAAATTATAAGGCCTTATCTTTATACAGCACAGCATGTCATTTTTGTGGGAGACTTCGATTGTCTGTTAATAGCAAAAACTGCTAAGCAGTACTGCAATTCAAATCTTCTATTGGTAAAAATCACAAATAAGGCAAAATTGAAAGATGCATATTTTTCCCCTACAAAACAAGTGTCTCCCACATTTCAAAGAGGAAATCTCACTTCGAGAATAGATTACATTTTCACATTGGAAAATATATCACTGGACTCTGCTGCCACTTTGCCAGCAGAATTGTCTGACCATCATATAGTTTCCATACAAATAAAAACTGCTGAGATTTTAAGGAAGGGTCCGGTGTACTGGAAGAATAATTCTTCGCTATTACAGGATAAATATGTTTTAAGGGTGTTAAAATCATTTATAGCTGCCAGAAAATCAGTCTTTAAGTCTTTGAGAATAACATCAGTTGGTGGGAAGACACAAAAAGGGAACTGCCAAAACTTTGCAAACATCTAAGTCGACATTTAAGTAATAAACGATTTCTGCAATATTTGCAAAATAGGAAAAAGCTGCAACGGTTATTATCTGTTTCATATGAAACAGGGCAAAATCTAGAGGGACAAATAAATAAAGTAAAACAGTATATGATGGAATTTCATAAAGAAAAAGTGCAAATATTATATCAGCAACAAAAATACAATACCACGAGGAAATGGAAAACATTTGCCCATTTGAAAATATAATAAAAATGGCAAAAACCAAAGAAATGAGAACTTTAAAGGATAGGAACAGACGGGAAGTTTACACAGAAGCAGAAATAGCTAATTGTGTAGAAACATATACTAAGGAAATGTATAAACCGTTGTCAATGACAAAGATAGATGTTCAAGATTTTTTAGAGACTATAGAAGTTCCAGGATTAGGAAAAGCAGAACTGGTCACTCTTACACAACCGATACAAATAGAAGAAATAAGAGAGGCATTATCTAAACTAGAGGGAGGTAAAGTGCCAGGGCCAGATGGCCTACCAAATGAAATATTAAAATTATTAGGTAGGAAACTTTGGGATGAAATATCAGAAGTTTTTAATTACATGCTAGTAAATAAACAAATCCCTCTGTACATGAGTATGGGGATTTTAATATATATTCATAAAAAGGGAGCCATGGCAGATCTGGACAACTGGACACATCAGTCTCCTTAATTCAGATTTTAAATTATTAACCAAAATTTTTGGCAAAATGATTAATGTTAGTAGCTGACAAAATTATCTCAACAGCACAAACATATGCTATCCCTGGACGGCAAGCACAAACTCAGTTGATATTAATTAGGGAATTGATAGAACTGGGGAACATTGGTGAGTTAGATGAATTTTTAATTTTGCTTGATCAAAGGAAAGCCTTTGATAGAGTAGATCATAATATTCTGTGGAAAATTCTGAGTAAATATCATATTCCTAATGAGATGATTGAATGGTTTAAATGTATATATAGAACTGCAACAATAGTTCCTATTGTAAATGTCTGGAAAGGTTCAATAATACAATTGCACAGGGGAGTTCATCAGGGGTGTCCATTAAGCCTGATTCTGTATGATTTTTTCATTGATCTGTTATTAAAACAAATAAATGAGAGTAATGAAGATAGATCTGTGTCATTGAAAGGACAATGTTTACCATTTAAAATTATTGCATATGCAGACGATATGACTGTAATAGTTCAGGATGCAGCCTCTGTAGAACAGGTGTTGTATGTATGCACAAAATTTTTTTTTTCCAGATCATCTTTAAATCTGGCAAAATGTAGAGGTCAAAGAGTAAATTATGGATTAAATTTTGTGGGAAGGATCAGTAAGACCTTAATTACACCAGAACCCATTGAAATATTGGGTATCTCTTTTGGGTCAGGGAACTTGGATGAAATCAGTTGGGGGGGGAATTAGAAATAGGGAGACTCAGAGTAGCACAATGGAATAAATGGAATTTCAGTAAAAAAAGAGGATATTTTTAATTAAAACATTTCTTGTTCCAATTTTTCTGTATATTGGTAACATTTTTCCACCACCAAAAACTATGGAAACCAGTTTATTAAGTATTTTTTAGGCATGCTGGGGTAGTAGACTCAATCCTCTTAAAATAAATGTTTCTTATTTACCAGTTAAGAGGGGAGGATTAAATATGATAAACCCAATTATTTTCTTTAATACATTCTTTTCTTATAGTCATTTTAGATCAGTATTGATAGGACAAGATAATAGATGGGAAAGACTGTTTAATGGAAAATATCAAACTTGGATTTCGCATAACATGAAAAGTTACAGGAAAGGATATGTAGAAGAATTCAGTGTACTCAACAAGAAGAAACAATAACACACTTATTTTTTCATGTTCTTTTATTCAAGAGTGTTGGTTATATATAGCAAATCAATGGAGGGAACCAGTATTTAGTAAAATTACTTATGAAAATTTGATATATGGAATATTTGGAATAGAATGGGGAAAATGGTCTGTTTTTACATTACAGATTATCATGGTAGTTTGTAAATTGAATATATGGGTGATGAGGTGTGGATTCATGTTACAACAAAAAGAAGGGAATCACACAGAGCTGTACAGGAAAACACAAAAAGATCTTACTAATATATTTATGGAAGAAAGGAAGAATCTGGATATGTTGGTGTTAGAACTTTGGAAAGCAATGCCTAGGATCACAGATAATGACTTCCCAGTGACATAAAGAAACAAAGAAGTTTCAAGTTACAGGATCTTGGATAAGGACTAAAACACTTTGAACTTTTTGTATACTAATATTTTCAGTTTTCTGGATAATTGGAACCTTTACTGTGTAAACTGGTATTTCTCTATCATGTGTATTTGATTTGTCATGCTAAATAAAAGAAATCCTCTACTCTGTAGATAGGTGGTGCTGTGTCTATGGGGAAAGTCCTCAGTAGTATGGAGGAGGACAGTGGAGGTGGACGTACTACTTATAGTGAGCCTGCACAACCTAGCAGGGAGAATGGTACAGCTGGGAGGCACCCTCTGGGTAGCCAGCTTTTCGTACATCATCCCCCACTTTTGGAAGTGGTGACGAACGGTGGAGATGCCACCAGGAAAAGGGGAGCTGCTGATTCCTCCACCATGCCTGCAGTTGGATCACTTGGAAGTCTTGACACAGGTACAATGCCTGTAGAAGAAAACGAGAATATTGACAACATTGTGAGAATCAAACAGGATTTATTAGCTAAAGCAGAAGCAGTGTACTGGGTTGCTAAACTCCGTGCAGGAGAAGAGAAAAAAAATTAAAAGCCCTTTGCAAGGATCGCTGTCACCTACCTCAGATTCTTCAGTGAAGATTTTTGTTGTGGCCTCGCAGCCACAGGTTAATTTAGCCCTGGATTCACCTGTTTTGGAGACAAAGATGTCTGATTGCTGCAGGATCCACAGTGGTCCCCAGAGCGAGCCTTAGAACAGGCTGCATGGTTCCAGAACAAGGCAGGTCAGTGGGTTGTGGATTCCAGAATTCCACTTCCAGGATCCATAGTCTCCATAGGGTTCCATGGGGGAAAAGGGGATAGGTACCTCCAAATCAGAGGTAACCAAGATAAGTCATTTTCATGTGATTTACACCATGTACTTGCTTCAATCTCAGCAGTAGGACAATTCCCCCCCTATGAACACTGGTGCCAAAACTGTGCAGATAGATTCAAACCTATCAGGCTCCATATCTTTTTCTCCTATCGAGACTCTCCCACTACAGGGGCCCCCTGAATCTCCACAAGAAGATAGCATTTCTCCTCATGAAGAGGGGGAGTCTGTTTTACTTCCTGATGTGACCACAAGCACTGACACTGTATCCCCAGATCTGACAGCTCCTACATATGCCAGTCTTTCCAAAAGCCTGTCTTTCTAGCTAAACATCATAATGCTGTTAGATTATGTTTTTTAGGGCCTGTAGACACCATGCCTGACCGATTTTACATGGGGAACGTTTTAATGAAACAGATGCTTGATTTTTCTCCCACTGAGGTGTATGCTTTGATACATATCCCAGGGGAGTCTACATATGACATTAGTATTCATTCTCCTGACATCCTGAATTGCTTTTGGATGAAGTGTGCTTTATTAAAAACAAACCCTGCATGGGCCAATTTTCAGGCCATACCCCTCACCAAACAAGCCTTTAAAGTAATAACAGTTCTTTTCAGAAATGAGGGGGTAAATATAGTGGACATCACATATTGGCTTGAGAAATGTTGCAAAATCCAAGGAAACCCAGAATCGATTCTGGACTCAGAAGATTTCTGGAATGGGGGTTGAAGGCACAAAGTGACCTTATCACAAACTGAAGATGAGCTCCAACATCTTTATAGTTGTTTCTACTTGTGCTGGGATAAAGGCTTAATTTTTTAACCTGGACAACCACGCCACTGCTATAAGTGTGGTTCCAGTTGACATTTAAGTAGAACCTGTGACACACAAAAATGTGCACAGTGTAAAGAACTGGGGCATGTCATGTTCAGGGCCACTGGAAAATTGTGCCCACATTTTTTTTTGCAGAATCATCAATTTTCGCCATTCTCTGCAAAAAATTACATGTTCTGCAATTTCTTGCAATTTTTGGTTTTATATTGAACTGTGTAAAAAGTATTGACGTTTTTAATAAAATGCTCTCCAATATATTGACAGTTTTGCTACAGACTTGGGTTTGGCCAAAACAATGCAGTGCAAGGTAGGGCAAGGGTTTTATGTGATTGATTTCTTTTGAATCCTTGTCTTGTTTGGTTTAAAAATCCACTGACCAAGCATAAGTACACTTAAACACTTAATATTTGTTTTGTGTTGAAGCAGTCTATCAGAAAACTTTTTGTTGCCACACAATCTGAAACAAAAGATGGAGGAAAAGGTGCAAATTATCCCATTCACTTAAATGGGTTGCTAACTATGAAGCCTTTTTGTAAGTGGCAGGGCAAGTTTTTCCTTGTGAGCATGCTTTCATTCAGACTAGTTTTGATTCAGACAGCTGAGGATTTTTGGGTGGCCCTGTCGATTTTAAACTTGAATAAGCTAGTTGCTAACAGTGATCTCACTCTTAGCAACTACCTCCTAGATGTTCACATGCAAAGATTACAATAAAAACCTGACTAAAGTTTAAAAACAAGCTTATAAAACACAAAATTTATCTGAACATTTATCTTTGACTAAACAAAATCATTGCAGACAGAGTAAAATAAAGGTAAATTACAGGGTACCCTGACTACTGTATGATGCAGTAACAATATATTGGTATTTTTGTACATTTTTAACTGCATAAGGCCCACTAGGTAGAAGTGCCTGTTTTCAGGTACAACCCAGGAGCACTGAGGAGGTTAAGTGACTTGCTTAGAATCACACAGTATGCAAGTGGAGGTTGTGGGAATCAGACCCAGGTCTGCTAGATGTCATCAGCTCATTCAGTCTGTTACTCTAACCTCTAGATTATACTGCCAGCCCCAATTACTCCCAGATTTAATGTTTAAATATATGATTTCAAAAATAGTGTACAGTACCTACAATACAAATTATGTCCATTAAACACTTTAACAACATTTTACTAAAACTCAATTATTCACCACTCTATCTGCTTATTTTTCCTTGTACCAAAGTGGGTGAATAGCTGGCAGAGCACTGTAAACAGCTGTTGATTAGGCTTCATTATTCTACAGCCAGAAACAAAAAAAAATATTTCTTTTGGTTTAATTTAATATTGATTTGCTGTGGCTCACTTTATAGAATCTATTTAGCACTGTATGAGGCAGATGCTTTTAAATTTTGAAAGATAGACAATGCTTACGATAGCTTATCAGTTTAGTATTCTTTTTAGGAACATAGACTTTTCTTTACATTTTAAACTTATTCAGGTGTCAGTGTATTCATTTAGCAATTTAAACTGACTAATATATGCTGCAGAAAACATTAAAAGATTTATTGTGAAGCACTCAGGGTCTATAGTAGAACCCCCACAATTTCCCACAATTTTTGCAAAACGATCCGCAATTTTGGGTAACCTTTTCTGCAATTTTCCAGTGGCCCTGGTCATGACTGATTTCCATCATCCTGCTAAGTGCAGTTTATGTAAGGAAAATCACTCCTTCCTGGACTGCCCCAGGGCAGCTCATAATACTACCAATAGAAACTTTGCTATACAGGATTGTTAATTGAATACAGCTATTAAAGCAGTTTTGCAACAGTGTGGGCCCCCCCCCCACTTCTTGGAAGAACATCTCCTGAGGGCCCCCCGTTCCTTCTATGGAAATTCAAACAGTTACAATAGAAACATCTGGGTCTATGGAAAACCCATCTCCCATCTTACCTCCTGCTGGGGAAGGCCCATAGTTCTTGGGCTACCCACTGACACAGATACTATGCCCCCCCTCCACTTGAAGGAGCTTTTATCATTGTGAATAATCGGAGATGGAATTTAAGGAATAAAACTTTGGCCTCTACTTCAGAGGTTTTCCACCTCCCATTGCAAAATACTTTTTCAACTTTGCAGGGAGAGGATCTGGATGCTGGAACTGAATCAGATTCCACTTCTGTACACTCCTCCCAAGCAGATGGGGGATCAGACACTGAACTTTCCACAGAGGATTTAACCACCCTTCCAAAAAACAAATCTAGAATGGGATCTCAGAAATGGGTAAAGAAGAAGTCATGAAAACTTTCAGTTTATGACAAACTGCTTTAAAGTATTTTTTTCTAACCCCTGGCTGTTCATATCGGTACAGGTTGGTTGTATGAAATTAAAATGGCCTCCCTGAATGCGAATAGAGGAAACAGCTTTTGATTTATGCTCTATTTGAATTTGTTATGATGTGGTTTTCTTGCAAGATACTAGGCTGCATGCTAGGCAGGAGATGGACAGACCCTCTTTGTGGTGGAAATGGGTGGGGGTGGCCCAGTGGTCCATCGGGGATGGCCTTTGCAGTGGTGTTGGTATTCGTATAAATAATTCCTCCACAAAACTTACACAATCTGTGGATATATTTCCAGGCCAGGCCCTCATGATAGATGTCACCCTTTATGATTTATCTTGCCGACTCATAAATGTGTATGCCCCACAAACAAAAACACCCAGAATATAATTTTTTCAAACCATACAACCATATCTATTCACTGCTAGATATGTTTTTCTAGTGGGGGAATTTTAATTGTGGGTTGTACCTGAAAGACATGGGCTCACTGACCCAGAAAATATACTTTGACATAAACTAATTGAACACCCTGATATCTCAAACTGGGTTAATAAATGCTTGTGCATATCTAAGTAAACCTGACAAAACTTATTTTCATGGCACTTTAGCCACTAGAATTGATTTTTGGTTCATATTCCCTTCTTTGGGAATTAAATATGCGAATACTCTCCCTGTTGCTCCCTCAGATCATGCTGTAATAGAGATTTTGGTCTCTAACTATGATGGGATGCAGCAAGATCCAGGATATTGGCGGCTGTACCTGGAACTTCTGTCTTTACCTATGGTAAAGGAAAGTCTGTTTTCATTACTTGAAGCTTGTAAATCGGTCACATTTTTATGTGACACTTCTCAAGAGTGGTGGGAGGAGACAAAACAGGATATAAAACAGTATTTTCAACACATTGGATGGCTGAATGAGAAATTTAAGAAAGACCTATACCAGGTCTATAAGACACAGTTCCAAAACTTAGTGTTTCAGGCTTCCCAAGGTAATGAACAAATTCTTGCAGACTTGGTAGAAACTAAAAAGAAAATGAATCATTTAGAATATTATAGACTCAAATCCTTGGAACAAGAACATAAGTTTGGGACACAAGGGTCGCAAGACTTCATGAACCCATATCAATTTTGTGCGCAACAGCAACATCAGAAAAGGATGACTACAGTAAGGGATACAGAGGGCACTATATTTATTACAAAATCTGATATTCTGAAGGCTGTAAATGACCATGTTAGCACTTTTTAGTGCTCAGAAGTCATCTAATGATACCCACATGGCCTGGTTGGATGGGTGCCATCTTCCACAAGCCCTGCTGTCAGATAAAAAGGCACTTATATCACCTCTTACACAATCTGAAATAATGGCCACATTGGCACAAGTTAGTGACGACTCCACCCCAGTAAAGGACGGGATCCCATATGAACTCTATAACATTATATTATAGTATTTATTACCAGAATTTCAAGAATTGTTTCAAGATATTATTTCTTCTGGGAAGTTACCTGACACAATGGAGGAAGGGTTGGTGATTTTTATGTACAAAACTGGGGATAGGGCAGATCTAAACAATTGGCATCCCATTACGCTACTTAAAACTGACTTTAAACTTCTTACTAAACTACTAAATAACAGACTTTTGCTTTGTGCAACACCTCTTATTCATCCCTCCCAAACATGCACTATTCCTGAATGGAGAAAAACAGATAGCTCACTCTTATTAAAGGAAATTATGTATCTGGGCGAGCCAGGGGAACAAGCAGGTTTTATCTCAGTTTAGACCAGGCAAAAGCCTTCAATAACATTTGCCATAAATAGCTTTGGAAATGTTTAAAAAGGTATGGGATCCCAACAAAATATATATCCTGGATACAGTCCTGTTATGTAAATGCTATGGCACAAGCCTATTGTAATGGGTGGATAGGGAGGAAATTTGGGGTAAACTAGGGAGTCAGACGGGGTTGTCCGCTTAGCCCACTACTTTATCTCGTTACACTAGATCCACTAATATGACAAATCAACAATAATTTAGATATTCAGGGGGTCTCATTTTCTAGCACCACAGAGAAAATAAAGAGCATAGCCTATGCAGATGACATCTGCTTTATAGTGGAAGATTTAGCATCCGCTACTCTAGTGGGACATACTGTTTGGGAATTTATTGATTCAATGGGGGTCTAAGTACATTTTGTAAACAGCAGGTGCCTTCCTTTTGGTACTGTAAATTTCCTTGAATCTACACTTATTGGGATACCAATGGTAAAAGATACCTGCACAGTCTTAGGTTTACTTTTTGGCCCAGGGGATTTAGCTTTACTAAATTGGAATGCTAAACTTGCCATAGCACAAGGGAAGGTCACAATTTGGATCAAGTGGAGACTAACAAAGTTAAAACAAGTATATCTGATCAAAACCTTCTTGCTCCCTATTTTTTCTCTACCTTAGTGCAATTTTTAGTTTGCCCCCAAAGCTGGAAACTAAATTGTGCAGTTTTTTTTTTTTCTGTGTATTGGGCAGCAGACTGAATTCCATTAAGAGGAGCTTATTTTTCAGGGACAGACAATTTGGAGGGCTTAAAATGGTTAACCCCATTGTATTTTTCTTTACGATGTTTGCTGGCACTAATCTTAGACCGATGCTGACAGATCAAGGAAAAACTGGATCCCATAGGTACAGGATTCTTTTGCTGAGATACTTCCCTTTTGGCCACTACACTCTCTTATACATAAACAAAGATCTTTGCAAAACCTCCCAGAGACTTTCAAAGTGTGTTTTGGAAAGATAAAACTCTGGGGTCTAGCACAGGAACATTTTGTTAAATATAGTATGAAAGAACTGTATACTTACCTCATTAATACCTTTTTACAGGAAACAGCATATTTTGATTCAAAACCAGTCTTGGACAAACAATTGATTGGTAAGATGTTAACATCTCCCCGCATTCCAATATATATGTGGGATGTCATGTGGCTTTCCTTAGATGGAAAATTAAATGTTAAAGGGAACGTAAAACATAAAAGTGTGGAGCATTATTATTGCCCTAGGGATTACCTGTTTGGTAACCATGGAAACAATGGAATATCTATTTTTATTTTGTCCCTTTGTTCAGAAATTTTGGAATCTTTTACAGATTAAATGGCCTAAATCACCCTTTTATAATTTGACTCTAGATATTTTAAATTTAGGAATACTTCCCTTTTTATGGACTAAGCACGATAGGGTTACACTCTGGCTGTTTTACTTTGTTTCAAATTTTACATCTGGCATGTGAGATCTAGGCTGACGATTCAACAAATATGTTACACAGAAGAACATTTGTTTCATATGATTGATAATGCAGTTCAGAAACACAGAGCTTCAGAAAATAGATCAGTATCACCTAGGGTATTCCAGTCTTAGTGGCACAGTATTGACTGGCTCTAGTTGATGTCTGAGGATCTCAGATAGCAGTATACCTGGACTTGAATTTTAGCTATATGATAAGGTTACAGAAAGATTTTATATGCAGCAAAAAAAAATTTGGCATACTTTAATTTAAGAATTGGATGGCTTTTAGGGCGAGTTTTTTTTTTCTAAATATAAAAATGAGACCTTTTCCATATTAAATGGTCTAGAACGTTTATTTTCTTCAGTTTAATATTCCCTCTTTTGGGTAGTAATCAATAGAGGTGAACTAATATTGTTAGTTAATCCTTTTTTTTTGTTTAGACCTAGATTAATATTTCCCTCACACCTTTTTTTAGGAGGGAGGGATTTCGAGTGTTATGTTTTGATGTCAGATTCAACCAATCTTAGACAGTAATCAGGAAAACTATGACTGAGATGATTCAGTCAGCATTATTCTTAGGTCTAGTTTATTTGAGTGAGAGATCTCATGTGTTTATTTAGTATGAATTGTTTTTTGTAGAAAAAGAAAAACAACATAGACCCCTTTTCCTGGAAGGGGGAGATTTTGCTTTTGCCTTTGTTTCAGGTCAAAACTACTGATTCTCTGGATGTTGTTATTTTCATTTTTGAAAAGCAATATGAGAAGGTATAACTATCATACTTTATTTCCCCCTACCCCTTTAATGGGGAGAGAGGGTTTTTTGTAGTCTATGCCAGCTCTTAAGACCCCCCTGTTGGGCACCACATTATTATTATTTAACAGTGCTGTATGACTAGAATAATTTAATTGGTCTTGCTTTAGTTCCGAATTTCCTGTTTTATGATTTATAAATTATTTTATGAGAATCAACACTGTTTGTAACCATTTGGTTTGGTTGGGAAAAACAAAAAACAAAACCCTACCTATTTGGGGGGGAGGGGCTTGTTGTAGTTTTATGCTTTAATCTCTGGTTCATGAATGTTGGAAAAAGATGACCAAGGTTTGGACAAAATTCTTATCTGTGTGTTTCTTATGATTTACATATTATGTTGTGTGCAGTTAACACTGGTTGTCATAATTTTCCTTGTAGAAAGTTATAATAAGAATTTTCCTCTTTTAATGGGGGGAGTATTTTCAGTATTTATTAACAATGTATTGGGATTATAAAAATGAAATTTTGATCGGAATATATGATGGAATATTTATTTATGTTTACTTTTGTTTTTGTATTATAATTTTGTGTGAAGTAACACTATTGAGTATATATTTTACTTTCAAGTTTTGATAGCTAACTCCCGTACTATCTTAGTGGGAGGGATGTTGTTGTTTTCTTTTCAATTTGTAGCCTTAGCCAATAGAATTTGGGGTTATATGAATATGAATTTTGTGTTGATGTATAAATGTATGACAAATTATTTATTTATGTTAATTTTTCTCTAGTATTATGATTTAGTGTGACGTAACACTATTATGTACAGGTATGTAATTTCCTTTAAAGTTATAAAAATTCCCCTACTCTTGTTCAATAAGTGCCATGGGATCAATGGCATCCCCCTGAACTACCACCAATCCAGGCAGATGGGACCTCGGTTTAACGTCTCATCCAAAAGATGGCACCTCAGAAGTGCAGCACCCCCATCATGCTTCAGTACAGTGTCAGTATTTGGATATTAACCCAAGTAGCAGATGTGGGAACTGAACCCACAGCCCTCTGATCTCCTGGCCTCAGAGGCGAGTATGCTACCTACTGAGCCACTGACAATATCTGCAGGAAATGTTGTTGAAATTCAAACACATTACATGTTAGTACAAAATCTAAAGCTTGAACTAGAAAATCCACTTGAGTTGGGGACCAATTACATTTTGCTACATAAAACATTGACTGCTTTAATGCCATCAGTGTGGCATATTGAGGTGTATGGCACCTCCACGTGAATCGATAGCCACAAGTATTTCTTTTCCCATTTAAAATCAATACTTTTTTTCAGGATGTTTCCCTTGCCTTTAAGAAATGAAGGTAATTCATACATAGAACTCAGTTGCTGTTATAAAGGAATAGCTTGTAGATGTTTAGCCTAAATATGGCTAACCCACAAGAACTCAGTGAAATGTGGGATCTGAAGCCATTTTTGTGAAATCAACTTCCATTTTTTTCTTATGATGTTTTAAAACAAATGTAAGATGATTGATGATAGTATTATTATCCATTGTTATGCTTTCTTCCCTTCAACCCCCATTTCTCCCTGTTAGGATTATGTTTGGAGGCATTTCAGAAGTGCTGAACCCCCCATACTACTTAGAATAGATGCTTTTTGATTTAAGTTTGAATGCTTGGGTGCTATGGTAAGTTATACAGAATATGTTTACTTGTACAGTATATCTGGGGGTTATGATGTTGTGTATGTCACAACATTTAATTTGTTTCCTTAAAGATGTAATTCCACCTAAGAAGGTAGAAGTTCCACATCTTCCCTTCTCTCAAAGTCCATGCTTTGCCTGATCCATACAGAATTCCCAGTGAAAATGGAGGGTGATCACATGTTGTCTTGGAAAGAATGGACTGGGACTTGCTTATAGCAAAAAATAGTTTGCATTTGAAATATTGCCTTTAAGTGCTCCTTAACTGCAAAGGGATTCTGTTTTGATTTAAGTGTTATTAATAATGCACATGGTGTATAAGAATGTTTTCTGCACATCACTACATGGGGATATAAAGGTGGGCTTGGTGTCCTTTTACCCACCCCCTGCTGAAGCCTTTATGAGTGATGTGCTGGGATATTAGCTTCACTTAGGTGACTGACTGCTGACCAGGTTTGTTTAATGTTTTTTCCTACAATAAAGTTTTGAAATTTGTAAGCATTGACTGACCACTGTTGTCTTTCTGTGGAGTGTAGCTATCATGTTTTACTTGTATGAGTTTGGGGTTAGAAGCCCCATAGCTGCACCCCCACTGGACTCACTGTAGCATGTTTATTTTTGTTTTGGAACACCACCCCAGAGGGATGGGGGCTGCACTGTTGTTACTGCTGTCACACCTGTGGGATGTGTCATAGTGCTTCTGCCATCTGCCCTGACAGATAGGGCTACAGTGTAGCTGCAACTACCACATCTAAGGGATTGGGGCCTTACTGCTGGTGCTCTCACCCCTGAGGAATGGGGGCCATAGTATTGTTTCTGGTGCTGCTGCTTTAAGACCCAAGGGATGGGGGTAATAGTAATGTTTCTGATGTTGCTACTGTCACACCTGAGGGATGGGGGCCATAGTGGTGATGACCTGAGGCATGTGACCCATAGTGCTGCTGCCATCATGACTGAGAGATAAGAGACATAGTGCTGCCATCACCCCTGAAGGATGAGGACCATAGTGTCACACCTGATGGTTGAGGGCTGTAGTGCTGCTGCCACAGTCTCCCATGAGTGACAAGGGCCATAATACTGTTGCTGCTGCTGCTATCATATATGAAGGATGGGAAGCTGAAGTGCTGATGCTGCTGTCACACCTGACAGTTTCCATAGAGCTGCTACTGTCACACCTGTCAGTTTCTATAGTGCTGCTGCTGTCATACCTAAGGGATGGGGGCTGTAGTGGTGCTGACATTACACCTGCTGTATGTGGGTTATAGTGTTGCTGCTCTTATCCCTGAATGATGAGGGCTGTAGTGCTGCCACTGTTACCCCTGAGGGATGGGAACCACAGTGCTACTGCCATCTCCCTGAGAGACAGAGGCTACAGTGTTGCTCCTGCTGCTGACATTGTTACCCCTCAATGATGGAGTCCATAGTACTGCTGCTGCTGTCACCCCTGAGGGATAGTGGCCATAGTGCTGCTGCTCTCTCTCCTCAGGGATAAAGGCCATAGTTCTGCTGCCATCACCTCAAGGGGTGAGGGTTGTAATGCTGCTACTGTTATCCCAGAGGGATGGAGGCCACAGTGCTGCCCCTGCTTCTGCAACTGTCACCCCTCAGGGATGGGGTCTATAATGCAGTTGCTGTCAACCATGAGAGATGGGGGCCATAGTACTTTTGCTATCACATATGAGGACTAGTTGACTCAAGACACCAAACATGAGGTCAGCTACAAACACGCACACACACACACACGCACACACACACACATATGCACTGACTTCCAAGATCTACACACTCAGATCATCAGGGTGAATAGGCATTGATAATATTGGGAGTACTATGTATACATATAAGAAACAAAACCAAAGTGAGTTTACTTGGTTGTACATGACAAAAGAATGCTAAAAGGCCACTGAGATTGTCCACCATGCTAAGTGGGAAATTTACCTGTGGATGATGGGAACTAACCCATTTATCTAATCTATTTTTGAAAAGGTTAAAGTTGTTAGAATCAATAATATCTTGCGGGAGAAGATTCCATGCTTTGGGAGCTCTAATAGTGAAAATATTATCCCTCTTAGTAAAATTGGCCTAATCAATAATAAGTTGTTAGTTGTGGAGTCTTGCCACTGGTCATCTATTGAACAATTTCAAGCTGCATTGGTAAATCATTTCAGGGGATTTAAGACTTTTGTAAGTGAACAGGAGATCTCCTCTACCTCTCCTATTTTAAAGTGAAAACAGACCAGTTTCACAGTTGCAGGTAGAGCTTATGCTAGAGTTTATTATTTTGGGAGCTTGCCCAGTGCCATAGAGGGCAGAGAAGCTGTGTGCCTTACCTCTTGTAATGTCAGTGATCCAGGTTTGGAAATGAGGCCAGATTGCTGGGATCAGGGGGTGGGGACTAGGAATGGATCAAGCAGCCATCAAGTTGCTCTACTGTCTTGGATGGGGTGGTGGGCTAACTCAAATCATGGCTGCCACCAGTTGGAGATCTGGTGGTAGCACCAATACATGAGCAACAGACATTAGTCAGGAGTGGGGGGAGCCACAGTTCCAGGATGCATGTGAGCCTCCCCGCACATGTGCAGCCTGTGCTGCTGCAGCCCAGAGGAAATCATAAAAGTAGGGGCTGAGGGCTTAATTAAACCCTGCACATCGATTGCACCAGACCCACCCCATCACCTGGACATTTTGAGCATCTGGGTATGTATCTCTGGGGGGAATCCATTAGGAACTCATTCCAGCTAGGGTTCAGAGGAGGAGGGTATCAGCCCTTGGGAGGTGAAGACAGGAGTAAATATTCACCTGATGGCTAAAAATGATATGGAAAAAGAGTTTATTATGTTTAATATCAACAAAGAACAATGCACAAAGCTACACAGCAAAATTGTTAAAATACATGCTAGTAGAGAAAAAATTGTTCAACAAAGATCACAAAACAAAACACTGAACAATTGATTTGGGCTTTGTAGACTGTGGTAACAGTACTACTTTTCCATTCAGAAAAACAGATTTTGCCCTTTTTCAATCATGGTAAACCAATGTTGTTAGAAAATTAAATAATCTGGACTAGTTGCCAGACAAAGATTTGCTGAACTTTGGATGGAGAAAAAACAAATCCTGGCTGCTATATCCTGAGGT
Organism: Neoceratodus forsteri; assembly: GCA_016271365.2. Taxonomy (NCBI): domain Eukaryota; kingdom Metazoa; phylum Chordata; order Ceratodontiformes; family Ceratodontidae; genus Neoceratodus; species Neoceratodus forsteri. The sequence goes on along the minus strand of CM057449.1, from coordinate 933,523,588 downwards.
TTGCTCTGAAATCCTAAATGTAGAAGTGAGGGCTGGGGATGGGGTGTCCATGATCCCAGAAGGCAAAAAACAAGCAGAATCAGTATCTGTGATACTGTGGCAGTCAGGGTCCACCTTAGAAATTGTGGTTAGTGGGATCTGTGTGGGGGCTCAGCGATCCATAAGTATCTGAGAGGAAGTTTTTCATGGGGGCAGGTACTGTGAATGGCATGGAACTGGGGCAGATGCAGGACTCACAAAAAAGCCCGCTAAAACTGTGCTAACCCTTCTGGGGCTGCAACTAAGACTGTGCCCTTGGTGAAAACTCTTGCATATGAGGGAAGCTGGGGGTATAGATTCCTAATAAGGGTGGCCTTTTTGGGGAAAATCCAGATATGGAGCAGGGTTTTGCTGACACCTAGATAAAAATAGCCCTGCCCCTCCCCAACCTTGCAGTTTCCCTAAGTATTCAGACCCAGCTTCTGCTGTTCTTAGGACTGAGTGCAGTCATGCAGATGGACAAACTGTGACTCATAATGCACAAGAGACAGGGCACTCATGAAGAAGTTCACCCAATCTTGACCCTACTAACAGGCCCCACTAAGAGATATGGGGCTCAGTTTTCACGCGGCTGCACGACTGGTGCACAGTGTGCAGATCCATGACTGCAAAAAACTCTGGGTGCATCAGGGACCTTAAGCCCAACTCCAGTGGAAAGTAGGTCCATGCACCAAAGTCCCAAAAGTTTACATAGTCGCAGTGTTGTGACAAAGAAGTGGTGCACCAGAAGGATTTGACTGAGGGTCCCATCCAGCCCCCTCTTGCTAGTGCAATGCTGGTCCAGTCATGGAGATGGAGTGGGGGAGAAGGAGCTGACATGGTCAGGAACCAGGGCATAGGGACCAGTGGGGTGCTAAATTAAGTGATGGGTTCATGGTGGCAGTTGCAGGGTACAGAGGTGGCACCTGGCAGTGGTGACATAGCCAGTAAGACAGAGCCACTGGGACAGGGTATACCATGGTTGGCATGTAGGGACCCTGTCCTGGAACCACGGGCACCACCAGACCCGCCACTTGCCCCATCACTGACACAGTTCCCAGCAATGTAGTCATGTATTAGCATGACTCTAGGCGGTGTGCTGTTTAGCAGGGGAATGTTGCAGTACCTGGGGGATGTCCTCATCCACCAACTACACCTAGCACCACACAGCCAATGCCACCAGCTGTATCTTGTGGACTATGTCAATGATGGGGCAGATGCCAGGGCTACTGGCAACTGAGAGTCCAGTAGAGGGTCCAAGTATGTTGACTATGGTGTACCCAGTCCAAGAGGTTCTGTTCCAATGGCCATTGCACCATTGCTGGGTGCCACCTCTGTACCCTGCCACTGCCACCATGCCCCTTCACCCAGTTTAATACCCCCATTGGTCCCTATGCCATGGTTTCTGACCTTGCAGACTCCCCCTCACCTCCTTCCAAATCACTGGTGCAGGGCCCTTTTACCAGCTGTTGGTGGGTCTAATTTCAGCCCCATCATGCAACCATGTCAGGGCTTCCAAAATCCCAAATAAGGAGATGCTGCAGCTTTGCCATGGTGCAAGCCCCCTTACATCCTGGTGCACCACCTCTCCTAATATAAGGGTGGTGCAGGGGAAGGATGAGCACATGGAATCCCGCTTTTGATGCAGCTAGCATTCGAATATTGGGATTGCTGCAACATTTGGCACAAGGGGCCACTTGTGTCAGTTCCCTTTGGTGCATGCACCTTGTGCCAAAAGCAACACTGCAAGTGCCCCTGCACTCAATTAATTTACTGTAACCATGTTATTTGTGAAAAATATGAAAAACTTTATTAGAAAATGACAACAAACAGTTTTGGATATCCCCTCTTGCTTGCCCCTACATTGGTATTGCTCCATATCCCATATGAGGATTTTACAATCCAAGGCAGATCATTGAAGCAATTATTAATTTTTATAATTATTTAATTATATTAATTATTAAATTAATTAATGATCTGTGCTAAAAAAGATTATTATGAGATTGTGGCATCAGCCCCAATCACCTCAGATTCCACATTGGGAGGCTGTGGTTAAAACTTTTTATAGATGTGAGCGGTGTAATTATAAGTACTTAAACTCACTTTCTGCTTTTTAACAAATTTTGGGGCATTGGCTATTATACAAAGTTGAAGTAGATCCTGCCTTTGTTTCTTAATGTCCTTATGGGGATTATTTTTTGGTGTTTTAGGGTATTTTTGGAATGGTAATATTTATTGGATATCCAATGCCTGCCTTCGAGCCTCGTCCTCTGCCTCTTGATTTTCAATTGGAAGCTTTTTGACCTATAACCTAAGTTTTTTTTTTGATCTGTGGAATATTTTGTACAGTCAACTATTGTTAGTTTATAGTAATACATGCCTGTTTATTGCTGTTCTTTTTCTTGTGATGTACAGTATTGTAATCCCTTGTATTCATCTATTATGGGTTTATTTGTTTTCTTCTTATTGTGGCTATTAGGAATCCAACCCTGTTTCTTATGATGTTTATTGTTGTTTGTTCATTTTGTAATACTGTTTTGGTTTAAAACTAATAAAGAGGTTATTATTTAAAAAAACAGGAAAATAACAACAAACTGTGACAGTGAAACTTAAAATAACTGCAAATACCAGCCACCCTGGCATTTCGACAGTTGGTCTTTTCAGGGAGTGGGCTTCTGGCAAAAGACCCCCACCTTAAATACCTGCTAGCTATGGTATCCACCAGTTGAGTGGGCCATTTACAAATCAGTGACAATAGCAGGTATGGTGGGATTCAAACCTACAGCTAAAAACATTAAATGAAGTGAACATTTTCAAAATACATTATGTAATAAACAATAAAAAGAATGTCATATACAATGAATATTAACATAATAAAAAACAATAAGTTCTTCAGTTCAAGAATTATCAAGCTGTCTTCTCCTTTTACAGATTTAAAGACATTCATGAGGATAAATTTCCTAGTAGGCAATAGTAATCCTGTTGCTCCAGAAACTGTAGAATAAAAACACAAAGGAAGCCTTTAAGCAAATATTGTATTAAAAGTGCATTAAAGATTGTATTTCCAAATGTGCTTAAGTGCAAATCCTGAACATTGTAAAGTTATACATATTTATAGGTAGGGCTTCATATCCCAGTCCTGATTAAGACCTTTAGGTGAGAGTAACTCCAAATGGAATATTCAGTAAATGTCCCACTGAAGCAAATTCTTCTGTCTGCCTCCCCCACACCATCCGATTTGACATGTTGCTCAATGTCCATTTATCTCAAAACATCAGGGTTACCATTATGGAAACATAAAAAATATTCTTCCACTGGTTATTAAATCTTTGATTTCTTATGTCCCTTTTATGTTCTTGTATCCTTGGATGGACAGATCTTACTGTTTTCCCAATATATAATTTAGAGCATGGGCACCAGCGGGCATAAACAATAAATTCAGTGCCACAAGAGATAAACTGAAGTATACCCAGGGTTTTATAATAACCTTGCAGTTTGAACTCTTTTGCCTTGTTACAGTTCTTACAGATGTGATTTGCCACACATAAGCATTCCTGTGGGTTAGGCAGGCAACCAATTTCCTGTAACTTGATGGTTTGATGTCTTGCTAAATCTACTGTGTACAATTTGGTCACCTATACTCAAGAGTTTTTTATTTTATTTTATTTTATTTTATTTTATTGTGGATATCAGATAACATACCTTTGAGTCAAAGACTCTTTTACAAAGGTTCCTCGTCAGTGATACAGAGACATCAACTACAATAGTAACAACTGGACAAAAACAGTTACAATAAAAAGCATGTACTGTGAGCAGTATTGTATCAAATAGCTACAGGTAACACAGTATGTCAGTTGGTGCTATTTAAATCACAGAAAATTACATAATCATGTATATTGTACTAGTGGAAACAGTTAACAGATACATACACTGCAGGTCAATGAAAATAATGGGACTATCACCCACTTCTTATTTGAGTTTTGCATCACTCATAAGGATGGACCAATATTTTTTAACAACAGCTCCTATTTGTCCTGCCACAGTACTGCAATCTGTAGCCAAAAATACCATCAGTTTTGTTCGTCTGCTCTTTGGTTTAAGTGTCTGCATCCTTTCCGAGTCATGAGCCCTCTGAAAACCCTCCTCAATATCACATTCCCTATATCCCCTACTTCTAAAATGTTCCTTTAATTCCTCAATTTGTTCCAAAAATTTAACCACATTGAAAAATTTCTGTTTAGCCTTACAAATTGGCCATATGGAATTGATTTAATAAGGGATCTAGGGTGGGAGCTATTCACCTGTAATAAGGCATTCCTACTATAGCTGTGATTTTCCCATATTTATATCCATTTCATTGTAGTTAAAAAGTAGGCAGACATGTAAACAAAAGCTACTAACAGCCCTGCAGCTGAGCCACCACCCAGCTCACAAAATGGTGCTGATATGATATATGATGACATCATTGTAGCAAGTCCACCCCACTTCTTGCATTGGAAGTTATGGGCATGGTTTTAAGACAGTAAATACTAGCAGTATTTGTAAATATCAGCATTTGTTTTTACACTTAGCTTGTACATCAACATTGTGCACAGTCTCTTTTTCACTTTTAAAAAGAAAAAAGGTGCTGGCTATGTGCTACCAAGTGACGGGAGATTGCTCGGCATGCTGGCAACATAGGTTTGCCACCACCCAGGTCAACAGGAGCAATTAGAGGTAGGGATGGTTATGGGCATCTGCTTGGATGGACTCCTCCCTGTGAGGGAGGGTGTAGACCACATCATTACTCAAGTAGCTCCTAGTGGTTCTCCCATGGAAGTGAACTTGGCCACATGGATGACAATGTGCTGCCGTGCATTCTTCCTAGGACCCTATGAGCGTGCTGCTGCTATGTTGGAGGGGGTGCATCAGGGAGAAAACTGGAAAATTTCCCCCTTGACCAGCTGGATGATGGTCACCCTGGTTACCTTCCCACTATGCAGCCCAGGCAAGCCAAGTCTTCTGAGCAGATCCCTTGACATGTGCCCATAATGGTAATGGAACCTGCCTCCCCTCTCATGGGCCCCTTGAGGAGGTCCCCCCAGCAAAGTGATACATCAGGTCACATGGGGCATGACCTAATTGGGGATGTCAATGATGGTGGAGGGGGGTGACTTGGTGGATAGGGAGATATTGTTGGCTGCCTGAAGGGGTGTCCAGTTGGGGGTCATGAGAGAAAAAAAAAGAAAGGGGAAACAAGGATCAGATTCAAACTACTAGCTACATCATCATATTTTACAAAATGTAAACAATCACAACATTTTTTTTAAACTAGGAGCAGTTTGAGGCCTAAAGAGCTTGAAGGACAGTGTCCTTTTAAAATGCCAAACCCTATCAAGCAGCCATGAGTTTAGTTTAAGAAAAGGCCATAACAATGAATCTGATTTCAGTGAACATTCTGATGTACTTTCTCAAACACTAGACAGAGGAAATAGTGATCTAGCATCCTTTCTTCATTTCAAAAGGCCTTCATTTTAGCACTTACAGTAATTCCTTTTACTCAATAAATTATCTAAGTGTGGATTCATTTGTACTGTATACAAACAATTTGCTTCACATTTACCTTCCATTTGATAGTTTATTTACTTCAGGGTCATAGCAGATCTTAGGTCCATGATGTCTGGTGAGAACCTAAGTCCTGCCTTGGGCCCATTTTAATTCTGATTGCATAAAAATGATATGTCCACAAACTGCATTTAATCAAGAATTGTACTTTCTGCAGATGATGCAGCTATAATCCAATATGATGACTATTTTACTAATCTACAGAAGAAGCTCACCCTGACCTTAATAACATGGGTATCTAGGTGACAAGAAAACTGTGTTAAGTAAGCCTGAAACAACATTTATGTTTCTTACTATAAGGAAAACTACTGTTTCTAGAAATGACATTATTGGAGGACTAAGGACGCTTCAGAGCTGCAGACAAGAATAGGGCTGCATTACACTAACAGAACTGGCGGAGTAATAGCATGCTGGGCTTGCACTTTGTTTGTGAGTAACTGCTACTTTTCTGATTTGTTTATACTGAATGGCTCTGTGCCACATCCCCATTTTTAAGAAAATTAAATAAATAATACAATGTTTTGAAATAAAAATGTCTGCATTACCCCAGCCCTCTCCTTATCATTGCAGTGGCTCCAGCTCACTTAGCTCTGCCAACACATTCTGTGCTGTGCTTACTGTAGAGAAGGGTCCTCCACCAATGCCTTAGAAATTATATTTTTGTAACTAGGGCTGTACAAACCTCCAAAAGTTCAATCTTGTCAACAAGCAGGCCAGTCAGATCTGGAAATGTTTGCCAAATGTCTCTTATTTTGATCTACTTCACCCTGGTTTGACTATAGATAACCACATCTTATGGTTAGAAAGCTTCAGTGTGGGGTCACCGACATTATGGGAAAGTACTTCATTAGTACCAAGAGCACACAAAGAGCAAAATGGTACAGTGCACCACAGTGAAGGCAAAGGGTTTGAAAAGTGATGCTTCTTCAGACATTGACAAATGTGGATGTTGTTTCCCCCTTTGCCAATTTTAAGCACTGTTCTCAGAATACTTGGCCCACTTTACAAACAAAAAAATAAAAATAAAAAATGTTCTATAATGTGATTGCATTCCAAAGGCAATGGTAGAGCATCCCACAGTATGCGAACAATACTGGTTCTAACAATTATGCTTGTTTGAGCACTACCAAACATGGTTATTGCTTCCCATTATGCCACAGATAATGTTGTACACAGAGAACATGGCCAATTTTGCTAGAAACAATTTTTTTTTATATATAATGCATATGTAGACCCCTAAAACATCTGAAGACAACAGTATAGTAGCCCACAAGCTTACTGGCTCCAAAGAGTATGCCCCTCAGACAATGGAAACCTGTCAAAGGTTGTAAACATTCTGCCAAGATTAAGTGTTGGACACACTGAGTAGTTGTCAGACTGACCAAAAATTCAGTGTAATGTGTACAAATCTATAACCGTGTATTTCTTTTACTCATTGATCATGATCAGTGAGAAGCAAGAGGAGGACAGCAGCAAGGACATGGGTAGCACTGGTTGTTGTCAATTAAGAAATGTTTTTATTTTTATTTATTTTTATAGAAATCTAGGATTACAAATACCTTTGAGCAGGAACTGCTCATTTACAAATGTTCCATGTCGAAGGAATGGGGGGTATACATACATGCAAAGGTCAACATAATAATACATAGTTACACAATAAAAAGAAGTAAGAGATTGAAGCTTAGGAAATTCCAGTAATTCAAAATGTGCCAGATGTTAGGTAGCATGACATACCAGCCAAGGGCAATCTTAAAAATAAGCACTGCAGGTGAGAGGGAAGGGAGTATGCAGGCAGGCTGGCCATTGTCGGAGGGTAGAGAGTGATGGTAAGAGCTCTAAATGGGAGGTAGGGGAGGGATAAAAGTCAGGAAATGCCCAGGGGGGAGGAAAGGGAGAGGGGGCAAGGGGGTAGGCAGGTAGAAGGGGGCAAGGTGGGGAGAGGTAGCTGTCAAGACTGAAGTGGAGGGCAGTGAGCAGAGGGTCCCTGATTAGACGAGGCAGTCACAATGACTAGTTGAAATGAGATGAAGTCGGAGTTGTCTCTTAAAAGGACTGAAAGCAGCAGCAGTAAGAGTTTCTTTGTTGAGACTATTGTACCACTGTGGTGCTCTGTGGGCAAAGGCCCTCTGGCCCATGGTAGTCCGGCATCTGGGGACAAGGAAGGTTAGTTGTTGTGAACTTCTAGTTTGCTGGGTGGTGTGGTGGTCAATGAGGAGCTTTTTAATGCCCGGGGGCATGACCCCGAGGAGGACTTTTTTTGGCTAAGAGGCAGGTTTGATACTGTATCCGACTGATGAGAGGAAGCCATCCTGCCTGAGTGTACAGGTCACAAGTGCGTGTAAGTCGGTAAGCCTCAGTTAGCAGCCTGCATGCTTTGTTGAGTGCAACTGTAATTCTGCGGAGGGCAGAGGCGGAGGCAGAGCCATAAATTCCTAGCCCATAATCAATGATGGAGGTGACAGAGCTGTTGATAGCCAACTGGAGAGTGTCAGGAGTCATGCAGTGTTTGTGCCTGTAGAGCAGGCCTATACGGATGTTGGTGGCTTTGGCGACAGAATCTATGTACCGATGGTAGGAGAGTGAGCTATCCAATGTGACACCTAGGTATTTAAAATCAGGAACATGTTCAAGTAAGGTCCCTGTTTGGTTTAGGATGGTGAGGTCACGGGATTTGTACTTGCTCCTGGCATTGTAGAAGGTCATAACCTTTGTTTTGCTGTAGTTCATGACTAGTTTGTGTGACTTGAACCATTCTTCAATGCGTATGAATTCAAGTTGTAATTGTTTCTCGAGGAGCTCTGCATTTTGGTGGTTGGTGAACATGACTGCGTCATCGGCGTAGAGCAGTAATTTCTGGTGGCAGACACTGGGAAGGTCATTGAGGAAGAGGCTGAAGAGTAGTGGCCCGAGAATGGACCCCAGTGGGACCCCAGAAAGGACTGACTTTTCTTCCGAGGTGACACCAGCAATCCTAACCCGCTGGACCCTCTCCCCAAGGTAGCTTGAAAACCAGAGCAGTGCTTCATTGGAGAGCCCAATGTTTAATAATTGCTTGAGTAGGAGTGGGTGGTTCACAGTATCAAAGGCTTTCGTAAGGTCAATGAATACTGTCCCTACACAGTTTCCTTGATCGAGCGTGGTATGGATGAAGCTTGTGAATTCTAATAGTGCAGTGGTGGTATTGTGCCCTTTTTGGAAACCATGTTGCTCAGGACACTGGATGTCGTATTTTTCCAGGTACTTGACTAGTTGGCCTGAGGCGATGCACTCCAGGGCCTTAGACAATGGAGGGAGGATGGAGATAGGTCTGTAATTGGAATGCAGTGATTTGTCTCCACTTTTGTGTACCAGTGTGGTGGTCACCTATTTCCAGTGAGATGGAACTGGGACATCCTTAGTGATAGGTTGAGGACCTTTGTCAGGGGTTCAAGGACTTCTTCAAGGACAAGTGCTAACTACTTCAGGTCAAGGGAGTCACCGCTGTAGCCTGCATTGTGAATGGCCTTCTGAATATAGGTTCTGGCTTCATGCACTGGGATCTCCTTGAAGTAGAATTGTGGGGCAGGGTGTACGAGAGGAGTAGTTGCAGGAGGGTTACTACCAGAGGGGGCATCAAAGAAATTAGAAGGGAGGACACTATCCAAGTTGGAGAACGCATTGTTAAAGGTGTTGGTGATTGTGTACAGGTCAGATGTTGGTGTTCCATTTATGTTGAGCATGGTGGGTGGTGACTTAGGGTCCTTGCCTGTAATGTCTTTCAAGTTACTCAAAATTTTTTTCCATCACCTCAGGAGTTGGAGACAGCTTCCTTGAAGTAGTTGCTTTTGGCACTCCTAACTGCCCATGTGCACTCATTTCTGGCAGCTTTATATTTATGAATATCCCCAGGTTTGGATGTGGCACGGGCACAGTGCCAGAGATGATCCCTATGTTTGAGTAAAGTGATTAGATCGGGATTTATTCAAGGGTTAGCTCTGCCCCTGACCTTCAGCTTTTTGAGAGGTGCAAAGATATTGCAGGCCGCAGTGAAGTGGCTGATGAAAAGGTCTAAGGCTTAGTTTACATCAATGGCAGAGTCGATTGGTGTCCAGTCCAGGTGGCTTAGGTGTATCTCTAGCAGCTCAAGGTACCCCTGCTTTAACACTCTGGTGTGGATTATTTTAGGAGGGGGCTTAATGAATTTGTTTGTCCAGGTACATGTGACCAGTGAGTGGTCACTTATCCCATCAGGGAGCACTGAGACTTTTGAGATTCATTCAGGGTGATTAGTAAGGATCCAGTCCAGAAGTGTGTGTGACTCTGTCCTATAGTTGCATCTGGTGGGGGTGGTAACAAGCTGGGTGAGGTTCTGTGATGTTACAACATCCTTGCAGTTTCTGGCCTCCAGCGATAGCCAATTTATGTTGAAGTCACCTAGTACTATGAGTTCAGAGTTATAGTGTAATCCCTGTAGGCTTTCCAATATGCTCATAAATCCATTGGGCTGATCTTTAGGGGGTAGGTACACAGAGGCAATGGTGAGCTCCTTGTTGTGCACCCAGAGTAGAACTTTAATAGTGAGAACCTGCGAGGGTGGTTTAGGGTTTGAGAACGGGAAGACTTGACCCAGATAGGAATTCCTCAGGTTGATGGCACAGCCCCCACCTCATTTGGAAACCCAGTCCTGCCTGAATATAGGGTATCCAGGGAAGGTGACGGCAGCGTCTGGTATCTTGGGGTTAAGCCACGTTTCGACAACAGAGAGTACATCAGGGCCATGTTGCTGGACCAAGGTTTGCAAGATGTCAAGTTTGTTAAGGAGGCTTCAGACATTGATTGAGGCTAATGTGAGGGACCCCTCCTGCCTTTTTGTGGCATGAGGTGCTAGGCCGGTAGGCCCCAGGTTAGGATGAACATTTCCAGATATCAGAAGTAGCATAAGTAGTATCCTAAGAAGGTACACTTTAATCATTTTGCAGACTAGTTTTGTTGTAGGGCATCTAGTCCTCTTGGCCTTGCTGGTCTGCGTTTGCCCTCTGATATTGCAGAGCACAATATATAAAGCCATGTTCTCAAAGGTGCAACGTGGTTGATGAAAAGTAATCAAATCCACAGGAAATGGTGAACTACCGGGGACCAGAAAACTGTTATTGTAGCTCAAGGACCCAGAATGTGATAAACTCCTGAAGGGGTTAGATTCCTGAAGGAGATGAACATTGGCCTGGGGCAAACGCAGGATGTAAAAATCCTTTGTTAGTATCTTCCCTTTGTTCTCCAAAATGATTTTGAATAGACCTCAAAGACAAGTACACATCCTTTAAGAACAAGTAAGATGGAAATGAGGATTCAATGCAGCACTCCACAACTCAGTGCTTGTATAACAGATTTACTGACCTTACTTTTGGCTTTGATGGCTTCCAAAAAACTTGATTTATGATGAGAATGCCAATACCTGGGGGTGATGTTTTGCAGTTTCTTAGTCCAGGAAATGTTCATAGATGTTATGTCCAAGAATGGTCCAGTTCATCCAAGCAGAAACACATGAAAATCCACAAAAACTAAACTACTGACAGAGACAAACACAAACAGCCAGCCACACAGGCTCTAGTCATGGAAAAAAATGACTGTTGGTGACAAATATGCAGCAGACTGCAGGCCAGACTTGGAGAAAAGAAAACCCGACAGTGGCAGCTTGAAAACTGTATAGACGTGTTGCACTAGTACTGAATGTCTACTAAAAAGATTAATGGACACAGACACCCTCACCATTCACTACATTATGCTTTGTTTTTAACACAGCTCGTCGTGCACATTTAGAGATTCTACATCAAAAAACCTTGAGGAGTAGGTATTTGTAAAAGGGATAGGTTGACTTAAAATACAACAGTGGAGTACTGTATCTTTACATTTGTGGTGGAAAAACACATTCTCTTGTTAGCAGCCATATTGCCTACAGCACTGGAAATTCTCTCTGAGTGTAACCCCCTCCCAAAAGGGTATTGTCTTCTGCTCCTCTCAAGAGCATTGCTGCTGCCTCCCATACACTGTTTTTTCACACAGGCCCCAGTCTGGACTGCAGCTTCAGGACTCAGAGCTGGACTGAATGCATTCTTCTTTTCTTTGACCAAAGGACTTCCATTAGGGTTGGGTAGCACATAGAAGAACTGAACACACCTTTGTTGACTCTGAAAGCCACAGAGTAGTCACAGCACTGCCATAATGCACATAACTGCTCCTCTATGTGAGCATTTGGTGGTGCAGTGACAAGTTATCTGGAACAACCAAATATTTGAAACAGAACTATTGCCTAAAAACAAATAACAGGTGGTAGCTACTGCTTCAAATACCCTTTACCTCATACAAGTTGCCCCTTTTTCAGATTAATGCAGTGAAATAAAATGATATGGTTTTAAAACAAAAGGGGTATAATCTTTTCAAGCCCCATCTGGTGCCCTTTACATTGCCTTGCAATAAGAAAACACTAGCATAATTGTATGCTCTGTCTAATGCTATTGTTGTCGAAAGTAGTGGTAAAATAAACCTTTTTGCATATAATTATTTTCTTGGGGCCTTGCTGCACTGAAGAGCATGAATTGAGTGCTTATCTGTAGGAGCCAGTATCCAGTGATGATAGCAACTGCAAATGAGCGACTCTCAAATGAGCAACTCAATTGCTGTGCTGCACATATGAGCTACCCTGTAAGGGTAGTGACAGAATGGGACAGCGAGGGTAGAGATGGGTGAGGGAGGGAAATGATGACAACCGGAAGGGGAGGGATAGGGAAGAGGGTTTGTGCGTGGGGTAGTACAGCCTGCTGCCACAGAGCTAGCTGTGTGGTGTGGTGGTCAGTGTGTTTGCTTCGGTGTAGCAGGTACTGGGTTCAGGACTGGGGACCTGGAAACTTTATTACTCAATGGCCTTAATTTTAGTTTTTTGGGGGACTGTTTCCCCCTCCCTGACATGTACCCCCCTGGAGTTAGTAATCTAAATTTAGGGGGGGTGGGAGGTGAAGCCCCCTGCAATGGGGGGCACAGTCCCCCCTACATAAATGTATTTTAAGTTGCCAAATGTGGTGTCGCCCACTACTGTACATCGCCATTTTGCTCTTTGGTGATGTTCAGACACTGTAACAGTGATATCTGTTTTCCAGTCACTGCTATGACATGCAACCGTAGGAGTCTCTGACCAGACTGAGCCCTATAGGGTGGCAGCAGCCCCCAGTGGCCCCTTTTATGTTGTAAAATATGTCAATCATGTCAGGGGGAAGGGCATCCTGCCTAGCTCTGATGTGTTTTCTTCAAAAAAAAGGTATTAATAGAATTAAGACATTCCTAACTGATTATTACAACATATTCATGGTTTCCAGCTCTGTATAATGTAAAAAGAAGTAAGTTTAAGAGAGTTTTATGAAATGTTAAAAGAGGAGCACATGACCACTTAGTGGAGGGTATATAAGATGGTCATTTTTTCTCAGAATGTAGATCAGTGGGTCAGTAGGTGCTGACCAAGTGCAAAGGAAGGACATGCATAATATTTTGCTGCAAACTGATGTATTGAAGAACTGGGTATACCATTGCTTAAGGTTATCCCCTGTGGTCACTGAGGAAAGTGAATCACCTGCCATCCTGTAAAGAAGTTTGTATTTTTTCTAATTTTTTTTCTTTTGAAATCTATTATTTTTAAATAAGCATCACGCAAAGATTGTGCGTTGAACCTGACATTTTGTGTCTGGTCCATCTGTTGTCCCACAACCCCTTCACAGACTTGGTGTCAGAGTGGGATAACTTGCTGGAAAAGTCTGGACTGGGCTTGGGGGAGGTTTTCTGGAGGATATCACTCAGATATCCCAGGTGGACTAATGTACCAGGAGTTGCCAGAGGAGAACACAGAGAAGAAAGTCTGTGGAGATCTGACCAGAACTCTGGCTGACAGACTGGGAGAGAAGCTGCTGCCTGGATAAGACCTGGGAGCTCAGTGGAAGGCCAAGCCTGAAGACAATGAAGAGATGCAAGGGGACAAGACAGAATTGAGGGAAGTACCTTTTCTTGAAGATGCTTCTCCTGAAAACATAGGGGAGTTGTTGAAATGGCTCTGCAAAAAACAGGTGCAGATGGAGTGAGACAGAGACACTGAGTGGAGAAGGCAAGATGCCAAATGTGCAGATACCATGAGAGTCTTGCATGCAATCAATGCAGGGCAAATTGAAAGAACCAGTAGCCCAAAGGATAATAAACTGTCCAAACTATTGGACAGTGATGACATTGAAGTGTACCTCATCATTTTTGAGAGTATCTCTCAAACATGCGCATGGCCAAGGGAACAGTGGTTTGTCTGACTAGCACCGCACCTGACAGGCAGTGCCCATTTAGTTTATAGACACATGGACTCCCAAGAGGCAGAGAACTATGAATGTGTTGAGCAAGAGATCCTCAGATGCTATTGACATAAACACTGAAATCTACCATCAGAGATTTAGGTTTCTTAAAATGCATTCATTAGACACCCCCCACGAGACTTATGCCTGATTAAAAGAACTCTGCTATGAATGGTTACAACTGGATAACAAGAGCAAAGATTAACTGCTGGAGGTGGTGATTATTGAACAATTTATTAAAGTGTTGTCCCAAGATGTACAGCTTTAGGTTCAGGAACATAAGTCTGATACCACTGATAAAACTATCACATTGGTGGAGGATTTTCTGGCAGCCTGACCATCCAGAACATGAGCGTTCCAAGGGACATCAACAACGGCAACCATCAGCAATCCAATAAGGAACCCTGTTACTTATAAACGGTCAAATCCAGCCCCAGTAAAACAAGACTAGAGAGCGGGGGGGGGGGCATATTCCAGTAGCAGAGTTAGTGTGTCGTAGGTGCCAAAAGAAGGAACATTACGTAAGAAACTGTCCAAACATAAAGAAAGAGACAGCCCACCTAGCCTAGCGAACTGGGGTAACTTTATGGCTACTGTGCAGATTGGATCACAGTAGATGATGGGACTGATTGATTCAGGAAGCTGCCAGACTCTTGTGTGAACAAATCTGGTGACTTGGAATAGTAAAGGGCCTGACACAGCAGTCATCTGTGTGCATGGAGATACCTATTGCTACCCTACAGCCACCATACAAATGATTGTTCAAGAGAAGACACATGAGATAGAAATGGGTTTGGTACCTCACCTAACCATGCCAGTCATTATTAAAGATGACCATCCAGACTTTGCTTCTCTTATACATTGCCATGCTGCCCAGGACTCTGCTGCAGTTGTTGTAACCACCAGAGTTCAGGTAAAGCAGTGACATTTACCATCGGTGTTCCCATTTGCTGATGATCTCTTTGAGGATCCTGGCAAGGACCATAAAATTAAGGCAGATAAGTAGAGGATAATGAAGGACTGCTCTGATACTCATGCTGTTGTACAGTCAGGAATGGGACACACTTTACAATATGATATGCAGGATGAGCAAAAACGTACCCTTCACTAACTCCTTTCTTTTTACAGGTGGGAGATGGAGTGGAAAAAGGTGCCCCCTCAGTCTGTGTTAAAATGGAATGTTGTACAGGGAATGTTCTAAGCCCAGAACTGGAGAGGTAGTGGACCAACTGATGGTTCCAGAAAAATTCCACTCCCAAATCATCTATCTGGCATATAACGTCCCTTCGCAGGCCATGCAGGCAGAGATAGCACCCTGAACAAGATATTGCTCAGGTTCAATTGGCCTTCTATCCAAGAGAACATAGCCGACTACTGTAAAACATGTGCTGAGTGTCAGAAAGTAGCTCAGGCAGGAAAAAGGGATAGAGTACCACTTTAACCCATCCGCATTGTGTCTAATCCCTTTGACAGGATAGCCATGGATGTACAAAAACACAAAAAGAAGGAGCACAAATGCATTAAGTTAAATCACGCCAAAATGACAAAGTCAATCTTCAAAGCATGGAGCTCGTGGCTACAAATACCCCAGCACTTCGGGTCTTCTTGTGACCCTTTTTTCAAGCCATGGATGTAGTGGACCCACTGGAAAAGAGCTCCAAGGGTAACCAATACATACTGGTCATATATGATTACACAATCTGCTACCCAGAAGCTGTTCCAATGAGAACTGTCACCACCCAAGGATAGCAGAGGAGATGGAAAAGGTGTTTAGCAGCATGGGAATTCCCCAGGAAATACTAACTGATTAGGAAAGTAATTTTACTGCACAGCTGCTAAAAGAACTATACTGTTTGTTGGGTGTGGTAGCAGTGCATACTTACCCATACCATCCCCAGACTGATGGCCTTATAGAAAGGTTTAATCAGACATTAAAGAGAATGTTGAGGAAGTATGTAAAAGAAGAGGGTAGGGATTGGGAAAGGTACCCCCATTTACTTTTAACTTACAGAGAAATTCCTCAAGCATCCACTGGTTTCTCTCCTTTTTCATTATTTTATGGAAGGAACCCAAGGGGGCCATTGGATGTGGTCAAAGAACCCTGGGAAGAAGGGAAGGAGGTGCAATGCCTTAATGTAATCGAGTACATGACCTGCTACATGAATGCCTGGTGAGGTATATCAACTTGGCATCTCGAAACATAGAATGAAAGCAACAGTTGCAGAAAGAAAGATATGACCAGGGTTTAAAAGCTAAAACATTTCAGGCAGGGGACAAGGTTTTGTTACTCCTTCCCTCCACAGAGAATAAACTGCTTATTAAATGGTAGAGCCCCCTTCACCATTTTGAGACAAACAGGAGTAGTGAATTATGAGCTTAGCATGCCAGGGAAGAGATCCCTCCCAGAAAATTTACCATGCCAACCTCCTTAGGGTCAGGGAATGGAAGGAGAAGCCTAACCCCCTCCCTTTATATCCATCCTGAAGTTAAGAAGTCAGAGTTGGAGGTTGCCTACAACAGGCTAGAGAAGTAAGGACAGTTGGGGGAGATCCAGATAAACCCTGAATTTGAGCCTCAGTTACAGAAGGATTTGCAGGAGGTATTACATGAATTTTGAGCCCATGTTCACAAACATCCCAGGGAGGGCCAAAGGAATTTAGCACACCATCACTATCATGCAAGACAAACCCATACACCAAAAGCTCTACTGGTTGCCCATGAAGGTGAGGGAAGACGTGATAAAGGAAGTCAAAAAAATGGAGCAGTTAGGCATAATTGTACCCTCAGAGAATTTATGGTCTTCACCCATGGTCATAGTTCACAAGAAAGAGGGTGGGATACATCTATGCCTAGATTTTATAAAACTTAGCAATGCATCACTATTTGATGGCTATCCAATGCCCTGAATAGATGACATCCTTGACAGGCTATGGAATGTGCAGTATATCGCCACCCTTGACCTTATTAAGGGATACTGACAAATCCCCTAATTACCTGACTCACAAGATAAAACTGCATTTAGTACCCCAATTGGTTTATGCCAATTTGTCACTATGCCATTCAAACTACATGGGGCCCCAGCCATTTTTAAATGTTTTATGGACATATACTAAGATCACATACTGAGTATTGTGCAGCTTATTTGGACAATGTGGTCATATTCAGTCCTGACTCGGAATCCCATGTTAGACACTTGTCCCTGGTATTGCATGCAATAAAGGAAGCAGGAGTGACCATTAACCCTGCTCAGTGTGCCCTAGCAAATACTGAAACAAGATATCTAGGGTTCATTTTGGCAACAGGCAGGTGAAGCCCGAAGTGGAAAAGGTTACAGCAGTCCTGTACGTACTACAAAAAAGCACATGAGATATTTTCTAGGTCTGGCTGGTTATTAGCAGAGGTTTATTCCTAATTTCTCAGCCATTCACAGTCCACTGATTAATCTAACTAAAAAGAGGTGCCCAAATTAGGTTCAGTGGACCCCTATTTGTGATGAGGCTTTCAGGAATATCAAGGCCAACCTATGTATAGTACTTGTGTTGAAATGCCCTGACTTCAACCACGGGTTTGAGGTCCAGACTGATGCAGCAGAGAGTGGCATTAGGGCAGTCTTATCCCAGAACATAGATGGGGAAGAACATCCAATCATTTATCAGCAGGAAACTGCAAGAAAGGGAGAGAAAATATGTTACAAGAGAAAAAGAATGTTTAGCTCTGAAATGGGCTATTGAATCTCTAAAATATTATTTGTGGAGGGCTGAACTTAACTGATCACAACCCCCTCTGCTAGTTGCACTAAATGACAGAAAAAAATCCCAGCATAAAGCAGGCTGACTGGCTTCAGCTTAAGGGTAGAATTACCTATCAAACATGCCTACTTGCCAAGAAAGTCTCTTGGACTTGTGCCCCTGGGGTTCAGTTGATCTTTAGCTGTTACTGCAGCTCCTAGGGTACCAGAAACTCTGAAAGCCTAACCATCCAGGTGCCATGCTGTCATACTTCCCTTGGCCAGTGGTCTCCTGCAGTCAGGGCATCCAAGTGGTTCAACTCGCTTCCTGGGGATATTGCCAGCAATACCACCTTCGGCCTCTTCAAATGTAAACTCTGGCAACATCTGGTGACAAGTGCCTCCTGTAATTACTTCATTTAAAATGCTTTGGGTCTACTCCATGCTGCCTTTACCTTGCCCCATTCAACTGTACCTCACTCCTTCCCATCCCCACCTCCCTTGCTTTCTCCCTGATACCTTAATGCCCCTCCTTTTTCTCCTCAACCCCCTATTGTTCTTGCAGCTCCCCCCTCCTCTCTAGCCTCCCTGGTAGTGATACTATGACTAGTATGAGAGCTAGTCTGAATCCAATGAATGAGTGTGTGCTTGTACAAGCACTCACTAATTCATTGAAGTGCTAAAATGGGCTGCAAACCATGGAGGTGAGTGGAGGACTGCGCTGATGGCCCACTCAGGGTACTGACATGGGGATCGGGGGGAACTATCTGATGACAGTGTGAGCAGATCCACTAGACACGAGGGAGTTCGGACATTTTTTATTTTTATACGTTGGAGATGGGGAAAATGGATGTAAATCTTGGTGGTGGGGATTCTTCAGTTTGGGCCTGTGATTGACTGTGGTGGGTGGGGCCACTAAACACCAGGGATGAATATATTTGATTTTAATGTTGATCGGGGGGACCATAAAAGGCTTTATTTTTTTATTTTTATTTTTAAACAATCCCACTGCCGAATACCAAATACCACTCAAAGTGTGGGCCGTTCAGTATTCAGCTTTGAATATTCAGATAGCCCATTATTCATGGTATTCAGAAAATAATATTCAGCCAATGCACAACCCTAGTGGTAAGCAGTCTAAGATAACTGCTTCCCTCTTAGGGGGATGTGTGACAAGGAGATCCTGTCACTCTTGAGGACCATATTCTTCTCTAAATCTGTTGCAACAGTTTTCCTTTAAAACCTTTTGTGCTCTATTCTGTATAATTCTGGTCCATGCAGTTGGTCACCCATGGGCACCCCCTCCCCTGTTCTTACTAATTTACTGTATAGTGTCAACTTTTGTTTCTGTTTCCTCTCTCTCAGGTCCTTTTACATGGAGGTTATTGTGGTGACCTCCTAGCTGATTTTAAACAACACGATGTGTTCCTTGTTGTTGAAGTAAGTATGCCAAAGCATTATGACATAAAAATATTTTTATATATATTTTTTTTATTTTATTCTTTTGGTAACCAGATAAGGCCCATTACGCATAAGTGCCTGTTTTCATGGGTGACCAGGGAATACTGGGATGGTTAAGTGACTTGCTCAGAGTCACACAATATGCAAGTCGATGTTGTGGGAAACAAACCTAGGTCTACTGTATGTAGCAAGCTCATTCACAGCTCATTAATCTAACCTCGAGGCTATACTGCCAGCCCAAATGCATATGTAAATGCTTTATGCATATGAAATCTTTGCAATGTTGAAAATAACATGGCACTAGGTGTTTGTTAATGATATAAAGTTAATAGGTGACTAAATTAAGTTATCAGGTCAGAAATAACAGAACCACCCTTCATATAAAGTTATAATGCATGGGGACTGCATGTTATTAGAGCACGCGGCTTTAGCTATAAACAGAGCAGCATTCTTTTCATTTTTATCTGTCTGGATACCATTCAGCCACTCCATATAGAAAACCCCATTTTTATTTCAATTAATATTTATGATAATATTTCACCTTAAATATATCCAGTACCCTTGCTTGAGTAAACCCTTTTAAGTGAAATAAATGGAGCGGCTTACATTGTATTTTCATGATTTAGTCATCCGCTTCATGAAGGAATACTCCTGCTTGCCGAAACAGACCTTCATGAAGCTAGGGGATCTTGTTCCCCATTCTGAAATTAAAATCGGTACTTTATTGTTTTTGTTATCATAACCTGGAGCTTGTCCTTTTGGTGGTAGCATTGGGCATTCTCCTGTAAGCCGCACTGCCACTTAGAAGCCGATTCATTTTAA
Source organism: Neoceratodus forsteri (assembly GCA_016271365.2). Lineage (NCBI taxonomy): Eukaryota > Metazoa > Chordata > Ceratodontiformes > Ceratodontidae > Neoceratodus > Neoceratodus forsteri. Next base: position 933,503,602 of record CM057449.1, on the reverse strand, counting down.
TAAATAATTACTTGCCCTGTGTTACTTGTGCACTATGGCTTGCAGTAGGAGAGCTGCTGCCCCAGTGAGGAAAGACAGCTCTCTATCTAATAAACCCAGAGCCTTCATACATTTAAAAGATTTACTTTTAAAAGAGCCACAGTACCAGATGAAATGAATAAATCAATAAAGCACTCCACACATTCAGGCTCTCTCTCTCTTTTCACTCCTGATTGTGAGTATTTGGTGGCACAGTGACAAGTGCTCTGGAACAACCAAATAAAACAGAACTATCGCCTGAAAGCAAATAACAGGTGGTAGCTACTGCTTCAAATACTCTTTACCTCATACAAGGTGCCCCTTTTTCGGATTAATGCAGTGACATAAAATGATAAAAGTTCTAAAACAAAAGGGGTATAATCTTTTAAAGCCCCTTATGGTGCCCTTTACATTGTCTTGCAATAAGAAAACACTAAAATAATTGTATGCGCTGCCTAATGCTGTTGATTTTGAAAGTAGTGGTAAAATAAACCTCTTAGCATAGAATTAATTTCTTGGGGCCTTGTTGCACTGAAGAGCAGGAACCGAGTGCTTACCTGTAGGAGCCTCTGACCAGACTGATTCCAATGGAGTGTTAGCGGCCCCTAGAAGCCCGTTTTATGTTGTAAAATATGTCAATCATGTCAGGGGGAAGGGCGTTCTGCCTAGATCTGATGTATTTTCTACATAGAAAAGAAATTAATAGTATTCAGAAATTCCTAACTGATAATTACAACATATCCATGGTTTCCAGCCCTGTATAATGCAAAACAAACTAAGTTTAAGAGAGTTTTATGAAATGTTAAAAGAGGAGCACATGACCACTTAGGGGCTGGTATATAAGACAGTCATTTTGCTCAGAATGTAGATCTGTGGGGTCAGTAGGTGCTGACCAAGTGCAGAGGAGGGACGTGCAGAGCCTGTTGCTGCAAACTGATGTATTGAAGAATTGGGTATACCGTTGCTTAAGGGTATCCCTTGTGGTCACTGAGGAAAGTGAATCATCTGCCAGTCTGTAAAGATTTTTTTAATTTTTTTTTCTTATTTTAGGTTTATTATTTTTAAATGAACATCATGCAGAGATTTTGATTGTTAAGCCTGAATTTTTTTGTCTGGTTCATTTGTTATCCCACAACCCCTTCACCATCCCCCCCCCAAGTCTCACCAGATTTTTGGAGGGACCAGGAGGTGCTGATCCTGAGAACTGAAAGACATGTCAAGGAAGAGAAATCACTTTTGAAATATAAAGTAAACAAAAGTTAGTATGAGAACTGCTGTGTTGCCATGTTGTTGTGCTTCTGCCCAGGATTATTGGGTAGGGTCACAGGACAGCACATGTTGTTCAGGAGAAACAACCAGTCCTGGCTTAGCTCTGTGCAGCTGCCAGCTGCAAGCTGGCTCAGGTTCAGAGGATGTTGTCTATGCTTTCCCCATGACTCCAACAGCCACTGAGAGCAGAGGGGGTTAGATGAAAGAATCTTGTATGAGAAGCCTATTAAATGCAATTGATCCTCAAATGGCAACAGAGAGCTCATGTGAGAAAGTTTCACATTTGTCTAGGATAGAGGACAGAGTCATGTAAGTCATTTTAGCAGTTAGATACTAGGTTGAGAAAAGTTGTTTAAAAGACTTAGCAAAAAGAGAATGTCTTCAAATATGGCAGCTGCTGGGCTTTGTGTGCTGTCAGGTCTGGTCCTGACAGAAAACCTCAGTAACCTAATGAATGCAAGTGACATTAGATAAATCTGTCCTGAAAGGTGATTTTGCTGTTGCTGTGCAAAATCACCTGTCAGGCAGGATTTAAAAATTTTTCCCACCGTCGTTCATGAGGTGGGGTCATAAGAAGGCCATGTTAAAAATCTGGTGTAAAAATATTAAATAACATCCAAGCTATGAGACTACATTGAACTTTGCAAACACAGGCTCATAACTTTGGCCATTTTCATTATTTTATCCCTAAATTTTCAAAATAGTCATTTCTTCACAGCACCTCATGAAAGTGGCAGCTGTCATTTTTCAAATACTAGACGAAAAGTGTTATTGCATCCCAAAAGGTGATTTCACAGTCACTGCATGAAATCACCTTTCAGGCGAACATTTTCTCCACTATTGTTCATGATGTGGGGTCATAAGAGGGCTATGTTGAAAATTTGGGGCACAATTGTTAAAAAACAATAATGTTGTGAGCCTATGTTGCAATTTACAAATACAGGCTCATAACTTCGCTAATTTAAAATTTTTTGACCCCAAACTTTCAACATAGCAATTTTGTCACAGCACCTCATGATTGTGACAGCTGTTATTTTTCAAATCCTGGCCAAAATGTGTTTTTGCATCCCAAAAGGTGACTATACAGTCACTGTGCAAAACCACCTTTCATGCAGGAGTTGAAAACTTCCACCACTATTGTTCATGAGGTGGGGTCATAACAAAGGCTATGTTGAAAATTTGGTGTAAAAATATTGAAAACAACAAAGTTATAAGCCTACACTGACCTTTGCAAATGCAGGCTCATAACTTGGGTAATTTTCAATATTTTGACACCAAACTTTCAACATAGCAATTTTTGCACATCAGCTCACAAGCACTATGTGCCATTTTTAAAATCTTGCATCAGGTGTGTTTTCTGACCTCTGGTGAGAAATGACATTTCAGACAATATACTATAAATGGTACATGTCATGCCTATAAGGCAAATCCTAAAACAAATCTATTCAAAAGTTGGGATCAAAACATTAAAAACATAAAAAAATTGTTTAACAAGCATCATACATTCGGCATTGACAAATGCTTTTTAGAACTGCAACAGTCAGTAGCAACCAACATCTGTTTAAATATATTTTGTTTGGGATCCCCAAGCACTAGCCTATAGTGCTTTCTACACTGGTCCAACATCAAGGGAAGAATTCACAAAGTAGATTCACTTTGCGCAAATGAGATGCGCCAGCGCATCATGAAGATGTGCCATGGTGCCATTCACATAGGACAGAGATGCCTCGGCACATCCCAGATGTGCTGCACCACACAGGATGCTCTGGAGGGTGAAAATAATGATATGGAGGGGGTGTGTAGCTGCATACACAGTGCAGAGCCATTCACAAAGCAAAATGGATGTACAAACACAGAGCATTCACAGTGCATACACCAACTGTGCCATAAGGAGATAAGTATGAAAGAAGTAGACTCAAGTGCAAGCCCCCAGCAGACAAACTGCAGGATAGCAGCAGCAGCATCAGGCAGAATAGCAGCAGCAGAATATAGGCCACAGAGATGGATGGTGCACCTTTCCAGATGGTGGGAATGATAATCGAGATGGGCAAACCAACAATGTGGTGGCAGAAGACACCATAGGTAACCTGCCTCCCCCGGTAGTATCATGCCAGACCAACATTCGAACAACTAACAGACACAGAAACAGTCATCTGATACCACCTGAACAGGGCAATTCTGAAGTACCTCTGTGAGCTGTTTAATGATAAAATTCAGGCACCCATTGGAAGGGGTCATGCTATATCAGTAGAGACCAAGGTGACAACAGCAATGTGCCTGCTTGCCACGGGAACCTTTCAGAGGCTAGCTAGAGATACCACTGGCATATCCCAGCCATCCATGTCCCGTCTTCTAACACAATTCCTCACTGCACTGCTCACACATGCTTCAGAATTCATCTAATTTCCAAGTACACAGGCAGAGTGGACAGAAACTATGCAAAAGTTCTACAGGGTGGTACACATGCCAGGCATCATAGGGGCCATTGACTGCACCCATGTGGCAATCTGTGCATCATCTGGCAAAGAGGCCATGCCATACATGAACCCCAAGGGGTTCTACTCAGTCAACTGCCAGATGATGTTCTATGCCACAGGGCACATCAGCAATGTCTGCTCCACACACTCTGGAAGTACACACAGTACCTTCATATGGCACCAGTCCACCCTGTGCCACCCGTTTGAAACCAGGGATATACCCAGTGGCCACCTAGTGGGTGAGTGGGGCATGCATACATGCCCATGAACAGGACACCATGGTGCACAAATGACAGGAGGCAGAGCAGGAGTGCATGGGCCCCTGCAAGGTGCCCAGGTGGGACATTGGAGGTGGGCACACTGAGTGGATGGTGCATGCAACATGGGGACAGTGCAGCAGCACAGCTCAGCACAGGAGGTGAGGTGATGCTCAACAGCAGGCACATATGGCAGGGCAGAATGCACCACATGCAGTCAAACATGGTGACCACTGGGCAATGGAAGGCAGGCAATGCTGGACAAGACAGGTGTGGGCAGTCATGGTAGTATGCATGGGCAGGCACAGGGCAGTTGAGGGCAACCAGGGCTTGCAGGTGCTGGTGAGTGCAGGAATGCACTGACCCACAGTGGGTAAGGGAGATGCACTGGGAAGTGTGCCACAGTGGCAAGGGTGGACAGGCAGCAGCTGCACCAGTATACCATGGTGGATGGGGGGGCTATGGTACACAATGCACATGTCTGCAAGGATGTAACAGACTGTTCTTCCCACCCACATGTGATGCAGTATACCCCCTCCAACTCTGGCTCCTCACACCCTTCCACTGACCTGGCACAGAGGTGGAGAAGCACTACAACAAGGCACACATCGCTACATGCACCATCATCGAGTGTGTCTTTAGCATGCTGAAGATGCACTTTAGGTTCCTGGATATATCAGGTAGTGCCCAAGAATACAGCCTAGCAAAGGCCTGTGGCATATTCCTGGCCTGTCGTATGCTGCACAACATGGCCACTGACCATGGAATAGCTGTCCAGGCTGAGGAGGGCAGCAGTTTTGGGGAGGAGGAGGGGGAGGAGAAAGATGCAGTGGAGCAGGGGCCGCACGACAGAGGTGGCGGACCCCACTGGCCTGCAGGGATCTACACCTGGTCACCAGGACCTGTTGCACAGGGACACCATTGTGGATGAGCACTTCAGGAACCGCAGGTGAGTAACACAGGTGGGACAAGCATGGCAGCTCCCAACACACACACACCCACACATACCCACATACACACCCATCACACACACACACACACACATGCCCATACACCCACACCAAAGCCACAGGGCAGATGACGGCAACACAGCCATCATGTAGCGCACCCGAGAGGGATGACATCAATGCACAGACACACGCACAGCAGGAAACACATGGCCAGGGGGAGCATGGTGTCTGTGCTGGGGATGGCACGGATCAGTGTACATCTGTCAGCACACATACATAGCAGACACAGGGCCGAACTTATCACACCCATGCCACACAGCACAACAACAGTGCCACCAACCATGCACAGTTCAACACACAGGTGATAACACAGGTGTCATATTGGGGCAGGCCCATGCCACCCACACTACCCCAGGCACAGTCAGCTTGGTGTGTGGGCCGCTATGGGTGCAGGCAACAGGTGCCATGGAGGCTGTCAACCCAGGCATCAGTGGGAGGTACCAAGGTGACCATGGACACATGAATGGCCACACCCATGCCTGGTGGTCACTGTGTCAGCACCATTGTCCACTGGGGGGCTGTCCACCACCTCTGGAGGGGTATTGCAGTGAGATCATGAATGTGTGCTCACTGGTGTGACATCCAAGAGACACAGGTGGGATCCAGAGGTGTTGGGGATGGCCATGCATGGTGATGGCATCAGTAGCAATGAATTCACCTGATGCTGTCACCTGGGGGTGCATGAGGCACTCTTGGGGGTGTGGTAGGCAGCCCCACGGCCAAGTGGTGCACTGTTTGCACTCGCTGCCTCTGCAGCAAGCGCAATACGCTCCACAGCAGCAGTCATTCCCACCCACAGTAGGTGAGCCTCTGCCAACATCTGGACATGCCACGCAGCTGACGACTCATGTTCTGTGGCCAGCTGTGACCAAATGCCCCTGAGCTCTGCCCTGAGGGATTCCTTCTCCTCAACGGTGTCCCACAGGAGGCGTGCATAGCCCTCAACCTCGTCAGCAGGGGATGTGTCATGGGGACAGTGCCGACGGGCAGGTGAGGTCCCAGCCTCCTGCAGTGCATCTGCCTTAGGTGGACATACCACATCATGCCACTGAATGGGCGGGGACTTGACACACAAAAAGCACTCGCACTCCAGAGAATAGAGAATGTATCGTTCCCCAGTGAAGATCTATAAGGACTCAAACCATCAAATGGTATATTCTTGCTTAAAGTTGATTTATTCCAAAAGGTATGAAGGCACAGCAGTAACATCCACCATACAGGAACCCCGGGGCTTTGCTAATTAATCAATTTTAAGCAGGAATCTAGCATTTGGTGGTTTGAGTCCATATTGATCTACACTGGGGATCGATACATTCTCCTGGCTCTGGAGTGCAAGTGTTTTTTGTGTGTTGAGTGCTCACTTTTGGACTGGCAAGCCTCCACTCGTACCCCACCCAGCTTTGCAGCACTGCACCTTTTGTGATTTCTGTTCTCACTAAATGGGAGTGGACTGGGTGTGGGCAACCACTGAGCATCAATGGATGCCGGCATCATGGTCCCCGCTGCCAACTGATGCACCACAGCAACCTGCTGAACAGTGCCGGTGGTCCTTGTCCCCACAGCAGCACCAGACAGAGGGACACAATCAACCACCACCGTGGGTGGTTGTGCAGACTCCACAGGTGCACTGGGGACCACAGGACCACCGATGCTACATGGTGTCACCCGTGCATGCAACTGTGCCTCAGCCGGTCCGCTGTCAGTCATGTTCCCCCAGATTTGTGTGGCATCTGGGTCATCATCATCATTGTATGACCCCTGCTTACCGGATGCCAGCATCAGCAGAGCATCTGCAATGTCCACCCTGTCCTCAAGGTCATTGTCAGTCAAACCCAGTATATTGACCAGCTATGATTGGTCTTGGCCTCCAGCCATGGCACCGGCAGTGGAGGGGTTCAATGGCCCTGCTACAACCAGTGCTGCATCCAGAGCTGCATCAGCATTCGAAGGGTCTGGCACAGCATTGGCCACGGCCCCCACTGCAGCCCAGTGTGATGGCCCAGCATCCTCCTCTGCCAGGCCATTGTGTGGACCGCCAGCCATGGCAGCACCCATGAGGTGTGATAGAGCTGTAAGAGAGAGAAGGGAAACATGGTTACTGACAAGTGTGACTGTTGTGTTCAGACAGGCATGTAAAGGGGGACATGAATGTATGCCATAGGAGCAGCTGACATGCCATGCAGGTGACAGCCAGCCATGGGGCCACTGATGTGGCCATGCATCGGTGAATGTAGGCATGCACTTGGGCCTGTACAGATGCTCATGGACATGTGTGTGACTGGCCCAACACCCTGGATACCGCCCGCTGGGATATCATCCCAGATGATCACCACCACCACACACCACAGGGATGGCATGTCATGCATCTGCAACACACAGTAGATGGACTGAGTGTACAGTGACATGATCAATGCACACAGGCACATGGTCTCCTAGCTTCCCACAGTGGGGCAAGTCAAGGCACCCATGACACACACCCATGGACAGGCACAGTTTTTGGGACATGTATACTCACAGTGCTGCGATGGACTGCCTCCTGCCTCCAGTCTGGAAGCCCCCTCCCAGAACTCCCAGCACAGCTGTTCAGCCCATGCTGGCCACTAGCAACTCCTCCATGGATGAGAGGTGCACACCTGTCTGCGGCCCACCCCCTGTCCCAACCAGAGTAGCCTTGATGTTTGCCATCTTCTCCTTGGCCCTCCTTTCTCACCATTGAAGTGCTTCTTGCACTCCTGAAGTGTTCTATTGCACTTTCCATTGACATTAACATGTCTTGCTACTGCCTCCCAGCCCTCATCCTTCTGCTGGCAGCTGCCACCCATGCCAACCAGAATAACCTGCCTTATGAGGTAGGCCTCTATCAGCACCTTGTCCTCATCCAATGTAAAATTATGACATCTCTGTCCCAACAGCTCCATCCTGTACAGACATTATGGTTTCTGTGGGTGACAATATGCAGGCATTAGCACAGTACAGGCAACTGTGGATGTGTGCCAACACAATGGCTGGCTGCTGCAGAGACCCAGCACCCTGTATGCATACTTCTCAACCTCCTGCCTTGCATATCGGGGACAAGGCTAAGAACATACAGGGACAAATAGCCAATATTAGGGACACACTATAAATAATGGTAATATTAGCTAACATGTCCTGCTATATTGTCTGGCTTGCTGTGAAAGCTATTATCTTAAGGGGAGCTAGACTGTAACACACAAGTCTGGCATTCTGTTGCTCGATGAATCCTTACTCTTCTGCAACAGAACCCCCAACTGTAGATGAAACTGTGAAAATCTGTGAGGCACACTCAGGGACATGCCTGAAGATCAGGGACAGTTGAGAGGTATGCCTGTATGCCCTCAAATCCTCACTGTCATATTGTGCTGACAAGCTGTAAATGGTAGCATGTGAACAGACCTATCTTCAAGTATGCAATTCCTGTCAGTCACCTGAGGTGTTTGGAGGCACATTCAGGAGTATGTATAGCTCAGGGCATGCAAATGAGATTGGGAGCATCTGTAATGAGATGCTAAACAGGTGAAATGCCCCTGAATTTGGCAACAATCTGATTTGAGAGCATTGTCTGTGAATTGCATAATTGACCCCAGCTCATCTCAATCAGGAATGCACACCTGATGTGTTTGGCACATCCCCCATGGTGCATTTCCCATGCATGTGTGGTCGACTTGGCACATTTCCTGAATGTGGCACAAGTCTCATGGCTCATCCCCATGCATGAGCAATGCAGAATCAGTGGCATGCCAGGCATAGTGCTACCTGTCTGGTGGTTCCAGCTACGCGATTGATAATGGCAGCACATCCAGGTCCTCATGTGTCATTGCTGCAGTGCTGCATGACTCATTGAGTGCATGTATTGTGCTTCAGCATGACATAGCATCAATGAGCACCTGCAGTGCACGGTGCAACACTGGCAGTGTGCACGGCAACAGTGCACTGTGAGTGGTATTGTTTGCCATTCAGAATATTGCGGATACACACATAACGTGCATGTATGCCCCAGTGGTGACCCCTGACCCTGGTCTCCTGCCCGTGCAGTGCACAGTGCACATGCATGATGGCACGCAATGTGTGGCAATCACACATTGTCATGCAACACATTGAATACTGTGTTGCATGGTCTGGTGTTCAATGGCCTATCGTGCATGTGGCGCGAATGGGCCACTGTACACTAGTAGCCTGATCTGAGCACACCTGCACAGGAGACACAGATAGGAACCATGCCATGTGCTCAGACAGCAAGGCCCATGACAATGAACTGGAGAGAGGTTGAGCTGGTTAACCTTGTGGCACTGGTAATGCCTCTGGAGGGACAGCTGTTTGGCATGGATTACCTCACTGAACCATGCTTAGCAGTGTTGGTGAGGGTGGCGGAGCACCTGGTGTGCAGGACCAGGGTGGAGCGCACAGGGGAACAATGCAGGGACTGCTATAGGCATCTGCTGCACCGGAACCCAAACAGGTTCCAGATTCTCTGAGATTGGGCACACAGGGATGCAGTGCCATGCCCAGGTAAGTCACATCAACTTATAGCTACACAAGCTTGCAGGGGTTTGTGTCCGGGGGGGCTGCGTGCATTGGTGCAATGCCCACCGCGCGCACACACACACACGTGGTATACCATGCCCCTGTGGCATGTAGGGTGCAGGCATGGCCTCCGTGCCTAGCCACGTGCAGCACGGTGCATGACTGGGAGTGCATGGACACTGTGGCAGACATACACACGCATGGTGGGCATGGGCTGGGGTGATGTGTGTTGCTGCACGCTGACTGGGGCACCTTCATTGGGGCACTGTGGGGATGGATCCATCACTGCATGTTGGCACCAGTGTTGTTGCTGTGTGAAACTGGGGGGTTACACACCTACCACAACCTCACAGTGCTCTTTCCTTGTGCTTCCCTCACAGGGCCAGCAGAAAGGCAGAGGGCCACGGTGGTGGTGAAGGTCAGGCTCGCTAGGATTGGTAGTGGAGGCCAAGGACCAGCTTGTGCTGGTGCACGTGAGTGTTCTTCTTTGCACATCCTCTGTGTGCTCTTGGGGGGGGGGGTGCTCACTGCAGGCCATTGCCGGATACATGTGCATGTCCGTGTGATGCATGTTACACACACTCATGGGGTGTGGCCATGTTGGCATGTGCTTGGGCCACAGTGCAGATGGCTCCTGTGTATCCATCCACCTTGTACATTTAAAAGACAAAGAACCTCTGTGCGCAAACACTGAGGCAAGGGTTAACCCAAAGGGCATTTGGCTGGGAAGCCAAGTTTCAAGAAAATACAAAATCACACATGCCCCCACAATGCAAAGCATCATGGGCTGCATATGCAAATCACCACAGAATGTTATGCTAGTCCAACTTAAAGCAGAATTGCATGGTGCGAAGGCGCTCTCATACAGTTGCAAGGTTGCAAGCTGTGTGGCTACTCGGCACCTCATATTCTACTTTCTTTTCTGTGTGTTATCTACAACTGTCTTTCTACTAATACATGCCTGCCGTGGACCATGGACACAATTTGGTGCTCCATTGGTGTTCGGATGGAGCCTGCATGCTTGTGCAGTCTGTGGGCATCTGCACATGCTGTGTGGGATATGGCTGTGTGCCGCTCTGCACAATACTTCTGCATGCACATATGGGCCTTGTGCTGTCTGAGTACCATTGCACAGTTACAGTGTGGCACTGTGTGTCAGCTTGTTGCTAGCATGCAGTGTGTCTGATGGGCTGTTGGCAATTGCTGTAGTGTCTGCCTCCTGCACACTCATGCAGTGAGCAAGGGGGAAGCAGGTGTGGAACACGGCATTTAGTGCCTGTTGTCTGTGTCCCCACTGTAGGTCCTTAGAGAGTACAGCCAGGTGTGCCAGGGTGGCAGAGGAGACTACTCATTGGGTGGCTGGCAGGGTTGCAGCTCTGGAGGGTGCTGAGGAGGACTATTGAACCACTTAATAGTCAGCAGGGGCTGCTCCTGCAGGCCATCTCTTTGCTTGTCTGGCTGCTGAGTGCCAGGGGATGGAGGGGTGGACACCATTCTGTGGCCCATCCAGCACAATAGGACACTGGGACACTTGTACATAGCCCCTTTGTTGTTTTACCCCTGCCCATCACCATTGTCTGTTGCTGTCCCCTGTTCCCCCACCACCATACCATCACCCTCCTGTGAACTGTTCATTATGTTCCTGTTCTGATTCCCACACCACACTTTCTCTGTTCCTACTGATGTTTGATATTGTACATAGTTTCATCTGTTACCATTCTTATTTTACTAAAGTGTTTTATATTGCTAATGGTGGTCATGGTCATTCATTGTACCTTGTGAATGTGCTCTGTTGTGCTTGCTGGTTTCCACTGCATCTTTGTTCCTATTCACATGTGTACACCTTTGATACTGCACACCCATCCATCCTTTCCCCCTTTCATGCCTGCTTCACTGTTCCCCTTCTTGTTGCCTCTTGCCTGTTGGTGGGCCTTGCAACATGCTGCCTTTCACAGTGCCCCTATTCTTTGAGTTGTGTGTACCAGTTGCTTTTGTTGTGCTGGTCCCTTGTTGTTGCGCCACTCTTCTTGTGGTCTACATTGCCTATGGGCATGTTCCACCTGTGCAGGACATGGCCTTTGGCCTGTCTGCCATTGTGCCTGTCCACCTGTGTGCACCTGTGTGGCATCTCCCTTGTCCAAAGTGCTGTGTTCCTGTGCTCTGGGACATGTATGGCACCCACTGCCATGCTGCACAGTGCACCTCTGCTGCTTATCAGGCACCCCTATGCATGGCACCTGTGCCTGTTGGACTCCTGTGTGGGGTGTGTGTCTGATGCTTTTAGGTGTCACTCGGTGAGTTCTGTCTGTTCACCTCATCTGCTTTGGCCGCTTTCTGGCCCTTTGGCACTCTGGCCAGTCCCTGCCAGTCTATTCCCCTGCATCCTTTGTGCCACTGCAGTCTCCTCCTGTTGCTTCTGTGTCCCTTGCTTACTTGTTCCTTATTCAGTGTTGTGTTATCCAGGGTGCTTCTGTGCATCCTGGTTGTGCTGGGGCATTTCAGGTTTAACCACGGCGCTTCAGTGGTATTCACAGTAAAGATGTGCAGGGTGCATCTTGTGGCACATCCTTCTATGAATCGCACTGTTTGGGGATGGTGCATCTCATTTGCACCCAGCTCATCTGCTTTGTGAATCCTGCCACAGGCCTGCAACTGCCCACTGGGTACACATATTAAGAATGTGTTTTGAGAGCACTCAAGGGGCACTGGGATGCTCGTGTACCAGAAGGGGAAAACCAGTATAAACTGTGCAGGAACTAGCCAGAAGGTGGTTGGCTTTAAGGAATGTGGACAGCCTAACTGTTTGGCACTCACCCCCTATTCAGAGACCAGGAAATATTTACGAACATACGAAATTTGCCAGCAGATAAAGGCCTTGAGGTCTATCAAGTCTGCTCGAATGTGCAGCTAGCACCCCTTATTCTGCAGCTACCCCTCCCTTCCACCCTTCCCCTTCATTAACCCTCCCCCTTGTCCTGTCCCATCCTCGTTTGAAGCAGTCCACTGTTCTACTGCATACCACTTCAGCAGGTAACGCATTCCACCCAGCCACCACCCTCTCTGTAAAAAAGTGTCTCCTCATCTCCTCCTGAACCTTCCTCGCTCCAGTCTCATCATGACCCTGGTGGCCTCCCTCCTTACTTTGAACAGCCCTCTGTACCAGTCTTGTTTATTCCTTTCATGTATTTAAGGTTCAATCATGTCACCCCTGTCTCCTCTCCTCCAGTGAGTACATGTTCAACTCCTTCAATCTCCTCTCGTATGATAAATCCTCCAGCCCCTTGATCATCTTTATCACTCTGCACTTCACCCCCTCCAGTAACTTAATGTCCCTCTTCAGATACAGACACCAGTACTGCACGCAGTACTCCAGTTGTGGTCTAGCTAATGACCTATACAGTGGCAGAATCACCTCCTCCCTCCTCGAGGATAGACCCCTTGCAATATAACCCAGCATTTTGTTGGCCTTTGCAGCTGCCTTTCTACATTGTGCCGAGTTGTTCATTGACCCTGTAATGAGCACACCCAGATCCTTCTCCTCCTCCTCTGTCTGGGCTAGCTGCACTCCCCCTAGCTGGTAACTCCTCCTTGGGTTCTTCATCCCAAAATGCAGCACCTTGCACTTTTTGGCATTAAAGCCCAGTTGCCAGATGCCTGACCAGGTTTCAAGCTTTGCCAGATCCTCCTGCAACCCCTGCCATCCCCCTAGGTCATCCACCACCGTGCCTACCTTGGTATCATCAGCAAACAGACTGATCTTGCTCTTGATGTCCCATGATATGTCTGCAATGAATATCCCAAACAACACTGGTCCCAACACCGAGCCCTGTGGAACACCGCTCGTCACTGCCCTTGGGTGTGAGAGGTCCCCACCCACCACTACCCTCTGTTGCCTTCCCTGCAGCCAGTTTCCTACCCATCTCACCAGCTTTGCACCTGCCCCTGTGCCTACTAACTTCCTTCCCAGCCTTCCATGTGGCACTGAGTTGAATGCCTTACTGAAGTCCAGATACAGGACATCCACTGCATGGCCCCTGTCCAGTTGCCTAGTTACCCAGTCATAGAACTCGACCAGGTTGGTTTGGCAGGATCTACCACATATGAAGCCATGCTGTCTGCTGTTCTGTAGTCCTTTGGCCTCTAGGAGGGCCACCAGCCTCTCCTTCAGGATAGTCTCCATTAGCTTACCCATGATGGAAGTGAGGCTCACTGGTCTGTAGTTTCCCGGTTCATCCTTGGGGCCACTCTTGTGGAGGGGCACCACATGAACCATCCTCCAGTCCTCAGGTTCACACCCTGAATGTAGTGAGGCATTAAATAGGTCTGTCAAAGGTCCTGCAAGGACCTCTGCCAGCTCCTTCAGTACCCTGGGGGTGGATGCCATCTGGGCCTGGCGCTATGTCCACCCTCAGTGCCTTCAAACCCTCTCGAACTCTGCTCTCCATGATTTCCCCATCTGTCACCACTTCCTCCCCTGCTTCTGCCATTTCTCCCACCTTGGGTGTCACCCCCCCTCTTCTCTTTAGTAAATACTAAGCAGAAGTACTCATTTAGTGCTTCCGCCTTATCGCACCCTGCTTCCACCCAACCCCCCTCCTTCCTAATCCTTACTATGTGGTCCTTACAGCTCTTTTCTCCCTGATGTACTTAAAGAAATCCTTCTCCCCCTTCTCAATTCCTTGTGCCAGCCTGAGTTCCATAGATGCTTTGGCTCCCCTTACTGCCCTTGTCACCTCCTTCGATTCTGTCAAGTACTCCTCCCTATCCTCCCCCCCCCCTCCCTGTTTTCTTGTACTTCCTAAAGGCAGCTCTTTTCCTCCTTACCTTTTCCATGACCTGGTTGCTCAACCAGATCGGTTTCTTAGCCCTAGCCTTCTTGCTCTGGGCTTTGCAGCAGGTTTTGGTTGCCTTCACTGTCCCCAGCTTTATGAGCTCCCACCTCTGGTTAGTGTCCATACTAGATTGAATTCTGGCCAGGTGCCCGTTTCCCACTTCCCCCCATCCTCCCAAAGTCATCCCTCCTGAAGTCCAGCACTATTGTGCCAGATTCCATTCCTTCTCTGCCCATATCCAATGTGAGCCATACTGAGCGGTGGTCACTCCCTGACAGCGGTTCCTCCACTGTAAGTTCTCTCACAAAGTCCCCATTTGCCAGCACAAGGTCAAGGGTATTTCCTAACATGGTTGGTTCACTGACCATTTGCAGCAGGAAGCTGTCCTGGAAGGCATCCAGCAGTACCTGTTCCCTTCTGTTCCTGGTTGTTGGGGTGCTCCAGTCCACTCCTGGCATGTTGAAGTCCCCCACAATCACCACACTACCCTTCTCGCAGGTCCTCCTGATCTGTCCTGCTAGTTCCCTGTCTAACTCCTCCGTCTGGAGATGGTGGCCTGTACACCACTCCCATTCTAAGAATCCTATTCTTGGAATCCTAGATTTGCATCCAAAGTGACTTCATCACCTCCTCCCCTTCCTCCCTTACACACTTCAGTTCTTCCTTCACATATAGTGCCACCCCCCCTCCTTTCCCAATCACCCTGTCCCTACGAAATAATCTGTACCCTGGTACAGACAGGTCCCAGTCATTGTATTGGGTGGCCAATGTTTCCATGATGACTGCAATGTCCACCTCTCCCTCTGCCATGAGAATGTGTAACTCTGCAGTTTTTCTCCCAAGGCTCCTAGCATTAAGGGTAACCACCTTCCACCCTTTTCCCCCCCTCCCATCCTGCCCTCCTTTCCTAGCATCACCAACAGTACTTGCCATTTGTCCTTTGTCACTGTTATGGGGGGTAAGCTCATATGGTTCCCCAACCTGTGGTCTCTGCATATCTCTTCCCCAACTGCCACCCCCCACTCCTAGTTTAAATTCCCAACTTCCTCTATGTACTCCTCCATCTTCTGTTTCAACACTTTCCTTCCCTCCTCACTCAAGTGTAGTCTGTCCTTGGCATAGAGACTACTGTCCTCCCAGGTCCCTTTCCACCCCCCAACAGCCCATAACCTTTAGCACAGCTCCAGGTTCTTAGCCATCTGTTAAATTCCTCTATTCTCAGCTTTCTTGTTATGCTTGCCTTTGGCACGGGAAGTATCTCTGAAAAAGTTACTGATCTTCCTGCCCCCTCACATAATTATGCTAGTTCCTCAAACCTTCTCTGGACTGTATCTACTGTCTTGTCAGCCAGGTCGTTTGTCCCAAGATGTATAATTAAATGAGGCTTGACCCTACCCCTTCTATCATATTTTAGAATAGACTGTCCCACCCTTTCCGCTGTCATTCCTGGCATGGCCTCCACCCAAATGCGACTATGCCTCTCCCCCTTGCTACCCCACCTAACTCCTCTTAGTATTGAGTCCCCCAGCACTAAGATTCCACCCCTCTTACTCCCTGCTTGCTTCCATTCATCTCCATCTCTCATTTCCAGCTCCTCTTCTTCCTCCTGCACTTTATTTCCCCCTTTTACCCCTATGTTGCATTCTCCCAGCAGAACTTCCCCCTGCTCCAGTTTGGTCCAGACATTTATCAATTACTCCTCTAATTTCATCATTTCCCTCCTCCACCTTCTTCCTCTGTAGCAGTGCACAACTATTTTCTGAAGGCCCTTTACAAATGCCTGCTCCCTCTCTCTTCATAGTAACCTGTTCGCTCCTTTCCACTCCATGACTTTTGCCACTTCTTCGCCTCCCCTCACAAGTCCCTATCTCCTCCTTCCATTTGTCTTTTGTCTCCTGACTTGGTTTCCTGGGCAATTGTTCTTCCTGGCCTGGATCCCTTTGTCTCTGCTTCCCTTCTTCTGACCCTCTCCTCACCACTATTCGCTTAAATCACCCTCCCTCATCTCCCCTTCTTTCTCCCTCCAGTACTGGGCTAAACCCACCCCCAATCTGCCTTGCCTGTCTTAGTTCTTCCTGCAGACCCTCAAACTCCTTTCTAAGTTTTTCTATGTGGTTTCACACTAAACATCCTCCCACACTCCAGGCAATTTTTAGAAAGATTGGTGCACCGCAGTTGTTGCAGCTTACCACCCTACCCATTACTGCCGTTGCCCACCAGCGACCCCACCTTCCAGATGCAGGATACCAAACACCCCCCAAGTCTCCCCTCCTCCTCTATCAGTGCAAAACATTTTCTTTATTTCTTACCTCCTTTGTGGCACACGTTTAGATATATTGAGCAACTGCTTTTTATATTCCTATCCTTCCTATCCACACTCAAAAACAGACTTTAAGTAGCCATTGCACAACCTTCTTCAAACTCCTACTCCTCCTTTCCCCAATGCAATATCAATGTGAAGAAGTAATAATGAAAGCTCCTAGATTTGCATTTACTTCCCTTCCACTGAGAGAGCAGTCACCTCTTCACTTGCTGCTGTTCCTTTCCTTATCTGTGCTAATTCAAAGCATTTTATTGTGCAGACTGCCCAAAGTAAGCAATCATGCAGCAGAGGAACATTCTTACATTTCACCTAAGCAGGCTTCATCAGAGAATGATTCTCTGATGCAGCCTGCTTAAGTGAAACGTAAGAATGTTCCTCTGCTGCATGATTGCTTACTTTGGGCAGTCTGCGCAATAAAATGCTTTGAATTAGCTCATATATTTCCTGGTCTCTTTGAATAGGTGGTGAGTGCCGCACCAGCTTTAATTTCAATACAAACTTTCTTTGTGAGCACCACTATTCAAGTGCTTGCCCCTCCTTGCAAGCTCAGCATACTTGTTTATTGCTTAAACAGCTGCTGATGCCTCAAAGAAAACTTTGAAGAACAGAATAATTAGGTACAATTCAGCTTGTATTCCAGATATATACTATAGATTTCTCCTCACCATCTTTTATTACAGAGGAATTTTGCTTGGCTACATTACCTTTATCTGTTAGAGTTCATCTGCCTGTATAACTTACTCCCTACTTCATGTCATAATCTTCTGTTGTGATATCACAGTCTGTTGCCATGGGAGTAACTGTGATGTCACAAACAGTGCATTATGATCTCAGGTGGGGAGAAAGCAGAGGGAATAGATGAACTCTTCAGGAGCAGAAATCCTGTTTTCATGCAAATGGCCTCAGGAATAAATAACAGTGAGAAAAAATATAGAACTAGTGTGAAATATAACCTGAACTGTTTCAAAATATTATGTTTTGTTGAAGTTATCCTGAATGGGTCAGCTGCTGTTTAATTTACCCACTTTCTTTCTCTATGCAGAGACTGCTTCTGTCCCCTAGCAAATATTCTTTATTGTTGAATTGCATTGGTTGTATTCTTTCAGGTTTTAATGCTTGCTGATTTTGCATACTTAGAATACAAATTGTGGTTTTGTGTATAACTAAAAAAGGTTCTCTGTCATTGAGGGTAGGGGTTGCATTCATTTCCTGTGGCACAGCACCATGACAGCAACATGTAACAAGCATTTGTCAATGTCAAATGTTATCTTGCTGGCATTGGCATTGGTAGTGCAGGAGTTAGAGAGATGTAAAATAGGAATGGCAGTGAATTATTGAACTGACGCCAACCCCACCCCCACCCCCACCCTGCAGAGACTGACAGGCATTGGGGTGTGTCTTTGGGTTGTCAGCCATAATGTTCATGCCATTTCACTTCACCCTACCCTGCAGACACTGACAAATGTTACAGTGCACATTGGGGTCTTTTTGCTTTACGCTTATCCCATTACATAAGGAAATACGCTGATATGGGTGCAGTAGAGGAGAATGGGGTGAACTTTGGGGCCAAAGAGTGCAAGGCACATCTCGATGCCTGTCACTGGCTGCAGGATGATGGTGGGTGTGGAATGGCATAAGCATTACAGCCGACAATCCCAAGCCACACCCCTGACACCTGTCAGTCTCTACAGGGTGGGGTATTATGGTTGGAAACCCTAATGCCCAGGGCATTTGTTGGTATTTTTACTCCAAATTTTCAACATGGGCTTTTTGTGATCCCACCTCCTGAACAGTGGCACTATCAGTTCATTAGCCAAAACATGATTTTGCACAGCGACTGTGACATTTGGCGCAACAGGTGCAAAAACCCATTTCAGGCAGGAGGTGAAAAATAACAGCTGTACTGTTCATGAGGAGGTGTAAAAAATGGCAATGTTGAAAATCTGGAGTTAAAATATGTAAAATTGGTGAAGTCACAAGAGTGCATAGAAACTGTGCAATGCACACTCGTAATACAATTATTTTGGGGATTTTTTTAACCAAATTTTCAACATAGGCATTTTGGGACCTCCACTCATGAACAGTGGCACTCTGATTTTGTTAATCTGTCCCAAAAGTTGATTTCCCACAGTGAGCGCACTATTGTGAGACAGATGTGCAAAAACACATTTTTGACGGGATGTAAAAAATGACAGCTGCACAGTTCATAAGGAGGTGTGAAAAAATGGCAATGTTGCAAATCTGGAGTGAAAATATTAAAAATTGTCAAAGTTATGAGCATGCATGGAAACTGTGCAATGCACGCTCATAACACAGTCATTTTTTTTAATGTTTTCACCAAATTTACAACATAGGCTTTTTGGGACCCCACCTCATGAACAGTGGCACTGTCATTTCATTAATCAGTCCCAAAAGGTGATTCTGTGCAGTGACATGAAACCACCTTTCAGGACTGAATAATAAGATGACAGTGCATGTGGTCATGAGGTGGGGTCCCAAGAACCCCATGTTGAAAATTTGGAGTCAAAATAAAAAAAAATGGCTGAGATATCCTCCTAAGTTGAACCCCCTTCCCCCATTGATGCCATTGTATAGCTTACCAGCATTTCTTCATTTTGCAGTTCAGCTTTGAAGAGTCCAGATGTGTTCCCACTCCACTGAAGATCACAGCGCTGGAACTCCAGAGGTAAGTATGGGGTGATGGTGTGTGTGGGAAGGTGGGATGAGCAGAGGGTAGGTGCGGGTTTGGGGAACCTTGGACAACAAGGGACTGTTTTATTTTTTCAGGTAAAAAAAATGCATATCGCAAAATGGTTTGTTGGGCACACTGGGGTGGGCTCCCAGTGTGCCACACAAGGGGGGTGGAGAGGGAGGAACATGCCGACATGATCGGCTTTGTGTGAACGGTGGTAGAGTGGGTGGGATCCCAGTGTGCCACACAGTTTGGTGGAATAAGGGACATGGCAACGTGGAGATTGCAGCCCTGATGTCAACTTTGTTTGGGGATTGTGTGCCTGGGGCAGGATCCACCTCCATATTTATTGAAATGTTTCACCAGGAAAGACATGTATGGGAGACATGTCATCTCTGCTGTTTCATGACGAGCTTGTCTCTGATTGCAGTGGCACATTTCTTTCAAGTTGGTGGCATGTTATATAATTCTTGTGTCAGTGCTAGCATGCTTGCTAATTGGAGAATCAGGGACACACTTACGTGAATGCGTGCCCTGCATTCTCCAACACTGACATACCTCTCAATGTGCTACCACAAGATGTTGCTTGTGTACGCGTAAGACAAAGTAAAAAGGATCCCCATTGGAAAAGACACACTACCACTTTATTATTTCCTCCAATATCACCAAAGTTCAAAGTCATACTCAAAGTTCATATTGTGTTCAGGTACCATCAGGCAGGCTTAGTGTTGCACCTCATGGGGTGGCTACATGAGTAAGTACTTCCAGGTGGTCAACTGAGGTGCTCAATAGCGACCAATTTCAAAGTTAGATTCTTTGGGGCCAGGGGAGTGTTTAGGTCAAATAGAGGCTCATCTATTTGCTAGTACCACATTCTTCACTAGGAAATTATTCACCATTTTGTTTCCTGGCATCTCAGGCTCCATTGTCAAACTGTGACTTACTGTTCTTTTTTGATCAAGCCACAGACAGACACTTCCTGCCATTTTTTTTTCCATTTAATAAACTTTATTGGAAATGCCCAATAAAATACACATACGTTTGATAACATAAAGGCATAGAATATGTCTATTTTTCCAGTATTACATCCACCCCTCCCCCACCCCCTTCTCCCCTCCACCCTTGTGTCTCCTGTATAATCAGTACTTATTCTTATTATATACCCTCCATCCCTACACTCACTCCCTTCAAACCATCTAAGTCAGAAGGGGCAAATTAGATGTCTAATTCCTTCCAATACCGCAGAAGATTTTATAACTAATTTAGTATAAATAATACTCAAATAATCAACTTCCAAGGATATGAGAGTTGAGAAAAATAGCCTTCTTAACCTTCCTGTCACCTCCTAGCTAGTACTGCTCCCACCTTTTATTAAGTGCCCCAATGAATGAAACTGGATGGCCCATTGCCTTTTCCACATTGAAGGCTATATGAAGTTCCTGTACCCATTCTTTAAGTGTGGGAGAGGTTTATTTCATCCAATATCTCATGATAAGGAGCAGTGCTACTGCAGAAGTGATAGTCACATAATATCTATGTGTTGTGAAACAAGTGCTGAGAGGTTACCAAGTGCACATATTTTTAGAATGAAGTAATTAATCCCTCTAAAAAGTGGGTCCAAAAATGTGTTAATTTGTTTCCAAAAGCTCTGGATATTTGGGCAGGTCCAAATCATATGTCTGAGAGAGCCTATGTCCTGGAAACATCTCTGACAGATTGGACTCTGAGTCTTGCCTATGTAATGTAATTTAAGTGGAGTTTGATATAAGTTATGAAGAACATTAAACCTTACTAAACGTAGTCTATCTTGTTTAATAAATCTATAGACACTATGCCATATAGAAGATTCCCATACTGGAGGGTCATAGGAGAGGACTGCGGCCTGTTGCCAATAATATGCAATCGACCTGTGTCTAACCCAACGTTGGTGACTAATTGATGATATAACCATCAAATTGATTTGGGAGAAGTGGCAGATTTTAAGAAATCTGAGAATAAAAGAGATGCTTGCGAGGACCAGGGAGATGGTCCCAAAGTAGTAGCTACACATTGCTTAATCTGCAAATATTTAAAAATGGAAAATTCTGTGAGGTGGAAGTGGAGCCAAAAGTCTGTTGTATTTATAAACTTATTTCCTTTAATTAAGTCAGATAAAGCAGCTATGCCTAAATCTTTCCAAAAAGACTGCGTAATACCTTTGTTTCCTATCAATAGATTCCAGTTATTAAAAAAATGGCTGGCCTAAATCATGCTTTGTGTCTAATTTAAAGTAATGGCATAATTGAGAATGAGGATTCATTGCCCATGCTAATGGAGTGGAGTTCCAATTCTGGGGAACTTTACTACTAGGTGTAAAGAATAAGGAGGATAGAGTTATATTATGTGAGTGGGCAATCCATCTTTCTATCTTAAGCCAAGCGAGATCTGAAAAGTCATTAACCTGAGGTTCTAACCACCACATATATTTACACCCATGAAAGACAAAATAATATAGAAAGAGATGTGGAATATTATGACCTCCTTTCTCCTTTTGTCTTGTCATCTTAATTATAGCTCTCCTGGGTCTTTTATCTAGCCATAGAAATGATGACCATATTGTATTGATTTTGTTGAACCATGCCATAGGGAGGGTCATATTCAGCATGGAGAGTGGGCACATTACCCTCGGGGAAAATGACCATCTTTAAAATGTTAACCCTACCCCAAAAAGATAATGGCAAGCACCGCCATCTTTTCAAATCCTGTTGCATCTGAGATACCACCAGGTCTAAATTAAAGGTTTTTAGTTTGCCAACATCCTTCAAAAGTTCGATTCCCAAAAAAGTAATTGACTCAGCGGCCCATCTTAGGTCTAAATCCTCGATTTCTGATTTTGTGCAAGTAGGGGTCAAAGAGAGCACAGCTGTTTTGTGTTGATTTAATTTGTAGCCAGACAATTGACTAAAATCCTCAATTGTCTTCAGGACTACCTGGAGTGAATGACGCCAGGAGGAAAGATGTAAACGAATGTCATCAGTGAACATAGATATCTTGTAACTGACTGTACCCAACTTTATCCCCCTTATGTCGCTCACAGCAATGACTTTTCTAGCCAAGGGTTTAATATATAAATTGAACAACATGGAGAATAGGGGGCAGCCCTGCTGAGTATCTTTAGCTAGCACAAAGTTATTAGAGATAGCCCCATTACACATTACTCTGGCCAATGGGAATGCATACAGAATTTTAATCCACTGAATGAATTCTGCTGGGAACCCGTATCTGGGTAAGAGGTCAAATAAAAATGCCTAACTGACTCTGTCTAATGCTTTTTCCATGTCAAGAGAGAACAAGATTTTATCAGTGTTGGGCTCCCCAGACGTGGACATCAGGTAGAGAATCTTTCTAAAATGGTCACTAGAATGTCTCCCCGAGACAAACCCCACTTGTTCTAATCCTATTAATTTAGACCAAACATCTTTTAAACTGGATGCTAAGATACTAGCCAGCAACTTAATTTCTATATTTAATAATGATATCAGCCTATAATTGTCTGGGCAAGTTGCATCTCTGCCTGGCTTGGACAAAACCACAATCCTAGCTTCGAATAATGCAGACTCTTTGATTGGGACACAGTATAGATAATTAAATAAAGCCCTAAAATAAGGGGACAGGTCTTCCTTGAAGCACTTATAAAAGGCAGGGGGAAAGCCGTCAGGGCAAGGGGCCTTGCTGGCTGACAACCTATTTATTGCCTCTAAGATCTCCTGGAGTGCTATTTCCCCTAATAGTGAATTTTGTTGGGATACACTAATCCTGGGTAACTCTATGTCCTGTAGGAATTTTACAAGTCTTTCTCTGTAGTCTTGGATAAGTGGAGGTGCCGTATATAATGTCTGATAATATTCACTAAATACTTTAAGAATAGCCATAGGGTCAGAAGGCAACCTCCCAGTTGCCTTATCCTTTAATACTGAGACCCATCTAGCTTCCCTTTGCTGCTTGATCCTATTCGCTAAGAGCATCCCAGCTTTTTCCCCCATCCGATGCATGTCACTTTCCACTTTGAGGCTGACCATGTTGTTGAGGCTAAAATATAAGATGCATATTTGGCCCTCAGAGACTGCAGTTCTGCTCATGATTGGTCATCTGACGATGTACTTAAGTGAGTCTCTAAAATTCTAAGATGAGTAAGCCACTCTTCTACCTCCTGTGATTGTTTATATCTTCTAGTTGTGGCAAGTCTAATAAATTCCCCTCTCCATATTGCCTTAAGAGAACCCCAAAGGACATCAATTGCCTGAATAGAAAGATAATTGTTATCCCATGAGTTTCTAATAAAGCTCCTCATATGCTCTACCATTTTCTCCTCAGACAACAATTGAGTGTTAAGGGACTATGAGCTAGAAGGACGTTGGTAGGGTGATATTCCCAACTTAAGCCAGATAGGTGAATGGTCCAACATGACTCTAGGATAAATACCAACTCCCTCGACTCCTTTTAAAGATGATGAACTGAGAACAAAATAATCAATCCATGAATGCACCCCGTGAGGAGGGGAGAAAAAAGTGAAATCTTTCTCTAATGGGAAATATATCCTCCATGGATCTGAGAGACCGGAGTCCTTCATAAATTCCCTAAGGGCACATTGGGCAGGGGAGAGACCTGCCCGTCTATGATAAAAATCATCTATATAATTCGCATATACTAGGTTCCAGTCTCCTCCTAAAAGACAGGGGATATTAGGAATGGAGGCTATTATAGTGGAAAGATGAGGGAAAAAATTGGGGGTATCTACATTAGGGCCATATACAGAGCCTAAAATAACTTGTTCCCCCGCTAAATTCCCATGTACCAACACATATCCGCTATCCGGGTCACACCAGGATTTAATCTCCTTAAAGGGGACATTTTTTTGAATAAGTATTGCCACCACTCCCTTTCTGGTACTGATACCCACCCCACATACCTGATCTACCCAAAGCTTTTGAAGTTTAATCAAGTGGTCCTTATTAATATGAGTCTCCTGTAACATGACAATATGTGGATGATATCTCTTAAGGTGCCAAAGAATAGTGTATTTTTTGGGCTTGCCTTTTCCACCTTTGATATTCCATGAAATGAAGTTCCAGCTCCCCAAATCTCTAGGATAATTGCAATTGTCCTACATGTGATGTTCTGCCTATGAACCCCCAAAAAGCCAACATTTTCTTAATAGGAATTCCCCCCCAACACCCTACCACAAAACTATCCCTTCTCCCTCAAACTCTCCTGCAGTTAACTCCATAAACCCCACCCCCTGCCATCCCCACCTTCTCTACGACTCAGGCCAAATGCCCCTCCCTAACTGCACTGGCCATCATGCCCTAAGAGAAGCAATCCCCATTAGACTTACAGGCTCTCAGACTGAGAGCCTGGTATTATCTACCCACTTTGCAATATGAATTACTGAATGCCCAGCTGAACATCATATTAATACATCTGCTTTGGAGTGGGAAGAGTAATATGCCCTTAACTTTGTTCCTTAGGCTTCAAAAGAAAATAACATTTTTGATCATCTATAACCTATTCCCTCTCGAAGTCTGAAATATTGTATCCCACTTTACACACTTTAAACATTTTTTCACCATTCTGAGTTATGCAAGAAAAGGAAAACAACAGAAATGAAAAAAAATAAAATAAACCATAGTCTTTAAATTTTAAAGTTAAGACAAACAGAGTAATTTTAAGGTCCAAGAATCGAGCCAGTGTCCTCAGATTGCAGAAGCTGACCCTGATGATGAATAAGGAAAAAAATAACCACTGTGCATATTTCTCGAGGGGAGTTCTGAAATGTCACTGTTATTCACACAATAGCCAGTAGAGGGTGTCACAGGCTTGGATATCTCTCATGCAGCCACACTGCACCCCTTTGTGTCTAGTCTTTAGAATGGAAAAGAAAATGCTGAGCTGCCAGTAATGGATAAACTAAATGTTCAGCACAAGGCTAGCAGGCATCAAAAGGAAAAAGAGGGAAGTTGAAATGAAAAATTGAAAAAAAGAGCAAAAACAAAAACACAAGTGGTTCCACATTAACCCCTCTTATGCACAATAAAGAATATATCACTTCAGAGAGAAAGAAAAAATCATTCCCTGAAAGTCACTTAAAGAACCTGTAGATGAATGTCCCAATGCCGTTGAAATGATTTCTGGGTTAACAAAGTCAGTCGTCCAAATGGAGATCATCCCCCTTTCCCGAAAAGATCAGGAAGTCCAACTGCCAGGTCATTAGTCGCTTGTTCTGCGATCTCATAGCACTGAATTCCCAATGGCAGAGAGAGTTCCAGACGGGAGGGATATAGCATTCTATGTCTGATTTTAGCTGCCCATAACTTAGATTGTATCGAACGGTAAGTGGCCCTTTCTTGTCTGACTTTCAAAGTCAAATCAGGGACTAATCTCAGATGTTTTCCTTCCCACTCAATTTTTTTCTGCATTTCTGTCCGCTTTCAGGATAAAGTCTCTGTCAAGATAATTCATAACTTTAAAAATGATAGGGCGAGGTGGTTGTTCCAATGAGGGTTCAGGCCTGATAGATCTATATGCACGCTCGATTACATATGTAGGCCCATTAAGAGAGAGGCCTGCTATGCGCTCATAATGTTTCTGAATAAAAGAGATGGAATTATTTCCCTCATCGCCCTCTGGCAGCCCCAGTAACACCAGGTTGTTCCAGCATGATCTACCTTCTAGATCGTCGACTTTATCATCAAGTCTATTAACCTTTCGCTGGAGTTCAATATTGTCTTTTTCTAGCTTAGCTAATCTATCCTCAGTGGATAAAATCCGAGCCTCTGAGTCAGAAACACGGACAACCAAACCAAACAGAGTCATTTTCCATTCTCTAAACTCAGAAATGAGCAAGAATGAAGCATTTTTAATTGTGTGAATGTTCTCGGTGTACTGATCTTGTGGGGAGCCCGAAGGGAGCTGGATCTAATTCGGTTCTGGTGATGTGCTTATGCGGGGGCCTTTGGCTTCCAGCCCCACCGTGACATCTTGCTCTTCCTTCTCTTCAGCTCTGGTAGTCATCTCTCACTGAGGGACATTATCTGGACGTTCCATCTTATTGATTGGACAGACAGAGTTCACTTCAAAGTTTTTTAAACATAGCAGGTAGAAAAAAAGTAGTTTTTTTAATCGCTGAATAACAGAGCTGTACCAACACTCTGCCTACTCCACCAAGGGCATCATGTGACTCTCCTGCAGTGTTTTTTATCAGTGGATGTCTTTCGAGGGATTCATCATCATCACCATCATCATTAGCAGCTCTTCCCTGATGAAATTGCTGAAAGTGTAGAAAGTGTTGAACCAGCTAGATATAAAAACAAGAAAAATGTTTCATGCTCAACAATTAATATACAAAAATCAGTGCATGCCAAGATTATACATCCCTAGGCCAGAGGGAGGCATGGGCCTCATTGAGATTGATTACACATATAGATCCACAATAGCGGGGCTACATACATACTTACTGACATCCTTGGACCCAAATATAGTCAAGGTCTTGCATCATGAACAAAATAAGCCTAAAGTGACTTCACTCATTAAATTAGGAGAAGCCTTCAGAAGGGTAGCAGAGATTGATGTCAATACAAAGGTAGATAAGGAATTGTCAGCAACAGAAAATGCAAAGAATCAGAAAAAGGAGTATAAAGATAAAGACCAACAGAAAAGAAAAAATAATTGGAAAGTCCATAATTATAGTGGAAAATACAGGGAGCTATTGGAGCAACCACAGGTCGATCAAGCCCTGACCCATGAGTGGTTAAAAAGAGGTGAATTTAGGCCACAAGATGAGAGACTAATAATGGCAGCCCAAGATAGTGGGCTACGTACAAGATGGTTCACAAAATCCATAGAAAAACAGGAGAAACAGACAAGTGCAGGTTCTGTAGTACAGAATTAGAAACAGTTATCATCTTGTGGCTGGATGTGAAGTACTTATGGCAGAAGGCCTGTATACTGAAAGACACAACAATATAGCAAGATTGATCCACTGGAAACTGTGCAAACACTATAACATACAGGTAGCAGAGAGACACTGGAAACATGAACCACAAAGAATCACAGAGAATGAAGAAGTAATGATCACATGGGATCACCCAATACCAACAGCCAAGAAAGTGGAAGCAAGAAAACCTGATATTGTAATACAAGAAAAGAGAACAAAGGTAGCATTACTGATTGAAATAGCCACCCTAGTGACTACAGTGTGCTGCGTACAGAGAGACACAAAATCATGAAATACCAAGATATGCAGTCAGAAACCAAACTGATGTGGAATAAGGACACACAGATTGTTCCAGTAGTGCTTGGAGCAATGGGACTAATCAAAAAGAACTTTCAGGCACATTTAAATATGCTACCAATACTTGTGACACCTTACGAACTTCAAAAGGAAGCTATTTTGGGGACTTTGCGTGTGCTGAGAAGAGCGCTCTCAGCAAACATCAAAGATTAATACAGTACTAATTTCTTGAGTTTTGAATATGCTCTGGCTAAAGAATGGGGTCCATTCTTGCCACGGTATTTGAAATCCCTAAACATTTGGAGACACTAACCATGAAATAACAGCAAGAATGAGAGATCCCTCAGACATCCCTCAGTAGCAGCAGCAACATGTTGGGATCCATGGCGTCCATCTTCCCTCTTCTAAACCTAGCCTGTCAAGGGCCGTGCAAAAGATTATGACTGTTCCTCTTGTGCTATGTTTGTGTTCTGTAGCTGTTTTTGTGCCATACATGCCAATGCCAGACAAATAAACCAGTTTTTAGAGGACCCCTTATCTTTACCACATTCTTCTGCACTAAAGAATTTCTCAAATGTGATGATCCATGAGAGTAGCCAGGATGTAGTAGTCATTTCTACTGTTTGTGAAATGCATATATCATTCCAGAAACATGCCTTTAGTTTTTCCACTAGATTAACAGATGTGGCATCCTCCTTCTCCTCATTTTGAGACTTCATGTAACACGCAAACATAGAATTTCTTGGCAGAAAATGACCACTTGGCCCACCCAGTCTCCCCAACAGTCCCTGCCTAGTCTGTCTCTGCAGACTTTAAGTGGTATCTGGTGACCCTCCCTTCACTCTGTCTGTTAACTAATACATCCCTATGTCTATACCACTCATGCTTGAAGCCCACTACTGTTTTTCCTCCACCACATCTGCTGGCAGTTTGTTTCAGTCATCCACCACTCATTCAGTGAAGCATACCTCCTCACATCTCTCTGAAACTCCCCTATTCCTGCTTCATCACTTGCCCTCTGGTCTTGTTGCTCTTTTGCATTTGAAGGAGACTCCCCTCATGCACTGTGTTCACACTGTGAGGTAACTATAGGTCTCTATTATGCCCCCACTTGCTCTTCTTGCTTTGATGGAACCACCACACCATTATAGTTGCTATCCTCTTGACTGCTCCACCTGTCTATTTCCATTCCAAGGTGTGGCTTCCAGAACTGGAAGAAATACTCCAGGTGGAGTTTCGCCAATGAGCAATGCAATGGCAATAACACCACTTTCCTCCTGCTGGAAATACCTCTTCCTATGCATCCCTGCATCCCACTGGCCCTACCCATTGCTTTTCCACATAGCCTGAAACTTTGAGGTCATCAGATATGATAAATCCAAGGTTCCTTTCTTGCTTAGTGATTGTCAGCACCTCCCCCATCATATAGTCAGCTCCTGGGTTCCTTTGTCCTAGGTGCATGATTTTGCAGTTGTTGGTATTGAACCACAACTGCCTTGCTCTTGCTCACTCATTGAGGTTCCCAAGATCCCTACACATTCTCTCCACCCTATTGAGTGTCAACCCTATTACAGATGTTAGTGTCATCTGCAAAAATGGCATACTGTACCTTCCCTTTCATCTCTTCTACAATATCACTTATAAAGACATTGAAGTGGACCAATCCCAGTACTGAGCCTTGCAGCATATATGAATAAGTCACAGGTTACTCAGGGCAATGAGTGTGAGTAGTTGGTACATGCTGGCTGCAGCAGCACTTAACACTGGTATACCATTGCCACAGTGATGGGAAAACAGCAAAGACCATCATAACGACAGAATTGGCTTTTCACTGTGATGGCCTGCTGGTTTCCCGATTCTGCTGTCTCTGGGGAGTTCATCTCCTCCCTGAACCAACTCTTACTCGGAGTTGGTAATGTATAGTGTGGGGGATTTGGGGGCACAGCCCCCTGCATACTGGTGTAGGGGGTGAATAAAACACTTTTATACAGTGACGGCACAATGCCAGTTGTTGGCATTGTGCCATTGCTGTACTGACGGTCAGCAAATTTCCTGTTGCTGCGGTGACATGGAACCCTTACCACTCATGTGGCCCCCTCAAAGGGCTTTGGCACAGTGCAAAGGGTCTCCATCACTCACCACTGATTAGGGCTGATATGCGCCTCTCCCTTGCCAGTACTATGTTCCACTGCGTACTGGTGGATGACCTTTCACTGATCTAGAAGCTGTTGAATCACATACACTAATACTACTGGTGGAATTCCACCTTGCTGACATCTCATATTTCAGATATTGGAAGTAGTACTACTGCTGAATGTTGCTTAACATCGTCTGTGCCTTAGCAGAATGTCTGCAATTACCACATATCTTTTTTTGGCAATAGCTCCACAAGTCTGCACAGTGCTGGCTTCCCCATCTTGAATCCCCTAAAAGACCAGATTTATATATTGAGCCAAGCATGAAATGTGGATAGTCATCATCCTTAACTCTCAGTTTGGTATCATCCACTTATCAAATATCTGCTGAAGGCAGTCTAGCAGGCATGCTGCATAATTGTCATTGTCAAAGACACAGATACATGGAGCTGTCTGCTTGCAGAGGTCAGAGGGCCCTGGTGACTTGCAGCTACTTTTGCTGCTGCTGTTGTCACTTAACCTAGAGGACTAGAAAGATTCAGAACAGTGAAGCATGACCAAATGGCAGTCACTAAAGTAATAATGAATGACAGGGTGTGTGTTGTGCTGTGATAACATCATGTCTTGGGTGGTTGGACATGAGGCCACCGGCCAAGTGTGTCCAACACCCAAGAAATGACATTATCCCAGCACGACACACACCCTGGAGTGTATTATTTTTATTATACAATGGTTTGTTTGTAAAAGAATTATAAAAATAATATGAAAAAGTATGTTTAAATTAGTTGTTTTGTCATTTTTTGTATGGGTAGGCATACTTTATAAAACAAATAGTGTTATTTTATTGTTTTAGCCAACAGGTGGAGCTGCTGTGTCTTTTCGTGTGGCTGTTCAGTCCTCACAGGATTTTCTGTCAGTGTTGTTGCCAGTCTTTGTTAATCTACCCCGTTTTATCACTGTTCATGTTTTCTTTTGTCACAGTTTGGAGTTTGGGTTTCTTTGTCTTTCTCTTTCAGTGTCTTACTCTTCATGCTGTTGCTGTTGCAAATTGTGAATCTGGCATTGCACCCCCCTCCACTTTGTCAACCACCTACCCACTGCTGTAAGGATGCTTGGTATGCAAGAGGAAGGAGGTAGGGAGAATGTATCTTATTTTGTCAGTTTTGAGTTTCTGTGACTAGCTCTTCATGCTGCTGCAAAGTGGGAATCAGAGAGTGTGTTTCCTCACCACTTCAACTGCCTGCCCATTACTGTCTCCATTTGGATGTCTGGTATGCAAGAGAGTGGTTGTAGGGAGAATATAACTGGATGTTTTTATATGGTTCAGTTAAAAAAATAAGATTAGAAGGTGTCTTGAGTGAGGAGAACCTGGAATGAGAGAGCAAGCAAGTGTTACAAAAAGAGCCGCTCAGTGACTGCTTAGACTCGCTTGCTCAGTTGTTCATTCTTGAATGGGTGCGCTCCGTGGGTGAACCAAGCTGTGATGGATTTTGCTTATGTTTTTTTAAACATGTAAAATAAACTTTGGGGATTTGAGGGGAGATGAGGACTCCATCATGGAATCCGACCCCCCACCCACCGCTCCTATTGTTTTGGATGCCAACCAGGCTCAGTTCCTATTCCAGCTGCTGGAACGCATGAAAGCAGGTGACCACATTACCACAGCACCACAGAAAGCCACCAATCAGGGACCCACAAAAAAA
The DNA here is from genome assembly GCA_016271365.2 of Neoceratodus forsteri. NCBI lineage: Eukaryota > Metazoa > Chordata > Ceratodontiformes > Ceratodontidae > Neoceratodus > Neoceratodus forsteri. The sequence goes on along the minus strand of CM057449.1, from coordinate 933,472,075 downwards.
CACCCCAGACTGGATACGGACTGCATCACGTCTGACAACTTGACCGAACCTGATGAGGGCACTTCGGACAAGTCAACCTGAATGTGCTATGGGGAGAACATTGATGAGCTAATCACAATGGTATGGGCAGCACTCAAAATATCACAGCAGTTCACACAACCCTCCACGTCAGAGGATCTCCTACTCTCTATGGGTAAGCCAGACAAAAAAGTACACTTCCCTCCTGTCTGGCTCTCAACATTCTTCTTGCCAAGGAATACGAGGCAACGGATCCAACCAGAATGTCTGAAAAGAGTATGGCAAACAGGTGGTACCCCATTATTTGAGAAAAAAGTGACCACTGGGGTAAACCTCCTAAGGTGAACCATCTGGTCTCACAGCTGTCCAAACATACTACCATCCCAATTGAAGGTACGGTAGTGCTCAAAGACCCAATGGATAAAAAGGTAAAGGAACACCTCTGAAAAATTCACGAAACAGCTGGCATGGCAGCTCAGCAGACACTGCCATGTGGTTCACCTGCAGGGCTCTCCATAGATGGCTAGACATTCTCACTGAGAATGTCCCTGAGGATTCCCCCCAAGTGGATGCAGCAGAATGTGCCATTCAGGCAGTGAAATACATCATGGACTCATCTTCCGACATCTTCAGGTTTGGCGCTCATACCACTGTGCTGGCCAATAGAACCAGAAGAGCCCTGTGGCTAAAACTATGGCAGGCAGACAATGAATCCAAAACCACCCTTTTTAAACTGCCCTTCAAAGAGGGTACCCTTTTCAGAGAAGGCCTAACCCCATACCTCAAACAAAGGGGGGAACACAGACACAGGGAGACAAGGACATCTATCTCCCCACAGACAGAATTGTTCATCCCAAAAGCAAGTTTTTCAAACACAAACCACAGACATACCATTCCCAGACCGCAAAGCAGTGGCCCCAAAGACCACGCTTCCAACACAAGGCATACAACAACAGACCAAGAGATAATACAGGGGGCCAGTACTCCAATGGAGGGTGGAAACCCAATTTCAAGCTACAGGGTAGCAAAAATGAAGGTGAGCGGGCCCATGCAACATTACCTCTGGCAGGGAGACTGAGGTGGTTTGCACAACAATGGGCCCACACAACATCCGACAAATGGGTGCTTGAACTGGTTACCAAGCGCTATGTGATCGAGTTCAACAGCAAACCCATAAGACACAGTCCATATCTCTCACTTACACCAAGGGACCCACTCAAGGTGCAAGTGTTATGCAATGCAATACAGGACTGACTCAGCAATGGGGCTATCACACAAGTCCCCACAGCGGAACAGGACACAGGGGTCTACTCCTTGTTCTTTGTCATTCCAAAGAAGACGGGCAAGATGCAACCCGTACTAGACCTCAAGTATCTCAACCAGAAAGTTACTTACAAGAAATTGAAAATGGAGACCCTCCAATCCACTCTGGCATTCAATTGGGGGATTATCTGACCTCAATAGATCTTAAGGACGCCTATCTCCACATTCCCATGTGACCCTCACACCACCGTTACCTTCGATTCAACTTCCAAGGGCAACATTTCCAATACACATGCCTACCTGTCGACCTGGCATCTGCACCCTGGGTCTTCACCAAGAACCTGGTAGTCCTCGCAGCACATCTCGAAAAACAAGGGGTCCACGTAATACCATACCTGGATGACTGGCTGATAAGGGCAAGAAAAGAGGAGCAGGCCCTATGAAGCACATAACTAGCGATCAGCTGCCTGCAACAACACTGATGGATAATAAACAGGGCCAAGAGCCAGTTGATTCTTGCCCAGTCCATTACTCATTTGGGCACAGTAATACATGCACAGAACAACAAGGTGACCCCAACACCCGAGAAAATTCAGAACATCCAAACTCTGGGGTCAGGCCTAATCAGCAGGCCACACAGGGCTGTATGGGACTACCTCCAGGTACTGGGAGTCATGGTAGCACTAATTGACATGGTTCCATGGTCCAGGGTATGCATGCGAACACTTCAAAGGTTCCTAATAGACTCATGGGACCAGACAACCCAAAACTTCAATTCAGAGTCACACCCCCACCCCAACTGTTAGCTAGACTATGTTGGTGGACTCTGAAACCACACTTACTGCAGGGCATAACACTGACACAAGTAGCACCAGAGGTGATCACCACAGATGCCAGTCGGTTGGGTTGGGGATCTACATACAACAATCATGTAACCCAAGGACTGTGGAATCAGCAGGAGTCCTCTCTACCCATCAATATATTAGAAACGAGAGCCATTCGCCTGGCCCTACTCTTCTTTGCACCCCTACTCACCTTCAGGCCGGTACTACTCCAGTGCGACAAACAAGTGACAGTAGCATACATAAACAAACAAGGAGGGACACGGAGCAAAGCGATGATAAAGGAGTCATTGCAGCTATTCCGCTGGGCAGAACGGAACTTACTGTCACTAACCGCAATATACCTAGCAGAAGAGGCCAACACAGAGGCAGACTGGCTAAGCAGGGTCACCGTCAGATGGTCAGAATGGAGACTCCACAGGTCCATCTTTCAGAGACTACTGTCCAGATGGGGACCCCTGCAAGTCGACCTAATGGCATCATGGACAAATACATAACTACCCAACTACCACTCCAGATTCTCAGACCCCCAAGCTCAGGAGATCAGTATGTTGTCAGCCCCTTGGGACTTCTCATGAGCCTATATATTCCGACCACTACAGATGATACCCAAAGTACTCCACAAGATTTGGTGCACAGGTGCGTCAGTGGTCCTGGTGGCTCCCAATTGACCGAGATGGCCATGGTACTCGGTCATCCAAGACATGTCAGTGAGCCCTCCAATGATCCTACCACCTTGGCCCAACCTTCTGTCACAGAGACCAATTTTCTACCCAAATCCAGCCAGTCTGAATCTGACAGCATGGTTATTGAAAGGGAAAGACTGTTAAACCAAGGCTACCATACCAGGATCGTGAATCGTCTGCTAAAATCCAGGAGACAATCTACAAATAAGACTTACCTCAGACCATGGCAAATCTACAAATGGTGCAAGGAAATGGGTACCTCACCTTCAGTGGTGGGGTTACCACAAATTTTAGACTTCCTCAATGAAAGGGGTGACCAAGGTTCTAAGTCCAGCCACACTCAAAGTGCAAGCATCAGCTATTTCCTCCAGTAGGAGCTCACTACCGGGGATAGGTCACTTTGGTTCTCACCCTGGCACCATCTGACTAACTAAGGCAGTCACATTAACAGCACCAGGGGTGAGGAAGAGACGCCCACCATGGCAAATTAACACAGTACTAGATGCACTACAGTTACCTCTCCCTCCAGCAAGATTCTCTACACTGGTGTACTATTAAGACTGCCTTCCCTGTGGCAATTTGTTCTGCCAGGAGAACAGGAGAGCTTCAGGCCCTCTCATGCAGAAAACCTTTTATCACATTTCATAGCGAAAGGGTCACCCTGAGAACAGTACCATCCTTCCTGCCCAAGGTGGCATCACAGTACCATAAGGACCAGTATGTCCTTTTGCTCTACCTATCTCCGAGTAACCCCCAAAACACATCGACCCACCACCCCCTAGATGAGGGCCACCAGCTGGAAAAGTACCTCAGTGTCACTAGGGAAATTTGGAAGTCAGACAGGTTATTCATCCTAATTAAAGGGCACAGAGAAGGGCCGGCAGCCTCCAAAGACACCATAGCCAGATGGATCAAGCAGACCATTAATGAGGCCTATAAGGCAGTGGGGCAGACACCACCAGAAGGCCTCAAAACACACTCTATCAGGCAGTAGAAACATCCTGGGCAGAAAGGTGGAACGTGTCTACTCAAGACATTTGTTCAGCGGCTACCTGGTCATCTATACATACCTTCACTAAACATTACAGGTTAGACATAGCATCTGCAGAAGGGACTACTTTTGCCAAGTCAGTTCTGGAGGCAGAGGCCATACTGAATTAGACTGGAACTAATCTGCCTTCTCCTTACCCACCTGAGATTACTCACTCCAATAGTACACTGCTACTAAGGTCCCACTGGTGTTGACTGCGGAGTACTATAAAGGATATGAAATATAATGGGATTTACTCACATGGTAAAGGTGATTATCAGAGTACCCTTTATAGTACTCTGCAGGCCCACCCAGATGGCAGATTACCCTCGGGTCGGGTCAGCAGAAAGAGTTTACCTCCATAAGGGGAAAGGTGAAACTAAGGCCAGAGTCATTAACACCTTTATGTAAGATACGATGACACAGAATGTAACAGTATATGTCAAACTGTATATATATTTCTGTACATTAGGAGTTTACTACAATAAAGGTGATGGGTGAAATGCAACTCCTGACTGAGCATACCATAACTTAATATAGTATATATAATGGCTCCGAGGCAATAATCTTAGGGCCCAGCCCTCTAGGAGGCTCATCTTCCCGTTGGGCCTACCTTGGACTGGGCGTATTTCTGGCTTGTATTTTTCTCTCTTTTTCCCTCTCACTATATAGCTATGGAAGACTCACACTGGAGATATTCTAATGAGGGTAGAGGGATGTCCTCGCTCACCTTTGATTTGATTGGATCATGCATCAACCTATAGGATGGACGAGGAATACCCACTGGTCTAGACTGTGGAGTACTATAAAGGGTACTCAGATAATCACCTTTATCAGATGAGTAATTCCCATTGTTCACAAAGGAGAATGGCAGCAAGTCAGTCTAGAATTTCTACAATTGCTCTGGCTTTATAATCACGATTCACAGCTCATTTTCAGAGATTTTACCAGAGACAGATAACTCATTTTTTACTGCACCAGATGGCTGGCTCCCAGTTTTGCTGCCCCTGGGGTTGGAGGTAGATGGTGATTTGTAGCATCTCAGAGGTGTGAAAGTCAGTGAACTAAAGAACCAATGAAAGAAAGAAAAAATTGTGTTTTAGCTGCCACCTGAATGACTGTCTTCCTCCTCCTTTCCACCACTGACATTTTTATTTTATTTATTGAAGTAATCAGTTTTACAACCTTTGAGTCAGGGACTCGTTTACAAAGGTACCTCGTCATTTGGGGGGGGGAGACAACAATTAAGTGAGGTTAGTACAGGGATTACATACAGGTGAGATACATAAATACACACATGGAGTTACAGGCAGCAATTGTACAGGTACAGACATATGTTGAGTTACACGCATTGTTATATAACAACATACACATCATTAAATAACATCATGTTACGGTCTGTTATATAGTACCAGAACCAGTCATCTATGGGACCCATAGGGCTAAACGAGACAGGGTTTTGGTCAACTACAGGCATTTACAACATCGGCTGTCAATAATATGTTGGCAGAGGGCGATTTTGAAACGGCCAATCCCAGGGATCTTAGTGATAGCTTCAGGAAGGGAGTTGAACCAGGGCCGGGCTTTGTGATGAAAGGATCTTTGGCAGCAAGAGGTCCTTGCTCTGGGAACTATGAAGGTGGCTGCGGTGGAGTTACGGGTTGGCAAAAGCCGGACAGCCAGCTGCAGGGGTGCAGAGACCCCAGGAGGGCAGAGCCCTGACATGGATTTTTTGGCCAGCAGGCAGGTATGATATTTCAGTCTTTCCTCAAGAGTGAGTATTTTAGTGGCGGAGTATAGCAGACAGGTGTGAGTTCTGCTGTGGGCATCGGTAAGGAGCCTACAGGCTTTGTTAATAGAGGTCTGGACTTTTGATAAAGTGGAGGGGTCAGCCGCTGTGTAAATTGGAAGTCCATAGTCAGCCAGTGACAATACCGATGAGGTAATGGCTAGTTTTAAGGCAGATTCAGGGAGGCAATCTATGTGGCGGTAGAGGAGCCCGATCCTGGAGTTCATGGCTGATGACAGGGCTTTTAGGTGGGCGTGGAAAGTAAAGCCTGAGTCAAAGGTGATGCCCAGGTACTTATATGTAGTTACCTGTTCTAGTGTGAGGAGCATGCTGGTGGTGATGTGAAGGGGAGTGTCTTTGGCGCTGTTTTGCCGATGTGAGAACAGCATTGACTTTGTTTTCTTCAGGTTCAGGACTAGTCGATGGTTATTGAACCATTTTTCGGCTTGGAGGAAGGCGCTTTGCAGCGTGCCTTGGAGTAGGAGTGGGTCAGAGTGTGATGCTAGGATTACTGCATCATCAGCATAGAGCAGTATTTTGTTGGAACAGGAGCTTGGGAGGGTGTTCAGGAATAGACTGAAAAGGGTGGGTCCAAGGATGGAGCCTTGTGGGACCCCAGAGAGTACTGGTAGGTTGGAGGAGAGGGTCCCATTTAGCTTAACTCATTGGGACCTGTTGTGCAGGTAGTTTGAGAACCAATTCAGGGGGTCGGATGAGAATCCCAGTTGGCTTAGGGAGTTTAACAGCAAGGGGTGGCACACCGTGTCGAAAGCTTTGGATAGGTCTATGAATACAGCCCCTGCAAGTTGACCCTTGTCAAGTGCAGAGTGTATGTGGTGGGAGAATTCCAGAAGGGCAGTGGATGTGCTGTGGCCGGGATGAAACCCATGTTGCTCAGGACATAGAAGGTTGTGTTTAGTTAGGTATTCTGTGAGCTGTGTGGTTACTATTTTTTCTAAAGCTTTGGATGGGGGGGAGGATGGAGATGGGCCTATAGTTATTAGGTAGTATACGGTCCCCAGACTTATGGATGGGGTTACTTCAGCGTGCTTCCAAGCATCCGGGAATTGGTCTAGGCATAAGGATTTGTTTATGATAAGCGTGAGGGATAAGCATGACATCCAGCGTGGTAGAGCATCTTGGAGTCAAGAGGGTCATTACTTGGGTTCTGAGAGGCAAGGGACTTTATTAAGAAAGGTTTGGCATGGTGGGGTGAGATCTCCGAAGTGGAATTGTGGCCTGGAAGTGTGAGTATGGGTGGGCGTGGCAACCCGGTCAAAAAAGTGGGCAGGGATAAATGCACTTAAGTCCGTGAAGGTTTTATTAAGGCAGTCTGCAATACACGTTTGGTCCATCGAGACTGCCCCATTTATGACAATCTGAGACGGAGGGGTGGAGCGGGTTTTACCATTCAGTTCTTTAATGTTGTCCCAGAAAGCTCTGGATGAGCCCCAGGAGGATGTCAAGGCAGCCTGGTAGTATTTAGCTTTAGCCTGCTTGATGGCCCAGGTGCATTGGTTGCGGGCTGCCCTATAGGCTTGCCTGTCAGCCACTCTACCAGAGTCATTTGCTATGTGCCAGAGATTATCTCTCTTTTTTACTTGCTGGATCAGTGCAGGAGCTATCCATGCAGCAGTCCATTTTTTTTGTCTAGATGTGGTGAAGGGGGCAAACAGATCACAGGCGTGGTTGAAGGCCGTGGTGAGGTAGGTTAGGGCAGTGTTTATGTCTGATGCACAGGCCACTGGGGTCCAGTTGACTTGTGCGAGGTGATGTTTGAGGTTGTCGAGACCCTGGGGAGAAATCTGCATCGAGGGGTGCTGCTGTACACAGGGCTGAGAGTGGGGGAGGACCAAAAGCAGATGACAGGGGAGTGGTCACTGAGTGAGTCCACAAGGACTTGTACGGATGCCACTTTATGTGGCCGGTTAGAGAGGACTACGTCCAGAAGTGAGCTGGTTCCTGTTACTTTGTTAAGTCTAGTGGGCTGAGTGACCATTTGAGACAGGTCAAGGGCTGCAAGCTCATCCTTTATATTATCAGACGAGGGGCTGAGCCAGTTGGTGTTTAAGTCACCCAATATTAGTTGTTCAGCCTTCTGAGGTAAGGTGGATAGATAGTCAAGGAGGGAGGTGACCGCTAAATTTTTTTTTGCACTCGGGGGTATGTAAGCTGTGGTTAGGTATATGGGGCCAAGACCAGGGTAGGGTGTGATTTTAAGAGTAATGGCTTGTGCCCCATGGTTGAGCTCAGGGGTGGGGAGGGCATGGTGGAGGACGAAGTCACTCAAGTAGATAGCGCACCCCCCTCCGTGCCTGCCCATCCTATCAGCCCTGAACAAGAAAAAGCCTGGAAGAGAGACGGCTGAGTCAGGCATGAGCAAGGAGAGCCAGGTTTCTGCTAGCATGAGAATGTCAGAGGAGTGTTGTGTAACCCAGCATTGGAGAGCTGCAGTTTTCTTGGGGAGACTACATATGTTTATAAAAGCAATTCGGAGACCTTTGCCACCGGTGGGCTGAGGCATGGCAGAGTTGGCGGGCCCAGGGTTTGGGTGCACATTGCCAGAGAGCAGGAGCAGCAGAAAAATTAGGCGCCTCACAGGGTGTTGGCTGCTGAGGGTGGGGTGCATGTGCAGCTGCCGAGACCTCACAAGGGAGGTGCATGGGATGGGAAGAGAGAAAAAATGGAGGCGCTAGTGAGGAGAGTGACCATTTGTGATAGAAATCACGATACTGAGAGTAGCACTTTGTGGTGGGTGGGTGGGGGGTAGTCCTGGGTTGGGATGGATTTGGGGGGCAGAACTGAGAGGTAGGTGTGCAGTAAGCTGAGGGGAAAGCAGGGTATTGAGTGTGAGGGGATTGTGGTTTGGTCAGGGGCAGGTCAATGGGGAATATAAGGGGGTTGAGAGTGAGCATAGGGTGCTGTGGTATGAGGAGTACTAGTATAACAAGGATCATGCTAGTGAGAGATATATCCTTAGGTAGAGCAGAAACTGAGTGCAGGCTCCCTCTAGTGCTGGAAGGATATAACCAGCAAATGGGAAAGTTGGCTGATTGGTTCTGGCTCCCCATGTGACTAATCCTATATAAGGGAGAGCCGACCAAGGGTGGTGGTGGGGGCGGTGGGGAGCCGAATGCTAGCGTTCGACGGGGCTCCTCCAGGCACCGAGTGAAAGGAACTAGGGTGCGCGAGCCTGGAAAAGGCGCCAAAACCGCGTTTAAACAAGTAGCAGGATTGTCCACAGTCAGGCTAGCTCCCGACGGTCGCGACTGCAGCAGGCAGTTTTCAGGTAATTTTTACCTTGCAGCTTCTAGCTTCAGCAGGGCAGGGAGGGCTTTTCCGTGTAGCCCTCACGACCTTCAGCTCCTCAGGGGGAGGAGGAGTCCTAGCGGTGACTTCGGGCTCCTTCAGGCAGCAGGGAGGGCAATTCAGTACAGCCCTTGCGACCTCCGGCTCCTCGGGGGGAAGGGGGCTCGATCTTGCAGCTTCTAGCTTCAGCAGGGCAGGGAGGGCTTTTCCGTGTACTCTTCTCCCCTGTCCATCATCATCGGTTGCATTGCCTCCTAGTGTTGCTGCTAATGTCATGTGCTGGCACCACTTTTCACTCTGCAATGTGTGGAACTTCAGCATATGTTTAGTAATGGTAGATGTTCCCAACCTTATTCCCTCCTTACCTCAACTCTACCCATTCTTATGTATAATGCACACACGTAGCCATGATTCTGCATTAATTCTAGAGATTTCACATACCACTGATGTTACCAGTTTGGTCTTTCCTAGTGGCACTTTCTGCTTTTGCAATGGGGTTGGCTATTATGGTCTTCTACTTCCACATTAAATCCCACCAGTTCATCTGATTTAGGGAACAGTTCTTATTCTACCTCTACTATGTGACCTGTCCCTGTGTACTGCTTCTTTGTTTTCTATGTATTTCTTTGCTGTTTTTACATACTTGTTTTTCCCCTTACTTTTCTGTGGCTTCTTTCTTTTTTGTCCTGTTTGATCGCTTACTTGCTTCTGCCCCATGTCTGACTCCCACCTATTTCCCTTCCCCCAAGAACTAATGCTGTTATGATTTTTATGAGGTACAGTACATTCACATGATCTGAGTTTCTGTCCGCAGGCTCCCTCAAATCATTTTTCTCCTCCACCACTGCCTGTGTCTATGCCTGCTACCCTTTTGTTTTGCTTTTATATACCATTATTGGTTAAGTCACAATTCTTGCAATGCCACTGTGAGTGGTCCCTACAGTGTGTGATGCATTATGGACTGTTACAGCAGTTTCCACATTTTCTCCTTCCATTGAGGCTGAGGGGCTCTGACTAACTACACTCTGCTTTGGGTTTTCTTTGCTGGTTCTGGATGATCCCACCATGCCCCCACCTCCTTGCACTCTCTGCTGCTCCTTTACTAAAAGTGGGTACTGACTAAAAAACTTGTTTCTTTCAATATTTTGTCTTTTATTTTTTGCAAGAGTTCAAGTCACAAACTGCTAACTAGTAGCACCTGGGTACAAGCAGGCTACCAGCTTACACCTACTTGATGCCCACTGTGAAGATCAACTTACACAAGCATAGCTCAGACACACACAAATGTTATAGGGATGTTTGACAGTTAAAAACATGAAGATTGGAGAAATATAATAATTTTTTTGTTTGTTTTCTTTATTTTTATATTTTGGGGGTTGATGACACAAAATTGCAAGCTAGCAGCAGCAGGCACTGGAATGATACAATCTCACACCCACATGCTGCCCACTGCTCAGGTTTTCCATAATCTAAAACTAGGCATTAGGGTTCTACAAAGCTTAATCTGCAAAATACAATCACTGACTCAACAAACAAAAAGAAAAAAATCCTGCAACAGTCCAGTACCTTTTCTCCTAGTAAACAAAAAGAAAAAGAAGTATTTTTTGTGGGCACATATGCAAAACTTGACAGCCAGCCCATACCCATTTGCTACTCACTGCCCAGTCCATCCCTAATCTAACCCCAGACTTCGGTGATCTCAGCATAATTTGTCAATATGAATTAACTGAATCAGCAGAACAAGATCCAGTCCAGTGCTAATTCTTACAGTAAACAAAATGGAAAAGTATTTATTTTTTTTGTGGGCAGTTGGTTGATGGTAGTCTGCCACCCCCTACTGGTCACTGCTTAAGCAGAAGCATACTCTCTTCCCACCCAATCCAAATTAAGTCTATGGTCTCAGAGGCCTCCTACAATAGTGGATAGTGCACCACTCAGGTTGACTGTAACAAACAGTACTTTTTTTCTCCTACTATGATATCCCCCTGTTGTGTGACCCTCTCTGCAGCCTTTTAGTTTATTTCTTTGTTCACCATGCGCACAACTGCAGTGAACACCTTGGTATGAGAGTGCCTTTTAAGGGGTGTGACACTGTTCACCCAATGTAGAGCAAACTGGAGCAGTTCAGGAAGCTGGTACAACCTAGCGCCAAAGAGGATGCACATTCCTGGAAGGCAATGGTTGCAAATACTAGCAGCCTAACCAACACATTTTCCAAACCTACAGCCATCCTGGAAACAGAAAGGTTGGACTGGGTGGCTGTAACAGAAATATGGTTCACTGAAAACCCCGATGGCTCCCAAATTAATGAAATAAAGGAGACAAAGACCTAATAGAGGAAATCCACATAATGCCAGATAAAGGTGAAGTAATACTGGTGGGGGACCTCAACCTACCAGATATTAACTGGAGCACACTAACGGCAGCAACAAGAAGAAGTAGGGACTTCTTATTGTCACTACAAGGTGTGGGACTGTGCCAGCTTGTTAAAACCCCAACAAGGGGAGATGCCATTCTTGATCTTGTCCTCACAAACTTGAAAAGGATCAAGGATATTGAAGTGGGATGTCATATGGGTGGCAGCGACCATCATATGGTAAGCTTTAAGGTAAACATAACACAGGACACCAGCCACTCAAAGATAAAGGTGCTAGATTTCAGAAAGGCTGACTTCCATAAAATGAGTAATGACATAAGTAGTCAGTCAATGGAAACAGAGGTTGAGGTGGTGGAGGACATGAGGGGGAGACTCAAGAGAGCAATAAAGTCTTCCACAAATCAATGTGTCAGATGGGTCAGCAAAGCAAAAAGAAAAAGAAATCCTCTATGGTTTTCCAAGGAAGTGGCTACCACAGTCAAATAAAAAAAGAAGGTGTACAGCATATACCAGGAAATCAAAACTGAGAAAGGCTGGGAGTCTCACAAGGAAAAAATCAGAGTCTAACAAACAAACTAGAAAGGCAAAAGCCCAAAGAGAGGAGAAGAAAGCAGAAGGGACAAAGACAGGAGACAAATCATTGTTTTAAATACATTACGGAATGTAGGAAGACAAAAGGGAGATAGTAAAGATTGCTACTGAAGAAGGGAAATGCACCAAGACCCAGAGAAAGCTGAAATCCTCAACAAATACTTCTGTTCGGTGTTTACCAAAGAGGGCCCATGGGATGGCCCAGCCCTGAAAAAACACCACACCCCAGGACCGGGGGTAAACATGAGTCCCTTTACAGAAGCTGAAGTATGGGATGCGCTAAATAAACTAAAAGCAGACAAAGCCATGGGATCAGACAAGATGCACCCCAGAATCCTTAAGGAACTGGAGGCAGAATTAGCAGCCTCTTTGGCACTTCTATTCACAAAATCTTTGAAGAGCAGTGTGGTACCAAAAGACTGGAAAAAGGCAATAGTGGTTCCATTTCACAAATCAGGCAGTTGCAAACAAGTTAGTAATTACTGGCCGACGGGCCTCACACCTATTGTAGGGAAACTAATGGAGACACTACTCAAAGAGAGGAACATAGCATTCATCAAAACTAGGGCTAACAAGACCCTAAACAGCACAATTTTACAGCAGGTAGGTCATGCCAGGCAAATCTGTTCTAGTTTTTTGACTACGCTACAAAAATAATGGACGATGATGGAGCAGTAGATGTGGTCTACCTAGATTTTAGAAAGGCCTTCAACTCGGTTCCAAACAGAAGGCTGGTAAAGAATCTTAACCACACAGGGGTTGGTCCAGAAGTAGTCAGATGGGTACAAAACTGCTTACAAGGTAGAACCCAGAGAGTACAGGTTAATGGAATGCAATTGGCAGAAGACAGAGTGACCAGCAGGGTGGCCCAGGGCTCAGTGCTGTGGCCTCTGCTCCTCAATGTTTTTATAGCAGACATCACTGATGGACTGGAAGGAAAGGTGTGTCTGTTTGCAGATGACACCAAGATATGTAACAGGGTGGACACCTCAGAAGGAGTAAGCAAGATGGAAGCTGACATCAAGAAACTAGAAGAATGGTCTGGAGTGTGGCAGCTAAGATTAAATGCCAAAAAGTGCAAGGTCATGCACATAGGAAAGAAAAATCCAAGAAATTAGTATACCTAGGAAGCAAAAGACTGGTGGCCTCAAACCAGAAATGAGATCTGGGAATCATAATCTCAGATGACTTGAAGGCTAGTAAGCAGTGTGAGAAGGCAACTTTGAAGGCCAGCAGAATGCTGAGCTGCATTGGGAGGGGAATCACAAGCAGAAGGAAAGAGGTAGTACTACCACTGTACAGATCACTGGTCTGGCCTCACCTGGAATATGGAGTCCAATTCTGGAGGCTTCACCTCAGGAAGGACATTGACTGGGTGGAAACAGTACAGAGAAAGGAGACAAAAGTGATTCAGGGTCTGCAGTACATGTTCTATGAGGAAAGACTTAGGGAACTGAATATGTACTCCCAGAAGCAGAGAAGAGAGAGAGGGGACATGATTGAAACATTCAAATACATAAAAAGCATTAACAAGGTACAGGCACAGGAACTTTTTATCTTCAAGAAGGGCTTCAGGACCAGGGAAATGACCTCAGGCTGCAAGGAGGGAGGTTCTCTACCGACACCAGGATGTTTTTCTTTTTAGAAAGAGTGGTGGACACCTGGAACAGCCTGCCTCCAGAGGTTGTGGGGGTAAACACTATGGTGGGATTCAAGAATGCATGGCATAGACGAAAGAACACCCTTAATACAAAGGGCAACTAGAGTGTCAAAATGCATCTAAAACAAATGAGCAGACTAGACGGACCTAGTGGTCTCCTTCTGCCATCAACTTCTATGTTTCTATGCTTCTAGTGTTGCAGGGGCCTGACAGTGCCACACCAATCAGTACCCAAGCTGACCATAACAGAGTTTCTGGCTTGCTGGGTGGGGATGGCACCAATGTCAAAAGAAGTTGCCATCCCTTTGATCCACCCAGCAAGCCAGGCTGATCTGTCATGGTCAGCCAGGAATTCATGCCTGCAACAAAGAAAAACAATCAATGTCTGTTGCTGGTGGCCCTGTCTACTAACTCCACCCTCCCTGTCAGCAGCCCCCCCCCCCACACACACACACACACAAACAGTAGTGACACTGAGGGTGCTCAATCCACCAGGGTCTTTCCTTAAAATAAAGAAAACTGTGCCTCATCATGTGTTTTACCCCTGAAAATAAGAAAACTATCCATCGATGTCTGTTGCCACCCCTCCTCCCAAAACATAACATACTGATACAGGGGGTGCTCAATCCCCCAGTGTCCTTAATTATTGTAACAGTGTCCCTCCCAGTGGCACTGGGGGTACCCAATCCCCCAATGTCTTCCATTAATAGAAAATTCCCTGAAATAAAGAAAACTGTCCCTCGTCATTTGTTTTAAACCTGAAAATAGAAAACAATCCATCATTGTTGACCAGGCCACGGACCACTCAATTTCTGGAACCTAAACAGTTTTTCAGAAATCCTCTGTACTGCAAAGGATCCAGCGTGCCTTGACCAGGCCACGGACCCCTCAATTTCTGGAACCTAAACAGTTTTTCAGAAATCCTCTGTACTGCAAGGGATCCAGCGTGCTTTGACCAGGTCACGGACCCCTCAATTTCTGGAACCTAAACAGTTTTTCGGAAATCCTCTGTACTGCAAGGTACTAGCCCTGACTTTTGGATTTGGTACCAGTGGAAGCTGATTTCCAAGTGGCCCATACAATCTCCTGCTGAACACACCTCTAACTACTGTATCTCCCTCTGTGTCTCTAGTTGAATTTATGTGCTAGGGTTTAATGATTTGTTTAATCCTTACAGTCATTTTAAGTTCTGAGTTGATATTAGAAGTGAATGTAGCTTTTTTTTTTTTTTTTTGCAACAGTTGACTTTTCCATTAGCAGATTATATCCTCTCACCACTAGAGGGCTATATCTCTATCTCTTTATCTAGTACGTAAGCCATGTGGGCTCTCTCTGCCTTCCTCTCGCCTCTCCTCCTCCTCCTTGCCCTGGCCCCCCCTTCTCTCTCCCTGGTCCTAGCCATCCCCACCCTCTCCACCCTCTACTCTGGTTTCCACTGCAACTCCAAGGGAACTTTCTACTTCCACTCGAAACTTGTGCTTGGTGCACCATTTGGATATTCCTGGTTACTTAACATGACCACTACTGTCAACAAGTGTGGCCACCTCTCTACACTGTACCACCTTGCAGTCCATATGGGACACCGCCTGGAACCTTGCAACTTCTACTCCAGGAAACAACAATCAAAACTATCTCTCAAAGAGCTGCGACTCTTCTCCTTACAACTCCTGCTCCTCCTCCTTCTCATCTCAGGCAGCGTCCATCCCAATCCTGGCCCTAGAAGCTCAGGCCACACACAAACTCCAGGTGCCCTTATCCTTGCAACCATTAATATCTGCAGCCTACTACCAAAGCTGGATGCACTCCAAGCCTTCATATGCCAACACAACCCTGACATACTTGCAGTGGTGGAAACTTGGCTGACACCTAGAGTTCCTGAATCAGCAGTAACAATACAGGGCTACAATGTTCACAGGCTGGACCGGATATCCAAAAAAAGCAGTGGTTGCACAATCTACATCAAAGACTCCTTGTCTTGGCACCCTGTAGCTACTCCATCACTTTCTGCCTCAGCCCAGATTCTGCCAATAAAAATCATCCTAGGTACCAACCATAAAGCTCTGACTATTGTCTCCATATATATCCCACCCAGGGACCCTAAACATGGATTCAACGACGTCCTAAACTTTATCAACTCACATCCTCCCGAAACTGAACTTATTCTACTAGGGGATTTCAACATAAACTGGTTAGCATCGAGTGCCAATGCCTATAAAGACTCCATCTCAGCTGCTAACCTCACGAATGGTAAACTCCCTACTAGGATTAACTACAAGACTGGCACCAGTACCCTCTTGGATTGGGTCCTCACCACTCACCCACAAGGATTTCTCATCGACCATTCTCCCAGACTCACTCAGTGACCACTCCCCAGTCATGTGTGCATGGTCTAACAAATTCCTTAAGCCCCTCCCAAAATTATCGCTAGCAGAGTCCTTCCTCGTGGAAAACTTCCACATCTCAAACAACACCTGCTTCTACAAGACTGGCTACCCATCTATGAAGCAACAGATGTTAACTTGGCTCTTGATCACTTCATCTCAATTTTCAACAAAGCCTGCGACCTCTTTGCCCCTGCTAAAAGGCGCAAAACAAAATCTCTCTAACCCATGGGTCACCGCGGCTCTTCTCTCACAGCTGAAACTAAGGGATCACCTCTGGGCAGTTGCCAGGGCCACTGGTAAACAACTGGACATCCAAAATTACAAACAAGCATGAAATGCCTGCACAAAAGCCATACGGCTAATGAAATCCACCTATTACGAAGATGCTCTCACCAATACATGGGGAAATGGTTGTGCTTTCTGGGACAATATCAAGGATGTCACAGGGAAGCAGCCAAAAACCTCTCCAGCCATGTCAATGGTTGATGGATCCTCAACCCTTGCCCCCAAGGTGATCGCAAACATCTTTAACACGGCTTTTTCAGACCTTAGTGCTGTTCTACCCCATGACTTTTTCGAAAACAGGGCCTTCTCCCCAAATACCTCAGCCCCTCAGTCTAACCATCCCCTCTTCTACTTCAGGAAGGTAAGGCTGAATGAAGCTCACCGCTATATTACTGCAGCTATCTCTAAATCTAGATCTAGTAGCGACACCCTGGACCTTAAGCTTCTTTTGCTCACCCTCGATGAGGTAATTCATCCATTAACAAAAATCCTAAACCTCTCTCTCAGCTATGGAAAATTCCAGGACCTATGGAAAACAGCCACCGTGACACCCATCCATAAAAGTGGGGACAAGACGATTCACTCAAATTATCGCCCTATCTCCATACTGCCCTCACTCTCTAAGGCACTTGAGCACATCGTGGCTGATCAACTTACAGACCACTTGGATAAATACAATATACCTTGTCCACAACAACACAGCTTCTGGAAAGGTCACAGCACCACCACAGCCCTTCTTGAGTTCACTGGAGCTTTGCACAAATCCCTTGACAATGGCCTTCTCACAGGGGCCGTTTTCGTCGACCTCTCCAAGGCCTTCGATACAGTACACCATGGATTATTAATACACCAACTACTGAATGCCAGGCTATCACCTGACTCTTCTCTCTGGTTTAAAAGCTACTTAGAAAACCGGTCACAGAGAGGAAAAATTGCGGATGCTCTTTCTAACACCCTGCCTGTTCGCTCGGGTGTCCCACAGGGATCCATACTGGGACCCCTCCTTTTTAGCCTTTTCTTAAACTCCCTCCCTTACCACTGCTCTGAGCAGATCATACTATATGCCGATGATGCTGTTGTATTCTCCACTCACAAAGATCTTGCAACTCTTTCAACACAACCTTCAACGTGGTTTCAGTTCTGTAGAGACATGGTTTCTTAATCATAAACTGGTTCTCAATGACAAGAAAACCAAATCTATGCTCTTCTGCAGCTCTCATAACCACACACAAGCTACACCACTTGGCTATCTCCACCACCCAGGGAACACTCTAGATCAGGTGGGGTCCTTCAAATGCTAGGGATACAGCTTGACCTAATCTCTTCTATGGACTTCATGTAGATAATGTAGCTAGAGCTGCTAATACATGGCTTGGTCTCCTCTACAAACACAGACCACACCTCACGCCAGAAGCTTTGAAGGTTGCAGTCCTGAGCTCTGTGATCTCTGTACTAGACTATGGTCTCATCATTTATGGCTCGGCCACAACCACAACACTTAGATGCCTCTCAACTACCTTAAATAAAGCATGTCGGCTCATCACTGGTGCTCACCGTCTCACCCACACATGTGACCTGTACACTCAGACCAGCTGGCTCCAACTATCAAACCGCATAAAGTTTCTCACCTGCTCCATGGTGAAAAAAATCTACCTTGGCCTTGCACCTTCTGGGGTCTCAACTCTGTTACAACACCTAATTAACAAATGGCACCTTAGGAGATCCACGCTACAGCTACTGAAAGTCCCCCACTGTCACACTTCACAGGGACAATGCTCTTTTGCTTATCGAGCACCCCTCTGGTTCAATGGCCTCAGCCCAACCATCTCCTCTGCCCCAACTATTGGTATGTTTAAAACTAGGCTCCAGGACTATCTCACTACCAACAGCTCCTGTGACTGCCCAACTTAACCTTGTTTCTCCACTTCCCTTTCTTCTCTAGTTGTCCCCCCTCCCCTCCTCACTGGATTCTACCCTCACATCTTGGTATACCCAATGCTGCACTTTTCACCCTCTTGCCACCCTTCCTACATTCCTTCTCCCCCACCCTCTTCCCTCTCCCTATGACTCTGGCACTTCTTATCTGTTGTCTGTTTTCTCTGACAAATGCCGCTGGCTGCCTTATTACAATGCTACCCTTGAACTGTATTAATCTGTACTCTCTTTGCAATGTCCACATTGTTGTAATGCCTGTCTTGATGTTCCCCATAATTTGTATTTCTCTGATGTGGAACCTTTGTAAAAGAGCCATGGCTCAAAGGTATTTGTATTCCTAGACTTGATAAATAAATAAATAAATTGTCTGCAGCGCCATTATCCATACACCCCTACCCCATACTTACCCACCAGAGGTCCATTCCTGTACTCTCTTCTGGACTGCAGACATGTCTTCACTCTTTAAAGCCCAAATGCAACCTGAGGTAACGCTTCAATGTATTTCAATGGGGTTTTCAAATTAATGGGATAACTTGGACATTTTTTAATATTTTTGGCTCAAATTTTCAACATGCCTTTTTTTGGGACCCCACCTAATGAACAATTAAGTGACAGTAGACAATTCTGTCCCAAAAGGTGATTTTGCAGTTCAGACTGGAGTTGAAACTTTTCTCCACCTTTGTTCATGAGGTAGGGTCATAAGAAGGCTAAGTTGAAAATTTGGTGTAAAAATACAGTGTTAAAAAAAACAATGAAGTTATGAGCCTGCATTGAAATTTGCAAACGCAGGCTCATAACTTTGGCAATTTTCAATATTTTGCCCCCAAATTTTCAACATAGCCATTTATTCACAGCACCTTATGAGTGTGACAGCTGTAATTTTCAGATCCTGGCCAAAAATCTATTTTGCATCCTGAAAGTGGATTTCACAGTTGCTGCACAAAATCACCTTTTGAGCAGGAGTTGAAATTTTTCTCTGCACTTGTTATGAGGTTGGGTCATAAGAAGGCTATGTTGAAAATCTGGCCCACAAATATTAACAAATGACAAAGTTCTGAGCCTATGTTGATATTTATGAATACAGGCTTGTAACTTTGGTAATTTTCAATATGTTGACCACAAATTTTCAACATTACCATTTCTTCACAACACCTCATGAATGCGACAGCTGTATTTTTTCAGATCCTGGCCAAAATGAGTTTTTGCATCCCAAATATTATTCTGCAGTTGCTGCGTGAAATCATCTTTCTGCCAGAAGCTGAAAATTTTCTCTGCACTTGCTCATAAGGTGGGGTCATAAGAAGAGTATATTGAAAATCTGTGGCACAAATATTAACAAACAAAACAGTTACACTGCCCAATATCATCATTTCTACTTTGCATTCTTAAATGTTGATAAATTGATTCCTTCACTAAAGCACTTCTCAAACACACACACCCTATGGCACCAGTGCACACAGTGAACATTTGGTATTGACAAATGTTTGCTCTTTGCTGCCTTTAATTTTAGTTTTCCCCCCAAGTTTCTGATAACAGAAAAAAAAATTTTCATAGCTAAGCTTGCAAATATGGTGAGTACCATATTGTAATTAAGCTACCTCGCTGCCCAAATCTGAGCATGAGTGAGCTATCTCATCACTGCACCCTACTGATGAGCTGACACTAAAATAAGGCTTGTACCATGTGACTGACTTTCAGACAAGCGTGTGTTAATGTTTAATATGTGAACTGCAGCTTCTGTATCTGTTCACCCATTCGACTGGTCCACACCAGGTAGACCACAGTGAACCACGGAAACTAAAAGTTCATTGTTTTTCAAACACATTCATCAGACACCACAACATCACTGCTCACTGTTTTCTGCACTCATGTTGGTTTCATGATTCATACCTACAAATGGTATCACATACTTTGCTAGGAAAACATGAATGTACTGTATAGTACTGCTTGAAATATTGTCATGTTTGCTTGTTCTGTGATTTTGTACCCTCCTATTCCTGCACCCCTCCCCATTCCACCACAGGCCACAACTGGAAATGAGTCCTGGGCTCTGTGAACTTACCTGGTAAAATATGTTTTGAATCAATCAATCAACCCAAATTGAAAGTGTTTGAATCTTGGTCTTGCATAGATCCTAACCTGCAGCTCTGCTTGGTACTGTATGTGTGATAATTGAAGCTTTGCCTTTTTTAACGGCAACTCTGGCCTTATTTTAGATAGAAAAACACAGTTATTTTAAAATTTTCTGTTAGCAGTTCAAATAGAGCTATATTATGTCTTGAATTGTAATGTATGTTTGTGTTTTGCCCCATAGTGTTTTAGGAATTATATAAAGAATAAAGTATGGGTCGGGATGTGTAACGAGAAGTTTACACACACCTGAGAGGTTAGAAGCTACATAAACGCCGAGAGCAAAGTTTGAGGAGTTTATTAAAAGCATCTAACCCTGAGGGTGTGTAAACTTCGAGTTTACACACACTGACCAATGTTTTATTTTATAAAATTGCTGGGTTTGCCTTTTTCACCTCAGCAATTATATAAAATGAATGCAGGTTGCTCTGTAGCCCACCCGGTTCTGAAGGGAAAAGCAGCAATGGGGGCATGTGCAGAGCGAGGAAAACCGTGTGCATGTTTGCTGTTATAAACGTTCCTTTATAACGGCCAATTACTCCATGGTTTCCCTATGGGAAAAAGGCTAAGCCAGTTATTATATGCTTACTTTGTGTAATTTTTAGTGTTACCAGGGATATTTTTGTTTTCCTTATTGTATGATAGATACTTTGCCTTATTTCATGAGAAGTTGCTTTAATATCTGCAATCTGCATCTATTCCCCTGGGGTCCATGCTGCAAACAAGACTTTTCCCCAGTTGGTTATTTCTCAGATTGTGTATTAGATACATTAAATAAATAAAAAAACTTACTTTGCTGCACTCTGCGTTTTTGGGCCACATTGCTGCCAAAAACCTCAAATAGCATTCCCCTCCTAAATCCATTCTACAGGAGAACAAACCCTTCAGAGCTCCAGCAACATGCCCGGATCTTAAGGTTAAGTAAACATTCACAGTTAGAGCTGCAGCAAATTTAAATTTCGCCAGCAAAGTGAACGCAAAGTGGGCACTTCGCCTTGTCACTCTGCTACGCGAAGTGGCCAATGCAAAGTGCTCACTTCACCTTGTGATTATTACTTCATGTTGTCATTCCACCTTAATGCAAAGTAAGGTGAAGTGACAACAATATTGGCAGCCCTTCACACACACAGTCAGCAGAATTAATGTGCATCCCCAAAATGCTCATGTCTTGTGTCCAGAAATCTCCCTAATGCTGACGGTGATCAAGTGAATTGAGAGCACAGGAAATGCCAAGTCTCCCAGAATTAATGGCACACTCAGACACCATGCATGCAGTATTCACACACAGTCACCAGAATTAATGTGCATCCCCAAAATGCTACTGTCTTGTGTCCATAAAATTACCCAGTGCTGATGAAGTGAAATGAGAGTGTAACAAGAAATGCAAAGTCTCCCAGAATTAATGGCACACTCAGTCATGTGCGCAGTGGTCACACGCAGTCACCAGAATTAATGTGCATCCACAAAATGCTACTGTCTTGTGTCCAGAAAATTCTCCAGTGCTGACGAAGTGAAATGAGAGGGTAACAAAAAATGCAAAGTCTTCCAGAATTAATGGTGTACTGCAATTAAACACACAGACAGTTTAAGATTGTGCTGCACACTCAAGAGATGAGACACAAAGGCACAACAATAGCTAACCAGTGCTCACAAGTCACAAATCCAAATCTGGAAAAAAATACCTTTTGCCAGTTGGAGGGGGAGGTACTGTATGGCAGTAACAGTCCACTACCAGTAAAGATACCACAAAGCAGTATAAAAAAATTCATGCAGGTGCAGTGGATAGCAGGTTCATACTGCTGCAATTACTCTGTGGCACAATAAAAGGTGTCTGATTTAATGGCACGCATCCCAGACATACTCACACACACTACAAGTAATGCATAGCAAATTGAAAACCTTTAGTAATATAACCAAATGTTTTAAACAAACTGAAATTATACACTGCTGCACCACAACAATCAGCAAAAAAATGTCAAAAATGACTAAAAATATTACTTTGTGTACATTAACAGTTATACAAGAAAAATATAACCAAAACAGAAAGATCTTATTTTCTCCCTGTTAATCTACTACACCACAAATACGCCCCTTCCCCAAAGTACACTTCACAGTACACAGCCTGACTGTTCTAAATTAACATTCAAAATCCAAACACAAACAATAAACATTCGATGATATGAGCACAGGAGGGCTTTCTACAGTTGATGAACTAAATTGTGAGCGAAAAAAAAATAGCTCAAAAAGGCTTAACAGCTTTTAGAGGATTTGAATTGCAGAGCTCTGAAAGGAAACTGTCTCCATCTTCCACTACACACACTACACAGAACTGAGGCTGTGCAGAACAGTCTAGAGCCCATGTGACCTGCAATCCCATGAAGCACTGCAAAATTCAACTTTGGAGCTCAAAAACAAGGCGAAGTGAGGCGAAGTACATTAATTTCAATGTACTTTGCCTTAAAATTGGTGGAGATGTGGTTTTGGAAGGCAGAATAATGCGAAGTCATTGTTCTCTATGGACTTTGCGTTCCCTATAATAATGCGAAGTACTCTGCTTCGCATTGCGAAACACTTCACGGATTCTGCATTACTCCGTGAATCACTTCGCGGAGCGAATTTCGGCCACTTCGCCCACCACTATTCATAGTACCAGTAGCAAAAAACTTTGGAACCTGTGAAGGATTTGTTCATGTTTGTATAAGGCTGTAATAGCAGGCTTCTTAAAAAAGCACACCATGTTTTACTTTTAATGTTATTTTTACAAGTCCCATATCATCTTATTAGTTTATTGTTCTTGATCATTTATGAAACTGGGTGTCATCATATTGTGTTTTTATTTGGCTGTGATGTTAAATTTCTGTTCTGTAAAATTTCCTTTTTATCCATGCAGTTGCAAGTAAGGGTAACACTGCCATTTGAAGAAAGAGATTGAATAAAAGCTTTTAATCCACAAATTGTATACACGTTCATAATGGGACTAATTGATAAATTCAAAGTGTATGATTCTCATCATGATTTCTGAAAGCAGTCTGTAGTAATGAAGAGACCAACACAGAGAACTGTTAACATTCCTTCTAAATTATATTATGTAGAAAAGTTTTTGAAATATCCATGTATTCTTATACTAGCCAGTTGCCTGGATTTCTTAAAGTCTGTTTTGATTTCATGTGTTTTGCTTCAGGTATTAAAAAAATCTTGTGTTACAATACTGTTTCCAGACTCATTCATCTTGCAAATATTCGCAGCCTGTGACATAATTCAAGTTAATCTGATGCCAAAAGTTTTAACTTGGACATTTGTGGTATCAAATCTAAAGGTCTTGCTTTTTATTTTGAATGTATTCTCACAACACACTCATTCATTAATAATTTCAGTTAGACGTAGGGATGCAGCAAATTTAAATTTTGCTGGCAAAGTTCCGGTGAAGTGGTTAAATTCACCTAGTGGAGTAATTCGAAAAATTTTCCTGCATAAGGCGAAATTTCACCTTCCATCTTTAGTGGGTGAAATTCCACTTTCCGCAGGCAAAATTTTGCCACTGAAGGTGGAATTTTGCTGCTGAAGGTGAAATTTCACCACTCTGCAGGGCAAAATTTTGCCACTCTGCCAGGCAAAATTTCGCATTTTGCTCCACGAAATGGGAGGAATTTCATGGATTACTCTACGAAGCAAATTTTGCTCACTTCGCCCACTACTAGTTAGAGGTTTTGTTTACTTGAGTGTTCAGCTTATCTACTTTGGGTGTCATTTGACCTTAAAAAGATTAGCAGTAGTAGCAAGCTAATGGAATGCTGTTCATTCCATTTAAAGCTATGATTTTTTGAAATTGGTATTTCAGACCAATGAGATTGTTTCTTTCTTTTTTTATATATGATCTGGGTGTTAATAGATTGTGACTCTCTGAACAACTGTCATAAGTCTCCAAGGAAGGACTTGGTTGGTCTGAAAGCTTGGACACTGCTTTTGTTTTGTACCATCTGTGTTGATCCAAAAAAAGGTAACAAACCATTTGCTTCTGGAGCAATACACATGGATTTTCAGAAGTAGATACTGCTTTATGGCAGCTTACAGATTTTTGTTTCTGGATATTAAGCTGATCCTACTATTCTCCTGCACCACATCTACTTCCAAATGTACAGTACTCCCTGCTCACCCCCAGCAGTCAAACATTCAGCCACTTTGAGGATTGCAATGCACTGTCATGATGGGTACTTTGTGTTTAAGACAAAGGAATTAACTCATCAGATGTCTTTGTATGAGTCAGGTATTCAAAGAGTTTTGTTGTCTTACTGTAAATAGATACAGGTAACATGCAACAGACCTGAGAGCCAGAAATGGCTAAAACATGACAACAGGCATTTCAAAGGATTCCATCTTATTAGAGTTAGATATTTAGATTATGACTGATAACTCTGTCTTTTAAGTATATTTTACAACAGCAGCAACTTTATTATTGCATAGAAGAAATTAAACCGAGAGGATATTCTACAACCTATCAGCTAGCATTTACTTCTCTGTTTTCACCCTACAGCACATTAAACCTGTTTACTCCCCTCATTTCTGAATGATTTGGGCTGGTGTAGAGGCACACACTTTTTATGTTGTCTTGCGCATGTGCAAGCAACATCTTGTGGTAGTAGCGGAAATGCAGAGGTGTGTCAGTGTTGGCGAATGCAGAGCAAACTTTAGTAAGTGCATCCCTCTTTCCCCAATTAGCCAGCATGCTAGCGCTGTCACAAAAATTATGTAAAGTGCCACCAACTTGAAAGAAATGTTTCACTACAATCAGAGACAAGTTTGTCATGCAGCGGCACAGATGACACACCTCCTGTACATGCCTTTCCTGGTGAAGCATTTAAATAAACATGGCAGCGGCTCATACCACCAACATACAATCCCCAAACACAGCCAACATTGGGGGTACAATCCCCGTGTCAACATGTCCCCCACCCTCCCCACACACTGGAAGCCCACCCCAGTGTGCCACCACTCACACAAAGCCAATTGTGTTGGCATGTTCCCATGAGTGTCGGCAGGCATACTCACAGTACTCTGCAGCGTGCACAAAATGCTGATGCCAGGGGCAGCAAACTGCTCAGGTTTGTTTGTTGTAAAAGACTCACTAACACTTTTTTTTTCATGTCAGACTGTATTCAGCCTTGGTTATTTATGCAAATCAGTTTGAGGAAGGGGCACACTAACCGAGGCTCGGCACACACAGCAGGGAGTCAGGACCACACCCCTATGTGATTTTCTTTCTGTTGAACTAACTTACCTGCAAACTTCTCTGTAATCACTGCAGGCAGGGCACTGCCATCAGAAATCTGATCAGCAAACTTGCAGAGATGGAGCTGGAGATATCAATATAAAAGCACTGGCTCCGCTCCTTGATTCGCTGCCCCAGGCCCTTTCTGATTGGCCTGGTAGCGAAACCTCAGTGGTTTATCTTGCTACTTGTAAAGAGAGGGCAGTACCTCTGTTGCTGTTGGCTGCTTTTATGCACAAGGAGTCAGCAGGTGGGTGATTTAAAATAGCAACCACTTCCATATGTTTTGATGATCGGCAGATGTCTGGACCAAAACAAAATGGTAATGAAGTGGAGTCTATGGACCTTGGTTAATTGAATCAGTCATGCAGTGCAATAAATGCACAGATGAAGGCAGAGCAACCAAAATCTTTTGTACACTATCAGTGATTTAGGGCATGCTGTTTGTTGTTGGCTGGCGACTCAGTTTTGAGGTTGCAGTTGTCACTTGCTTAATGAAGTGCAGCAGGAGGCCAGTGGCAAGGCAACAGAATTCAGCTGGGAAATTTGTGCAGCAGTATCCGACAGGGAGGGA
The DNA here is from genome assembly GCA_016271365.2 of Neoceratodus forsteri. Taxonomy (NCBI): domain Eukaryota; kingdom Metazoa; phylum Chordata; order Ceratodontiformes; family Ceratodontidae; genus Neoceratodus; species Neoceratodus forsteri. The sequence goes on along the minus strand of CM057449.1, from coordinate 933,445,936 downwards.
GCAGCAGTCAGCACATATGTGGAGATCTTAGTAATTGACTCTGTAAAAAACTTCAGGTCAATTAAGGTTACATCAGCCAAAGGAACTGATGAAACCATGTAAAAAGCTGTTTTTCATTTGGTGTCTGATCTGATGATGATATGGGAGTTGGGAAGGCTAGGACTCAAGTCTGAGGATTGGTCTGTGGAGAGGAGTACAGTGCCAGCCTGGCAATTTTTTTTAGCCCTCTTGGCTCCTGGGTTTTGGTTTGGGAATTAAAGGGTTAAGCTGTGGTAAGGCTGGCCTAGTGTGTGCTCACTCCCTCTCTCTGACTACAACAGTCAGCATTAAATAATTCTGGAGTTTGGCTCACCATATGCAGGCTAAAAAAATAAATGTTTGCCATAGCCAGATCCATCACCCATTAATTGTCTGGCAATATGAAAGGGCTGGCTTACTGGGAATGGGGAATCTATATGGCTGATTACTTACAAAAGAAATACATACATACATACATACACACATACATATATACATACATACAAAGAGTCAGGACAGGGCTGGAAGTCAGGGGCTGGTTTCACTCCTTTTCACCTATCGTCCCCATTTCTAGTAATGGTCTCTTGGGATTACATATATATTTCGTATTTTCTGGTTTGGACTGGGAACATGGGAGGATGTGATTGGAGCTTCTGTAGTTCGGGCAGGTTTCCCTCCTCTTTTACCCACTGGGGGGGGGGTTGGTTGGGTTAGGACAGCAGACAGGCCAGGCCTTAATGTCCCTTTTTCTGCTAAATCTGGAAATGACTCAGTGGGGGGCTGAAATCCTCTGAAGTCATGGGAGGCATGCCTCCTTTTAGGAAGGTTTAGAGCAGCACACTGGTAGGCCACCTTGCTGTTCTTTTCCCCTGCTAAATATATTTTTTATATTTGAGTCCAGGTCCGGGTAAAATTTTAACTTTAATGGGTCCTATGCACAAAACAAATACGCCTATGCACTGCATATCCGTGGAACACAGGCAACCTGAATAGTGAATGCCGCACATTGGGGGTTCCATGAACCACAAGCGTCATTCACCATGGGCACGCAAGACACATACATGCCTAACTCCACAGCCCCAGATGCACCTCCATGCTGGGGGCTGGTGGGGGCATGTCGAGGGTGTACCTCTGCTCTGCAGAATTCACTACCACGTGGAGTGCCAGGCAAGGGGGGGAGCACAGGTTACGGCAGCCGAGACCCAGCTGTACCCATTGTGTGCCCCCACAGACTTCTCCCACAAATCATGGTGGGACCAAGATCGGGACCTCTGTGCTGCCCAAGCCAACTTGGCTGCTGGGGAGGGCTGGGGTAGCAGATTGGGTGGGTGATGGAGCATTTGTTTCTTGCGGTGTATTGCTGCGGATCTGCTCCTCAGCACTGCACCAACCACATGGATGCAATGGATCCACTATGGGGCCCAGGTCAGGCATCTGATTGGATGCTTGCCTGGGTCCACCCCTCCCCACCAGCTCACACTCTACAAACCTGCACACTGGGGGGGGCAGGGCCACAGACAGTCATGCATACCACATACCCCTGTGCTGTTAGGCTTAGAGGTTGGGTGGTGTATGCACTTTTGGCCTTGATTCTGCCCCTTTAGTGTACAGGCCAATATGTGGTCTCACCTTTTCCAATATTATCTCCATTTCTGGTCTTGGTCTCTTGAGAACACATTTAATATATTTTGTATTTTCTCCTTTGGAATAGGAACATGGGGTCTGGGAACTTCTGGGGCTGGGGCAGGTTTCTGTCCCTTCCTCCCCTGAAAAGGAAGGGGCAAGTCGAGTAAGGGCAGCAGACTGACCAGGCCTTTGTGTCCCTTTTTCACCCTGCTAAATCTGGATTTTGAATAGGAATGGAGATAGGTGCTTGGAGCTTCTAGAGCTGGGGTCAGGTTTCCCTCATCTCACCCCCCCCCCCATGCTGTGCTGCCTTGCTGTCCCTTTTTTCCTGCTAAATCTTTTTTTATTTGAGTCCAGGTCTAGGACAAATTATTTATGTGTCGCAGAACTTTACCCATTGCCGTGGAAGTAGACCTAATGGTGCTACAGAATTTAGGTCTACAGTGCCACAGAAGAGAGGGCATTGCTTATTAGCAGCCACAGCCAGAATAATGTCAAGTTTCTGTAACAGTGGATAGGGAATCTTGATTTGGATAAATTGTAGGGGTGGGGGCTCAGAGCGACTGTTTTTAAATACACTGAATATTTTGTTCTTAAATAAAATGTTATTCATAAAGGTTAGATTTTCAAAAGTATGTACACACTACACATTTGTTTCATGTAAGAGTTTTCCTGAATGTGTACATCACCAAAGTCAAGGAAGTGGTAAAGTTAGTTGACACTCTCAATTTAGTTGCAAACTGCAAACTCTGGAAATATTGTGCAAGCTTAATTTTTTTTTTTTTTCTAGCTCTAGCCTTATGTGTTTTAGCAGTTTTGATTTCAATGTGTATTTTTTTTCTTCTATCCAGCACCGCCATCCACCTTCCCATGGACATACCTGGCTCAGAGTGACATAAGTCTTCCATGGGTTTGCCCCCATGGCAGAGTCGGAGTGGGTGGAGATCCCCCCACCCACAATCCAGTTTCCATGGAGTCTTGCTTAATTGGTGGTGGAGGGCCCGTGGAGAGTAAGGGAGTCATGTAGGCAGTCTGGGATTTTCATCTCGCATTTTCTCTCAAGGATGGTCCAGTGTGCAGTGATATACCATGCATGCATGTGTGAATGCCTTTGCATGCACACATGTATCAGCATTCAAGGGAGGTCCTCCCCTTGAAGAGGCTATCCCTGGTGTGCTACCATCTGACTTCTGCCTGATGGCAGGCCAATAGCAGGATGTCAGCCATAAACCCCCTCCTTTGAGAGGATGGCTTTCTCTAGCACACTTGATCATTAAAGAGGAACTCTCAGCATCCCCATGGCCAGACCTCTGATGCATAATATGGACTAAGCCGCAATGGACATCTGTACCTTCTAGCACATTGTAACATTAACTGTAAACTATAGTGCATTATCTTGCTTATTCACCCTTTACCGATCACACTTTCCTCAGCTGAGCAGTGCTGGATGATAATGTGCTATATTTTACTGTTAATGTTTAAATGTACTATGAGGGACATAGATGTCGCCTGCAGCTTAGCTCAGCATTTGTGTCATCTGAGGACTGGGTGAGGAGTACATTGGGAATCATAGTTGGACGGTATGGTGGGGGGGTGGAGGGTTTGCAGGATTAACCAAACATTAACAAGGATAACAATTAAGTAAGTGGATTGAAATTTTTTATTATAATGTGATGTGCTGAATTGGGACGCCTAGGTCCAATAGCATTATTCCAGGGAGCTGAGGATTCCCCTTTAATCATAAATTTTATGTAAGTTCTTATTTTAATAAATTATTTATGGAATGATTGGGTTGTTTGCTGATTTAAGTTGTCTGTTTGAGTGCTTGGGACATTTGGTGGTGGTGATTTGCTGTCTGCCCAGTTCTGCTTCTGGTCCCTGGTTTACAGCTTTTGCTTACATTTGGCTGCTTGTTTTTCCTTTTGAGTTTTTAACTCTTGTTCATACTGTTAAGATATGTTTGGATGGTGCTATCACATGTTTCTTATGGTAAACTGCACATCAATGTACCAAGATATTTTTTTTTATGGTGGGCATGCCAGGGGAGCAGGAACTCTTCAAAACTTCAATAATCTCGTATCTTCATTCAGAAATTAACTGATGCTGAGATCAAGAGGGAAGGTCAAGGTTACCTATTTCCAAATGTAATTTGGGTTATCAACATACCAAGATACATGATCTACAGTAGGGACAGGGTGGGTAAAAGAGGAGGAGGAGTAGCTCTCTATATAAGGGATGGGATTAAAGCAACAGAACTAAAGAGTAAACAGGAAGTTGATGAGTCACTATGGGTCACCCTGGAGACAGGAAATGGCACCACAATCCACATGGGGGTTGTGTACAGACCCCATCTCAGGGGGAGGAAATGGACAAGGAAATGATAGAAGGCATCCTGAAAATGGCAGAAAAAAGGGAGATAGTGTTGATGGGGGACCTGAATATGCCACATGTTAACTGGAGTACCTTTGCTGCAGGCACATCCAAGAGCAGGGTCATTCTTGATGCCCTACAGGTGGCATGCCTTAGACAGCTAGTGCTGGAACCCACTCAGGAGGGAGCAATCTTAGACCTGGTACTCTCAAATGGGGAAGGAGAAAGGATCTCAGATTTAGAAGTGGGTAGCCATCTGGGAACAAGTGACCACCAAACAGTGTGGTTCACAATAAACACAGCCATAAAGTCAAGCCATACAAAAACAAGAGTATTGGACTTTAAGAGGGCTGACTTTGGGAAAATGAGAGAGTGCCTCAGAAAAGCACTAGCAAATGGGCAAGAAGGAGGGGTGAAGGAACAAGGGGGAATAATCAAAATGGCCATTACAGAGGCAACAAGCCTTTGTGTGAAGCAAATCAACAAAACAAAATGAAGGAAAAAAAACACTATGGTTCTCAAAAGAGGTGGAAGAGAAGGTTAAGGAGAAAAGGATAGCATTCAGGAAATATAAGGAAACACAGAATGAGCAGGACAGAGAAAATTATCAGTTAAAGCAGAAAGAGGCAGGGAAGGCAGTCAGAATAGCAAAGGCACAAACTGAGGAAAAGATAGCCAACTCTATTAAGAAAGGGGATAAAACCTTGTATAGGTACATTAGGGAGCAAAGAAAGACCAAGGGAGAGATATAAAGACTTAATAAAGGGGAGGGAATGAGGGCAGAGGGTGACAGTGAAAAAGTAGGGATACTGAACGAATATTTCTGCTCAGTATTCACAGTGGAAGAGGAGGGGAAGGTACCTAAACCAAACAAGAGAAACACTCTGAATAGAGGGGTCAATACCAGTCCATTCACAGAAGAAAGGGGTTTGAAAGAACTCTTGAAACTGAGGGTGGATAAAGCAGTGGAACCTGATGGGATTCACAAGTCTAAAGAACTAAGGGTAAAACTAGTAATGCCACTGACTACTCTCTTTAACAAATCATGGGAGGACGAGGTGGTGCCTGAGGACTGGAGGAGGGCAGATGTGATTCCACTTCACAAAAATGGGAGAAGGGTAGAAACAGGAAACCACAGACCAGTTAGTTTGACCTCAGTGGTAGGGAAAAAGATGGAATCACTTCCGAAGGAAAAATTATTGAGTACCTAGAGGCCAGTGGGGCACAGGACCCAAGGCATCATGGTTTCACAGCAGAAAGGTCATGTCAGATGAACCTAATAGATTTCTTTGACTGGGTGACCAAAGTAGTAGACCAGGGAGGGGCTGTGAATATGGCCTAACTAGATTTTAGCAAGGCATTTGACAGTCTCACACAAAAGATTTACATACAAGTTAGCCAGCCTTGGAGTGGGTCCCAAAGTGGTAGCCTCAATAAAAAACTGGCTGGACAACAGGATGCAAAGGGTAATAGTAAACGGAGTCCACAGTGAAGAAAGGAGGGTAAATAGTGGGGTACCGCAGGGTTTGGTACTGAGACCAGTCCTCTTTAATGTCTTTATAAGTGACATTGGAAAGCACCTGGAAGGAAAAGTATGTCTCTTTGCAGACGACACAAAGATTTGCAACAGGGTTGTTACACAAGGTGGGGTGGAAAGGATGAAAAGGGACTTGCCAAGTTTGGAGGAATGGTTAAATATATGGCAGCTCATATTCAATGCAAAGAAGTGCAAGGTAATGCATCTGGGAAACAAAAACCCAGGGGAAGAGTACACAATGGGGGAGATAATAAGAACAACAAAAATCGAAAGAGACCTAGGAGTAATTATATCAGATGACCTAAAGGTGGGCAAGCAATGTGAGAAGGCAATAAGGAGGACTGGGGGGATACTGGGATGCATAGGGAGAGGAATCAACTGCAGAAAACAGGAAGTTGTTATCCCTCTGTACAGACAGTTAGTGAGACCCCATCTGGAGTACTGCGTGCAATTCTGGACACCCCACCTCTGCAAAGACATAGACAGAGTGGAGGCTGTTCAGAGGAGGGCAACCAAAATGGTGCAAGGTCTGCACCACAAGACATACAAGGAGAGACTAAAGCAGCTTAAACATTACCCTTGAGGAAAGGAAGGAGGGGGACATGATAGAAACTTTCAAATATCTCAAGGAATTAACAAAATACTAGAGGGTAGCATATTTCAGAAAAAGAAATGTGCAAGAACAAGGGGGCACAGTTTGAAGATAGAGGGGGGATGGCTCAGAGGTGATGTTAGAAAGTATTTTTTCACAGAAAGGGTTGTGGATGCATGGAACAGCCTTCCTGAGGAGGTTGTGGAGTCAGGGACAGTGGAAGAATTCAAGAATGCAGTGGACAGACATAAGGCAATCCTAGAGAGGGGTAGGAGGAAGTAAGCTGTTGATTAACTAGAATCTGCAGCTTATCCATCAGGTATGGAAATGGGCAGAATAGGTGGGCCAAGTGGTCCTTATCTGCCATCAAATTCAATGTTTCTATGTAATGGATTTACTACTTTACGGGTGAAATGGATGCTAGGTCCATCATGCCCCCACCCCCCACACATTATAAGCTAGAATGTACAAGTGTTCTGTGTAAAACAGTGATGTAGTAATTTCTGTGTGTGCATGCATGCGTGTGTTTGTGTGCATGTGTTTGTGTGTGTGTGTACTAAAATACTTCTAATCTATAGGGTTCATTGACTTACTACATATTGTTGACTGGAATGGGGGATATGTTTGTGTGGCGGGGTAGCACCATCTTTTGATTAGTTTTTAACAACAGTGGTGGGTGCAACAGTGCTGTCAGCTCTTGAGTACAAGGTCAAAACTCCTGGCTACACCCCTGCATGTTACCACACCCCTATTGTGTGGCACACTAGTAGCCCACTCCAGTGTGCCTAAGAAAGCGTCTCGCTGTATCCATTTTTTTTACCTGAAAAACGGAAATGGTTCTTCATCCACGACTCCTCCCCAACCCACACCCACCCTCTAGCACCCCATCTCTCCCACACACCCTTCACTGCATACTTACTCTGAGGTCTGGTGCTGCGATCTTCGGTGGAGCAGGAACACATCTGGACTCTTCAAAGCTGAACTGCAAAATGAAGAAATGCCAGTAAGATGTATAATGGCATCAATGGAGGGTCAACTTAGGTGGATATCTCAGCCATTTTTTTTTAATTTTAACTCCAAATTTTCAACATAGGGTTCTTGGTACCCCACCTCATGAACACATGAACTGTCATCTCATTATTCAGTCCTGAAAGGTGATTTTGAGGTCACTGCATGGAATCCCCTTTTGGGACTGAGTAATGAAACTACAGTGCCACTGTTCATGAGGTGGGGTCCCAAAAAGCCTATTTTGCAAATTTGGTGAAACAATTCCAAAACATGACTGTCACAAGCCTGCATTGAGCAGTTTCCATGCACGCTCGTAACTTCGACAATTTTTAATATTTCCTCTCCAGATTTTCAACATTGCCATTTTTTCACATCTCCTTATGAACAGTATAGCTGTCATGTTTCACATCCTGCCCAAAATGTGTTTTCACACCTGTGGTGCAGAATGGCATGGTTGCTGTGGGAAATCAACTTTTGGGACAAATTAACAAAATTACAGTGGCACTGCTCATGAGGGGAGGCCCCAAAATGCCCATGTTGAAACTTTGGTGAAAAAATTACAAAAAATGTTTGCTTTACGTGCATGTGTTATGCAGTTTCTATGCACACTTGTAACTTCACCAATTTTTCATATTTTCACTCCAGATTTTCAACATTGCCATTTTTTCACACCTCCTCATGAAAAGTACAGCTATCATTTTTCACATCCTGCCCAAAACATGTTTTCACACCCGTGGTGCTGAATGGCACAGTCACTGTGTGAAATCACCTTTCAGGATTGAAGAATGAAATGATAGTGCCACTGTTCATGAGATGGGGTCCCAAAAAGCCCATGTTGAAAATTTGGAGTGAAAATAACAATGAACATCTGGGGTGTTAGGGTTTACAACCATAATGCCCCACCCTGCAGAGACTGACAGGCATCGGGGTGTGGCTTGTGGTCGATGGCCCTAATGCTCATGCTATTCTACCCCACCCCCACACTGCAGCCAGTGACAGGCATTGAGGTGTGCCTTGGGGTCTTCTGCCCTAATGTTTACCCCATTCCCTGTACTGCACCAATCTCAGCTTATTTCCTTATGGAATGGAGTGAGCATAAGGGCTGAAGAACCCAAGGCACACTGCAACACCTGTCAGTGTCTGCAGGGTGGAGTGAGGTGGAATGACATGAGCGTTATGGTTGACAACCCAAAGGCATACCCCCAAATGCCTGCCAGTTTCTGCAGGGTAGGGGTGGGGGTTGGCGTTAGTTTTATACTTCACTGCCATTCCTAGTATGCATCTTTCTAACTCCTGCACTACCAATGCCAATACCAGCAAGCAAACATTCGGCATTGACAAATGCTTATTAGCTCTAGAGACACTGCTATTCTAAATAATCTGTCTCATTGTTTGAATCTTTAAAATTGTAAAACTCTAGGTTATGCAAAAATAGGCTGCGTGTTACAACTTTAATGTGAGAGTATACAGCCTCAGCTGCAGTCAAGACCTTTCTACCTGTAACAACTTATTGGCATCATAATAACTATGTATGACAGATGCGCTTCCATTATCTCTCATTTATATGCATATGCAATTTTATTGGACATGGATTTTATATGCCTTTGTAACTTATCTAAAACCATGTCCTTTTAAACACAGATTGTATTATGTATGAATTGTAATGGTTTTGTGCTGAACAATAAAAACACTGACATATACATATACCATGGAACAGTCTACCTGTCAAAGTGGTAGGTGCTAGAACTGTAGGTATGTTCAAGTACAGCTGGGATAGAATGAAGGCTATAATAGTTGCTTGGAGGGCAGAAGCTAAGAGTGGAATGGGGGAAAGATGGGGAGGGCTAATATCCTAGAGGGACAGTCGATACCACAGCAAATAGTGAACTCAGGCAGACTGCATGGACCATTGGTCTTCTTCTACTGTAATTATCTACGTTTCTCTGTATAGTGGTGGCAAGTGTCAGATTGCTATCTTGAGAGATGAACCATGAAGAATAGTCATGGACAATACTGTGCATTGCCCTGAATTCTTGTAGTATGCCAGATAATTGCTACAGCTCACTGAATGACTTGTGGAAGCACATGCACATGCAGTATTGTTTCTGTACAATGCTTCCTGCTGACTCTTTAACAACCCTCTAGATAATAATGAATATTTTTTTCTATTTGAAAGCATGGGCAACAAGTGATGCCAAGCCTCAAGCCTTACAAGTAGTTGCAACAGAAACCTGTTGCCACGTGTCTGTACTCTGCAAGGGGCTGCAATCAAGTTTCCCACTACACCCCTAAGATCATCAGCTCTGGGGCAAGCTCCTATTCACTGGAGACCAGCATCAGATCCCCTTTTAGTATTAGCCAATCAGGTGCAACATGGAAGGGTCTTGCAGGAGTGACAAGTTTGAAACAAACTACAGCTACTCTTGTGGTATTTCCATCAGTCTGCAGCCTCATGCCTGCAATCTGCTAGGGGCTCCAAAGTTGTATTTTCATCATGTTTCCTATCTTCTAATGCCAGTGGTACCACTACTGCTAGGGATGCTGGCAATGCATGTTCAGAACAGAACTGAGGGTGTCATAAGGCTGGCCAGAGAGAAGGATTGAGCATCCATAGGACTGCTCTCCTGCTCTGGAAGGGAGGAAGGGCAAAGCCTGGTGTTTGCCTAACCCCAAGTAGAAGCTGGGGGAAAGGCAGCCCAAGCTAACATGCAAGGTGTGGCATGAAAGATGTCAATACACTTTGCATAGGAGTGTGAGGCATGTTTCATAATGCCATTGTACACTACACCTCCTTGGGGACAGTACAGAGAAAAGCCAGTGGCAGGATAACACCAAACACCAGCAGGACCCACACACGACCAGCTGGGCATGTGACTAGAACTGGATCCATTACATGGCAGGAGTTGGGAAACCCCACTGACCCTGTTGGGGAGCAAGCTCTGGGGGGAAGATAGCAGCATTAAGTCTCATGGAATTGGAGTGACTGGGCTGAGGCACTCAGCAGATGGAAGCCAACTGGGGAGGATAAAAAGAGTAATAAAAAAGGTTTCCCGCCTCCCCCCTTGGATCACCAGCTCCTTCTGAACTAGTTGTAGTTCACTGGAGACCAGCCCTGGATCTCCTTGTGGTGCCAGATAATCAGGTGCAATGTGGAAGGGGCTTGCAAGAGCACCAATGTTGAAATGGACAACAGCTACTCTTGCAGACTTTCCATCAGTCTGTTGCTGCATGGCTGAACTCTGCAAGAGGCTCTAATGTCAGGTTTTCATCAAGTTTCCTGCCTTCCCTCCCCTTGGATCACCAGCTTCTCCAGATCAAGCTCCCATTTACCATAGACCAGCACCAGAACCCCTTGTGGCACCAGCCAATCAAGCACAATGTGGGAGGGGCTTGCTGAAGCACCAGTTTTGAAACAGATTACAGCTACTTTTGTGGCATTTTCATCAGTCTGCCACCACTTGCCTGCACTCTGCAAGAGGCTTCAAGGATGAGTTTTCATAAAGTTTACTGCCGTCTCTTTTGGATCACCATCTCCTACTGAGCCAGCTCCTGTTCATAAGAGACCAGCACCAGACCCCCTCATGTGCCAGCCAACCAAGCAAAATGTGGGAGGGACTTTCCTCACCCCTGTTTTCTGCATTCAAATGGGCCTCTGTATCACTGGCTGGAGTTCTCAGGGCTGCAGGAATATGGGCAACAAAAGATTCTGCCTGGAATCAGCCTGAAGTCAGCAATTTGGCCAGCCTTGCTACTCAAATAACTCCATAATCCTTATGCTTCTTCCACTTTTTTGTGTTTTAAGGACTTTGAACTCTACCCAACAATTTTTCACCTGAGATGACTGTTGATTTATGTTTCTACCTATTATACTGCTCCCTCAGCCTTACCCTGTCTGGAAATATTTAGAGGTTATGTGTTATTTTGTCACAGTTTGCTTACTGCTTGCCTTATTGCAGTCTGTACATTGTTGCCTAATGTTTGTACTACAATCTGTCTAGTGTCAGTATTTGCTCATTACTAGTCAGCTGCTCATTCTCCTTCATGTACTTTGCTGCCTCTAGTCCACTTAGCCACTGTTCTTGCTCACTCCTAGAGAAACCCTGTCTGGGTGTATCCACATTCTGCATTTTGTCTCATTAATTTTTGATTAAAAGGTAATGCACTGCATTTTAACTTGTGTTAAGCTTATCTCTAGCAGTTTCCTACCTACTTAAATATATTTAGCCATTCAGTAATCTGTGGAGTACATCTGCAATGCAGCTCTCATCTGCTTGTTGCTCTCCTAGTTTGTAGTTATCAAGTGTTAGCATGTTAGCAATTGCTGCTATTCACTGGTCTAACACAACTAATTTCCTAACCTGTCTAGCTGTTAGTTGCCTGCTATTGTGCATTAACTACTGTGGTTGCTGACTGCTATTTTGCTCTCACCTCCTCCCTCCCTCCCTCCTGCTGGCTGCAATGTTTCTTGCACTTCTCTGCCTCTTCCATTTCCTCCCCATCTTATCACCTTCTGCCCCCTCTCCCATCTATCTCCCATATCCTTCCTTCTCTCCTTCCTACACCCATCCACCTGCCTCCCTACCTTGCTTCCCTCCTCCCTTCCTTCCACATGGGTTTCCTACTGTCCCCTTCTCTAGACCTGGCATTTCTCTACTATGCCTCCTCTCCCACATCAACCATCTTCTCCCTGCTCTTTAACCTGCTCCAAGGGTAGGAAGCCCCACTCCATCCTTCTCCTCATTCTTCTGCTCCTCCTTCTGTCTGGTGATGTGGAGGCCAACCCTGGTCTTTCCCCTTCCTCCCTCACTCCCTCTGCTACTGTACTGCCAAGGGTCTTAGTGTAATCCATCTAAATGCTAGAAGTCTTACACCTAAATTCAACCTCCTCTGAATCAGGGTTAAATTGCTCTCTCCTAGTGTTCTCTGTATCTTTGAATCATGCTCTCTTCCAGGACTCCAGATTATAGGCTATCCCTTCCTGATCATCATCATTTCAGTCAGGACAGGGGAAAACGTGGTGTTGGGGTCCTCATCTTTGTCTGCCAGAGCCTCTCATGTACTATGGCCACTAGTTCAAGTTCAATTTATTGTACAAAATGATGAATAAAATCAAGAGATTTGTTACATAGAAATAAGTTTTTTAAAACAAAAGAAGAAAAACATGCAACATTAAAAAATCATACAAACTGACAAGTCCTATCCATATATTAAGATACATTAGTGTACATATCCCTAGTAAAGTGCTTCAGAAATTACTTCAGGTCTTATAGTCATTAAAAAATCTTGCCACCCCATATATAATTTTTATGTTTTTAAACTGGAGCATGTAAGATATAACCTCTTTCATTGAATAATATATTTTCAGTAAAGGTTCTGACCATTTTTCCTAAGATTTTCACTTTCTTTACACTAAAAGAGAGTATATAGTGGGGCTATAGGCATTTTATTTCCATACTTGCATTTTCCTTTGATCCCAAGTATGTCATAGTTATTTGGTTTGTAAGGTTTGATCCCAAGTAAAGCCAGTATCAATAAATCTAACATATTTCTATGACTGTGATTTTCACACTGAATTAAATAGTTTTCTATGCCCCAACTGTTCTTTATATTTGAATATAAACCATACACATCAATTTCATGAATTCTAGAAAAATCTTCCTGCATGGCTGAGTCTTGTAACCTAAGTATTATTTCTCTTACAGTATTCTCAATGTTATTAAGTGATACTATAGACCAAATGGCATGGCATCCAATTCTCTTTAGCAATATATTTAATCTACTAAACAAACAAATGCCTCATTTCTGGTATGGAATAATTCTTTGTTGCTCAAGCCAACACATTTTTGGGAGGCGATTATCTGTCATTTTCATGATCCTCCCCCACAACTTAATGGCTCTAAACATAATTCTAGTTTTCATAGGGGACGTCCCCGTTTCCAATCTTAAAAAGCTGGATGGACAATCCTTTGGCAGGTTCAGGTATATTCTAAGAAATGTGTTTTGGATTGTATCTATATTTATATTATCAGAATATAACCCCCAGATTTCACTGCCATATAATGATTGACTAATAATCCTTGCTTCAAAAGCATTTTTTATTTTAGTAAAATAATTTCCAGTGACCCTGTTTGCAAATACTCTTATACCACATCCTGTTTTATATGCGTTATTTTTCGCATCCCTTCAGTGGGCCTTCCATGACATATTTTGGTCTATAGTTATCCCTAAATATTTATATTCTGACACAATTTCAAATTCATTTCCATTGATGGTCCAATACTTAATATTAGAGCTGTTCTTTCCCAATATGGCTATTTTTGACTTATTTATATTAATATCTAGATCTAGCTTATCTAAACTTTGCATTATGTTTTCTACCCCTTTCCAGAGACCCCAAGGGGTTTGAAAGATTATTATCGCATCATCTGCATGCAGTAATAATTGAACTTTTTCGTTGTTTATAGAAGGGGCATACATATCTATAGATGATATATTTCTAATGAGAGCCTCAATATATAAGTTGAACAATAACAGGGCAAGTAGGCATTCTTGCTTTCCTCCTTTATCTATGTGTATTTCTTTTGTTAAGGCACCATCTTTAGTAAATCTAATTTCTGCCACTGTATTATGATGTAGCATTTTTAAAATAGCAAATAACCTGACACTTATTCCAAAGTTGTCTAATATTGTCCTCAAGATCGATCTATTAACTGAGTTGAATGCTGCTTTTATGTCTATAAAGCACACATACAATTTTCCCTTTTTCCCATTGACATATCTGTCTACCAAATAATTAAGGGTAAAGACCAGATTGAGTGTACTATGTTCTCTTTTAAATCCACACTGGAATTTGGAAATCAAATTTTCTTCTTCTGACAAGAGTAGAAGCCTATCTAGGATTATTCTAGTAAATATTTTATAAATTATTGGTAGAAATGTAATAGGTCTATAACACTTAAGGTCTTGCCTGTCTCCTTTTTTTAAATAGTGGAACGATTGTAACATGCTTCCATACTTTTGTTGAGATAAAAAAAATGGCCTATTACAGTAAACATAAGAGCCAGGGCATGTGACCAATACTCTGAGTTACTTAAGAAAACTTTTGCGGGTAAACCATCTGCTCCCACTGCTTTATTTCTTTTTTGACCTAATATATCCATTTTAACTTCTTGGGCAGTACACATGAATCTGTCTCGCATACTGTAATTTGCATAGTTACTTGTTACAAGTGGCAAGACTTTTTTTTTGTCAATCCCATATAATTTGAAAAAATGTGTAGTCCAAGATTCTGCAATAATCATGCCCATAATGTTGAAACATATGTTTTTTTCATCCTGGCCATATGCTACTAAAGACCAAAAGGTCTTATTATCCTTTTGCATAATGCATTCTTGCAAATCAGCCCAAAGTTTATTTCAGTATTTTCTCTCTTTCTCATATATAAGCATCCTGTATTCTGCTTTCAAGTTTTTTAATGCACCTAGTACAATGGGAGATGGATTCATAGATCTTAATTTACCCACTTTATTTACTTGTTCTTTTAATTTAATGCATTCATTATCAAACCACAAGTTCTTGGCTCCAATGTTTCTGTGTTTTTTTTTTGGCCTTTCTTTCATTTACAGTTTAGCTTTAAGTTGGTTTAGAAAAGTTTCAAAGTCTTTCATCATAGTCTCTATTTCTTCATATGCTATGTTATTATCAAATTTTAATCCCTTTAAATGAGTTTCTCTGAGAACTTCTTCAATTACCTCTTTGGAATAAGGAGTCCACTTTACTTTCTTTCCATATTTAATGCACATATATGTATCAACCTTCTTTTCTGCTATTGTATTTCTTGTTTTGTTTTTTTCAAACACATTTTTAAACCTACATTCAATGGGGAAATGGTCACTATACCAAATTTTGTTTACTCTAAAATATGTCACTATTGCATAGTTTGTTGCTTCCATTATACACAGATCTATGACACTACCACCTTTTGTTGAAGGACAGGTGTACTCTCCTTCCCAGTCAACATTAGCGAGGCCATTTAGCACACAAAGACATAATTTTTCCAACATAACTACAACCTTCCTACCTCTTTGTGAAATTGTTCTGTCTTTTGAATATCTTACCAGAATATTAAGTGTGTCATCCAATTGCTATACCCCCTCCCTCAAGCTTTTATTCTTCTCCTCTGTACCTATTTTTATTGGGGTTGTCTATGCCTCTCCTAAGATCTCACATTCATCCCTGGTTGACCCTTTTCCCTCCATCACCTCTTATTCCTCCACAAGTGAACTCAACCTCCTAGGGGATTTCAATGTAAACTGGCAATCATCATCTTCCAAATCTACCATTCCCAGGACTGAGACCCTTAATTTTTTCCAGGTTATTTCAGAATCTACCTGACTCAGTCCCCACTCTGTTAATCCTATCCTTTTAGACTGGGTCCCAACCTACCACCCCCACTACATTTTTGAAGCAGGTATCTTACCAAATTCATTTTGTAGCCACTGCATCATGTTCTGTATCTAAAAAATCCATAATTTCCCCCTCACCAAAATACATCTGGTCCAAGTCTCTATGGTCATTAAACATCAATGTTCAACTTAGTGACATCACTGCAACAGACTGGTCAGCCATCATCTCTTCCTCAAATATTGATGTGGCCCTTGCACAATTCCACTGCAACTTCTCCTCCAACTGGGACAAGCATGCCCCTCTCAGGAAATCCAGAGTAAAGACTTCCCAGCACCCTTATATTACCACTGAAGAAATTGCAGGGCCCCCTACAAATTATCCACTCTTCTCCAGACTTCATCTCATGCAGGGCTCTGACTAACAAGGCAAGACAAGGCAGGCAAGGCAAGTTTTATTTCAATGGCATCCATTCCCAGAGGCTCTGGGCACCTAACAATAAAAATAACACAAGTAATAAAAGCAAAACATTAAAATAAATAACAACTAAAATTCATATTCACAGCTTCATCATATACATTAAAATTACTCAAATGGTCAAGCAGGGAAAGTTATTCCAAATAGGCCAGGTGGAAGAGGTGGGCCTTAAGCCTCTGTCTGAACACCCCAATCAAGGGAGACACCTGTACTGCACATGGTAATGAGTTCCACAGGGTCAGCCCAGTGACCCCAAAGGTGCGGTCACCCAATGTCCTGATCTGAACCCTTGGAACATCCAGAAGGCCCCTCAATGAGGAGCAAAGGGAGTGGACATAGGTTGCTGGTGTCAGGAGCTCAGTTAGGTAACCAGGGCCCAGTCCATAGGGCCTTAAAGGTGAGCAAGACCACCTCAAAAAGGACCTTCCACCTGACAGGCAGTCAGCGCAGAGCACGCAGGACTGGGGTAACATGACTAGACCTAGAAAGGCCCATCAGTAACAGTGCCACCATGTTCTGCACCTGCTGCAGTCTGCAGAGCATCCCTCCCATGACCCTGAAGTAAAGAAAAATTACAGTAGTTGAGCCTAGAGGTAACAAAGGCATGTACTAGTGTTGGCAGATCTTCAGGAAGAATAAGGGGCTTGATCCAGGCAATGTTCCTTAAGTGGTAAAAAACACTTTTGATAACAGAAGACACCGGAACTTCGAGTGTCAATCTGCTGTCCAGAATAACACAAAGATTGCATACCATCAGGGATGCCACCAACTGAGCAGACCCCAGAAAAAGTCTTGTGCCAGTTCCAGGTGCCAACCCATCATACCTGCAACTTGGATCAATCACCAGCACCTCCCTCTTATCTGGGTTCAGTCACAACCAGCTGGAGGACATCCAGTCATTGATTTTTGCCAGGCAAGTGTTAAGCAGATCTACAGCATTGGACGTTCTGGTCACAGATGACAGATACAGCTGCATATCATCTGCATAGCAATGAAACTCCATGCCGAACTGCTGAATAATCACACCCAGGGGAAGCATATACACTGTGAAGAGCATCAGCGACAAGATCGAGCCCTGAGACACTCCACATGACAAGGGCACTGAGGAGGTGGAGAAGATCCTTATCACTACCTGCTGCACCCTATCAGAGAGAGATAAGACTCAAACCATTTGATGACAACACTAGCAAGTCCACAAGAATCACAGAGCTGATTGAGAAGCAGTGTCAAAGACCGAGGAGAGATCAAGGAGGACAAGAACTGACTTCTCTCTTCTATCTCTAGCTCTGAGCAGATCATCATGCACTATAACTAATGCTGTTTCCATGCTGTGTCTGGCCTAAAACCCTGACTGAAATGGCTCATAGATATCAAAGAGCACAGCGTGATCTTCGAGCTGTTGTGCCACAAGTTTCTCAACAACCTTACTCAAAAATGGCAGGTTGGAGATAGGATGGTAATTCACCAAGATGTCTGGGTCAAGAGATTGTTTCTTCAGGAAGGGTCTCACCTGGGCTTCTTTCAAAGCTACTGGGGAAAACCTCCTCCACCATGGAATGCCTGGCAATCCTGGTGAACACCAGGTCAATAGTCCTGGTACATCTCATTAAGAAATGTGTCAGGGCTGGGTCCAGTTCACAATAACTGTGCTTCATCTCTAAGATCATCTCAATGACCTTCATCACCTCCACTGGTTTAAACTCCTCCTGATTTGGTGGAGTGACTCTTTTCCTCCCTGTCTTACTATTTTGAGGCAGTGATTGCCTCACTGACAGAATCCCTGACCAGATAGACAACAATCTGTCAGAGAAAAACAGCAAACTCTTCACATAAAGTGGCTGAAAAAGTCTTTCTTGGCTCTAGACAGGTAGAGTGGAGTAGCCTATTCATAGTCTGAAAAAGCTGAGAAGGTCTGTTTTTCCTTGCTGCAATTTCCCTGGACATAAATTCTGCCTTCTTATGGGAAATTGCTTACTGGTAATCACCACAGCGTGCCTGCAGGACCAGTTTTTCAGCCTCCGACTGGGTCTTCCACATGCAATGCTCCAACTTCTGACCCTTCGTCTTCATCGCTTTGAGATCACCACCAAACCAGGGGCATCTCAAGTAAGAAGATCTGGGTTGTATATGAACTGGTCTGATGACATCCAGTGCTTCGGATACCACCCTGTTATAGGTGATCATCACCTCACCGGCACCAATCGCACAAGATGCCTCTACTCTAGATCGGTCAGCCAACACCAGTAGTCCCTCTGGGGACAAACCCCTTAAAAGGTGGTAGCTGACCATCTCTGCAGGGGAAGAACTTTCAGGGGGACCCCTAGCATGAACTTCATGGTGTGGTAGTCAGACCATGAGACATGATCAATCTTGAGGCTACCAACCTCACGACCCGACTGGAACACCAGAGCAAGCATGTGATCATGTTTGTGGGTCACAGAAGTAATTACTTGTGTCAGGCCCAGTGATGACATCAACTGGAGGAGGTAATAACCAAAATACAAGGATTCATCATCGACCCAGGCATTGAAGTGCCCCAGGATTAAACACCGGGGGAACTCCAACATCTGGTCAATAATGAAGTCCACAACCTCCTGCAGGAATTCTCCCACTGACCCAGAAAGATAATAAATAAGGGGAATGCTGCAACCTGCACCTGGACCCCCACGCATGGCAACACACTCAAGTGAGCTGACATTTCCAACCGGATGCACCATGAAGCCCAGGCTGGATCTAAAAATGATGGCCACTCCACCACCCCTGTGATCCTTCCTTGGACAGTGCACTACAGAGTACCCAGTGGAGACAGCTGCCTATAAAACTGGGCCAGCATCATCAGCCAGCCAGGTCTCCAAAATGAAAGCCAGGCTGACAGTGGAAATCAAGTCCATGAAAATGGCTGTCTTGTTCCTTATCGACCTGGCATTACATACCACCATACAAAGAGGATTAGAGGGTGCAATCAGCCCTTCACTACCTGCCCACTTGGTCTGGTGGGACCCCTTGCTACAGAGGCCAAACATGTCCAGCCTCTCTCTAGACTCTGTTTAAACCCAGGGAGTCTCCTGTACCTGACAACCTCAATACCACTCACCTCCCCTACCCCAGTTGCACCCTGCTATCGTTGACCTAACCGCCCCCCCCCATAATCCAGACCTCCCTGCAATGCCTGGCTGTGATGGAAGAAACTGGGAGGTCAAGTAAAGGGGAGGAGGTCACAAAGCTGGGAAGCAGCATAGGTAATTGGCACTGGGCCATAATCCCAACACATATCGGCCTGGCCTTCCCTCCCAGACTGAAGAGAATGCCCTAGTTATGTCTGGACTTTTAACCAGCAGGATCATTAAAATTCAAAAAGCCTTCTACATCACTCACACAACCACTCACTCCACTATATAAAATGTTTCCTTATTAACCATCCACGCACCACCAATTACACCCCCCAGCCAAAACAAACAAGGCCCCTCACAATCCACCCCTCCCCAATTCACTTCGATAAAATCATAAAATACATAAATATAAGGGAGAAATCAAATGAATTAAGTGTGCAGAAGTGAGCATTCCAATTAGTGCTAAAACTGTGAAAAAAGTCAGTCTAGTGCAGTGAAAGTATCAACCAGGCAGAAATCAATCATCCAGTCCAGCAGTAAGATTTTTCCAAGGCTGTCATTAAGTGTTTAAATGCAGACAGATAGAGGTGCTCTCACAACCACAGTCAGGACTAATTTGGTTGTAAACTCAGAGCAAAGTTTTTGACATCTTAAGGAGCCAATCATGAATAGTTTTGATGAAGCACTACTCTCACTAGTGCCACTTCCACAACCGAGAGTTTTAACAACAGGCACTCACCCCCAAGAGATTAGGGATTAAACTCCAGATATAGAAGGAAAAATGCTGTCACCAAGTTCCAAGTTCTCTATCTGGCACTTTAAAGGAGAGGCAAGTCCACCCCAACAGTCTGGGGTTCAAATGAGTAGTTCACTTGTACAGAAGATCCAGAGGAGTCAGGAAGATGAAGACATCCAAAACAAGGACAAGCAGTTGTTGCTCATATCTGCAATCAGGGCAGAGATGGGCCATTTCTCTCAGGCCCAATGATCTGCTTTACCACAGAATTGGGACAACGGGGAGACTGATGGGGTTTTCCCAGGAGGCAGCGGAGCTCCCGCCTCATGCCACGCTGGTTACCCCAACTGCTCAACCACCACCTCTTCACAGGTGTTCCTTTTTCAGCACTTAGAATGACCACCGCAAGTGTTCCTCCTTGATGTAGTCACTCTGAGGCAGCCAACGCTAATCCGGCATTCCGTTCCTCCGGCCGTGTCCTCTCTTCTTAATCACCTCAAGCAGTAGTAGGTAAGTGCCCAGATTATTCAAACTGGCTCCTTAATTCAACAAAATGTAAAGTCTTATAGCAGCTACAGCACACTGAGCTTTAGGATTCAACCTTTTTAAAAAGAAAACCTAACACTCCTGTTCTTCTTCACTTCTTGTGCCTTGCCTAACGCTAGTTCTCTAAACTGATATACATGAAAAATGAAACAAAATGCAAAATCTCAAGTCTTTCACCAATTATAAAAGCTCTCTTGAAATTTAGTCAAAAGAGATCACAACTATTAAAAGAAGAGGCAAACATAGGCATGAGTTAGAGCCTATGCAGACAGCAGCCCAGTGTAGCCATCACCTTGCCTCAGATGGTAGCCACGCCACAAAATTGCACAATTGTAAGACCAACCACCACAAAAACTAACTCCCCAGATAAATTCTGGAAGGTTACTCACTCCTTTATCACCTCTGCCCAGTCCCTTCCCCAAATCTTCATGGTCAATGGTTCACCTGTCTGACCCTGCCTGCATTGCTTCTCACATCAATGAGTTCTTCACAATCTCTGCCCTTCCTTCTCCCCCTCCTGACTACTCTCCTTCCCCACCATCTGCCCTCTGCCATCCCTCACCAGGTTTCCATTTTTCCCCATCACCATCCATGAAACTCTCCTTGGCCTTTCCTCCCTCAACCTGTCAAAGTCCAGCCCTGACATACTGGACCATAAGCTCCTCCACATCTCAGCCCCTGCCATGGTGGTTCCCCTTAATCAACTACTCAACCTTTCCTTCTCCCTTAGTGCTGTTCCTCAATTCTAGAAGTTGGCCAATGTTATTCAACTTCACTGATGACCCATCCTCCCCGGCAACTTCCGTCCAATCTTCCTCCTCCTCTGCCTCTGTTAGCTGCAAGATAAATTAATCTATTCTAGACCCCTTGACTTATTTCATCCTCCAACTTCATCTGACACTTGTAATCTGGTTTCTGGAAGCACCATTCCACTGTCTCCTACCTGCAGTGTATCACTAATTCTGTCTTTTCCAGGATAGATCTGGGACACATTATGGCCATTATATTCATTGATCTGGCCAAATCATTTGATTCAGTGTCCCATCCACTCCTGCTGGACAACCTGAATTCTGCTGGCCTCTTAGCCCCTTCTGTTGCTTGGTTTGATTTCTACTTAACAGGCTTATAAAATTTGGCACAGACTACACGCTCCCAGTTGCCTCACCTTCCTATCCAGGCTGGGGTCCCAGAGGGCACCATCCTGGATTTCATTCTTTTCTCAATCTTCTTGAATTACCCCCCTCTGCCTGTGCCAACTTACATATCCAAATGTTTGCAGATGACACAGTTATCATTACTTCCAGTCTATCCACTGCAGCTGTGGAAGACCTGCTCAAGCAGGACTTCAATAACGTTCGGAACTGGTTCAGATCCAACCAACTCAAAGACATAAATAAAAAAGGAGTTCATGACCTTTGGTACCAGTCAGACACTGGCCAGACTGAAAGACCACCTGTTTTCACCACTCTAGATGGCATGACTCTTAAATCAGGGCTGTCCTTCAAGTATCTTGGAGTGTGGCTAGACAGTAAACTTGACTTCTCAACCCACATCAATACCATCCATGCAAAACTCTATCCCAAGCACAGTTCCCTGCACCATCACAAAGATTGCTTATCTCTGCATGTCCACAGGGAGCTTGTTAACAAAATGTTGTTCCCTGTCCTCAGCTACATGGATGTGGTCAGTGGCGTCACCCCTTCCACTTCCTTCGCTAGATGGGACATCTTCTGTAACTTCTGCCATTTTGCTAAAAAACTACCTCCCTCACACCCACCATTGTTAACTGTATTCATCCCTATCTATCCTCCCCTGTCCTCTAGTTTGGCAAGACCACCTCTTATCTTTCGCCCCTTACATGGATGCAATCATCTTAAAATTATATCCCAATCTTGGTATGCTATACTGGCATAGAGACTCCCTCCCTCTTCTTGCCAGACATCAAATCGTAATTAAAATGATACTCCCCATTTTCAATTATGTGGATATGGTCTACTGTCCTGCCTTAAGTACCACCTTATCAAAGCTTGACATCCTCCTGAATTCTTTTTGCCTCTTCACTACCATCTCACCCCTTAGAATGCATTACTGCAATCTATACACCTTCCTTGGAATTGCCCAGCTGGCCCACAGGAGTTACATCCACTTGCTCAATGTGATATCTAAATTCTGGTCTGATCTGCTACCCCCCCCCACCTGGTGGATAGTCTCTTGCTGGCCTCCGACACCCCCTACATACTAAGACACAGAAACAAAAGATCTTTTAGTATACCTCAACCATTTTTGTTCTCTGGCAAAGCTGCCTTCTCCTATCAGTTCCCCCCTTTGTTGAATAAACAAACCCCCTCCATGCGAA
This sequence comes from Neoceratodus forsteri, assembly GCA_016271365.2. NCBI lineage: Eukaryota > Metazoa > Chordata > Ceratodontiformes > Ceratodontidae > Neoceratodus > Neoceratodus forsteri. The sequence continues at coordinate 933,423,157 of CM057449.1, read as the reverse complement.
ACTCCTCTTCTTACCTTGCCTGCAAGAAACCACTACGCCTCCTACCACCTCCTTCTTGCCTCTGTCCCAGGTGACTGCTCTGCCGCTTGTGATTCTTGTGATTCTGTCACCACTCCCAGATCCTACTAGACCTCCTCTCACACTGATCATGACTGTTTCTGCTTTATTCTCATCCTCTCTACTCATCTCATGCAATATAAATGTTCCAGTATTGCCTTTTTTGGTAAAGCTTTTGTGCAATAAACTATATGCCACAACCTTTGGTACCAGTCAGACACTGGCCAGACTGAAAAGACCACCTGTTTTTCACCACTCTAGATGGCATGCCTCTTAAATCAGTGCAGTTCTTCAAGTTCTTTGGAGTGTGGCTAGACAGTAAACTTGACTTCTCAGCCCACATCTCAGCCCACATCAATACTTTCCACACAAAACTCTGTCCCAAGCACAGTTCCATGCACAATCACAAAGATTGCTTGTCTCTGCATGTATACAGGGAGCTTGTTAACAAAATGTTGCTCCCTGTCTTCAGCTACATGGATGTGCTCAATGGCGCCACCCCATAGAAATTAATGGCAGATAAGGACTGCAAGACTGGATGGGTCTTGCAGTCCTTATCTGCCATCAACTTCTATGTTTCAATGTTTCTATGTTTCTATGCTGATGTCCTGTGGATCTATTAACCCAAAATGTAGAAACTTCTGCTGGTTCTCTTGATATTCATATCACTAACTTTTGTAAATTTTTGTAAACATCCTGTCTTGTTATCACTGTATGTACTCCTATATCCCTACTTCTGGGTCTCACCTAGAAATGAGCCTCGGCTCAGTATGCCTATCCCAGTCAACAAATGTTTAAATAAATAAATAAAAATAAATAGTTGCCAGGCTCACTGTACCTCCTTCATATTCAAATACTGGTTTGGTTCCCCTCCTTCTTATCTCTCTTCTTCTCTCCCAACTCTACCCTGCTTCCTGTTCACTCCATTCCAGGGACCATCACACATTTGCCACTCCTCCCCCCTGCTCCTCTTCTGGGAAATCTACCTTATCCTATAACTTCCCTCATTCTGGAACTGACTCCCCTCATTCCTCAACCTCTCCCCATCCCCTAGCTCTCTCAGATATCCGCTGAAACTTTAACCTCTTCTCTACTGCTCTAGTTACCCTTCCTCCTGATCCCAGCACACAAAAGCCTTAACCATCATTGTAAGAAGCTGGATGGATGCTTACTCTTGCTTTGGTTTAACTTCCACAACACTACAGTTTTTCCCTCCATTACAAGGTCAGGAAATAACTCAGCCTTCAGGTAAATTGCCTGTTGTCAATATTGTTATTGTTCACTGAGTATTGCTGCCACTTCTGAATATGCACTTGTCATGCATTCTTATTGAGCTGTACTGCACTTTATTCTCTGCACATATAATTCTCTATATTTATTCTGTTTTCTACTATTTTTTTACCAATTGTTGTTCAAATGTTTGCTACTGTGTATTGTGCTACTGTTCTTCCACTGTTCCCCTTCCCTGGGTCATAACTGGAAAAGAGCCTTGGCTATGTGTGCCTCTCCTGGTTACCAAATTTCAAATCAATAAACAAAACTAGTTGTGATTTATGCCAATGTGACAGAAACATAGAAACATAGAATTTGATGGCAGATAAGGACTGCTTTGCCCACCTAGTCTGCCTATTTCCCTACCTGATGGATAAGCTGCAGATTCTAGTTAATCAACAGCTTACTTCCTTGTACCCCCCACTAGAATTGCCTTATGCCTGTCCCATGCATTCTTGAATTCTCCCACTGTTCTTGACTCCACAACCTCCTCAGAAAGGCTGTTCCATGCATCCACAACCCTCTCTGTGAAAAAATACTTTCTAACATTACCTCTGAGCCGTCCCCCCTCTATCTTCAAATTGTGCCCCCTTGTTCTTGTACATCTCTTCTTCTGAAGGATACTGCCCTCTTGTACTTTGTTAATTCCCTTGAGATACTTGAAAGTTTCTATCATGTCCCCCTCTCCCTCCTTTCCTTAAGGGTATACATATTAAGCTGCTTTAGTCTCTCCTTGTAAGTCTTCTGGTGCAGACCTTGCACCATTTTGGTTGCCCTCCTCTGAACAGCCTCCACTCTGTCTATGTCTTTGTGGAGATGGGGTCTCCAGAATTGCACACAGTTCCCAGATGGGGTCTCACTAACTGTCTGTACAAAGGGATAACAACTTCCTGTTTTCTGCTGTTAATGCCTCTTCCTATGCATCCCAGTATTCCCCCAGCCCTCCTTACTGCCTTCTCACGTTGCTTGCCCACCTTTAGGTCATCTGATATAATTACTCCTAGGTCTCTTTCAATTTTTGTTGTTGTTATTAACTCACCCCCGATTGTGTACTCTTCCTCTGGGCTTTTGTTTCCCAGATGCATTACCTTGCACTTCTCTACATTGAATCTAAGCTGCCACATATTTGACCATTCCTCCAATCTTGCCAAGTCCCTTTTCATTCTTTCCATTCCACCTTGTGTTTCAACCCTGTTGCAGATCTTTGTGTCACCTGCAAAGAGACATACCTTTCCTTCCAGGTGCTCTCCAATGTCATTTATAAAGACACTAAAGAGGACCGGTCCCAGTACCGAACCCTGCTGTACCCTGCTAGTTACCCTCCTTTCTTCATTATGAACTCCGTTTACTATTACCATTTGCCTCCTGTTGTCCAGCCAGTTTTTTTTATCCAGGCTACCACCTTGAGACCCACTCCAGGGCTAGCTAACTTGTATATTAATCTGTTGTGTGAGACTGTCAAATGCCTTGCTAAAATCTAGGTAGGCCATATCCACAGCCCCTCCCTAGTATCTGGATATCTTTAATCATTATGGGAGATGATGCTAAGCATCACCATTGTGGGAGTTTTGGAGGGCTACTGCTGGGCCATGATCCTAATGCAGGTAAGGTGACTCAGTGATAACTGGTTTGTGAAAGTGACATTTCACAAATGTAATTTTAGTGCCATTACCACTTCTGAATATGCACTTGTCATGCATTCTTATTGAGCTGTATTGTACTTTATTCTCTGCACATATAATTCTCTGTATTTATTTTATGTACTATTTTTTCTAATTGTTCAAATGTTTGCTACTGTGTATTGTGCTACTGTTCTTCTACTGTTCCCCTCCCCTGGGTCATAACTGGAAATTGTAGTGTCATTACCTACTATGTGTATATGAATTGTTGAGTACATTTTACCAATTAGTAATTTCTAAAGTATCCTCAGTAAATGTTAACCTACTAAACCACATTTATGCAGTTTAATTAGTTTCCAGGGCATATTTACTTTTATATGCATGCCAAATTTTGAGTGTATACCAGCAATAGCAGTGAAGCTATAAACATTAAAATATTTTCCAAAAATGTTCACATAATTCAACAAATAATTAAATTGTGAAATGCTGATCTTCTGTAACTTACAATTTACACAACCAATTATGTCTCTACTTAGTAGTTTGTATGACTCTTAAAAAAATCATATAAATTTGCAGTTATGTAGCTCCAAAGTTGAGTACGTTTTAGCAAAGAAATATGTTCTGAAATTTTCACATGAATAATAAATGCCAGATTTTGAGCACTATGACTTCCTCTCCCATAATGCAAATGCTATGAAACTTCCAAACAATACACATGCCAAATTTTAGATCTCTAGGTTTAATACTGGCCAAGTTATGACCAATTAAACAATTTCAGAAAATTTCACAAAATGTCATGAAATTTTTTGAAATTTCATAGAATTTTGCAAAAATTTTGCAACATCTGAATTTGCTAATTTTGCTTAGCCACAGAATAGAGCCTTGCAGTACACCATCAGTTATTTCCATAAGATCTGATATACAAGCTTTCAACTTTACACTTTGTTTCCAGTTAGCCAGGCAGTTGTAGAATCAGTGGTAAGAAAGATCATCTAGCCCAACTAACTTTAGTTTGGCCAACAGGAGGTTATGACTGATCATGTTGAATGCCTTGGTGAGTTTGACAAAAACTGCACTGGTAGCCATGCCATTCTCCATGACAATGAAGATGTCTGAGGTCGCACGTACCAGTGCAGTGCCAGTGTCATGATTTTTGCAAAAACCAAGCTGGACATTGGTGAGGGAGTGTTTGTACTCCATGTAGGCCTGGAGATGGTCATACAACAGCCTCTACAAGTGAGCAGAGGCATAAGATGGATCTGTAATTTTCAGTCATTTCTTTGTGCCCACCATTGTGGATAGGAACCATTAAGGCTACTTTCCAGTTTTCAGGGACAGTACCCAGGAGATGAGATTTGTTAATAATGTGTTTAAGGGGAGTAGAAATGATAGGGGCAACAATGTGGAGGAATATGGCTTTCAAGTTATTTAATCAAGGTGTCCGTTCACTTTTTATGCCTTTGCATTGCTTCAGAACTTCTTTTCTGCACAGTAGTCTAAAATGGAACTTTGGCTTAAGTTCAGGGTAGGTAACTGGCAAGGAAGTGGGGGTCTAATGGATTTGCCTACTATGGGGATCTTTAACTGCTCTATTTCCATGAAGAAGTTATTAAATTCTGTTGCAGTGGATGTAGGGTCAGAAAGGACTTGTCCATTACTAAATACTAAAGGTCATACTACAAGGAGATAGATACACAGAAGACCCAGCCCATATAAGTGCATCTCCAGCAAACTGGATCATCTTCCTATTGCTAACAACTGTTGGTCCAATTTATTTTAAAATTCTGTATTATTAGTGCTACCCACTACAGATTTGGGCAGGGTATTCCACAAGAGGATTATATGTTTGGTAAAAAAGGACTGCCTTTTATTATTTTTTGGATATGTTAGTGACAATTGATGTTTATGATTATGGAGATTACATTCCCGATTGTTAAAAATCATTCCTAGGTGTGAGAGCATTTTGGTGTCATTACTCAGTTTCTGCATTATGAGGAGATCTCCTCTAATCCTCCTCTGCTCCAAGGAACACAGATTCAACTTCTCCAGTCTATCCTCATATTTTAAACAGTGCATATTATTGATCTATTAACTATACTTTTGCAAAAAGATATGTTTGACTGGCCCTTGAGAAGTCAGTTTTATTGAATCCAGATGTTTTTGGGATTAGACAGAGTTTTGGTCTGGCAGGACTTTAGATAAGTACTCTTGGCACCTTTAAGGCCAGATTTACAGGCATTTCTCAGATTTCTGTAGGTATGTCACTCAGACGATAGGCCAGATTTCTTAAATCAGCCTCAGGCCTTGTATTGAAGTCTTATAGCCTTCCGGGGGTCACTGTAGAGCTATTTGGCACAGAGACCTTTGGCTCTGTGTCAGTTCATGGGTCATGCTTGTTGACCACACTATTGAAATTGTTAATGAAATAGTCAGGAGCCTGGTCCACATTTGGGAGATTTATTACTGGTCGCCAGTTGATTTATTTTGGACTGCAGAAAAAGGAGGACTTATTAAACAGGGAAAGGTTCATGGCTTCTATGAGTTTGGGGAGGAGGAGGATTGGGAAAGTTATTTTTTAAGATGCAGTATACTGGAAAGTGATCACTGAGAGAGTCAGGTAAGATCCTGAGAGCGTCAGTTCTTTCACTTTTGTTGACAAGAATCCAGTCAAAGAGCATCTGCTTCCCAGATTTACAGTTTAATCTAGTGGGTTCTTCAATTAGTTGCACAAGGTGGGCATCTGCAACAATTGATTTTTACCCTTTCTGGCTTGAACTGAGGCAAATTTAGATTAAAATCTCCAGCAGTATCAGTTCCCCTAGGTACTGTTCAGCGAGACAGTTTGTAAGGGAAGTCAGCACTTGGACAGCAACGTTTGGGGGATAGTATATATTGTACATCAAATGCAGAGAGATTTTACACCTCCCAGGATTAGGGACACAAATGTGGACTCACAGGGATGTTCTTTAAGGAAGGCAGATCATTTCCTTGGCAGAGAGGATAGGTTTAACATACAGTAGAGCCCCTCCCTCTTTTCTTGGTAGTATATCCCTCCTAAAGGCAGTAACCCCTAGGAGTTTGATCACTTGGGTTTGGATATTAGGTTTCATCCATGTTTCTGAGATGCCAGTTATGTCAGGGGCATATTGCTCGGTCCAGGCTTCCAGTCTATGCAATTAAGGACTCAGGCTGTTGCCATTCATATGCATAACTTTCAGACCCCTTGTATCAGCCCAGCTGGTAACAGTAAGTGAGAGCACCCTGACATTAGCAATATTAGGGCTGGGGTTTAACTCAACACCTCATGATAGCGCCTAAAGAAATTAGGAGCTTCACCCAGAAATGGAGTACAGGGTTTATGGACTGGGCAGCATTGTAACATTGCCATAAACCTGCCATTAGTTTATAGCAGTTTCAGTTTTTGAAAAGCCTTTGTAGCATCAGTATTGTTAAGATATTGCTACTGTGCTGGAGGTACCATAGTATAGGACAGAGTATCATCCATAAAGTGACAATAGTGATGGATTATATTCCCCACAACTGTAGTTCACAGAAGGTAAATAGGGCAATATTTACATAGGCTAGGGTTAATCCTGATAGGGCCATAGTGAGGTAATGAGAACCCAAGCCTCACAATGAGGAGAAAAAACAGAGCAGGGGGTAGTTACACCAGCAAAACCCACTAATATGAGCAGAATTTATAAAAAAGTGTCACCAGGTGCCCTAGGCTATAGACTAATATATCAGTCCAGAACTCCAATACATTTTAATTCTATTGGCAGTTTAAGGGTTAATACCACCAAGAAATAGGGTTTTCCCAGATTATCCTGTCTCAACACCACTCCACCAGAATAGACCCATGCATGCAGAAATAAAAAAACACCTATAGCCAGAGCAGTTTGCAGTTACAACAGTAATAGCATAGGGCCTAGAGAATGCCATACATTGGCAAATATAAAAGAAACTGCTGCACACATGAAATGGAAAGCAAAAAGCTTAAAGAACAGCTGACGCCTTTGAAAAAATATTGGAAAACATAATAGTTGGACACAATTCAGCTTGTATTTCACATATCTTCTACAGATTTCTCCTCTTCATTATTTGTTCTGAAGAAATTCCCACAAAAAATAGGATATTTATCCCTTAGAGTACATCTGCCTCTAAAACTTACTCCCTACTTGACATCATAAAGCTCTGTTGTGACTTCACAGTCTGTTGATATGGGAATAACTGTGATGTCACAATCACAGTATTATGACATCAGGTTGGAAAGAAGTAATAGGAGCTGATGAACCCTGAGGGAACAACTCTTCTGTTTTTATGCATCTGATCTCTGTAATAAACAATGAAGGCAAGAAATAGAGCTAATGATCAATATAAGCTGCTTTTTCTTCAAATATTAGATTCTTCAAAGTTCTTCTTGAGATGTCAGTGGCTCTTTAATGGTCTGCAACCAGGATATAACACTCCAAGTACACATGGCAAGGCAGTTACAAGCTTAAAGCCAGGGCAGTTTGCAGTTACAACAGACATAACTTATCATATGGATAAAAACTGCCTATCTAAATTGGCAATATGCAAGGAATAGAAGTACATGGCTCTACGATGCTGGTTTGACAACCCATTTGTTGACCAGCATCTAGCCAACAGGAATCATGTTGACCGCAAGTTGCAGTTTACATGATTCTTTTCTGTCTTCAGTCATTTTATTTTTATTGGGGGGCTTTGCCGCCCGAACCCCTCATGTGGGGAGGGCTCTGCCAACCGCCCCCGCATCTTTAGGATTATCAGCTCCAGTCGGAGTTGATTTGGGCAGGGGTGCAGGACCGGGAGACAATATTCCCCTGTCTCAGGCACACCAACACACCGACCTGTTGGCAAAGGGAAGATTTTGCCAACAGGGCTGTAGTTCACTGTGTTGGTGTCACCGTATGTGGGGCATACTGAAGTACACAAGTACTGACTGGCAACAAATTCTAATTTATTTTATTTATTTGAAAACTTGTTAACTGGGGAAGGCACATGGTGCCAAGGATCTTTTCCAGGTGTGACCTGGAGGAGGGTAACAGTGGGAGAACAACAGCATAATACGTAACAAATCAGTCAAAACAACATTTTGTAAAAGGTTGCACAAAATTATAGTAAGTATAAAACTGTGTGTGCAGCAGATAAAGTGTGGCATGGTTCAGTAAGAGACACCTAACAAGTGCAAATGTAGAAATGGTAGGAATGTGCTGTGAGAATGAACAAACCTGAAAACAGGCAAATGACCTGTAGGGTGAGTTAATGCCTGACCTTATAACAGAGTGAGACAATGGTAATAGTGTGGAAGTGAAATGAAGGCTGGAGTGTGGACTCATCCAGCTGCTTCACCATGATGGCAATGGCTTGGCCGAGGAGGTGTGAGGAGGAAGGATAACAAGAACAGGTAGGGAGCTGTTGGAGTTTTAACTGGTGCTTGAGGGAACCAGGGGATGGGAAGGGGTGGAGGGAGGAAGGATATTGGATCCATAGTGAGAGACGTCAATAGAAGAAGGCAGATTATCCAACAGAGGAGTTGGGGTGAGAAGTGACAAAGCTGGGATGGTCCCTGGAATGGAGGGAACAGGAAGCAGGGGGAATTTGGGAAAGGAGAGAGGACAGGTAAGAGGGAAGGTAACCAAATAAATAGTTGGATATGAAGGAGGTACAGTGAGCCTGGTGACATAATGGCATAGAGAAGATCAATAGGGACAAATGCATGGAACAGTGGAAGATGCGATGGTAGAAGTTTGTAGCAAAATGAGAGGAGTTGCAGAGTATCCAGTTTGGCAAAGGAAGTGGAAGGGGTGGTGCCATAAACTACATCTGCATAGTATAGGACAGGGAGCACCATTTTGGTAACAAAGCTCCCCAAGGACATGTGGAGATAAGCAGTCTTTGTTGTGATATAGGGCACTGAGATTAGGAAGGAGTTTTGCATGGATGGCGTCGATGTCGTCTGAGAATCCAAACTTTGTGTCAAGCCATGCCTCAAGGTACTTAAAAATTGAACTGCTACAAAAGGCATGCCATCCAGAGTAATGAAAATGGGGGGATAATGAGTCTAGCCAGTTTCTGACTGGTGTCAAAGATTTAACTAACTAGGGTAAAGCAAATCAAGTATGCCTGGCTGAGATTAAAAAATGGAGGCAGTAGCAAACTTACAGTAATCAGCTATGACTACCTAGTTAGGACAAAGTCCTGTTAGAGCATGTAAACAACAAATGCAGTGGCCAGTGCAATTGCACACAGACACATAGCAACCTGTTTGTAAGCTGATCATGTTTATACCAAATGTCTACTAGGGCAGGAAACTTTCCTAAGCAATTTAACATAGGATCCACTGTGAAAATAACATCAGTGAATGTGGGAATGTCCTGTAGCAAAAGTAAAATAATAAATTACCTCTAAGTTTAGTTTGCTGTAGCAGGTCCTGGGCTACAAAGTAAGACTTTGTGTAAGGTATTCAGTCAAGATTTAATGGCTAGTGAAAGTTGGAGGACAGCTTGTCCGGCATCTTACAGCCTCACCTGACTGACTCCCTGGAAGACTCCTAGTTGTCTTTTTCACTAAAGCTCTTAGAACAAAAGGACCACAGCATGGAAGGGCTGCTTGAGGCAGACTGTTGAGCATAGAGGCCATGCCCACAAAATGAGAAGTAATCCATCCAATTGGTTCCAGGCTGGGACTGCTGTACTGGGCTCCCTCCAAGAAATGGCAATCAGCAGTAGAAAAGGAGAAACTAGAAGACAGAGAAGCCCTCACAACCCTGTGGCTGGCTTCTGATGCTGGTCCAAGGTGTCTGATGCTGGGGAAAATCACTGAGGCACTTTTGAATTTAGATGCAATTTGCAAGCCCCAATAACAAAATGACAAGGAAACTATCTGCTTAGTCCCAGGCTGAGACTGCAGGACTGAGCCCCTCTTGGCTCACAAAGTCCAAGAAATGGCAATTGATAGTAGGGGAGAAGGGTCATGAAGACTGAAAAGTCCTCACAACCCTCTGGCAGGCTTCTGATGCTGGTCCAAAGTGTCTGGTGCTGGGGAAAATTGTGGGGATATTTTTTGAATTTGGGTGCATTTTGCTAGCCCCATCCACAAAGTAAGAAAAAAGATCCAGAAAAAAAGAGATGATTTGATACCTATTATTGGACCAACATAGATGATACAAAAGAAAATAGGTGCTTGAGCTTTTAAATTACATAGAAGCCTTCATCAGAAAAATAACATTTGGTTTGAAAGAATACACTTTCTGAAACTCTAGATCATACGTAAAAAACAGATAAAAAAATTGTTTAAAATCTCATTGGCCTAAACTGCTTTTTAAAAATAAGCATGGAACCATATAAAGACAACAGAGTTCCATCAAAAGAAAGGTATGTCAAGGTCAAATGTTACAGAATAGATAAGCTTGTTCCCTGAGAACAGCCATATCTTGAAAGAGCTTCTTGTTCCCTACTGCTCTGTGCGACAGCTCCGCTCAGCTGACGAGGGGTTGCCGGAGATTCCGAGGGTAACTTTGAATTCTTCTGGGGCCTGTGCATTTATGCTTTTGGCCCCTACCCTCTGGAATTCTCTACCCTGCCAGCTTTGGGAGTGCACGACTGTGGGGGGATTTAAAACAGACGCTTAAAACCTTTCTGTATCATCAAGCTTTTTTGTGATATATAGTTGCTTGGATTTGTTATTTTGGTTAACTGTTGTCTGTGTTTTTATATGACTATGTGTTTTGATTTTTGTACAGTGCCTTGATAATTTTGAAAGGCACTTAAAAATAAAGTTTATTATTATTATTATAAAACATACTTAAACTACATTTGTGCATCTGTGCATGCATTAGTACATGTCTATGATTTTAAACCACAAGATGTACTCAGCTGAAAAAATGCATCGTATATAATGTTAAAAGTCTTCTAAGAAAATATCTTTGTGTTAGGCAAAAAAGTGGGATTAGAGACAACCTGTCCTAGTGTAAATTAAGCATTAACCAGCTGCTTCCCACATTTATACAGTGCAAGTACTATTCAGATATGTCTAAAAACCAGTGTACAATAAGTCAATATTAATCATGAATATTCAAACTTAAAGTGTTTAAACATGATGTATCTGCAACTCTGAAACAAGTGACTAGTGTTTCTGCACTTTCAACACCCAAACCTAACACAGACCCCTTGTACTGTAACTGAGATGCTGTTATTCTAATATATCCATGTATTAACAGGTGTCCATGTATACCTAATATTCTGTACTACTAAATGACAGTTTTATCAATCCAATCCAAAAATTGAGGGAATCAACACTCCATCACCATCCCCCCACCAAGTATTAATGTATCATTAAAAATCAAACCTAACAAAGACCCCCTAGTAATTAAGATCCTGTATCCTACTATGTTCATTGTTTTATAATGTGTCAGTATATAATCAATTTGCTGTATATACAGTAACACTCTCAGAAATTTGAAACAAAACCTAAGGGAATCACCCCCCCAAGGAATCACCCCTTCCCCACCAGTGAACACCAATTTATTGATAACTGGTCAGATCGAATCATATATACATTTTGTATGTGAACAAATAGTCAGTACTCAACATAAACCTATTGTGTCATGTACTATATGCCAAGGGTTTGTGCACATAAAAGAAACAGGCACAACACCGACTAATTAGTAAATGAGATACCTAGCAATACCTAATAAATGAGATGAGATCCACCCTCACCTGTCTCTTCTCCCTGTCCTCCTAAATCTCTCCCACTGTCCATTGGTTACCTCTTTCCTCCCTTCTTGCCTCTTGAGGTTTACACTGCAATCTTCCCTCTCAACCCATCAAAATCCAGCCCTGACGGCCTCCACCATAGTCTGCTTTACATCTACATCCCACAATACTTGCCCCCTGACACATATACTAAATCTCTCTCTCTCTCTACAGCCTCTGTTCCCAAAGCCTGGAGATCAAACAAAGTCCTCCCACAACACAAGAGTGGTGATCCATCATCCCCTGGAAACTATTGGCCCATCTCACTCCTCCCCACCCTTGACAAAGTTCAGGAATCCCTCATTCTGGCAAAGCTCTATGACTGTCTCTCCTCCAATAACTCACTATCACTTGTGCAATCTGGCTTTCAGAAACAGCATTCCACAATTACCTCCTTGCTGTTTGTTACCAACTCCATCTTCTTTGCAATGGACCAAAGCCAAATCACTACAGCTATCTTCATTGATTTAGCTAAAGCTTTTGACTCCGTCTCTCACCCACTCCTTCAAAAACTTAATTCACTTGGTCTCACTAAAACTACTGTTGACTGTGATGTGGGCAGCCAGTTCTGAGTGCTGTATCATTTTTTGTAAAATAAAAATGGGTTATGGACTGTTTCTCTTAAGAAATGCTGAAACAGCATGTGAGATCACACACACAGGTTTTAGATACAAGGTGTTACATGGAAGGCAAGAAGCTAATAACAGGCTAGAAGACACCTAACTGCCAAGATAGATCATAAACTTGTATAACACTTTGAGGAAGAAGAGCAGGGTATGACATTTTAGTGCAAAGTCATAAAACATGCTTTCATGTCCTGGAAGGGGGAAGCTTATCGTAAGATCAAAGACAGTCATTTGAAGAACATGAGTTATGCTGTGGTTGCAGAATTTAATACTTGGAAAAGACATCCTGTTTTTATATAGATATATTTTTTTATATATTCTGACAAGGAGGAGCTAGGTGACCTCATGCAAAATAGGTGGGGAAATCCAATTTTTAAACATTATTCTGTTTTCCTTCAGAGACACTTCTATCTAGACTCTGACAAAGAAACATCTGCAAGCACTTTAAGTAGGTATTTAGAGATAGAGAGAGAGAGAGACAAATCTAAGTACTGTAGTAAGAATTGCACTGTTAAAACCTGTTTTGTTTAAGAGATTTGTTTGTCTTGCGATATAATAGATCTGTATTTTATGTGTTACATATTTTTTATCTATTTTAGTAAAACTTCATTCTTAGAGCTTACTTGGTTTGTCTTTGATTTCTTTCCTTTACAAGTAAAGTATATATGGATAAAGCAGACACTATACAAAAGCTTGAATGGTGATACCAAACTGGAAAAACGTAAGCATTTAAAATCTGAGGTCTTTTATTACAGTTTTTAAGGGTTCATTTATATACACCTGGTTAGGTGCCCATAGGCAAAGATATCTGGCCCCAAAGAGAGAATTATCTGAGTCAGTACATTAGGTACACTATCAAGAGGTTCACAGTTTGAATCCCTCCAGAACTTGAGACCAAAGGTTGATGTAAACCCAAAAAACAGACAAGAGGGTTACCTTGTTCTGTTAACTGTTCACAAGACTGCACTCAGACGTTGGCACTTTGGGAGTAGAGGGCTGACCTGCTGAGTGGGTTTGTGACAGATTCGTTGGCAGCGATGTGGATAATTTTGGTATCACAAGCTTGTATTGTTCAGTGTGTCAGCTGAGACAGTAAGCTCACTTGCAAAGAAAGAAAAAGGCAGTGATTTATTTTTAAAAAGGAAACAGAACTATATCACTTGGCTTACAGTCAAGTTCCTACCCGATTTATTTTTTTTTCTCTAAAGTGCAAGTCAGAGTAGCAGTAGTGAGGGAAGATGACTTCTGACTACAGCAGGCACACTGTAGACTCCTTAAAGCAGTTGAGTGGAGACAGAGGAGTCCTGTCTGTGGTGAAAGCCAGCAAGCAAAACCTCATAGATGCCCTGATGGTAGCAGATACCCAGAGCAGTGAGTCATGGACCACAACTGAAAAGGACCAGACCTCAAGTGTGGCAGGGCTAGTGGCCAGTACAGTGTCCAGATCTGATGAGAAGAACAACAGGGCCACTGTCAGTGAAGGGTCACAGCAGCAGGGGAAGGTCACCAGTATCCTAAATCCAGAAGTACACAGGCTGCAAATTGAGTTGCACAGGATAGAGCTGGCATTCCAGGAGCAGAGGGAGCGAGAGAAGAGAGAGGTGGACCATGAGGCAGAGTGAGAACGCCGAGAGGCAGAGCGGGAACAGAGGGAGGCAGACCATGAGGGGCATGAGCGCCAGCGAGCTGCAGAGGGGAAGAGAGAGGTGCACCAGAGGTAACATGAACTGGAGAAGCTACGACTCCAACCAGAGGCACCATAGCAGATAAGTGGCTTGGGTTTAACTGGGACTGCACAACTGGGTTACAAATTGAATTCCAAATTAATAGCTGAGTTTAAAGAGGGGGAGGATATGGATGCCTTTTTAAATTCTTTTGAAAAAGTTTCTAGTCAGGCTAAAATTCCTAGGGAGTCCTGGAGCTTCCAACTATCCTCGCTACTTACTGGAAAAGCTCAGGATGCATTGGGTCAAATGGACAATGAGGACAGTGATGATTACAGCAAACTTAAAGCTGCACTGTTAAAAAAGTTTGAATTAACTGCTGAATCATACATAGCTAAATTCTGTAAGCTCAGGAGAAGCCCTCATATGAGCTATGAGGAGCTAGCCATGAAACAACATCAGTTTTTAAAATGTTGGTGGGAAGGAATTGAGGCAAACTCTGTTGATAGAATTGAAAATGTGATTCTGTTAGAACAGTTTTTCTGGGCGTGCCTAGCAGAGCTGAAAACCTGGCTGGAGGACCGAGATCCCAAAACAGTGCAAGAGGCTGCTGAAGTCTCGGACCGCTATGCCAAGAGCAGACCTGCTCTGAGAGCAAATGGGGCAGGTGTGGCAGTGCAGAAAGGGAAAAGCATGCCTTCAGGGCAGCTAAAACCATCACTACCTCCACCAAAACCAGTTAGCTCCAGGTTTCAGAAAAAAGATTTTTCTGAAAAAAGAAGTGAATGTTGGTTATGTAAAGAAATTGGGCATATTGCCAGACAGTGTCCCAAAAAGGTGAGCAATAATATTCAAGGTGGTGCTAGAAAAGAAGTGGGTTGTTTGTGTGTCCCTGGAAGCATGCCAGTGAACATGAGGGAATACATGCACCCAGTCATGATGAATGGTATACAGACACAGGGGTAAGGGACACAGAGGCATCCCTGACATTGATAAAAGGGGATCTGGTACAGTCTGGTCAGCTTATACCCAATAAATACATCACTGTCCATAGGTTCACTGGTGAAGAGAAAACATTGCCACTGGCTAGTGTTCTCCTGGACTGGGGTGAAACAGGGGGGAACTATGCAACAGGTAGCTGTAGCCCAAACCTTAGCAATGGATGTGATCCTGGGCAACAATCTCAAACAGGAGACGGTGTGTGCAGTTCCCGTAGCCAAGTGGCAAGGGAAAATTGTAGTTCCCTGAACCCCACAGAAGCCATTGTGAAAACCACTGAGAGGCTGGTTCCCCAGCCTGTGTCTCCTGATATGGAGATTAATGAAAAGGGGTAGAAATTTCCCCAGTAGCAAGTAACCACACAGCTACGGAAGGTTACCCCTAAGGGGCAGGGGTGACCCATTGTCAAAGGGTTGGGATTGACAGTGATCCTGGTGCCCTGACGCTAGTGCTAGGAACCCTAGTTTAGCAACTGAAGGGGACTTGTCTCATGCCTTGGGACTGTGTGAGGGGTTTCCAGCTGCTCAGAGAAGTGACCCTAGTTTAGAGAAGCTGAGGGCTTGGGCAGACTCTGATGGAGCACAGGGTGGTGATGGCAGACATAAGGTTTATTAGGAAAATGGACTTATGTATACTCAGGCTGTGCAGACAGAGGGAGGGGTGTTAGGCAGGCAGCTTGTCGTTCCCCAGGGGTATTGTGAGCAGTTGCTCAAAATTGCACATGATATTCCCTTGTCTGATCATCTGGAAATCATGTGCACTACGCAGCGGTTAGCCCAGAATTTCTACTGACCTAACTTCACCCAGCAGGTGAAGGAGTATTGCAGGTCTTGTCACCAGTGTCAAAAAATAGGGAAGGCGAGCAAGAAAACCCAAGCCTCCCTGATTCCATTGCCCATAGAGGAGAAGCCATTCCGGAAGGTGGGAATGGATATTGTGGGGTCTTTAAATACCCCAGCTCCTCAAGGAAGAGATTCATACTGACTGTGGTGGATTAGGCCACCCGGTACCCAGAGGCACTCACCCTATCCTCACTGAGGACCAACAAAGTGGCAGATGACTTACTTGGGATTTTCTCTCATGTTGGATTTCCACAGGAGGTAATCACCGATCGAGGGGGTTCCTTCATGTCGGACCTAATGAAATGTTTATGGGAGAAGTGTGGGGTGGTGCAGAGATGTATGATATCATATCACCCACAAGTCAATGGACTTGTGGAATGATTCAATGGTACCCTAAAGTCAATGCTCTGGGCATTTGCTGAACAGCATGGGAGGGACTGGGAGAAATACCTTCCCCACCTATTGTTTGCATACAGGGAGGTGCCCCAAGTGTTGACAGGATTTTTCCCCTTCAAACTCTTACATGGACACCAGGTACGTGGGCCCTGAGACTTGATCTGGGAGGACTGGGAAGGCAAGCACACCACCCAGGGAGCTCCCATTGTGGATTACATCCTTAGGTTTAGGGAAAGGCTGAAGGAGCTTATGGGGACAGCCCAGAGCAACCTAGCAGCTGCCCAATAGAAACAAAAAGTGTGGTTCAACCACAGAGCCAGAGCTTGCTCATACATGGTGGGTCAGGAAGTCATGGTTCTTTTTCTGGTCTGGAAAGACAAGCTGCAGGCTGAGTGGGCAGGACCATACAAAGTGGTTAGGAAGGTAAATGATGTGAATTACATTGTGGAGTTACCTGATGGAAGACAGACAGAAAGGATGTACCATGTCAACATGATGAAGCCATATGCAAATAGGGCTGACATGGTGTTTGCAGTGTGTAGTCATGGGGAAGGGATGGATGAAGGAGACCCCCTTCTAGACTTGTTGGAAGAAAGCAAGCAGGAGTCCTCTGTGGAGGCAGCAAAACTGTCTCCCCAGCTGGCCCCGGACCAGATCCTGAAAGTAAGGGAGGTTTTAGCAGACTTTGCCCCATTGTTTAGCGCCAAGCCTGGACTAACCCCCTTAGTGATGCATGATTTGGAGACAGAGACACAGACATCCATACGGCGAACAGCATATCGGGTATCAGAGGCTATCCAAAAGGACATTAGGAGGGAAGTGGAGGAGATGCTGGATTTAGGGGTAATCCAGAGATCCCACAGCCCCAGGGCCTCACCTGTAGTCCTTGTGCCTAAGACAGATAGCTGTACTCATTTCTGTGTGGACTATCGTGGACTGAATGCAGTCACGAAGTCAGACACCCAACCGATGCCCCAGATGGAAGAACTCCTGGACAAGATTGGAGGGGAGACCTACCTTATGACCATTGACCTGACAAAGGGGTATTGGCAGGTAGAGTTGACAGGCAGAGCCAGGGAGAGGTTGGCCTTCATCACTCCAATAGGCTTATTTGAGTTTAAAATAATGCCTTTCAGAATGAAGAATGCCCGGCCACTTTCCAAAGGTTGGTGAACCAGGTGTTAAATGGTGCTGAGGAGTACGCCGTGGCATACCTGGATGACATTGCCATCTTTAGTACCAGCTGGGAGGAACACCTATCCCACCTTAGGGAAGTGCTGGGGAGGAAACAGAGGACCGGGTTTACTGCCAAAGCCGAGAAGTGCCAGGTGGCCATGGGAGAAGTGGCATACCTTGGGCATGTGGTAGGCCAGGGACAGCTCCATCCTAACCAAATAAAAATAGAGGCAATCCAGGCATGGCCCAGACCAGAAACACAGAAGCAGATCAGGAGTTTTCTAGGGACAGCAGGGTACTGCAGAAAATTTGTACCCAGTTGCAGTGCCCTGGCTGCTCAGCTATTTGACCTGACAAAGAAAAGGATGCCCATGAAAATTACCTGGGACCCATCTGTGAGAAAGCCTTTACCAGATTAAAGGAGGCACTGTGCAGTGCTCCTGTTTTGACAAGTCCTGACTATAGCAAAATCTTTATAGTTCAGACTGACGCCTCAGACATGGGTATTGGGGCAGTACTGGGTACGACATCCAGCCAAGGGACAGATCACCCACTAGTGTACCTGAGTAGGAAGTTACTTCCCAGTGAGCAAGCATATTCCATGGTGGAAAAGGAGTGTCTTGCCATAGTGTGGGCACCAAAGAAGTTGGAGCCATACTTATATGGGCAGCATTTTGTGGTGCAGACAGACCACAACCCCCTGGTTTGGCTGATGCAGATGGAAAAGAACAATGGTAGATTGCTAAGGTGGAGTCTTGCTTTGCAAGGGTATGATATGACAATATTACATAGGGCTGGAGTGACCAATCAGAACTCAGATGGGCTGTCTCGTGGCTATGAGGAGTGAACTGATTTGGGAAGCTCATCCAATGCAGGGGATAGAGCCCCCAAATTCAGTCTAGGTGGGGAGGATTGTGACATGGACAGCCAGTTCTGAGTGCTGTATCATTTTTTATAATATAAAAATGGGTTATGGACTGTCTCTCTTGAGAAATGCTGAAACAGCATGTGAGATCACACACACACGTACACACAGATTTTAGATACAAGGTGTTATATGGAAGGCAAGAAGCTAATTACAGGCTAGAAAATACCTAACTGCCAAGACTGATCATGAACTTGTATAATGCTTAGAGGAAGAAGAGCAAGGTATGACGTTTTAGTGCAAAGTGATAAAAGATGCTTTCATGTCCTGGAAGAGGAAAGCTTATCATAAGATTAAAGAGAGTCATTTGAAGAACATGAGTTATGCTGAGGTTGCAGAATTTAATACTTGGAAAAGACATCCTGTTTTTATATAGATATATTTTTTTAAATATTCTGACAGGGAGGAGCTAGGTGACCTCATGCAAAATAGGTGGGGAAAACCAGCTTTTAAACATTATTCTGTTTTCCTTCAGAGACACTCTATCTAGAATCTGACAAAGAAACATCTGTGAGCACTTTATGCAGGTATTTAGAGAGAGAGAGAGAGAGAGAGATCTAAGTACTGTGGTAAGAATTGCACTGTTAAAACCTGTTTTGTTTAAGAGATTTGTATGTCTTGTGGTATAATAGTTCTGTATTTTATGTGTTACATATTTTTTATCTATTTTAGTAAAACTCCATTTTTAGAGCTTACTTGGTCTGTCTTTGATTCCTTTCCTTTACAGGTAGAGTATATATGGTTAAAGCAGGCACGATACATAAGCTTGAATGGTGATACCAAACTGGAAAAATGTAAGCATTTAAAATCTGAGGTCTTTTATTACAGTTTTTAAGGGTTCATTTATGACACCTGGTTAAGTGCCTGTAGGCAAAGATATCTGGCCTCCCCGAAGACAGAATTATCTGAGCCTGTACATTGGGTATGTTAACAAGAGGTTCACAGTTTGAATCCCTCCAGAACTTGAGATCAAAGGTTGATGTGAACCTACAAAACAGACAAGAGGGTTACCTTGTTCTGTTAACTGTTCACAAGACTGCGCTTGTAGGTTGACACTTTGGGAGTAGAGGGCTGACCTGCTGAGTGGGTTTGTGACATTGACTAGTTTCATTCATACCTCCAAAACTGATGACAGTCAGTCCTAATTGGTGACACACTCTCTACCCCTCTACCTATCCTCTCTGGGGTTCTTCAAGGCTCTATCCTTGGCCCCATCCTCTTTTCTCTTCTCATAAATTACCTTCCCTCAGTCTGCCATTCCTCTAACATACACATGTATGCAGATGACATGGCCATTTATGCCTCTGACCCATCCCATGACTGCGTTCTCTCCAGTCTCCAAAATGACTTCAACAGGGTACAGTCCTGGTTCAGATCAAACCAGCTAAAACTCAATGCCAACAAGACAGTTACTATGTTTTTCAGCACCAGACAGAAGCTGAACTCCCTCCCTGCCCCCCTAGCGATCACAACTCTGGATGACTCACCCTTTCAGATGGTCCCAGCCTTCAAGTACCTGGGTGTCTGGCTGGACTGCCATCTCAATTTCACCACACCCATCAATGCCATCTGCTCCAAACTCTGGCCCTCACTTGCAGTCCTCTACCACCACAAAGTCAGCCTCCCTTTCCCTGCTCAAGATGAACTTATACTCAAAACAATTTTGCCAGTGTTGGATTATGCTGACGTAGTCTATGGGACTACCCCAGCCTCTTCCCTCTCCAGACTAGATACCCTACTTAACTCTTTCTGCCACTTTGACACTACCTCCCCCCTCTTACCTATCACTGTCTCCTGCTTGCTCCACTCTCCCTTACCCCATTTTCTCACAGAAGAACTATCCACTGCACTTCTCTTGTTGCTAAATACTGGTTTGGCTCCCTTCCCCTCTATTACTCATCCCACCTAACACCTGCCAAATCCACAACCTTCTGTATTTGCAACAGGGGCTCACACTCATTCTCCATTCCCCATTCTTACTCTACTGCAGGTCAATCCACTTTCTTATACTGGCTTCCTTTCCTCTGGAATAACCTACCCTCTGACCTTCACCTTGTCTCCCCTTTCTCATCCCTCAAAAGACTTCTCAGACTCCTCCCCTCCCCTTCCCTATGTGCCCCCCGCTCCTAACCCCCTACATCTCCCAATCCTATCCCCACTGGCTCTCCTTCTCAAGTTCCCGAGCTGTGTCCACAGGTCTCTGTTGGCCTGGGTTGTCAACCCTTCTGATCGCTAGCTCAACCTCCACTTTCACCATGTCCCATCATATAGGGGCCACAAGGTGTCATAGTATATGTATTCCCTTTTTTCCTTTTGTGACCTAAATTTATTTGCATTGAAATAAGAATTTATGCAACGTTTCAGGCAGCTAGCATCTATAATTTTTGGATTCATCACTGCTGGTTGTATTACACCTTTACCTTACTTAACTTCTTGTACATTTTGTAAATTTGTGTAAATTCTCATACATTTTGTGCCACTGTTTCATGTATCTACCTTGTAGCAGGGTTGAACCTGGAAACAAGCCTTGGCTCATTGTGCCTTTCCTGGTCACCAATTTTACATACTAACATACTAACATACTATTTGCCAGCAGATTAGGCCTTATGGTCTATCAGGCTGCTCGAACCTAGATCCTTAGTTGGGTGCCGAGACCTCCCACCCCTTTGTGCCCAGAAAC
Source organism: Neoceratodus forsteri (assembly GCA_016271365.2). Taxonomy (NCBI): domain Eukaryota; kingdom Metazoa; phylum Chordata; order Ceratodontiformes; family Ceratodontidae; genus Neoceratodus; species Neoceratodus forsteri. The sequence continues at coordinate 933,402,124 of CM057449.1, read as the reverse complement.
CCCTATCATCCATCCCCACCCCCGGATAGGCTATCATCTGATACATCCACTTTCTGTGTCTGTCCACCCTCTCTTAAAGCTCTCCACTGTGGATCTCTGAACCAGCTCACCAGGCAGAGCATTCCAAGGGTCCACCACCCTCTCAGTGAAAAACCTCCTCTCTTTTCCCCTCACCCTTCCACCTTCCAACTCAAACCATGCCCTCGGTGATGCCTCCCTGCTTTAGGCCAAAGATCCCTCCATGTTTACCCTATTTATTCCCTTGAGGTACTTGAAGACCTCAATCATGTCCCCTGTTCTCCTTCTCTCCTCCAATGAAAACAGGCAGAGCTCTCAAGTCTGTCCTCGTAAGTCAAATCCCCTAGCCTCGTATCATCTTTGTTGCCCTCCTCTGTACCCTCCAGGAGCTGTATGTCCCTCTTCAGTGTAGTCTCCAGTACTGTACACAGTACTCAAGGTGTGGTCTAACCAGTCCATTGTACAGTGGCAGAATCACTTCCTTGCTCTAGAGGTGATCCCCTTGCGATGCATCCAACATCTGTTTGCCTTGCTAGCTGCTCTCCTGCACTGCTCAGTGTTATTCATACATGTATCCACCATGACCCCTAGGTCTTTTCCCCTGTTGAGGGCTTCCAGCACCTCCCTCCCGGTGTACCTGTGTTTAGGGTTTCCCCGACCAAGATGCAACACCTTGCACTTGGTGATATTGAATTTAATTTCCATGTGTGAGCCCAGCTTTCCAGGGTGTCCAGGTCCCCTTGCAGGGCCAACCTCCCCTCTTCTCCCTCAACTACTGCTCCCATCTTGGAGTCATCCGTGAAGAGACTCATTTCACACCTATACCATCCCTGATGTCTGTATGTATGCATTAAACAGGATTGGACCCAGGACCCGAGCCCTGTGGTACCCCACCAACCTCTGTAGGGTTCGAGAGCTCCACAGACCACTACTCTGAGTGCATCCAGCTATCCAGTTTTCAATCCATCTGACCATCAAAGGGCCTCCTCAACCCCATCAGTTTCTCCACCAGACCATTGTAGGGACAGAGTCAAACGCCTTGAAGTCCAAGAATAATACATCCACAGGCTTTACCCTATCCAGTTCTGGATGTTACCCATTCATAGAACTCCACAAGGTTGGTTTGACATGATCTACTGCACAAACCCATGCTGCCGACTATCCAGACCTCCACCTCCTCCAAGTAAACCCCCAATCGTTCCTTTAGTATACTCTCCATTAATTTTCCCACCACCGAGGTTAAACTGATGGGTCTATAGTTTCCTGGTACTTCCTTACCCCCCTTTGTGGATTGAGTACCACATGTGCCTCTCGCCAATCCCTAGGAAATGCCTCCCTGTCTCAAGTGACCTGTTGAAAGCTCCGCCAGAGTGCAGCCAGTATGTCCGCCAATTCCCATAGTACTCTCGGATGAATGCCATCCATTCCAGGAGATTGTCTTTCTAGGGCCTTGAGACCGAAACCACACCCTTTTGGTGGGATGGCATCATCTGTCCTCCACCTTACTGGTCTTTTATCCTTAACCAGATGACACCCCTGGGGTACCTTCTCCCTTTTTGCTCCATTTCGCTGCTCCCTGATCCCACCCCCGCCGCTCTATCCCCTTTGTGCCTTGCTTTGAGATATCCCATCCCCTCCTAGTGAACACAGAGGCAAAGTACTGTTAAATACCTCTGCCTGGCCCTGCCTCTTCCACCCACCCCTCCTTCTGATCTCAATCTGCTGAGATGGCCATAATTTTCTCCGCTCCCCAATGTGCAGGAAGAACCCTTTTCCCCTCCATATATCCCTGTGCCAGCCGATGCTCTTTACTGACTTTGCTCCCCTCCATACGGGTACTTTTCTAGATGCAAGCTGGTACATTTCCTTATCCCTATCCCTCTTGTTGTTTTATATTTTTTGTAAGCCGCCTTCTTTTCTCTGACTGCTACCTGGACCTCACTGGACCACCAGCATGGTTTATGTGACCTTGCTCCCTTACGTTTCAACTTAGCGCAGATCCTGACTGCCTCTTGAAGTCCCCGTTTTATGACCTCCCATCTCCTTTCCACACTTGTTGTTAAATAAATAAAATTAATACGATACCTAAAATGTCCATGCATGAACATATATCTGTATACAAGCTTTACCCTATACCACCAGCCCACCCCACACCCTAGGTTTTTTTTGGGGGTGAAACCAACATAATGAAAACCAAATAAAAGGGATCCTATATCCATTCAGTATTAAAAGATACAACACAAAATACAATGTACTACCATTATACATCCATTCATTGTTCCTGAAGTAGGTCAAAGTTTAAGTAGTGTAATGTGACATAAAACCTAAATCAATGTTCACACCATCTCACACCATATTGAGAAGTAAAAGTAACTTGATCTTGAAAGCTTGTCTCTGTTGTGTATTTTTGAAATGTCCTTTCAAAACCAGGATCAACATATCTGAGATGGAGTGATCAGACTGAGAGAAGTGTTGTCCACTGGTTTTTCAGTTATCTTCATTTTAATAGTATGTCTGTGTGAGAGAATTTGGGTACAGAGAGGTTGTCCTGTCTCTCCCACGTACCCTGTTTGTAGACATCTCTTGCATTGAATGAAATAAACAACATTCCGAGAGGTACATGTATAATTCCCCTGTATCCTGAATTGCCTGTTTTGTGGAGTATTGATGCAATTAGAAGTAGAAATGTGCTCACAAGTCTTACATCAGGTGAGACCACAGGGTCTTGCACCATTTAGTGTTATGTTGTTTTGTTCTGGTGCAAGTTTATTCCTAACAATTAGGTTACAACCTCTCTGCACCCAAATGACCTCACACCTACATACTACAGTACTAAAATGAAGACTGAAAAAACAGTGGGACAACACTTCACCCAGTCTGATCACTCTGTCTCAGATAAGTCAGCCCAAGATTTGAGAGGCATTTCAAAAATACACAGCAGAGATTGGCTTTCAAGATCAGGCTAATTTTTTCTTTCAATATTGTGGTAGACAGTATGAACACTGATTTAGGTTTTATGTCACATTACACTACTTCAACTTTGACCTACTTCAGGAACAATGAATGGATGTATAATGGTAGTACATTGTGTTTTTGTTCTATGTTTTAATACTAAATGGATACAGAATCCATTTTAATTAGTTATTATTATGTTAGTTTCACCCCCCAAAAATGAGGGTGTGGGTGGGTTGGTGGTATCGAGTAAAGCTTATAAACTGATACATGTTCATGCATGGACATTTTAGGTACGGTATCTCATTTAGAGATGCAGCAAAAGTTAATTTCACCAGTGAAATTATGGTGAAATCGCCAATTTCGCCTAGTGAAACATTTCACATAATTCTCTCCTTTGAGTTAAATTTTTCCTCAAAATTTCACCTTTAATTTCACCTACACTTGGGAGGTGAAATTAGGCACAATTGGTATTTTCGCTATGCTGGTGGTCACATGGTTGAGTCTAAACAGACAGGAAGTGAATGGTTCATTTCCTGTGCTGTATATCTTGAGGAAGCAGGCAGCATTAATACTCCCTGTGACCATAGAGTGTATTTTCACAGATTAACTGCAATCATTTGTGCTATTTTTTCTATCTTTTTCTTGTTTCTTTGTTCTTGTTCATATTTTAGTAACTGTTGATTGTGTGTGTGTGTGTGTGTGTGTATGTGTGTGTGTTTGTGTGTGTGTGTGTGTGTTATCACCCCCCTGGGCCCCGGCTCTCTCAGGGTCTCTATTTCTGTTTCTTTTTGTTGTTGTTTGTTTGAATTTTTTTTGTGGACAATCATAATGGAGAAGGGTGAAGACAGTGGGGCATCTGTATGTACATTTCAGCAGCCAACTGTGCCCTCTTCCCAGAAGCAGGAGGTGACCATAGTCTCTCCACCATAGCAGCAACAGCAGTTGGAGACAGTGTCTCCTCCCCAGCATCAGGAGGATACTGTTCCTCCACCCAGGCAGCAGGAGACTGTGCCCCCTCCAAAGCACTCGGCTGATTTAGTACCTGGGGCATTATCTGTACCCCCCCATGGCACCATCAACCCCGAAGTTCTCCTGTCTGGTAATTTTTCTATGAAATATTGGTAGGTGACCCTGTGGTCACCTACAATCTATGCAGGCAGGATGTGCATCGGGGAAAGGGTGGATCCCACTTCGCAACAACCTGGCAGCATAGCCACATGGAGCACCACACCCACTCCAATGGGATGTCAAATTGTGGGAGGTAGCAGCATCAAGTGCAGCTGTAGGGAGCAGTGTGAGTGTAAGCACTTAAGTGGGTGAGCTGGATGTAGGCATGGCTGGACACAGAAAAGAGGAAGGCGGCCAGGAGGAGCAAGGTGGTCCTTCTCAGTCTGCGGAGAGTCAACATCAACGCAGGGAGTGCAGTAGTCAGAAACAGCAGCAGCAGGAGGCAGCAGCACTGGTGGCAGAATTACCCCACAGTTGGTGGTGCCACAAGCATCAGGATGCTGAGTCTGCACTGTCTGCATCTGGTGGTCAGGTGGTCACAAGTGAAGACCTGGCAGCTCTGCAGGCTGAAGTGCAAGCACTACGGCATGACTATCAACAGTTCAGACAGGAGTTCAGTGAGGCCAGGGGGGTTATGAACGAAATAGTGGAGGACCAGCAAAAAATTCTCAACCTCCTTGAGGAGTTGCATCTTGGTGGTGCTGGTGGCACTTCTGGGCATGAATAAATTACTTATTTTCAGTCAGCAGCAGTTAATTTTTTTTTTTATTTCTGTTTGAATCCTATCCTATGTCCTGTCACTGTGTTTTGATAGTCTTCTATTCTCTCCATTCTATCTCCACCCTCCAAAAATATGAAAAAAGACAACAAATTAAAAAGATAAAAAAACTACAATAACATATTTTCTGTCCTATAATCTTCCTCTTTATCCTCTTGTTTGTTTGTTTATTGTCATAAATGTATGTCTTTGGCCAGTGGTTCTGTGTGGTGAGTTACTTCTGTGTAATGTTATGTTCCCCATAGTATTAAATCATTTTCCCTGTTCTCTAATTTCTGTATCACCCTCTCAGATTACACTACCCATGACCTGGCCTGTCCCCCTTCCCCTGCCATACTCATGTGTCATAGTCAGTAGTGTTGTACCCATAAACTCCTTACCTTTGTTTTTCTTTTGTTTGACTCATTCATATATTCTGTCCTCCTATCCACAAATGTCAAGTATTGTTCCTATGAACAAAAATGTTTTTCCAAAAATATGCAATGTTGCAGCAGTCGTGGGTGCATGCAGCAACACTCCAAAGACATACACAACAATAACAGAAACATAAGGAATTTTATTGCAAAGTTAAACATAAATATGGTTTTAGTGCTTAAAACGTGTCCTGCACTCACCACAAATGATAAGTTGGTTCCCTCCCCTCCAGTTCACACTGTGCTGTGCAGAGCACTGTTAATATAAATACAGAAAGAGCACATTAAATTCAGACAGAAATCAGGTGCCAGACATGCGGATACATGGTTCACATCCACTCACAGAACTCACATGTGCTGTTTTCTGCACCTTTTCAATGTTTTTCAGGCCTAACCATGGTGCTGTCACTGCTTAACATGGCCCAGAAATCCAGAAATGTTTGCAAAAAAATGCACAGTACATTCAGACAGAAATCAAGTGTCATACATGCAGTTACATGATTAACATCCACAAAGAACCCTAATCTGCTGTTCTCTGCCCCATTTCATATGGTTTTCAGGCCTAATCATGGTGCTGCCACTGCCTGATATGCAACATAAGCCAGTTTGCCACGCTGAGAAAAATAAATACTCCATACTGTCATAAGAATCATATTGGTAACTATCTAGCAGTAACCAACACTGTCAGTGTTGAAACTAATAACACTAGTTTGATGAATAAAAAGAAGGACAGAGAGGATGACTGAGAGTTTAGTCAGATTTAGAATGGTCATTGGTAACTAATGCAAGAGCTTATAAAAAGGGGTGCAGAGCCAATCAGTTTAATCTCCCTATTCATAACTCCGTTTCAGTACTTTCTAGCCTACCTGATAATAACTGTCCCACTGATACTCAAATAGAACACTCAAGTTGTCACACACTAGCTAGTGTGACTGAACCTCCCACAACTACACTTACAGATTTGGGTTCCCAACAAATTCTCAGTACACCAACTGGTGTATCTACTAATTTCAACTGAAGATCCAATGTTATGTCAGCTGTTACGGAACCCTCAACAACAGTAATGGACACTGTTAGTCCGAATCCATCCCATATAAATATGGATCCTATGCTAGTTCCCAGTGATCCCACTGGTTCTTTAAGTGATCCTTGTTGCTTATCCAACTCATGCCCTCCTGTCACTGGAACTACAGCATCTAATATGGGCACCTCTTGTTTACACTCCCAGAATCCTTTGTGCCAAGTGTACATTTTGGGACACTCTGTCATTAGACATTTGGATAGGGTGATTTGCAATCCTGATAAATCAACAAGAACATGTTCTACTTTTAGGGGCACAAAGATTTCTGACATCACTAAAATGGTTAATGGATATACTCGTTGATGCAGGTGATAACTCTTTAGTTATCATCCATGCAGGAACAAATGATGTAAATCAAAATAGTCCTTTACAGATCAAAAAAGATTTTGTGGCCTTAAATAATTCACTTACAGAGAGGGGATGTACTGTATGGTTTTCTGAAATTCTTCCAGTACCAAGGGCAACATATAATATGATCCATCATATCAGGGAAATAAACAAATGGCTACCAAAGTGGTGCCATCAACAAAGTATTTGTTGCATCCTGCACTGGGAGAATTTCAATGCCAGTGAATCTCTCTTTAGTTGGGATGGCTTACATATAAGTAGAAGGGGAAGTTCCTTGCTGGGTAGATCAATTGGCTCTGCCATCAATAAATATTTAAACTAAATACATTGGGGGAGAATGGGACAATTCCTAATTCTCTTAACTCAAAAGTGAATGCCAGTTCTGGGAAATCACTTAATTTATTGTCCCTTAATGCAAGATCTTTGAACTGCCTCAAAATGGCTGAGTTTACAGCAAAATGTATCCTACTGGAGCTTAGCATTATTGCTGTTACTGAGACTTAGTGGGATCCTTCTTCAGCTTGGTCCAGAAACATCCCAAGTTATAAACTCTATCACAAGGACAGATTAGATAGTAAAGGCAGTTGTGTACTGTATGTCTTTTTGCTAGGGAAGATATTGTTTCACATGAAAATTTTTCCCCTACTTCAATTGAATCATTATGGATATCCATTCAACTTATGGATTATCCTAAATTTAGTATAGGGGTTTGTTATTGGCCACCTTCAGCAGAAACTCAATATTCTATTGAATTATTAAATACAATCTCAGATCAATCTCAGAATAATGATATTCTCATTTTAGGAGACTTTAATATGTCTGGTATTAATTGGAATCTCAATATAGGTAATAACAATCATGATAAATTATTTCTAAATACAATTACCAATCTGGGTTTGGATCAATTGGTTAATCAACCCACATGAGGTAACAACATATTGGACCTTGTAATAGCGAATGAAGGATATGATGCCCCTGATATAAACATTATGGCCCCTATTGGCAATAGTGGCCATAACTCCATATTTTTCAATATCCTCAAAAAAAAAAATAATAACATTCAATTTAGGGACTATAATAAAGCTAATTTTACACTGATTAATTTAGAATTAAAAAGAATTGATTGGGCGGAAATATATAAAGGTGAAATTGTTAATGAAATATATGAATGTCTGACTAATATTATACACCAACTAGAACACATGTATGTTCCTTTAAAACCAAAATATAACAACAAAGGCAAAATTCCTGTTTGGTATAATAAAACCATTGATAAATAAAATCAAAGGAACATTAATTTAAGAAATGAAAATGAAATCCTAGTCCAACTTTGAGACTTAAATATAAAACTGCCTTATCTACACTAAAAAGTTAATAAAATCTGCTAAACTTAATTCTGAGTTTAAACTAGCACACTCTAAAACCAACCAGAAATCTTTATACTCTTACATTAATGGCAGTAGGGGTAATAACAGAAGAATAGGACCACTTAGTGACGATGGGATTGCTATAACTTCAAATGAAGAAATGGCTGATCATTTCAACAGATACTTTTGTTCTGTTTTTGATCAACCTATAAATCCCTCGATCACCACGAATAGTGATGACTCCATTATTCCTTTATTTCATTTATCTGAAATTAAGAATTCATTATCTAATATAAAAAGATCCACTAGCTCTGGTGCAGATAACATTAATGCAATATTTCTTTTAGAAACTCTGGATTCAATTACTACCCCACTTCAGCTCTTATTCAATAAATCATTACTGGACTGTGAAATACCTGATGCCTGGCATACTGCCATAGTCACACCTATTTACAAAAAGGGGTTAAAGTCCAACATCCAGAACTACCATCTGATTAGTTTGACTTCCATCCTGGGAAAAGCTATGGAACACTTAATTAAATGTAGACTGGAGAACACATTGGAACAACTTGATATTCATGATATATCCCAACATGGTTTCAAATCTGTTTTTTTGTGTACAACCAATCTCATATCATTCTATCAAACTATTGTTAAGTTAATAGATAATAACATTCCAGCAGATGTATTATTGTTTGATTTCAGCAAGGCATTTGATCATGTGTCCCACACCTTGGTAATCAACAAACTCCACAACCTGAGAATTTCTTCTCGACTAGTTAACTGGATATCTGAATGGTTATCTAATCATACCCAGTCTGTCAGAATTAATGGGGCCTTATCTTTTTCTGGTACTGTCATGAGTGGAGTCCCCTAGGGGTCCGTGTTGAGGCCTGCTCTGTTCAATATCTTTATCCATGACATGGTTATTAATTCTAATAATTATTTATCAAAGTTTGCAGATGATACAAAACTTGGTAGTAGAGTTGACACCCTAGTCAACTTCAAACTTCTCGAACAAGATCTGTATTCCATTGAGCAATGGGCCAAAGAAAATTCAATGTTTTTTAACATTGATAAATGTAAAATTTTATACTTTGGTAGGAATAACCCACTTCACAAATATTACCTAAATAGGGAAGAACTGGAATCATCTAACATTGAAAGAACTCTTGGTATACTGGTCAATAATAAATTGTCATCAGGCGACCATTGTAGTAGAGTAGTCCAAACAAGTAACATACTGTATAACCCCTTTATTCTGCTGTATATTTATTTCCACGCTATTCGCTTGTCATAGAGTTTACGCGAACATTAAGTAGCAGCCTATATTAAGTAGCAGCGTATATAAAGTTCGCACTTACTTACTGTAAGCACTAGCCATGCGTTGTGGTGAAACTGTGGTGGAACTGGTAGAGATCATTTATTAGCCACATCAAAATCAAAATCAAATCACATGATACTATAGTAGTTCACGTGATTCTACGTGCTATCTGTTCCGTTCTGATCTCCGTTTGTGGCATGTATAGGGGAATGAAGTAAAGAACGCACAGAGTGAGCACACAAAAAGTGAGTCCTGTGTTAATGTGTGGTTGAACGAACAGCGAGTGGGGAGGGAGAGCCTGTGTGCTTATGCATTGACTCTGTACATGGACATGGACATGGATTTTAAAGAAAAGAATACACCGAGTGGGCACACAAAAAGTGAGTTCATGTTGTTAATGTGTGGTTGAACGAACAGAGAGGGGGGGAGACTGTGTGCTTATGCTGTGAGTGTTGTGAGGGTAGTGATGTCAAGTGATTGTGCGCTTTTTTTGCTTTTGTTCTCATTTTCTTAAACTTTATTGAAGTTAAAAATCTGGCTCTTCTCCTTAGTAGTTTAGGCACTGAGCATGTGCCTCTAAGATTCTGGCTTTGCGGAATCCACTGATGATTTCTTCTTCCGTTTCTCCAACTCTGGTTATGCTGTCCACCAGCCACTGGGCATGCTTCACTTTTAGGCTCTGCATTAGTAGGTCAACTTTAATGTCAGCAGATGCCCTTCCACTTTGAAGCTAGCCTGACACTGTATCAGCATACCATTTTGTAAAATGTTGCTTTAATTCATCTTTAAGCAACTTGTTCACTGTTAAATCAAGTGGCTGCAGTAAGTCGGTGCAAGAGGCGGGGACAAAAGTAGGGAAGATTTCATTTTGATCCAGGCATTGCAGTACCTCTTCAGTGGTGTGACCTCTGAACAGATCCATGACAAGCAGCATCTCTGTTCCTGTGGCAGGTCCATCTGCAGCTTGATTTTTTTAATGTGCGGGACAAGAACCTCCATGATGAATTGCTGCATTGTAAGACTGTTTGCCCAATGATTTTCGGAATGGCTTATTAACCAGCCACCAGGGAATGTGAAAGCAGGGCGGCAGTTGTCAGTCTTTCCCTTATAGATGATCTGGGTAGGTGGAAGATCTCCAGTCATTGATATTGCAAGCATGACTGACACCTGCTGCTTGTCACCCAGTCTGCACACCTCTACTTGCTTTGAACCCACAGTCGCCATGGTCCACTGACTGCATGGCACTAATTGAATGCCAGTTTTGTCTAAATTAAAAATAAGGGCCAGAGGGATCAGTTCTTGCCCACAAGCAGTAGCCACCCTACCCAGGAATTTAGCCTTCAATTCTGGGAAGTCGACAGGGGTTTTTCTGGCAGCTTTGGTTGCCTTGCGTTTAGAATACCCCATGTGACTCAGTAGCTTCCAGGACCACTGCCTTGAAAATGTAAGATGCCCACCATTCTCTGATAGCAGGTTAGGGTTATGTGCCTTCACTACCCCAGATGCTATGGCCGATACCACATGAGCATTCACAACTGCCCCCTCTGATCTTATGCTTTTAACAATTTTTAAGCTCATCCTCAACCTCATCGAGGAGCAATGCAGGACGCACTATGGGGTTAGGTAGGCAACTAGGACTCAGTTTGGTGGGCCAGAGGTTTTAACAAGTCTGCAAGGTAGTCCTTCTTGAACCTATGCACAGTGCTCTCATTTATGCTGCTTCCGTACTTCTTGCAGTAGTAGCAAATGGCATTCATAACACCGTTCTCCACTGCATACTTGCCAACCTCAAAATGAACACATGCATTGTATTTAGTGTATTCTGTCCGGTGCTTCTTGGGAACAGGACCGGAGATGTCCAATGTCAAGTTCTGTAATCACTGCCTTGGCAACCTGTAGTGGGACGCAGCAGTCTGGCTAAGACCTTCGGCACTCAAGGGCTCACCGGACAAGTCTTGCTTGACAGCAGGCTTTTTGTGTATCCAGGATAACAGCGACATCTTAGAAGTCAGTAGTTATTCAGCAAATGAATGAATACAGCTGGAATACAGTTGCTTGTAATGTGTTCATTTTGTAGACTTCCAGGTACCATAATACCGCGAATATGAGATTACACTAAAGTATGCTGGTAGTACCATCACATGGAATTTAACCTACGTGGCTATTTTGCGTTATATAGTAATTATGAGACAAATAAAAAAAAAACCTTTATTAGCAAATTGGAACACTACTTAGTACTCTTGTATAGAGCTTATATTAGACCACACCTGGACTATGGTTCCCCTTTCTGGAGCCCTTACCTCAAAAATGATATAAATTGTATTGAGCAAGTTCGAAGGAGATTAACTAAATCCATACCCAGACTAAGAAATAAATTCTATGAGACTAGACTTAGGGAGACCAAGCTTTATCCACTGTCAGTGGGAAAAGGGGAGATTTGTTACTCATGTATAAGCTTGTCCATAACCCTATGCTGCTTAATATATGTGGGCAATCATTAGCCAATAAGAGAATTGTGGAAAGACTTCACACTAAGCAATTCAAAATTGAATGGGCTAATAATAAGAAATATGATATTTTTTTAACATAAGAGCAGCTAAATACTGGAACTCCCTGTCTCACACTATTATAGAGGCAGTTAATTTCAATTATTTTAAATGTAGGCTTGATTCATGGTTACTCACTCAATAAACAGTTTTAAGTCCCACTGTTGTGGGAGGACAATCCAGATGGGCCTTGTGCCTTCTTTTGTCCTGTTTCTATCCAGTAAATCCTGCAAAATGGTACTGCGACTTAAAGTTGTACTTGCTTTCTCCTGCTGCTGCTTTCTCAATTGATTGAGAACTGTGGAATTATCATTTCACAATGATGATGCCCAGGTTATCTCAGTTGTCTCTGTGGTATTAAGTCAGTTTGGACTGAATTATATTTTGAGTACTGCTGCTGCACACATAGGTACATCTGTATTTATTTTTTCCGGTGCAAGACAAGGGGGATGGTGAGTTGCTATTGAGATGTCTTAAGTTCTTATATGTTTGTACTTATTTTATATTTATCTAGTGTGCTGAGGAGTACATCATCATGACAACATACATGCCAGCCCAGGATTTGGATACATGATGTTGGAATGCACCACACTGCACACTGCACAAGGACAAGGTAAGTACTGAATTTTTCATTACTGGGAGGGATAGGTGCCTGTAGCTTGGATAGCTGAGTCAGATTGTAATTGTATTATTTTTTCTTTTCTCAACACATGCAGGAATTCAGGAGCTGTTACGTCAAGGTGCACTGCTGCTGCTGCTGCTGCTGTTCAATATGTGTGCAGTTCATTAACTGGTGGTAAATATTTCTTAATTTGTGATGGTCTTTGGTGGGCGGGTGGTAGTGGAGGTGGTTGAGATTGGGTTGGTGTGGGATTGGTAGATATGGTTAAGTATTAAGTTTGTGGTTACTGCAGGACAGAGATGTCAGACTTTGACAGAAACTATCTTCTCTATGGGTCTGTCAATATTCAGGAATTCCAATGCTGGGGTTCGTCTGTTACCTCCCTCCGAATCTGGCTGCTGGCTGTGCTCACCAGACACAGTCTGTTCATGTCAAGTGTTCCAGTTTAACAGCCATTCCCTGATGTAAGTATTGCTTCATGTAATGATGGTGGGGGGGGGGGCACCTAGTTGTAACAATTCTCAAAATGCCTTCTTCTTTTTTTCTTATTGCCAGCCAGGTAAAAAGTACTTCAGTTGGAATGGTGGCTTATTTTTCTGGTGGACATTTGCTGATGCATCCCGTCCCTTTACAGCATTAATGACTAAATACAAGTCTTCCATCCTGGTGTGTGGAAGCTTGATCGAGGCGCTGCACCTGCAAGGTGTGAGCAACTGCTGACAAATAAAAATATATGTCACCATCATCAATTGACACCTATGAAGGAAAACAAACATATTATAAATACTGCTGGGCTAACATGAACATTGTGACCTTGAATTGTATCCTAATGTGTTTTGCCACTGACACTGTGGAATCACCCATACACAGCTTAAATAAGTCCCTTGATTGAACCACTATAAGATGATGAAGGATATATTATTTTTAGCTGTTAATGTGCAACTGACACTGTAAATGGCAGCATAACCATTTATCACCTGCACTATGATGCTACCCGAACTAACACTGTTACCAGTACAAAAAAAAAAATAATTCCATTAGAACAGAACATTTCATTTGACTTGACAGTCACCCAATTCAAGACAGATGTTGTTTGAACCAATGTCATCTGTAAAAAGGTGGAGAAAAAATATATAAAAAAAAGTCACATTGATACTTGTGCAGTGCTGATACTTACCATCGATGTTGGCAACGTGACCAAAAATGTCCCACTGTTGAAATTATTTTAATTATGAGCCTATGGTGAAACATACCAGGATGTTCAGTGCCTGGAATAGAATATACAAAATCTAGCAAGTGAAAAATGTTACAATTCCAATACTGACCTGTGCATAATGATGCTTGCAATATGTATTGACTAGGATCTGAATGTGCCATGTCGATGTGTCATCTTTGTTCCACAGTCCTGGCCTCACATGGTGTCATCATGGCATAGAGTTAAATGGAAGTAGATTCTATGTGATAATAGCTACCGCACAAAGATGATCACTATTATCCCGACCTGCAATATAGCCTAAAACAGTTCCAGCGATATGCACAAAAAGGCTACTGGGAATTGTGCATTGGAGGGGCTGTGGCACCTTCCCCCCCACCCACTTAAAGATTCTCAACTCCAGAGGGGTGCATGTCGAGGAGGGGGGAAAATCCAGGCTGCAAAAAAATTCCAAGTCCTGCAACTGTGGGAATTGCAAAATGTACACATCCACCCCCTGGTCCCGAACCCGTGACCTGCTCCTTCGGAGCCATGCACCCTACCCACCACACCACATGGCTGGTACAGTGGAAGCAGGTTCTCCATGAGTCACATCCCTGTCCCCATCCCTCCACACCCTATCACCCACCCTCCCTTCCCGTTGCCTATCCTACAGCCACTATGTAGGGAGTCACCATCAACCTATGGTCACCCACTAGGAAAGTGCCATTATATGGATTGCCGTTATGATGGTAGCTCATATTCGGTCGCCTTCCTCCCGTGCTACTATGGAAATACATAAGATAACTTATACAATAAGGTGTACTGCCTTGCACCAATACTTGACATTCTATCACAACAAAGGCATGCATAACAGCACAATGGAGGTATAAGTAATAACATGACAAAAACTGATGTCTAATTAACATGAATCAGTTTAAGAGAAGACAGGCCATGGAGGAAGAGCATATTGTATATATTTCTTGATTCATGATGATATGTGTTGCTTTCTGAGTGGCTGTTTCTTAAGCTGGATGGAAAATGACACCAATTGTGCTTCTTGAGTTGAAAGTGCTGCATCGTGCTGGTTGATGTTCTGGCCCAAAATGTGCAGGCAGTACTGTTAGTATGGGTGGTCAGCAGGAGGGAAAACAACACAAAGTGTGTATGTTGGGATGAAAGTGATGCATTTTGCAGGGTGATGTACTGGCCACAAATGTGCTGGCATTGACAATGTTGTGGTTCTTCTTGGTGGAAGACTGTTGGAGGAGGAGGAGGAGGAAGAATTTAGCTGGACTCAGAGGAAGCATTAATGTGCAGGTCTGAGACTGCTGTTTATGCTGGAGCATGCGTCTGTCAGTTTCATAGATTTTCAGCAGTCGCTGGTATTTCTTGGCAGTATGACAGTGATGGCCCACACTGTCGAAGTCTGTGTTATACAAATTAGGATGGATGACAAGAAGGCAGATTACACAATGGTTCATTTTATACATGGGGATGGAGTATGCATGCATTTCTGAGTAACGTAGTACTGGCTGTGCTCTGTCTGACTAAGTTGTCATTGTGGTATATACAGTGGTGGCACACTCATAGCCACTCATTCATTGTGTCATGGAGGAGGTATATGTGGAAATGAAGAAGATGTTCAGTGTTTGTTGCATGATGGGGCCATTGTGTATTACTGAGATAATGACATATTCATTCCAGTTAGCACAGCAGGGGCCAATAAATTTTCAAAAATGAAATGAAGTAATCATTGTGACTAGGTTGGGTAATCAAATTAAAAGGTTTTACTGGATGTGTAATACAAAACAACCAGCAAAATAAAATTTAAAATGTATAACAATAACACAAAACAGCATATTCAGTGGAAATGGGGGTAGGGATGCTGGTGGTGGCTGGGGGGGGCAAAACACCTTCAGCCTTCTTCCAGTGACGCATCATCCATGAAGCAGCCCTCACAGTCTTCAAGACTGGAGTCATCACAAGGTGGAAATTCAGCCATCATTGCTGCTTCATCTACATCCCTGCTAGTAGAGGCCTTACCACTGTGGACGTCTTCATTGCCAGCATTGTCCCCGAGACACAGTTCTTGGGGCAACACCATTGAAATAATTGTGTTATGTGGAATGTGAGCCTCATTCAATTTTATAAATGTTAGAATGGAAAAATTCACCGGTGACAGATTTGTCCTACAGTCACGCACAATGGCCCCAGCAGAACTGAACACCCATTCCACACTGACACTGGATGGTGGGTAGCTGAGGTATTTAAAAGCAACAGATGCCAGTGCAGGCCAGTCACTCACTTTGCTGCTCCAGTACACCAATGGCTCATCAGTGATGCCAAGATACTTGGTGTCTCTCACGTAGGCATCCACCATATGCTGTGCTGCCCTGAGTCCTGCTGCCTCATCATGATCTTCCTCCTCCTTGTCTTCAATTTCTTCAATATCCACCTGGTACAGAGCATCCCAAATGGGTTTACCTGCCATGCTGTGCTGCGACTTTGACATTTTCTCCAATTTGGTGGCCTACGATGATTTACTGGTGGTGGTGGTAGCAACACCTGGTAAATCTATATGTGCCCTTTGTGCCTGCATTTTTCATCTGTGCAGCATGTACCCATCTGACAAGGTAATTGGTCAGTTTGTCCACTTGCACTCGACCCCTTAAATCATGGCAGGCAAGCCACGCTTGTACTGTGGTTCCAGCATGATAGCAATAGCAAACTCATTAGACTGCATAATGCCACAGATATGTGTTGCTGTCCAGTATATGAGGATGTGACCCATTACATGAACAGTATTGTGATTATCACTTGCCTCCATCTGGTGATGGAAATTTATCAGTGTCTGCCTCAGCACACATATAAGGGGTATTGACTGACTTATACATGCAGTGTCCCCACTCACAGCCTGTGTTGCATATCAGATGGTCTCAGAATGCATATTATGATATCCATTTGTTGCCACTGCTCCGTTGTTAGGACGATGGACACTCCAGCACTGTCCCAGGTGGTGTGCAGCAGTAGGTAATCTGAAACTGCCTTATACTGCTCATAAATCTGGTCCAGAATGTACAGTGTGTTGTTCTACCTGGTAACAACATCAAGCTTCATACAGTGCTGAGGCAGATGGTTAGTGCACTGCAGCTCTTGCAGATGGTCACGGGACTTTGCAGAATGGGCAAAGTGCACACAGAGGTGTCTGGCGACAGACACAGTTTCCTTATTTCATTGTGGTTCAGAAATTCCTGC
Source organism: Neoceratodus forsteri (assembly GCA_016271365.2). NCBI lineage: Eukaryota > Metazoa > Chordata > Ceratodontiformes > Ceratodontidae > Neoceratodus > Neoceratodus forsteri. Next base: position 933,385,214 of record CM057449.1, on the reverse strand, counting down.
ATGACTAGAGTAAGCCAGTGTGCCAGGCAGGAAACTCAGAAAAAATCACCATAGGTAATGCACTTAACCACATTGGAGCCATTGTTACTGGCAATAAACCCCGTTATAAGTGAATGTGTGTTGAGACACTCATCAATCTGATTTAGCAGCACATTCAGCATTTTCTCATCAGTGTGAGACCCTGTAACACTTTTCAGAGTCATGGTTGCATTCTGACAAATACCAGGTGTGTTGCTACCACCACAATTTTGCTTTATGTAGCTTTTGCCAGGCTCCAAATCAACAACCACCCCAAGTACTGTACCTGTGCTGAGTGTGCTGTTATGCACAGATATGAGCTGCCTGCTGTTTGCCCACACTTCCACATAACCATGCTAAGGTGGATATATATTGAGGCAGAATGCTTCATGGCATGTAGGATGGACTGTGAAACTCTGCTGTAGAGTTTGGGCATGGCACATTTGGAGAAATACATTCGCGATGGCACCTGCCATTTGGGACAGGCACACGCCATCAAACGGTGAAATACTGGATTCTCCACAAAGGAAAAGGGCAACAGGTCAATGGTGAGCATTTCAGCTTTGGCTGCATTCAGCTCACATGCAGCAGCAAGATTAGGGGGGTACTTTGAGTGCCGCTCAAACACACTCTTCAATGTGGGCTGCATCTTGGGAGTGGGTCAACAAAAATGCTTTATTTGTGCCACCAGTGTTGTTCTTGTTGGGGTACCAGGTGACTGTTGGGGCCTGGGATGTACAGCATGCATGAAACTGGTTATTTTGGTGGATTTGGTGCCTGGTGGTGTACTTTTATAACTTGACAGAGAGGCATCTCCACTGTTACTATGCCCACTGCTCGAGACAGAAAATGATTCCTCAGACTCCTCCTCCACTGACCCACTCAGCCCTCCCTCCTCCTGCTCTATTGTACTGCTGTCACTAACATTAAGCTTGACAAAGGAAGTTCTGCCAACAGCTCTGGTACCTTTCTGGTGTTGGTGCCAGTGCAGTGGGTGCTTGTTTTTCAAGTCGGTGTGCTGGTCACCGGTGCCTATGTGGCTGCCCCTTTTTTCTGATGAGACGTTTATTACAGCCGACATGTCATGTGTCATCAGCTGCATCAAGCATGAAAAAATTCCAAACTGGGGACTTTGCACCTGTAGATTTGACATGGGACTGAGACTGGGACAGTGTAGCCAAAGGTGTGGACATTTGCATGATATCCACCATGCTACGTTTGGGAGGTGGGGTGACTAGACTGCTTGTTGTAGGCTTTCTGATATCCTCACCCTCGGTCTTGTCATTTAAATGGGCTACATCATCACCCTTCATCTTTTTCACTTCTGCCTCCCACAGGGGATCCAACACCTCCTCATCATCATCACCAAAACATATTATATCCTTCTTCTCATCACTATCACTGTATATTGCCAGACAAACTTTTCCCTTCTCTGGCATCTCCTCACTGTGGGGGGGGGCACTGACTTTCCTTATCTTCTTCTCCAGGGGAAACAGACTGAAGCTGGACACTATCACCCTCACCACCATCAGTTCCTCCTTGAACAGGAACAACAGGCACACTGACAACTTTTTCGACCTCCTCCTGGACCTCTGTGCCTCCACTGGTGTGAGTGTCTCTCTTATTCCCAATATCATCCCCAGCAAGCATACTAGCTACAGATTAGGCAGTACAATATGAGTCACAGACTTGAAGCCACTTCTGACTTTGATTTTGCTGCTACTGGCTGCCACAGCAGCAGCAGACGCCACAGAGAGCACTGATTCAGAAATAGGTTTGCTTCTTCCAACAGACTTTTTTGAGCCACCTCCCACCCTGGCACCTTTACCTGAAGTCGAACATCTCTTGGCAGGCATATTTATATGTTTGTTTCATTTGGCTTCCTCTGGAACTATATTATTATGTATTTCTGTTAAATAAGTGTGATTTAACACCTGGAGTGCTATCTACAAAGGGCAAACAGAAATCAGAACAGGTATCTGCACTGTAGCATATATAACTAACTACAACTGCTACTGTAGCCTATTTGACTGTGAAAACACTATTTTATTTTTTCAATTACAAAAACACAAGTTAAGTAACATGGGGTAACAGGAGGACAGACATAAGAGACTTTCAATACAAAACCGACAGAGAACACCACCACAACAAGGTTGTGCAGTAAATCTGAAAAAAATACTTAAGTGGTTCTTAATCAAATGTCGGTTTTTAAATGGAGTGATTATTACACAACTTGATAATAACCAGGTAGGTACTGGTAGGTTCACAAAAACTAAACTAAACCAACTGCACAGAACATCTCTCAGTCAAAATACGAACTACAGTCCGGATAAGTGGTGTCTGGATAAGGCGAGTACTGCAATGTGTTAGTACTTACTAAATACAGTTTTGGCTTACAGATATATCAGATAGAAGGGACAACAAGATTTGAAATGAACAAAGTCACTTCCAAAACTCATGCAGGGACCATCACTATCTAGTTGAAAACTATGTCATTTTTATATAGTGGGTCAGGTAGTAAACAACAGTGGTGTTACAGAGAGGAAAGGGATAATATGGCTACAAGACTTACTACATAAAATACAGTAATGAGTATGAACTTAAAAATTGTTATTGCTGAAAACATAATGGCCTTGGGGGGATTAAGGGGAAGTGGGGAATCAGATTTACTATTCTGAGGCTAAACAAATACAGGATTAACAAAATTAACATCACAAAGAAAACATGAACCAAACATAAATGTAATATGTAATACAAATAAATAGGGCTTAAGAAAATAAATAAAAACAGATGTTTATTTCATGTGGGGGGGGATTTTGTTAATCTTTTTTTTTCTTGATCTTGATTCTACTTTACCCTCTTAATAGTAAATGCAATTCACCACCTCCCCAAAATGTTCAACCACCCAATGCCATTATGCTTTCTGCAATAATAATAATTTTCTTTTTTACTCATCATTAGTTAATTTTATATAATAAGTCATGTGGTTGCCTACTGTGCGGATAATGCGTGCTTTCAGTGCAGTTGCAATTGAGCAGGCCAAAAGCCATCTTCAAAACACTTTTATTGCAGCATGCATAAAGGCACAACAGTTTCACCTGTAATGAAAGCACACAGAGTCCGCCATTTTGTATGCCATCAGTCATGTATGACAATACGTAAATTAAAGGGGACAGGAACTAATTAATTATGTGCAGTTGCTTGTAATGTCTCTATTTTCATAAATTATATTCATACCTCTGAAGGATCCATAGTTAACTGTGCCTGAATAAAAGCTGATGCTGTCAGTTGTGTTTTGTGTTGTTTTTCTTTGTGTGGACATTCTTTGAAGTTGCTTTCATGGAACCAAGAATTTGGCATATTGACTACTGTATGTCACTTCATGATTTTAGACATGTAAGCATGAACTTATCAGTACAATACCCACAGTTCTGAAACCATGAAGTGACATAGTCAAAATTCCAAATTTTTGGTTCCATGAAAGGAACTGCCCAGAATGTTGTCCATACAGAGAAAGCAGCACAAAACACAACTGATAGATTCAGCTTTTTTTCAGGCACAGTTAAATATGAATCATTTACAGGAATTAAGATAATTTATGAAAATAGAGACATTTCAAACAGCTTCACATAAGTAATCAATTCCTGTCCCCTTTAAGTGACATGTAATACAAATCATAAATAAAACATTATCCGAACATAAATTACATACTTAGCATTCATCAAAACAAAACTATTAATTAGGGGGAAAAAATAAAACCTGAGGAGATCCTTGGGGAGTTTAAATTGACATACAAAATTATTTTTTAAGGGGCCTGTGGGGGCAGTTGCTGATCACCACTGATATTATGCAGCAAGTCTATTATCACTTTGTTCTGCTCCTCAATATGAGAGAGATGCTGCATGGCCACCTCCACCACCATTTGCTTGTCCTTGACCCCCACCCACAGCACAGCCAGGTCCACCACGGTCTCAGGACCCTGTGAGTCATCTTCTCTGGGTGCAGCTGCAAGAACCTCCACCTCTGCTGCCTGCATTTCCCTGCACTGCCACCAATGTGCAGGTGGATGAGGTACTTTGTCCACAGCTGCAGGAGTGGCTTCCCATTCAACCCAGTGGTGGACAGCTAGGAGGGTTCACTGACCACCAGTGCCAAGGTACCCACCCTTGGGCCCATGATGGACAAACACCTGGCACAATTTGCACTGCACAACAGTGGAGTCCTCAAGGAGATACATGAAGAACTCCCACATGGAACAGCTCCATGCAGGACCTGGTACAGGCAGTGGGTGGGCACAGCTGGCCACCTGCTGTGCTGCTGCAGGTGGTGGTGGAGGAGCAACAACCTGCTGCAGTTGCTGCTGCTGCTCATCTGACTCCTGCTCCTCTAGCTGCTGTGCATCTGGCTGCTGCTGCTGCTGCTCATGCTGGCAGACCGCTGCTGCTGCAGAGCTGGCTGTGCCTGCACAAGATGGCACAAAATTGGCCCTGTTTAATACAACTGGGTGAACGAGGCCACCCTGCATCCATGACCCCCACTGGCCACCATTTTTCCTGCCACGCCAATGATCCATCATCAAACAAATCTAGTACAAGTACTAATAACTCTACCAAAAACAAAGTGCTGACAAAAAAACACTTTTTTAAACAAAAAAAAAGATTGTAAAATTAACTTAAATTTCCTACACTAATTAACAAACTAAATCTAAAAAGGTTTAAACTGAAAGAAGCAAAATCAAGCAAGTTTTGCACTCTGCAATAGCCAACAACCCCCACACACGAACTGCTCTAAACAGATCAGTGATGTGCACAACTCTTTCTACAAGAGAAAGTGAAAGCAAAACACTCACTTCCTGCCTATTTAAGTTTCTGCCTGAATCATGTGACCTGCAGACCTGCACAGACAGTCAGGCATGTGTCCAGCGTCCTGTTTATTACCAACTTCACCTTCTCCAGCTACAACTCGAAGTGAACGTGAAGTGATCAATTCTAAGTACATTAAGGTGAATTTCAACTTTTTTACTGGAATTTTGCGTAGTGATCTGTGAACTCAAAAAGTTGGCCGCTTCACATTCACTACACCAGTGAATTTAAACTTCACTGCATCTCTACTCAAGACATTACTTTTTAAAATCAGCAAACCTTTTTTAAATTGCATGCTTACAATGAAAATTTTAAAAAGTGAACATCACAATTTTTTTCATGCACATGCATTTTTTAAGATATATTTAAGTACCTAGCTTGTTGCTACTTGTCTGTAACAAACTACCCAAACAACAGTCACTATGCTTCTCACCCATGGCTGCCACAGACCTTCACCTGTGTTTGTCTCTCACTGTGTCCCGTGCCCACACTTTCCCTCTTAACAAAGTTGGCATGCCACCTGGACCCTTTTATGCCCAGTCTTCAGTTCCTTATGTCAGCTCAAGACAGACAGCTTGAGCCCTAGATGAAGTATTGTTCTGGTCCTATTAACTTTTACTCCAATCCCTTCCCTGTATGAGGAGAGATTAATTATTTCTCAATTATTTAAAATAAATTAGCATATCTCTTTTGGATTGAAGGATACCTCTTGAGACTTTCAATAACACTTGATATAAATGTACCACCAGCTGGACTACATTGAGCTAAAAGAGTCTCTGAGTTTTTTCCCCCATTTGTGCAGTTTGACCTTATGACATTATGAGTGGTAAAGCCAATGTATATATTTGGGGATGGCCATCAGATAGTGTGGGGACTATTTGGATCCAGGGATTCACCGTACATATGTGGAGATGGTGATCAGTGGCTGGGGGACAACTAGGCACCAGAGATTCACTGCACATATATGGGGATGGCAATTGTGGGTGGAAGGGGGATCACTGAACACCAGGTGCATATTTTCATGTCACAGTGATGGGGATTGAGGGATGGGGGGGCCATTCATTAGCAGGTGGCAGGTGTGCTCACCAATTGCCAATGTTATTGTTGGCTGCAGGTGCTCCATTAGTCACTAGGGTTACCCTGAGTAAGTTTGGCTTTTGATTGGCAGTATTTGCAATGCACAAAGTGGCCTGTGCGAACCCCTTTATGCAGTGCAAATGCACTGAGCATTGTACTGTGCCGGAATTCCTGTCCACACCCCTATCTTTGCCTACAACATACAGTACATTATTTTGTTTTGTGTGCAATAACCCTGTTAGCACATGCAAAAGCTCCCCTTGAATATTGAGCACTGGAGCAAACCCCCAGCAAACAGGCTGCAATCACTTCGCCCACTGGGCAAAGTTTTAAATATCTGTCCCCTGAAATCCTGCTTAAAAATCCTGCTTAAATCTCTTTTCCAGACATCACCTTTACCAGAAAACTTGTTTTATAATACATTTGCTAATTGTTCATCCCACTGAGGTACATCTGATTCCTAAACAGTATCACAATTCAAATTTAGACCGGCACATACTTTTCAAACTTTTAAGCTCTTTCAGTCACCCATTGGAGTTTGTTCCCAGGGCTGTGTAAGCCAGATTACTTAAACCTGTCAGACCACCTTCTTTTTCAGAAGATGAGCAAATTACACGTTTGGCTTCCTATATCTTGACGTAGACAAGTTTGCCAGCTTCATACATTTCTATGCAACAATACTGCCCAGTTTTGCCAATCTCACACATCTAAGAGGACAGTCATTGAAAGTATTATAAACTATAATTTTAGAACAATTGCTTAATCAGATCAGAAACACTGTTTTGTTTTAGGAAATGTGGGCATGTGTGAAGTCTGTTTAATATCACACTGAAGTGTTTTATGTGTTTGTTGTAAAATATCCATGCAGCATATGATGACATTGTAAACTCACCCAACTGAAATATTAATGTGCTTTAATGTGTACAAACACAACACCTGCTCCTCCACCTACATTTCTGTGAAAACCCATTTCCTCAGGGAGGATAGGTGCATCTATCACAATTATATATATGTATACATTCATAGTTCCTTTTAGCCAAATAAGTGCAAACAAACCAGCACCAGGCATACAACTTTGAACAATATCTGATATCTGCACTGAAAAATCTTGGTACATTTTCTGTGCTAATCTGTACAGTGCTGCAAATAAATCAAATATATGGCATTAAAAATAGGAACATGCTTATTAAAAAGTACCTTTTATAATGATGTTCTTCTTTTTACACAACAAAATTTTCTTATTATATATTGGCTTCTAAATATTCCATATGCCTTAGAATGTTTCATTCTTTTTCTTTAAAATATTTCCCTATATCAATTGCTGTATTGAAATTTGCAGTACATTAGCAATAAAATACTGTACTGCCTCATGATGAAAAAAAGTTATTCATTGTGCCCTATGGCCTTTAGTTTTCTATTTCAAATGGAAAAAGATCAATACTGTCTCCATTATAATCGTAGCCTGCACTATGCCCCACATTTACACTACAATGAAAATGATAAGGACTGAAGGAGGACATTAGTCCTATCAGGCTCATCCTCTCACACATGGTGCAAGTATAACCTGAAATTCCCCTATTTTTCAGAAATTGTTCCAGACCTGGCTTGAATTCACTGATGCAACCTACCCACACTGATTAATTCTAACAGCAAACTGTTCTACAATATTATCATCCTTTCACAGAAGAAGCATTTCCTAACATCTGATTTTAACCAGAACCAAAAGATTTTACAGTTATGGTCTATAGTTCATACTCTGCCTCTTAGCACCCAAAACTGCTCAGGGCTAATCTTGACCTCTCCCTTCTTGATATTAAACACTGTTATGTGGCCTCCTCTTGTCCTTCTAAATTCAAGGTTTGACAGATCAACTGAGTCTAATCTATTGTCATAATTTCTCTCCTCAGTTTCAACAACCATCTTTGTGAATCATCTCTGAACCATTTTAATTTCATTGGCCTATTTCCTTAAGTGTATGGTGACTGCACCTAAATACAATGTTCCAGGTGTGGGTGCACATATGTTCTTAACAGTGGTATCGTTACCTCTCTTGCCCTACTCACCAAGCCTGTCTTGATGTTCATGGTAACCACATTTACTTTTACTATAACTGATCTACTTTGCTTAGCAGTTTTAAAACTTGATGTAATAATAACACTTAGATATTTTCTAATTTGTTCCTTCCTCCTGTTAATTACTATTCTGTCAAAGACATAGTCATGGTGCAGGTTACCATAACTGAACTGAAAAAACATTGCATTTTGCCACAGTTGTATGGCACACACCAATTTTATACCCAGTTACTCACAACAGCAATGTCCTTCTGTAAGTTGATAGCATCGCATGTGGTTCTAATAGGGTCACTGACCTTTGTATCATCCTTAAGCTTCCAGGACCAACATTGTACTCTCTCATTCAAATCACCTATGTAAAGATTAAACAAAATTGGTCCCAAGACTGACTGTTTGGCACATCGCTGAGCACTTTAGTCTAGTCAGAATATATTCCATAAACATTGCTTCCTGTCAATCAGCCAGCATTGTTGCCAATTACTTATTTCAATATCCAGGTCCAAAAGTTCTATTTTTGTAAGTATGTGTTGGTGGAGAGCCTTGCCAAAACCCTGCTTAAGTACAAGCAGATTACATCTACTGGGATCCCTCTGTTTACCTCTGTTGTTACCTTATGCATACAAGACAGTTGCTCTGACCATTGCTGGCTGCCCTCATGAATAGCATTAGTATTTAATGTATGGATTGTTAAAATAATTGGGTACTAAAGCTTTCAAAAAAATCCCAGTAATACCATCACTCTAAGAGTGATAATACCACCATTCACGATGATAATACTATCGTTCATGTGCCACAATACTAGCATTCAGGACCTGAATGATAGTATTATCACTAAGCCTCAACAGTGCAACTGCAAGTCTGCCACCTAATGTCTCCCAAAGCATGTCACCTTATTGGCAGCTTTTCTTTAGTTGGCAAGCAGAACATCTCTTAAAACACAGTGACCATCTCTCACTTAGCAAGGTTGAACCAGGTTCTTGGTATTTCCCCATATTTTTTATTTTAAGTCTGCAAAAAATGTAATTATCTGGTTGATCCTGCATTTCCCAAAAGAAGAAAAGGTAGGACTGCCTATCAATTCTACTATGCCTTACTTATGGGAAGGGGTGGGCAAGGCAAGCAACATGGATGAGTGAGAGGGAGGGGATGAACAAGACAATTCAAGACAGTGCAATGGTTGGCCAGGACTGAGACAGTCCTTCACTGAAGCGGCTGACCACCCATCACAAAATGTGGTAAAAAAAAAAACTTGGAACCATATATAAAAAAAAAATAACAAATAGCTTAGTGTATATTGCAATGCACTAATTCTATCTCAAGGTTCTTGGGACAGGAGAACCTCTTGAGCTTCACTCTTGAGGTTTCCTATGTCCCCAGAACCTCTTGATGGAATTACGTAAGTGATGACATTCAGTTAGTTGGAGTATACAAAGCAATAACTGACTTCTGTGGATGATTAAATGCTGAGGTGAAGCTGAGGTGTTTAGTCACCACAGAAGCTGGTTTTGTGAGTATACTCCAACTAACTGAATGTTATTACTATTATACAAGTTGGAGTTGATTTTGTAGGAGTGGTTGTGAAATATGGTGATTTTCATGGAGTGGTGTTTTTCAGTGCTTTCTGTTACGGTAGGCAACACCAGTCAGGCAGCAGCATCATGGAAGGAGCTGAGGGAGACACAATGATCATGATTTTTTTTCATGAGGATTGCATTTGGAATGGGCTATTAGGGTTCCAGGATTGATTACATTTCTTAGTAATTCATGACTTCCAGACAGTGTTGGAGATAATTATGGTGCTGTGATTGTGCATAGTGGTTGAAACCAGGAAAGGAGGAGGCTTTCTTGTAATCGGGAGACTTTTTTCTGGTGAATATGAAGTGTCAGTGACAGAGGTGAAAGAGCTGCTGAGAGAACAAATCCTGTTTGAGGGTTATTAAGACTCCATTTTATAAAAAAACGTAGGTATTTTTTTAAAGTAATATGACTGTGGACTGTCTTCACTGCGCTTCTGTCTACCGTAATTGTGGCTAGATTAGGGGAGCGGTCAGTGTGGTGTGTTTGTCCAAGAATGTGATGGGGATTTTCTAGAGGAGTTTTTGTATTAAAAGTGTGAGAAGCTGTGTAAATGTGCCTTACTGCTTTGTAATTTTAAAATGTGTGCCTGTATATTTATTAATCTAATGTTTCCATGTTTTGTAACAGCCAACTTGGAAGCTCAGATGATATGATGCCTTTTTGTTTTATTTTAGTTTTGGTTTCTTAAGCTGTGATGAAACAACTGTGGGCAGGATTTTAGGTAAATAAATAACTGTGGGGGGGATTTTGGAGAATAACCGACTCAGGGGTTTTTGGAGGTAGTTTGTGGGAGAATAACTGTTAGATGTTCTGCATTGTGATTGCCTAAGAAAAGATACCTGTTTTATAATGCATTGTAATATACATTAACCTATCACTTATTCTATTTGTGCCCATCTGTGTATTCTTACTTTTAACAATCTTTCCAAAACCTTTCATATCACCCTGGTAAGACAAATAGATATTTTGTTGTTTATATCATTTTGCCTGCCTTGTGCAATGCCACTACACTGGAACTTTTCTAATCATCTGGTACTTCAGCATGTCTAATTGATGTATTAAATATAGAGAACAAATATGTGGGTCACTATAACCATAGCCATCTCCTTCAGAACTCTAGGAAAAAGTCCATTAGATCCATGGGACTTACTTGCATCTAATTTAGCTGGTACTTCCACCACATCCTTTGTTTCAAATCTCTCAATGTTATTATTGGTATCCTACTATTTTCTCTTAGGCAACTCATTTAAGGTCCCTTATCTGTTGAATACTGATGAAAAATATTTATTAAATCAATTTGACTTGTCAGTCTTTTGAGAGTTACTTACTTCCATCCATGTTAGCAATTTGATCAAAGCTATCGCATTCTTTATTCATCCTTTTGTCATAGTTGTAGAACTGTGTCTTATTTTTACTCATATTGGATGCTATCTCAAATTCTACCTTCTTTTCTTGGACCTTGTATTTCCTTTTATATACTTTTTGTAACTCTATATACTGTAACTGTCCATATCAATACTGAATGTATTTCTCAGTTTGAATAGTTCATTATTTTTAACAATTAGTTTTCCAATTGACTTTGTGATCCACATAGGATTCTTTTTTGCCCTCTTTGCCATATTGTCAAAAGCAATACATTCCATTTGAGATCTCAGTAAAATGATTTTTACTTTATCCCATATTCTATAAGTACTCAAACCCTGTAGCTTACCCTTCCAGTCCACAACTACCAGTTTATTATAAAGTTTACTAGCGTTAGCCCTCTTAAAATTCCATGTCTGGATTGTTCTTGTTTTACTGGCCCCTCTATAACCTATACAGAATGAAATAGTATTATGGTTACTATTTCCTAAACCTGGTAGTATTTTCATCTCCTTAATCCAGTCCTCCCTATCTGTAAAAATGATATCCTGACAGACTTCCCTCTAGCTGGCCCTGCAACTGTTTGTGATTAGAAGCAATACTCAGTTAAATGAAGGAAGACCCTTTCTTTTTTATGCCGAGCTGTATTATTAGAACAATCTATGTCTGGGTGATTTGAGTCATTCAGGAGAAATATTTTTAATCTTCCCTGGAATTTCTGGAATATATTTTTATATAGAGTTGCCTCATCATGTTCATTAATAAAAGGTGATCTATAAGCCAATCCCAACAGCACTTTGACTGATATGACCTATTTTAATCTGTATGTCCTCAGTATCAGCAACAGAATCCTCTATTATAAGAGCAAAAATATTGTTTTGGAAATATATGACAACTTCTCTCCCTCTAATTCCTTTCCTATTATTACAAGAAAAGTTGTCCAATGATCGCTAGCAGTTCGCTGTTGCTTTGCAACTGACAATTATTTGTACAGCTCACTCATACTATCAGTAGTTTTCACAATCCAATGTACTCTACTACCTTGGTCAGTGCCTGCATAGATAGATGCCAACATTTAAAATCCTCGATTGGCTCCCAAACGTAATAAGAAACTGTTTATTAATATAGTATGAATACAATATGTTGTATTCAAATAGCTCAAACATTTTTCACACATTTTAAGATTACATAGCAATTCCTATGTTGTATAAGAATGAGTTCAAACCAGTATTAGAGTCCACTGATTGTGCAACAATGTAGACCAAACAACTGATCCATTGTTGACTCATGCAAAAGGTAACATTAATCATGAAAAAAAAAATAACATAAAATACCAAAGATACTGACAGGTACCCAGCAGAAGTAATTTGTGTTATATAACCAATAACATAAAATATCAAAGATACTGACTGGCACCCAACAGAAGTAATTTGTATTATATAACCAATAACATAAAATACCAAAGATACTGACTGGCACCCAACAGAAGTAATTTGTGTTATATAACCAAAATATTTCTGATTTGCTTTATAAAATTAGGAAGTGAGGCTCAGGGGATGTCTATTGCCTAATCAAAAGTATTTGTTAGTGACTTTGTATGGTTTGAGAACCAAGAAGCAAAGCTGAATGGTTCTGAAACCCTATGGAATTATGATGAGATGCTCATAATTAGCCAAGAGACATCCCTGAGCCCCATTTATTTCTTGTTAAAGGACACAAGTCAACAAGAGGGCCTCCACATTCAAGTATGGGGCTGGTCGCAGTGTTCACTTTGTGTGCAAAAATATTTTGGTTTTCTTACTGTTTACCGTAGTATATTTGATTGTATCAGATTAATTTTGCTTAGTTGTAGACTGGCATTTCCTATTACTACAAATCTCAGAATCTTCTATAGATAGCATGAGAGCAGGAGGCATTAGTGAGAATATTCAATAGCCTGCAGTGAATATTAGACTTTATATAAGCTCTGACATTTTGCTTACATCAAAACAGAGTATGCCAGTAGAAAAGGATCACTTACCCACCTAGTCTGCATTTTTCCCTTTCTGCAGTATCATCACAGATCCTGCTTGATCTCCAGTCCATTTTCCCTCCCCATTCCTTTCTCCTAAGATTACCTTATGCCTATCCAATGCATTCTTTTTTTTTTAAATTTGTCTTTTACTGTTATTTTCAGACATACATCAAATGACATGGCACAGTGAGCAAGGTGACATGAGTGCCCATACAGACAATAATACAAGCATAGAGAATATTGTGACATGTCCCCACTCCATACAACCCACCCCTACTGTTATCTTCTCCCCATCCCCTTAAAACAATCCCTCTCCCCCTTCCTCCCAACCCATCCCCCCTTAGCTGGGTGTATATTCATACCATTGTACCTTAAAACCAGATGGATAAAAAGGAAATATATTGGATTGATGTCTTGGATAGAAAGTGACCATCCACTATTAGAAGAACAACCCAAAACCTCAGAGCCCCTTAAGCCAATGGAACTCCAACTTGTAACATGTAAACAGTGTGCATCTCGGCCCATAACTTTTTATATCTGGAGGGGAAGTGGCCCAGAGATTTCTAGATTGTTCCACCCTCAGATTAAACAAAAGGTCTTGGAGCCATTCTATATAAGAAAGCTTTTGGGCATCAATCCAATGCCTTAAGACAAGTTTCTTAAGTGTTAAGGAGATCATTTCCATGTGATATCTACATGTTCTAACCTGTACCTTGGACTAATTCCCTATGAGACAAATCTCTGGTATAAACACATCCTCTAGTCCTAACAAAAGATCAGCTTTCTGCCGGATTTCCATCCAGAGGTCCTGGATAGAGGGACAGTCCCAGAACATATGATGGAGGAAACCTTCTTCCATTTTGCACCTAGTACAAGTTGGGGTTGGGGATTTACCTATCTTAAAAAGTTTGAGGGGCGTCCAACATAAATTATGTAAAAATTGAAATTGTGTAAGTCTCAGCCTGTCTTGGGATAGGTAAATATATGTATCTTCCCAGATTTTACACCAGTTAATGCTAGGATCTGGAAATTGTCTAATCCAATATTTCGGGCCTCCTACTTGAGTAATAGGTGCCTGCACCAAGAGGGAACTATACACCGGAGCTATTGCATGGGGAAGGTGTACCACTTCTGCTAAGGAGGTAAAGAGTTCACTAAACTTGTCCTCTGTAACCAGATGTCTACTTAGCCGGTTCAGAAGATGAGATATTTGATATGTGTTAAACATTTGTCCCTTGTTTAATGAATATTTATTAAAGATATCCAATGCCAGGAGGCATTTTCCACCTGGGTCTAGAAAGTCTTTCAATTGGGCATGCTGGAACTGAGGGATCCAGAGTTTAGGAATCATCTTGTTTCCTATCTTGATGTTTGGATTCTCTACTAATGGCTGTTTCCAGTCTTGAGGGTGTTTATACTTTTAAAAATGATGTAGCTGGGTATGGGATTTTAGCAAGACCCCTCTGGGAGAGCGGGAGATATTAACTGGTAGATTTTTAATTGTGCTATATAACAACATATATATAGGTAGATGTGCTTCAGCTAAGATTGTTTTCTCACGTATTAGCCATGGTGGGACACATGGCAGGTTAGATAATGTTACATCATTGGTCATCCATTTCATATATTTAGAGATCTGACTAGCCCAATAGTAACCCCCTAAATGAGGTAATCTCTAACCACCTCCAGCCTTGGGCGGAGTCAACTTCTGTTAAGCTCTTCTTGGGGGCTTAGCAGCCTATATGAAGGAAGAGATGATAGAATGGACTTTCCTGAACCATTTAATAGGCAACCAGACATTAAACATATGTAACGGGTAGAATATCCTTGGCAGGACATTCATTTTGACTATATTAATGCGCCCCCAAATACAGATAGAAAGGGATGACCACCTAGCGAAATCTTGTTGTATAGCAGACAGAGTATCATCGAGATTTAGTTTCTTAGTGAGTGAATCTGATCTGGTGAGGTAAATGCCCAAATATTTTAAATGTTTAGGGGACCATTGATGTCCTAAATGTAGAATATCACTTTTTAACAATCCATAATTTAAAGGGAAGACCATGCTTTTATCCAAATTAATTTTATAATTAGAGTAGGTACCAAATTCTAAAATAATTTGCAGGGTAGCCTCAAATACCCTAGCGGGATTGATGGAGTGAAGCAGAATATCATCTGCATATGCCGATAATTTGAAATCAGACTCATACAGAGGTATGCCCGGAATCGAGAGAGATTTCCTTAGTTTGACAAGTAAAGGCTCCAAATAAATATTGAAAAGGAGTGGAGATAATGGGCATCCTTGACGACTACCTGAGTGGATAAGGAACCTCTCCAAGAAAACTCCATTACAATAAATACAAGATTTGGGATTCTTATAGAAGGAAGCAATCCAGCCAATGTATTCCTTCAGAAAACCAAATTTACTCATTGTGGAAAACAGGAAGCCCCAATCCACTCTATCAAAAGCTTTCTCTGCATCCAGGGACAGTAGACCAGCTGGCACATTTGAGTCCCTGAATGCGGAGAAAATGTGTGATAGCTATTCAAATGATCTGAGGAGTTCCTCCCCTTCATAAATCCTACTTGGTCTAAATGAATTAAGGTGGGCATAGCCTCCACCAGTCTGTTTGCTAACAATTTAGCAATAATTTTCATGTTGTAATTCAATAGAGAGATAGGTCTATAATTAGTTACCATTTTTGGGTCCCGCACTGGCTTTTCTAAAACAATAATTAGGGCTTCCAGGAAACTGACATCCATTACTTTCCCATCTAGAAACCTCTTAAACAACCGGCATAGCCAAGGAGTCAATTGTTTACTAAAAGACTTATAGAAATTGGGTGAAACCCCATCAGGACCTGGAGACTTATCCAAAGGGAGGGAGTTTATTGTTTTCTCAACTTCTATATCAGTTATGGGGACCAACAGTGCTGACTTCTGTGCTGCTATCTGTGGCAGAGGGAGGGTCTCTAAGTATTTATCTAATTTTTGTTTTCCAGGGGGGTTGAGCATAGGTCCATACAAGTCCTTGTGATAAGTTACAAATTCCTGTACTATTCTTTTAGGGTTCACTTGTATAGTGTTATCTAATCTAGACCTGATACCCTTAATTATTCTGGAGGCTTCTTGAGTTGTTAACCAAAGGGCCAACAACTTTCTAGATTTTTCCCCATGATCCACATAGTTAATCCTGGTGCGCATTATTGCATATTCTGCTTTACTTAGCAGCAGGGAGCTATGCTGGGCCCTTAACCCCATCAGTGTAAGTTTGTCCTCATCTGGAGTGGAGGATGATAATGCTTTTTCTAAGTAGTGAATTTTACTAAGTAGTGTGAGGGCTTCTTGTTGTTTCATCTTTTTCTTGTACGAGGCTATTCTGATCATTTCTGCCCTTAATACACACTTCAGGGCACACCATTCTAAGTCTATTCTTCCAGTCAAGCCAAGACTAACCTCCGTGTTCTGATCAATTGCCTTCGAGATATTCTTAATAACACTGTCATCTCTCAGTAGCTGATTATTAACGTTCCATATAGTTTCTTTTGGAACATTGGGAGTCAAGTTTAGTAAACACCACACCACTGCATGATCTGAGATGACATCAGGTTCAATAGCACTATCCGTAATCCCTGACAAGAAATTATGACTAATTAAAAAGTAGTCTATTCTGGTGGATGTGCCATGAACAGAGGACCTAAAAGTATACTCTTTCAAGGAAGGATACAGGACCCACCATGGGTCCATCAGACCTCATTGATCCGGTAGATCTCAGAGGGCTCTCTGAGCAGGTGAGAGACTGGCTTTTCTGACCCCTGATCTATCCAGGTCAGGGGTAAATGAGAGGTTCCAATCTCCTCCCAAAATTAGTGGAAATGAAACATAAGGAAGTAACTCTTTAAGTAGTCTATGAAAAAAAGTTGGGGAGTCAGAATTGGGACCATAAACACAGCAGAGCACAACCTACGTGTGGCTGAGTAAACCTTTCAAAACTGAATATCTGCCATCTGGGTCCTGAATGCAAAATTCACAATTAAAGGGAGTACTCCGGTAAAATAGTATAGCTACCCCTCTGCTTTGGTTGCTATCCCCCACATTGAAGACTTGGCCTACCAATTGTCTTCTCAGAAGTAAACCCTCCGAGATCAGTAATTGGGTTTCTTGTAGGAATGTGACAGCTCCTTTTAAACATTCAATATGTTTTAAAATCTGATAATGTTTAACTTTCTTTTCGGCACCTCTAATATTCCACGTAAGTAGTTTTAAACCTCCCGCCATTTTTTGTTTTTAAAGCTCAGAATACAATAGTCTACCTCTAACCTTACTAGCATCCAGCCAAGTTGTCCTTCCCCCTGCCCACCCCATCCCCAAACCCATAAACCCTTTGGATCCTACCACTCATAACCCTACAGACTCACATTTAAACCCTTGAACTCCTAGACTTAACATAACCCTGTTGGCCAAAAAGGTCAAAAACACACCCCACCCTCTCAACTTAATAACATAAAGGTACGTGATCTACAGAAACCATGAATATCCTCTCTCCCCTCCTGCCCACTCTTAACCTTACAAAATACTACCTCTCTTGAATCCTGAATCCAAGAAATAATATTAATTTGAACCCTAATAACCTTTAAAAGAAACACAAGAAAAGTTTTCATTGGCTAGGAACATGCACACTTATTAATCACAGCCTTATAAAAATATCTAAAAACTAAAATGAAAATTCTTAAGTGAATCCTTTGTACACACACAGTCTAATTCTGACTGAATAATAAACGAATAACTTGTCCCAGGGCGACCTCTTGTGGCCATTAGTTTGTCTTGAATTTGAGTAAACAAAACCTCTAGTAACCCTTATGGCCACAATTAGTAAACTTAATTGAGCAAATAGATTTTTCTCTTAAATGCCCCCCAAACCAGTAAAGTGGAAAATAAAATCAATAATACTTGCCATACTTGCGATATGGCAATGATTACTATCGGAAACTTTGTCCTACAGGTAACATTCATCCCATTAGCTCGTCATATACAGACGTTGGGTCCTTAAAATGCTAGTGTACCCAGAACTCCTTCGAAACAGGAGCGTAACAAAGAAAAAGAGGGGGGCCAAAAGGCAAGAAAAAAAGGGGGGGGGGGAACTTCCACCATCTACAAAGATTCCATTAGTAATCTTGGACATAAGAATCGAGAATCTAATACCCGAACAGATCCTGTCCTTATATAATCAATAACACTCCTGTGTGCAGGCACGCCTTTGCAGAGTACAACAAGAGGCTAAACCATAGCGAAGGGGGCAGAACACATGGGTTCCCTACTGGAGCTGTGTCTTAATAATATCAGAACAACAACTTTAAAATTAACCTGTATTCTTTATCTAAGCACCCCTCCAAACTGCAAAAATAGAGTGCTGTATTAGTTACCATATCGAAGCACTATCCTATACAATACATTCTAACTCGTGCAATTATCACCCCATTAATCTGTTCAGTTAATCCTTAATTATTAAGGCAATGAGTTTGTATAGGGGAACCAAAAGTCAAGCAGACATACGCCAATGTGGACTCATTATATGAGCTCGCTCTAACTTAGAAAACAATCTGTATCTTTTCGGGGAATTGCGAGCAACAACTCCTTCGAGCAAAACTGTGTAGTACCAGAATTCCCTTAGAGTGATCTGCCATCCAGTTAGGGAGTGTAGCTCTCGCTCTTTAAATTAGCTTTTCAGGGCACCTCTCATAACAGCCAGGTACAGGAGCGATGATAGTACTTGCAGGGCAATTGTGCTTTACTGTGGGGAGCACTGTAACACAAGCAACAGCTGCACCGTTAGCCTGTCCAAGGACAACATTAAGAGCACATCGGGCTAACATACACCAGGATCTTTTGGAAAAGGGAGTGCAGGATGTAGTCTTCTCTTTGCAGTTCCATTTAAAATCTAGGATAATGATCTGGTGCACAAACTCTGACACTTGGGGTGAACCAAGCACTAATCCGGTTAGATATCTTCCTTTCTTTTGCAGATTGCAGCAAATGAACATGCCAGCTCAAATAGACATAGAGCACCAATGCACCCCACTTCAATGATCACTAAATAAATTGGGGAATGCTCCTTTCACAGTGGCTTCCGCGGTCTTCAGATCTTCAAAGCTGGACCAATTGCCATCTACCAGAACCTGGAGTTTCGCTGGATACAACATTTTGAACTTAATCCCCGCTGGTATCAACTTGTTGACTAGAGGATGAAAAAGAGCTCTGCACTGCCGAACAGACACCGGGAGATCTTGCGTGATCCTTAACTGGACTTCACACCATTTTATTTGCTCTAAGCTCCGGACTTTCGTCAAGAAGTGCTGCCTCTCCAGACAGTTCAAAAATCGGACTATTACAGGTCGAGGGGGGGCACTTGCTGTAGGAATCAGGCACAGAGATTGATGAGCTCACTATATGGAGTAAGAGGCACCATACGGGGAGGGACCAACCAGCTTCACAACCAGTTTCCAGAAAAAGAGAATTGCATCGGCCCCCTCTTCTTTTTCCAGCAAACCTATAAGCACCACGTTGTTGTATCTACTGCGCTCCTCTAAGTCTTTGATCTTCGATTCCAATCGAGCCATTTTCTGCCTTGTTGACACAAGCTCCGGTTCTGTTCTCCCCAGATGCTTTTCCACTGATACAATACATGCCTCATTGTCTCCGACCCTTGTCGATACATTTTCCAGAGCCGTGGCCATTGATTTAAACTCAGCAGTTAACGATCGGAGTTCTTTGTGGAACGGCTTGAACTCCAACAAGAACCTGTCCACTGTGAGGACATTAGGATCCTGGTTTTGTGAGGTACATTCTACCGAGACTGCTTGCGGCCTTGTTGTTTTACTGGCTTTTTCTGGTGTGGAAGGAGTCATGTGTTTTGGCAGTGCTTGCCTCATCTCTGCTTCCATGCTGGGTAAAGAAACTGCAGCCGAGTATCATAACACACTGCTTGTCTTCTTAGATGTGTTTTTCTTTTCAATTTTCATAGTTAGAGCATGTTTAAACATTAATTAAAGTCTTGAGTGAGTGGGAGACATGGAGAGTACTACTATCCATGAGCCTACATCACGTGATTTCTCCCTATCCAATACATTCTTGAAAAACACCACTTTTTTTGCTCCATCTCCACTGGAATGCTATTCATGGAATCCACCACTCTTTCTGTAAAGAAGTACTTCCTCACATCTCTCCTGAATCTGCCCTTCATGCTTTATAGCATGCCACCTTGTCCCTGAGCACTTTTTCTGAAAATACTTCCTTCCCAGACCTTGTTTAGCCCATCAAGGTATTTAAAGGCCTCTATCATATTTCTGTCTCCCTCCTGTCTTCCAGGGTGTATATATTTAGGTCCTTTAATCTCTCCTCAAAGGACTTCTAATGCAGACCCTGCACCATTTTAGTTACCCTACTCTGGACTGCATCCACTTTATCTATGTCCATCCAGAGTTGTTGTCCCCAAAACTGGACACAGTACTCTAGGTGGGGTCTTACAAGTGATCTATACAGAGGCATTATCACCTCCCTCTTTCTGCTGGTGATACCACTCCTTGTGCACACCAGCACTCCACTAGCCCTCACAATAGCCTTGTCATACTGCCTGATCACCTTTAGGTCATATCATATGTACACTCCCAGGTCTCTTTCCTGCTTCGTAGTAGTCAGCACCCCCCCCCTCCATTTTGTACTCAACCCTTGGGTTTCTGTGCCCCAAGTGCATTATTTTGCACTTTTTGCACTGAAACCCAGCTAGCATAACCTTGACCACTCCTCAAGTTTTCTTAGGTCCCGGCTTATCCTTTCCACCCACCCCCAGAGTATCCTCCCTATTGCAGAGTCTAGTGTCAGCTGCAAAGAGGCAGACCTTGCCTTCCAGATCTTCTGCAATGTCACCTATAAAGACATTAAGGAGCACCAGTACCAGCACTGATCCCTGAGGCACCCAGCTAGTCATCCTGTCTTCCTCAAAGTGAACTCTGTTTAACACCACCCTCTGCCACCTATCCTGTAACCAATTTTGTAACCAGTTTGCCACCTTTTGACCCACTTCTGACCTACCCAGCTGTCTTACTAGTCTCATATGTTTGTTGGTCCTGCTGTCCTCCCTGGACTAAGTACAGTCAAAGAGGACTGTACCTAGCCCCTGGAGAACAGCAGAACCATAAAACGTCTGATAAGAGATTATAAAAGCTCTAGCCTGCACTGCAGGCTATTGAATCTTACACTGCTGCCTACTACTCTGATGTCAGCTGCAGGGGATTCTGGAACTTGTAGTAAAAGAAGATGTCAGCATATATTTTTTCCCAGTTAATTTTTATTGCAAAACATACAACAGAGAAGTACAGTACAGAGTCATGAATTTTATTCGGCTATATTTTACAGTATGCAGTGAATAATACATCAGTTGGTTGATTTTCAGTTTAAGTAATACAGACTATATCAACATTATACATTCACACTGCTAGGAAGGCTAAATGACAATTTCTATTTTTATAGATATTACTTAGATGTGTTAGGTGATCAGAACCAAAGAACTCAATATACAAAGTACAAATTGGAACTATTTCCAAGCAATCTGTTGGATGCAATATATAGGAAAGACTATTCAAGCCAAGCTAGGCTATGTTTCTGTTCTACTTCTTACAGCTTCCCTTTGAAAGAAAACCTGAAACATGTTATGCTTGAATGTTTTTGGTATAAAGTTCCTGGATAGAAATGGATAACACCTTTATGTAACATGAGTCAAACTGCAGATCAAGGTACATTATTGAAGATTTTCTTTACTGTTAATGATGATGTAATTATTAAGACAGCAGCCAATATCTAGTATGTATTTCTAGAATTTGTCTCATATATAAAGGAGCCAGGTGAATATAATTGTATATGTTACAAGTATCATGTTTCTGCAATTTATTTTGAGATGTTGCTGTGTATAGCATTGTTATGTAAGGAAGAGTTTATTGTATATCAACCCAGATGCATTTGCTATGTATGTAAAAATGCTGTATTTTAAACGTATGTATTTTCTTGTATTTTATACTGAAAAGGTCAAATGACTGACCAATTAATAAAACTACTACTACTACACTGCAAGGTTACCCCAAGGCTGCAAAACAAGGAGGAGTAATTTATGTGTGTGTCCAATTTAGGTCTAACTTACATAATGGGGATGTAAATTAAGGGTTCCACATCTCATAGCAGTGATGTAACTTCCCTTGGCTCTGTGGGATATACAGGAGAACATGGATACTTGCTGAATAGATTAGTGCCACTCAGAGAGTTCAGGTATGTGCATAGTGTGCCACTTCCTAAGGAACAAGCATGTTGCTTCCATTCCAGCCTCATTGCACCATCTTATTGGAGGGTATGTAAAACAGAAGTGGGAGAAAGCTCAAGGAGCATCAGTTGGGGAGTCAATTGTAAAGCATGCCCTATCACTAGTTTTCAAGTGGCTAATATCTCCTTCCAATATGTTTGGATCCTCAGGCAGGACCATTTGGAGATTTCCCGGGAAAGTTACAACACCAACAAGAGTCCTGTTCCAGGAGACCAACTGTAGGAAATTTGGTTGGAGTTCTGTATACCATGTGAAGAATCTTGTTTTGAATGAGCAGGCTTCTAGCAATTGTACATGCCTTATAGGCCACTTTCCATGGGTTTTCTCATTCAAAGGGGGAGAGAGTTATACCCAAGGATTTGGCCCAGTAGTCTCTTGAAGATTGTGTTTGATCAGGAATGCCATTCCGAAGCTGAAAGTATAGTATGGTGGCTGTCCCTTTAGTTTTAGAAAGCCACAGGTGTAGGTCAAAAGTCACTTCCCGTGTCTCTGTTACTGGGGTTAATAAAGGGGATAGAGCACTTCTCAATTGTAAAAACTTCCAAAAGTCCCCTTTCCCAAGGGATAATTTTATCTATAAATTAGCAAAGGAATCCAGACTTCTAGTGCAGTGGAGTAGAATGTCTTTAAGGTGAGTTATGCCCTTTTGCAGCCAAGCAGACCAATGGACAGTATGTCTGTCAGTGAGGATCATCGGTTGTCCCAGAGGGGAAACCAAGTGAGGTGTGTGATACAGGATCCAATGTGTTTGGACAGCCACCCTCCCATACACTTTGAACTCACAATGGTATCCCATTGCCAAAGGTGGTGGGGGAGAAGGGAATAGAGATAGACCGGTGGAGGTGTAAGGGAGCACAGCAAGGTTTCTTTGATGCTGATGATGATAAAAGTTTTATTTTTATCCATGAACAGAATTTAGGGAAAAAATACCTGTTTACAAATAATGCCCTATACATGAGGATATAACATCACCAATTACAGTATATGACATATAACATCAAGTAATACAATGTATGGACTATTCACAGTATAATATAGAGAAATGATTACATAAAAAAATAAGGGGTACAATTAATTAGAAGGAGGCATAGCAAGTACATCCTTTGTGGTAATATTTAATCAACTCTGACTGGAATGCACTTACTGTTTCCTTCAATTTGTAAAAGTTGGAATAGCATTCCATGTACATTGGTATGCCATATTAGAGTGGGGGTCCAAGATGGGGAAAACAGAATCCAGCTTGTGCTTCCATGAATTCTGCATGGTACCCTTGAAACCAAGGGGGTTTCCATTTGCTGCTGGACCAGTGGTATCAGCTGCCCATTAATGTGCTGAGTGATTTCTTGTCTGGAAATGTCATCCCCAGGATGTTGGTGCAGGCTGTTGGTGCTACTGTACCTTGGTTTCATGTCACCTGTTAATTTTGCTGGTAGCATCACAACAGCACTAGGCATTCAGGTGTCTCAGTGTTGGAGTGCTGGCAGGTGTGTGTCTGGGTGATAGCTGGTGCATGTGCATGCAGTTTGCTGGCATTCTCCCATGTGTGCATTACCATGTAGGACTGCAACTTGCTGTGGCTCCATGTCAGTTGAATATCCAACAGCTGGTGGTACTGTATGTTTTTTTTTTCTGTTCCCTGATATGGCATGTTTCTCATGTATGAGACTGTTACAAAAATTGAATTGACACTCGCAGTAAAGTTGCTCAACAGGAAATATATGGGGCTCCTGTCATTTTTTCATAAGTATTTAAATGCCTTCCCTTGCATTTGCCATGGCTCAGAAGTTGTTATATAAAATATTAGGGGTTGCAGGAGGCAAAGCTCCCTGTGTCAGGTGGTGCTGGGGATGGAGACCTCTTCAATAATGTGCTTTCATGTTACTTTGCTCTATTGTGCATGGTGAGCTGCTAGGGCATGTATTTTTTCCAATTCCCCTGTTCTTATATCAGATTCTTCCTTTGGTCCCGTGCTATACATGTCTGGTGGTGAAGTATCATAGCAAGCAATTTGCTGCTGGCAAAATGCTTGCACTATGATTTATCTCACTGTAACATATGTCGTTGCAGGATGGGTGAACCAATGGGATCTGACTTTGGCTTGACTAAGTTGAGGGCAGTACCTTCCCAGTGAAATTAGCTAATTAATGTATCTAACTTTGCAAATCAGCTTGAGGGTAGTTTGAGAGGGAGATGAGAGAGGCATTGAACAATTTTTAGGGCTGCCATAATTTTGATTTCAGCAATTTTTACAGCTAGGGATAGCCACAATTTTTTCCACTGGCCCATGTCCACAGATAGATTTTGCAATAGTGGGGTAAGGTTTAAGGTAGAAAGTTTTGCAAGATCCTCAGATAAGTGGATGCTGAGGTATTTTATTGAGGCCAGAATCCATTTGAGTCGTATTCATTCAAAAGGCCCTGGATTACATTTCTTGTTCAAAGGCAAGATCTTGGTTTTCACTTTGGTTTATTTTATGGCCTGAGATCTCTGAGAACTCTTGAAGTAGCACTAGAAGGTGTGGTATCCCATCTGGGGCTTCAGCGAGCAAGACCAGGAGATTGTCCACATACAGGCTAGTTCGGAAGTCATGTTTCTTAATAGGGATCCCTTTCATTTTTGAGATATTGCAAAACGCTATTGCCATGTGCTGAACGGTCAAGACAAATAGCATCAGGGACAAAGGGCACCCTTGCCTTGTGCCTTTTTGAAGTTGGAATGGTAGAGACAGGACAGAGTTCATTAGGACTCTAGCCTTGGGAGCCTAATATGATGTCTGTATCCAGGAGGCAAGTATGTACCAAACCCTATGCAGTGGAGAACCTTAGGAAAGTACCCCTGCTCTACAGAGCTGAAGGCCTTTTCAAAATCAATGGCCACCACTGCCATAGAGGTGGGGATCTGACTGGCCACTATTACAATTGAAATTCGGGATATTAGGTGATCTGATGATAAATGACTCTTAATTAACCCGACTTGGACAGGGTGAAAGTTAGCAGGAAGGATGCCTTCTAAATGAAGTGCCAGGTCTTTAGCTAGTCTTTAGCATCTGCATTAATTAATGAAATGGGTCGTTAGCTGGAAGATAAGTGAGGGTCCTTTCCCTCTTTGGTTAGGACTGTAATGACAGTTTTTCAAGTGTTGGGGGTAGGGCTTTGGTTGAGTGAGCCTCTGAAAACATCTTGTGAAGATAAGTAGTAACTATCAGGTTTATGTGCACATACAGATCCACCAGACTGCTATCCCCACCAGGGGATTTGTTCTTGTTCATAGAATGGATTGAACTACAAATTTCAGAGCTAGTAAGTGGGGATTCTAGTGTAGAGCTGATAGTTGAGGGAGGGCCAGCAAAGATAGGAAGGCATCTATTTGGATACTGTGGGATGGTTCTGACAAGCTGTACAAATTCTGATAGAACTGGGACATTATTTTATTTATATCTGATGGTTTATGATGGGGTTTACCACCCTTGTCTTTTAACGTAGATATGTGATGTGCCACTTGCTGTTTTCTGCTGTTTTTTGAAACAATATGAGAGGAGATGTAATGATTTCTCTCCCACATCCCAATATTTTTTCCTGGCCTGAATCAAGGCTAATTCCACCTTTCTGGACAATAAAGTATTTCTCTAAAGCTGAATCCCATTTGTTTCAGCTAAAAGGAATTTTGCCTGAGTTGGGGATTTAGCTTTTTTGTACTCCTGATCTTTATGGATCAGGGCAAGCTCCAAGGGTGCGAGGGTCTTTTCCCTTTACCTTCATCATCTGGATGCAAAACCCATAAGGCTGCCTCTTATTGTTGCCTTAAAGGCTTCCCATAGGGATGCCCAGTAGACATCTACTGTGTGATTTTGTTTGAAGAATTGGGTGGCTTCACCAGTGATCCATTTGCAAAAGTTGTCTTTTAGGAGCAGAGATTCTAGTCTCTGTTGAGAGGATTTGGGGGTTTCAGCAGTCCAGATCACCACAGTGGACACTGGTGGATGGTTAGAGATTATCAGATTTTCTGTCACTTGTTACCGCTTTTTGAGTTATTTGGGGGAGCTCAATAAGAAGTTGAGCCTGCTAGCAGAACCATGGACTGGGGATAGGTAGGTAAAGCCTTTAGCAGATGAGTTTGAGGGATCTCCAAAGGTTAGAAAGCTTGTGTTTATGTAACATATTCTTGAGGGTATTAGCTGCCTTTGAGTGCAGTTCTGTGGATTGGAAAGATCTGTCCAGAACTGGGTTAATCGTGGTATTAAAATCTCCCCCTATCATGCAGAGAGCCATAGGTGGGAAAAAATCTTGCAGGTGCTGGGAGAATACATGAAAGAAATTTGGGGAGTCACAGTTAGGACCACACACTGAACTAAGGACTAACGGCCCCTGTGGGGTACAGATAACTGTTTAGAAACCCAGTGGCCCTCAACATCATGTTTCTGTTTTTCAGTTAACTAGGGGAGTGATTTGTGAATTAATATAGAAAACCATCTCTTGGAGGATGGGGCACAACTATGTGCCTCCAAGCCTACCCAGTCCCTGTGCAGTTTGACCATTTCTGAGGTGACTAATCTGGTATCCTGCAAAAAGGCTATATTGGTTTGTAGTTTTTTATGATGTGATAGTACTTGCTTCCTTTTGATGGGTGAGTTAAGGCCTCTCATATTCCAAGTTATACACATTAAGTCAGCTATATGGAAGAATATAAGTTAATAAATTGTTTGAATTCTGGGGTATGTGATGCTGGATAGCAACCGGTGCCAACTGAGAAATATCAGGAGTGAAATGATGTTGAGGTGGCCTACAGTGTCCTAGACTAAAATACAAAATTAGGAGGGTGAGTCCCAAACCTTGATTCAATGTGAAACTAGTGACCTGTACTCTGATAAGAAATAGTTTCAAAGTTTTTCAGTTTACATAAACAAAAAATCTGCTACTATTCTCTAGAAATAAGAAAATATGGACAATAATGTTAATTACCAGAACAACAGACCTTAAACTTGTACAACTGTTTAACAGGATATCCAATATTTCCTGAAGTCATAGAGCTGCAATCCCTCAGGGACCATCTGCCAAAAGGCTGACAAAGGTCCTGGGGGTCCAACTCAGAGGGGCTGACATGGTCAGACAGAAATTGTACCTAAAGGGAAGTAAAGGGAAATCCACTTTGCTGGTGTCAGCTTAGCACACTAAGCGGGGAGTGAGGGCAACAATCAGGTAAGCAACTGGCAGCAAGGTTCCTGTGGTAGAATAATACATTAGCTTTGCCAGACTGTAAGGCAAGTTCTATAGCATGGACCATCCTTTGTCCTTTAGGACATAGGGAAAGCAGATGGGAACCAAATTTTCCTATACCTATTAGAAGCTTCTCAGCCTCTGAATCTTCAAGCCCCATAAATGAGAGGGGGGGTGGTGGAGCAGTGAGAGCATAGCAAAATTGATGTATCCTAGGGATGGGATTTCACTTATATTGCTTCCCTCATGCTCTGCTCATGTTGTTTAAAATGCTGTCCTTGTCTCTGCTAAAATTTTTAGGGGATGGGTGACAGAAATGAGAAGGAGAGAATTTTCAAGATGAAGTCCCAGGACACATACATATTTATCTTAAAGCCTTTGGTCTAGGTTTGAGAATACCTGTCAGAGTTGAGCTGGCCCAGTAGTTGCCTTATTGTAAATAGAGATCACTCTGTCCATTCCTTCCCAGCTAAGAATATTAGGTTATGAGCCACACTGCTGATTAGTGATCTTGGTCCTGAGGAGATCTGAACCATCAGCTCATGGAGACCAGAATGGTTTGAACCATTTGCCGGAGCTGCCTACTTGAGCAGATAGAGCTAGAGCATAAGACCCTATTTGGAAAATAAGGGGCAGAATGTTTAAACATACAAGATAATATCTGCCAAACAGATACCTGGTAACAGGCAAACATCAGCATGCCTGCTAAAACAAAACATAAAATTCTTGGATTTTCTTTTACCCGAATGAGGCAGACAAATTGACTTAAATATAACAGAGCAACATTAATGACCTGTCTCGTATGTAAACTCTGCCGAGTCTGGATTTACTAAAACCAGTACAACCACCTTAATGAAGCTGTAAGACAGGGGTCATATAATCTTAAAACCCCACTTATGTGTGACATAAACTAGTGCAGGTAACCCTTGGAATGTCTTTGAAGGGTACCTGCAATGAATTAAGCAAAGTGAAAAAGTAAACTTTTCAGTGGTAAATTGCGATTTAGTCTCTAACGACTACTCTGAACCAGCCAACAGCACCACTGTGACAGAGTACAAACTCCTGAGAATGAAGCATACTTATTCAATTTCTCTGTGTCCCAGTCAGTGGTTGGGACATTTCTTCTTGGGTATACAGGGTTCCTCTAGGCCAGATGAAGTGATCACCAGAAGTGGGGTCTCCGCCACTCAGCCAGCCCAAGAGTAGGGGTTCCCTGAAAGAGCACATGTGTCTCCTGTCACAGGTGGAGCCACATGATGTTCATTTGTGGGGACTTCTGAAACTTTGAGGGGATCATACCTGTTGGTGCCTGCATGAGTCATCTATCTGTGGGATGAGTCGGGGAAGCTAAAGCTTCTGCTGCTGTGGGACCAGTGAATGTCTGGATGAGACTCACGCTTCTTAGCTCCCCGGTATCTCTGTTGACAAAGATTGCTTTTAATCACTGCCAGTATGAATCACTGGAAGTGCAAGACTGAGGTGCAGTTTGTAGTGGCTGGCAATTTGAATTAATGGGTAAATTATCTGGTCCTGAATGGGTGTCCATCTTGTTATTGGAGGCCAGAGTATGGAGTCACTTTCTGATAAATTGATCAACAGTCTCTGAATCTGAAAAGGAGTGTTGCACCCCATTAATAAGGATATTCAAGGCGGCGGGATATCACATGGCATACTGGTAGCCCAAGTGGGCTGTTTTCTTGTGGCAGTAAAGGTCCATCTGTGGTTAGAAAGCTCTTACTGAAATATCTTATCTTGGAAAAAATAAATTGTGTGTCCTTGCCATATCAAGGGATCCCTTTCACTAGCCAACTGAAGACTATTGTCTTTCACTAAGAAATGGAGCAGTTTCCCAGGATAGTTTATGGAGGTTACCCAGGCCTGATCTTTGGTGTGAGACTTCTGTGTGCTCTTTCAAACTCCATTGGAGTGTAGTCTGGAGCATTGAGAAGCACTGGGATCATTGCTTGGATGAATCTAATTGTATCGCGGAGCTCACTACCTTCTGGAAACCCGACTAAATGTAAGTTGTTTCTCCTTGTTCTATTCTCTAGATCATCAATTTTCTTTATAATAAGTAGTTGATATTAGCTTATTGCTCTTGTAGTTGGTCCTGAGATGTAGCCACAGTTTTCCACTGTCTTTAGCCTGTTTTCAGCTGCTGAAATTCTGGAGCCCATCTGCTTTAACTCATTTTTGATATCAGCGGTGGTTTCTTTTAATTCAGCCATGTTTACTAGGACTTGAGCAAGCAGGGTGGCAAAATGATGTAGGTAGATTTCCTGAGGTGACTCATTGCTCATTTTCCAGTTCAGAGAGCATGAGGATAACAGTGCTTTTGTCAGGATGTAAGGCCTCACTTTGTTAGTATGTATCTCCAATTTTGCTCTGCCGTTTTTCAGATATCATTCAGAAGGTAGGTTGTTAATCTGCTCAGTGCTGCAGGTTTTATAAATGCTGCCCTTCAGTTGGATGTTTCAGGATTTAGCCCACAATTTCCAGCAGAAACAAATTAGACTGCCATCTTGTCTGGTGGTTGGTCACAGCCCCCATGTCAGCATGCGAATAAGCAAAATTAGTCTGATATAATCTATAATAACATGGGTTGTAATTGGAAAAAGGAGACAAACCAATTGGTCAAAGAGTATCAAGTGGCCATTAATTAAATCCCCTATTTAATCAACAGTTACTGTGCAAGACCTGTTTCATTGAGAAACTCTCTTGTGAATATCCCATGAGACATATCCCTCCACAGAGACACAGAACAAAGGGAAACCAAAAGAGAAATCCCAGGCACGGTCAGATCCAAGAAAAAAGCAGCCATGGTTTCCACATCAATAAGCAGGGAAAAAAAACAGCAGTGCTGTAGTGGAGGTCAGTTTTTGTCCTTTTTGGCAATGTTACTTTTAATCAGTGACTAAGTAACAGCTTTCCAGATGGCGAACCTCCAAGAAAGAAATGAAGAAACACAATAGTAGATAGAGTGAGTGTAGTAGTATGGTTCTTTTGCGTGCAGCAGTAGCATTGTTGTTTTGCATAGTTAGTGGCATATTAAGCACCTAGAGCACTGTTTGTTACCTGAATGTGAAGTGTTTCCATGTTACTTTAAGCAACGTTTATTTTACCTGAACATGAACTTTTTCTTAGTTATTTCTGTATTGCAGTTGTAGAGCTCATTATGTGAAGGTTACAGACCTGAAATGATTTCTGGCATTTTTATGTTCATAAACTAAATAACATGCATGAGTCACTTTGCTGTGAAGTTCCAGCACAGTGAGCTTCTGCTGTCTGTCTGTCTGTCTGTCTCTTTCTCTCTCTCTCTGCCCTCCTCTCTCTCGTAGCTTAGTTTGTGCTTGTTTGTTGGGGGGGCGGGAGAGATAGAAAGGGAGAGAGAGAGTTGGAACTTCACAGCAAAGTGACTCAAGCATATATTATTTATATTATGAATGTACAAATGTCAGAAATCATTTAAGGACTCTATTTCTGGCATCTGCACATTCATTAGCTATACAAAATATAAATGAGTTCTGGGGACTTTTTTTCAATTCAGCAGGATACAGTCAAATTTTCCCTATTCGAAGAACAAAAAGACAACTTTGTGGATTTTTTTTAACATAACCTATGTTATAAGTGCAATAAACCACTCTAGTGTAAGGGGTTATAGGGATTTAATCCACATTCCGGGTGCTGTGAGCATACTCCACTTGTGGTCTTGTTCCTCACAATGCACCCAGGATGTGGATTAAATCCCTATAACCCCATACCCTGTCATGGGTTATTGCTTACTGAGGGAGTCATGTCTTTGCTGTCAGGATACCCACCTGGCTAAATGAGCTCCCTCAAGCCATCACAAACCTCACCAGCATTAGTCACCTCAAATCCAAACTTTAGAATTCCATTGCCACACCTACACACTGCTGCTGCTCTACCCAACCCCCAAGGCATTACCTGTGTATCCTTTTAGACTATATCCATACATACTCTGCTGAACTGGCCTCCCCATCCTCCTACTTATTGCCCGCTACACAGTCACTGAGATGTTTCTACCTTGGCATCCTCTTGCCTATGACAAGGCTTCTTAGCTGCTATTTGTGAGTACCTAACTGAACTGTTAGCACCTTATTTATACTGCCAATATTTTGTTCCTTATGTACTGTTTGTTAAGATTGTACTTTACAGTTTGCCTCTGTCTTTAATACTCAATTTTGTGCATTATATTAGTTTGTTAATGTTACTAATATGTTTATGACAATGCCTGTTAGCTGCATTTGCTATTCCCAACTCATATAATTGTTCCCCTCCTTTGATTGACGAGGACCTTCTGTAAATGAGCTCTTAGCTCAAAGGTTTGTAATTCCAATTCTTTAATAAATAAAGTAAACAGTAAACAAAGCAAAATGTTTTTGCTGACAAAGTGTTAACTGGACAGAGCCCCAGACTTCAGTATGGGGTCCTTTGTGTTGACTGTTCCCCTTTAAGTATTTATGTATTTTTTACAATTTAAATTCTGTTACAAATGGAAATATGATTGCTTTGAAGTAAACTGCAAATTAAAACAAAATAACCTGCAAAGTTAGAGGCAGAATGCAGAGCTACTAATGGCTACATAATGGCATGCAAATGGGCCCCTTGAACATGTTTACTGATCACCTCAGTGCCTAAGGGTTCATTTTGTGTCAATTTTAACCATTTTTATTAAGTAGTATCTTTTGTTTTTGCAAAAACACATTTTATTTTTTGTAAATTAGATTTGTATTGAGTATTTTACATAAGCAAAACATGAATACACAAATATAATGGCATTGAATTAACAACATTTCAATAACAACATTTTTTCCCACTGTGTGCCTGGCTGGGTATAACCCATGGATTACAGACTAAACAGTAATCATCATACAATGCATAGATTTCAGGTTGATGAAGCTTCAGCTTAGTTAAACAACCACAGGAAATAAGTTATGCATTCCAACATCAATATCAGTCATATGTGAGGTTGAAAACTAAATATTCTATGAAGAGTCCTACTATGCTGTTGGACTGTGTATCTGTTAGGTACCTGGGGGGGGGGGTACCCCCTGATCTCTCCATGTTGTGAAAGAGTGGAAGGTTTGGGTGGTTGAAGGGCTTTGCCCCATCTCTTATCTAGGAGGATCTATGTGCTCCTGTGTGGAACTAGTAGAGCACCCCTCTTAACTATGGCTCAATTTAACCTACTCCGGGATCTGTACCGCTGTTTAGTGAGGTGACAGGTGCTGGATGAGTGCTGAAATTTGGTATTCTATAATGCTTAGAGTTTGATATAAGCCCCAGATCTCCAGATAGGTTTGTGAATTATTCCAAGTGTTGAACATCACCCTTTCAAATCTGGATGCTTTACCCAGCTCTTCAAGCCATTCCTGTATGCTGGGAGGATTTGTGTCCCTCCAGCGCCTCAGGGGAATTTGCTATGCTGTTATTAGGGCTCCCAGGAGCCAGGACTTGTGAGGTTTTGATAGTTTGCCTCCTGGGAGGGTTCTGGAAGATTCCCAGTAGCACTAATGGGAGGTTAAGACATATCTACATCTGAGGATCTCTTTGCATACGTTTCCTATCTCTTGCCAGTATGGTCTAGGGCTCTTGCAGCCCCACAGTATGTGTGAGATGTTCCTTCCTCAGATTGGCATCTCCAACACTTGTCCTGTGAAATGAGGCCCTAGACTTTTAGCTTACTGGGCATTCTGTGCCATCTGTGTGACATTTTCAGTTGAGTAAACCTATTTTTGGTATCTTTTACAGCAGTATGGAGGTCCCACCAGCTTCTTTCCCACATATCTAAGGTGATTTTAGTCTGGAGTTCCTCTGACTAACTGCGTCTTACCCATATTGACCCGTCTGGGCTGCAGTCTAGCATGTGGGCATACATGTCACTACTTCTAGTGTGTCTCTCCCCTAACAGCCACAGGAGAGAGTCTAGAGGGTTATTTTCATAGTCCTACACTAGAATGCAAAAAACACAGCACCAACACTTCCTGGAAAAATGTATGTATTGTAAGCATAACTTAAAACATAACAATACAGAAACGGCATGCAGGACAAACGATTTAAACAAACAAAAGGTCCGACCGGTTTCGCGCTAAAAACAGCGCCTCCTCAGGGACACACATACCTGGTACCCATTGTGTAATATAAAAAGAAATGAATTAAAGTGACAGTGCATCAATGAAAAAATATATATATATATACACAGAATATCTGAAAATAAACATAAAACATCACTTCTACTTTGGGAGCTGGAGATGAAACATATTATAAATCCAGACAGCTATAATAAATAATTTATATTCATAAGACATAATATAAAGGACAGAAGGAACAGGAGGGGAGGGGGAGAAGGGAAGGGGAGGAGAGGGAAGGAGGGGAAGGAAGCGCTAAGCGCAGGTACAGACAAGGGAAATAGAATTGAAATCTCATCTCTACACCAAAAAGGGTCCCAAATCAAACGAGTCATTTAAGCCCGGCTGGTACAGTGCATTCAAAGCATGGATCCAGAAGGCTTCCCTCTGTAAAATTTTAGTCTTGACGTCCCCTCCCCGTGGTCCAACACTCACTTTTTCTATACCGCAAAAGGAGAATACATGTATGGATGTATCCAAACATTGTAATAAATGTTGCACTAGGGCATTTTTATTATTATGACATCGAATATCACTCAAATGTTCACATACCCTGAGTCAGGCACAACTTAGGTTTGGAGCAGCCTTTCTGGTTTCTAAATGTTATTTTCATAGTCCGCCAGTTTCTGTCCTAAGAGGCCTTGTAATGTGTGCTGTAGCTATAAATATCTCCAGTGCTGCTGATTGGGAAGCCCGTACTTGGCCATCATTTGTTGAAAGCTCATAAGGGTGTTCATTACTGTGTCCATAATATCCAAGAGCAGAATAATCCCAGCATTCTCCCACATCTTGCACTTTATTGTTTTTCCATCAATTTGCAGCCTGGGTCTATCCCATAGCAGAAAGAACTTTGCCTTCTCCAGCTGCCACATGTTGAGTTTCAGTGTTTTACGCCAGATTTTGGAAGGTGTGTGCTTGTGGTAGGCAGAGAGATGTGTTTAGGGGGTGTGGAGAATAACATATCACATGCCACGGATTCGCCTATTAGCTGGGCATCGCAGTTTGTCCACTTAGGGGTTTCAATCCCAGTTGCCCATGGAGCTATCTGTGCTAATTGCACCAGAATGTGTGTCATTATTTGG
Source organism: Neoceratodus forsteri (assembly GCA_016271365.2). Lineage (NCBI taxonomy): Eukaryota > Metazoa > Chordata > Ceratodontiformes > Ceratodontidae > Neoceratodus > Neoceratodus forsteri. The sequence continues at coordinate 933,350,420 of CM057449.1, read as the reverse complement.
AAATGTAAATCAGGTAATTTGAGGCCCCCTTAGTGAAAGTCTATTTTCAGCTTCTCCCAGGCAATCATTTTGGGACCTCCATCCCAAAAGAAAGACTGAAGTTTAGACTGAATGAGGTGTATTTATTTATTGACTATGCAAATAGGTAGGTTGTCTAATGCATGTTGTATCTTGGGTGCTGCCATCATTTTGAAGGCGTTGGCTCTCCCCCAATGAGAGAAGTGTAACAGTTTTCATCTCTGACAAACCCTTTCTATCTCTTCTATTACCGACAGCTGATTATTCTTCAGTCAGTTGTGGAATATCCCACTGGAATTTTAGGCCCAAGTACTTTACATTCTTTGTCGCTCGATGGAGTTGCCAGGGGAAGCCCTGGGGTTAATCTACTGACTTAATCTACTGCTGTGCTGGAGGCTAAGAACTGGCATTTAGAGGCATTCAATTTAAACCCGATAGTTGGATATACTGGTCTATAATGGCCAGTAGACGAGAGGCAGATCTTGCAGGCTCAGTGAGCATCAGGAGGGTATCATCTGCATAGGCCATTGTTTTATGTTCTTCCCCCAACACCACTCCATTAATGTCCCTGTCATGTCTAATGGCCTGTAACAGCAGTTCCAGGGCCAAGATGTACAGCAGGGGAAACTTGCCTGATGCCCCTATACAGCCAAAATGGTGGGGAGGCCCTGCCATTAGTGACTACTTCAGCTGATGCCCTGTTACAGATGACCTGGATCCATGTTCTGAATTCAGGCTCAACATTGAAGGCCTCCAGTGCTGCTAGTAAGTATTTCCATTCCACCCTTTTGAAAGCCTTCTTGGCATCCAGGAATAGAAGTAGTGATTTTGACAGCTGAGCACTCCACAGCAGATTTAGTAGCCTCCTGATCTTGTCTGTGCCCCTCCTGCATGGGACAAATCCCACCTGGCCTCTTTCAATAAGGCTTGCAATGAGAGATTTTTAACCCGGTTGCCAGTAAGTTGGCCAATACCTTACAGCCAGTGGGAATCAAAGAGATGAGCCTATAACTGCCAAAGAGGGAGAGATCTTTCCCTGGTTTGGGAAAAAGGGAGATCTGGGCTGTTGTCATAGAGCCAGGCAGGTTCCCAGTGGTTTTAGACTCCATTAGAGCATCAGGGAGGGGTCCCACAAAATCCTCCCTGAATGCCTTAAGGAAGTCAGCTGGGAGTCCGTCCCCCCTGAAGCTTTCCATTTGGCACTGATTTCAAGGCCTTTTTCACCTCCTCCAGCTCAGCTGGTCTGTCCAACCACTATATAAGTGTTCTTGAGATAGCACAGGGAGTTGTCGCTTTCCCAGGAACTGCTGAATGTATGGGTTTGAAGGGTGCACCTCACTAGCGTAAAGCTTCTCGTAGAAGGCCTGGAATTCCCCATTTATTTCACTATCCTTTCTAGTAAGCTGTCCATCATTTTTAATGGAGATAATACGTGACCTCTCTTGTTTCTTTTTTAGTTGGAAGGGCAAGAGTCTTCAAGGTTTGTCTCCCGATTCCCAGAATACTTGCTTGAGCCAAAACAGGACATATTCCTCTTTTTGTGGAGGAAAGTTGATTTTTATACCTTAGCCCAATGATTTCAGCATGGAGTTCTGTGGAGGGGGGAAAGTAGCCCTAAACTGTTTATCCATTTCTTTCAGTTTCGTTTGTGAGGCCACCAGCACCAGCAAATTTGCTTTGAGTATATGAGCTGTATGGATGATACAACTTCCCCTGATATACTGTATGCTTTTAAGGGGTTCCACTATGCTGTGGTGACAGGGATGTTGGTGACCTCCCGTACAGTGACACATAGTCGCGGATATCCCTGACACTGTCTATTCAGACCACTGACTGGAAACCACACTGACACCTGTTCGGTGTATATGGGGGGCTCTGCCCCCTGCCCCCCCGGACTTAAGGATTCCAACTACAGTGGGGGTGGATATCTGGGAGAGCAGAAAAACTCCAGAGTTGATGATGCAGTCATAACTCCAGCAACCCAGTTGACACTGTAGGTGTCGATGGGTTGGTGTAATTGTAACAGCATCGCTGTGAAAGTGTCGCTGTCACAATGGCAGATGGCTTTTATGACATCTCAGTGTTTGCCAGCTGAGGTGTCTCTGATCCTATTAATTTCTAGGTATATTTTTGTGTCTTCTTTAACCTAGTACAAAAGAATTGGTCCTTTATGGTTGAGACATTAGATCTCCAGGCTCCTCGTTTTGAGATCTTACCATAGATGGGCACCATTTGAAAGCCACTAGTGCATGGTCTGAGACAACTACTGCCCCTATTGTGGACTCTAGCACATTTGTTGCACAGCTCCTAGGTGTCAGCCACATATCAATCCATGAAAAGGATTGAAGTGGATTAGAAAAGAAAGAATAATCTTTCTCTGTGGTGTGTATTAGCCTCCATATATCAGTCAGGCCCAAGTCCTTAGCTAAGTCTTTTAAAGCCTCTGTGTCTGTCTGGGACAGGGTTGTTGGCTGTTTGCTTCTATCTAATAATTCATCATGGGGCAGTTTATATCACCCCCCATGATCAAGTCTCCTTTCTGTTCCTCTGAGAGCTTCTTGGTGAGTGTCCCATAGAAAGGTGCTCTGGAGGTGTTCAGACCATATATGTTACACAGGGTGACCTCCTGATTCCACAGAGTCCCTATGGCAATGACAGGCAATGACATATCTCCCTTCAGGGCCTTTAATTCCCTCTGGAGTTGAAAGGGGACATCCCTGCTAATTAGAATGGCTACCCCAATGCTCTTGGTATTATATGTGGAGAAAATTACCTGTGACACCCATCCTCCCCCCAACTTCTGGGTTCCTTTAGTTAAAAGGTGGGTTTCTTGGAGAAAGGTTACTCCTGTCCTCTCTCTCTCTCTCTGTCTCTTCAGGAAGTCCATTTTTTTTCTCCATTTCACCAGAGTGTGAATAACCTTTATATTCCAGGAGACCCATTTCACATCTTGTGCTGCCATTCATGTTTCTTGGTGACTACCAAAGGGTCATAGGGCAAGTAAATATAACCCTGGGGGGGGGGTTCCCTTCCTCAGAGATCCTGTGTAAGGGGGAACCATCCTTGTTCTAATGGCCAGACACATGTTCCAGTCCCCATATCAATAGTAGCTGGCTACATATGCATTTGACCAATTAAAGCTACATCCTTAAACTTACATGGTTTAAAGGGGAACTGTCATCTACAGGATTTCTTAATCTCTAAAAACCCATAACAAGCTAATTTGAGTGAGCCATTGTGTTTATCTGTGAGTCATTGCAGTCTAAAGTTATTTATATGTAAATTAGCCTGTAATTAAGGGCTGGGGGCAGCCATGTATTTTAGGCTCCTGGCAGGAAATTATGTCACCAAGGGTTTTGGTTCTGCTTTGACTATATTTAATCCACAAGGTTAAATAGGAACTCATTTGTTTTATTAAGTGTGTTTTATGGTGTTATTACAAAATTGTCTACATTTACAATAATTGTTTTGTATGTGCAATGAAACTAGTGAGTTATCACCATTACATTTCAAACTGTTAGTAAAAATAATCCATCTTCAGGATTACTTTAACCTCTAGGCTATACTGCCAACTGATCATCAAAAACTGCACATCCTAATGCTGGCTTTGTGGTGCCAACAGGTATTGGGGCACCATATCAGGATTTCTAAACCCTGGCTGTTTTCATGTCAGTACAGATTTCTGAGGCTGTCACAGCACCAACCTCTGTCTTTCTCTATTCCCTTTCATGCTGCCTTTTCTCTTACAATTTCAGGTGTGAACTCAGATCTACAAGATGCAAATGTGGCTACATACTTACTGGCATGGCATTATGGGGCCAGTCTTGAAATGTGTATTTTTTTTTTATTATCAGCTGACAGAACAGCCTAATGGTTATAGCAAACCACTGTAATCAAGTTTCAGTTATCCAGCAGAATGGGTTTTGATTCCAACATGCTCTCCTTGTATATTGTGCGACCAGAGCAAGTCACTTAAACTCCCTGTGCTCCCACAACAAACGCAGGAACAAGCTATAGCTCAATGTGCCTTTTCTGGACAAAGACACTAAAAACAATCTGAGCATGTGTTACGATTCTGAAAATATTATGCTCTTTCTATTTAGATTTGACTTGTAAAGAAAAAAATATGACACAATTACTTGCTTATTAATTTCAAAAACACATAGATGGACAACATTGTTAAAGCATGCATAACCTGAAATGCATTATTAAAATATAGAATAATATATGGGTGGGTGTGTGTAAACAGAATTTTATACACACCTAAGGAATGGGATGCTACATAAACCCCACCACACAGTGAATGTGTGTAAAATTATTGTTTTTTAAACACACACACACACACACACATATACACACTATTTTATTTAATTAATGGTGACAATTTTTTTCCCTTTCAGCACAGTTCAGTTAGTGCAGCACTTCTTTCAGAGAAAGTGAGAGACACACCAACACACACACACACACACACACATATACACTGCCTGTCTCTCCCTCATGTATTGTTTTTTTCTTTCTTTTTTTTAACATTACAGTGGTAATGGCATTCTGGAAAGTCACAGTCCATCAGCATAGCTTTATAAGACACTCAAAGGGTATGAGCAGCAGGATCAACCAGATTGATTATTTTTTTCATTTTCAAGGCAGGATCAACTAGGTAGATATTTAAAGATTTAAAATCTTACTTGCCCTAACAGTGTGAGGCAAACTTGAGTGCCTGTATTGGTACTCAGTAAAGAAGTCATCATGTTGGGCAAGATATTAAGCCCACCAACAGAGAAACTACATGCCAATTAACATTTTGTTGCAGCACTTGATTTACAGGTGCTGATTAGAACTTCCAGGTTGTAACCAAAAATATCAACCAGGACACATGGAGATAAATGTGTCGTTACCCATAATCACCATTAATTAAAGAGTATTTCACTTCTTTTGATGAAGTTAAAAGTATAACAGTTTCATACTGAAATACTTTAAATGGAATGGGATTTTGTACTATTTTATAACAATGTTTTGGATTACTTTTACTAACAATTTGAAATGTAAAAGTGATAACTCACTAGTTTCAGTGCACATACAAAAGAATTATTCAAATCAAATCAAATCAATCTTTATTTTTAAAGCGCCTTTCAAAACCATGGCACTGTACATGTTATAAATACATTAAAACACAAGTATAAACTATTAAAACACTGTCTACATTTATAATAATTGTTTTGTATGTGCAACAAAACAAGTGAGTAATCTCCTTTACATTTCAAACTGTTAGTAAAAGTAATCCAGTAGAATCCTAGCATTGCTAAGGTAGAAAATCCCATTCCAGCCAAAGTATTTCAGTAAGAAACTGTTATACTTTTAACTTCATCAAAAGAAGTAAAATACTCTTTTAATAATGCTTTTCAGATTATGAATGTGTTCTCAGTTGTGATTTGGGAGCACAGGGATGATAAGTGACTTGCTCTGGTCACACAATATACAAGTAGAGCATGTTGGGATCAAAACCCATTCTGCTGGATGAACAAAACTCATTCACAGCTATTTGCTTTAACCTCTAGGCGTACTGCCAGCTGATAATCAAAAACTACACATTTCAAGGCTGGCACCATGATGCCAGGCCAGTAGGTATGTAACTGCATTTGCATCTTGTAGACCTGAGTTCACACCCAAAATTGTAAGAGAGAGAGAATGAAAAAAGACAGAAGTTGGTGCTGTGGCAGTACCAGAAATCTGTACTGACATGAACACAGTCAGGGTTTAGAAATCCTGATATGAGGGCCCCAATACCTGTTGGCACCACAGAGCCAGCCTTGAGATGTGTAGTTTTTGATGTTCAGCTGGCAGTATAGACTAGCAGTTAAAGCAATCCTGAAGATGGATTATTTGTACTAACAGTTTGATATGTAATGGTGATAACTCACTAGTTTCAATGCACATACAAAACAATTATTTTAAATTTAGAAAGTGTTGTAATAACACCTTAAAACACACTTAATAAAATAGACAATTTCCTGTTTAACCTGTTGGATTAAATATAGTCAAAGGAGAACCAAGCCCCATGGTAACATCATTTCCTGTGAGGAAACTAAAACACATGGCTGCCCCCAGCACTTATTTACAGGCTGATTTACATATAAGTAACTCTGGGCTGCAAAGATTCACAGATAAACACAATGGCTCACTCAAATTAACTTTTTATGGGCTTTCAGACATTAAGAAATCCTGTAGGTGACAGTTCCCATTTAAAATGTATCTCAATTACAATCAAACAGAACAAATTACTCAAAATAAATGGTAGAGGTGCTCTGACCCTGCTTGTCATAACTAACATTTTTAGGACCTTTTGGAGTATCCTGGGTGAGGGGTTACTCCTTGTGCCAGCTGTTTTGGTCCCTGCACATACTAAGTGCATCTAACTACTTCTGATAATTTCAGTCCAAGTTCAGCCATTGCCTAATCAACCAGAACCTACAGTCAAGTTGGGTGGGGGGAAGCCATCATCTGGCTTTTCTATGGTGCCCGAAGTCAAGGCATACCTTATGTGAGTTAGGCCAGTTCATGGGGGGTGGGAGTGGAGGTGGGGGGAAGGTAGTCTGGTAGTTGCGTACATGTCTCTTCTTGGAGTGGGCAGGAATGGAACTCAGAAGGAGGGGGCCACCCAACAGTGACACAGCTATACTATCCCTCTACTTTGTGGCAATCAGGGAGAATTCCAGAGTATGTTGGGGGGGGCAAGGGCTCATTGGTACAGCATGTGGCTGGGAACACTAAGCCTGTGAAGTGCTTTCAGTTGCACAATAGCCCATTTTATATAAGAGCATGCTACCACCAGGTAACTCTATTCCTCCTGCTTTTCTCATGGTTTAGCCCCCTTTCTATGAGTCCTATTTCTCACTTGCTCTCCTTCTTGATCTCTCCATCTGTTCTGAATTATTGATGGTGTCATACTACTGGTTTGGGCTAGCTCTGGCTTTCTAGCCTGCCTCTTTCCAGTATCTGCCCGTATGGTTGCTGCCTGCCTGGGAGAGTACTGAGAAACACCTACATATTATTATTCCCACTGCCTGAGGAGGGAAGGGGCTCCAGTGGTGGTTGGCTTCTTTATTTACTCTCAGGTCCTGTCTCCCACATGAAAATCTGAGCACCAAAGACCTTTGAGGGTTACCTCTGAAAATTTATCTCTGTCCCCATCCCTCTCCCACATATTTGTTAGTCCCACATCATTGGGGACCTAGCTAACACCGTGCATGTCCCCTTCCCTCCACCCCCAAAGCTTGGATGTACTTGTGACAGACCCTCATTCAGCAGTGAGTCACTGCAATTACCACTGCTGTGTGGGTAGGTGGGTGGGGCTGGGCCCACCACTCATCCAATGGCTTCAATCTGTCCTGTGTGGACATTTAACCCTATTTCTCCATCCCTACAGTAAAGTGATAATGGGGGGCAGCCCCTTGTATCAACAATCAGTTTCATCAGTGGCCTGCATCCATGTTCTGGGCTCCTCCGCCTCCTATCCCCTACACACAGGGTCTTTGTGTGGTCTCTTCTCCCTTCTACTGAGTTCACTACTGTGAAGCATCATCTTGGGCAGCCTTAATCATGCAGCTGCTTCACAGCAAAGTGACTGATCAGAGACTGCCAGTACCAATTGTCACCAAGTACTGGGAATGGTTCCCATGGCAACCAAGATTAAAGAGGTATGCAATTAATTTCTATGGTCATACTGTTAATGGAATTAAGCGGAAATGTTTTATATTACTTCAAGCCCCAACTGTTTCCCCTGTAGTCCCTTGATGATTGTGACTGTTCCCCCCATATGACATTTCTTGATGGCGATTCAGGTAGCCTTATCCCACTGCTGCACCCCCCCTTCCCTGTGGTGCCCTCCCATTAGAAAAACCCCAGGACATTGTACACATCTTAATGTCTGGTGGCATTTCATAGCTCCACACTGACTCAAGGTGCTTGTCCCAGTGGGGGATGTGTTGCACTTCTATTATCAGAGTCCCAACTCACCATCTGGCTGGGGGGGTGTACCCTCATATTTCTCCCCTCAGTAATCACCGCACCACACATAGAATGATTGAGAGGGAAGTAGCCAGGCATTCAGCCATTTACCAACTGCTATCCTGTGGGAGTTTGTGGCAGTGTAAGGTGAGGGGGTAGATGGGCAGAGGAACCTCCTGAATTTTACCAGGGCAGGTGATCTTTTAACTGTTTGTGGCCTTAGCCATCAAGGTGATTGAGTGTCACCATGCTCTTGCCCCTGCCTTTTCCTTCCCTCGCCCCTCGCTTTGCTTCCACTTGGATCAGTAGACTGCTATCTCTTTTAAATTAATTAATTTGGACTAATAACTCATGGAATAAAGAAATGCTGGCTGTAGTCTCTCTCATATGTCTCCCTGCTCACATTCCAGTCCATAAATATCTGGGGCCCTTAAACATGAATTGTCCGGTGGGGGGGGACAGAAATACCCCAGGCTCTCTTAGGTCCTGTAGGAGAGTGAATGTCTGGTTATATCTATACAAGTCTCCCATCGCTGCCACTACTGCTGGCATGCCATACATGTCCACAAAAAAAAAACACCCTCAGTTGCAAAAATTTACCTAACCAGGGAGTCACGTGATGCAGAGCACGGTATAGCTGCTTTCTCCAAGAGCTCCGACCACCCCTCCTCCAAATCAATCTAAATCTTACACCTGATTTCTTCTGAATTTGATATAATAGTGTCTGATCAATAAGACGACCTTTCAAGCAAGTGTTTATGGAGGCAGAAATGCGGAAAACACCTCCAAAACATACCCCGCTGGCGACCCCAGAGAAGGCCGCGAAAAAATTCAGGGCTTTGCCCTCTCATCAACCGCAGAGCTCTGACGTGGGAACCGGAGAAGAAGAGCCTCTTACCTTGACAAGATTTCTAGAGGAATTTCGACTGTTTAAGGCAGAGATGCAAGAAATGGCGAATGAAATTAAGAGCCTTACCAGTGCACTGGAAGACACCACCCGAGGACGGCCGACAATGAAGTAAGGATAAGATTGCTGGAAGGTAATAAAGAGAGGCTAGAAGCTGCGCTGACACAACTAAGACAAAAAGTCACCAAACTTGAATTAAAGGCAGAAGACCTGGAGGGAAGAAGTCGCCGCAACAACGCGGTGATCATTGGATTGACCGAAAAAGCGGAAGGTCCAGACCCGGTTAAATTTGTGCAAAGGCTGGTAGAAAAAATAGCGGGGCCTTCACCATTCAGGCCCTCATACATAATTGAGAGAGCTCATTGCACCCTGCATCCGCTGCCTCCACCTAATGCTCCACCACATACCCTGATACTTCGCTTTCTCAATTATCAGGAGCGACATCTCTTTATAACGAAAGCTAAAGAAGCTAAGGAATTAAGTTGGGAGGGGGCTAAGATTAGGGTGGCGCAGGATTTGCCTCTATCAATCTGGCAAAAAAGAGCTACTTTTCACCCTCTGATAAATAAACTGATTGCAGCAGATATCAAATTTCGCATGGGGTATCCAGTTAAATTCCAAGTACTGATAGGTGAAAAATGGAAGGCATTCGAGACCGTGGAAACCGCATCACTGGACCTGCAAACTTCATTTCCTAATTTATTCAAGAACATTTGATACATCTCGATCTAACCTGGCACTAAATGGCTTAAAGTACTTTGTTTGGGGATTCAGGATCTTAAAGACTGAATTTTGTGAGTGATCACCGTAGAAGATCTCATGAGCTGACACTTAGGATGTTAGGTCTATCTACTTAATCAGAGATAAGATGTCCTGCTTCTGAACTGAGCCAGCATTCCGGCTATTCATCTCATACCGCATATTTGACAAAAGCTTGAAAAGTACAGTAAAATTTACAGAACTGCTGCGGCTCATAAAGGCCATTTCTGTTGGAAATTCTGGCACTGCTGCTGTGAACTGGCTCGGTTACATCCTAGATGACCATGGGGTTTAACATATGAAGCTATGGGGACAAATGCCAACAGAAATAAGAGCAGGCATATTTAGTGCTTTTCAGAAGGGTTCAATGGATGTACTTGTTTGTGACTAAAGCATAAATTTCTGTTTCCTTTTTTTTTTTTTAGGTGGCTTGACCTGATAGTGGATTTACTTATATGGCTTTATTAAGAGGAAACGCATTCTGCATTTCCCGAATTGGAGGAAGTGTGCGGTAGCGTTATTATCAGCTGGCATATTTAAGGATCAGTATAAAGTAGCACATTTCGGACACAAGAGGGCGCCAGACACTGCTATTTACAATATTACAATGTATTAGCGAGAGGATCAAGTTGTTTTAAAACTAGTTAAGGGGTTCTCCTCTCGTTATTAGGAAATCTAATATTTTGGGTAATTTCCCAAATGTCTAAGTTATTTTATTTTCGTTTTGAACTGCCAAGAATAATGGCAGTTAGCCCATTACGAGTGGAATGGGGCTCTAATTCCTTCAGTATCCGATGTTATATGTTGGTGGGGTAGGGATTGCTTGCCTGCAATGTTATTGTGGGATCAATTACAGTGCAGGATTTCTAATCAACAGCTATAAGGCAATATGCAATACTTTATTGTTTTCTCTCTCTATCCCCTTGTATACAAGCTGGAAGATGGATGAATCATTGCTTTTCTGCTTTTCTGAATGTTAAAGGGGCAATGCTATAGAATGCATGGTTGATGGTTAGATAGTCTGAAAGTGTTTTAGCCTTGGCTATGTAAGGATTGGTATCCAATTGGATAGCACATCTCGATAATTCTGCCGGGGGGATTAATACAAGCTCTTCGCTGATTTATCCAATCGAACCCTGTTAGATCTAAGGGGAGAATTGGGATAGGTAAATAGGGTTAAACAGAATAGTTTAATAGTAATAGTTAAAAAAACTGGGTCAACAATTGTTGGGACAACTGGAGAATATACTCATGGAGGTGGGGTGGAAAGGGTAGGGGACATTGGGCCAAGTGGACTGTCATCATGAACCACGAGAGTAGGGGTGGGTTGGTGAGGGAGGATTTATTGGGTATATTGGGTTTTGGATATTATATATTGAGGGGGTAAATAAGGCCTGCAAATATAGTAATGGTGAATGGATGATTATGCAAATACCACGTGCTATAAGATTCTACTGGAAATGGAGATGGATGTTGCAATAAAAATGATTACATGGAATGTTAAGGGGGCAAGAGATAAAGTCAAGCAATTTAAAATATTGGAATATATTGACTCAATGAAAGCTAAGATAATATTTTTACAAGAAACCCATTTATTACAGGAAGAGAGTAATGCTATGAGGAGACTTCAGATAGGAAAGGTTTTTTCATCGCAGAGTACCACGCAGAGCAGAGGAGTTATGTTATTGTTCCACAGATCTTTACATTTTGTCCCCATTAAGGTTATCCAAGATAACGAGGGAAGATACATTATTGTTCAGGGCAAATTACAGGGCAAAGTTATACTGTTGGGAGCAATCTATGGTCCTAATTCAGACTCCCAGGATTTTTTTGTTAAGCTGCTCAAAGTCTTACAACCCTTTGCCCATGTTCACATGGTATTAGCGGGCGACTTCAATGCGGTGCTTGATCCATCTTTAGATAGAGCATCTAGGGCACAAACATTGGTTACTCCAGCTTCTCAAGCTTTTAGGGAGTTGGTTGACCAATTAGGCCTAGCAGATGTTTGGAGGGTTCTTCATCCTCAGGAAAAAAGCTATACATTTATTTCTTCGTTTCATGGATCGCTCTCCCGATTAGATTATTTTTTGGTATCTCGCGCCTTACTCCCAGGGGTTCTTAACTCAATAATAGTTGCTGCTCCTCTCTCAGATCATTCAGCCGTTGATCTCATGGTTTTTCTGCCTTCCCTAATCCGGAAAAGTAATAGATGGAAGATAAACAATCAGATGTTGAGGAATCCTAAAACAGTCCAATATTTGTCAGCTCAAATTAAGAATTTTTACTTTTAATGCCCGGAACAGACTAGGCCAGATATTCTTTGGGAGCATTTAAAGCATATATGAGAGGATTACTAATTAGCCAGGCAGTGACAAAAAAGAAAGAAAAAAGAATTGCTATGGAGAGATTATTAGAGCAAATTAGGTTGCTAGAGCAGGAATATCTCAGTACCCCTACTGAAGAGGTGAAGGTAAAGCTAATAAAGTTAAAGGATTCCTACCTAAAACTTCTAGGGGAACAGGCAGAATTGGCCATCATCAAAGCCAAGGCAAAATACAAAGATCAAGGCGAGAAAGCGGGAAAAATGTTGGCCAAGCGTATCTCCCAATTTGAAGCCTCTCGCTTGATAGAGGGTATTCTTTCAGACGAGGATGGGATTATAAAAACTGCCCCTGAGGATATAGCTTTGATTTTTCAGAAATACTTTACCGCTCTTTATGCGGACATGAAGGCACCCCCGACCGTAGAGGATATTTCCTCCTTCTTAAGTAGATTACCTCTCCCAAATCTGGATGAATCAGATCAGTCAGGGCTGGTTGGGGAGATTATGCAGGAGGAGATTGAAGCAGCCATCAAGGATCTTGCTCTGGATAAAACCCCAGGACCAGATGGGTTTTCACCTAATTTTTATAAGACTTTTGCTACTCAGTTGTCTCCGATTCTCCTCAAACTGTTCCAGTATATTCTAACTGGCAAAAAAATAGACTGCTCACTTACCGAAGCCCTTATAGTACTAATACCCAAACCTAACAAAGCGCAGGAGAATCCAGCCAATTATAGGCCAATTTCATTGTTGAATTACGATATTAAAATATTGGCTAAAATATTGGCTGTTCGTATAAGTCGGGTAATCCCAAAGTTGATTGGTCCAGAACAGGTGGGTTTTATGAAGGGCAGATCCTCCTCTGATCATTTTAGAACTCTGGCACATGTTCTTTCGACTTCTGAGGAGACCGAGATACCTATGGCGTTGGTTTCCTTGGGCCTTGAAAAAGCTTTCGATAGAGTCCACTGGAACTATCTTTTGAGGCTATGTACAGATTTGGCTTCCCGAGAAGTTTGTGGAATGGATTAAGGCACTGTACATGGATCCTCAGCTAGGTTATGTAATGGGCTATATCGGCTTCCTTTAAATTGCAGGCTGGTACAAGGCAGGGTTGTCCTCTCACCATTATTATTTAACTTGTATATGGAGCCCTGATAAGGAGTATAATGACGCCCCTGGGATTTTAGGTATTAATTTGAGAGGTTATAATTAAGGTCCACGACTTACGCTGATGATCTACTAATCTATGTTTCAAAACGGACTGCTCCATCCCCAAATTATTAGAAATTATTCAAAATTTCAGTAGACTATCTAATTATAAACTTAACCAGGACAAAACTGTTGTCTACCCTTTAAATAACAGAGTGTTTAAAACCGCCATAACTACACTTGGTTTAGGCTGGGAATCTAAATCTTTGAGATACTTGGGTCTTTATGTAGCAAATACTCAGACTAAATTCGTCAACTTAATCTAAATTTTACTCCAAACTATTAAACTTGATCTTAAGAGATGGGCACAATTATCTTTGTCTTTAAGAGTAGGAATAAATATTATAAAATGAATATATTTCCCAGACTTTTTACCCTTATCCATGTTAAATACCTGGATTCCCTCTCTGGTTCAAGAAACTTCATAGTGAACTGGCTGATTTTGTATGGGGTCACAAGAAGGCCAGAATGTCGTATTCAAATTGGCAGCTCCAAGACTCTTGGTGGATTAAGAATGCCTCATTTTGCATTGTATTTCTGGTGGCACACTTAAATAAGTATGGGAGATGGATGTGTTGTGACACCACTGTCATGAATACGGATATACCCCATTGTGGGTTCACTTGGAGCTTAGTCTCATTAGAAGTGTAGATTTGAACCCAAGGCTCTATTTTATATTCCTACCCGTATGCTCCCTCCATTGTTGAAAAATCACCTGTTGAACTCTCGCTTAGAATACATAACCAATTATGTAATTTTTGAAATATGATCACATATGGGATTGGGATCAGCCTGTTTGGAAACCATTGGAAGTTAGGGTATCAGACTATTAAACAGAATTGGTTGCCTATGTTAGCCGATTGCTCATTGAAAGATTTCATAAGCATAAATGGTAGTGTGATTCCGACAGTGCAGATACTGGAAAAGTTTAATTTGCCCCAGAGAGACATCTTCAAAATATACCAACTGCGTCATGCCCTGATTCAAAGAGTTGGTAGCAAGTCGGTTTATTCGCCTTGTATTTCCTTCTGGGAAGAGCTCAATACATTTGTTGGTGCCCCACAAGCTATTTCCAAGATTTACTCAATACTGATTAACTGGCCTTTAAGGATAACCTTGCACCACTTCATATTGGGCTAAATTATTTCCTAATAGGTCGTGGAATTGGATGTATATCTAGCAAATTGTTATAAATGGATACAACAAGACCATCTTAGATTAGTGCAGTTCAAAATACTGCATAATATTTATTATACACCTCAGAAATTGAAGGATTTAAAATTAATAAAGGAATCTTTGTGTTATAGATGTGGTAAAGAGGGTGATCTTTTCCATATTTTCTGGGTATGCTCTAACATAGCTCCTCTGTGGAACGAAATCAAAATAAAACTGATCCGTTATTGGGTTTAGAGGATCTTGTTCACTCGGAAGTATGTTTATTAGAGATATGTCGGGTTGTAGGGTTAAACAGAGGAAATTCCATATATCTATGATTGCTGGTGTGGTTAAAAATTGGTAGTGAGATATTGGAAAGATCCTCACCTTATTTCATATTCTGAATGGTTATCGGAGCTCCTTTCCTCTTAGAACTGAGAGGATGATTGCTATACTGCACAATGTGTTACCCGCTTGAGAAAATTTGGTCTCCTCTGGAAATGTCTTATTAATAGTGAATCTTGTCCAAAAACATCCTTCTTTTCTTTTCTATTCTACTTTTGATCTAATTAATATTTGCAAGTGCCTTTTAGGGGGTGGAAGGATGGGAAGGGGGTTGGGAGGGATTGCGGGAACTATTTACACCTTTTTCTTGACATAAGATACCTTGATTGTTGGTTATGTGTAATTACTTGTATGCTATCGATTACCTTGATATTGCTCCCGCAATTGTATATCTAAAATGTTTAATAAAAATGTTAATTGCAAAAATTTACCTAACCATTTCAGAAACCAGAAGAGTCAGATTCATCGTCAGGTTCAGGTTTGTGCAGCTGGTTGCAGGCTCCTTATCTGCCTGTGATGATGCACAGTCACTTCAGCATATCTGGGGTCAGCTGGAGGCAGTATGTCATCCTCTTTGGCCATTGCCACCTCCGCTGCCTCAGCCAATGATTGAATTATACTCTCCTGCAATAGATCCACATCTCAGATCAGCTGTGTTCACTCATGATGCTGCTGTTGCTGTAGATTCAGATCCGACTCCTGGCATTTTGGTGCTGGCTCTCCCCCTGATTCATTACTGGTAGATGATGATGTCCTGCTCCTCTTCCCTTGCTTTTGGACCAGTGGGGACCTCTGCTTCACCTTGCCTTTGCCCCGCTGCTTCCTTTTGGCCTCAAAAAGTCTGACAGTCCATGCCTTCATTCCCTGGTAAGGTAGCTGGGGGGGGTGCATCTGTTCAGATTACCTTGTTGTTCAAATGGATTCAGGCCAGCACCAGACCACTGTGCTTTGGCTTTGCAGTGAGCATTTGGTGGTTCTGGCCTGGGGAGAACAACCTGGCCAGTTCAGAGCAATATACTCCATGGTTTCTTCAGGGGTCTCAAAAGTATTGCTGACTCAGGCAGTATTAAACCTAGAGGTCTTGTAAGGATTTCCTAGCTTTGGTGAATGCTTTCCTCCTGCCTGCCAGTTCAGTGGAGTAAACATTAAATATATAAACATGATTACCTTGCCAGAAAAGCGATCCTTTTTCCCTGGCCAGGTTTAAGATCCTTTCCTTCTCTGGGAATCTGAGGAACTTTGCCAGAATGGGTTTGGGTTGTTCACCCAGCTTTGGTGCTGAAGCCAGTGATTTGTGTGCCCTCTCCACTTCTAGCACAGGGTGCCACTCTTAGTTCACCCATTTCAGCAGTTCCCTTTTGTAGAAATACTGTGGGATTCCCTCTCTCAGTTTCCTCTCTGGGAACCTCACAAATCACAGGTTATTTCTCCTATTTCTATTTTCTGCATCTTCTGCCCTATTCCACAACAGCTGGAAAATGCATTCCAGCTCCTGAATCCTCATTTCATGTTGTGAGTCTTTTTCATCTATGTAAGATAAATACATTTCTATATCTAGAGTCCAATGATGAAGGCCTTGGAACTTTTCTTCAGGGTTTGCCACTGAGGATTAGTACATTGTAATTTCATTAAGAACTTGCTGACTGGGGCATGGCTTGGACGCCAAGGATGATTGCCACATAAACCGCGCTGACTCGATCCCCAGTTTTGGAAATCCGTGCACTCTTGCAAATATTCAGGGACCCCTAACCTTAAAAGGTGTTCTGATGATGCACTAGAGCCTTCTCTCAGCTCGGCGTGGGTTTTTATCGCGATTAACGATCCGGCTAATAGCATTGCAGTGCTGGTAACTACGCGACTGGCCTCGGTACTGAATAGGCCCCGAAACACCAACTCAGAGTCACGGTCACTCTGCCATTGACCTCTTGGCATCGGCCATTCACTGGGTGGGATTGGAAGGAACTGGGAATCCCTGCACTGTCTGCATGCTCTGAAATGGTCTTGCTTAAACCAGTAATGCAAAAAGCCGAAATAACCTCGAAGGAAGCACCCCAATGGAAGTTAGTGCCTCTCTACAGCATAATACTGGTATGTTAGAAACCCTCCTAATGAAGGTAGACACCATTTTGGCAACCCTTTCTGGTACTATGGCTGAAGTACTCACACTCAATGGCAAGTTAAATGTTACTGAACAATGGTCAGATGAACTGGAAACTGGGCGAGCTAAAATAATGCGCCGTCTTAAAGACCAAGATGAATAGCTTGCCATTCTGTGGAAGCAAGCCGAAGATCAGGAGAACAGGGGGGTGCGTAATAATGTCAGAATCTTGGGCATACCTGAGGGGTCTGAGGGCCAAAATACAGAGAGATTCCTCAACGAGGAGATCCCTAAAATGTTGGGAGACAGATGGCATGGGCCTGTTGAGATGGAAAGAGCCCATCGCATTCCTAGCAGCCCCCAATTATCCCAAACTTCTCCTAGGCCCATTATTGCTTATATCCTGAGATATTCTACGAAAGAAAGGGTTCTCAGGGATGCCTGAGACAAGGGCAAACTATTGTGGTATGGGGTTAAAATTTCTTTCTATAGAGATTTTCCTGCCAAGGTGGCAGCCAGAAGGAAAGCATTTCTACCAATTAAAAAAATGCTGGCAACTCAGGGGTTCAAATATAGGTTTTGAAATTTATCCTACCTTTATGTATCCTGAGAAGGCAGAGATATACTGGCAGAAACTCCCCAAGAGATTGAGGAATGGGCCTCTAGGTACTGGCCCTAACTGTTCCTGAAAACTACTACACCCAAGAGGCTGTGGGCTCCGGCACCTCAAGCAAAGGATAGGAGGAACTTATCTCCCAGTAATGGATGCAGGGAGGACTACAACTCCAGCTGGGCAGTGCCACAGTTGAATACTTCCCCCAGGTCTCAGCAATCTGGTATAGACAACAGCCACAAAGATGCATCACAGTGGACAGCAGATCATCCATCTCCCTCTCTTCCACAGTGAGGAAAATCCCAGATGACCTGAATATGACAACACTCATTGAGTGACCAGGGATCTCCCTCTAAGGGCCCAGAGAGAGCTCTCCCGGCCAAGCAGACCAAAGATGAGCACCTCTGCCTGAACCAACCGGAGGGACAAGACATTCCAGACAACCTGCTCATGGAAGGGATTGAAAATGTGTCCTGGGCGGACTTCTCCAAGGACCTAGCAGACCATCAGGATGGCTCCAATGCCTCAGTGAAACCTGGACAAATAACTTATGCAGGGGCCTTGTCCCAGATCACTTCTCCCTGCATAACACAGCCCGCTGCAACTGATGAACAATCCCTGAAGGGCTGACTGCAATAAGTCTGTACTTTATTTCTTTTATAGAATCTCTCTGTATTTTTTCCACAGGTACCATATGGAGTTGCTATTTGGGCACAACAACCAGTCTGCATAAACGGCAAGCCCCCATTTTGGCTGGTGGGATGGTGGGACCCCCGAAAGGGCATAATTTAAATATTGGGGGCTTTGATTTGTAATTTTGTCTGTCGTTAGTCCATTTTAGCTTTCTTAGGGGTATACTTTTCACACTTTGTGGGGAATTTGGAGGTTTTTCTAATGTATCCCCTTCCCCATGTAATCCTCCCAGCATTGGCCATGCTAACAGACTCCTATAGGTTAGGGGATGAAATTAATGCCTGGTCATGTGAGTACACTGAAGACATGATGCTTCATTTCAACCTACATATAGGTGGTCAGTCTGTAATGTGGGGCTTGACTGACCATGATTATTGCCAAGCTGCGGCACAGAACACCTTCCCCCACTCCTTTTATGCTCTTTCCCCTTTCCCTGAACAGGTTACCTTGTTAAACGAAGCTGGGGATGGAGATATATGTGGCTAGTCGGGTTATCTCCTTGTTTTCCCACACTGGTGAAAGGTTAGTGCAGCTGTGTGCACCTCCCTAATAGTATGCAGGCTTGCACCTCACACACACACTAGTTCACCTTTAGCTTTGAGTTCATTTTAAAAGTTCTGTTAATTGATGAGTAAAAATTACTTAACCCACTTTGTGGGGCATGGTTATACTTAAACAGTTATAGGTAAATTTATTATTCTCTAGTTGACTAATTTGTTTGAGTGTTTTAAGAGACTTAACCTGATTGCTCTACTTCTATACCAGGTGGATATAGTAAAATATACCTACTGGGCTGATTGCTCTTCTGCTAGGCTCAAATAACCTTCCCTCCTCTACCTCAGGCACTCTGCCAGCTCCTGCTTCTCTATTCCTTCTGGACATGGGGGGTTAGTACCTATCTAATTTTTAGAATTATGATGCAAAGTACCAATGCAGGTATTAAACTGGTCTCCTGGAATGTAAAAGGTTTAAATCACCCAGTTAAACAATCCATGGTCCTTAGACATTTACACTCCTTGCAGGCGGATATTGCCCTCATCCAGGAGACTCATCTCACTGCAAGAACTGTATCATGGCTTAAAAGGGCATAGGACGGTGGTGTCATAGCAAGCTCAGCACCAACCAAATCGAAGAGGGTGGCTATACTGATTAAAAAGTCATGTCCGTGAGTGCAGGAGCAAACAGTTTTGGATACTCAAGGTCATTGGTTGGCGGTCTGTTTCTCGCAGCCGTGAGGGCATGTGGTATTGGCGAACCTATATGGTCCAAATGTGGATAACCCCCAATGTTTACTAGACTTAAACAATTCTTTTGAGACCTTGGCTGCTGATCACCTGCAGGTACCTATTATGCTCGGCAGGGACTTTAATCTTACTCCAAACATTTTCCTTGACAAATTTAAGCCTACCCCTCAAGTGCATCCTAAAGTAGCACAGGCACTACAGGGAGTTATGACAGAGCGGGGCATGAGAGACATGTGGAGTAGAGATCACCCCACGGAGTGTGATTACTCCTTTTTCTCCTCGGTCCACACCACGTATAGCAGGATTGAGTTCTGGCTTGCCAACACCCCCGCTGCCCAGGATATCACTTGTACTAGAATACACGATATCCTGGTCTCGGACCATGCCCCAGTGACATGCCTCTATACCCCCTCTGGACAAAGGGGTTCAGGGACCAGATGGCAATGTAACCCACTACTTCTCTCTGACCCTCAGTTTCAGGCCATGGTAAGAGAAACAGACAGAGATTATTTCTCGCTGAACCAAGCCACGGATACATCTGCTGCTACAGTTTGGGAAGCTTTTAAGGCTGTATTGAGGGGGCACATCATAGCCTACTCAGCACAAAAAAATAAAACTAGAAGGGTAGAATTAAATACCCTGCAATCTGAATTGTCCTTATTAGAAGCCAGATTTAAGGCCACTAAAACCCACAGACCTGATTCAGTACTTCTCAGGCAGATTGTCAGCTTGAAATATCGTATAAATACTATGTTGCAGCAAAAGGCAGAGTGGGCATTGGTCAGGTTCAAACACGCATACTGGGAGGGAGGGGACAAAGGGGGAAAACTTTGGGCATTTCAGCTAAGGAAGCAGCAGGCAGCCTCTCATATTCATGCCCTTTGAAGCAGGGGTGGCCTAGTGGTCACGAGCCCCAAAAACATTAATGAATGCATGCAAGACTTTTACCAGAGATTATATTAATCACAAACTACCCTAGAGTCCACCAAAATGAAAAGCCAACTAGCAAACTTTTGCGCTGCCACCAATATCCTTCAGTTACCTGTGGATATGAAGCAAGCACTGGACAAGCCCCTCACCAAAGCTGAGCTCCAGAATGCCCTAAATCAATTAGCTAAAGGTAAATCACCTGGCCTAGATGGCATGACCACAGAGCTATATCAAGCTATGAGTGCAGAAATCAGTATCCCTCTTCTTTCAGTGTTACAAGAGGCTCACATGACAGGTATTCTACCCCCTACTATGCGAGAAGCCCTAGTTACCCTCCTTCCCAAAAAATTAGATTACCCCCTTCATTGTGCTAATTATCCCCCGATCTCCCTTATCTCGGTGGACAATAAAATAGCAGCTAAAATACTGGCTAATCGACTGATAGAGGCCATTCCATGTATTATCCATCCATCCCAGGTTGGTTTCACCAAAGGTAGGGCTGCAGCAGATAATATCAGGCTGGTTCTAGATCTAAAATAGTTGACAATGCACTCCTGAAGTCCAAAGGTGGCTATGGCGGTAGATTTTTCTAAGGCTTTTGACTCGGTGGAGTGGTCATATCTACATGAAGCACTCCGGCTATATGGGTTTGGCCCGTATTTCAGACAATGGATACAGGTGTTATACAATGCCCCCCATGCTAGGATATTAACAAATCAGGATCTCTCCTCTCCCTTCCCTCTACAAAGGGGCATGTGACAGGGATGCCCCATATCTCCCCTGCTATTCCTGGTAGCTCTAGACACGCTCACTCAGAAATTACAAGCCTCTGATGGCATTCAAGGCATACAGGTTGGACAACATACATATTTAACTGCCTCTTATGCGGATGACTTACCTTTATCTCTTGACCACCCAAAAGATTCCCTCCCTAAGGTCTTGGAGATTCTAAATGAATTTGCACATCCATCTGGATTGCAAATTAATCAAAAAAGACTAGTGTAACTCCCCTTAATACGGCCTGCAGAAGCTCCTGTATGCAAGACCTGGATCTAACCTGGGCCCCACACAGTTTCTCATGTCTAGGCATTGTCATTCCTTTAAACTGGAAGCTCCTAGAGACTGATTATTTTGGTCCCTTAATAAGTATGTTAACATCGGAGGTAGATAGATAGCATCGTCTTAACCTTTCTCTCCCAGGTAAAGTAGCCACAATCCGAATGTTGTTGCTACCCAGAGTAATGTACCTCCTAAATAACCTTCCCATTGCCCTATCAGGTAGGGTGTTCCCCCACTGGACAAACTGATATCCTTTTTTCTCTGGGAAGGCAAGACACCCAGATGGAGCTGTAGTAAAATGCAGGCTCACTGGGCTAAGGGAGGTTTAGGTCTTCCTAGGTTGCAGGGATACCACTGGTCTTATATCTCGGCCAAGACCTCTAAGTGATTCGTACCCTCCATATCCCCGGCCCCTCAGTGGGTTCAGCTAGAATCTCAATTAACATGGAACTTCCCCCTGTGACTGCTATTAACCAGGGCACCCATAGATCTTAATGGACTCACGCCAATCATGCTCAAGACAAGAAAGGTGCGGTTTTGGCTCATGGCGGCCTCTAACACTCCAAAGGCATCAAGCTACATGCCACTCCGGTACCTGGTACTCTGGCACAACCAGCTTCTTACAGTGGGCGATAAGCCACTTCACTGGCCGATGTGGGAAACGAAGGGGATCCACACCATTCAAGATTTATATATGCCCAACTCTTCCATGATGATGTCATTCGAGCAGCTCAAGGACCGGTACTCCCTTCAATCTAAGGATTTTTGGAGATACCTGCAACTCCATAATGTGGTCCATGTACTCGGTGGAACCTTCACACCAGATCCTAAATGACACTGGCTTACCACATTGCACCTCAAAACCACCCTTCGTGGTATAGCAGGGTGCTTTTATAGCACCTGGCCCGAAGCGCAGCTGGATCATACCGAATCATGAAGAGCCACATGGGTGACGGACTTCCAGGCCGCCATTTCCTCTGAAACATGGTCTCAATGCCTGTACTTAGCTCACTCCACATATAAAGATGTTCGGAGTCAGTTAATACAGCTCAATATCCTTCTTAGGTTTTATCGTACACCGGCAGCCCTTCAGACGTGGGGTATTCTCCCTCATGCAAGATGTTGGAGATGTCAGCATGACCCGGCAAATATTCTACATCTTCTATGGACCTGCTTGACCCTGACCCCTTTTTGGTCAGTCATAGCAATGGACTGCTCTGGAGCATTGGGTCTACCTGTGGGCATCTCTAACCCACTGCTATTACTGAGTGATTCCGCCCCTTTAGACTACTTACCGAAACCGTATCGAAACTGGCTCCTAGTGGCTCTTCTAGAAGCACAAAGGCTCCTCTCCTGTCTTTGAGGCAAAAGTCACCTCTGACTATCTCTCTCTGGTACTCTTCCCTGACTAGACTAGCCACCTTCGAAAAGCTTACATATGCTAACAGAGGGACTCTTCCTGCATATTATCAGAAATGGGGATCCTATCTTAACTCCTCCTTATGTAAAGCTCCCCTTCCCCCCCATAGTCAACCCTCCTGTATAAAGTAATCTCAGGGTGCAAAGGCCTAGCAGTTGCACTTACTTCTAGGACAGAACTTGATTGGCTGCTGAGTAGTTATGACAGCTACAGTGGGAACACCCTCTTCTCTTTTACTTCAGTACCTCAATTTATTCCTTTCTCTTAACTATCTCTTCAGATGTTCCTAGCACTCACAACAAGAAATAACTTGTGTATTGAGTTTAATTAAACGTTGTAACTTCATCTGTAGGTATGATGAAGACCTAAAATTCTACTTGTAGGTTTATCTGGTTACTAACCTGATGTCTGAAAGATTACTGTAGGATCATTATGGATAGGAAGATTTATGTTATTCTCATGTCCTGCCTAGATGTGTAACACCTGGACAGTTTGGAAGCACTCTTTACAGTATGTTAAGTATCTGTATCACTGATGATATACTATGACATTGAATAAATAAAAATTATTCTATGATAAAAAAAAGAACTTGCTGACTCAACCCTTTCAGTTATCAGTAGTCCAATGAAGATTTCAGGGTGGGCCCAGCCACTGCTGCTGTACCAGCCATTGCTGATGCCTGTGTCACAATGCTCGAAGCTCCCGGTCTTGTTTTTTTATAGATATCTTGTGATTGGAGTGAGCTATCAACATGGGGTTTGTTTCTTTTGTTCACCTGGATTTCTTGACATCAAGTTATGGAGAGTCTTATCCCCCTTCCCGGGTCATTGATCTTAAGTTTTTAAACTGCTTAAGCCTGCAGAGCTCTTACTCAAGCTTCCATCTAGATTGGCTGCTCATGCATGCACCCCTGAAAAACACATTTTAAATTTCCAGTCATGCTAGCTGAGGACACAGCCTCACAGTAAACATTCACTAGAGGACAAAGCCCCCATATTCAGTCCATTAGAGCTCTTCAACTGGCATGCAGTCATCAAGGAGGCATATTTGGAGGCACTGTGTGGAATTTTAACCATTGCCTTCCTCTCATCTGATTCCTGTCTTGTAACGTATAAACCCCGAGAAGTCTAGTGGTACCCCAGCCACCCCAACTGTTTTGAAATTAAATTTCCCTGGTAGTACTGTGGTACCCACCACTCTGATCTGTGTTTCACCCCAGTCCCACTCTTATCCCCATGTGAAAAGAAATTACCCTGGTAGACCATTGATACCCAATACCAAGCAAGTCAGGCACCATTAACCACCAGGCTTTGTACACTGTGCTCAGGTACCATCAGACAGGCCTTGTCTCATACCTCAGGAAGGAAGTGGGGAAGGCAGTCAGAATAGCAAAGTCCCAAACAGAGGAAAAGATAGCCAACTCGGTAAAGAAAGGGGATAAAACCTTTTATAGGTACATTAGGGAGCAAGGAAAGACTAAGGCAGGGATACTGATGCCGAGTAAAGAAGAAGGTGGTTGGGCAGAGAGCAACAGTGAAAAAGCAGAGATACTGAATGACTACTTCTGCTCAGTAGTCACAATGGAAAAGCAAGGGGAATACCCAATCCAGTTAATAGAAGCACTCTGGATAGGGGGGTTGATATTAGTCTTTTCACAGAAGAAAGGGTTCTGAAAGAACTCTTAAAACTGAAGGTGGATAAAGCAATGGGGCCTGATGGAATTCACCCCAGAATTCTAAAAGAACTAAGGGAAGAACTAGTAACACCACTGACTACCCTTTTTAATAAATCATGGGAGGATGGTGTGGTACCTGAGGACTGGAGTAGGGCAGATGTGATTCCCCTTCACAAAAGTGGGAGCAAGGCAGAGGCAGGAAACTACAGACCTGTCAGTTTGACCTCAGTGGTAGGGAAAATGATGGAATCACTTCTGATGGAAAGAATTGTTGAGTACCTAGAGGCCAGTGGGGCACAGGACCCGAGGCAGCATGGATTCACAGTAGGAAGGTCATGTAAGACAAATCTAATTGATTTCTTTGACTAGGTGATCAAAGTAGTAGACCAGGGAGGGGCTGTGTACATGGCCTCCCTAGACTTTAGCAAGGCATTTGATGCAGCCCACACAAAAGATTAATAAACAAATTAGCCTGCCTGGGAGTGGGTCCCAGGGTGGTAACCTGGGTAAAACACTGGCTGGACAACAGCACACTGTGGGTAATAGTAAATGGAGTCCACAGTGAAGAAAGGGGGGATACTAGTGGGGTACTGCAGGGTTCAGTACTGGGGCCGGTCCTTTTTTAATGTCTTTATAAGTGACATTGCAGAGGGACTGGAAGAGAAAGTATGTCTCTTTGCAGATGACACAAAGATCTGCAACAGGGTTGATATGCAAGGTGGGGTGGAAAGGATGAAAAGGGACTTGGCAAAGTTGGAGGAATGGCCAAATGTATGGCAGCTTAGATTCAATGCAAAGAAGTGCAAAGTAACGCACCTGGGAGCCCAGGGGAAGAGTACACAATAGGGGTGAGATACTGACAACAGCAAAAATGGAAAGGGACCTGGGGGTAGTCATATCAGATGACCTAAATGTGGGCCAGCAATGTGAGAAGGCAGTAAGGAGGGTGGGGGGATACTGGGATGCATAGGGAGAGGCATCACCAGTAGAAAACAAGAAGTTGTTGGCCCTCTGTACACACCATTGGTAAGACCACATCTGGAGTACTGTGTACAGTTCTGGAGACCCCATCTCAACAAAGACATAGACAGGGTGAAGGCTGTCCAGAGGAGGGCAACCAAATGGTGCAGGGTCTGCACCAGAAGACATATGAAGAAAGACTAAAGGAGCTTAAGATGTATAGCCTCGAGGAAAGAAGGGAGAGGGAGGACATGATAGAAACTTTCAAATACCTCAAGGGAATCAGCAAAGTCCAAGAGGGTAGCATCTTTCAGAAAAAGAGATGTGCAAGAACAAGGGGGCACAATTTGAAGATAGAGGGGGGACGGCTCAGAGGTAATGTGAGGAAGTATTTCTTCACAGAGAGGGTTGTAGATGCATGGAATGGCCTTTCTAAGGAGGTCATAGGGACAAAAACAGTGAGGGAATTCAAGAATGCATGGGGCAGACATAAGGCAATTCTAGTGTGGGGTGGGAGGAAGTACACTGTTGGCTAACTAGGATCTGCAGCTTATCCGTTAGGTAGGGAAATGGGCAGACTAGCTAGGCCAAGCGGTCCTTATCTGCCAACAAATTCTGTGTTTCTATGTTTCTATGTTTCATGGGTGGGGGTTCCTATTTGAGTATGTACTTGCAGATAGACAGCTGAGGTGTTCAACAGACGTCAAAAGCAACCTATTTTATAGAAAACACATTTATTTACAGGGACTAGTAAAAGAAAGGCCATCTCCTGTTGGTGCCTCATTCTCCTCCAGCTACAGTAATTCTGCACCATTTTGTTTTCTGTCATCTCATCCACCACTATATCTGTTCTTGACTTGCTGTACTTTTTCATCAAGCCATTGTCAAACAGTTGTTTCAGCAGTGGTTTTGTATCAGTGGATGATTTTTTTGCAGTTTTAAAGGCAGCAGCAGCTGTTTTCTGTTGACATAGGGACAAGAATGAGTGACCTCCCCCAACATTCCTCAGCATCATTATCACCACCTATGGATCTGTGGATTCCCTCTTCCATCTCTTCCCCTATCCTATCTGTGGTCATGCAAGAGATGATGATTGTTCCTCTTGCACTTAAGTCTGTCTTCCAAACGTTTGTGTCCCATACAGTACATGCAGAGACACTGATAAACCAGTTTTTACAGGACTGCTGATCTTTACCACATTCTGCTGCACCAAAGAATATCTCTAATATGCCCTTAAAGTGAGTATGTAAAACAGTGTACATTATGTAGTGGTCAGCTCCATGAATTTGGTAAATGTCTATCTCATTCCACAGAAATGCTCTTATTTTTAATACCAGATTAGAAGTAATAGTGTCCTCCTTTTTGTCGTATTGGGGCTCCATTCAAACAAGTCACAGGCTAATCAGGGTGGTAAAGGATAGTACCTACAGTAGCTTACAGTGGCTTCACAGAGTAGAGGGTCAACATCAGTCACCACTAATTAGCACAGATGTTTTATATCTCTCTTGCCAATACTGTGCTTAACTGCATACAGGTGGATGGCCTTATGTTGTTCCAGCAGCAGCTGCATGATGTAATTTCATTTTTATTTCATTTATTTATGGAACAATCATTGAGCTGAAGCTCATTTATTATGGTGTCTAGTACTAGGTGAATGTTTCAGCTGCTGAATGGGATGTGATTCTGCTGCTGAATGTTGCATAACTGCTGATGTGCCTTAACAGAGTGGCTAGAATGACCTCAGACTTTTTTGGCCATCCTTGTACAATCATAGACATTGCTGCCTTCCTCACTGAGAAAGCTATAAACTGCCAAATCTATACAATGTGCAAAATATAAAAAATGGGTACAAACACCCATCCTAACTTGTTTTGTAATGTTAGTTAAATGGCGTCAGCTGCTCCTCAAATTTTTCTTTGATGCATTCAAGGAGATGTTCCCAGTGATGGCCATTGTTGAATTCCCAAACACATAAAGCTTATGGAGATCTGAGGATCCCAGTGACTTGGAGCTACTGTTGGTACTGATGATGATTATACTTAAATCAGGGGTAGACAAAGAGAAGGAAGAGTGATAAGGTGGCCCCATGGGCTGTCACTGCCATGTGAGCTGTGATCTGACCACTCATTCACATGTCAGTGGTGATGTGAGTCACCAGCACAATGGATGTTCTCAGGGCATGTGACACAGTCTTGCCAACACTGCAACATAAATTTGAAAGTGCCATAGTGGAGAAGTAGATATGCCTTGGAACTTGATGCTTTGGCACTGTAACTTGCAACAGAGAAAAAAAAACAACCATCATTGTTCACAAAGAATAATGGAAATAAAGTTGAGTGCTAGCATTTCCATACTGGATTTTTGTAACTTTATGGCCTTATGTCTGCTGGCATTATATTTCTGGTTTATTTCCACTGACTGGAAAAGAAACAATTGACTTACTTTTTTGGTCCACCAGTTTTTTGGCTCACTACTTTTGCTGCCTGGCAGAGGGGTGGGTAAGAGTGTAAAGGCAGCAAGGGATTTGGAACCTCTTGGAGGTGTGGGAGGCAATAGTTTAAAATACCTATGACTGGAGAGTAGTATGCTGTGCTGTCTCTTAAACAATGATCACTCCTTAAACTTCCTCCTCCTCTCAACCCTGAACTCTCTGATCATCTTTGTCATCATCATCATTATCATCATCATCATCATCATTGTGCCCTGATGCTAATCTGCACTATTTACATAGGGTTGGGAAAAGTGACCTCCAGTATTCGACTGTGTACTCTGCCTTTCTTTTCCTTTGTCTTTATGTTATTTTGGAATTGAACCTGCCAGACTGGGATACCACTGTGGCTAAGAACACCAAGAGTCAGGCTGTGCTGGACCAATCACAGGACTACTTACTGGTGTATCTGATCAGGGATCCCACACAGCAGAACAATATTCCTGACCTGCTACTCACCAACTCAGAAGTGATGGTGGGGTGTGGCAGTCACTGAACCATTGAGGTCCAGTGACCACAATTCCATGTGGTTTGAACTGATGATGAGGATCACTGGTCTTCCTCTAAAGCAGCTGTTCTAGATGCAGGACATGGTTGGGGAGAGCTCAACAGGTATTGACCAGAGTGAGTTAGTAGAGGACAAGTGGTGAAAGATCAAGGGACAAGTCTAAAGGTGACCAACTCTTATGCTTGAAAGGTCACAGAAAGAAACAACAGCATAAAAAATCAGTCTGGTTCTCAAAGTATGTAAGCGATGCTGTGAGGGTGAATAAACATGTTTTCATAATATAGAAAGAGGAATAAGGTGAATAAAGAATAGGAGGAATACTAGAGCATGCTAAAAGGGGCAAGGGTGGCAGTCAGAAGGGCAGGTGATTCACACCCTGGAGGGGCTTTTTACATTTACAAAATGGCTCTAAGTATTTTTTTTTTGAGGGAGAAAATGAGATTTGGCACCTGACAATGCATTTTTAGAGATTCCATGCATGATCAGGTGACATCTTTTGGCCAATCAAATTTCTAGATTTTGTCTTGCCATTTTATAACATATACAGTAATTATTGAATGAGGTGAAGACAGGCTATAGAGTCATTACACTGGGCTTGAAACTTGAATTTTGATGCAGGAAGAGAAACTGAGGAAAGATGCTGATAATACTACAGTATCAGAGCTGTGCTTGTTTGATTGTACAGCATTTGGCAAGCCACTTGGTCAGGCTATGAAACACAAAGGCATCCAGGTACTTACCACATGATATTCCAAAGACAGGTAGATACATTTGCAGGAGGAAAAAGGTGATGGAAAAAACAGGGTGCTAAAAGTGTTACATTACCAGAACAGTGATTGCACAATCAGTCTCTGACTAGCACTTTGGTTGGGTCTATACATGACTAACAGTTCCCATGTAGATATTGCATAGTATATGGAGGCAAACTGTGGTGTCTTGGATTTGGCTGAATGGTTTATTTAGGAATAGAAAACAATTATGATGAATATGGTGCTGAGAGCACAACAGTATCTGAACTGAGATCTTGTGATCAGACAGCCTCTGATAAGATGTTTTGTTGGGTCTCAAAATGATGAAATGTTCCCAGGTAGATATCGCACTTTACAATGAGTTGGGCTGTAGCATCCTTGAGCTGGACAGAATCACTGATGCAGGAAGAGTAAAATGGTTAATTAAATAAGGTGCTGAAGCATAATAGTATTATAACTGTGACTGAGTAATCAGAGTAATCAGATAGCCTCTGAGTAGTTTTTTTTGTTTGGGCCTAGAAATGATGAAAAGTTCCAAGCAGCTGTAGCTTGGTATATGGACATAGACTGCAGAATCCCCAAGTTGGACTGCCAGGCTGTGAAAGCTGATGAGGTAGTCTTTGGTGACAATGAAGTGTATTCCTTCAGTTATTTTATACAGAGTGCTACAGTCGCTGATCTGGATGGACAAACTGAGTTTCAACAGGGCAAGTAAATCAGAAGTGACAGGTGGCCTGGAAACTAACCAAAGCTGATAGTGAAGTTAAGTGTGATCCTTTGCTTATGCAGAGAAACACTGTCAGTGAAGGACCCATTGACCAGCTCACATTAATTATATTCAGTCAGAAGTATCTCCCAGGGTTCCCTTTTTGGTTCGATAATTATAACCGAGGGGAGTAAACCATTGCCGGATATTCAAAACCAAATAATTAAGTATAGTACTCAACCTCTTGAAATATTCAAGTCTCATTCAATCAAAATTAGAGGACTGTGCTATGAAGATGAACAATCAAATAATGCTCAAAATCATATTATTTTACTCTTCTTAGCACTCTTAATACATGTCCACTTCATATAACATTTCAAAACACTCCTGTTTCTTCATCAGATATGCAAGAGATGCTATCCATTAATTCCTTTAAACTTCATTCATATATTCAGTTCCTTACTTGCTCTGAGACATTTGCTCCACTATGCCAAAACTCTGCATTCTCTGTGCATCAGTTCCTGAGTAATGGTTATATCAGCCTTCTGCTCCAGAACCGTATGAACTTGCAGGGTAGCTGAAACATTGTGAAGGTTTTTATCCACATGCAATGCAAAAACTGAACAGGTCTGTCATTCTGAAACAGATGCACAGAGAAATGCAGACAGAGTTTTGGCATAATGGAGCAAATATCTCAGAGCAAGTAAGGAATTGAAAATATGAATAAAGTCTAACAGAATTAATGAATAGCATCTCTTATATATCTGATAAAGAAACAGGAGTGTTTTGAAATGTTATGTGAAGTGGAAGTGTATTAAAAGCACTAGGAAGAAAAAAGAATATGATTATGAGCAACATTTGATTGTTCTTCTTTGTAGCACAGTCCTCTAAATTTGATTGGATGGGACTTGAATATTAAAGGGTTGAGGACCATACTTACTAATGCAGCTCACATTAATCCCACAGACCTAACAGAAGGCAGAAAAAACATCTCCAGCAACAATGAGAAGCCATTTGGCTTAGGGTAATGTAGCAGGTTTTTGGGATTGAAAAATGGCCAAGTCATGTTTGTGACAATTGATGTCTTAGAAACGCTGGTAAACATGACTCAGAATGATCAGTTGACCAGCCCAAAGTATGGCTATAGAAGTGTAAGGAGGCAATTTGATAGTGTTTGGCAGCAAACAACGAGTAGCAAATTCAGGCAGGGGGGAAATGTACTGTAGCTTTGTCTTTTGGTGGTCTCTGAAGTCCATTACTGATCTCTAAATTATTTATCAGTGGCAGGGCATTGGAATCATAACACTGCAGATGTTTGCCAAGAAGGTCTTGCATGTGTTGAAGCAGAAATGTTATGAATTAGTAATCTGGGAACAGAGACTTTAGGGGTCCCAAATACAGTCACTATTTTGGGCCACTCAAAGGTTGCAAGGATCACTTTTTAACACAGTTCTGCCTTCCACTGTGTTATGTTATAAACAAAGGGGTTAAACATACATCCCTTTGCAAGCACACAGGTCAGTGTGCAAGCACAGGCAAAGGGGTGAGGGAGCCCCAGTAATGTGGGTGACAGTATGCATGGAAGTGCTGTGACACACACAGTGTCCCTGTCATTTTCACCTCCTGGTCATAAGGTACAGGAACTTCATGGGCTGTAGGATTGCTGAAAGCTGTTTTACAGGGGTTTGCTGCCTTGCAAGCCAGAACATTCACTGAAGTAGGTGAAGGGATAGACAAGGCACAGCACTGCTGAATGTATTATCAAATAAGGACAAGGCCAAGGTATGGGTAATTTAATAGATGCCAAGGATGCAGAGGGCCAGAAGACTAAGGAAGGGCATCTGAATAACCAATGATGGCTGGGGAGAGAAACTATTAATATAAGACTACTCAAGTCACAAGTTGGCCTTAAGGTATAGAGGGGATAACATCAGCATTATTGCCATGTGCCTGGGTCATGGCTCATCAGCCATGGCATTGCACTATGCACCTGGTGAAATGCCATGGGTGTACCCTTTAACCGCTGCAGTTTCAACATGGCAGTGGTCACACAGTCAATGTATTATCACTAACCTTTGAAACCACAATCTGCAAAACATTATGCATCATGGGTATGTTAATTCTTGTGCAAATCAGCATGACAAAACTTTGCTAGAAAAGACACCAACTTTCAAACAGTCTTATACATCTGATCCAGTACTGACTGAGAATGCCAAAGTATAAACATATGTTTCAACATCTAGGGGCTCCTCAGTGTACTACAGACATTGTCTTAGCCAGGTAACAATTCAGAATCCTAAAGTAATTGATATTAAGAACACTAGCAGTTAGCATACTGAAGAGGTAGTTTGCAGGAAAAGTAGTGCATGGGATCTCTCCAAGGATGCTAGGAGAGAAGAAATATATAAATTATTTGTTTTATTGTACATCTCTCCAAATTTCATATTATTAAGCACTGCTGTTGCAGGGGATGTCTTCCCATGGCACACAGTGGCTAATGTTTCACTATGGCAGTTTTGGTGGGTTTCAATATGGGGAGCCCAGTGTATGAGAAAGGTTTGTAAGTACCTGCATAAAGTTGGTTCAATGCACAAGATGAACATTTGAGCATGAGAACATGGGCGTTCTACATTCCTCCAATATGCCATGCAAAAAACAGCTCAGTGGGAACCTGTTGAAGTGAATGGATTAAGAGGATAAAGAAAATTGGCTGCTTATACTCAGAGGTGTTTGAGTTTTATACCCTTTTTTAAGAAGAAGGGAGACTGATGTCCTGTGAATTTCTGACCAATTTAACCACTACAAACAACCCCCCAAAAAACAGACTATACATCTACTAGACATCTTCTAAAAGAGTATTGACTTAAAGAGACAAGTTTGGTCCAGGTGACCGAAGCCTATACAGAGCTGAATTTTCTAGGCACACACCAACAGGCAGTACATACTGTAAATTTGTATAAGGCAGTGTGCATTTTAATTTTCTTGAATAAATTTGTCTTGCAAAACAAGAAAATAATGTTACTTTGATAAGGTGGTTTCAGGACCAGGGGGAGCATGTTCTTCATCATCACAGAAAAGGGTGGACAGTATAGGGGGAACTCCCTCCCCTTATAAAACATAAACCACAAACCACAACCAAACCATCACCATAACAGCATGACAACAATTAAAGGAAAGTTGTGCATTGTGGCATTGGAGAACCTCATGGGGCTAAGGCCAAGCCTTTAAACGTTTACTTTGTTCTTAAGCAAACAAATAAATGAAAATTTAACTTGAATGAGCAAGAGATTTCCACATCACAAACTACCACATATTTAGTTTAGCTTACTCGTATATGAACCAAGACTGAATGAGCAAGACTAAATTAACTTCTCATCCCTTGAGAAAATAGTCCAGCAGCTCTGGATGGGAGTTTTCTTGGAAGGCAATTAGAGACAGTCTGCTTTGTGATTGTCAATGGTTGAAGAGTCTGTAATACAAAAAATGTTGTGAATAAGAAAATGAAAAGAAAACATGAATGTCATCAATGCATGCTACTTTTTTTTTTTTTAGAACAGCTGTTCTTCCATGATGGCTTTTTAATCTTCTGAATGAAACTTAAGTCTTTGGGATGAATTTTCAGCATCATATAAAGACTTAAATCAGCTTAACACATGCCATACACTGTAATACACATCAGCCATATACAGTGGGAGTTAGGTCAGCCCTGCAAGATCATCTATAAAACTGTCTACCAGCTTCTACAGTGCAAATATAGTTGCAGCAAGAAATTTAGTGCTTGCATTAAAAAATGATGATTGTGCCATTCATGTTTGGAATGCAAGTTGCTGCAGATCATGGAAAGTATTGTGAATGTCTGGTTCTCTTTCAAAATAGGGTGCCCACATTGGGAGACATTATGTCTGATGCAGACACAACCAGATCATGGTCTTATGTATGCATTAGGCAAACCCCAGCCATTGACTCTACTGTTTGCATCGTAACTTGTTCCAAACATTGTTTGCTCTTTGATTTAAAACATACCTCCCAACATATATTTTTAATTTAGTATTTTTTCCAATGACCACCATGTGTTATGTGTGAAATAACATAGGTAACTAAGTTATCTAGGCAATAAAAGCAGATTCTGCTCTTAGATTCCATATCCCTTAGCATGCTTCTGTCATAAACTTCATTTTTGCAATCCATTCTCATACCTTCCGCCTTCTGGGATCAAGTTAAATTTTCATACAATACTGCAAGCACAATTATGCCCTATCATAGCTTGCACAATAAATGAGCCAATATTGTAATGGCCTTTTCTGAAAAGATAAAAATTGTTTAGTGGAGTAACATATAAATGCAGCAGCTGTCAATTCTTCTGAGTATAAAAGAAAGATATTATGTTCTCATATGGATGATGCATATTACAATATATGTAAGATGTTAAACTGATTTTAGTCTTTATAACTATGCATGATAAAACTGTACATGCTTTATACTGATAACTAGTTGCTATTTTGACTACAATAGTTCCATATGAACTACAGTACTATCCCAAGTATTAACATTTGATTTTCCCAAAACGAAGAACTGTATGGCCCAAGTCTGGGTTGCTTACTTGTGCACAGTGTGGTTACAAACATTACTTGTTACACTTTTTGTCAGGAAGTTGAGCTGTGCAAGACAGGGTTGCACACACTTCCTGGGTGCCCACAAAGCCATTTCTCAGTGCCCAAGAAAGGAGTTGGGGACAACAATAAAAACAACCCAGAGAGTTAGTCATCCAGTGAGCAGATGGCACTACTTGTCACCCTAATGCTTGAAACTTATGCTGGGTGGGATCTTAATGTGGTGCCACTAAACACCAACGAATGCTTGGAACTTTTCGACATCGTATGGAGGTGTTACTAAACTTTAGGGAATGCTTGGAATACAATGGAAAGTGAGGGGTCACGTGCCACATATTGCACATGGCATAACCATCTAACTGTACAAGATGCACTGGGTGTATGTCACAAGGCAACATTACTCCACCTCTAAGCACGCACTTTGGATTTGGATCTTTGAAATGTACTTTGCCACACTTGTAAAGGAGGCTTCTCCCTCTCAGGTATAATGCTTATCTTGCACAGTGTATCATAATTTCAGATGCTGTTAAGTATATGAGCATAAAACACCCATTTAATGTCACCTCCAACTGCAGCTCAGAATTTGGCATATACAGTGGAGATAGCCAGGAGACAACACAGTAACTAGCTGCATTGACGTGCCACAAAATATTACATCACAAAAGGGCTTACTTACCTTTGAATTACATTGTTCAATGTCACACATTGCAACATATTGCAGTAGTACTGCAAGGTCCCACATTACATCCTGGCCTGTATTGAAGTTTTCAGCCTGAGGTCCTTTAATCTGATAACTAAACCAAACATCTTGGATGCAGTGTTGTTTAGCGATTTGAGTGCTGAATTGTGCAACAGGACACCAAACTCAAATACAGTACCTCTAAAGCCATAGACTCACTCTATGACTTTGAAAAAAATTCCTTGACCTCCCTTTAGTCCTTTCCCCAGCAGTAAAACTGGGTAAATGCAAGGCCTCACATTAAAAAAGCAGATGTTTACTCCCAGTTGCATTCCTATGTGTGAGTTAATTCTCTAATTAAAAAAAAAATGTATCTCTTGAACTACAACTACTGCAGTGCCACATTGCACTAGCTGGGTTTGCAGTGCCAGCCTTTCGGTCTCATTGATGAATATATAGTGTATGGTAGAACACTGTTATGGATAGATAGCCATAACAAGAATAGAGTTGTTATGCTGCAATAGCTACATCATTGCAACTGTTATGCAGCACTAGCTACATAGCTACTATGGCATAACAACATGGAACCCACTCTCACAAACGAGTTTGAATAACACTCACCATATAGGAAGTGGCTGCAGTGGTGAGGACAGTATCGGAGGAGAGCGGTGCTGATGAAATGAACTAACTAATAAGGACTCCACAGGGAATACCAAGTTAAACTGTTTTGTTCATTGTGATAGCGGCCCATACACTATAAAAGACAATGTGTGTGCCACTCTCCACAACAAGTGTGAGTAGCCATCTCGTGGTTGTTATTTGTCACCAAATCCTCTCGAGCTACACTCTCAAGGTTTAAATAGTCACCATAGACAACTTCTCAATGTCTATACAGGCTTGTTATGGATAATGGCCCATACATTATCCTCTATGAGATGGATGCAATAACACATGACAGGGATTGGGTTGCTGTAGTAACCAATGCCTTGCCTTCAGCCAACCAGGGTGTGGGTTATCATGCA
Organism: Neoceratodus forsteri; assembly: GCA_016271365.2. Lineage (NCBI taxonomy): Eukaryota > Metazoa > Chordata > Ceratodontiformes > Ceratodontidae > Neoceratodus > Neoceratodus forsteri. The sequence continues at coordinate 933,314,243 of CM057449.1, read as the reverse complement.
ACACAATCTTCATGCTCTGGACTGTGTTATTGAGCTAATACATCTGGGATTGGAAATAGAAAAAAAAGGCAAAGAAAGTTCAAATTGAAATGTTGAAAGTTAAAGTGAAACTGTTTTTTATTTGGCCCAAGTGTCATGCATTGTCATTCATATGCAATAAGTCTTACCAGGGCATGCAGTTTCTGGGAATTAGTGCATGCTCTGGATGCACTGTGAGGCACAAGGCCCAGGACTGAGTCTCCTACAAAGTAACTAGGGTATGAATTTATTCCCAGAACCACATGCCCCGGAGTGGGGTTTTTTTTGTTTATAAAATGGAACTACTTATTGCACAGAATGATACCAGAAACAGGTATGCAGGTAAATGTTTGATATGGCTTCATTATGACCAAATTTCCTTCACTAGATAAAATTGTTCCAGTATCTCCCCCACCACTTCCCATCTGATCATCGCCTCCCTCCTAACTCAACAGTTTACACTGTTTAGTAGTCATGTAATAGTGTCAAATTACTTTGTTTTGAAGTTCAGCACTGTTCAACAATCTTCATGTGCCTGGGACAGTTCCTGGGTATGCCCTCTGTATGGTGACACCATTACAATGAACACTTCAATGCCAACAACATCAACAGTTCACTGTAATGGTCCGCGTGAGACCCCAGTCCTGCACCTTCTCCCCGAATCAACTCTGACTCAGAGCTGATAATCCTTATGTGCTGGGTTCTGAATGCTAATGCCAGTTTCTCCTCCTGGACATGCTTTGGGATTTTGTGTAAAGCGTTGCTTAGGTGAGAAAACAGTATTCACAGTTCTGAGTCACACAGAAGACAAGAGGGTCATCACACAGCATGGAACTAATGAAAAAATAAGTAAATTTCTATGTGGCTTAAGGGCATTTAAAAGGGATAAGTGGGGAGGGTAGTGCTGCTCAGATGAGCAGGGGATGAGGTGACATTATGTGTTTGAACATTGAAGGAAGTAGTGCTAGCTGGGGCAGGAACAGGAGTGGCAGTGGCATTGGCTGGCTAATGATTTGTGCAGGGGTGGGTTTACTGGCAGAGTGAGATTTAGGGTAAGAAGGCTGTTGCTAGGTAGATTAGACTAGTTGGATACATACTCTGCATCTTCATAAAATTGATGCATAGGCAGGTCATACATTACAACCAATTGAAATTTTTTTTAGATTTTTTTTTTCAAACCATCCGTGTGTTTGGTCACTAAAAGAAGTAGCAAAGTGTGAGTTGTGCTGACATCATTTTGTGATTTAAGTAGTGATTAACCAATGAAAGTGCGGGATTTTGTAACCATATGTTATAATTATTTGCATTATTCAATCAGCTAATGCGGTCAGTTTGTGTGACAGAGCTTATAGGATTACAAGAGGTAACCAGGGGCATCAGAAATCTAGGTGCAAGGAAAATTTAGGTTTTCTAAGAGTTTGAAAATATATTTGCTAATTTTGATGATTTAGTTGTAGCCTTGAGAATCCGGAACTCATGTACAAACCTTTACCTTATTAACTTTTCCAGTCATAAAGATGGCCTCTGCTATCAAATCAATATACAGTGGCCAAGTTTTGTTAGCCTTTCCAGAAACTGTCAACTTTCACAGAGAGTAAACAAAGGGCTCACTAAATTTCATATCCCTCATTCAATTTTAGGGAGCACTAAGCTCAGTTTTAATAGGAGTGGCAGGTCAGTTTTTTTCTTGGATACTACTTAAAATGTTAGTGGCTATCAATCTACCTAAACTGGTTCTGTAAGACCTGTTAACCATGATCCTAATGCTGAATTTTAACTATTTTCTAACAAAGACAAGCAAAAGCAAGCAAAAACATTGCAAATAACTCTTTCTTTTAATATTTTTTTTGTCTCTTATTTAATATGTATCTGTTATTTTGTTTACTATTTTGGTACTAAATCCCTTTGGCCAGATGATCAAATGCCCAGATGCAGGAACAATTACCATACGTGTCTGCATCCATCTCCTCTCTGCTGCATCCATCATTCATCTAAATACAACAGGCAAGTTTTTGAAACTATCATCTGATTGTGACTTTCAGAAAAGATTTCCAGGATCATTCATCTAGTAAGTGAAGAATCTGTTCTTTAGGAATAAGAGTTCAATACATAAAATTCCCACATCTGCTTCTACATTCTTGGAGGGGCAGACATGCTGGCTCATGGTGTGCAAAGGACTACTCTGCACAAGTGTGGACAATTGTGCATTCACAGCCCTGGTAGCTGGCCCCCTCAACATCTTATCATCTCCCACATGCATGGCTATCAGGCCATGCTGGATGGTTATGGGCAAGGGGGCGAGGTGTGTATGCGGCCAAGCACAGTGCAAGATGTACAATAAGTAGGGCAATTAGAGGGGTGTATTATATGCAGCCCTAAGGGGTACAGTGCAGCTGCAAGATCATCCTCAAGGCCCAATCAGCCCTATACTACCTACCCCTAGCTCTCAAAGCCTTTGCATTGGGGATGTGGCAGTCCTTGTAGGACAACAATATTCCTCTGTCCCATACTCCATGCAGAGTCAGGAATCTACCAGTGAGCTGGCTTAGCCATTGATTGGATGCATGGGTTTTGGCACAGCTCTGTACCCACACACCATCCCCTGACCCACTGCATCACCCTAATCAACTTAGTTCCTGGGCTACTGTGTCCTTGGATGAACCTATGGACTGAGCCCTGAAGCCCTGCATCTGTTGATACAAAATTGCTTCAAGGTGCTTTGAGATCAATGTAGCCTCTTTGAAAATAGCCCTGGATGCATGTGGGTAGGGCTTGGAAAATCTGGCTCCTCATTGCATTTAATAAACTTTACAACTTGCCAAATTAAGGAGTTGTCAGACAGAAAGGTGAGGGACTGGAAGGGGAGATTAGGAGGGAGGATGGATCTCCAACTACAGAAACTTGGAGCAGACAAGATGGACTATTCAGGTCTTTTTCTGTTCTTCCCTTTTATATATTTCTATGTTTCTAAGCTATACATGCTTTGGATGCTTTCCACTCACCTTCACTTATTCACAAAAACTCAAAAAAAGCAATCATTGCAATACTCGACATTAAGAGTGTACGTTAGCTGGCTCTAGCCAACTCCTGTTTTCAGTGTGTTGACCACAATGGAAAACAGTATTCCAACTGAGGGCAAACCACTACACTATAATTTCAGCAAATTGTCCCTAGACCTCAGTTCTTGTTTTGCAGTCTGGCATTTTGTATGCTTTCTTGGAATCTTTTCAACTTTGCTTAGAAGTTGGTATTGTAATGACAGGGAGACTTCCACTGTTATTCCCCAGGTTCCCTTTGGATTCTGCCTGGACTACTCTCAGGCCATACACTTTGTGGATGTATCCAACTTTGTGAACATAATGTACTACTTTAAATCTGCTGAAATTACATTTCATTTGCATGTTGCTCTATAATTGTGCATTTGTTCAAATCCTTTTAAATTTCCTGCACTTAATCCTCTATGTTTGCTACTCCACCCAGTGTTTCGCCATCATATTTTAACCAGTTTGCTGCTGGTTTATGGCTGCATCCAGATCAGTTATATAGCCTGTGAGCATTAAAGGTGCCTGCCCTAGACTTTCTGGGGCCTCATTCAGTACATCCTAACATAAATAGTGTAGTACTACACCTCTCAAATACACTTTTTGTTAGTTAGGTCTCTCTCTAAACCCCCAGTATTGCTCCAGAAATATGTGAAAGGATACAGGCTTGGGAACAGTAACAAATGGCACAAGACACTGCTCCCTCTCTGATTTCTGAATATTTTCTGATTGCTTTTAATTTTTACAAATTGAACACCATTTTTTGTCATATTTTCTTTTTTTTCTCTGTGCCCACCAAGATGATTTAAATGATACAGTTTGGGGACCATGAATCCGCTAATTTACTGTTTGTCCCCCTTTTGTGTCCTTTATTTCCCTGCACTGGAGTCACCACTTCAGTATCCTTCCTCCAGTCTGGAGGGTGAGAAAGCAGCTGTCTTTGCACCTAATACCAGTATCATTTTGGATTTTTCCACAGGGCAAATGAAATACAGGGCTGACAACATGCCCCTTCCCTGGGAACCATGCACCTCAGGCCTGCCCCCCCCCCCAGTGTAGTACAATCACTATTAAACTGTCTCACTAATGAATTGCTTTAGCAATACTTTCTATAAGTTGCATACGTGTTGTTGAGTTTAGTATTGCTTTGTAACCAAATTGCATGTTCATTTTAGTTTAGCTGCAAAAATGTTGTGTTAAATTTGCTCTGGAATGGATACAACAACACCATGAGAGTTGCCAGTGCTTTGGCAAATCTAAACAAGTTCTAGCCAGAGCTGATACAGCTGTGGCAAGCTTAAAATGTGCCAAGAAATTGGTGCCATGGTGCAACTGCGCATGCTTGAGTGCGTTGAATGGCATAATGCCATTCCCAAGATGGTGGGGTTGGCGGAACTACGCATGTGTGAAACGCAGAACTAGTGGATGAAATAGTGCTGCTGAGTTCTGCAGTGAGTGACCTTGGCAGGTGTTTTAAGCTCCATTGGAGGTTCAGAAGGATACTTCCAATACTCCAAGGGAAGCATGCCATGGTCCGCTCATTTTTAGAGTGGACGCAGAATGGCTGTAGGCTTCACCCACAGCCATAAAGAAAGATAAAAACAACTCATTGTTGTGACAGTTCAAGGCAAACTGTACTGTAGGTGGCAGTGTGTGATTCTTGATTTGGGCTCACTTGCAGTCTCCAGTCTTCCAGATGACAGTATGTTGTGCTGCCACTGCAAGAGTGGATTACACTGGATTCTGCTTTTAATGCAAAGGAAAGCACAGAGGGTCAAAACAAAAACATAATACTATGTGTGAATGCTTTTGGAGAAGTGCTGAATCACATATCCTAAAAGCATACCAGCTGACTATAACAAAAGTTTCTGAAAAACTAAGAAAACTGCAACATTGTTGCCTGATATTTCTAAATTCCTCTGTGACCTCCTTAGAAAAATCACAGAGACAGGGCATGAAAATTATTCCAACAAAGACACAGACTTCAAACATGCCTTATTGTCAATCTAGTGCACAACCTGGAGCAGCTAGCTCAAAGCAATCAGGAGCATGCAGAGGTGCGTACTCTTGCAGGAACAGCGAGCACTGCTGACACATGCTGGTAATTTCATATATACAGTAAAGCTGGGTAAGTGAAGTTTTCTCAAAAAGACATCACTGTCCAAAGTTACCAGCTTGAGGAAACCAACAATATGCCAGTTTGTTTGTAACTGCTGTAATTTTGATTTTCTGCTCAAAGTTCTCAGAGACGTAAAGATACTCAGCCTTTAACTTTGTTCCTCGGGCAGAGGGGAAGGGGTACCACAGCATATGAGGGAATATTTGGCATGTGAAGGGTCAATTGGGAGCTACCAATAGACACCAGGCAGTGCTTGTGTTACGATAGGGTAAGGGGGTATAATCAGACATCATGGTGACTTTTGCACAGGACAGAAGGGTGAAAGAGTTGGGTGCAACAGAACATCATAAAGTGAGGGTGAGCCAATGATAAATTTGCATTTGACGAACATGCCACAATCCAGCATTTTGGACACCAGAGAAGTGGGTCTGAAGGAACCTGGTTTCTCTTTATCATTTTGACACCCTAACATCATGGCAGAGTACTTTTACAGGGGGGAACTCACTGAGCATGTTACAGTTGTTGGCAAGCTACATGATTTGCAACAGCTAATCACTGAGCTGGAGATTAAGAATGTCTTATGCTATACACATTTCAGTGCCATTGCTAGCTCACACTCACACTTAGAAGTATGTGTGCCAAGTTGCCAAAATTTGCTCCACAAGAAAATCTGTGAAGTTTGGCAAATTTGCAAACCTAAGGACTACAATTTGCATTGCTATTCACCAGGCGAAATGTCCAAATTTTCATAGCGAATGGTCAATTTCTAGGCAAATAGTAATGCAAACTGCGTGCTGTTCCCCCTGCCCAACCAAAAAATTATAAAAAAACTCCACTCCTCACCCAAAAAAGATCAAACAAATGATGCCCCCTTCCACCCCCTGTACCCTCCAACTATCCTGGTGAAATTCTGCTCAGTGTTTCCATAAGTAATTCTTTCCTCCCACTCATTTGCCAAACACACATCACCTGACTCCCCCCACATCCAAAGCCCACACTGACTTTATTGATCATTAGGAAGCACAGACACTGTTCACTGATGCCCACTCCACCACCCTCCTCCTGCACCCCAGAACCCACAAATCAAGCTGTAATGAACAAAATGGTCCCCCAGTAGAGAGTGTCTACTCTGTTCAATCTCCATGAAGGAAAGAATGGTGATATATTTGCCCCTGGTAAAACCTGATTAGTTGAATTCTCAGTCAGCCATGTTTTACTAGGAGCAGAGATGTCACTACTAATTCATTCTTGCCAACATTGAGATGGACGCTAAGCAGAGCAGACTTTCTGCACAGGTGGACCATATTCTCTATTACAAGTTGATTTTTAGGTGCTGGGGTAGGGGGAGCAGGAGGGCGGGGACCAGAGGAGGTTTGGGCAGAGGTTGGGGAAATGGGAATGTGGTTCTTGATGGTTAATAAGGACTGTGGAAATTTAGTGGGGGAGGGGTGGAGTATGTTTGGATCACAGGAAAGGGGGGGTGAGACTGCTTTTGCAAGCACTGAGCAGCATTTCATCAGGGTGGGTGGAGAGGGGATGGCACCATCAAGGGTGGGTGGGAGGAGGTTTTCATGATTTCATTTTTGGGGGCTGAGAGAGGGGTGGTTTTTACAGCAAAGTGTTTTCTCTTTTAATCCACCACCTAAAATGGTGCATCTGCCACAGAGTTTGCATATTCTGTGCATTGCAAATTTCCTTTGATTTGCACCAACTTTGCTGGTGGATTAAAAACTCACTACATCTCTTCTCACAGTGGAAGATATTGTATCAGGAAGGGAGCTCCATTTATGTGAAAAAAGAGTGACTTTCAACAGAACACTTATGCAACTATTACAGAATCCTAAATGATCATCTTGGTTAGCTAATTTTGCTACATTTAACTGCAGTGTAGTTTCAGGAAGGCAGGCTAGTGAAATTGTGCAGCAAATCAGAAAGGAAGCAAACATAAGCCTACATGAGCTAGCAGAGTGAATTTAGTAGGCTGGAAAGAGGTGTAGGTGAGATTTTTGAAATATTTATTTCACAGATTTTTTTTTTTGTTATTGAAAGCTGGTTGAGCAATAGAGGGCACAAAAATCAATATTTCAAAAAAATCGACGACATGGGTCTGGGCCTGTCATCGACACACTGGTTGTCGAGTTACCTACAAAATAGGTCTCAAACAGTGAAAGTGAGCAAAGTTACCTCTAGGGTTCATACATCATCTGTGGCATCCCACAGGGAGCCATACCAGGACTCTTCATATTTATAGCCTTTTTTTAATAATTTGCCTAGGACTTGCACTTCTGCTAAAACTCTACACAGACAAAACAGTTATCTAGAGTATGTTCAGAGGAGGGATATGGCTGAAATAAATCCGTCAAGCAGAATTTCCACTCTTTGTAAAGGAGGTGTATTATAGATAAATTTGCCTGGAATGTTAACAAAATGAAAACTATGCTCCTTGGTTCAGCTCCTAATATCAAATCTTACTCTCAGGACCTCAGTATCTCTGCCTTGGATGGTACCTGACTCAAAGAGCTCAATTAAATTCAAATACATGTGTATAATTATCGATCCCTGCCTTACCTTCAACATTCACATGAGTAGCATGATTACAGTAGGTCAATTCATCAGAAGCTGTGACAACTATAACACATCCAAAGACACCTCACATTGGACACCAGAGTGAGAATTGTAGACTGCAACTTACTCCTGCCAATAGATTATGGAGCCATTGGTTCAGATGTCACCCAAAAATTGTCTGGGCCAAGAAAAAACATTGTATTAAATAGTGGCCAAATGTGCTTTCTCTCAAGGCTCCAGGTCCCACCTTTGTTCCAATTTTTGAGCAATATGGCTGGCTGTTTCCAGAGTATAGAGCCCAACTAACACTAGCCACCTTTGTGTACAAGACCCTGCATGGAAATATGCCTCAGTATCTCACCAAACTGCTCATATTTGTCCATATACACCGCACTTCCACTCCACAGTGAAAAACTTATTGAAGACTTTGTTTATGTTAACAGGAATAGGACAGAAATCCTTCAGTTATTGACATGCCCCTCTTTGGAACTACATTCCAACTTTTATCAAACTATTTTCTTCTCACAAAGTTTTCACACTCAGAATGAAGGAACACCTGCAAACACTTAATGTATCATCTTGCTTTATATTGTTTCCTGTACAAACTACTGGTGGTCTAGATGCTATAGTTCAATATACTTTATAAAATGGCAAGAAAAAAATCTAGAAATATCATTGTCCGATAAATGTCACATTAAATCTCTATAATGTACATTCTGTCATGGCATATTACTTATTTATGCAATTGCATCATGCTACTGTATTATGTAATGTTCTTGAAGTACCCTGGTCATGCCTGAAAAGGGTATCTGGCTCTAGTGCACCTACACAGTTTACAAAGAATAAATACATAAGTAACTAACTAACTAAATGAAAAAATAAAAAGATAAATATAATAAATGAAAAAATATATTTTTTTATTGTATCTTTCCTACTTGAAGCTGGAGCAGTACAGAGTAAAATATTGTATACTGTGAAAGGAGCAGAAGCAATTTAAAATATTTATTTTACAAATCCTTATTTTACTGCAGTGTAGAAAAATTCATCTTTTTAATTTTTGTCTATGAGTGTGAACCTGTCAGTCAGTCAGTGAGAGAAAGGTAAAGAAAACTGCTGTGAGAAACATAAGGCAACAAGGTCTCTCAGAGGGGTGGTGTGTAGTCTGTCAGCAAGGGGGTGGTGGCCTGGTGGTCTTACTATTCACTATGATCTTGTAAATCATACAGCACTGCAGTTTGTCTGTGCACTGGACAGACAGTGTATGTGTGACACATGGACAATGAAGAATCAACAGTGACTATTGTAAGTCATCATTATTAGTATCCAGAAGCTGCCTCGTGTCATCATCTGTTGTACATGTCTTCTCAATGTGTGTAGAAAACATGAATGGAAGAATTGGTTAAGAAAGTGATACGGGGGGGAGGATGTGCAGCTAAATGATTCTGATTTCACCAAGTATACATTTTGAAGTGCTGGTGGTAGAGACTGGAGCTGGTCATGGTGGGACAGGCACTGGTCTTCATGGTTATGGTGCTGTGAGGACAAGGGTTAATGGGCCAAATGGATCATTATTTGTTAGTCATCAGAATTCACTGCATCTACTCCCACTGCAGTGTAAACACCCATCACTATCATTCATCCAGTGCACCTGATGAAGAAACCTTCCTAAGCAACACAGAAGTACACTAGTTTCCCCTGATTCCTCCTTCAAGTGCTTATGGTTTCCCCACTCAGTACAGAAGTGAACCACCCAGAAATGCAAATTCTAGTTCCCCAAAATATTGCCTTGCATTCGCTGCTGAATTCCTTACTGCACAACCTTCCACTGTCATTTCATTTTTTAAGGAAATACAAATAAAGCAAACTCATTTACAATACAATATTGACCCATTTTTCATATAATTGGTGACATCTAATACACAATTAACAACAGTAATTTATGGAAAAATGCAATAAACAACACATGCAAAACAGAAACACAAGTTAAAAAACAAAGTGATAAATCATATTAAAAAGTTGCTGTATGAGAATTTAAAGCATAACTAAAACCTACTAACTAATTAAGGTGCACATACTTAGGTTATCTTATTTGTGAGATGTTTACAATTTAAGTAAGTTAACATGGAGTTGAAATACCAATTTTTAACCTATTAACTGAAGGAAGTTTTGCATGGACAGGCCAGAAACTTGGGGACGAGAATTCCAGGTGTACAAGGGACAAAATGGCAAAATAAGTAGCCCTCAATAGTTCTGTCATCAAGGCACAGGTCTGGAAGCATAGGAAAACCAGGAGCAGTTGTAAAATTTGCAACAAGTGATTTATTATTAACAGTAAAATAAAAAAATTAAAAATTGTTCAGTATAACTATTTACAAAGTCAGTACAAACAGGAAAAAGTCCATCTGGGTTTCTTCTCAATTTCAAATCTCAGTCTCTGTGTTTCTCTCTTGCAAGAAATTGCAGCTCTGTTTTGTATGTCTTTGCAACCCTTGCTCATTACCACAACAGCATGCTTTTCACACTGTGTTCTTGTAAGTTTTAACAAGTGCTGCAAAAAGAACATTGTGACCCAGAACTGACCTCTTGCTTACAGTTTCTCAGAGAGTTTGCAAACAAGTTAACCCCTTGCATTCCAAACAGCTTTTTGTAATCATTTTGACAGTAGAGCTATATGTATTTCAACAGTAAAACTGTATACATTTCTAAACAAAGGGATCCCAGTATCAGTTAAATTTTCACATAATGATTCACATATATTTTTATACCAGCAGATACGCAAGGCAGGAGAAAATACAGAACAGCAAGAGAAGGTAGAGAGATAGTGAGAGGCAGAGATTGCAAGACAGATATTGTGATCAAGTCCAAGGTCTAATGAGAAAATGTGATTGCGCAACCAGACAGAGAAGAAACAGAAAAGGGGAGAATATAACAGAGCCTTGCATTTAAACTATTTCTCCAGAACAACTGGGATATGGTTGTATTCAACCCTGTCACTTTAAGAGGGAACCTGCTTTACAAAAATAGGTTTCCAAAACTTTCTAGTAATTCTCATCTAATATAAACATATAACCTTTACAGTTCTGTACATATGCAGTATCCTGTTTTTTCCATAATAACAGTACAGCAAATAGTGAAGTTTAAACTCACACATTGTTTTTTTCAGCCTTCAGAATTCTCAATTCCAGATCCATATCTAGACAAAAAATCAGCATTGCTATTCTCTTTCCCAGATTTGTGCATCACTTTAAATTTAAATGGCTGCAGTGCCAGGAACCATAGTATGATTCAGGAATTTTTATCCTTCATTTGGTTAAGCCAACAGAGAGAACTGTGATCTGTTACAGGTACAAAGTCAGCTCCTAGTAAATAAAAGTTAAAGGACTCAATTGCCTACTTTGCTGCAAGGCATTCCTTTTCCATAGTGGAGTACCTTTTCTCTCTGTCATGCAATTTCCTACTTATGTATAGAATAGGATGTTCTTTCCCATCTATTTGCTGACTCAAGACTGCACCTAGTTCTACCCCTGATGCATCTGTCTGTAACAGAAATTGTTTCTCAAAGTCTGGGATTCTTAAAACTGGGGCTGAACATAATACAGCCTTAAAGGCCTGAAAAGCCTCATCACACTCTGGGGTCCATTTCACAGTATTCGGGTATCGTTTCTTTGTGAGTTCAGTGAAGGAAGTAGCTAACTCTGCAAAATGTGGGAACAAATCTCCGATAATATCCAGCCAGCCCTAAAAATGACTGGACATATTTCTTGGTTTTGGGGACAGGACTGTTAGCTAGAACTTTTATCTTGGAAACCTCTGGCTTGACTTCTCCATTTCCCAAAACATAACCCAAATATCTGGTTTCCTGCATAGCCAATGCACGCTTGGTAGAATTAATTGTCAGACCTGCTTTTTTGATAGATTGGATAACTGCTCATAGGTGTTCCAGGTGGCTTTTCCAGTCTGGACTGTGCATCATGACATCACCCAGGTATGCCGCACAATAACCAGTGTGAGAGGATAAAATTACATCCATGGACCACTGAAATGTAGTGGGAGTGCCATGTAAACCAAACAGCTTGGTAGTGAACTGATAGAATCCTATAGGAGTGGCAAAAGCAGTTTTGTCCCTAGATTCTTTAGCTAGGTGGGATTTGCTAGTAACCCTTTGTGAGATCATGGGTAATGATATACTGTACTTGGCACTCCCCAGTCTGTCCAACAAATCATCCATTCGGGGCATAGGATTACTGTCAAATTCTGACAGTTGATTACATTTCCTAAAATCAAAGCAGATTCTTACACACCCTTCTTTTTTGTTTACAATCACCATTGGTGATAACCAAGCGACTCTCGACTCTTCTATGATAAAGTACCCACTTATTTCATTTTTTATATTTCCTTAACCACATCAGCTGTTAACCACTCTGGTAATCTGTATGTCTTTTGTCTAATAGGGCGAGCATTCCTTGTAACTATTACATGCTCAACCCCTTTTGCTCAAGCTTGTACTGTGGTAAAAGTATTGTTGTTCCTATGCTTCCTGACCTGTGTCTTGATGACAGATTGTGTTAGCAGTGGGATACAAACCCACACATCCATTCAGAGACCATAAAATGGGAGAATAGAACAGATCCTTGCATTTTAACTCTTTCTCTAGAACAAGTGGGACAGGGTCATATTCAACCCTGTCACAAGTTTCAGGGATCAAGATTTCCTTAAAGAACACTGGACCTCTCTAATAGTAATGCATTTCTGGAAATATCTGGGAACTGTTCCCTGTACACATTTGTAGGAGAATAGGATTTTCTGAAATGTTCTATGATTCTCTGAAGAGATCCCCCCTAACTGACTGTACATAGTACAATTAATTATGAGTGTCCCTTTAACACTCCAATATCAATCTGGCCAAACAGTTATAGAGAACATAGTAGTAATTTTTGTTTTAAAAAATCATGAACAGGGATAAAATACTCCATTGAGCAAAGCTAGTTTCCAAGGAAATCCCTTGCCATACATACATACAATGTTTCATAAAAAAGACAAATTTTCAATCAAGCACTACAAACAGAAAAAAATAATCTTAAAATAAATACATTACACTTATACAAATGGTTAAAGTTGAATCAATTACACAGTTAACAAATATATAAATAAATAAACAATTTACACATAATAAAATTCTACACTGACTGGCTGGATACTCTTCACAGATTACAATTCTTATCCGTATCAGTGTCCCACACATAACAATGCATATTGAAGCATATATAGCAGTAGCTGGCTAGTTTCAGGCAACTGATTATTGACCCATCATTCTATCTCCCAAGTCATGTAACCTCTTCTGAACAGCAGGTTAATGGAGCAGTTAGCCATTCCAACATCCAATTTTTAAAGTGGCATGGTTTATTTAGGGAATCTTGCTGCCTCAAAACTACAGGGATAGAGTTCCAAAGTATTACTCCTCTATATGGGAGTGAAGCCCTACCAATCTCCAAATTAAAGCTTTGAACACAATATCAGTATAATCCAAAAGTGGAACGACTTTGAACACAATATCAGTATAATCCAAAAGTGGAACGACTTGAGTCTGCACTATTTTTTGCCTTGTAATTGGTTCCATACAACTTTTGAACCTATACAAAATCCCTTCTCGTGCCCCCCACCTTCTTGATTAGTTTCTTGACATGAATGTTTCCAATAGAATTTGGTTTCATCCAATATCCAAGATATCTATACAGTATGCATCCACTTATTAGATAATTCTGACACCAGTGTTCACAGTTGCAACTGGGGATTCTGAGAAGCCTTTGATTTTGTGGGTATACCTACCAGCATGGTGTTGGTTTTGCTGGCATTTACTTTAAGTCAGAGAATCAAAGAAAGTTCAAGCTACAAAAAAGCCAGTTGGAGCTTTGCTTGAACTACCTGCAAGGAGACATTGGAAGCATAGACCACCACATCATCTGCATAATGATGGTAATCTATGCCTTCAGAGGTGTTCCCTAGCTCCTTTAAGTATAATATGAAAGGTGAGGGACCCTGAACCGATGCTGGAGCCCCCTCCCCCTTTTAATAGTAAGCTTTTTGGATACTCTGCACTTTACTATGGTCATTCATCTTTGCACACACAAATAGGAAGTGAATCACTTCAGTGCCTTCCCATCTACTATGATATCCTGGAACTTTTCCAGGAGGCTCTGATAATCCCCCTTGTTGAAGGCCTTGAAGATGCCAACAAAGATGGCCCTGGTAATCTTCCTGGAATCCATTGCAAAGTTGACATCATGGGAGACCTTTGAAATGGAGACAATAGTGTTGTGGTGCTTATTAATGCCTGATTACAGTAGTTGTCATTGTTGTGATTACACCATTCCCAGTAGCCCTGAAGTTGCTTAAACACAGTTTTCTGTAAGATCTTGAAACCAAGGGAGGTACTTAGAGTTACAAGGCATGAGAGGGACCGGGGTAATCATATTTGATAATCTCAAGGTGGCAGGGCTGTGTGACAGGGCAGTAGGCAAGGCAAGTCAGATGCTGGAATATATAGGGAGTGGGATCTCTAGCAGGAGAAGGGAGATGGGGTTGCATCTATATCACTCAATTGTGAGACCCTACCTGGAGTATTATGTCCAGTTCTGGAGGCAAAACAACCACAAAGGACACAGACAAGATAAAAGTGGTCCAGAGGAGGGTTACCAAAATGATGTAGGGGTTGCATGGGAAACCATACAAGGAGAGGATGTGGAAATTATAAGTACCTCATGGGGTGAACAAGGTGCAAGAGGGGAGTCTCTTTCACATGAGGATGAGAACCAGAACACAGGTGTATGCTATGAAGCTGGAGAGGGGCAGGTTTAAGGAAAATGTGAGGAAATACTTCACAAGAAAGGTAGGGGATGCCTGGAACAACCTGCCAGAAGAGGTGGTTGAGATGAAGACAGTGGTGGCCTTTTGAACATGTGTGGGATAGGCACATGGGCAGTGACACTGGTTTTCCACATACATGGAGATGTGGACAGAAATAAGGATGTCTAGGATTTCTGATAGGCTCACAGAAATTTAAAGCTGTGTCAGTGTCAAAACAGAAGTTGCTTTTGATCACAGATGCTCTGGCTCATAGGGTTTAAAAGACACTGCTGCCTTCACAGCTTTCCTACCACTGCCTCTTAGCTAAGGAGTATTGTTGCCTGGACCAGATTTACCCATTTCATGACTGAACCACTGAATTTTTGTATTTTATATTACAGCAAGGTTAAAGAGAGGCACTATTTTTGGTAAAGATGGGTGGGTGGGGATGAACAGGTGAGTGGCTACATTCAGGATCCTCTGGTTGTTTTGTTTTTTCACGCATAAATGTTTAGTTCTGGATCAAACACTTATTTAACTTTGTTATGCTGCATTCTTTTTTTGGGGGGAGGGGCATGCCACCACCACAATGGAAGGTTCTATAGACATCCAGGAATATTAAGTGAATTTTAGACTGAATCATATTTATTTTTGCTCTGTTTGTATGTGGGGGTGGTGTTGGGGTTAGTGGAAGTAAGCTGCCACCACTGCAGAGGCATGCACAAATATTGAAAGTTGGTTCTGGATGGAATCACATTTTCTTTACTAATGCTCCATTAGCGTGCTGGGCAGAAAATGTGCTGCAACCAGGGAGGATCCCCCAGTCATCCTAATCTTCCTTCACAAATAAAGTAAGTTCTGGAAGGAATGTTATTTATTTCACTAAGTAAGTCTCCATTTGTGTGATTGTAGGGGGTTGGAGCAAGCCACCATCATGGAGAATCCGGATTCCTAACTCCTTTTTATAAACAGAATTTAAAAGTGAGCTAATACAGAGGATCCCTGATTTATTTTATTTATTTATTAGCTTTTGTTGACCGGATAGGTACATTAGGCAATAACCTGCCTATTTTCAAGCATGACCTGGGAGGGTACAAGATACAGTCTAATAGTAAAACAGCAGAGGAATACAAACAGATATTACAGATATCCTCGCAGGCATAGTCAGGGACTTTTAACATACACTTTAACTTACATGATTTCTTTCACTACAGTACTGCTCTCTTTCAGTGTATGTGACTCATGTGATTGGGAAGCGAGCTCCTTGCTGACCTCACTGTGGGCAGTTACTTCTTTGGGTCCAGCTATATCTGAGGATTGATGCACCTACCATGACTCAACCTCAATTTTAAAAGCTTGGCTGACTTTGAATATCAAAGACATTATTCAATCACATTGTTCCTCCACTGATGAAAAACATTTTATTTTTCAAGCAGCAACTGTGACTTGTATGTTGTGGGGGGTCTTGAAAATGTAGGCTGCTTTCAGACACAGAGGACTTTATTCTATTAAGTTTGTTTTGACACTTATAAAAATGTATTTCATGCAGCAAATGAATTGTTGTGTCTTTGTATACTGTGCATAGCAGGGACATGGATGCAGTTCTGGCTGTCTAGATGTTGGGGTTAGCTGAGTGGCTGGTGGAGGTGGGGGCTCAAGTAAGTTTTTGCCCTGAACATGGACCTCAGGGCAGCAATTCAGCTGGGGCAGCACCTTGTAGCTCCTTCCACCACCTGTGCCTATTGGTGCATTTCATCCCCTGCCCCTGGGGCAGTGCCAGTGACCAACCATCATGGCACTGCCCCAGAGGCAAACAACAGAAACCAACTATCCTAGCACTGTCCTGGGGGAGTCCATGGGAATCAGTTACACAGGCATTGCCCCAGGTGCTATGCCACTAACAAAAAATCACGGCAATGCCCCAGGGCAGCCTACGGGAACCACCTACCCAGGCATTGCTCCAAGGGCAGCCCATGGGAATAAACCATACAGTCACTGCTCCAGGGGCAACACAAGTAACCAACCATCATGGCACTGCCCCAGGGGCAGCACATGGGAACCAGCTACACAGGCACTGTCCCAGGAGCAGCCAACAGAGACAAAACATTATGGCACTGTCCCAGGGGCAACCAAATGGAACCAACTACACAGGCACTGCCCCTGGGGTAGTCCATGAGAACCAATTACATATGCATTGCTTCAGGGGCAACGACACTAACCAAAAATCAAGTTAAAGCCCCAGGGGCATCCCACAGGAACCAACTACCCAGGCATTGCCCCATGAGCAGTCCATGGGAATAAACCATTCAGTCACTGCCCCAAGGACAGTGCCAGTAATCAACCATCATGGCATTGCCCCTGGAGCAGCCAAAAGAGAAAAACCATCATGACACTACCCCAAGGGCAGATTAAAGGAGCCAACTACACAGGCACTATCCCTGGGGCAGTCCATGGGAACCCTTTACACAGGCATTGCCTCAGGGGCTCAGGGGCTGTGCCACTAACCGAAAATCAAGGTAATGCCCCAGGGGCAGCCCATGGGAACCAACTTCCCAGGCACTGTCCCAGGAGCAGCCCATGGGAATAAACCATTCGGGAGCTGCCCCGGGGTAGCGCCAGTAACCGACTATCTTGGCACTGCCCCAGGGGCAGCACATGAGAACCAAATACCCAGGTACTGCCCCAGAGGCAGTCAACAGAAACCAGCCATCACTGCATTGACCCAAGGGCAGTCAAAAGGAACCAACTACACAGTCACTACCCCAGTGGCAGCCCATGGGAATCAATTACCCAGGCTCTTCCCCAGGAGGAGCCCATGGGAATAAACCATGCAGGCAATGTCCCTGGGCAGCCCCAGAAGCCAACTACCCAGGTACTGGCCCAGGGCAGACAACAGGAACCAACTAGCCAAGTAGGGATGGAGCAACATTTAATTTCACTAGCTAAATTCTGGCAAAATTGATAATTTAGCCTCCTGAAATATTTTGAGAAATTCACACATTTTGCAGAATATTTTGCAGGTGAGAAATTCAAGTACACAGCTATATAAACAATACAAAAAAAAAGTGTTTTCCCCCTCCCAGCCAGACCAACATTAAAATCGTTATGCCTATATCCCTGGTGTCTAGTGGTCCCACCACTCAGGCCGATTGCCAGCCCAATATAAAGAATCCCCTTCCCACTGAAATTCTGCCCCATCCAATTCCAGAATTTGCAATAAAAAAAAATGACATGGTGTCTAGTGGTCTCCCCCTCGTCTGATCACCAACTAAATGAAGAATGCCCCTCTGAGATTCAAACCCATCCCCCCTGTTGTCCATAACTTAAGTGCCACCACCAACACTGGGGCCAACATCAGTCATCTATAGTATCTGCATGTAATTAAAAAATTAAAAACCTTTCCCTGGTGTCTAGTGGACCCCCCACCACCCCACCCTGTGTGGTAGTAAATCCCCCATCCCGCACCCCCCATATAAGACCCCAGCCAGCCACCAGAACAGCCCTACACTCACCTCCACAGCCGGCAGCCCAACTGAGCACTTTTACAAATGAGGCTGAGTGAGCCCTATCAATGAATGAGCGCTCACACACTCATTTATTGAAAGTGCTCACTTGGGCTGCCAGCCATGGAGCTGAGTGGAGAGCTGGGCTTGTGGCCCAGTGGGGTCCTAGATGTGAGGGTGAAGGGTGAGATGGGGTTACTACCGGATAATGTAGGGGGTCCACTAGAGACCAGGGAAAGTTTTTTTTTTTTTTTAAATTACATGAAGATACTTGAAGATACTATAGATGACTGATGTTGTCCCCAGTATTAACAGTGGCACTTACGTTACGGACAACGGGGGTGATGGGTGTGAATCATGGGGGCGGTGTCATTCTTCATTTGGCCAGTGGTCGGTCAGTGGGTGGGACCACTAGACACCAGGGAATTTTTTTTATTGAAAATTCTTGAATCAGATGGGGGATGAGGCTGAATCTCTGTGGGGGGATTCTTCATATTGGGCTGGCAATCAGACAGGGTGGAGGGGCCACTAGACACCAGGGATATGGGATTTTAATGTTTGCATGGATAAGAGGGGGAAAACACTTTTATTTTAAATATTATCTCCCCCCTGGCTTTCAAATGTGGAATTTTGACCACGGGTTGGTGAAATTCCGCATTTCACGGGGTGAAATCCCACATTTCGCTGGGGAGGGGGGGAATTTGCATTTCACACCCATGAAGTATTTCATGAAATGTAGGGATTATGTGAAATATTTTGCTTGGTGAAATTTTTTAATTTCATGCATCACTATAGCCAAGCACTTCCCCAGGGGAAGCCCACAGGAAACAATTACCCAAGCACTGCCCCAGGGTCAGCCAACAGGAACCAACCATATTGTCAGTGCCCAAGGGACAGTCAAAAGGAACCAGCTACAGTATACAGGAACTTCCCCAAGGGTAGCCCATGGGAATCAATTACCCAAGCACTGCCCCAGGAGCAGTCCAAGGGAATCAACCATTCAGGCACTGCCCCCGGGCAGCCCTAGGAACCAATTACCAAGTCACTGCCCCCAGGCAGACAACAGGAACCAACTAGCCAAGCACTGCCCCAGGGCAGCCCAAAGGAAACAACTACCCAAGCACTGCCCCAGGAACAGCCAACAAGAAGCAGCTATCATGGCACAGCCCCAGGGAGAGCCAAAGGGAACCAACTACACAGGCAGTGCCCAGGGGCAGCCCATGGGAACCAATTACCCAGGCACTGCCCCAGGAGCAGCCCACCAGAATAAACCATCCAGGCACTGCCCCAGGTGCAGACAACAAGATCCAACTAGCCTAGCACTTCCCCAAGGGCAGTGCACAAGAAACAACTACCCAAGCACTGCCCCAGGGGCAGCCAAAAGAATCCTACTATACAGGTAGTGCCCCAGGAACAGCCCATAGGAGCCAATTACCCAGGCACTAACCCTAGAGCAGCCCACCAGAATAAACCCATCCAGGCACTGCCCCGGGGAAAACAAAAGGAACCAACTAGCTAAGCACTGCCCCAGGGGCTGCCCACAGGAAACCATTACTCAAGCACTGCCCTGGGGCTGCCAACAGGAAACTTGCCCATCATGGCACAGCCCCAGGGGCAGCTAAAAGGAACTAACTACATAGGATCTGCCCTAGGGCAGCCTATAGAACCAATTATGGCATTGCCCCTTGGGCAGTGCATGTGTAATTGGTTCCCATGACCTGCACCTGGGGCAGTGCTTGTGTAGTTGGCTGCTTTTGGCTGCCCCAGGGGCAGTACCATGATGGTTGGTTCCTGTTGGCTGCCCCTGTGACAATGCCTGGGTGGTAAGATGCTGGGGCTGCCCCTGGGGCAGTGCTTGGGTGTTTGCTCTGTTGTCTGCCCCTGGTGCAGTGCTGAGTAGCTGGTTCCTGTGGGCTGCTCCTTGGGTACTGCCTAGGTAGTTGTCCCTGTAAGCTGCCCCTGGGGCAGTGCTTGGGTAGTTGGTTCCTGGAGCTGACCCTCCATGTAGCGCCTGGATGGTTTGTTCCCATGGACTGCCCTTGGGGCAGTACCTGGGTAGTTGGTTCCTGTGGGCTGTTTCTGAGGCAGTGCTTGGGTAGTTGGTTTCAGTTGTCTTCCCCTGGAGTAGTGCCATGATGGTTGGTTACTAGCACTGCCCTTGGGGGAGTGCTTGGGTAGTTGGTTCTTGTTGCCTCTCTGTGGGGCAGTGCCTGGATGGTTTATTCCTGTGGGCTGCTCCTGGGGCAGTGCCTGGGTAATCGGTTTCCCATCAGCTGCCCCTGAGGAAGAGCCTGTATGGTTTTTTTTTCCTTTTGGCTGCCCCTGGCAAAGTGCCATGATGGTTGGCTCCTGTTGGCTGCCTCTGGGGCAGTGCCTGGGTAGTTGACTCCTGTGTGCTGCCAGTGGAGCAGTGGCTGGATGGTTTTGTTTGTTTGCAAAAGTTTGTTCTTGAATTTTTACAAGAAAAGGATAACCCAATTGAGTGAACTCATTTACAATGGGGTCCAACATTTATACAATATATAAATAATCAAACTATCTTACAGAATCATTTAAAAAATAAAATTTTACATGTTTCAAATACATAGCATGTTACAATGCATAACACAGAGTTAACAGCAACCTTTAGGGTATGAGAATATATTTAGTATCCATTCATTTATCATACTCCAGGGTACCACTTCCTTAGATTTTAATTTTGCTGACAGACCATTCCAAACTCTAGGCCCGGGGTTTATTTTGGTAGTTCCCATTTACTGTTCTCATCACTGGTGTTTTAAGTTTCAAATTTGTGCTGTTCTCAGGTCACCACATAATGTGTGAATTTGGAACAGGTTATTTAAGTAGGGTGGGGTATTTTGCAGCACGTTCTGATGTGTAAAATGCAGAATATGCAACTGACTAATTTCTGCAAGGTTCATTCAGCCCAAAGTTTTGTATAGTGAACAGTGGTTCATCAATAGGAGGACATCCAAGATGAAGAGGGAAAATCTGTATAAAACTATGTCCAGCCTGTCCAGTTCCATCCTGGGTACCCTCCCCCCCCCAAAGACCATGTCTCCATAATCAATAAGTGGCATTGTCATAATATTCAATCTGTGTTTTCTGGCTTCAGTTGGGATACACCTCCTCACCACGTATAAGGCCCCTAACCTAATATTTAGTTTCTTAATTACACCAACTACTGTATACTTTATGTATATTCCACCTTATTTGTGAATCTAACCATACTGCAAGGTATTTATAGGAGTTAACCTAATTCAAGACAGAATTTATGTTACTTCTAATCTGAAGAATTTGGTTTACATTACTTTGTTTCCAAGAATCATTACCTGAGATTTCCAGTCATTTTGTACTAGTCTATGTGATTTAAAGAAATCCTGTAGTTTAACAAAGTCTCTCTGTAATTTATTTTGTAGTTGGGGAATTGATGTACCCTCTTTGAACAGGACCATGTAATCTTCATACAGATGGTGCCGAGCCTCCATAACAAAAGGCCCAATTCCATTCATATAAAGATTGAGCAATATGGGCCCCAACACAGACCCTCGAGGAACCTCTGATTTAATGTTTTCTTCTGAGATACTGAGATCCCTAAAGATACTAAATGTGCCCTTCCAAGTAAACTTTCCCTAAAGCAGTTCAGGGCCACTTGGTCGAGGCCAATTCCCTTCAGCTTGTTCAGCAACATGGTATGATCCAGGGTGTTAAATGCTTTGGACAATCTATAAATATGGCCCTGACCAGGAGTCCTTTATCCAAAGATATTTGGATATCAGTTCTTATCTTCACCAATGCAGATGAAGTACTGTGTCCAATACAAAAGTCAGATTGGTATGGATCGTACTTGTTTTGTGACTTCAAATAATTTCTCATTTGCTTTCCAATAATTTTTTCAGAATGTTTTGATATAACAGGGAGGAGAGATATAGGTCTATAGTTGGAAATGTCCTCTTTGGGACTGGATATGTGCATGAGTATTACATTTGCTAATTTCCACACCATGGGGTATGTGTCAGTAAGTATAGATCAACTGAACATTTCTGTAATGATTTGAGCTATTGCCGGTGAGGCAATTTTTAGAAAAATAGTTGGTATTTTGTCTAGACCTATGGCCTTTCTTTCATTAAGCTTCAGTAGTTCTTTTAGAACCTCTTTTGCGTCAACTAGGTCTAAGGAAAAAGTTGACCTCTTTACCTTTTCTATGTAATTTCCTACCTCTGTGTCCTCTGTGTCCTCTTCTGGTGTACCAATATCTATAACAAATCTGTTGACTGCATCTGCTGCATGACTTGAAGTGGGAAAATGTTTTCCTTAGATTTCAAAAGAACCTGGAAGTTCATTTGCTTTTTGCTCTTTTAATTTAGGATACATGCACCACAACTTACGTGGATCATTTGTATTGTCTACTCTGAATTGTTAATTGAAATAATCTGCCTTTGCTTTATTAATTTCTTTATGGTAAAAAATCCTAAGCTGGCGATATTTATCTCATTCTAATCTTGTGTTTTTTGTTTTTTTGTTTGTTTTTTTTTACTTTCCCCCATGCTCTGTCTCTGTTTTTATGTCACAAACTCAAGGTCCTTGTATACCAGGCTGCATTTTCTGTTTTTAGCTTTTTCTTTGCAAATAGGGTCATGTTTGTCACATACTGACATAAACTCACTAAAAATGTAGCTTCACGTGTTGCCTTTTTCTGGGATAAGTCCCAGTCTGTCCCAGTTTTTCTCTTCCAAATTGATCATAAATCCTGTATAATCAAAATGTTTGATGGAATGATATTCTTTTATTTGGAATCTTTCCATCTGTTTTTGTATTTTTGGGATGCAAAAAGTGAACTGATGGTCGCTAAATGCATCTAGTAAGACTTCGTTTTTAATATGGTTACCTGGATCCAAAATCAAAATTAGATCAAAAAGGGTGGAAAAGGCTGGCATCTCTGAGATTTATTCTGGTGGGTGACTCAATCAACTGAGTAAGCCCCATCCCTAATGTTAAATCAATTAATTTACTACTTAATGGGATGGACGATCAGGCAACATGGAAATCACCCAACAGCAGTGCTTCATGGCTATTCCTATACTGATACAAAAATCCTGTATTCTTACAAAATTATCCTCATTGCCTCTTGGTGGTAGGTAACAGCTCATTATTAATATGGGTTTGTTGCCTGGGAGCCTCAAATTGAGGACAATTTTCTCCATCACAGGTATTTGTACACTACTACAGACAATAAGTAACAAGTTTAAGGAGGTCTACCCACATATTACTGCTCCCCAACCCTCTTATTTCTGTTCTGCCTCCAAATTTGGTACCCTGGTACTGATAACTCTGAGTCTTCTATTTTGTTAGTAAGCCACATTTCTGAAATAACAACCACTCTAAGATTAGTTTCCAAGATCCATTTTTTCACAACACTCATTTTAGGCACTAAACTGTGTGTGTATTTATGTATATAAAACAACCCCCCTTTTTTAAATGCTAGTGGTAACACCAATTGCTGAGTAGGGGTCTGGGTTTAATTGGACATCCCCTGCTTATAAGAGGTACAACAAAATCATGTCCTTAACAGTTATCAGTATTTTAAATACAATCGTGTCTTTAATATATCTTTATATTGGTATTTACTTTTAAATTGCTTACTAATATCAAAATGCATTTTAACAATATTTATTGTTGCTTTCATCATGTTTGTGAATCCTGTCCATATCATCAAACCAGGTGCGATACCAGTAGCTGTATATGAAGTGGGGGGGGGGAGAAGTCAAAGGATACAACAATGCCACCACAAGATAAGAGAATTCATGATTTTATCCATAGATTCTCTTATCTAGGTTTATTCCCATGGGCTGCTCCTGGGGCTGTGCCTGGGTAGTTGGTTTCCATGGGCTCCCCCAGGGGCAGTGCCTTGATTTTTGGTTAGTGGTGCTGCCCCTCGGGCAATGCTTGTGTAATTGGTTCCCATGGGCTTCCTCTGGGGCAGTGCTTATATAGTTGGTTCCTTTTGGCTGCCCCTGCAGCAGTGCCATGATGGCTGGTTCCTGTTGACTGCCCCAGGCGCAGTGCTTGGGTAGTTGTTCTTTTGTCTACCTCTGAGGCAATGCTGCATAGTTGGTTCCTGTGGGCTGCTCCTGGGGTACTGCTTGGGTTGTGGTCCTGTTGGCTGCCCCATGGGCAATGCTTGGGTAGTTGGTTCCTGGAGCTGCCCCTGGTGTAGCACCTTGAAGACTTGTTCCCATGGGCTGCCCTTGGGGCAGTATCTGGGTAGCTGGTTCCTATGGGATGTTCCTGGGGCAGTGCTTGCATAGTTGATTTCAGTTGTCTGCCCCTGGGGTATTATTGCCATGATGGTTGGTTACTGGCACTGCCCCTGGGGGAGTGCGTGGGTAGTTGATTCCTGTTGTCTGTCCCTAAGGCAGTGCCTGGATGGTTTATTCCTGTAGGCTGCTCCTGGGACAGTGCCTCAGTAATAGGGTCCCATGGACTGCCCCTGAGGCAGTGCCTGTGTACTTGGTTCCTTTTGGCTGCCCCTTGGGCAGTGCCGTGATGGCTGATTTCTGTTGTGCCATAATAGTTGGTTACTACTGCTGCCCTTGGGGCAGTGACTAGATTGTTTATTCCCATTAGCTGCTGCTGGAGAAGTGCCTTGGAATTTGGTTCTCATTGGCTGCCCCTGGGGCATTGCTGTGATTTTTGGTTAGTGGTGCTGCCCCTTGGTAATGTCTGTGTAATTGGTTCCCATGGACTACCCCGGGGCAGTGTCTGCATAATTGGCTCCTTTTGGCTGCTTTGGGGCAATGCCATGATGGTTTTCTATGTTGGCTGCTCCTGGGGCAGTGGCTGTGTAGTTGGTTCCCATGTGCTACCCTGGGGCAGTGCCGTGATGGTTGGTTACTGACACTGCCCCTGGGGCAGAGACTGTATGGTTTATTCTCATGGGCTGCTTCTGGGGCAGTGCCTGGGTAGTTGGTTCCTGTGGGTTGCCCATGGGGCATTGCCTTGATTTCTGGTTAGTGGTGCTACCCCTGGGGCAATGTTGTGTAATTGGCTCCCATGAACTGCCCTTATAGCAGTGCTTGGGTAGTTGGTTGCAGTTGTCTGCCCCTGGGGCAGTGCCATGATGGTTGATTACTGGCACTGCCTCTGGGACAGTGTCTTGATATGCCAGTAGCACTGCGTGGACTTTCACCAATAGGATTTATGGGTAGGAGGAGCTACAGGGTGCTGCCCTGAAGTCTGCATTCAGGGCAAAAAACTTACTCGAGCTGATGGCAGATTTGATTATGTTGGGGACTGGGCAGCTGTCAGGGAAACTGGTATTGTTGGGCAGAGAACTGGGTAGCTTGTCATGTGTTGTCTACAGTGACATTTGGGTTGGTTTGCTAAGCTGGGAGGCTAAAGGGAGGGAGTGCTTAACTGGGAGCTGGGCATGTGTGGCTGGGATGGGGTTGTGGGCATGTATGTGTGTGTGGCCATATGCACATTCTGGATATATTGCAAGGAAGCTGGCAGGATAAATCTAAGGTAGCTTGTTGGGCTAGGAAGGTCAAGGCTGGGCATGCCAAGCAGAGAGGCTCAAGGTAGGGAGCAACTTACTGAGCCTGGAGGCTCAAGGTGGGGGGCTGGCAGAGCTGGGAGGCCACAGTGGGGGGATTTGCCAATCTGGGAGGCTCAAGGTGAGCATACTGAGCTGGGAAGGTCAAGATGGGGGTACTTGAGAAGCTAAGAGAGCAAATGTGGGGTTTGCCTTGCTGGGAGGCTAAATTATGGTGGCCTGCAAGCATATGGACCTGTCCATTTATTATTGGACTGTTTTGAAGCTGGATATGTGGTTTTGGGATCAGGACATGGGGGACATATTTATGCTGGGGATCTGGGATGCGGTGATTTGTGGTGAGCTGGACATGTGAGGGGACTGCCTGTGTTGGTGCCAGGGTAGCTGACCTGGCTGTATTAGCTTGCATAATAGTATTTCATAAGGGGCTGTCTGCTGCCACAGGGGAGGTCTGTGATTTGCCATGGGCAGGGCAGCTGGACAGTTCACTCTGATGGAAGGGTGACTGGCAGTGTTTCTGCAGGGGCTGTTTGTTGCTGCAGGGGTGCTCGGTGTTGTTGTTGCAGGCATGGTAGCTGGCTGTGTTTACTTGGGTGGAGCAGAGTTACTGTATTGGTTCTGTGGTGGGCATCTCTGTTGGGGTTAGACGGAGGAGAACTGGATGTTTGCTTGAGTGGGGTACAGGGATTGGCAGTGTTGGCACATGGGCCTTCTGTGTTGGGTCTGGGGGAGCTGGGGGTGTTGTCTAAGGTGAGGTGGGGGATTGGTAGTGGTTTCAGACTGTTTTGGGGCCTGGCTTTCCATATTGGGGGTGGGTGAGCAGGCCTTGTTTGCTAGATGGGTGGGGGAGAATGGTAATGTTTCTGCTGGGGCTGCCTGTTGGTGCAGGGGCAGTCTGTGTTGGAGCTTCAGAGAGAGAGAGAAGCTGATCAGTTTACTTGGGTGGGAGAGGGGGACAGGCAGTGTTTCCATAGGAGCTGCCTTTTTCCATAAGGGCAGTCTGTGTTTGTGCCTCGAGCAGGAGAGCAGGCTGTGTTTAATTGGGTGGGGTGGTGGGACTGGTAGTGTTTCTGCAGTGGGCCTCTCTGCTGGGATTACTGGCATGAGAACTGTCTGTTTGCTTCACTTGGGTGCAAGGACTGGCAGTGTTGGTACAGGGGTCATCTGTGTTGGGGCTGGAAGGTTGTGATGGCAATGTTCAGTCTGTGTTATGGACTGGCCATCTGTTTTAGTGGTGGTTGAGCCGGCCCTGTTTACTAGAAATGGTGGTCATGGGGACTGGCAGTGCTTCCACAGGGGCTGTCTGGTGGTGCATGGTGGTCTGTATACATGCTGTGGGAAGCAGAACTGGCCAGGTTTGCTGGGTTGGGGTGATGTAAATTGGCAGTGTTTCCACAGGGGCATTTTATGTTGGGGCTGTTGGCAGAGGAGCTAACCAGGTTCATTTGGGTGGCTTTGGGTCAACTGGCAGTGTTTCTGCATGAGCGATTTCTTGAGGGGCTGCAGGATTTATAATAATTTTTTAATTTAAATTTTGTTAACCAAGAAGGGACACTGGACAAAAGCCCTTTTTCAGGTCCAACTTGACATAAATGCAATAGTACAACAACCAACAAATAAACAACACACATTATGAAAAACACTACAAACATCCAGTGCCCATAAGTAATTTTTAAAATTAACTTAATAATTTTGTAATGAAGTAGCAACATAATTATCCTACAAATTGTTCCAGAACAGAGGGGCAACAACTGAAAAGGAGGGGGGAACCCAAACTTAGTTTTATGAGAAGTGGTTTGAAGAACACCTTTAAAGAGCTAGTGATGTGTTCAAGAGAACTTAAACAAAACACAATATTTAGGTACTGTCCAGCTTGTATTTCCCATTAGTTCCTTATTTCTCCTCCCCATTATTTATTACTGAGGTCATTTGTGTGAAAACAGGATTTCAGCTCCTGAAGAGTTCATCTATTCTTGCTGCATTTTCCCTACCTACAGTCACAGAACACTGCCTGTGATCTCACAGTTACTCCCATAGCAATAGATTGTGATGTCACAACAGTGGATTATGACTTGAAGTAGGGAGTAAGCTATACAGGCAAATGAACTCAAAATGAACTATAAGGGACAACAATAATATCTTCATAAACATTTCCTTAGCAATAAATTATGGCAACGAGAAATATATAAAATATAAATGGAATGCATGCAGAATTGTACCTAATTATTATGTTTTAGAAAGTTTTCTTTGAGGCATCAGTAGCTCTTTAAATGATCTCAGATTCAAGGCTGTTAACCGAATTGCACCCAAATCCATTAATGGAAAAATGTTTTTGGAAAAGATAGATGTAAATGTATGGCAACCCAAGAAATAAGGAAACTTTGATTTTGGAGATAACCAACCTACTTGAGAATATAAAGAACAATGATGGGAACGTAATGGAGAATCCAGGACAAAACAACAAACATTATTATAAGTGGTTGCAAGAATGTTGCCTTCCTTTACAGATAACAAAGACTATAAAATAGCAACATAATCAAAATGAAGCATCAGTTCCCAACAGCAACAGAGCAATGGGTTTCAAAAGAAAAACATCTTATAAACTAATATAAAAGACCTAGCTTTTGATTCACCATTATACTTACAGCTTTAAACTGTGAAAAAAAAGTCAAGCTTGTATCTAACAAAACTTCAAAATACTTAGATTCATATACCTGTTCATTTGTTGTCCCTCTTTTATCTAGAATTTGAAGAGATGGTTGATCCTTTAACAACTGAGGTGAGCCAAACAACATAGCCTTGTTTTTTTGACATTCAAAATCAAGGAATTAGCATCAAACCAATCACAAACACTAATGAATTGTTGCTGTAAAGCAAAAGTCAACTGAGGAATAGATTTTGTTTGATAAAATAAAAATAAATCATCTGTATACAATAAACAATCACAAGACTTGCAAAGTAAAGGTAATTGATTAATAAATAAAGAAAATAACAATGGGCCCAAAATGGACCCTTGCTGTACTCCAGAATCCATGGGAGAAACAAAAGATACAACAGCCCCAAACTATCATACTGAGTCTGTTTCTTCAAATAGTCAGTACACCATCTAACCACATTCTTAGATAATTCCTATGGACCCATTTTAATACAGAGCAGAGAATTATCAATAAGATCAAATGCCCTGGTCAGGTCCATGAAAACCACCACCATCATTAGACCATTATTAAATCCCCTGAGGGTGGCATTCGTGAACCTGACCAGGGCAGTTTCAGTTCCATGATTTTTATGAAAACCATGTTGCTGGGCACACATAACATTATTGGCTTAAAGATATGCCATGATTTGATTTGCCACTATTTTTTCAAATAGTATACTCAATGGATTTAATATAAAAATTGACTAAAAATCATCTGTGAAATGAACATTAGATTTCATTGGGATCAGGACCATGCGTGCACATTTCCAAGTCAAGGGAAACTGTCCTGAAATAAGACATAAATTAAAAATCGACTATAGCGGATCAACAATAAAGGGAGCCACTAACCTTATACTGTAAATCATTTACTGTATCTAGCCCCTCCCCACAGTCACTAAACCTCTTAGGAATTGTTAATAATTGTAACTCTATGAAAATAAGAAAAAGGGTCTCCTAGCTGAAGATGCATCCGATTCATTAACACCCTCAGCCTGGGTCTTGTTTGTCTTATAACATGCCAAATCAGAAAACTAACCATTAAACAGGTTAGCTATTTCAAAAGCATCAGATATTATACCCTCTGTAGTTTTTAACTTCTCTATAGTAGTCTTTTCTTTTGAAAATAAGAAATGATTGGCTAAATCTCAAAATCCTTTTGGGTCTGACCAGCTATTATCGAAATGCTTTTTATAAAATTCACTTTTAGCATGTTTCACCAAATTGTTCACGTTATTTCTTAAACATTGATATCTATTTAATAAAAAATAGATGGAGACTGTTTATAAGCAGATCAGGGCAAATTTATTGCCTTAATCCACTTCTTTAAATCCTTAGAAAACAATCTATTGTAAATACCCCTAACTCTAACAGTTCAAAGGGGAAAGAAAACATTTTGAATGAAAAGCAATTGTTTACAAAAAAAATATCAACTGCACAATCAGGACAGAGATTTAACTCAATAAATAACCAGCCTATCAAGGAAAGTTGCAACCGCAGGGCAACTTATTTATTTATTTTTTTTATTTAAATCTCAGATTACAAATACCTTTGAGCTAAGAGCAGCTTATTTACAAAGGTTCTATGTCAAAGGAAATGGTTACAATAAGGTTGGGAGTTATAGACAAGATTCATGGTATCAACAGAGGTACAAACACATTCATGGTATCATCGGAGCACAGCAAGTCAACTGGTAACTAAGTGAGAAAAGTGCTTCACACTCAAGATTACAAGCAAGCATAGAAAACCATAAGATACATTTGAAGCAACATTGCTAATCAGAGGTGGTGGGGAAGGGAAGAGTAAGGAAGGGGTAGGGGAGATGAGAGGGCAGAGTCCAGATAGAGAAGGAAAAGAAAATATGGCAGCCAGAGGCCTTGTTGTAAGGTGAGAGGGAAGGGAGGCTAAGGTGGGGCAAGGGGTAAGAGATGGGAAAAGGAGGGCAAATGAAGGGGAAGAAGATAAGGGAGCTTGGGGACTAGAGGCCTGGACAGATCCAGGAAGGGGGGGGGTCAGTGGGATAAGAGCAAGGAGGGGGTGAGGTAAAGGAGGAGGAGGTGGCGGGGGAAAGGGGGAATTGTTCTGTCAGGAGAGGTGAAACAAAACAGAAAGCCAAGTAAGAGCCTCAGAGAGTGAAAAATGTGGTATGAGGGTGTCAGCAGAAGTAGGAAACTAAGCGTAACAATCACAAGTGCTTTTGGTTAGGAGATGCTGATGAAGCATATGTTTAAATTGGGACAGACTAGAAAGACTGCTCAGTTGGTTGCTTAGATTATTAAACCACAGGGGGGGCTCTGTATTGAATGGATCACTGGTATTGAGCAGTCTGACAGTGGGGTACTAGAAGGAGGTCAGAAACTGAGGTACATGTGTGTTGGGTCTTAGGGGATTTGTTTAGCAGGCAACCAATGCTCGGGGGTAGTAATCCAAGTAGAACTTTTTTGGACAGGAGGCAGGTTTGATATTTGATCCTGTTATTTAGTTGGAGCCAGCCAGACTGAGCATATAACTCACAGGTATGAGTGAGGCGTGCAGCACCCATAACTAACCTACAGGCTTTGTTCAGGGCCACCAAAAGTCATTTAAGAGATGTGGAGGTTGCAGCAAAGTATATGATTAGACCATAATCAAGGATCGAGAGGACCGAGCTGTGAACTGCAACCTTCAAGGCTTCTTGGGTAAGACTTTGTCTGTGTCTGAAGAGGAGTCCAATTCTGGTATTAACATCTCTGGCAACATTTTCAACATAAGGCACAAAGGTAAGGTGACTATCCAGGGTTAGACCTAGGTATTTGAAAAGCTGAGTTTCTTCAAGGGCATCTCCGTGGTTGTTGGTGATAGTGAGTTTATGGGCCTTAAACTTATTCCGAGAGGATGAAAACAGCTAGACTTTAGTTTTTTTTTTGTAGTTTAGCACTAGTTTGTGATTATTAAACCATCTCTCTGCTTCTGTGAAGCCTTGTTGAAGACTGTTTTCAAGAGCGTTGGGATCCAGGTGGCTAGTAAAGATGACCGCATCATCTGCGTAGAGAAGAGTACGCTGGTTGCAGACAGCTGGAAGGTCATTCAGGAAAATACTGAACAGTAAGGGACCCAGAATTGAGCTTTGAGGCACCCCTGAGCAGACGGTCCTCTGCTCCGAAACTACATTTGATATCCTCACCCTCTGCAGTCTATCACTGAGGTAGCTTCCGAACCATTTCAGGGTGTTTGAGGCAACACCAGTTTTAGAGAGTTGGCCAAGCAACAGTGTGTGATTCACTGTGTCAAAGGCTTTTGTTAGATCAACAAAGGCTGCACTTACAATCTTGCCTTGATCGATTGCCTGTTGTATATGAAGCTTGTGAATTCTAATAATGCTGTGGTAGTACTGTGTCCCTTTCTAAAGCCATGTTGTTGTGGGCACTGGATGGAGTATGTGTCCAGATAAGCATCAAACTGGTTGGTCAACTTGATCAACCTCCTTGAAATTACAAAACTGAATAAACCATGGGAATATTTTAGAGCGTTTAAAATTCAACACACAATAAGTGGCTTGATGATCACTAACCGAATTGGCTAGGACACCTACAGATGAAACAACATTCAGTCTATTTGTAATAATCCAATCTAGAATGTAATGACTACATGTTAATGAATTCAGTCTAGTTGGCTCATTAACTAATTGAACCAAGCTATATGAATGCGCAATGATTCCAGGCCCAAATCATTAAACATCAACCAATTAAGGTTGATGTCTCTGACTAAAACAAAATCAGAGTCAAACATATAAGCAGTACTATTATCCAAAAATCCCTGCAGTCCATTAAGTCCACATTAGGGGGAGTTGTATAGACAACCTATGGTTAAATACTTTCAACAACCCAATGTCAGACGAATTAGCAGACAATCATATAATGACTCAGTTGCCATACTACTACCCATTATACAGTACATACATCAAGGGATTCTTTAAAATAAACTAACTCCCCACCCCACTTTTTTACCAGGTTTATTCACCTTAATATTATATCCAGGGATCTTGCATACATTATTCAGAATTGTGGGTTTCAGCCATGATTCAGATATGACAATCAGTTCAGGATTGTAATTGTCAGAAATGTACAGTATTAAACATCAGCTAACTTATGAACAGGGCTCCTTGCATTCAAATGCATAATTTTTATCCCATGTAAAAGGTTCCATGGTTTAACTCCAACATTAGTGGCAAATTAATTATTCAAGGGACCAGGATTTAACTCTGTGTCACCATGTGATTGAGTGGAATAGGACGCTGTCCCAATTGCTAGAGAAATTATTTAAAATGCAAGGATCTGTCCTTTTCTGTCTACTTGTCTATCCAGTTGTGCAACCATATTTTCTGTGAGACCTCAGACTTGATCAACCCAACAATCTCGCAATTATTTGTCTCTCACTGTCTCTCAGTCCTCACTTGCTATCTGTATTTTCCTCCCTTGCATATCTACTAATATAAAAATATGTGCAAATCGGAAGCACCAAGTTTTGTCGACAGTGACAATGCCAACCTCCCCCAAAGTGACAGCACAGTACCAGTGCAGGTATTGTGCCACCTGTTCTATGGGTGTTTTCTGTGGGGGGCTCTGCCCCCACACCTCCCGGACTTTAGGATTACAACTCCAGTTTGGAGTTGGTCTGGGGAGGGGGCGAAACACTGGGGGAAGGTGAAACACAGAAAAAGTCCATTACCATGAATGTCACTGTAATGGTCTTTTTTCCTGTTTCACCGTCAGGGGGGTCAATGAAAAGGGGTGCATCAGTGCAAATCAATATGTGGAAATGTAACTGATTTTGGGATCTCTTTTGTTTAGAAAATATATAGTGTTACTTTGAAATGTATATATTTATAATTTGAGAAGACTGAAAAAGCTGCTGGAAGCTAGAAGTTACCAAAATTCAATTTTTAAGTCTTTTGCAAAAGCTGTGCAAAAGGGGACCTCAACTCAAGAAGCACACTGTGTTCTAGCAGCTCCTGCCTGCTATTTACAAATAAGGATGCTTACTAAGAATGGGGGTTGAAAGGACTTATAAAGGAGTTAAGCTGCTACTGCTGAAGAAGAAAAAAGGGACAAGAGACTGCAGGAAAACTCTTTTATTTTGCCTTTATAAATAGTTATACTAAATAAGTTTTTTTTTTTTTTTTATGTTACTGCTACTGTAAATAAATATTTTTGGTGAATTCTGCAACTACTTCTGGTTTTCCTGCGCTTACTGACCTGTGGCTCAACAACAAATGGTGTCAGCCTAAGTGGGA
The DNA here is from genome assembly GCA_016271365.2 of Neoceratodus forsteri. Lineage (NCBI taxonomy): Eukaryota > Metazoa > Chordata > Ceratodontiformes > Ceratodontidae > Neoceratodus > Neoceratodus forsteri. Next base: position 933,280,635 of record CM057449.1, on the reverse strand, counting down.
TTTACGCCTTGCATACTCTATAAGCCAGGAGTTTTGTGTTTGGGCACTTGACCTAGTATCAGAGAAGCAAAGAGAAAGGTATGGATTCTGCAGCAGCAAGTCCAGGAGTGGTTACCAGGAGAATGGCAGCCAAACTAGCAGAGACACAAGTCCAGTTTGAGACTGTACAGCCATCACAAGTTATGGAAAAAGAACAGACAGTGACAGAACCTAAAAGCCTGATGGACTTTTTCAAGTGGTGGGCTATACAACAAAAAGAGATGGAGAAACATAGAAAAAAAGAGATTCAACATTTAGAAGTGCAGAGGAGAGGAAAGAAGAGATGTAGCAATGGGAGCAGTGATGACTGGCTGCTTTACAGGCTATCAAAGGCAGAGGATCCATCAGAGGCCCAGATGAGCAACAAAATGCAAGCAATTTAAAAGCCATTAAACTTACAAAGCTGTGCTCCTCGGATGATATAGAGGCATACCAGACAACTTTTGAAAGAGTTGCCACATTCTGCCAATGGCCAAAGCAGCAATGGATAATCAGACTGGTACCGTACCTGGCAGGGAAACCCAAACTTGCCTACAGCAATATGGACACTGCGCAGTCAGAAAACTATGACCTGGTGAAAAGTGAAGTCCTGAAAAGGTATGACTTCTCTGGAGAGAAATTCAGGCAGATATTTCAATCTCTGAGGTACAACTTGGTCGACAGTCCTTGAGAAGTCTTCACCTGACTCAGGGAACTCCTGATAAAATGCATCCAACCAGACAGAAAAACAGTCCCACAGATCATCGACACATTTGCCATGGAGCAATTCATCAACATCTTGCCTACAGATGTGCAACTGTGGGTAAAGGAACTTCAACCAGAGAGTGGGAAAAAGGCTTTTTCTTTGGCAGAGGACTATCAAATGGCTAGACAGATGCCACAGCAGTGAGGTAACAGCCAAGACACAGTAAGACACTCTTTTTCCCATTTAAACTCCAGGCCTAATAAGCACTCTTGTGAAGGTAACAAATCTGGGCCCAAAGATGGTATCTGCTATAACTGTAATAAGCCAGGCCATTTTGCAAGAAACTGCCTTAGTAAGAAGATTGACACTGGAGCAGATTTGTCCATGGCAAATTGGGGCAAGTACTTAACAGATGTGAAGGTGGGGGATAAGACTGTGAAGGGACTCATTGATTCGGGAAGCAGACAGACCCTAGTGTATGTTAAAGTGCTGGGAAAACACTGTGCAAAGGCACCGGGTACTGGTGTCTTCTGCATCCATGGGGACACTCGATACTATCCCACCACTCAAGTGACTCTGACCATTAAGGGTGTGGCACACCAAATGAAAGTGGGGGTAGTAGCTAAGTTACCTGTACATGTGATTATTGGAAATTACTTTCCAGGATTTACTGAGCTGATCAAATAAGGAGTACATCCTGATGTTACAGCAGCTCTGGTGACAAGAGCTCAGGCAAAGAAAATTTTAAATGGTGGGGACACTTTTCCTTTCAAAGATTTGGATTCAGATTTGTATGAGTACAGCTCCAAGATCCAGAAATCCAGGAAAGACAAAGCCTGAAGAAACTATGGCAACAAATCACTGATGGGCATAAAGGGTTAACATATGAAAATGCTGAAACTAAATTGTTAACTGATTGTGATTTTCTTTCAGAGCAAGCTAATAATGTTTCTCTCCAAGGTTGTTTCAAGCAGCTGGGGGTGAAACCAAAACAGGGTGAACCAATGTTTAAAAAATGCAATGGGTTACTGTACAGAGTTTGGGTTAAACCTCAGATACAGGAACAGACAGAACAATTGGTTGTACCACAGATGTGTAGAACAGAGTTATTACATATAGCACATGATAGTCCTATGACTAGTCACTCAGGAAGGGATGACATCCTTGCCAGATTGCTGTATAGATTTTAATGGCCTGGAATTCATGAAGATGTTGCTACCTATTGTAATTCCTGTGCTGAGTGTCAGAAAGTAGCCCCAGTCACTAGAAAAGACAAGGTGCCCCGGTGCCCCTATCCTTGATAGATGTGCCTTTTGAGAGAATTGCAATGGATGTGGTTGGTCCTTTAGACAAAAGTAAAAAGGCAATAGATTTATCCTGGATGTTTGCAACTATGCTACTCAATACCCTGAAGCAGTTCCAATGTGTACTGTTACTGCCCCAAAAGTTGCAGCAGAGTTTGCCAAAATGTCAGCAGAGTGGGCATACCTAAAGACTTTATTACTGATCAGGGTAGTAATTTTGGGGCTGCATTGCTTAAGGAGCTATACAAACTGCTAAGTATCACTGCCATACAGAGAAGTGCCACAGGCATTAACAAGGTTTTCACCAATTGAAATGCTATATGGTAGGCAGCCAAGAGGGCCACTGGATGTGGTAAAAGAAACGTGGGAAGATAATCCCACCCAGAAACAATCTTTAACATCTTATATGTGTGCCTTAAGAAAGAAACTGGCAAAATATGTTGAAATTGCCTGCAGTAATCAGGAAGAGGCCCCAAATCAGCAGAAGGTATATTATGACCATGGGGTAAAAGAAAAAGTTTTCAAGCCAGGTGAAAAGGTTTTGCTACTGTTGCCCACAAGAGAAAATAAACTGTTAATGAAGTAGCAAGGGCCTTATAAAGTGCTTAGACATACAGGCACTGTTAACTACGAGACTGAGACCCCCGAAAGGAAAAATCCTACTGAGATATACCATGCTAACCTCCTCAAGAAATGGGTTGAAAAAATGCCTAAAGCTGCCTTGCTAGTTTTACCAGAAACTGATAAAGAAGATATTGATGTAGCTTATGATAGACTGGAACAAATTATAAATACTGATGCTGTAAAGGTGAATATTTCCTTAACCTCAGAACAAACTGCAGACATTCGGAATGCGCTAAAGACATTTAACAGTACGACACGGTACCAGGCTTAACAAAAGGGGTCGAACATGTAATAGTGACAAGGAATGCTCGTCCTATTTTGCAAAAGACATATAGGTCACCAGAGCTGTTAAGAGCTGATGTGATTAAGGAAATAAAAAAAAAAAATGAAAGAATTGGATATCATAGAAAAGTCAAGGAGTGCTTGGTCATCTCAAATGGTAATTGTAAACAAAAAAGAAAGGGGTGTTAGAATCTGCATTGATATTAGGAAACTTAATCAAGTGTCAGAATTTGACAGTTATCCTATTCCCAGAATAGATGATTTGGTGGAGAAACGTGTCAGATCATTTTTAGTGCTGGCTGGTTATTATTAGAGATTTGTTCCCAGCTTTGCTGAGTTAGCTACTCCCCTCACTGAACTCATAAAAAATGGTACCCAAATAATGTGAAATGGATCCCAGAGTGTGACAAAGCTTTTCAAGCCATAAAGGCTGCATTATGTTCTGCCCCTGTTTTAAGAAGCCCAGATTTTGAGAAACCATTTTTGCTACAAACAGATGCATCAGAAGTAGGCCTAGGTGCAGTACTGAGTCAAATTGTAGATGGGACAGAACATCTTATTCTGTACATAAGTAGGAAATTGCAGGACAGAGAGAAAAGGTACTCCACTATCGGAAATGAATGTTTTGCAGCAAAGTGGGCCATCGAGTCCATTACATTTTATTTGCTAGGAACTGACTTAATTCTTGTAACAGATCACAATCCTCTCTGTTTGCTTAACCAAATGAAAGATAAAAATTCCAGAATCACAAGGTGGTATCTGGCACTACAGCCATTTAAATTCAATGTGATACATAAATCTGGTAAAGAGAATAGCAATTCTGAATTTCTGTCAAGATATGGATCAGGAATTGAGGATTCTGAAGGTTGAAAACAAATGTATGGGTTTGAACTTTACTGTATGCTGTACTATTACATACAAACTGATAATGCACATGTGCATCATTGCTGAAAGCAGCAAATGTTATTAGAGAATAAAAAGTTTTGGAAACCTGTTTAATAAAACATGTTCCTTCTTAAGGAGGGGGGTGTATGTGACAAGGTAGAATAGGATCCTGTTCCAGTTGTTAGAGAAAGTGTTTAAAATGCAAGGATCTGTCCTTTCCTGTATATTTGTCTGTCTGGTTGTGCAACCATATTTTCCTGTGAGACCTCGGACTTGATCAGCCTGACAATCTCACAATTCTTTGTCTCTCACTGTCTCTCAGACCTCGCTTGCTATCTGTCTTTTCCTCCCTTGCATATCTGCTAATATAAAAATATGTGCAAATCAATATGTGGAAATGTAACTGATGTTGGGATCTCTTTTGTTTAGAAAATATATAGTGTTACTGTTGAAATGTATATATTTGTAATTTGAGATGACTGCAAAAAGCTATTGGAAGCGCGAGGTTACCAGACTTCAATTTTTAAGTCTTTTGCAAAAGCTGTGCAAATGGGGGCCTCAACTCAAGAAGCACACTGTGTTCTAGCAGTTCCCACCTGCTATTTACAAAAACAGGATGCTTGCTAAGAATGGGGATTGAAAGGACTTATAAAGGAGCTAAGCTGCAACTGCTGAAGAAGAAAAATGGGACACAGAGACTGCAGGAAAATTCTGTTATATTTTGCCTTTGTAAATAGTTATACTGAACAAGTATTTTTTTTTCATGTTACTGCTACTGTAAATAAATATTTTTGGTGAATTCTACAACTGCTTCTGATGTTCCTATGCTTCCTGACCTGTACCTCAATAACACACCAGATAATAAAAGTAAATATGATAATACTAAAACGTTTGTGCAGAAACCAGCTCTGTAGAACCCTTTCTGAAATAATAACAGAGAGGTAGGTAAAAATAAGAACCACATTCTCTCACAGCTGCCCTTTCCAATAATAACAAACAGAGGGAGGCAACTAAATTTTGCTCTATCACCAAAAGATCTGACTTAGAGGAATCAGTGGATACACAATTACCTTCCACCTCTACTGGGGAATACAGGCACACATAGAATTACAAATCAGCAAATCCAATGACAATACAAACGTAAACCCAATTAATTTACCAGTAGACACCATTTTACAAACCCAGTCAACTTTATAAAATATAGCCAGACCCTTAATTTGCAACACACAGACAGTGTTTGTTACCCCAGTCTTCCACAGCTCCCTCAGACTCCCTTAGACTCCAGCACACATTGCCACCATTGTGTCTAAGCAGTCAGTAAATTTAAACCCTCAAACCATGCCAAACTGGGAGAGACAGTGCCTATAGTGTACTGTTGCTAAGGCAATGCAGGGAGCTGAGAAGCATGATAGAAGGAGAGTGGAGCAACAGCATCCGGGACACAGACAAAATAAGTTTTAACAACAGCTCAGTCCCAGTAATATCAGGCAGCAAGTCTTCACAAAATAAGCAGCAGTAGCAGATAAAATCAGTAAATAGTCAATTGCAGCATCAAAGTTAAAAACAAATGTAATAGCAGCACACAAGAGTCAGCAGCAGAATGCAGATTAATATCAGCTGTGCAATGTTGTTACTCACGCCCTTCAAATTAGACACAAGTTGTTCTGATGCTGTGTTCCCGGGCTAGGTGCACCTCCAATGCTTTTTGCACACTGCTCTGATTCTGTTAATAATGTCCCACACAGCTCCTGGTTTGTTGCTGCCACAAGAGATGTAATGGAGCCACTGGAGCCTGCCATACTCCCTCAGACTCCAGCACACTTTGCCGCACTTAGCTGCCACAAGCCACTGTTTTAGACGCCACCATGTCTAAGTAGTCAGTAAATTTAAACCCCCAAACTAAACCAAACTGGGCTGCCACCACCAATCAGGGGAAGGGGCGTATCTCAATAGTGCAGAAGGTGCCACCACTGTGTCTCAGCGGTCAGTAAATTTAAACCCTCAAACCACACCAAACTGGGCTGCCACCACCAATTGGGTGAAAGGGCATATCTCGATAGTGTGAGAGACAGCTCCTATGATTAGTATCAGCTGTGTAATGATCACTCTCTGCTCTTCAAATTAGACACAAGTTGTTCTGATTCTGTGTGGTCCAGGGCTAAGTGCACCTCCAATGCTTTTTCCACACTGCTCTGATTCTGTTATATTTATTTATTTGAAAAGGTTTCACCAAGAAAGACACATGAGCTGTGAATAGCTCATTTCCAGAAGCACCCTGGGAGGAGGAGGTTACATACAAGTTGGAAGAGCAAGAAAAAAACATAACCAGCCAATATACAACTATTAAGGTGGACAGAACAATGTTAATCCCAGACATTAATCTTGCAGTTGAAGAATTTACCAGAAATATAAAAGAAGTTATTCAGCAACATGCTCCAAGAGTTCAAAAAAAGTAAGGAAGCAGGATGTTTTATGGTTAACAGATAAATTTAAAACCCATTTGAGAATAAGAAATCAATTGTTGATAAAAGCACGAAAAACAAAAACTGAGGAGGATTAGACCCAGTTTAAACTCTGGAGATCACAATGTAAAAATGAAGTTAGAAAGGCTAAAAAAGAGTATTTTATAACAAACAATGCAGCAAATGACCCTAAAAAAATTTGGAGATGTGTAAAAAAGTTACAAAACCCTATTAGTTCAGATACCCCAATAAAAATAATTAATGATAAAAACCTAGTGGATGAGCCTGTAGAAGTAGCAAAGCTGCTAAATTCTTATTTTTCAGAACTTCTAGACTAAAAGTTAACCAAGACACAATTAAGAACTTCAGACATCTCCATACCTCAGTTAGTGAAAAAGGAACATCAGATTAAAGCTGGGGAAACAGAGATACAGCCTTAGAGTTTAGATTCATGAAAGTAAAGGTGAAGGATGTAGAAAAGGAACTACGTAGAATACATTTTTCTAAAGCAGGAGGGAAGGATGGAATAGCAGGATATTTTCTGAAAATTGCTGCAGATATTTTGGCTCCTATGGTAACTTATTTTTTCAACTGGAGCTTGTGTGAATCAATAGTCCCAGAAATACAGAAAGAGGGGAAAATAATACCAGTCCACAAAGGTGGGGATAATACAACTCCTGTTAATTATAGGCCAATAGTATTATTATCCATATTATCAAAGATATTTGAAAAACAAGTTCAAAGTCAGCTCTATCACTATTTAGAAAAGAATAAGTTACTCACAGAATATCAACATGGGTTTAGAGAGTGCAGGTCCATGGACACCACCCTAGTTGATTTTCATGACCTGGCATCAACTTTTTTGAACCAGGGCATGAATGCTGGGGAGGTGTTCATGGACCTGAGTAAGGCATTTGATTTGGTGGAACATCAAGGTATGTTGGAGAGACTGAATGATATAGGGATACAGGAAAATTCTTTGTATTGGTTCAAATCATATCGTTCAAATAGAAAGCAGTGTGTTTCGGTTGGGTCTATTGAATCAGAATTGATTGAAGTAAATAAAGGAATTCCACAGGGCACGATTCTTGAACCTTTGATGTTTAATATTTATGTTAATAGTTTAACAACAGTTATAAAACATAGTGAGGTTAGACTATACGCTGATGACACTATTTTACTGGCATCGGAGGATAGTTATACTTCATTAGAACACAAACTTCAGAAGGATCTTGTGAACATGGAGAACTGGTTTAGAGCTTCAGGTCTCTTATTAAATAGTAAAAAACAAATGTGTGTTATTCTCTGTTGGAACCCCTGTAAAGAATCTTGAACTGTGACTTAAGCTAGTGGATGGAACTCCTATAACATTTTTTTACAAATTATAAATTTTTAGGAGTCCTGGTTGATCAGAAGCTGATTTGTACTGATCATATTAACCAACAAATCAGGAGAGTTAATCAGAGGATGAGGGCTTTGAGAAAGGTATCAAGGTGTCTGGAAATTGAAGTAAGGAAGAGAGTGGTAGGACAACTGTTGATCCCAGTATTAGAATATGGAGCACTCCTCTACATGCATTCAACTAAGAAATCATTAAATAAAATAAATCAAACCTATTATAGATTAGGTAAATCTATAACTAAAAGAGTTTATGGTTCTCATCACTGTGATATCTATAGAGATGTAAACTGGCTATATCCAGAGACAAAAATAATTTACTTGTGACTAATTTGGTGTCACAAGTTGATTCATGTAAATAGAGAACATCCACTAGCTGGTCATACGACTGTTGATCCTCCTAGTAAAAGAACAATTAAATTAAGGAGATTTAAAATACTAATGGTAAGATCCCAGAACAGACTAGGAGACTCCATATTACAAAATTGTTTAGCAATTCATTGGAAAGAATTACCACAAGAACTAAGTTATTTGGCAAGTTTTTCAATTTTTAAGATTACTTTGGAAAAAATATTTAACATCTACTTGTAAATGTTACAAATAATCTTAATGAGTGTTTATTGTAAAGTTTAGTTGTAACTGTTTGTTAGTCCAGTGTTATGTAATTATATGTTTGTCTGTACTTTACAGAACACAGGACATTGTTACAAATGGGGTTACACCCTAACCAATTTGTATCCTGTATAAAAATAAATTTTAAACAAACAACCAGGCTAATATACATAAAGTGCACAAACAGTACAATTCATTACAATCCAAGACAATTGCTGCAGTAGAAAGTAGCGTATAGACATTCCGTACAGGGTATTAACACCATGAGCACAAGCAATAGTAATAACAAGTAACTAGGTAAGGCATAGGTCAGCAGAATCAGTACACCTTAAAAGTGCTAGAGGAGGCAGGCTGAGTTCAGGGATTTACAAGTGCATAAGGTGCCCATTAGAATGTCAGAAAAACGGTGGAAGTGATTGGGGGGAAGGGAGAGGGCAGCGGTAGGGGAGGGAGGGAGGGAGAGAGACAGGCTGAACACTACACCCTTTCAGATTCTGGGAACCATTCAAGGGACAAGGACCCAGCCAAGATGGTGGAGGGAGGGACTAGATGGGGGGTCAGATGGGAGAGACATGCCAAGAACTACGCCCTTTTAGGATGCTCAGAACCCTGCAAGGGACAAGGACCCGCAAAAGAAAGTGGAGGGGGGAGAGGGAGTAAAATGGGGGGAGGGTTAGATGGGGAATAGGGTGGAGGGGGTAAAGGGAGGCAGCAACCAAAGGTAACCTTGAGATTTGGGAGAGGGTTAATTAATCCCACACAGGATGGTTGGTGTATGCAGGGTACAGCTTAAGATATCAGACTGCAAGTTTCCATACAATGCCATGTTGCACTGGGTAGAGGTTGGACATGTGTAGTATGCATGTGCATGGGGGGGAAGGTTAAGTTGGCTGTGTGTGAGTGTGTGTCTGCTGGTCATGGCATGTGTCCTCATTAGGGCTGGGTGAAATTAGTAAATTCTGATTTCACAAAATTTCCATGAAATTCCTTACAATTCCATGAAATTTCCTGACATTTTGTGATTTGTTTTTTCAAATTTCTAAAATTGTTTAATTGGTCATAACTCAGACAGTATTATAGCTAGAGATGTGGGGCCGGAATTTCAAAGGCATTAGATTGATGCAAGGTGCTTGCGTCAAACAGGTCTGATGCAAGGGCACCTTGCGCCAAGGGCTGCACCAAGTGGGAATTTGAAAGGCAGCCTGTGTCCCCCAGCAGGCTGCCTGCACCAAAGTGTGCTAACGCATCTTTGCACCAGAATAGTGGCTGCGGCATGGCACTGGGGGCTTGCGGCAGTCCTTGACTGTTGCAGCCCTCAGATCCGGAATTTGAAATAACCCCCCAGGAACCAAGTGCCAAGTACCCTTAGACCAGTGAGGGGCAGGTCTTAGGGGACTTAGACGGCTCCTGGGGGGTCATCCTGTAGGTGCCACAGTGTGGCCTGCCCCATCCATCCCCAGTGGGTGATCCCTGGTGGTCCGGTGGTCCCACCTCACCCCATCACGGTCCCCGGCACCAACATCCATGCATCCTGACAACCCCCTGTACCCATCTCAGCACTCCCACCCCCCTCCCATACCCAATCCGGCAACCGGCACAGCCTTCCACAAACTACCATGGCCATCAGCCGAATGAGCAGGCTGTGCGTGTACTGTATGCTGAGATGGATGGGGGGCACTAGCCCACCAGGGTACCGGGGAGTGTTGTGGTGCTGGTGCCATTGGCATGGTGGTGTTGGGGGAGCAGTGCCCAGTTGCCAGCCCCTGTCGGGTGCTGTGGACGTCCCGCAGCCATTGTGGCATCCCGGGTGGGTGCGCCATATGTCAGGCACAGCACCCCCATTGCTGCAAGCTGCTGGACTTCAAATTCCAATTCAGATTCAAAATCTTTATTTAACCAGGCAAACACCAAAGAGCAAAGCTCATTTGCGAGGTGTACCTGGGGGGAAGGGGTACAACAATACATATAATGCACACAATTTCAAAGATTGTAGTACAAGCAATACCAGTGTACATCATGTGCAGAACAGGCATAGGCAATAGTATAACAATATATATAAGGCATAAAATTTCAATAATTACAATACCAGCAATATCAATGAACAGCATGTGCGAAACAGGCATACGTAATAACACAGCTAAGTTGGACAGATTCAGCCAAGAGCAATTATGTACATACAGACCATTGTAGTAGCATACTCAATACTAGAGCTGGCTAGGAAAGGGAAAGAAGTAGAATAAGGCAAGAATAGGGAAAGGGGTGGGAGGGAGAGAGAGAGAGAGAGAGAGCAGGGAAAGGGTGAGACAGAGAGAGGGAGGAGAGAAGAGATAGAGCAAGAGAGAGAGAGGGGGGGGGCAGATGGAGCTGGACCAGCAACTAAAAGTGGCCATGGCAAAATAGCGGACTTGGATGCCGGGACCCTGTTAAATAGAAATTTGGGTGCAGGGTACCGGGCGCACTGCACTCGGCGCAAGCTGCCATTGTCACAGCTTGAGACGGGGCTTTGAAATTCTGGCCCATGACATTTTGCATGCATATTCTTTGGAAGAATACCTAAAACTATGAAACACTTTATGACATTTGGATTGGGGGGGGGGAGTTAAAGGGGCTCAAAGTCTGTCAATTTATTATGTATGTGAACATTTATGAAAATATTTCTATGCTTACAACTTAGCCACATTTGGAAGCAGATAATTGAAAATGTATATGTATACTTTCTTGGAAGAGACATAGAAACTGCTAAATAGAGAGGTAATTGTTGCAAATTGTAAGTTACAGGAGTTTAAAATGTCACAATTTATTTGTTGAATTGTGTGAACATTTTCAAAATATTTCGATGTTTATAGCACTACTGCTATTGCAGGTATAGAGACAGTGATTTGGCAAAATTACAGTGCTAAGTATTTAGGAATCCTCTCCAAGGTACACTGTAATTTCAAATTAATTGCAGTCATAAAAGCTCAAATGTATTAAGAGAACATTTACTGCCAACTGGAAATTGTATATGATTCATTTCACTTTAAATACTGCACCAAATCCATCCTGCTATATTAATAGCAAATATGTCCAGTTTCATACATTTGACTCATTAAATATGACATTATGAGCCAGATATTCAAAGATGTGAAAAGAACAAATAATTGCACTGTGCCTTGCGCTTCCCCTGGTGTCCAAAGATTATATATTCAGTTGAATAGCACACCAGCACTATTCAACTGAATACGGGGACATGTCATCCCCATGCTAAGCCATTTATCGCTGCCCTGACAGGGCTCCCAAAGTATACCTCCAGAATGGATAGCACAAGAGCACTAGTTGCAATATTGAAAGTAACTCATGCAAATGGGCACATTGGGCATGCAAGGCAGTAAGGGGCAATTCACAGGCCCATCATGGTCTCATTTGCATGGGCAGTGAGGCAGGTTGGCTCGGCGCTGACCCCCAGTTGCCCGGTCCCAAACGTGTACATATCCCTGGTGCTAGTGGCCCCCCCCCCCACTGATTACATAGAAACATAGAAGTTGACGGCAGATAAGGACTGCAAGGCCCTTCCAGTTTGCTCATTTCTTTTTCTACCTTATAAATGTGACATCGTCCTTTGCTGTCAGTGGTCTAGCTATTCATACCCATCTGTATTGCTACCTTGTGCCTATCCCATGCCTGTTTGAAGCCCTGCACTGTATTCATAGCCACCACTTCCTGAGGTAGGCCGTTCCATGCATCCACCACCCTTTCTGTGAAAAAGAACTTCCTCACATTACACCTTAATCGGACTCCCTCTAATCTCATGCTGTGTCCTCTTGTCCTGCTATTTTTCTTATATTGAAACATGTTAGACTCTTTCACCTTGTTAATGCCCTTAAGGTGCTTGAATGTTTCGATCGTATCACATCTCTCCCTCCTTCGCTCTAGGGTATACATATTGAGCTCCATTAATCTTTTCTCATATGTCTTCTGATGCAGTCCCTGAACCATTTTGTTTGCCCTTCTCTGGACTGCCTCAATTTGGTTAATGTCCTTGTGAAGGTGTGGCCTCCAGTACTGCATGCAGTACTCCAGATGGGGCCTAATCAGTGTCTTGTAAAGAGGAATTATTTCCTCCCTCTTATGACTTGTGATACCCCTACTAATACACCTTAACATCCCCTAGCCTTACTTACTGCTTTAGAAGTCTGCTTGGATGATGTTGGCCCAGTTTGCAAAATAATATATCCCTGGTTCTAGTGTCTCCCCCACTCTCTGATTGTCTGCCCCAAGTGTTAGAGTAAAATCCCTGATGCTAGTGTTTCCCCCCTACCGCCGATCACCAGCCCCGAGTGTCAAAGTATAATTCTTGGTGCTAATGGTCCCACCCCCTCCCCCGAACCACCAGCCAGAAATTAAAACACAGACCATCCCTGGAATCCAGTGCCCCCCCCCACAGCACCAGGCACCCCTTCACTCACCTTATTTGTATCTGTGGTGCTGCAGGTTCCTATGTCAAAGGGCACAGCCCTATCCACAATTCCTCAGCCAGCCACCATATGTCCAGGCAGGGAGCATGACTCATATTTATAGAACAGGGTGACAAACCCAGTCCTATAAATACAAGGCATACTCACTTCCTGGACATACGGTGGCTGGTTAAAGAGGTGTGAGGAGGGCTGTGCCAGTCATCACAGGCACCCATGGCACTGCGGATACAAATAAGGTGAATATGGGGGGTTCCCAGTGCCATGGGGGGGGGGACCACTGGATGATTTGTGTTTTTATTCCTGGCTGGTGGTTGAGGGGAAGGGGGAACACTAGCACCGGGGATTATACTTTGACACTTGGGGCTGGTGATCAGAGGGTGGGGAGGGCCACTAGCATGAAGGAATTTTGACACTTGGGGCTGGTGATCAGAGTGTGGGAGGAGCCACTAGCACCAGGGACATATTATACACAACAGGCCAATGATCCGCATGAGGGGAGCCACTAGCACCAGGGATAAATTAGTATATAGAACAGGCCTGCAATTGGCAGGAGCGGTGTCAGAGATCACAGGGGGTGTTTGTGCTCCCCCAAGAGCCAACCAGCTAGGTGGTTGCATTATGTCTGACAGCCAATAGGGTTATACTGAGTTAAGTCGGGGGTTTGTTCAGCGGTATTTGTGCTATGCAAAAGGACCATGCTAAACTCTTTTGCACAGCACAAAGTCATTGAATATGGGGTAACACACCTATTCATAGCCATGACCCTCCCCTTGCCTGCATACATAATGTTTTGCACGGGCGCTAACCCTCTTTGCACATGCAACAGTCTCTTTTAAATATGGGGATCCAGTGCAAACCCCAGTTTGTACAAGCAAAGACTTGTTAGTGCCCATGCAAACTTTTGAATATTGGGATCCATGTGTCACAGTCAAGAAGCTACCAAAACTCACAACCAGCACAAACATGTCCAATATTAGTATATGAGAAAAAAATACAGCATTCAGAACAAAATAAGTAGCATAAACAAGTTAGGGCATTTTAAACATATGTACATTCAAATAATTCCTTTTTCTTTCAGTGATGCTTAATCTGTTGGGAATGGAACAAATTATGATGCTTTGGAGTGTTTTTCTTCAAAACAGTAACCTTCATTTATTTTTAACTGGTTTGCATTTAGCCAGTTCAGTGTTTAATCTGTCTGTTTCTATGTTTCCTGGAATTAGATGATATCAGATAATGTAACCTGCCTGCAATGTCAATAAGTGTAGAACAGTAGGTACTAATGACATAACAGAATGTCAAAAAATGCTGGAACAGAAAGTTATAACAGCAATGGTCATGAATGTAAGACATGTTTGGCAGTGTACTGCTACTATACCATACGTTCTACTTATATAACAAGCCACTGCAATCGTTACTGTTATAATTTGTAATACTCCAAGAAGAATCATATAAATTGGGTCCATGAACTGTACTTAGTAAGCACCAAATATTTGGGGATGGAATAATTTTTAACATTTTCATAATGTTTGTAACACAATTCAATTACTTTTGACATAACTATTAGACTATTAGACGTAGGGCTGGGCACAGTTAACAAATTCTAACTGATGGAGTTATGCCTAATTAAAGAAGTTAGGAAATTAATGGAAAATTATCATCACAGAATTGCATGAAAATCCTGTGAAATTATCAATCTTTAAATAACACAAAAGACCTATGGATGCCCTACCTAAGTTGTTGTTTTTATTCTGCAGGAATCTGGAAGAGCTAAAAATTGTTGATATGAATCTCCTGTTCTCATAAATGCCAAACAGAAACATACAGACACAGAAAAATAGAAGCTGTCAGTAGAAAAGGACCTCTTGGCCCACCTAGTCTGCCCTAAAGTCCCTAAGTATTGTGATTCCATAGACCCTGATTGATCTCTGGCCTTACCCCTCCCCCCCAGCCCTATTAGTAAGCCCCCTCCCCGTATCTATCCCATGCATGTTTGAAACCTGTTACCATTTCAGTACAAACACTTCTGTTGGGGGGCTATTCCAGGTGTCCACCACCCTTTCCGTGAAGAAATATTTCTTCAAATTCCCTCTTAGTCCCTCCCTTCCAGCTTCATTTCATGCCCACTCTTCCTTAAGCATCTCTTTATGTGCAGTATTGCACCCTCATGTACCGTATTGATACCCTTGAGGTATTTGAAGGTTTCTATCATGTCTCCCCTTTCTCTCCATTCTAGAGTACATATTTAATTCCCTGAGTCTTTTCTCATTCGGCTTCTGATGCAGGCCATGCACCATTTTGGTTGCCCTTCTCTGTATCACCTCCACCCAGTCTATCCCCCTTCCTGAGATGAAGCTTCCAGACCTGGACACAGAACTCCAGGTGTGGCCTCACCATTGATCTATATAGGGGTAACACTACCTCCCTTTTACTGCTGGTGATACCCCTCCTTATGTACCCCAGCATCCTACTAGCCTTTTCTACTGCCTTATCACACTGCTTTGTCCAGATCCCTTTCCTGTTTTGTTGTTGTTATCACCTCCCCCCTTAAATGATATGTTGCCCTTGGGTTCTTGTGCCCTGTGTGCATAATTTTACATGTTTTGGCATTGAAGCCCAGTTGCCAAACCCTTGACCAGTCATCCAGTTTTTGTCCCCTTGAAGCATAGTATCGCATAACCTGAGACAAACCCTAGCCATTTCTGATCTGCCCATTTAGAACCAAGACCTGTTATATTCCAGGAAAGTAAATGATTCAGAGCTTCTTCAGCCATAGGGTTGCAAGGAGCATTTGTAGAACACAAATTAGAAGAAATAACTATGAGTCATTGGTAGCCTGTAAGTATTTGATATCTATTATTAAGTGGTACTGCAAAAGCAAAATTGGAATTTTGCCATAATTTTACTGGTGGAAGATACATTTTACCGAACCCAATCCTGATAAAATGCATGAGTCCAGCAGCAACAAAATTTACAATGCAACTACTCTATGTCAAAAAGAAGATGCTAAGATAAGTGTCAATCATTTTATATAAGAAACTACACAGGACTGGAGTTACTGAACTAAATAAATGTTTATTTAATGTTTAAGTAAGTCAGTATTAAGCAAATATTTTTATTATATCAATAAACACTGACAGTACTCAAAATAAAAGCCCTAAAAACTGAAAAGCAAATTGGTCCATATGAACAACTGAAATAATGGGCATAGCTGATGCCTAACATTACCATTTAAATTCCTCGAGTGGCCCACACTTTTCATAAATAACCCACCTTTTAGGAACTAATTGGCACAACTGACCCTTTCATTTCCTTTGTAAAATGAACACAGGTACGGTGTCAGCAGTAAATAGGATGTTCTCCACTCACTTGACTCCTCTTAGAAAAGTATGTTTTTTTTACTGTAGGCAATTGGTTAAGAGGCTGCAGTGTGGCTGGTGTATACAAGTTATAATGTCAGATCACTGGTTCACATACAGTAGCATAATGCACTGGGTGAAGACTTTGGGTGGAGGAGGTAAAATATATATGTGTGTTTGGGTGTGTGTGGTGTTCGCCGTGTGTATGTGTGTGGGGGGGAGTTGCTGGCCAAGGTTGTGTATAGCTGTTCATGCAAAATTGGAAGTTGCAGTGTGTGGGAGGTATCTGGTGGAGGACCTAGCCATTTGTGTGACTGCTGAGCTCATGGCAAAAGGGGGGATTTGCTGAGCAGCTGGCTGAGCATGTGTTAGGGAAGTTGGACATACAGAAGGGTAACATTTTATTGGTGCTACTGAGCTGGGTGTTGTGTGTGTGTGTGTGTGTACATTTCTTGGGGTCTGACTATGTATGTTGGTGGGGTGGGGGAGCTGACTGTGTTTGTTGGGATCCAAGACAGTGATCTGGTCATGTTGATGAGGGAAGCAGCTGTGGTGAATGGGGAGTTGGTTGAGTTAATTTTGGGTGAGGTGGTCACATTGGGTGGGGGGGGGCATTGGCCATATTGGTGCATGGGTAGCTTTTTGTGTATACTATATTTTGGGTGAGATGGCCATGTGTGGTGAGAGTAGGTCATATTGTTGCAGGGAATGCCTATGCTGTGCATGGGGTGAGGAGGTGCATTGGGTGAGGAACTGTCCCTGTTGGATGGAAGCTGTTTGTGTTCATTTGGGTGAGGGGTTCTAAGTGAGTTGGTGCCACTACAGGACCTGGGCCAGACATGTCTCCTAGTGGGATGTGCTGAGACCATTGGTCCAGTGTTTGATGAGATAGTCTGGTGTGCACTTTCGGAAGGGTTCTTTTCTGGTGCCTTGAAGGAGGCACTGGTGAAGCGCTTTCTGAAGAGCTCACCACTTAACCCAGATGTCTTGGAGAATTATCGATCTATCTCCAACCTCCCATTTCTGGGGAAGGTTGTTAAAAAAAGTGATGACTCTGCAGCTCGAGACACACCTCATGGCCTTTGACATCTGTGATTCACTTCAGTCTGAATTTAGGGCTTGGCATAGAACTGAAATGGCATTGATCAGGGTACAGAATGACCTCCTCAGAGCAAGGGATCAAGGAGACCAGTCAGTTCTTGTTCTACTAGATCTTTCTTCAGAATTTGACACTGTGAACCACACTGTGCTTCTAGATTGGATTAGAGAAGATTGTGGACTTGCTGCTACTGTCATCAACTGGATTGAGTCCTGTCTCTCTGACAGGACACTATTGGTAGTGTTGGGAAATTTCTCCTCCTGCACAAAGCTTCTGCCATGTGGGGTTCCTCAAGGCTTGGTCTTGTCACCGGTGTTGTTCACAGTGTATATGCTGCCCCTGGGAGAGCTCACCAGATGTTACCGACTGGGTTTTCACTGTTATGCAGATAAAACCCAACTGTATATGTCTTTTGCACCTAGCGCTGTGTAAGTTCTAAACAACTGTCTGTCTGAGATGCAAGACTGGATGTCCTCTAACTGGCTGAGACTGAACCAGGATAACATGGAGGTACTGGTGGTTGAGCCTGGTCGCAGGCATAATGTGGATGCCTCCAGGGTGGTAAATGGGTCATTCCTAAGATCTGTTCCATTGATGGCATCCACCAAGGTGAGAGGTCTTGGTGTCATCCTTGATGACACCCTGACTCTTTATGTACAGGTGTCATCTGTCATCCAAAGTGGTTTCTACCACTTAAGGAATGTTGCCCAGATTAAATCCCTAATTTGGGCTGGTGATCTGCCAACTCAGGTGCATGCCTTTGTTACATCAAGGCTGGACTTCTTCAATGCTCTGTACTTCGGAGTCAGTGGAGGGATCCTCCATTGGCTGCAGATGGTGGAGAACACAATGGCCAGGTTGCTGATGGTCCTGCTTAGGTCCAGTCATGTAACCCTGGTCCTGCAAAATCTGCACTGGCTGCTTGTCAGATGGAGGATCATCTTCAAAGTGGGCTTGCTCACCTATAATTCCTTATACAGCTCGGGCACAGGCTACCTGAGTGACCTCCTGTTCCCTGCCCTTCTACCATGCTTCCTTCACTCCTCCACCAAGGGTCATAATGCAGTTCTGTGGGCCAGGCTGAAAACTTCTGGGGATCGCATATTTGAGGTGGCCAGCCCAGTACTCTGGAACTTACTCCCTGGACCTCTGAGGGAGGCCCCTTCAGTGGAGGTTTTCAAAAGGGGTATGAAAGCCCAGCTTTTCAGGCAAACCTTTGCAGATTAACTGCAGCTGATTTTATTGATTGTTGTTACTTATTATAGTTAATTATTTATTATGAATGTTATTGATATTCAAATTGTTATTTAATGATTTATGTAGTCCTGCCTTGTCTTATTCCTTTTGTGAGGCACCCAGAGCCCCTGGGATTGGGTGCCATTGAAATAAAAACTTACTTACTATCTACCTGCTGCTGTATGATGCCAGGGATGATGGCATACCGGATACATGGTCCACACTATGGGCTGGGGCAGTTGATGGAGAAGGATGGGGGAGATGAGGAGCAAAAAAAATGCAAAACACTCAGAAGCATGCAAATACATGGCCCAGGCACTGTCTGATGTCAGTGGGAAAAGTGGGGCTTAATTCACATGGGACATCCGACTTGAAAACTAAGAGAATCCCTTTTGTAGAGACAAAGTAAGAATGTAGCCAAATTTATGTTTGGATTTGTTTAATGTTTGTGAGATGTGAGACTTTCCATTAGCAAATTAGTCAGTTAAATGGTAGATAGGATGGTTTGCGATTGCTATTATGGCGAGCATATATCGCCGAAGAGCAGATCAGTGATACACACTCTAAGGCAACCTGACATCCGGATATCAAAAAAGTGTTTTTGTGGTTGGGGGGGGGTTGAGTCCTGATTCACCCCCAGACCCCCTGAATTAGGATTCTGAACTCCAGAGGGGTGCATGTTGGGGAGAGGGCAAAATCTGGCTCTCGGGAAAGCATTAAGTGCTGTAGCTTGCACCTGCAGCAAAATGTAACCCGCTACCAGTCCCAAACCCAGTACCTTCTCTGCCAGAGCTAGCCTCCCACACAACCACATGGTTAGCTTGGCAGCAGCAGGTACTCCAGTCCATGACAACCCCTTCCCTATCCCTCCCCTTCCCCAAGCTATTCTCTCCTTCCATTCCCCCTTCCTCATCGTCGCTGTCCCATACCCTCGCTATTCTGCTGGGTAGCCCAGAATAATAGCACCCAAAATGAGTCGCTATTTTTGTAGTTGCTCATTTTGGGTCACTATTATTATGTGATACCAGAAAGGACTGAGCCATGGGAGTCCACCTTGGCATTTGGTGGTTTGGCTTAATTAGTGTCTGTGCTCTGACAAAAATAGAAAAAGAAATTTGTAACTTAGGCACATGGGCATCAGCGTTGAAGGACGGGGGCTGTAGTACTGCCATCACACCTGAGGGTTGAAATCTGTAGTAATGCTGCTGCCATTACACCTGAGGGACAGGAGCCATAGTGATGCTGCTGTCCACCTGAGATATAGGGGCAGTTGTGCTGCTGCCATCATACCTGAGGGATGGGGGTAGTAGTGCTGCTATCATCACATCTGAGGGATGGGAGCAGTAATGCTTCTGCCATTACATCTGAGGGATGGGGGTACTAGTGCTTCTGCCATTATTCCTGAGGGATGGGAGCAGTAGTGCTACAGCCATTACACCTGAGGGATGAATGCTGTAGTGCTGTTGATGCTGCTGTGTTCCCTGGATGTGTCAATGGGATTTACTGCCATTGCACCCGGGGGATACTGCTGCTATTGTACCAGGTGGATGGTGGTCATAGACAACTGCCGGTGGTCATAGTCCACTGTTGCTTCTATGTCTAGAATTGGAAGTTAAAATCTGCATGAACTCTGCTTTAAGGAACATGCAATGCTGCAGATGTATACTGCTACTTGAACCACCAGCCAACACTGACCTCTTGACTGTTGACTGGAGCCCAGGCCTGCTGACTGCACCTCACATTTTTTGTAGTGCTGTATTTATCCAGTAAGTAGGTTATGTCAGGTTTTGAGTTTCTTGGTTGGGTTTGGGGACACTGGTAGTTTAAGGGAATGTAAACATCTTTTTTTCAAATTGTTGGTAACAGAAACCCAGAAAAAGCCAATATAAAAAGTATGAAGGTCCATACAGTTTGCCCATGGAACATAAGTGCTATCCAGGTTACCAGCCCTCACTATCCTATCCCTAATCTTTTCCCCAGTTCTATTGCCCTGAGAAGCCACTATAGATGTCAATCTGCCCCAACTGTGCTTAAAACAATTTATGGTTGATGGTTTATTACAAAATGGGTGGGGGGGAGTGTTAGTGACAAGCTGGGCCACCTCAGCAAGGCCCTCTCCCCACTCACCCATAATAAAATCATAATTTGAAAAACAAATACAAATTTACTTATCTTTTGGTGTGGGTGAGTTTCTTCTGTAGTAAGTGTGTGTGTGTGTGTGTATTTGTATTCCTTTTGATATTTTCTCTTTCATGCTTTTAGGATGCTTGCTGTGAACTGCTGCTGCAAGTCATTTGTTTTTGCACATTTCATTAAAAACATTATTTTTTCTTACTTGCAAGGTTGCATTTCATGATTTTATTGTATTCAATATAATTTGTATATTCATAAATCAAGCGGTGACTGGTAAAGGCACATTGAGCCAAGGTTGGTTTTCACATGTGATGAGGAGGGACACGGGAGAGTATTAAGCAGGCACATACAACACCAAGATCTGCAATAAATCACAGTAGTGGATTGGGATGGATAATAGCAGTAGGACAGTATACATATAAGACAAATAGTGATACTTGTTGAGCTCATCATAGGCCATATAATAATGTTTAATAGGTACAAGGATAGCAGCACTGTAGTAGAGGGAAACATTGCTAAAATGTATGTTAGCAGAGAAAAAATGTTAAATAAATTTCATAAACAAAATGCCAGTAAAAATGGATTTGTGCTTTGCAAACACTGGTGACAGTACCAGTTTTTCCATTCTGCAAAATGGATTTTGCATTTTTCAATCACGGTAAACCAGTGTCCCTACACATGGGTATAATAAACAAGGGTGCAGGAGGAGAGAGGGACACCAGTAAGCAAACTGAGTCCAGGGTACAGTATTAAGCAGGGAAAACAGGACACATTAGATAGGACAACTGGTCCTCTTCTGTTGACATGTTCTGTGAAACCTTGGACAAGACGAACATTGGTTTATAGTTTGTCATCCGACTATGGCTACCATTCCCCCTTTAAAAATCAGGACAACTGTGGCCAGTTTCCATCCTGATAGAATGCTCCCACTGGTTAGAGACTAGTTAAAAAAGAAGGGCAAAGCTTCCACAGTTTAAGGGGCAGTATGTTTCAATGGTTTTAGAGACAACTCATCGAGTTCACTACTTTTTCCAGATTTTGGTGCCAACAGCTGTTCCCTCACTTCATATTCTAAGATGACTGTAAAAGAGAATGTTTTGCCCATACCTACTGTAGAATCTTACTTTTCTTATTAACATATACAGTTGGATATGCATATTTTACTTTTCTTATTAACATATATACATTAGTATGATATGCATGTATTAAAAAGATACATGCTTCTAGAAAAAAAACCTGCTATATTTGTTAGCTACAGTTGGTCATTATCCCTTATGGGGTCACCACGATCTGCACAGATCTGTATTCATTCTGGACCTCTGTCTTTCCAGTTTATTGATATATTTATTAATTTATTTGTTCAGGTATGTATGTATGTATTTATTTCAAATTATTCACCAGGAAAGAAATACTGAGCTGCTAACAGCACATTTCTAGAAGTGTACTGAGGGTGGGGGAAATGGAAATAAATCAAGAGGTGGGAAACTGAATAGTATTTGCAGCATTAGAAAAATAGAAGTCATATACAGCAATGCAATATGTTAGGGGGGACATTAGCATAACACTGTAAGGCAAAGTAGTGCAACAGATACATGTAGTGGAACAAATTGAGTTTTGATAGTCAGGGTGAAACTATTCCTAAAGGTATTGCCTGAAGATGAGTGAGGCAAAACAGCCAGTGCAACACTGGGGTGGGGGATCCACGAGGTAGAGGGTCATGGAGAGTTGCAGGTGGGAGTAAAAAAGTTATGAAGAAGAGACTTAAGGGTGAAAGCAGAATAGGTAGAGCAGGGGAAAGGAGAAGGAGAATTTAGATAAGCATTATGATTAAGCAGCTTGACCAACAGTAGATTTCTTGGAAGCAATGAGAGGGACTGGGAAATGTTACTGTGGAGAGGATGGGGGGAGTAGAGATTTAAGGTATGAAGGAAGGGAACCAAAACAGAATTTGTATAAAAAGGAGGCATGGTGGGAAAGGTGCCTGGTATCGAGAAAGGAGAGTCTAAAGGCATCATCATACTTTGATGATGGACCAAACTTTTGGGGGTCCCCTCTCACCGATGCCTTATTTTTAAAAATATTTTCCTTAGAAATCCTAATTTCTTTACATACAGATTTCTGGCTGCCTTATAATGATCCCAAGCACCCTAATGTTTAGTTCTTTTTTTTTTGTTTTTTTTATGCTACTTTTCGCAATTTATCTTTATCCCTCCTTAGTTTCAGCAAGAAGGGGAAACCAAGGTGGTGAATTGTTTTTCACCCTTCTGCTATTAATAGGTTGTTATACACAACTTTGATTTCACTTGGGAAGGATATCCAGTTATCATCAATTTCAGGGATAATTTTTAGTCTGTCCCAGTTTATACTCTCTAAATCTGCAATGAAAACAAAATAATCAAAATACGTTAATGGAATGCCTTTAATTGTCTGCGAATGACCCTTTTTTTAAGACTTGTTTCTGATGCAATACATTGAGTCATGGTCACTTCAAAGACTGCTAAAGTTCCTACCTCCTAATTCAGATGTTGTTCTTTTGTAAATACAAAATGTATCAAAGAAGCATTTATTAGAATTTTACTATTAAAACTGGTGGTTTACTGAATCAGTCGTTTCAACCCCAAGGTTCAGAGAAACTCTCAGGTATATAGATTTTTTTTTCATGCCATAAACAATCCATGTTCAAATCTCCAAGTATTGTATTAGCATTTTACTAGTCCTTGAATAAGGTGATAAGGGCGTCAACAACCCTTGAATTTAGGAATCTCTACCATATATGGCTTTCCTATCTACAGATTCACCTCTAAGCCTGGATATTCACAACAGTATCCTAGGATTATTAACGTCAGACGTTTTATTGCAAACTAATTTTGATACTATGCAGTTATTCCCATTTTTTATTTCCATCAGCCCTCTCCACTCTGTATCCTTTAAATATCCTTGTCCTGAGTTTTATTTAGTCAAGCTTCTGTGAAAAACATAAAATTAGAGGCATTTCTATTTGTGAAATGTCTAATTGTTCCAATTTGGGCACAAGTCTCCTGACATTAGCATGCATAAAAGAAGTGCCCCCTTTTAGTCACAAATTGCAGTCAGGTACATTACTCACGTCACTGGGTCAAAATGTTGAAAACATAAACAGAGCAGTCAAAAATTGTGAAGCCAAAATCCCAACAGCAAATATAGTACTTAGCAAAAACTACAAGCATTATTTTGCAGAACTCAACAACCAAGAAATACAGTTTGTTTTTGCAGGGAGCTCTGCTCCTGCACCCCTGTTATGGGGGTCTGTGCCCCCTGAACGCCCCCACTTTATTATAGCTAACTCTGGGGGGAGCAACCCAGGGATTGGGTGAAACCTTGGGGGGGATTGTTGAGAAGTGGAAAGGGAAACAGAAGATGTCCCGCGAAGAGGCGAAAAATAAAAAAAATGTTAGATGTCCCGGAATGGGGAATCTAACCCCAGGACATCGCTGATCCACTGCTCTCCCTGCCTGTGGTCCTACATTCTGAGACATGGAAGCTGCTCAGCAGTGTGCCTCCAAGCAGAGCCTTTAACCTGTCTCACCCAAAACAATAAACCTACAGGGATATCGCTTTTAGTCGTTTTAACCACTCACAACATTATCCCTGCAGCAATTTTGCTTTTAGCTGTTTTCACTGCATGTTTTTCCTGCGCTAGATTGCCTTCAACATTTTAACGCAGTGTCAATACTCACCAGTCCCAGATTAGGGCAAATGTCGCCACTCATTAGGAAATTTACAATAATAAGAACTCTTTTAAGAAATCTCAGTTTCTAGAAAGATTGTTGAGCTGGGAAAAAGTATTTCCTACCCATTTTCCACCCAAAGTGAAAATCTGTTTTGTTGAATCTCAATCTAACTTGTAAAATGTTCTATAAGTTAACAAATGCCCTAAAACAGTACAAATACACAGTCGTTGCCAGGGGGGGTTCGTATGGTTCAAAAGAACCCCCCCTTTTGAAACTCCCATCTTGTTTTCATCATTTGTAACATTTTTTCATTATTTCTGTTTATTTTGTGACTGTCACAAAGTGTTTATTTATTTTTTAATTTTTTAGTTGTTTAACCAGGAGTAGCACACTAAGCTGAAAGCTTTTTTACAGGAGCGACCTGGGAGCACAGGGATGTTAAGTGACTTGCTCAGGGTCACACAGGGTATGTAAGTGGAAACTGTGGGACTCAAACCCAGGTCTGGTCTGCTGGATGTCACCAGATTTGTAGCTCAGAGCCTTAAACCACTGCACTATACTGCCTCCCTAAATGCACACATGATGAACCCCAGCACTTTTTCTCTGTGTGCGTGCCTCCCTCCCCATCGGCTACCAATCAGCTCCCTCAGTGCCAATAAGATGACTGGAGCTGCTTTGTGAGTCTTTCTCCGCACGGTCCCCCTATGACTGGCTGGCCAATTGTAGCTCATGTCAGCATCGTGAATGTGACTGGAATACAGCATTGCCGCTGTCCACAATTCACACTGTCAGCTAGCACTCGAGGAAGATGAAGCATGGCAGCAGGCTCAGAGACGACATCTCCAGGAGAGCAAAAAAGGAGTAGAGGACCTCGACTATTATCAGTCACCGGCAGGTACATTTTGCTGGCCACTATTGCCAAAGATGTGTCCCTTAATAACTGTATATCAAGGGATAGGCTGTGCAGTTGGGCAAGGGAGCTGTTCTGGTGGGTGGGCTGATGATTTAGAAATAAATTACTTGTCATCGTCTATACAAAATGTAAAGTTGTCATGTTTCATATGCCTGTTTTACATTTTCATAAGTTAAGCAAAAGAGGTATCACAGTGGAAAGGCATTGCAAGTGTTTGTAAGGGTCTGGTTGGGATCTACACTGCCACCTCACTAATTGTACTGTTCAGAGAGGTCTTCACTGTGGTCCCATTTTTACTGACATTCAGTTCCACTTTATTCTGTGTCATCTGTGTCAGACGCTGCTAAAACAAATAAGTTGTGAGAAGCATTTTCTCCAGATGACCACGTGTCAGTAGAATGACATTTGTTGCTACAGTTTGGTGGTATGAAAATACCCACTGTACTTTTAGAAGCATGGTGGGGATTGGGGGTAGACATTTAGGAGATGGTAACTTTGCACTGGGAATCCCCACCACTGTCAAATAACCTTTCCCCTTACTTCCTTTGTCATGCCTACCACATTGGAGAATGGAATGGGGTCAACAAGTGTGGTATCCAATATTGAACTAAGAATTATGTTACAGATTTGTGTCCAAGAAGGGTGCCTGGTATAGAAACACAGAAACCTAGACAATGATGGCAGAAAAAGACAGAGGTCCATTCAGTCTGCCCAAGTTTTCTATAATCCCTGGAACCTACCATTTCTCCAGGGTACTAACCCTCCCCATCCTCTCTCTCTCCTCCTTGGTCCTGTAGCCCCTGTTAACCACTATTCCCTTCATTATATCCCAGCCCTGCTTGAATCCTCTGGTCATTTTTGCACCCCCCAATTCAGCTGACAGACTGTTCCAAAGTTCCACCACCCTTTCCGTAAAGTAGTACATCCTCACTTCTCTCCTGAACCTACCTCCTGTTAATTTCCATTCGCATCTATGTGACCTCGAATTGGTACACAGACTTTGTAAATAATACTCCGCAGTTCACTTTAATTTCTTTAAGGAACCCGAAGGTTTCTATCACGTCTCCCCTCTCCCTTCTAGTCTCCAATGAGTACATATTTAGTGCCTTGAGGCACTCCTCATAAGATTGGCCCTGAATCATTTTTGTTACTTTGTACTGCACTGTCTCCAACCTATTCTTATTCTTTCTGAGGTGAGGACTCCAGAACTGGGCACAGTACTCTAGGTGAGGCCTCACCAGGGATCTGTAGAGGGGAAGTATTACCTCCTTTCTTGTGCTATCAATACATCCCAGCATCCTGCTAGCCTTGCTATAGGCCATGTTGCACTGACTCAATTGCTTAAATGGTATATTGAGTTGGGGAGGGTGGAGGTTACAATAACGGGAACAGGGAGCTCAGATATGAGTTATATAGACTTAAAATAAGCCACAACAGACCATACCGTAGCCCATGGTTTCTGGGAGCCTATCAGCCCCAAACCCCTGCCCTATAAGCAAGCCAGCACTCCAGTAAGTTAGTAGTATATAATACCCAGCCAAAACCATCTACAGACTCCACACTCAGGTTCAGTGCATATATGTATACACACACACACACACACACACACACACACACATCTGTGCCACCTAGATAGTAATAATTGTTCTTAGAGCAGGAGATGGAGGGGAGCTCACAGATGAGTTGTTTTGGTTTAAAATAAGCCACACAATGAGCCACAGAGCATCTAGTACCACAGAGCTTCTGGGGACCTGGCAGCCACCAGACCCCTTACCTACACACCAGCAGATACAGCTATAGATATTAAAGCTGATAACATATATGAGACAATGCCTTAGGTATATTACAATAGCAGCATCTTGCTGCCCTCTGGTACTGAATACATATGTATTCACCCTGCAGCCAGCCAGATAATAATTTTGCTTAGAGCAAGGGGTGTAGGAGATCTCAGATATGACTTCTTTAGCTTCAAAGTAAGCCACAAAATGCACCACAGAGCATCTAGGACTTCTGGGGTCCTGGCAGCCCTAAGACCCACAGCTTTTTTTAAAAGGTTACAGACTGCGAGCTGGCTCAGCAGCACAGAGGGATGAGGTGCTGGCACCTTACCTCACACTACACCTGCGACCTGGGGTCTGGAACAACCTCAGGTCACCGGGGTGCCGGCTCGGGGGGGGGAGGGCTGGAACAGGATTGAGCCATGGCTCTCGCCTCCACAGGGATGGGTGCCCACCCATCCATAGTCTCGCTCCCACTGGGTGGAGTTCTGGTGGGTGAACAGGTGGTACAGGTGGTGACAGAAGTCAGGACGGGTGGAAGGGGCCACCGGATCCTGGCATGTACGTGTGCGCCTCCATGCACGTACATATATGTGTATGCTATGGCCCGGGGTTGGGTGGGGAACAAAACAGAAAAATAAAAAAAGGAATATAAAAAAAAAATAAAATAAAAGGTTGCAGACTGCGTAAAAGAACCCCCTTGTAAAAATCCTGGCAACGGCCCTGAAATATTTAATAGTCTCTAGTGATTTCTGGAAACATCTTTATTAAATAACAGTCTTTCTTATACTTTTAGACTTTACAATTGCCACAGTAAGGCCTGCTTATAGCTCAGCTGCTAGTCATTCGTCACTGTCACTGTCACTAGTACATTCAGGAAGCAGCTTGAGGGAAGGGAGTCAAGCAGCAAGCCTATATCACAAGTTCTGTTTAATGTTTCATGTTTTCTTTGCATAATAATAATAATGAATATAAAATAATTACATATAAACTATATTATTTAGTATCAGATTGTATTAAATTATCATACATCATAGCCGGACCACTGGCTCGCTGATAGCACTATCGCTTGCTGTGATGATGACCGTGGTTCAAACGTGAACTCGGGGTATCGAAGGGTTTGCCAAGAGGGAGGAGTATCAAGTATCTGTGGGACTGATCTCCTCCTCTGTGGGATGGCGGGCAGACATGCATGTGACTCCTAGTGGAGGGTAGGGGATAGTCATTTTGGGGCCACCAGCCACATGAAGGTACAGCAGCTGTCAACTCATATCATGCAGGAACGTGCAACATGCTTCTTGATGACATTGCATGTCCACATCTTCTCTAGACAATAGGGAAAAACATCTGACTGGCAGAATGACACAGGTCCCTTAGAGGCTTCACTCCAGGCTTTCCAGGCCTTGTCTAGGAGAACTGGATTTGTATTGACAGCTGGGCTTGTGGAATCATGCCTACCCAATTGGGGAGCAAGCCCTGTGTAGCAGATGTAGGACAAGGTAAGCCCTGGAGGACACCAAGGTGACAGGGCTGGGGGGACTGGTAGAGAGGAGTTGGTTGGACGAATTAGCAAAAAAATATATGTACGAACATATGAACATGCCAGCAGATAAAGGCCTTAAAATCCATCTAGCCTGCTTGATTATGCAGCTCCTTGTGCATTTACAAAGGGAACTGTCCCCCTTCCCAGTTTCAGTTTTAAGATTCCTCTACTGCCCCCTTTTCACCCCACTCGTCCCTATCTACCTGCAATTTTTCCCCTCATCCTATCCCAATATCTCTTTGAGCTATCCACCATTATAAAGGATACCATCTCCTCTGGCAGCTCATTCTACTTGGTCACCACACCCTCAATGAAAAAGTGTCTCTTCATCTCCCTCTTGAACCTTCCCCCCACTAGCTTTAGGCTGTGCCCTCTTGTGGTTGTGATACCGCTAAGGTTGTAGGGCCCCAGTGCTTACCCTGTTAATACCCTTAAAAAGTATGGTACCTGAAGCTTTCAATCATGTCTTCCCTCTTAGTCCTTTCCTCAACAGAGTACTTGTTGAGCTCCCTGAGTCTGTTATCTTAGTGCTGTCCTGTTTTGCTCTGTATAATCTTGGCTGTCTTTCTCCAAACCATCTCCAGCAGGTTGACATCATTCTTAAGATCCAGGCACCAAAACTGCACACTTTACTCCCAGTGTGGTCTTATCAGTGATCTGCACAGCAGCAGAATGATCTCTGCCTTCCTGCTGGTAATTTCCCTGTCTATGCAGCCTAGCACCCTATTTGCTTTGCTGCTGCTCTCCTGCAGTGCGCAGACTGTTTCAGGTCAATTGTGATTATTACTTCTAGGTCCTTTTCTAATCTGGTTACCTGCAGTCCACCCAACCAGTATTTGGTCCCTGGATTCTTTGCCCCCAAGTGCATAACTTTGCACTTTATGGTGTTGAACCTAGCTGCCAAATGCCAGAACACTTTTCTAGCCTAGTGAGGTCCTTCACGAGTTCCTATCTTCCATCCTTTGTGTCCACGCCCTCACTAAGATTGGTATTATCCACGAACAGGCAAATTTTACCATTGATCCTATCCATGATGTTACATATGAAAAAGTTAAATAACACTGGGCTAAGCACTGACCCCAGTGGGACCATACTGGTCAAAGTCCTTGCTTCAGAGAATTGTCCCCTGACTACCACCCTTTGGCTTCTATCCTGCAACCAGCTTCCTACCCATCCCACAAGCTTAGCCACCACCCCCAGGTCCTCCAGCTTGCTAAGCAGTGTCCAATAAGGCACCAAGCTGAAGGCCTTATTGAAGTCCAGATACAGGACATCAACCACATGGCCCTTGTCCACTGTCCTAGTGACCCAACTGAAGAAGTCAGTTAGGTTAGTTTGGCAGGGCCTTCCCAACACAAACTGATGCTGTCTCTTATCTTGGAGGCTATTGTCCTCTAGAAAGCAAATCAATTTCTCTTTCAAGATGGTGTCCATCAGCTTACCCACTAACAAGGTCAGGCTGACTGGTCTATCATGTCCTGGTTCTTCACTCAGTCCATTCTTTGAGACAGGCACTACATGTGCCATTCTCCAGTCCTGATGCAAGTATCCAGACTCCAGAGATGTGTTAAGCAGGTCTGCCAGGAGAACCTCCATAACCCCTGCTAGTTTTCTAAGGACACTCAGGTGCATGCCATCTGACCCTGGTAATTTGTCCACTTTTAGGGCCTTAGGATCTTGAGTACCCTGTCAGCTTGAATTTTTCTGTTTGTGACTCCCCCTCTCAGTCTTCACCCCCATTCTCTTGTGGTACTGGTCCATCTTTCATCTGAGTGAACCTGAACAGAAGTACCCGTTAAGCACCTCTGCCTTTTCTTCACTGTCCTCTGCCAATCTCCACTTCTAAAGCACCTCTGTCTTTACTTCACTATCCTCTGCCAAACCTCCCTTCAAAAGCACTTCTGTCTTTTCTTCACTATTCTCTGCCGAATCCCCACCTTCCATGTTAACATTACAATCTCATGCTTTATGCTAATTTTCTCCCTTATATACTGGACAAATGCCTTCTGACCTGCTTTTACACTCTGGGCTAGCTGTACCTTCCTCGTGGCCTTTGCCTCCTTTCCTGTCCTGATTGATTCTCTTGACTAAGTGGCATCATCCACCCTACCCTCCTCTTTCTGAGTATACTTCAATGTTTTATAAGCTGCCCTCCAGTTCCCCACCACTTACTTGCAAACCAGCAGGTTTGCTTGACCTTAGCTTTCTTGCTTTCAGTTTTGGTACACTTGCTGGTGACAAACATCGATCCCTTCCTTATTATGGCCCATTTCTTTTCCAAATCCATCCCCAGTCTGATTATAGCAAGTTCTCCTTGCAGAACTTCTCCCATTTTACCAAAGTCCGCCCTCTGAAAGTCCAAGAGACTCATCTTGGCCTTGGTCATTCCTCTGTCCATGTCCAGGTGAAATCACACCACATGTTGATCAATTCCTACTGGAAGCATATCCACCCTCACATCCTGAACATGTGCACAGTTAGTCAGGAACAGATCCAGGGGCCAACCCTCTTCCTAGTAGGCTCCATGACACCTTGAATCAGCAACGCACTCTGGAAAGCATCAGGCAGTACTTGTTCTCTTCCCTTGGTACCTCCCTTTTTGCACCACCACTCTCATCCCTCCCCTCCTCTTGTTGTCCTGCTTGGGTGGGAGGCCTATTGGCCTATTATTATCATGCATGATTGTACTGTAGATCATATTTTATTATCTGCTCATATCAAATATCAGATTATATTATCTTTTCAAACAGGATATCAGATTTTTGTCATCTGATTATATTATCTGCTCATATATTTATTTATTTGAACATATTTTACTAACCACTTGCATACTTGCATACTGTGTGACCCTAAGCAAGCCACTTAACATCCTTGTGCTCCCAGGTCAAACTTATAAACAAGCTTTCAGTTTAGTGTGTCTCTTCTGGTTAAAAAAAAAAGTAAGCAAACAGACTGAGAGGCTAGTTTTCAGCTGTGCCCATTTATGCTGCCCTGCCCAATGCCATCTGAAGGCATGTCATTCCACAACTGCAAGTCCAATGCCCAAAATGAAATCATCTCACACGGTCTGTTCTGGCAATGGGTTGTTATCTCTGGAAGAACACATTGCAGTAAGGAGTGCTGCAGGACCCTAGGATCCTATTCTGATCAGTGAAAACCCAGATGAATCATTCCCCAGTGTGTTGTCCCTAAGAGAAAAAAACCTGCAAAAAAATCCTCACTTCTTTCTCTCTACTTATCATGCAGATTAGGGTAGCCCGAGGGACTAGGAAGTCCTCTTGACTCCATGTTGGCAAAAGTGCTTTTAAGAGCTGGTAATAGGAAGAATAACTGTATCTACTACCATCAACAGGTACTTTGGTGCAAAAGCAGTGGTTTAAGTTATTTTAACTATACGTTTTTGAGTTATGGACACTCAGCAAAACCAGAAGTCAGTGGCTGTGACTTGTGACTCTGGTTTCACGAGGTCAAATTAAATGGCCTGTGTGAGCATTGGTTAGCACTGGGCAGAAGCATCATTGGCAGAGGTAGTGTCTGCCAGTGTCAGCGAGTGAAGCCAGAGGTACCAGGGCACTATCACTCCATGATACTTTGTATGGAATTCATTGGTGTTTACTAATGTTACTGTGATTGACTAAGTGCAAGTTATACAACATGGACTTGTGTAAGGGCTGCAACATGTACTCAACAGAAGGGGCCAAGAAAAGGGTGTCTCCTTTTAACTGTAATAAGTGCATGAATATAAAATTGAGCCTGAGATAGTGCTTTATCCCAGAGGGTATATGTATCATGACTAGAGCAAATAAATGATCTGGAGACCTACACTTCGGAGGAGCAGAAACTACTGCAGTAGTAGTAGAAGTTTTTATTTATAGTCATGACATTTTGAAAATGCACCACTAGGACAACCATGCCCTGTTTACAAGGTTATCCTAAATTCACAAATTAAAACCAGTTGCAGCAAAAATTCAGAATACAGTACCAATTAATGCAAAATAAATACATACAGATATATGTACATAAAACAAATGATCAAAAAATACAACAATGGAAGCTATTTAGAGTTTGTTCAGCTAAACATAGCATCTTCATCTAATACAATTACACATCACTGTCAATTTTTGGATCAAAGCAGAATTAAAAGCTCTAGGCATTTTTACATAACATTTATTATTTTCATCCAAGCTGTTCCAAAAGTATGCTGCAAAATATGAGAAAGTCATTTCCTCATATCTATTTTTCCATGTCAACTCTATGCATTTTCCTTGCCTGTAGTTCTCAGAGAATATTTTACAGTATTTGCTTCCCCCTGCTAAACTCTGTGTGTTGTAAAAGTTGGTGGCCTGCCCAAGAGCATTCTACTCCACTGCCACTGGCCTTGATATTTTTGCTTCTCTGACTGATTCAAAATAAAGATATTTTGGCATCTGTTTGAATAAAATGGACTTATAATGGAATACTTTGAAAAGGACTTGAATTAAATTGAGTTTGGAATGTTTTGTTCTTCTGTTTATTTTTATTGTTTAAGGAATCTTTGCTTAATACTAATAAGTACAAACACTGTATACAGGACATTGTGGGAATCACTGAAACCTGGTAGTTGGATTCTGACAGGTGCAAGGACATTTAGGGTTCTTCTCTGTTAAGAAAGGACAGGATGGGTAAAAAAGGAGGCTAAGTGTCCATCTATATCAACAAGGACATAACATTTACAAAATTACCTCTTGAAGCTTATGAAGGTGAAGTGGAAGTTGTGGGACTGGAACTATCACTTGGTCACCTGGCACCTGTGACTCTTTTGGTCATATATTGACCACCTGACACCAACAATATAGGTGACCAGTAGTACTAAAATTGTTAGATGACTATAGGTATTACAAGACTCTTATTTTGACTGGTGACTTTAACTTGCTAGGCATTGCTTGGTCTACTATCAGGGTAAAATGTTACAAAAATGAATTTGGAGAAAAAGAAGCAGGTACAATTTGTGCCAATATATCTAAACCTCAACCAGGGGGATGCAACTCTTTACATTGTCACTACCAATTCAAATGACATTATAACTGACTGTATTGTCAAGGAACACATTGGTAACAGTGCCAACATGGTTTTATTTAGCATAAAAAGCAATGTATATAAAGAAATGGGGGGACTATATACTGTATTATGATCTCAATAAGGCCAATTTTGAAAGATGAGGAGGGAACTGACCAACTAGGAGTGGAGAATGCATATGGAAGGTAAGGATTTATAAACACAATGTGGGCTCTCAAACAACAATATTTCAGAATTATGGACAAAATATGTTCCAGCGAGGAAAAATGCAACAAAAGGGTGAGGTTATCAAGATGGTGCTCATGTACTATCAAGAGATTAATAAGCAACAAAAGAAGATTATGCAAAAATCTTAGAGCATTTTTTTTTGTTAATTATTTTTATGCCCCTGCTCTTTGGTCGGCCCCCATCTGCTCAACGTGCCTCAGCCTCATCACCCTGCCATCTCCTAGGACTTACAGGTGACTTGCTCCCACCCACCCAGCAGGGGTGGTGGGGTCTTCCCATACATCTGCTGCAGAAAGATCTGGTTGTGGGAAGCAGAGCCTAGATAGCCAGGTGAGGTCTGCATGCAGGTCGGTATAACCAAGCTGATCAGGGTCCTTCCCCTTGTTCATCCCATGGTCCCCCAGGATGTTAAGGGCATGCCAAGTGTACACACATGTCAAACACCTGTGTGTCATGGGCAGCAACATTTGTCTGTCTACCTCGTGAGACTATAGAGAGTGATTTTTATTATCTTCATGAGTCATCATGTGTTCATTCAGAAATGTCAAATCAATTAAAAATATATTTAGATTATGTTACTACCATCTACCCCCAAGACATTATTGTCATGTCACTTACATCATGGGGTCATGCTCTGCTACACTCTTCGCTAGTTATGGCACAATATTTTCGTGGTGTGGCTGTTCTTCGGTTTGTTAAGCTGTTATTCTGATTTCCTTAAATATTCCATATTTTGTTTTCTGGTGAGCTTTAACATAACCTACTGTTATGAATGGGTGAGAAACTCATCATATCTCTTATCTACACTTAATAAACCTATTATTATGATGGTCAATGCAACAAAAGTTTTCTCTTCCATCTTCTTTAACACATAACATTACAGCTCTCCTGGGCATAGGGATTATTTGTGTTTTTTATAATGTTACAAAGCTGTTTGCCTGATTTGAAATAATTTAAAGCATCAGTGGAGTGATTTTTTTTTCCTGAAAGGCTGCTTTTCGGCTACACTTATTGAAATACTGGCATACCTTTTCACAATGAGGCAGTCATGTCTAGTTCTTGAGGAAAAAAAAAAGAAACAAAAACGCAGATTCTTGCAGGTAAATAAATTTCTGCCAGAAAATGAATCTAGAAGATGTCTGGAATTTTTTTCAGTGAAGACAAGGCTTTCACATTAAAATCATGAAAACAAAATAATGATCACTTTCATAGTGAGTAAATTACAGCGACTGCAAAATTAGCACCAGCATAGAAACACCAATGTAAACATAGCACAAATGTAAATATAGTGATCTGACTGTTAGCAGAGAAACTAGGACTTATTATAACACTCACCAGTCAGTTCTAACATTACTGACAGAAAAAGAATAAGGATGGCCTCTCAGGGTTGACACACTTTTCTCAGTGTACAACCTGGCAACTTTGTGATGAAAAAGAAGTCAAGCCTCATACTCACAACCCCTAAAAAAAATTAAAAAATTAAAAAGTTCTCCCTAACAAAGATGTTTGGCACTTGGTTATGCCATGGAGAGAGGTAAAAATGTATCCCCATTTATTTAATTCAGAAGGAGGAATGATATAAAACACATTACAAAAGGGCAGCGTAAGTAAGAACAATACAAAAAGAAATAGGCAAATGATGGGCAAAAGAAAATGAGAAGCAGGAAGTTATGATGACTGAGATGCAAGAGCAGTAAGTGACATCTTTGAATGAACAGAGTCGCACTAAGGTGAGCAGAGGTGCTCAGTGACAAAACTGCACAGCAAAAAACAAAAGTCATGGCACTCACCAATGCACTTAATAAATGGAGATTTGAAAAGTCAAAGCTGGTTGGGACAATCCATTTTATTTATGTGCATTGGTGAGTGCCATGATTTATGTTTTTAGCTGTAAGTGGCACTGCAGACTGAATTTTGAAATGGCAAACAACAATGAAAATCTTTGACTTGTTATTTTTGATTCAAATTTTGACTCACTATTATAACAGGATACCAAAGAAAAGTGGGGGCAAATTTCTTGTACGATTTCTTTAAACTATTGCAAAGATAGTGAATGAACATCAACCTGGGTTTTCAGAATCCCTTACACAGGTGAAAATACCTATTATAAATGTAACCTCTGTCATGGCAATTTCACCTAAATGTTTGCATCCTAGTTTCAAACATGTTGACACATATATGGCATGTTCCTCACTTTATGGCACAGAAATGATATGTGTCACTATTTTGATTGCACAAATTGTAGTATGGCACTTGCAAAATAAAGTTAGAGCACCTTTTCTGTGGTCTAACTTGTCTTCCACCGATGAAATTCTGGTGTTATTTTGATTTTACTTCTGCCAAATGTTGCCAAAATTGTGATTCAATTATTTTCATCTTATTTAAAATGTGTTTGCCAAAATTGCATGTGTTCTAGTATGGTGACTGTAGAAAGGCCTGTACAGATGTGTACCAAGTCTCAGATCTCTATATTTAAAGATGACTAAGTTATAGGCCTTCAAGCATTTGGGAATTAAAATATTACATATCACAATTGTGTCATTTAAAGAATTTAAGTGCACTAAAACTTTAAGACTAGAGAACAGAATATAACTAATTCTGTTAGGTTCATTGATCCTAACTATTAGGCTTTGAGGCTACCCTTATGGCCCAGCAGTAGAGCACTGCATTGCCATGCTGAAAACATGGCTTTGGAAGTCAACCCAGGAAGTCATGTCATTAGGTAGCCTATTGTTGAGAAAGTTGCTACTCAGCAGTACATCTCGGTCAAGGAGGGTTGGCAGCAGGTTTCTATTTCCCTGAGAGATGACCTACCAACCATGAGAAAAGCCAACATGAAATTAAAAAAGGGCGTCATGTGTGTCAACTCTCTGATCTCTTGCTCAAAGACTGGCCAAATTATAAGTTGATAAAGATTCCAAAATAACATTAGTAGTTAACATTGGATTTTATGAGCTTCTGTGAAATTGTGAGCTGTTGTGATACTTTTTTCAAAGTCATATCCATACATTGTGCCCAGACATACACTTGAGTTGCCATTGTAAAGGAAGGTAAAGACTGGGTAAAGTGGCAGTGGCAATGGCAATAAGGTAGCATTCATAGAAAGCCCATTGGTAAATGTATAGTGGAGCCAAGTGTCAGGTCTATTATCTTGAGTGACAAACCATGAAAATATTAATGAACCTCACTTTGCACTAGCCTGAATTCTTGCAATATGTCAGATAACCACTAGAGATCATTGATTTAATGACCCGTGGAAGCACATGCACGTGTAGCATTATTTCTGTACAATGCCACCTGCAGACTCTTTAACAACCCTGTAGATAACAGTGTATAATTACTGTTGACCTCCAATAAAAACTCACTTCATTTAGTTTTGAAAAGGTGTAATAAACTGGTCCAGTGTCACACCAAGTTATTATGTCTTTTGCAGGCTCACACTCCACTGTCTCACTCACTCCCTGTACAAGCAGGGGAAACTGGCTCACTTAGTAATGATGCACTAGTTTTCATGTTCATTCTTCATTCTTTACCTTTTTTATCTTTATCTGGTTGATCCTGCCTTTACAATGTTATTGATCTCGACAGACAGCAAGTGTGATCAAGGATGGGGCCATGGCTGACAACCTACAGTGCTAGCTGTGGGTGGTTTAACAATTAAAGTTTTATTTTAAAAAAAAAGAACATCCATACTGGATGGTGAGAGAGTGAGAAAGTGAGATATTATGTGTGTGTGTGTGTGTGTGTGTGTGTGTGTGTGTGTGTAGGAGAGAGAGTGACTGTGTGTGGAGGAGAGACACACTGACCAAGGGGCAGCAGGGGTCACACCTACTGGAAAATGAGTGTATGTTTCACTGACTGTCTTGGGAACTACAGTAATTCAATGCACCAGTAATTATATATATAAAAAAACATAGGTGACTGTCTATGAAGTTTTTATACATACATTCGCGTGTGATGGACTAATAAACCTCTTAAACTTTGCTCTTGAGGTTTATGGGTCATTACACACCTGAGGTGTGTAAAATAACTTCATAACACACAGTCATCTATGCATTATTCTCTGTATATTTTTACAAGTTGAAAACAATGGCCCATAAGTAGTGCCAAGCTGTGACTTAGGCCATTGTGACATAAGTATCTGGATATCTTTAGTCATGATGGAGCATGATTCTGGGCATCACTGTCACTTTACTGTTGGAGAGGTATTGCAGGGCCACGATGCTAGTGCAAGTATGGTGATTCAATGGTGATAAATACATTGCAAAAGTTAAATTTCACAAGTGGTATTCTAGTGGCATTACCTATTATGCGCCAATGAATTTTTTTGAGCACATTTTTCCAATTAGTAATTTCTAAACTATCTGTGATGCATTTAACCTGTTAAACCACATATACCCACCTTAATTAGATTCTAGGGCATATTTACTTTGGTGTACATGCCAAATCTTTACTGTATATCTGCAGTAGCAGTGGAGCTATAAACATCAAAATATTTAGAACATTTTCACACAATTTAACAAATGATTTATTTGTGAAATTTTGAACTATTGTAACTTAAAATTTATAAAACCAATTACATCTCTATTTATCAGTTTCTATGACTGTTCCAAGAAAGTATGCATATAAATTTCCAATTACCTAGCTACAAATGTGGCTAAGTTGTAAGCATAGAAATATTTTCAGAAATTAGTACCTGAATAATAAATTGCCAGATGCTGAGCCCCTATAACTTCTCCACTGCACATACAAATGCCATGACACTTTTCATACCTTTGGGTCCTTTTCCAAACAATGTACTGTACATGCCACGTTTCAGATTCAGATATATTGCTATAATACTGATGGAGTTATGACAAATTAAAGAAGTTAGGACATTTCTGAAAAACTTCACATTTTGCAGAGTTTCATGAAAATTTCATGAGATTGGAATTTGCTAGCTTGAACAGTCCTTGGTCTAATAGGCATGTCTCAAGCAGCTGAATTGTGATACAAACATTCTGCAAATGCTAAAAAAAATTCAGCCCCAAATATGTGATGGTTACTAAGTACTTTTCATGGACTCAATTTACATGATTGTTCTTGGAAGGTAAACATGTGGGAGTTACAGCAAAGTGTAGTAGTAATAATAGCAGGGGACTGTTATACAAGTAGGAGTTATGGTATAGCAGCACTATACTGACAAGCATGCCTTACATTCATTATCGTTGCTGTTAAAACTTCCTGTTCCAGTGTTTTCTAGACATTCTATGATATCATTAGTAACTTCTGTTCCACACTTATTGACATCGCAGGCATGCGTTACATTGTCCCCAGATCCCCCCATAAAATAATTACACAAAACAACTGTCGTGTGAGTGCTAAGTTGGCAGTTAATTTACTCTACATTTAAATCATCCAACATATTTAAATGAATCCAATCATCCATGCCATTATTACATTACAATCATAATATATGATATTAAATGTCATATCTTCTCCCCTCAGATGTATATCTGAGAGCCATTCTCCTCCTTTTATTTATGTCTGGGTAGAGTGTATACTGGTACCCTTCTTCTGTTTCAAGGTTCTAAAGGCCCTATGTGTCCTGTAATGCCCCCTCCCTCTGTCAACCCCTCCACATTTCTTCCACTAGCCCACCTCCTGCTTGCGAAGCATGGCAGGCTTCCCCCCAGCTTCTTGACCCCCCACACCTGAAACTTCCCCCCACCTTTTTTTTTATTTGCCTCTCTTTTTGCCCCAGATCAATGGCATCAGCTGGTTCTGAGTTAAAATAGGCCAGTCCATCCCAGAGAGGTGAACCCCGTCTCCCCTATAGTATTTGTCTATGTCTTCCTCTATCCCCTGCCTGATAAAAAAAAACACTTATTGCTGTAAACAAAGCTGCTACTCTAGTGTTCATGCACTTCCTTGCTTTCTCAATAGCTTTATGACTGTGGGCATTATGCTTCACTCTCCTGGGCACTATCTCAGACCAGACTAATGTGACCTCCGGCCAACACTCCTTAATAACAGCTATATTGCTCTTGATTTGAAAGAAAATGTCCAGCCATGGCTGTGTTCCTAAATCACTTCCTCTCTTTTGCATAAATCTGTACCCAGGACTTTAATGCAGACACTCTCAGATAAGGACGGTACATGGGCCATTGCTACCTACCAAACTCCCACAGGGCCACTTACGTTATGTAATATTTATGCCCCCAATAAAGATAATCCCCAGTTTTTCCATAATCTTGCTCAGGTAATCCTGGAGTTTAATCCCTTGGTCTGTCCTCTTTTGTAGGTGGGGAATTTAATCTGATTTTGGTTCTGTATCTAGACAGGAAAGATATAGGCAAAGAAACACACATCAGAAGTGGGAAAGCCCTCCTCCAATTGGTCTCAGATCAGGGGCTTACAGAGCTGTGGAGACTTTTCCACCCCACAACGAGGGATTACACTTTCCACTCAGAGGCCCATGCCTCATACAGTAGGTTGTATTTTTGGTTGGGCTCACCCAGCATAACAACTAAAACCCTTGTTGTTACAATTCTCCCCCGAACCATTTCCAATTATGACCTGGTTCAGCTCCTTATACAATGGGACACTGTGGCTCCCCCATCCAGACACTGGAGATTAGACCTTCTCCTAATGAAAGACCCAGATTTTATTCCATGGGCCAAAAATCAAGCCTTTCTTTTTTTAGCTGAAAACCCAATAACAGATACCTCAGCTGGTACTATGTGGGATGCTTTTAAGGTCACGATGAGGGGTAGTATCATGGGGTATGCAGCAGTAAAATGGAGAGAAAGGGAACATCAGTTGGCTACCTTGGAAAAGTAGCTGTCAGCAGCTGAAGTCACCTTTAAATCTATGCCCTCTCCCTCTATTCACTCCCCTATAGTCAGAACTATCTTAGTCCTGCATTCTGAAATCTCTCAGCTTCTTAATAGAAAGGCCGAAGTAGCCATTCTTCAGCTAAGACATACCTTTTGGGAAGGGGGTGACAAAGGGGGCAAAACACTTGCATACCAATTAAGGAAGCAGCAGGATAGCCGATATATTTCTGGGTTGAAAAACAAGCAAGGGGTATTAGTCACTTCCCCAGAGGGCATTAATAGCAAAATGTCTTCTTTCTATAGAGCACTTTATTCCTCCACACACACAGAACCAAACAGGGAGACCCAATCTTTTTTGAGCACTTTACAATTACCCAAACTGCATTTGCAGCAAACATAGCTTTTGGACCTTCCCATTACCAAAGAGGAAGTATCTGCAGCTATTCAAGGTCTGAAAAAACGGAAGTTCCCAGGCAGCGATGGCTACACAGCAGATTTTTATCAGGCACTAGCCCAGATTATTTCCCCTCTCTTGACCGTAGTCTTCCAGGAGATGGAGCTTAAGGGTGCCCTTCACCCCTCGATGCATGAGGCCACTATTGTAGTCATCCCTATAAAGGGCAAGGATCCTACTAACCCTGGAAGTTACCGTTCAATTTCTCTCATTAATTTGGATAGCAAATTGTATGTCAAAATCCAGACAACTAGGCTTAGTTCTCTACTCCCAGGACTTGTACACACATCACAGGTGGGGTTTATACCGGGTTGACACAGTTCAGGCCATTTGAGAACACTGATGAGTATGATGCCTTTTTCTAAGTCACTTTCATCACCAGCTGCTGTCATTGCAGTGGACTTCAAAAAGGCATTTGACTCTATAGAATGGGACTATCTTTATATGGTTCTTACACATTTTGGGTTAGGGGATAAATTTCTTTCTAGGATACAGGCCATATATGCAGGCCCCTCAGCCAAAGTTAATACAAATTCAGCACTTTCCCCTCTATTCCCACTCGAGAGAGGCACAAGGCAGGGTTGCCCTCTTTCTCCCCTCCTTTTCTTCCTGGCCATTGAACCCTTGGCAGTGGTAATATGACACCATCCTGAGATAATTGGCTTGACAGTGGGAGGCACACATTACACAACTTTAATGTATGCTGACGACCTTCTGCTTCTCCTGGCAGATGCACAGTCTGCCATCCCTTCCCTGGTCAGTCTCTTAGATGCCTTTTATAAATATTAAGGCTTACAACTGAATCAGAACAAGACTGAAGTACTGCCTCTTAACCCCCACTGTACTCAACAGAAGATCGAGGCAGCTGATCTTCTTTGGACTCCCAATGGAATAACTTATCTGGGAATCATTTTAACTCCATCTCTAGATACAATATGGCAGGTTAACGTACATCACCTCCTCTCCTCCATTAAGACAGAATTTGATAGATGGAAGCTCCTCAAACTTACTCTGGCTGGGAAAATTGCAGCCGTCAAAATGATAATTGCCCCTAAATTTTTCTACCTCCTTATGCATTTGCCCATTCCTCTTCCTAAGCAGTGGCATAGGGCCTTTAATAAGTTTTTTTTTATTTTTATTTCATTTTTGTTGACCGGGTAAGTGCACTAGACAAATCCTGCCTATTTTCAGGCATGACCCGGGAGGAGGGGGATACAGATGAATGCCAACTGACCTTGAACCAGATTAAGCTGTTGGTGGTATTTTTAAGTGAATGAGGGAAATTTGGCCAGGACACCGGGGAAATTCCCCTACTCTTTTCGATAAGT
The DNA here is from genome assembly GCA_016271365.2 of Neoceratodus forsteri. Lineage (NCBI taxonomy): Eukaryota > Metazoa > Chordata > Ceratodontiformes > Ceratodontidae > Neoceratodus > Neoceratodus forsteri. The sequence continues at coordinate 933,238,236 of CM057449.1, read as the reverse complement.
GCCATGGGATCTTTATCATCCACCTGAACTACCACCAATCCAGGCAGATGGGACCTTGGTTTAATGTCTCATCCGAAAGACGGCACCTCAGAAGTGCAGCACCCCTCTCATGCTGCACTACAGTGTCAGTACTGGGATATTAACCCAAGTGCCAGATGTGGGAACTGAACCCACAGCCCTCTGATCTCCCGGCCTCAGAGGCGAGTGTGCTGCCTACTGAGCCACTGACACTGACAATAAGTTAGTTGGGAACTTTCTATGGGAAGGATGTTAGCCCAGATATAGCCATTCCAAACTTAGGACTCATTGGGAGCAAGGTGGCTGGAATCTTCCATGGATGGAGGGATATCGCCGGGCCTTTCTATTGGCCCAAATGATCAAGTGGTTCTGCCCTCTTTCCTCCCTCTCCCCTCAATGGATACAACTTGAGTTGGACATTATGGGTAATGCACACCCTTCCTCACTTCTTGTAAATGGAGCCTGCCCTAAAGTGGGATTAGTCTGTAGACCTACTACATATCATAGTACACCTACGGTGGAAATATCCCAAACAAATTGATTCGGTACACACCGGAGGATGAGAATGAACCCTCTCCTGCTTCTCTATGTTCCCCTCTGGCAGAACCCCTCCATTACAATAGGTGGAACTGTAGTATTGTGGAAGCAATGGGTGAAGTTGGGTATTTCCAGAATGAATGATATAATGGTTCCAAACCTTAAAGCACTCCATGCCTTTCAGTCCATTAGATGGATATGGGGAATCCCACACTCAGATTTCTGGAAGTACCACCAACTTAGAGATGTAACCCAACACCTTCTAGCCCCTATCACGACTCATGGGAAACCATCTAATCCCTCTGATCTTAACACTTAGCTACAACACCCTCAGGAGCTAGCAGGCCATATATAAACCAAGATTAGGGATACCCTACCTTCTCAATCAGAGGAGGCCAGATGTAAATGGGAGAAGATGCTGCAATCCTTCATCTCTCTTGGGGCTTGGGATCAGGCCTGGAAAGATACCCATAGATGGTTTAGAGATGCCAGATCCAGATTGATTCAAAACAAAATCGCCCCATTCTTGGTATCAAACTCTTGCAATCCTGTATAAAGCCAAATTGCTAGAGTCCGACTGCTGTTGGAGATGCCAGAACCCTGGTGGTGATCTCTTACACATATTATGGTCATGCCCAAAGATTCAACCCCTCTGGTGAGAAATACAGACTCTAGCCTCTGAGGTAACAAAACAACAGATCCCCCTTAGTCCTCATTTCTACCTATTGGGAATACACAGTGATCTCCCTCAGTTGTCTCCGCAAGTGTACAGGTGGCTTGCTTTGCTGACTCTCCAAGCTAAGAGAGCCATTCTTTGCAAATGGAGATCCCCGTGGTCCCCACAACAGCAGGGATACTGATGTCCCTATCGACCCTGGGCAAATTTGGATAGAATTTCCCACCTCCAGACATCCCAAATTTCTATATTCAGACTTTGCTGGACACCTTACCTTAACTATGTACAACCTCAGACAGAGGTAGGATGAATGCTTCCCTACAGCCAGTCAGATACAGTGTGGTTGAATGAGGTAGTTACCAAAGGGATCATTGTCTGGAAAGGTACCCCACGCCCTGCCCTCCTTAGGGTATGGTTTAATACAGCCCACCCTTTCACTGTTAGGTATAATTGGTTGTCAATTTTGTGGGATATTTGGGTATACACCTGATTTTTCTTTATTTACATCTCAAAGTACTTAGGTAAGAACTCAAGCTTTGGTATGTATTTCTTTCTACCCTAGGTCAGTCTGAACTTTGCAGAGCATATACACACTTTTGACCAACTCTTCTCCTGAGGCCACGAAAGGGAATTTGAGTGGCTTGTCTCATCATAAGGAAATACATTTGGTGTGCTTATGCCCGGCAAAGAAGTTCAACTGAGGGAGAGACCTTGCCCTGGTGAGTGTAACAGCTGGTATTCACATGGATAATTTCCTCTCAGATATTTCTGAATGCATGTATTAACAATTAATCTTATCTGTATAAACTGATAACACTAGTTACCATTTATATTGAAAGATTCAGGTCACTTTAATGCTCCCGTACATTACCAAGCTGCCATTGTTGTAGCAGTGTGAATAGGAGAAAAGAGTACTCTTTGGTTTTACCCTGGTGTTAATAATTACAGCAGACTGTGTGACATCAATTTCATTTTTTTCACAGATAGATGTATCATTTGCCTTAAATTGCACCCTGTAACCATCGCAGATGCTGATGTGAGTCATGTCAGATTGTTAACTTCAGAAAAATAATAAAAATTTAAACCTAAATAAATAAATCACTTCCTCCCAGGTGAATAATGATCATGTCTGATCTCGAAAGCTCTGCCTTCACTTCCTGCAGCATTGGCAGCAGATGGGCTCATCACATCTCCCGAACTCCTTTCCAAGTCAATTTAATTTTGGACATGTCCTGATAGAGTTGTCTCTCCCAGAGTCTCCTGGAAGCCCATTTTTTGGCCCAAAATATGATTGAGTGTCTGCAGATCCACACCTCCCTTCTCTGCCTGTGCCCTGTTAAAATATAAGAAAAAATGAGTGACATGTGCTCTCATCTTTACCCCTCCCTCTCCAGGATGCCTCGCAAACCCCACATTTTTTTTTTTGGAACCCACCTCCCAGCCCCATTTATCTCCCCTTTCCCATCTTTTCCCTTATTGAAAATTGTAATAAACCATGTAAGTCTTCTGTGCGCTGAAAAAGAGATTATTATTGTTGTTCTGTCATATTCCTAACATATTTCTTAAAGAAATTGGTGGTCCATCTACCCCTTTGCTTTATCTCCTCTGCAGACCCTCCCTGCACTGCTATTTCTGTTGCCACTCCTATTCTAAAGGAGTGTAAGGAAAAACCTCTAGGGTCCTCCCCCCAAAAATTCAGGGCTTTCTTCATGACGTTAATCAATTGCATACTAGAAACCCTTGTTTTGTCACCATGGATAAATAATGGCACCGGCCCTTTTGGCTGCACTGCTGCGTACGTGAACAGTACTGACACTGGGCACACTGTTGCAACCTGTTGCTGCTTCAAGGTTATGAAGGCCCCCTTTCCCACCTGGTCCAGTTTTGAATTTCCTTAATCTTACCACTATGGCCCTGCATCCCAGGCAACATCTCCCCACATTAATCCCCCTACCTCATTCTCCATACCCTAACCTAGAACCTCACTGACTCTAAAAACCCCATGGTACATTGTGGTAGAGATGGCCCAAAACAAGACTGATTCATTGTGAGACCAGCATACCTTGTCCAAAGCCCCTATTAATCTTTCCAGCAGCACCTCAGTAATCAGGCATCTGGTATCCACTGGTTTGCCCACTATCCTTGTACATCCCTGTATCATCCATCTTACTAAATTTCCTTTCATCGGATCCCTCCATCCTTTCAAATTGCAGACTAAGCTGCTGGGCACTAGACGCACTACCATGGAGGCATGTGCCATCTGCTGTCTCCAATTTTGTCACCTGGACATCTGTCACTACCCTACTTGCCTCATGACCGATATTCTCTCTGAATATCTGAAAGACCTGCTAAGATCCTTTGTACACCTTCAGAACCCTAGGGGCTCAAGACTTGCCAAAAAGCAATTCAGCTCCTTCCAGGCAATCGCCCATATGCCTGTCAGTAATGGCGTCCGTACATCCTCTGCCTTTGGAGCTACATCCCAGAACCTGTCCAACTGCATATGGAAGAGGCAGCTAGCTATGATGTTATTGACCCCTTCCATCTCATCACAGTCTCAGACATGACCCCCTCTTGTTCAAGTACCTGCACTACCACCTAATTGTCACACCAGAAAGTGACCTGTTGGTTACTTAGATCCTCCCCCCATACCAGCGTGACCACCCAAATGGGAAAAATCTCAAGAAAAGTGATGTCCCTCATTATCCCCCTAGCTACCCATTCAGCCAGCCATGGCTCTACTATCCACCTGCCTCTAAAATAAGCCCCCATCCCAATACCTCCCACTGCATTGGTGTACAGCTGTAGATCGTTGTTAAAAACCCAATCATCCTGCCAAAAGGTTCTCCTGTTGTACTCCTGCAGGAATAATTCACAGATATCTAAATCCTGCTGTGTCCCTCTTGTTATACTTACCCAATAATGTGGCCTGGTCACTTCCTTGATGGACCTTGCCAAACAACATGTAAATGGGTGTCCTGGTGCTACTGCCATACAGGTGAAGTTCAAGTGACCCAATAGTTACTGCACCTGCTGTAGCTGAACTTTCTTGTGCTTCTTAATTGTATTCAACAATACTTTTAGCTTGTCTTATTTCTTGTAAGGCAGTCTGAGCAATTCCCCTTCCATATCTGTTTAGATTCCCAAAAAATCTCAGTGCCAGCTCGGTCCTTCCATCTTATCCGATGCCAGTAGCACTCCCAATTCTGCACACAAAGCCCTGAAGTTGTCTAGCATAATCCTTCTCCTTTCTTCTCCCTCCCCAATTACTAAGAAATCACCCAAATAGTGTATACCCAAGTGTAGCCATACCTGTCTTGGAAAACCCATGCAACCAAGTACTGAAGGTTTCAAATGTGGCGCATGCAATTGAGCACCCCATGGGCATTGCTTTATCAAAGAAGTATTACCCCCTATCTGGAAACCTAACAGGTCTCAATCTTCTGGCCTAACTGGTAACAATATAAATGCTGACTTGATATCTGTTTTTGCTAACTATGCCCCTGGGGTTGCCCTTATCAACAGTATCATCTCTTCTAATGTGGCTCATGTGACCTCGCTGTCTACCTCTTCAATGTGGTCATTAACAGAATCTCCCTCCATGTATGACAGGTGATGTATCATCCAGAATTCTCCTTCCTGCTTCTTTGGGAACAAACCCAAGGGGGATATCCTAAGGTTCTGCAGTGAAGGGGCCCAGAAGGGGCCCTTTACTCTGCCCACAACTATCTCTTTCTTTAGTTTCCATTCCAGCAAATGCTCTTTTCCTTCAGTTTTCCCCTCGCCCTCCCTGGTCCTCTCCTGCATCTTCCATCAATCTGTTCACTTTCTCCACCAGCACCATGACTGCCTTATAACAGTCCTCTTTGCTCTTGTTCACATTCTTTCTATTTGGCATGATGTCATAGCCTGCTATATAACAGTGCACAAAGAATGAGGAACATACTGTTTAATATCTAAGCTGTAACCATTTATCCCCCTGCTGGCAGGCCAGCTGGGCACTGTCTCTCTGGTGTCACATCATCCGCCGACCATTTCATATCAAATTCCAACATTCAGTATAGATATGATTCATGGTGTTTGGGAACAATTCTAAAAGGCTTCATTTGTTTTTTTTTGTTTTTTTGTCTTCGTATTGACTTCTTATTCCTGGCTCATATTCAAGTTTTTATATTTTTTTTGGAGGGGAGGTTATATTTTATATAGCTCCCCCTCTTCCTGTAGCTCTTGTCTTCCCTACAGGGCTTTGTATCTTGTGTGGTCTGGCCTGCCAATTGATGTGTTTTCCATAATTAAAACCTATATTTTTTCTTATAGTCAAATTATCTGTTGTTTCTTGTTTTTGTCTGTTTTGTTTTTTTATATGCAGGCTGTGGAATCGTGCCATTGTATGTGCATTCCAAATGGTGGTAAAATGTTATAAAAGCCTGTAGGAGCCACATGCCAATGCTCCAAAATGGCAGCCACTATGTGCTTTTAAAATGGTGACCGCTCCTGCAGCCTAAAATGGCAGCCATTCGCAGTATCCCTTTTTATTTATTTATTTATTTATTTAATAGTTTTGCCATCTATTTTCAGTCCAGAGCAAGCCGCACATTGTGCCACTGTAATTTTTGTCAAAAGAGGCTGGAACTGCTTTGGGTCTCTGTGTTTGCGCAAGTCACAGTAAAATGGTAGCCTCTCGGACCTCCTAAAATGGTGGCCGCCATCCCCATTTTCTTTTAACTTCACTGACTTTTTTGTAAAATTAGTAAATCTGACCCCCAAATGTGGAAACATGGGTGCACATGTCCCCTTATCACCAATTTACTCTAGGTGCAGCCATCAGTATTCTTTCTTGCTCCCTCTGACACATGCTGAGGCTGCATTTAGTTGGTGTTTGCCATGTGACCGGTCAGGTGGAGACCAAGTTGCCCATTCAAAATATCCGCACCATTGGTCCACTTCACCAGGAGGTTGCATGCAGTGTTAGCCTGTAAAAACATTTCTTTTCTCCTCCCAGTGCACCTAACTATTTATTTACTTCTTAAATCTTCATTCATGAGACTCCTGGTGTGGATGGTGCCTGTTCCACCAGGCTTGGCCCATGCCATGCAAGTTTCCAATGTGGTTTAAAAAGGCAGAGGTAGGGGATGGAGAGGATCTAAATGGTGCTCATCATAATCTTTTTTCCCTTCCCCTGTTATTCATAACAGCTGGTCCTTCTGGGGAAGAGAAGACCAAAAACGACACTCACCTCCAAGCCAGGTCATTTTGGCAGCAAAGCCTTAGCTGCTGGTAGCAGAGGGACCTTCACCCAACTGCAGCGGGCCATATTCAGCATTGTGAAATGGAAATCAACTAAGTAATACCACACACTCAAAAAGCTGTTTTGTTTGTTTTGTCTTTTTTTTTAATGGCTTACCTGGAAAAACTTGTGGATCCTATAGTTACTGGTGTCCTTAGTTCCAGCAATGCTGCCCACAAGAATGTTTTCACTTATCAAAATTTAATTTAATCTACTAAATAGCAATTACATTCATTTTATACTTCTGATAGTGGATATCAACTACTAGTAATCGCTATACTTAATCAATGAGAAACCATAATTACAAGGATGAAACTCAATCTCAATTGCCAAACTGATGTGCTGTCTTGTGATCAATTAATCAAAAACAAGAGAGCAAATTTGTGAGATCCTTGCCTCTTGCTTAACCTTATAAGGCCCCCTTGCTGGGCTATCTCTCTCTTTCCACCAATCATTCCCCTTTTTGGTTATGATGTCATCAAACCCCTCCCCCTCTCCCTCTGTGATCTCATTAAACCCCACCCCTTATATTCCCTTCTATATTACATTTTCTTTCTCCTTTCTGCCTTTTGGCCAGACCCCCTCCTCCCACCTACCCGAGCACCTGGTTGATTGGGGGGCCTGTTGACAACAGGGTTTGTTTCTTAATCAGGCAAGCCATTTTATCTAATATCATAAAATTCTGGAAAACTAGAATCAGAAAGATTAAACACTGAAGTGGATTAATGCAAACCAGTTAAAAAGAAATAGTGTTACACTTTTGAATATAAAAATATATAACATATACTAATTTGTTCCATTCCCAAAATTAAATATGACTGAACGAAACAAATTAGGAATTGTTTTAATATACCCATGTTTAGAATTATATCCTAACTTGTTTATACTACTTTTTTTGTTCTGCATGTTGTATTTGTTTTCTCTTGAACTAATTTCAGACATGTTTATATTGGGTGTATGTTTTGATAGCTTCTTGATTGTGACACATAGTGTCATAAATAATCAGTCAAGTGGATGAAACTGGACATATATGTTATTAATATAACATAATTGATATGGTGCAGTGTTTAAAGTGATAAGAATATGCACACTTTCCAGCTGACAGTAATGCTCTTTTTATATATTTGAACATGTATGACTACTGTTAATTTGAAGTTACAGTGTACCTTGGAGAGGATTCCTAAATACTTAGCACTGTAATCTTTTTTTCTGCTTTTATTCTCGCCAGCTACTCATTTTTCTGTACTTTCCATTTATTAGTATTTTCAACATTAAACTATTGAAAAGGTAAATACATAAGTTATGGCTTCTTCACCTGACATCATGTTCTAAATTCATAGAAATAATGAATATACATAGTATAAGCATCCCTTCGGGTATACTTCATAGTCCAGTCCTAGTATTCAAAGAGTCTGTGAGGAGAAGCTTTAACATAGTTCCTATTCCTACCTCTGCAGCTCTCCACAGCAGGTAGAATACATTCAGAAAGTAAAATAATCTGTAACAGCATGTGGTAGTAAACTGACAAGAAATATGTTCTACTGGTCAGATGTAATTATTTGATAAAAGTTTCCTCCACTGACATTAAACTGAGCATTAAGATAAGTGTATAAATTTAGTTAGTTGTCATAATAACCCTCCATTACAAAGACAGTGCGCTTATTAACTATTTATTACAAACTGGAAAAAATCTAGTTGAATTAATTTTATCTATGTTCATTTATCTCTAAGTATTTACTGACAATTTAAAGTAGCCATCGACAAATCACTATTTAAAAACATAGGCATTTAAATCTAGCAAATATTGCACTAATTTGTTAGGCTGCTTTACTGAACTTTGAGCACCTAATCACTTCAGCTAAAATATCATGTTTTAAGCCATCAAAAATCAAGACAGTAATAGGATAGAAAATCCAAAATTAATGCAGACAGCATCAGCCATCACAGTATGTGACATATTTTCAAAGAAAAAGTGAAGGCATCATGAAATTAAAAGTGCATTTCAAAACTAAACAGTCAGAATACCAGTGACTTTTAAGCTTGTGTTGGATAGTTCAACATTTGACTATTTCTTCCATGTCATGTTGTTAGATTGTTTCTACTCATGACTCCAACAAATATGACCCTGCAGACTTTCACTGCCACCTGCAGTTATCGCAACAGTGTTCTGTGGTAGATCAATGTCTGAAAGCAAATTCTTCTCTGTTAGTAGAAGAATCCTTGACTTCCTTCTGGTGTTGCACTTCAGATTTGAATTTCAGAAAGTCTGACAAATGATCACAGTCAAATAAATAGGCATTTTCTGTCATCTAAAATAGCCCTGCATTTTCACGGATACAGTTACAAAAATGTTGTACCAATCCCCAGCACTTCAGATCTATAGGCAATAAATCATCAGCGTCTAGCTAACGTTTGAGGGCTGACATCTGTACACAAATATTCTTGGCTATTTTGATAGTTCAGAGCCCCTTTTAATCTTATTTTCTTAATAACATAATCCTGACCACTGCCTAAAGCAATATGTATATGAACTGTAGCTGACTTGGCATTTTTCAAGTCTAAATCTCAAGTATTTGCAGCAGGTGTAGTGGAGTATCCAAAGTAATTGATTGTAAGTGTTTTGAATGACTAGGTAAATAAAACACTTTAATTAATGGTGGCTTATAATTGGGAACAACACCCTGGGCAATATTAAAAAAGTCTAAGACTACATTCCATGTGATCTAATCCAGGTTTTCTAGTAGCAGTAAACCAACAAATATCTGATTATTATTACGAGTGGCATTTTCCAGCTGCTTAATTTTTAAAGCTTAGGATATATTGTCTGTTAATATTGCAGGCATTAAAGCAAAATTAGATTTTGTTTTTGTAGCCAAAAATTGTAAAATCTTTTGTGAGTGTGGTAGTGCCTTTTTTCAAGTCTCAGTGGTGCAGTGTTCAGTAGCTTCAACCTGCAGTGCAACTGGCTCCCACTTCATATCAAGTTTCTGCATTGCTTTCAACAAACTGGAATACAATTTATTCATTGCCTTGAATGAATCTAGTTTAGGTGTAATGGTGCCCTCTTGAGTTTGCTCAACTTCAGTCAAGTAGGAAATAGCAATACACCCTTTTTGTACAGAGCCAAGGCAAGGAGCCTCAGTCACAGCTGACAGGCTCACACCCCAAGAGTTTCCCAAGGATACCAATCCCAGGAATTTATCAATAGCAACATAGAAGTTGACAGCAGATAAGGACCGCAAGGCCAATCCAGTCTGCCCATATCTTTTTCTACCTTATGAATTTGCCATCGGCCTTTGCTCTGTCAATGGCCTATCTATTCATACTCATCTGTGCTGCTCCCTTATGCCTATACCATGCCTGTTCGAAGCCCTGCACTGTATTCATATCCACTACTTCCTGAGAAAGGCCATTCCATGCATCCACCACCCTTTCTTTGAAAAAGAACTTCCTCACATTCCCCCTTAATCGGCCTCCCTCTAATCTCATGCTGTGTCCTCTTGTCCTGCTATTTTTCTTATTTTGAAACATGTTAGAGTCTTTCACCTTGTTGATGCCCTTAAGATGTTTGAATGTTTTGATCATATCACCTCTATCTTTCTCCTTTGCTCAAGGGTATATATATTGAGCTCCGTTAATCGGTCCTCGTATGTTTTCTGATGCAGTCCCTGCACTATTTTGGTGGCCCTTCTCTGGGCTGCCTCAATTTGGTTAATGTCCTTGTAAAGGTGTGAACTCCAGTACTGCATGCAGTACTCCAGATGGGGCCTAACCAGTGTCTTGTAAAGGGGGATCATTACCTCCCTCTTATGACTTGTGATACCCCTACTAATACACCCCAACATCCCTCTAGCCTTACCTATTACTTTAGTGGTCTGTTTGGATGATTTCAGGTCATCTGTGATGATGATGCCCAAGTCTATTTCTTCCCTTGTGACTGCCAGCAACTCCTCTGCCAGCCTATAGGTGGCTTCAGGGTTTCTCTTCCCTATGTGCATGATCTTGTACTTCTTTGCGTTGAACCCCAGTTGCCACTCTTCCAACCATTTTCCCAGTTTATCCAGATCTCTTCTCATTCTGCAAACCCCATCTGGATCATCTACTCTGTTGTAGATCTTGGTGTCATCTGCAGACAAACCTTACCCTCCAGTCCATCTGCAATGTCACTGATGAAGGTATTGAAGAGGACTGGCTGCTGGACTGATCCCTGAGGTACCCCGCTTGTGACTTGCATCTCTTCTGACTGTATACCATTACCACCACTCTCTGTTTTCTGCCCATCAACCAGTTTTCCACCCAGTTCACCAACTTCTGACCCAACCTGAGCCTACCCAGCTTATTAATCAATCTTCTATGTGGAACAGTATCGAAAGCTTTGCTGAAGTCAAGGTAGGCAACATCAACTGCTCCCCCTTGGTTCACCACTCTGGTTACCAAGTCAAAGAAATCTATGAGATTAGTTTGAGAGGACTTTCCTGTTGTAAACCCATGCTGTCTTGGATCCTGTGCTCCTATGGATTCCAAGTGTTGCACTATCCTTTCCTTAAGGACTGCCTCCATAATCTTGTCCACTACTAAGGTAAGACTGACTGGTCTGTTGTTCCCTGCCTCCTCCCTGTTACCACTCTTGTGGAGCGGGATCACATGAGCCCATCTCCACTCTTCTGGGACCTCTCCTATGTTCAGAGACTCACTGAACAGTTCTGATAAATGCTCTGCTAGTTCCACCCTTAGCTTCTTTACTACCCTGGGATGTATGCCATCAGGTCCCATTGCCTTGTCCACCCTGAGCTTATTGAGCTCTTGTAGGACCCTTTCTTTTGTGAAGGAATTAGTGCACACCTCCCTCCCCCGTGTCCATGGTGCTGAGCTGTGGGCCCTGCCCTATCTACTCTTCAGTAAATACTGAGCAGAAGTATCTATTTAGGATAAATGCTTTTACATGGTCCTCCTCCTCACATGCCCCTTTATCCCCTTTGATCTTAGCAATACCCCCTCTGGATTTTCTCCTTTCACTAATGTATCTATAGAAAGTCTTGTTACCTTCTTTTACTGTTCATGCTAGTGTTTCTTCAGTTTGGGCCTTTGCCTGCTTTACTGCCTTCCCTGCTTCCCTTATGGAAGTTTGGTATGCCTCCCTATCTTCATCCCGCTGTGTTCCCTTATATTTCCTGAAGGCAAACCTTTTGGCTCTGACCTTTTCTGCTATTGTTTTTGAGAACCAAAGTGGTTTCCTTCTTCTTTTGCACTTCCTTTTCTCTCTAACACAATGGGATGTTGCTTCAAGTATTACATCCTTAATGCTTTCCCACTTTGTCTGTACACCCTCACCTGTATTTCTTTTTACCACGGCTAGCATAACTCTGTTGGCCACCTTATCAAAGTCAGCTCCTTTGAAGTCCCATATCTTTGCCTTGGAATTGGATGATTTAGTTCTAGAGGCCAAATTGAACCATACCATGTGATGGTCACTGACCCTCAGGTGACCTTCTACCTGGAGATCTGTGATCCTTTCCCTGTTATTCAGTACTAGATATAGGATATCCCTGTCTCTTGTGGGTTGTTGTACCAGTTGTTTGAGGCCCTGTCCCTGCAGGGAATTCACTATGTGCCTAGTTCTAGCAGATGTTCCTGCTGATTTTGACCAGTCTGTATCTGGCATGTTGATGTCTCCCATTACCAGAACCTCCCCTTTAGCTGTCATGTTTTGTATATCTTCTAACAGTAATGTGTCTATGTTCTCCCCCTGGTCTGGAGGCCTGTAGACAACCCCAGTTCATATGGCTGTCCCATTTCCTGTTTCCAGGGTGACCCACAGTTCTTCTGGCTCCTTATGTGCATTCTGAATTTCTGTAGCTTTGATAATTTCATTGACATAAAGGGCCACTCCACCCCCCTTTTTGCACCTCGGTCTCTTCTGAACAGTACATATCCAGGTACTGAAGTCTCCCAAGTGTGGTTACTGGTAAACCATGTCTTGCTAATGGTTACTATGTCTAGTTTAGCCTATGTCATTATTGCCTGCAGGTCTGGGATCTTGTTTCCCAGACTGTGAACATTTGTGTACATGATTTTCCATTGTTCACATTTCAGTGTGTTAGTTGTTTGGAGGGGTCTGGCATTTCCCCTGTGCTTTGTATGGGGAGCAGGACCTTTTTCCTTATCTGGTGATGCAAATGAACTACAAACATGCTGAACTCCTGTTTTACCACTAGCTGATCAGCTCAGAATGCTCTTGTTTATCTGGGTTAACAGGGTCCAACAGACAGCTACTAAACTCTTAGGCCCAAGTATTCAAACTGCACCCAAAAAGTGCACAACAGCAGGAGCAAATGCAAGTCCATTGCACCCATGTGCAAGAAGTGTGATATTCAGAAACTACTTGAGCCAGATGTGCTCTGACCGGACGACTGAATATTGTAACCACCTGCGCCATAAGCGCCAACTAAAGAGGTGAAGCTGAGCATATCTGATGCACCATAGCGCAACAAGGGATGTTCAGCTGAGCAGTCCAGATGTGCCATAGCACAACCAGGGATGCCCCCAGCAGCAGGGCAGCAATGCAACAGCACAACCAGGGATGCAGGGGCCCAGAACCCATGCCACAGATGGACAGAGGAACACACAGCAGAACAGACATCGTCCCCCACACCCCATGCACTGCACAACTGGGGGAGAGCTGGAATAACCACTGGCCCATGGATACCAGCAACCAACCCATAGCCGGACCATGGTGCCCCAGCACACCCCCTGGCAAGCTGTGACTGGCACACAAGGATGGCCAACCACCCCATACCACACCATCCCACCAAAGCAGAGCACACCCTACACCAAGATCCCCATACACCCTGCCCAGGAGTAGCACCCAACAGTGCAGGACACCCCATGCATGCCACCACCCCCACTGTGACAATGCAACCCTGTGCACCATGGAGCCATGCAAGACAGCCCCACCATGGGCACCCTGCAGTGGGTGGCAGCAGACAGTGATGCAACAGATGCATACACAGTGCCGCCCTGCACGTCGCCCCCGAGGTACAGCTGAGAGACCAACAATGTGTCAGCACACGAGGTACCCCACATGTGACAGGGCATGCCCTGGACCCAACCTCCAGTGGTACAGCACCCTGCACACTCTCCCAAGGACACATCCTGTCCCAGCACTGGCCACAACAGCCAACACAGACATGCACAGTGTAGCATGGAGGCATGCACCACACAGGATGCAACACAGTGCATGGACAAACACCCACCCATACTCAAGGGCATACCAACAAAGGGACACAGTAGCGAGTTAACCAAGCCACTGGTGTGTGGCCATGGCTGACATGTACACACAGCCAGCACCCCTACATTGCACAGGTGTGCCAGCCACCCTGCGCAGGCACCATGAAGCTGTATGCCACCAGCATGCTGCCAGAGCACAAGTGACAGACACTGGAGCACATCCCCTGCAACAGACACAAGTGACAACATGGATGGAGGACAACAACAGAGGAGGCCACAGTGCCACCAGAGGCAGACATGCACCATACTGGTGATGGCAGGTAACCTGGCATTGTGCCGGGTACAGTTGTTATCCAGCATGGACAGCCACCACTGACATGCCAGCAGATCGTGCATATCATAGACATGCAAGGGTGTCAGCTGCACAGGCCATGGATGGTCTGACAGGGGTGCCATGCACACAGTGCAGGCCCCGTGGACCACTGCACACAGGCATCCAGTGCACAGAGTACAACACACAAACCACAGACAGTGGCTGATCCCCCTGGCCACACCATAGGTGGTTCACCTCTGCACAAACACACACACACACACACACACACACATGCCCATGCGTGCACCACCCCTGACGCCATGCACACTACTGCAGCTGAGCACCTGTAGCCTGCTGCAAATCAGAGACCACCACAGTTGTTATAACAAAATGTATATATTGAAAAGATGTCAAGTAAAACTATTTACAATTATATACAAGAGATGGGGAAGGGCCACATAACAGGTGGGGGTGGGTAAGGAGCAGGGGTGAACATATGGGAGAGGGAAGAAGGGGTGTGAGGGTGGGTCAAAGGGGGGAAGGTGGTAGTCAGGGCATGGGGACATCAATGGCTGCCCTGATCCTCCTGTTCCTGGTGCCGATGTGAGCTCCTCCTCCTCCTGACCCCGTGGTGGTGTATGATCTGCAAGAGCTGCAATGTCTCCCTCACCACCTGCAGCAGCTCTTGAATATCCTGCTGGATCTGCAGGAGTCGATGGCCACCTAGGATGAGGTAGCAGAGTCAATAGGTGTGACTGTCTATCGCCCTGCAGCCCACCCATTGTGCATGGCATACAGCCATGTGACGCGCCCCGTGATGGTGTGCGACCACCCACAGTGACCATGTCCACAAGACCTGCCCACCCAGGCAGCCACAGCCATGTAGACCACTGCATACACTCACTGCCCATGTCTTGCACAGCATCACCATGGCCGTACAGTGACTTGACTATGTGGTGTGAAGGCAGTGCCACAGCCATGCGCCCAGTGCATGCATGGACCACCATTGATGCACTCCCAGACATGCAGTGCCACTGGACAGTGCTGACTGTAACAAGTTGCGTGCATGGCAGTGGTGTCAATGGATGGTGGCCATGCCCCACTGCCCGCCCAGTTATACAGCATGCAATAGTAATCATGGATGTAAGGCACTCACCATCAGCAGGCTGGTCCATGCACCGCGGACCACCATCACCCATCCTGTCGCTCAATGCAGTGCCTCCTTTCCCTGTTGTGCCGCAGTTCTTCTGGCCCTAAGGTGCAAACATGGAGAGAGGAACATCAGTACAATCTGGTAGCAAAGTTCCCCCACTCCCATGTGTGTGCAATCCCACACAACCATACCCATCCACCACACACCCCGATACCACCACCATGGCCAACACCGAACGGCCTCCCCATGTGCTGGACAGATGCAACCGTGATACCCATATGGACAATAAAAGTGTATGCACGTTGCACCTACCTGACCGTGGCACCATGCCCCACCGTCCTCATAACGGTGGTGGCACTGCTCTGCCATCCACCCCATACCAGTGGCCTCCTCCAGGGCATCAGCCACCTCCTGCCAGACCACACTCCTGGCCCTGTCCAAGGGTGCCTTTCCAAACAAAGCCCCAGCATGGGTCTCAACTATCGCCACCAGGTTGCGAGCTCTATCTGGCTCCAAACCACATCACGCCTCCACGCCATCTCTGCTGCCCAATTCAAGCAAAATGATGCTCTGCAGCACGGTCCTGCCACTTGCAGATGCTGCACAGTACAGATCTGCCATTCCCTATCGCACTGTCACTGAACAGCATGATAGTGGTGCACCCATGCCTGATGCATGGCGCCTAGGGGGCAAAGATTGGGCACAGAGTCAAGGGTCTCTGGCACACGGACAGCCACAGTGTGATTAGAACCCAAAGTGTGTAGCGTGATTGGGTTCCTGTGTGCCACCTCCTGTAGTGGCCTACAGCGCTGTTGCCTCAGTGCGCCTACAATGCCCCAGTGCCACAGCGCCATATAGGTGAACAGCAGTGTAGCACCACTGGCACAATGGTGGCTGTGCCCTGCATTGCCTCCCATGCACAGCACGTTAGTAGCGGGCAGGTGCCTGCCGCATCAACCCTGGCATGCGCAGTTAGGTGTGTACTGCGTATGTCACAGAACTGAGCCCTTGGCTCAGAACGTTTTACACAATTGCACAAAGCGCAACAGTGCAATATTCAGCCGCCATATGCAAATCATCTAATCAGCCATTCAATGGTGCAGTCACTGCATTTGCATCCACTTAAAGATGCGTCTCGCCTCATTTGCATGGGTTGCGCTATAAAAATGCGACATTGGGCTGCACTGGCCATAGTCGGTTACTGCAGTCTATTGCGGTGAGTTGCATGCTGTTTGGGAGTGTGGACTGTGGTGTTTGGGACATGCATGGTACTGCACAGTCACAGGTAACACCTGTCATTCTCACAGGATGAATTATGACTGAGCGTGTGGTGGAGGAAGAGGAACAGAGTCGTGGGAAGAAGAGGAGGCCAAATTTTACAAAGGCCAAGACAGATGCCCTGTTTGAGGCCTACCTCGACCAGGAGTTGCTTCTCAGTGGACGCCAGAGAACACCACAGGCCCATGCTGCTGCATGGGAGGAGGTGGCACATGCTGTAAACCTGCATGACAGCCAACAGCACTCTGTGCAGGGGTGCAAAAAGAAGATGGGCATGGACAGGAGGAGGATTAAAGAGAAGGTGGCTGCCATCAGGGCAGCACGGTCTGCCACCGGTAGGGGACAGCCGGAGGTGCAACGCCTGACCCCAGAGGAAGAGTGGGTTGCTGGCAGCATGCAGCATTGCGCCATTGAGGGTGTTCTGGGTGGTGGATTTCAGATGGGTGGTAGCCTGTCACTGCATGGTAGGTCATGGTCTGTCTATTGTGGGGGGACAGGGTAGGTAACATGCAGTAATGCTACTTTTTTTCCCTTACAGCTCCTGAGCATCTGCATGGGTCAGCGGTGGTGGGCTTTTCCACTGAGGCCGGTAACATGGAAATGGAGGAGGGCCCATCCACCTCCACAGGAATACAGGGGTCTGGGTGACAGTGGGCCCACCTGGACATCCGGACTGATGTTGGTGGAGCAGGTGCGGAGGAGGCTCTGCCCGTGTCCCAGCGTGCCAGTGTCCATGGACACCAGCATGCTGAGACTCGGGCTGGTGCCGGATCTGTCACTGATGATGATGGAGCTAACGTCATGGGCAGTGACATGTGTGTGCCACAGGATGGCAACACAGTAGGTGACATCACAGCCACGGCTGTGGGTGGTGCCACCGTGGAGGCCTGCGTGTCATCACAGTCCCAGTCTGTGCCTGTCTGCACCAGTGGGGCAGCACTGGTGTGTGTCCAGGACAGTGGGACTGTTGCAGCCACTGCGGTGGCACCATTGAGTCCTGGAGAGAGGCAGCCGGAGGGGCAGCATCAGCAGTCAGCCAATGGCTATGGGGGTACAGTGTCAGGGGGCGGTGTCAGTGCACTGCCTGTGGACATGCCCAGGCCTAGCCCTGGTGTGCAGCACCCACCCTCAAGGTGATGAGAATCAGGGCCGTGAACACCTGAGGGACAGCATGCCGATCAGGCAGATGACCTCTTAGATGAGCACACCCGCATACTGCAAGCATCAGTCAATCAGCAGATGCAGCTTGTGACGGTGGTGGATGCACTGAGTGCAGCTCTGCGCCAGGCAGAGAAGCGGCGCAACAGAGACACCACTCTGCTCCTGGCAGGGATGGACCGGTTGCAGGAGGATGTGACCGCTGCCATTGACCGGCAGACACAGGCATTCACAGCTGTCATGGCCACAATGGGCACACAGTTATTTGCCCATGCGTCGCAAACACCACGCAGTGCAATATCCACCCCCCATTCCCGGCATCGTGCCACACCATCCTTGTCGACACCGGGTTCAGCTGTGGGCATCCCGATCATGCCTGGCGCAGGCATGTTCAGTGTGCTGCAGACCCCTGCGAGAGCATGGTCACGTTCACGCAGTGGAACCTCTGGGGGACTGTCGATGCCACCCCATGAGGCCAGTGGTCAGCCTGTCACTGCTGGCGGGTCTCGGCGGGGCCATCCATGCATCCATGGTGGCCGTGGCACTGTGGCACATGACTGACCTGTCTCCCAGCACAGCTACTGTCTGATGCTGCCCTGTCTGCATTGTGTTGTTCAGCGGGCAATGCACGGGTGGGGTACCCGGCCCTTATGCACACACACATTCCATCTGCATACCCTCCTGGCTGCTGTCCACTGTTGCGTGTGCATGATGATGCCTGCGTTGCACTGTATGCCACTGTGCAATGGTGCCCATTGTCTGACACACGCACAATGACAGGCAGTGGGCGTGGTGGTCTGTGGACATGTGTGTGGATAGGGGTGGCGGTCTGGGTCAGCGTGCCTCCTACCCTTTGTGCATGTCTTGTGAGGTGTGTTTGTGTGTGTGTGTGTGTGTGTGTGTATGACCGCGTGCTATGTTAGACCTCGCCCATCCCTGGCAGTGTGTGCGGTTCCATGCTCGGCCACTTCCCTTGAGGGCATGCACCCCTGGTGTGTGTCCATGCATGTTTGTGGGTTGTGCCTTTGCCACTGGTGGTTGCACATGGCCCCATGACATACCTGGGTTGGCTGAAGTGCTCCTCTGTGATGGTGTCCCAGTGCAGCTGTGCCAGCCAGAGCAGTTGGGGGTCCCATCGCCCAAGGAGGGGCTGCCCATCACCATCATCACTGGCATCCTCATCGTTCCCATCGCTGTCCCCCTCTTCGACCTGTATGGCTATCCCACAGTCATTGGCCATGTTGTGCAGGATGCAACAGGCTAGGAATAGCCCACAGGCCTTTGAGGGGCTGTACTGTAGGGCACCGCTGGAGGTGTCCAGGCAATGGAAATGTGTCTTCAGCATCCTGAACACCCACTTGATGACATTGTGTGTGGTGGCATGTGCCTCATTGTAGCGTTGCTGCAATGGGGTCGTGGGCCACCGGTATGGTGTGAGCAGCCAGGGACAGAATGGGTATCCACTGTCACCTGTGTGTAGAGGGTGGAGGTTAGTTTGGTGATCAGCATCACCCTGCTTTGGGCCATGTAGGCCACTACCCATGTCACCTCTGACCATGCCCCTCCCAAGCTCTATGTTTGTCCATGTGGTTTGCATACTCACCCACTAAGTGGCCAGTGGGGATGTCCCCACTCTCGAATCTGTGGCACAGTGCCAACTGGTGCCAGATGAAGGCATCATGTGCTCCCCCAGGGTGCATGGCACAGACGTTGATTATGCGCCCCCTGGCATCGCACACTACCTGGCAGTTGATGCTAGCATAGCCCTTCCGATTGATATATGTGGCCCTCGGGGCCGGGTGGTGTCACCGGATGGCCACATGGGTGCAGTCTATTGCCCCTAGCACACCAGGCATACGTGCTACCCTGTGGAACTCCTGTATGTTTGCTGTGTGCTCCGCCAGTGTGCTGGGGAAATGGATGTACTCCGCAGCATGTGGCAGCAGTGCGCTGAGGAATTGGGTGAGGTGGCATGATGCAGCCAACTGGGTTATGCCTGTGGTGTCCCCTGTTGGTCTCTGGAAGGTACCTGAGGTGAGCAAGCACATGCAAGCTGTCTCTTTAGTCTCCACTGACAGAGCATGGCTCCGTCGTGTGGGTGCCTGCATCACATCACTGCACAGCTCACAGAGCCACCTCAGAATTGCCTGATTCAGGCGGTACCGTCCCATGATCTCAGTATCGCTGTACAGCATGAAGCTGGTGCGGGCTCGGTACTGCCTGTTGGGGGCATACCGCTGATGGGCCCTTCCACAGCCGCACCCCCCTGCTGTCTGCCTTCTCACCCCCCTCATTACTGCCTCCATCTGGATGGTGGCACAGGCCATGTCCCTGGCTTGTGTCCCCCCCCAACCGGCAGCTGTTTCTGTGTTCCCCTCACTGTCCTGGCTGCTACTTCCCCTGCACTGGGAATACCTTTCTGTGGTTGCCTCTGTGCTGTGTGGCACTTCCCCCTTCTGCACTGGCTGTGGCTCCCCACACTTTCCCTGTGCCTGTGTGTTCAGGGTGCCCTTTCCCTGTCCTGCCTTGTGTGTCCCTCCTGCCCTGTTTGTCTGGCTAGAGTTTAGCCTCATGTGCCTTCCCTGTAGCGTTCTTGCGCCTCTCCCTTGTTCCTTTTTAATTTGGCTCATTTCCACTATCGCGCAACTTCCGCTTGCTCCACTATTGCGCATGGCGCATGTTGTTGAATATCGCACTGCGCCCTTTATGCATGGTTCCACACCCTTCAGTTGTGCATACATTCATTATCATTGCGCTCTTGCTCAGCATGATTTGGGGGGCACATCTGCCTCCCGCTGAATATCGCAGAATGACGCATTTTCAGACTTGCGCTGGAGCAACCCTATTGCGCATGGAGCAACCCTTTTGAATATCTGGGCCCTTGTGTTTTTTTTTCTCTTTCACTCTCTTGCAGCTTTTTATTTATTTTTTCATGAGTTTCAATAGCTCAGGTGAAAAGGGATCCATATTAAAGGTTTTCAGAGAAACATCCATTAAGTGAGAGTTTGGAGGTAAAGAAACTTCAGGCATTCAGTTCGATCTGCTCAAAAAAGTTACCAGCAGCTATCAGCCATTTTGCTTCTCTACCAGCTATTCTTAAACTAACAGTTTACAAGATTCAAGTAAATTAAATGCGTGATTTAAGTGTACATAAGCTTCACTCACACAATATGTACAGAGACAAGTCTGCCTCAGGCTTTGAGGACACCTGTCTTTGAGTGAACACTTCAGAGAGTGCTGCTAGCTAAGCTGACTGGGAATGCTGTTATTTGATATGGACTGAGTACACACACACATACACACACACCCCTCAACCTTTTGTCACTGAAATGCAGGACACTGACTTTCACAATGTGGGACACATCAGCATTTACAGAGATACAAGCTCAGAAAACTGTAGAAACCAGTGTCTTTATCTGAGCAAATTTTAGTTTTGATTTGATGTCTTAGACTTACAAAGCTCTGCTTTAATATTTTAGTTTATAGCACTTTTTATCTGTGACTAGTGCCTTTCCAAGTGGGGTAGATGTGGGACAGAGCAATGTTGAGGAGTAAAATGAGATATGTTCCTTATAATGTAGGACAGTGTAGAGGTATACTCCCCCAAGTATGCTCTATGCATGGCATGCAGCCCCCACCTTGAACCTTAAATCTTGTTTTGATCACAGGTTTCACATTTATCAGTGGAAAGGGGCATCTTGAATGTCTTTCTTTAATGAGAACAGTGCTTATATTTTAATGCAAAGTACTGTTAAGATTGTCATGTCATTTCTCTGTATTGTACTAAAAGGTTAACATATTAGTCTAAAAATAATTGGTTTGTTTTAATGGTCTCTGGGGAGCTGTAAAACTATTTGGCAGTTTGTAACACAGATGACAAAACTGATCTTGTTGAGTATGTTTTAAAGAACGTGTCTGAAGAAACAGCTTAACTGTAGCACAGTAATCATAGCTGACATATTTTGCAGCCAGTGATAAAACCCCCAGCATGGAGGCACTCCTGCACTATCCATAAAAGTGTTTGTGGACAACCACAAAAAGGTTTGCATAATGAGGGCCTATTGTTTATTCCTGCAGTTGTACATTTAGAAGGAGGAGCTTTTTAAATAAAATCCATTATAAATGGTTATCTTCAAGCCCAATTTGTTTGCAAAAGCTTCACTGGATCAATAATTTCACTGCTTGCCTTTGTGGATAATTTTACCCAAAAACACAAACTCTTTAATTATGACATGCAATTAAAGTAATTGTTGTTTAAAGTTCATTCTTTAAAAGCAGTTATAATATTGAAATATACTGTGTAGAAAACACTTGCATTAATCTTGCTGCCTTCAAGAAAACACATTTGTTTGCTTCATGACTTGGAATAGTAGAAGTGTGTTATATGGCAATGTGGGAAAGTCATGTTTGGGAGCAGTCTGTGGTCGCTTGCTCTTTGAGCTGGTGAAGAGTGGAGACATGAAAGATGATGGTTTTCCTTTCCCAACAGAGCACCTACCATATACTGCTTGTCATTCAGCACCCACTAAAGTTGGCTGAGAAGCATAACTTGAAACAGGTCTAAAAGGAAATTGCTTGTCCATACCCTTTGCCTCTGAGATGCTGTACTGATACATGACTAGTATAAGTCCTTGTGTGTGCGTGTGTGTGTGTGTGTGGGGGATGGATTTAATAGGGCAAAAACAGCACACTTAAAATTGAACCATTCTTCCTGTTTCCAGGAATCATTCAATATCATCATATAATATTCAGACATAAATCAACTTATATTTTAGCCATTTTCTATAGTTCTGTAGTTATGCCCCTTATTATTGATGTTTTCATAAAAACATTAATTGTCCCAAGATTTTATCTTTTCTTTTTCGATACCCCACCTCAACTAGTCATAATGCTCTGTTTGTGATATAATAACTCAGTCACTTGTTCTGGAAATTACTATGGTCTCCCAAACCGAAGATCATGACTTTAACATGTTGGGGAGACTCAGTGATCCTGTTTTGATGCCTACCGTTATGTCCTCAGAAATAAAGAATCAGTGAATATAACAGAAAGGTAATACAATATAAGCTGAAGTGATGTATGAATAGTATAGTGTAAAACAAAATCCTGAATACCATGAAACACTTAAAACATATTATAAATGCAAGCTTTATATATACATTTTTATGAATTATTATAATTATGCTTAACATATGAACATATGAAGAAGCCAGCAGAAGAAGGCAATTTGGTCAAACAAGTCTGCTCATATTGAAGGGTCCACTGCTTGAGCTAATGTCCTTGCCCTCCCTCCCCACTCCTCCCATCCTCCCTGCCTCTGATCCTTACCTTCGCCCTATGCCTATCCCAATCTCTCTTAAAGCTGCCCACTGTCTTCAACTAGATGACCTCTTCCAGCAGCACATTCCAAGTTTCTGCCACCCTCTCTATGAAGAAGTGCTTCCTGACCTCACTCCTAAACCGCCCACCCGCAAGCCTAAGACTGTGCCTCCTTGTGTTATGGTTGCCACTTAGCTTATAGAGACTCTCTTTATCAGCCTTATTTATCCCTTTCAAGTACTTGGCCATTCCAATCATGTCCCCTCTCTCTCTCTCTCTCTCTCTCCTGTCTTCCAGGGAGTACATGTTCAGTGCCCTCAACCTCTCCTCATATGCCTTACTCTGCTGAACGGCTATCATCCTCGTAGCCCTCCTCTGAACCTTCTCCAGCAGGTTAATGTCCTTTTTGAGGTGTGGGTACCAGTACTGAACTCCATACTCTAGATGTGGACTTACCAGTGACCTGTACAAAGGCAGTATAACCTCCTCTCCTACTAATGATCCCCCTAGATGTGCATCCCAGCATCCTGTTTGCCTTTGCTGCTGCTTTCTTGCACTGTGTGGAGTGCTTCAGGTTACTAGTGACCATCACCCCCAGGTCCTTCTCCTCTGATGCATATGCTCGGACTCTACCCAGGTATTACTCTGTCCTGGGATTCCTGACTCCAATATGCATAACATTGCATTTCCTGGCATTGAAGTAAAGCTGCCAGATCCTGGACCACCTCCCTAGCTTTTTCAGATCTTCCTGTAGGTCCTGTACCCCTTCAGCTGTGTCCACTCTCCCACAGAGCTTGGTGTCATCAATAAATAGGCACATTTTGCCCTTAATGCAGACATTGAACAACACTGGCCCCAGCACCAAGCCCCGTGGACCCCACTGGTTACCTCTCTCGTGTCAGATAACTCTCCTCCCACAACCACCCTCTGGGTTCTGTCCCTCAGTCTGTTTTCCACCCAGCTGGCCATCTTTTTCCCAACCTCAAGATCCACCAACTTCCTGATTAACCTTTTGTGGGGCATAGAGTCAAAGGCCTTGCTGAAATCAAGATAAAGGATGTCTACTGCTTAGCCCCTGTCTACTGTCTTAATGACACCGTCAAAGAAGTCAATCAGATTTGTTTGACACTATCTCCCACCATGAATCCATGCTGCCTATCATCCTGGAGACCATGCTCCTCTAGATATTCCACCATCCTTTATTTTAGTATGGTCTCCATGAGCTTGACACAGTGGAAGTCAGGCTTACTGGTTTGTAATTCTCTGGGTCATCCTTTGGACCGCTTTTGTGGAAGGGCACTATATGTGCTATTCTCCAGTCCTGCAGTGCCATGCCTGACTCTAGTGAACTATTAAATAGTTAATAAATAATTAATTAATTTATTTATTAAATGTTTTAACTGCTAACATATTTCAGTTCTGCAATTCTATAATACATATAGTAAATTACACCAAATTGTGGTATATGCATCAAAACTTGCTTACACTGTGTGTGCCAGGGACTCAAATGTATATGCATTTTGCCACCCTGGACAATACCTGTGTCCTATGCATTCTGTCAGAGTCAAATCTGCTCTTTCATGCACAGTACATAGCACCTGAGTAGCACACAAAAAGACTGCCCCCTGATTTGCCTGCACCCAAAGGTTGAGAGAAGTGGTCCAGTATCCAAACCTCTCCACTGCCCCTTATTAAGTGTGGTACGTTGAGTGCACCTGCAATCAGGGATGTGTACGTTTGGTGTACATGGCCTCAGTTTTTCGGTTGATCTCCACTGAGCATGCAGTACCTGGTTAGGTGGGTGAGGATGTCTTGTAGTACATTTAGACAATTGTTTTTTATTTCTGTCACCTGCTGCTGGTTGTCTGTCATTGGTCGTGTCGCCTTGGTCCTCCCCACTTGCATGTGTGTGTGTATGTCTGTGTGTGTGTGGTGCTGGGGGGGTGAATTTGGAGTTAGGGTTTCCAACCCTAACACCGAATTTCCTCACTTTTGTCACTGTGGAACTACCTAACTGATGCATTAAATGGAGTTTTGCCATGGATATATATATATATATATATATATATATATATACACACATAAGATTCATGATGGCTAGTAGACTCACTGATCACCGCCCCAATAATAAATAAAACGTCCCAAATCCCTGATGCCTCAGTTGACCCCCACTCTACCAATCAGAGGCCACAATAATAGAAATAAGTCCCCAAATCCCTAGTGTCTAGTGGACCTCCCACCCCTCTGATCACTGGCCCCAATAAAAAAAATCTCTGGTGCCTAGTGGTACCCCCCCCACCCTCTACCCCATCAGGTTGTGCCCCCTGCCACCACTCTGCTACCCACAAGTCCCCTGACCCCATCCACAAGTGGGCTACCAGCACAGGCCTGCACTCACCTCTGCAGCCAGCAACCCGATTGATGTACTCTGAATGAATGAGCACATGCTTGTACAAGTACACTCTCATTCATTCATTCAGTCAGCCAGCTCATCATTGTATGGGATATTTTTCAAGTGGCTAGAGAAATGAGGGGGGATTCCCTGGTCTTCTGCAGGGGGTCAGGATTGGGAGGAACAGCATTGTGGACCCGTTAGTCAGGTTGCTGGCTTCAGAGATGAGTGGAGGGCTCTGCTAATGGTCCACTCAGGGACAGGGTCAAACTCAGGAGGAGTGGAGTGGTGGTGGGGGTACACTATCTGATGGGGTTTGGGAGGTGGGAGGTTCCGCTAGACAACAGGTATTTTTTTTTTTATTGGGGCCAGCAATCAGTGGGGTGGGAGTTCCACTAGACACCAGGGATTTTGGGACTTTTTTTTTGTTACTGGGACCAGCAATCGGTGGGGGTCCATTAGACAGCAGTGATTAATTGCTTGATTGATTGATATATTTATTCATTTAATTTTGGTGACTGGGTAGGCCCACTGAGCCCTGAAGGTCCCTTTTTCAGGGGCTACCTGGAATTAGTTACATAAAGTAAGAAACATGTAGCTAGTACAGTGCATGAAAGAACTGACTGGAAACTTTTTTTTATTATTGGGGCTGGCGATCAGTGGATGGGGGACCACCAGACACCAGCGATTTGGGGAATTTTTATTTATTAGTGCAGCCAACAATCAGCTTGGAGGATGGTCCACCAGACTCCAGGGCCAAGATATTCAGACATGTGCCAAAGCCCGGCGCAAGTCCAGCACAGCACAAATCCAATGTGCCATGGTTATGCAGGCCGAACTGTGTCAGCGCAACCCGGCTGAATATGGCAGAGTTGCACCATGACACAAAAAGAGTCGCACCATGGTGCAAACAGAGTTGTGCCATGGTGCAAAAAGAGATGCTTTAGCTCAACTGTGGGAGCAGAGCAGCAAAGCAACAGAGGGGGGCACAGCACAGAGAACAAACCCAGGGACAGATCCATGGAAGCACAGTGTCAGGCCACAGGAGGCCTCCACCAGCAGGGCACAGCAGAGCACACACAGTAACCCAGACATGTGACCCCAGAACACAACAGTGGCACAGATAGCAGGCAACAGAGGTGCCAACAGCCAATGGAAGGCCACCAAGGGAGCTCCCCCGCAGGCTTCTAGCTATGCTCCCCCCACTCCCAGACCATAGCAGACCACACCCAGAACCATGCAGCCAAGCACACATATGCCACACAGGCACACATGAAGCCCACACAGTAGGCACTGAATGTGCTAGGTGGCAGGTAGTGTGGCAGACCACATGGGACAGGCCACACAATGCCAAGTAGGGGCCCCAACACAGTGTTCAGACAGTACCTTGCCAATGACTATATGGCTGTGTGACACCACCATGCACACACCTGCCACACAATCCTGACTGCCGCCCCATGGGCACCCCAATGCACAGCCACCTACCCAGGGGATGGACACCACTACAGTGAGACTGACCACGGCACACAGCAGGAAACCACGGGAGCACAGCATGCTCCCCCCACATGTACACAATACAGATGGACACTGGGCCACTGCACCATGGTGCCCAGTGCCATCAGCAAAGCAGACACAGATGTAGGTGGGTATGTTAGATGATAGATATGTATGGAACAACCATGTACAGAAGCAGCAGGGGCTGGGGACAGATGGGGACAGTGAGGGAGGGGGACAGGGAACAGGGACTGTGTGGTGGGATGAGGTACTGTAGAGACAGCCCAACAGGGGTAACAGGGGACACAGGGGCAACCCCAGTGATGGTCCTGGCCAGCCACCCTGGCATGCCATCCCTCACCCTTGTCTACCGCCAGCATGCCCTGCACAGTCGCCACCACCCTATGTATGCCTGAGACAATGAGCAAGGTCTGCCACATGGGCCAGCACAGCATCTGGCATGGCGGTGTCCACACTAGCTGCTGGACACCTCAAGTGAGGGTCAAGGCAGGTGCCTAGTGCAATGGCCCATGGAACCATGCCCACCTACAATGTGTGTGTGCATGATAAGGAACACACCAGCATGCATGAGGTGCTCATTGCTGGCCCTGCTCAGCATGCGCTGTGCCAACACATCATGCTGGTTGCACGGTCTGTACAATTGACACCATGGCAACACAGTGTGCATGTGCACTGCAGGTCCAAGCACCACTCATGCATGGCAATTGCGCCAGTGCAATACCATTGCGCATGGCACAATATCCTGATATTCAGACAATGCATGCAAATTAGCTCATCAGCCAATACATTGTGCAGTGGGGTGCATTAGCATATCATTACGTTGTGCACAACCTCATTTGCATGCATTGTGCCACAGAAGCGCCCCCTAACAGCACAGGCCACATACCAGTATTGCAACCTTGACAGGTGCGGTGGATGCTGCAGCAGCATACTGGGGGCCGATGGCACTGTAGGGTTGGATGTACCAGGGAGATGCTGCCAGTGCCTCAGTGGGTATGCGCTGTCACCTGTGTTGAGCATGCCATTGTTAGCCGTGTGCTATGCTGTGCTGTGCCCCTTGCCTGTCCCTAGCACTCACACCACCAAGCACACCCTGCCCAGCCCCACCCCCAGGACTGCACTGCCCATCTCACCCTGCCTGTGCAACACACACCCAGTGGGTGGCCTGTGGGGTCATCCCCACATTCACATCTGTGGCACAGTGCAGGGCTGTGCCAGGTGTGTGGTGCAGGCATTGGTGTGGCATCACACACCACCTGGCGGGTGATGCTTGGGCACCCTGTCCTGTTGATATGCACACATCCCACAGGGATGGGTGGCATGTGGCTTCCATGTGGTGCAGGCATAGGCTCCACTCAAGCCAGGCATGCATGCACCCTGTGGCTGTCCTGCATCAGTGTTGTACACTCTGCCTGTGTGCTGGAGTGATGGCTGCATGCCACAGCATGTGGCAGCACAGCTGTGGGGTCCTGTGTGGGTTAGTGGGCTACTGCTACCAGGGTGCTGCCCATGGTGAGCCCTGTTGGTCCTTGGCCAGTGCCTGTGGTGAGCAGGCTGAGGCCGGCTGTCACCATCTGCACTAAGGCAATGGCGTGGCTCCATCATGTGGGTGCCTGCTGCTCCACGATATGTGGCTCACAGGGCTGTCGCAGCATGGCCTTGTTCAGGTGGTGCTGGCCCACTATCTCATTGTCACTCTGGTTTCCAGCAGTGCTGCAGGCATGGTACAACCTGTGTTGGGTATGCCGCCACCGGGACCTTCATCAGCCACATAGCTGTTCCTCCTGCTGCCTCACACCCCTCATCACTGCCCCCACCAGGGCAGGTGCATTCTCCATGTCCCCTGCTGTCCCCTGTGGCCCTGGATGGTTGGCTGCTGGCTGTGTGCCACCCTGGTACACATGCTTTGTGTCTGTGTGTGTGTGTGTCCCCTTCTCTGTCTGCCCCTCACTCCATCTCCCATGCCACCTCTCTGTCCCCCTTCCTCTGTGTCTGGTTGTGTTCCTGTCTGTCTGTCTCCCTTTATCCCTCCCTCCTATTCCCACCCTTAGTGCAACTGCTGTCTGTGTGCTTGCACCCTGTTTTACTAGGAACAAGTCTGCTCGGAGCAACTTCGATTTGCTCCACACTTGCACCATGAATTCGCAGTTGAGTATGCCACTGCACTGGATATTCATGGGCACGCCCCCTGCTCTTGCACATGCATTCATGATAGTTGTGCATTGGTGCAATGGATTTTGTGCTGTACACTGGCCCCTGCTGAATATGGTCTCATGATAATACTGCGATTTTGCGCCTCTTCAACTCAGTTGCTCTGAACATCTGGGCCCAGGATTATAAATATAACATATATATATTATAGTGGCATGGTAGCCACTATAGTTAAGTTGAGTACCCATTTAAGAGTAAATCTGAAATTTGGCAGCTTAATAACTTTGACACCGTAAGACAGATTTGCCTGAAATTTGGAATGCTTTGTCTGTTACTATAGACCTCTGGACATGCTAAGTTGTGTTACAGTCGGATATACGGTGTGGGCTACACAGCACCAAACAACTCATAAATTATGCATTTTTGCACATTCTTTGCTCACACCTACAGCCCACAAAGTTTCACGACCAGTCTGAAGCCTTCAGGAAACATGTAGCTGGGGTTCCCCGATGTGCCTTTCAAAGATTGTGTGAAAAAATATTAAACGGTTCAAAAGTTAATCAAAAAAGACTTTTCCCATTATAGTCAATGGGAAAAGTTAACAAAATATGCTAAAGTGTCGCAAATGCACTTTTTACTTTGGCAAATGACTCTTGTAGTGTCGCAAATCGGCCATCTTGTTTTCAGTTGGTGGTCAGAGAAATGCTTGGCATTTAAATTTGTGACCCTCTAGGGACACAATTCTTGCTGTATTCACCTAGTCGAGCCCCGAGGATGCTAGCCATGTCTTTTTTGGGGGTAATCGGCAATCGGTTTAAATGCTTCATTGGCAAGCTTTTGAACTAGTTAAGGGGGGAGGCACTGATAAGCAGCAGAAAAATCCCAGCCTCCCCCTACAAAACAAGGTACTAAATGAGAAAAAGACCAAGGTAGAAAGGTCAGTGGGGGATGCTGCTACAGAAGGTAAAGCCATCAAAAAATGGAGAGCAATGAGTACCAATGCCCGTAGTCTGGGTAACAAGCTTCCTGAATTAGTGGCCTTGATGGAGGAGGAACATCTGGATATAGTGGCAGTCACAGAAACATGGTGCACACAGAACCATGACTGGGATGTAAACATACCAGGATACACTTTCTATAGGACGGACAGGGAGGGTAAAAGAGGAGGAGGAGTAGCTCTCTACATAAGGGAAGGAATCAAAGCAACATAACGAAAGGGTAAACAGGGAGGAGAAGAAGCACTGTGGGTCAATTTGGAGACAGGCAATGGCACCACAATCCACACAGGGATTGTATACAGACCCCCCCCCTCAGGGGGAGGAAATGGACAAGGAAATGATAGGAAGTATACTTAGAATGGCAGAAAAAGGGGAGATATTGCTGATGGGTTATCTGAATATGCCAGATGTTAACTGGAGTGCAGTTGCAGCAGCCACTTCTAAGAGTGGGGTTATTCTAGATGCCCTACAGGGGGCATGCCTTAGACAACTAATATTGGAACCCACTCAAGAGGGAGCAATCTTAGACCTGGTTCTCTCAAATGGAGATGGAGAGAGGATCACAGATGTAGAAGTGGGTAGCCATCTGGGAACTAGTGACCATCGAACAGTATGGTTCACAATAAACACAGCAATAGAGTCAAGCCATACAAAGGTAAAAGTACTGGACTTCAGGAGGGCTGACTTTGCCAAAATGGGTGAGTGCCTAAGGAATGCACTAGCAAATGGGCAGGAAGGAGGGGTGGAAGAACGATGGGGAATAATACAAACTGCCATCACAGAGGTAACAAGCCTTTGTGTAAAGCAAATAAACAAAACAAAACGATGTAAGAAACCTCTATGGTTCTCAAAGGAGGTGGCAGTGAAGGTTCAAGAGAAAAAGAAAGCATTCAGAAAGTACAAGGAATCACAGAAGGAGCAGGACAGAGAATTGTATCAGTTAAAGCAAAAGGAAGCTGGGAAGGCAGTCAGAACAGCAAAGGCCCAAACCAAGGAAAAGATAGCCAACTCAGTTAAGAACGGGGATAAAACCTTTTTTAGGTACATCAGGGAGCGAAGGAAGACCAAGGGAGGGATAGTGAGGCTTAATAAAGGGGAGGGGCTGGGCAGAGGGTGACGGTGAAAAGACAGAGATGCTAAACAAATATTTTTGCTCAGTATTTACAAATGAAGAGGGTGAGGTACCTAAAACAAACAATAGAAACACTCTGGATACAGAAGTTGATACCAGCCCATTTACAGAAGAAAGGGTTCTGAAAGAACTCTTAAAACTGAAGGTGGACAAAGCAATGGGACCTGATGGGATTCATCCCAGAATTCTAAAAGAATTAAGGGTAGAACCAGTGACACCACTGACTACCCTCTTTAACAAATTATGGGAAGATGGGGTGATACCTGAGGACTGGAGCAGGGCAGATGTGATTCCCCTTCACAAAAGTGGGAGCAGGGCAGAAGCAGGAAATGACAGACCTGTTAGTTTAACCTCAGTGATAGGGAAAATGATGGAATCACTTCTGAAGGAAAGAATTGTCGAGTACCTAGAGGCCAGAGGGGCACAGGACCCAAGGCAGCATGGATTCACAGTGGGAAGGTCATGCCAGATGAATCTAATAGATTTCTTTGACTGGGTGACCGAAGTAGTAGATCAGGGAGGGGCTGTGGACATGGCCTACCTAGACTCTAGCAAGGCATTTGACACAGTCCCACACAAAAGATTAATATGCAAGTTAGCCAGCAGGAGTGGGTCCCAAGATGATAGCCTGGGAAAAGAATTGGCTGGAGAATAGGACATAGAGGGTAATAGTAAATGGAGTCCACTCTGAAGAAAGGGGGGTTACTAGTGGGGTACCGCAGGGGTCAGTATTAGGACTGGTCCTCGTCAATGTCTTTATAAGCGACATTGCAGAGGGACTGGAAGGAAAAGTATGTCTCTTTGCAGATGACACAAAGATCTGCAACAGACTTGATGCACAAGGTGGGGTGGAAAGGATGAGAAGGGACTTGGCAAGGTTAGAGGAATGGTCAAATGTATGGCAGCTTAGATTCAATGCTAAGAAATGCAAGGTAATGCACCTGGGAAACAAAAACCCAGGGGAAGAGTACACAATTGGGGGTGAGATACTAACAACAACAAAAATGGAAAGGGACCTGGGAGTAGTCATATCAGATGACTTAAAGGTGGGCAAGCAATGTGAGAAGGCAGTAACGAGGGCTCGGGGGATACTGGGATGCGTAGGGAGAGGCATCACCAGTAGAAAACAGGAAGTTGTTATCCCTCTGTACAGACAGCTGGTGAGACCCCATCTGGAGTACAGTGTGTAATTCTGGAGACCCAGTCTCTGCAAGGACATAGACGGGATGGAAGCTGTCCAGAGAAGGGCAACTAAAATGGTACAGGGTCTGCACTGGAAGACATATGAAGAGAGACTAAAGGAGCTTAATATGTATAGCCTCGAGGAAAGGGGGGGGACATGATAAAAACTTTCTAGTACCTCAAGGGAATCAACAAAGTCCAAGAGGGCAACATCTTTCAAAAAAAGATGTGTGTAAGAACAAGGGGCACAATTTGAAGATGGAGGGGCGGCTCAGAGGTAATGTAAGGAAGTATTTTTTCACAGAGAGGGTTGTGGATGCATGGAACGGCCTTTCAGAGGAGGTTGTGGAGTCAAAAACAGTGGTTGAATTCAAGCATGCATGGGACAGTCATAAGACAATTCTAGGGGGTGGGGGTAGAAAGAAGTAGGCTGCTGGTTAACTAGGATCTGCAGCTTATCCATTAGGTAGAGAAATGGGCAGACTGGGTGGGCCAAGCGGTCCTTATCTGCTGTCAAATTCTATGTTTCTATGTTTCTATAAAACACCCCAGAAATATGTTTTTTGTGAAAAGTGGTGTAGCAAAGTACTTTTGCATATGCGACACTTTCGTGATTTGATTTGCAAGAGTGTCATGTTTTGTGAAAGTACTTTGCGACACTATGGCCAAAACAATAGGGAATCTTTGCCACCCTGCTGCAAAAAGAACAGTTTGGTCTTTTGGGCTGTAATTTGGAGGGAGGAAAGGCAAGATTCCACAGATGTGCCTTGTGGTGGTTTGGTGGCAAAATATTAGAGGACTGCAAAGTTATGGCACTCCAAATTTGATGATTTTTCCCTTAGGCTAATATTATGGTGTCTGCCGCTCCTTTCGGGGCCTGTATCTCGAAAATGGTTCGAGATACAGACTTTTCATCAGAAGAATGCTTAGTCCCCCATTAGGGAGCTAAGGAAAAAACTAGCCTGGAAAGTCATAAATAATATGAGAATTAAAATTTTTTTCTACGTTGTACGGTTCCTGAGATAAAAGGAATTTAGTATTCCAAGTGCTCATTTTCTGCTCCAAGGGCCATTATTATGCATACATTCTTTGTATTCACTGTGATTCTGAATGCAGCTTTTTGGGAAAAAAAGTGTGTGCCTTTGTGTTACTGTTACTGTTAGCGTTTCCGCTTGCGTTTCTGGTACCGTTTGCTTTAGCTTTTCCGTTTACATCACTGCGTGCGTTACTTTTTGCGTTTGCATTACTGTTACCAACAAGCATCAGGTTGTGTGTTGGGGTCTTCGGTCCTAATTCTTACCCCATTTTCCTATACTGCACCATCTCAGCTTACTTACACATGGAATGGGGTGAGTGTTAGGGCTGATGACCCCAATGCACACCCCAATGCCTGTTGATGGGGGCAGGATGGGCATGGGGTGCAAAGGGTGGCATCCCTAACACTGAATTTCCTCGCTTTTGTCACTGTGGAACAACTCTAGCTGATGCATTAAATGGAGTTTTTGCCATGAATATATATACATATATGATGGATAGATAGATAGATAGATAGATAGATAGATAGATAGATAGATAGATAGAAACTGATTTTATACAGGAATACTAGTCATTAGAATTAATACCATCCTGTTCACAAGATAGCCCTGTTTGTCAATGTACTTAAGTTACTCTAAAACATTATAAGACATAACCATATCATAAACAATACATCTTACAACAGATACAGTTACAAGTATCTACTACACCTCAAAGCTACAATCACAAGCTAAAAGAACATATAGAACACACAGTTAGTATATATATATATATACATATTGTTTTTTTTAACTGGGGCTGTCAATCAGCAGGTGGGGGGGACAGTAGTTTTTGTGCAAAGTGTGGAACCTTGCATGCAAAATTCCACACTTTTGCCATTAATCCATGCTCTGTGAATTGGTGAATTTTGTGAATTGTGCTCCACAAATTGAGCGCTATTAGCAAAATATTTTGTGGAGTGAATTTTTTTGACTTCTCCCACCTGTAGCTGTGACCGGTATCCAGGAGACCCCTGGAATCCCCAGGTGCAGGACATAATTATGTGTAGGTTGCTGTGACTCACATGGGGGACCCTGTGGGTGATGTTGTGTGATGCCAACTGGTACATGTGTCAAAATACATGGCACCCCATAAAGCCTTCACAGTACGTACAGGGAAGCAGCATTTCACTTCCTTACCACCTTATCCATAGCAGTTCACCACAACAGAGTGGCTCACCACAACAAAGAACAAGGATCAGGTCCACCTCTGGAATTTTCCAGTCCTGTAACCGGAACCTCATTCCACTGCACCTCCCCTTAATTAATATATCCAGCTCCCTTTATCCTCAGCCCATATCATTCACCCTTAAACTTTCTGCTCCCTTCGTATATGTCGATCAGAACACTCTCCTTAGCTTCCATTCACTGCCGCCCTAGCATTATGTTGCACCTATCATCACCTTGCGGAAGGTCACAATGGAAAAAAAGCACTCCTATCCTGCAAAATCCAGATCAAGAAACTGCTTCTCTTGCTCCTTCTCTGTTCAGGTAACATGGAGCTAAACCCTGGACCCCCTTCACCACTCGCATCTCCTGCAGAATTTGCATCTGCACCCTAACTTAAGTTAATGTTAGTCAACATATTGTGCCTCTCAAAAATGTTTAATCAACAGCAAGTATGGGCTGCCCATACTGAGACGGACCTCATTATTATAACTGAATCTTGGCTCAAAAAGTCAAACAGTGATCAACAAGTCTTGCTTCCTGGCTACAATCTGCAGAGGGCAGATAGGGAAGCCAGAAGGAGCGGTGTGGCCACCTACACTAAATCTAAGTTTACAGTCAGTGATATTCACTGTAAATCTAAACCTAAGGACTATGAAATCATATCTCTCAAATTACACCTTCCATCCACTGAATGTCTCACTATTATTGGTGGTTATCACCCCCATCTGGTGGCACTGACATCCTCACCATACTTAAATCCTTAATCGCCTCCACCAACACTGAAACTTTAATACTTGGGGATATTAATATGGACTGGCTTACCCACAAGTTGCACAGCCTGAAATCCTTCTGTGACGAAGTCAGCTTAGCCCAGCTAGTCAATGAACCCACTAGAACCAATACATCCAATCCCAACAACAGTTCTCTCCTTGATGTCATACTTTATATGCATCCCCACAACATTCTTCACTCTGCAGTCTTCCACAATGACATGAGTGATCATGTGGTGGTTGTTTGTACAAGATCACAAATTATAGCCTGACAGCAACCAACACTCATAACTAAGCAGTCCTTTCGCATGTTTAATGCATCGGACTACTTGTCCAACTTGAGCAAAATTAGATGGCAAGACCTCTACCTTGCCAAAACGATCGATGAGGTGGTCGCTGTCCTTAATGACAACCTCACCATGCTGGCCAACAAGCATGCCCCTTTCATCAAAGTCATGGTGCTTAAAGCATCCAACCCATGAGCTACATCACATGTCAAGGCTACACTCCTAATCCGTGATAAACTCTGGGCTAAGGCTAGAAAATCCAAAAGCCCAGCTGACTGGCAAGCAGTCAGAGCAGCTAGAAACACCTGCATTAAACAAATTCATGCAAGCAAAGCCAACTATTATATCTCCACCCTTGAACAGGCAAAAGGGAATTCCTAAAAAATCTGGAAGACACTCAAGTCCATCAAAGGTCTGCCTGTAGCCCCTTCATCACTTTGAAGATCCTAAACAATGGTAGGGCTGTGGAAAACAGCTGGCTAATCCACAAGGAAATCAGCAATCACTTTGCAACTGCTGGCCTAGCTTTTGACTCTTTGCCTTATGCAGCCTGTGATAGCAACCAAAACTGTAATAACATTGGCTCACAAACTTTGACCCACACACACCAGTTGTGCCCACTTAGCTATAAAGAAGTCGAAGATTCACTTCTTAACATAGACATTCAAAAAATGCAAGGGACGATGGTCTAGAACATTTTTTTCTTCAAGTAAGCTATCTCGCCCTCACCGCCCCATCCTCCACAAATTAAATCTTTCCATTTCCATTGCCACTGTTCCCTCCTGCTGTAAATCTGCCCATGTTCACCCATTATTCAAGTTAGGGGACCCATGTGACCTAAACAACTATAGGTCCATCTCAATCTTACCTGTCCTCTCCAAAGTCCTTGGAAAGCTAGTTTACTCCCAAATTAAACTCTATATTAAATCATCTTCAATCCTCAACTCTGCACAATCTGGCTTCTGGCCCAACCATAGTACAGTCACTGCTCTAGCCAAAGTTACCAATGAATGGATCACAGCAATGGACTGCAGGAAAGATACTGGTGCAGTATTTTTAGACCTCAGCAAAGCGTTTGACACTGTCTACCACAATCTGTTAGTCTCAAGCCTAATAAAAATAGGCATCACCCCCCCTTGTTGCCCAGTGGTTTACCAGATACCTATCTGGAAGGACCCAGAAAGTAAAAGCTAGTGGCGCCTTTTCTGGAACCCTTCCCAGTTGTCAGGGGAGTCCCGCAAGGCTCCATATTAGCTCCCATCCTCTTCACCCTGTACATCAATAACCTTTATGCACATATATCCCAGCCACATCTGCATTTCTTTGCTGATGATACTGTACTGTACACATCAGGCCCTACACTGGCTGAAGTGAGGGATGTACGCCAAGCCGACTTTGCACAACAATAAATCAACCTAATCAATGTCAAACTACTTCTCAATGCCAAGAAAGCTAAGGCCATGCATTTTGCCCCAAACACCACCTCCACTTCCCTTGCAAACATGCACAAAGAATTCATCACTACCTCCCTAGGTGAACCCCTTGAAATCACCTCCAGATTCAAATATCTTGGTATGTGGCTAGACAACAAGCTTTCCTTTCATGACCACCTTCATGATCTGGCAAAGAGTTTAAAAATTAGGCTAGGTTTCTTCTTCCATAACAAGTCCCTCTTTCCATTGGATACCAGAGCTAGACTGGTTCAGGCCACTTTCTTGCTGCTACTCAACTATGGAGATCTCATCTATTTTTCCATAGCGGCCTCAGGACTCAACAAACTAGAAGTCCTCTACCACTGTACCATATGGTTCATGACAAACATACCCTACCGAGCCCACCATTGCGATTTGTACCTAGCCGCTGGCTGGAGATCACTCTTAACTAGACACACGCTTCATGCTGGTATCTGGACTCTGAAGCTACTCCTGAACAAGCTCCCGAACTATCTCACAACACTTTTCTGTATTTCCCATAGCACCTACTCTCTTAGGAAAAATGATCTCCTCCTCCTTGATGTACTGAGAACTCGCACCTCACTCGGCAAGTGGGCCATGTCGAGCATGCTCCCAACTATCTGGAACCAGCTCTGAAGCATATTGAAGCTTCCTGGTACTGTCCCTGTCAACCTATATAAAAGGATGGCTGCAGCAAAAATAAAAGATATGTGCAGCTGCTTCTAAATCCTAGCTCACTGCTCTGACCCTAGCCCACTACTTCCTCTTACTTACCTAGAAATTAGCTGCCTTGATACTCCAAAACAAGCGCTTTGTGCCTTTTTTCTTTACTTGTATTTTTCTATGTCATTGTCATTTTTATGCAACATGTTAATGCTTGACCATAATTCTGTACTTGAATTTGTACTGTTTTTTTTTGATTATGCAATCTGTAACCACCTGTCTGTGTCAACGGACCTCCTTGTGAATGAGCTTGCTCAATGGAGTTTTCCTATAATAAACTTGAAATTGAGCTTGAACATACAGACACCTACAGTGAGTCTGCAGCATCATGTGCATGTGGAATGGGGAACACCACACCATGGTTACAGCCTATCTTCCACACTGCTTCAGCTGGCTGGCCGCAGCAATGGAATTCAGAGTGGTGCAGTGGGTATGGCCAGGGGAAGTCTGTCACATGTGATGCAGCATCAGAGGGGCTCTATGGTAATGCATGTGGACTCTAGTGGCACAGCAGACAAGCCTGCCTTGTGTCTTCAAGCTGTGGAGGAGGTGGTGGGCAGCATGCGGTGGAGTACTCATGTCAATGTCAGGGCATCAATGCACTGTCCACGTTGAGTGCCCTGCCATGATGCCGATAGCATGGGTGGGAGAAGTGCTGCTTGGCATGTCACATGGACTGTTACAGTTGGCAAAGGAGGTGGCCTATGACCATGTAACACAAGCAGTGGCTGTGGCCACCTGGTGAGGTGCCACTGATGCCCCTGGCACTTCTGTTAACCATGTGGGTATAGGAGATAGGATGCACATTGTTTCCTCTGTAGTGCCAGGGCCCTGTGAATCTGTGGTGTGGCAGACATGGAGAGAGGTGGGGCAGGGAGCCTCATTCAGGCACATGGGATTGCATAGCAGAATGACTGGGAGTATCACCACAACACTGGGGCCTGCTGCAAGTGGCAGCAGTGTCACACAGTGTTACTGGTGTTTGACATGGTTGTGACAGGGAACATGTAGCATTAAGGAACAGGTTACTGTAGGTGCTGTCATGTGGGAGCCTGTGTGCTGACCCTGTGAGGGGGCATGAAACTATGGGCACTCCTACTAGGCAATCCAGGGCAAATCATGCTATGAGACACTACAGGGGTAAGGGTTGAGGTGTCACAGCATTGCTGTGCAGGGTCATGGTTGCCCACTGCAAGTCAAACACCTACATAGTGGTTGATGATTTTAGGGGGTCTTGGGGTGATCTACATGTGGGGGTCACTGAGGTGAGATGGCCACTACAGGCAAGCATGGAGGCATGTTAGAGAGAAGCAATGCACAATGAGCGTAGCAGCCGGGAACTGTACATGGCCAACATGGAAGGGAGCTTCGGGGGAAGGAAATCATGGTGTTCCTGATCAACTGGGGGTGACCTCCTCCTGCCTGTTAAGGGCATGTGGCCCACAAACTCTTTGCCATGTAGGGCTTGTGTAGCATTGGGCACTGGTTGTTATCCTTTGGGCAATCTGGGTGACGTAAGAGGGCAGGTGCAGTACTGTACATTGCCAGCAGTTGTCCCACTTGGCATGCCTCTGAGGTTTCCAATATCCACTGACAGACAACAAAGGTCAGCACCATCCAGGACAGACAGACCTCTGTGATGCCAGTACAAGGTGCCACTGCCCAGTCCCAGACCATGCCTGTACATGGCTGCATTGGTGACTTGGTGGGGGGAAGCCAGGTAACACCAGCACACTCATGTTGATTCTTCATATCTACACAAAGTATCCAATCCTCATATTCCTTTACCCCCCCTACCCAGAGAGCATACCTCTGTCATGGGAGCCCATGATCCTTATCCCCAATAGTTATGGTTCACATCTCCTCTGTAGACATATGGAAGTGACCTCCACCCAGGGACCTCATTGGCAGCTGCAGCATGAGGTGAGGGCATCCTTCCTCATGGCCTGGTATAACTATCTTGCTGTGCCCATGTCAGACAGAGCAGCATTACCTGCGTGTGCAGGTCCATGTCAGAGCTGCACACCCCCTTCCACTTCTTTGGTTCAGATTGCTGCTGTTGCTACACCCATTAGGTGGCTGCCAATGACTACTGTGATCCTGTGTCCCAGAGGGGCTGGGCTGCACTGAACATCTGATGGTAGTACCATGCCCCGGTGCCCCCATTGCACTGCACTCCAACAGATTGTCCCTGAAAGGCACACGTTTTGCACACACATGACCTTGGTGACAACCAACTCCCCCACTCTCTGGGATGTCTTGCATACCCCAAGCCTTCCCTGCCAGACACATATTGAGTAGCTGTAGTAAAGGCATCACCACACCACAGATCAAGCCTCCTCACTAATAGTGCCTCACTCTGCCTTGCCTGCATGTTCTTGGGCTCTGCTACCAACAGGACCATAAGCATGTGATGGGGTGACACTAGACAGGATGGTGACAGCATGTTGGACTTTCACAACCAACCATCTCCCCATGCAGCCACTGCATTCAAACATATACCACTGTACGGTATGGTGACACTTACACATGTGAGGCAACACATGTCAGGGAGGCAGGTCCTGATATGTGTACTAAGCAGCAGGGCTTCAGTTAACTGTATTTAGGATGCATTTTACACCAGAATATTAGGCAAAAATGTCCAAAAATAGACTCACTGGAGTCTTTTGCATCCGAAGTATAATTAATGAAAACAGCTTGCCTTTTTTTTGCTATGAACATCATTTGATGTGCAGTTTGGCCACTAGGGCAGCAGGAGCACTCAATTTTTTTTTATTTTGTTTGTCCACAAGTGCAGACCCCCCCAGCCAGCACCTCCCATCCCATCAGAGTAGCACTTTTT
Organism: Neoceratodus forsteri; assembly: GCA_016271365.2. Lineage (NCBI taxonomy): Eukaryota > Metazoa > Chordata > Ceratodontiformes > Ceratodontidae > Neoceratodus > Neoceratodus forsteri. The sequence continues at coordinate 933,197,581 of CM057449.1, read as the reverse complement.
CACTGGCAGGAACATGTTGGATATGGCAGTGATTGATCTCCCAGCTCCCACTCACCTTACATTGCACTGAGGCAGTTTTTGCTAATGAATGCAATGCTCACACATATGCATATATGCAAGTGGCAGTTTGGTGCCATTCTGAGTGCGTGAGTATGTGTAAGAGTTATGTGGTGTAGACAGAGGAGAATTAGCTTGCTATGGATGATTGTACCAGAGGGGCAGCACTGGCTGTGCAGAAAGCACCACCAGTAGATGATGAGTTTGTATCCAAAACCTTTATCTCAGCTAGCTTCCTTTCATCATGTAACTTTGCTGCTATTCCTAAATTACACTCCATCAACTGCCCATGTCTGTGATATGCCCATGGGCCAAGATGTGAGGGTTACCTGTGTGATGGTGCTGGGTGATCTGGATGAGACTGCCTGCAACTTAAGTAACACAGTGAGTGCTGTGTGAGAATGCGTGGACAGGAATTGAAGTAACAGCCAATGTGTGGCTTTAGATCTCAAGGGGTTTGGGCCTGGTGTGAATGGGAGTTGCAAGTGCTGTGGTGTAGCAGTGCCGCTCTAGATCTGAAGGGGCAGTGAAGGTTGTGAATGGAAGCAGGTTGCGACTAACAGCGTCAGCTACTGTGTGGCTTTAGTTGGGATTTGAATGGACTGTGCTGGTGTGAGAATGGGTGGACAGGGGTTGCTTGCAATACTTGCAATTAAGGGGCCCCCTGCAGCTTTGGATGATTCACTACAGCAGATTTTGGCTGGTGAACAAGGTTAGAAGTAACAGCAGTGATGCAGGTGCATTAGGTCTGAAGGGGTGGTGAAGGTTATGAACAGGGACAGGTTGCAAGTGTCACGTGACTTTAGATGGTCTCCAACTGTAACTGCTCTGTGTCAAGCTGTGCACCCTTATCTAAGACATTTGTAATGTTTAAATTATAGAACAAAGTTTACATTCCCAAACTGCACCAGAATACTTTAGAAGCCATCCCAGAATAATCCAATGATCAATGGATTACTTTATAAAATTTCCAGTGTTATTATCAAGCTACAACAAGACTAGAAGCCAGCAGCAAATGTTGGAAAACATAACCTGATGACTGCACAATGATTCAGATATGAGTTAAATAATGCACAATGTCCATGCAAATAAGTTCACACTAGAATCAACTGTCCAGATGATTTCTTATGATAAAAATGTAAATGCTTCCTCTTTAACTGGCAAAACAAACCTTTTACAAATCTATTGGAGCAGACATGGCTGGAAAGAGAAGCAGCAAGAAAGATCCAGGCCAGGTTGTACTGTAAAGCTGGTATATACTAAGAAGTTGATGTTTTGTGACATTTTGATTTGCACATTATGCACATTATAATTGGTACCTGGGTGATAACCTGAGTATTAGTTATTTTTAAAAGCTGTTTAAATTGTTTCCCAGAGTTCTTAGTAATTCATTGTTGCCTATGTGTATGTCTGTGATGTCTGTATCAATGAACATGTTATTGTCATTGTACTATGTTTGAAAATGCCTGCTTTGGATTGGTCTGAACTGCAAAAGGGAAATAATATAAAGATCTGTCAGCTCAGGCAGCTCAGCTGCTGCATGCATGACAATGAGAGAGGGGAAGGAGGGTCAAACTCAATGCTTGGATGAAGGAGGGGGGGTTGTTTGGGTAGACTGGGGCTCTATTTTGACTTCCAAAAATTGTGGACTGTCTGGAGCTATTTTTAACTTCCAAAGGTTGACACCTGGAAGTATTTTGACTCCAGCAAAACTGGAATGACTTCAAAATTTCAACCCATGGAAGTATTTGACTTCCACCCAAAAAAAAATATCTTAACCCCTGGTGTCATATCAGAATATTATCCCAAGAACCCTACTGAGCATGCTCAGAACAGCAAAATAAAAAACTTTAAAGACTTATAACTCTGGAACCAACTAATATATTTTTTTCACTAAACCTTTCAAAGACACTACCTTAGGACATCATGGCTGTACCCAGAAGGTCTTGGGAGAAAAATGGCATTCTGTGTAGGCTGTAAGTGAAAGCAAAAAAAAAATCCCATGTTAAATATAGGGAAAAAATTAGACATCTGCACAAAAATTAAATGTGGATCTCAGAAACTGCACAAGCCCATGTGACAATACTTTCCACTGATTTAGATCTTGCATCTTAGACAACACTTGCAAAATGCCAGCTGAGTTCATCAAATGCTGCCAAAACTATTCAGTTTCAAAGTTAGGGGTTTAACATTGAACTCTACTCAACCCTAACTATAGTGATGCTACTGCAATTATAATGATGCAGTAGCACCACTATAGTTATGGTTGAGCAGGGATTTCTATGTTAAACACGAAACTTTGCATTTTAATAGCTTTACATCTGTTTAATAGATATGTATGAAATTTTGCATGTGCAGTATGGGGGGAGGGGTGCGGATAGATCTCTTGAAGTGCAAAGTTTTGTTCCTTTCAGATGTGTGGTTTCCAATATCTAATAGTAAAAAACATGAAACAAAAAGTTAGTTTTTTTGCTGGGTGATTTTTTGGCATCACCTAGATCCCAGACAGTTTGGGGTTTTGGACTGCAAAATTTCAGGGTAGAAAGGCATTGTCCCACAGTGTTGCCTTTCAGTGGTTTGGTGAAAAAATATTAATCTGTTCCAAAGGTTTTAAATTTTGAAGTTTTTCTTCTGAGCATGCTCAGTACAGTCTGCTTGGATAGCTAATTGGTACAAAAAAAGTACTTAGTCCGTACAAAAAAATATATTTTTTTTTGTATTGGGTAATCCTTTTCTGAGAGCAAAAAATTATTGTTTTTTTTTTTGTATGGCTGCCATCTTGTTTCTGTTTTTGTTTTGTTTTAAAAACAATAACTTTCAAAACTCACAAGAATGACATCCTGCACCCACACCAACACATGTATCCTGCTAATCAGGCCTCTGTTAGGTGGAGTCCACACTTAGTTTGTGGAGAAATTACCAAGAAAAATCATTTTTATACACTTAAAAATCATTTTTTTTTAGCAGATTTTCTTTTTTTCATATGGCCATACGTAAAATTAATTGGCCCATATGAAAAAGGACCCTTTCATATGAAAAAACAATTTGGACTTCCCCTAGCCTTTTTTTTATATATGAGGGCATCCTCTTTCATGTGAATTAAAAAAGCATATGACAAAGGATGCCTTTATGCAAAAAAAGAATCAGGATTTTCTTTTTGAATGAAGGGATCCTTTTGTGCATGTTGTTTTCATCCTTATGAAAAAATAATCCTCTCAAATGAAAAAAAATTTGGACTTCATGCTTTTTTCCTGATTCTTTTCTCATATGAAGGGATCCTTTTTCATACAGGTCTCTCATTTGATATGAAAAAAGATCCCTTCATATGAAAAAAGATTTTGGACTTTTTTTGCACATTTGACTTCCACAAGCCATAACTCCCGCAGTCTTTGGATTTCAGAGCCAATCTATATATCAAAAAGAAGGGCTTAATAAGTACTACTAGAATAACACATACTCTTCTCAAAATCATTTAGGGGCCATATAAAAAAAGCATAAAAATAAAAAAAATCAAACTTCCCATAGGATAAGATTGGAACATTAACATGTCATACCATGAAACAAATAAATTCCTGTTGTGGCAGAAGTGGGTCCTTCGCTTCCACACCAGCATACATGTATGCATCTGTGGAGGGTTGGAAGCACATGGCACAGAGGGCCCTGCACTCCCACAGGCAAATGAGGATAAAATTATACTGTCTCAAAAAGTAAGGAAATTAATTGTATAAAACTGTGTTAATGCACTAGTTAGGGTTAAAGTAACAAAAGTAGGGAAATGTGGAGTTAGGGTTCCCAACCCTAACACCCTCCCCCCTAATTCAGGAAGCAACAGGAAAAAAGCCACTTTGGTTCACCCTCTCCTACATCTTTGCAAATCAGCCATGGTGTGTACCTTGGGGATGTCAACCCTAATGCTCACCCTATTCTCACATACTCTACATGTTCCCTCAGTAAATAAGCTGAGATGTGTAGAATATATGAGAATGAAGTGAGCATTAGGGATGACAACCCCAAGGTACACCCCATGTCTGATTTGCAAATATACAGGAAGTAGTCAAACTGAAATGTTTTTTCCTCTTGCTGCCTGCAGGAGTGGGGATTAGGTGTTAAGGTTGGAAACCCTAACACCACATTCCTGCATTATCATTTATTCTAACTGGTGCATTAACAAAGTATTTTGCAATGAATATAATACTGTAATATATATATATATATATATATATATATATATAACACACACACACACACACAAAGATTAAACATATTCTTTGCAAAAAAAAATCTACATTAATGCACCAGTTATGGTTCGGCTTAATGGCACAGAAGTAGGGAAATGTAGAAATAGAGTTTCCAACCCTAAATCTCTTCCTACCCCCACACCCCCAAGCAACAAGAGCACAAGACTTTGCAAGCATTCACAGCATTCAATAAAAATAACAAACCACATATAACATGTAACTGTTCCTGCACCTGCTACCCATCTGGGCCTAGAAAAAGTAGATGTCTTAACCTAAAATGAGATTTCATAAGTAACATTTTTTTTATTCAAGTGAAGTGCTTTCCTAAACAAAATTGTTACCTCCTTGGAAAAATTTCTAGACCCAGTACTGAAACCATAATGCTATCATTGCAACAGTACTTATGTCTGCAGAAACAGAGGCCCCCATGGGGACTGTACTTCTGGAAATAGGGGAACTCATGCATGCTGTACAAGATACACACACACACACACACACACACACACACACACAGGTGTGGCTGTGTAAGCACAGGCCTCTGTGAAGCCTGTGCTTATGCTGCTACAGATACAAATCTAGAATGATAGCACATCAGTGCTACTCCATTTGTGTCACTTGGAAACAGTTGTATGTTGTTTGTTTTCTATGATGATGGCTATCTATGGCTGCTTGTGTGGTCTTGTCCTTTTGCTACTTGGAGGGGCTGTGAGGGGAGCTTGGATTGAAAACTCTAATGCCACTTTTTCCTATCACTGTGGCATTAAGTTGAACCCTAACTGGTGTATCAACACAGTGGGTTTTTTTGCAAAGAATTTCCTTCCTTTTATAAGACAGTGGGATTGTATCCTCATTCATGTGCATCCTAGATGCAGATGCGCAGGACCCTCTTGGCCCTGCACCAAGTGAAGAGTCCTTCTGCCTATGGAATGCAGGACCCTCTAGGCACTACACTTCCATATGGCAATGGATGTTGAGGATTTGGGGGTTGTCTGGTGAGATGTGGAAGTGCGGGGCCTTCTGGGCACTGCACATTCATGTGGCCACATATACAAACAGGGTAAAGTGTCCATTTTTCTGCTGAAGTGCAAGAACCTCTGGCAGTCATTGGTGCAGAGGTGCAGGGCCCTATGACAAGAAAGAATTTCTCTTCACTATATGGTACTTGGGCCCCTATGGACAATCCTGCACCTTTCCTTACTAGGTCGGGGGGTAGCTGGTGCAGCATGAAAGTGTCATCCTCCAGCTCCAACCTATACAGCTAGCTCACTCAGCTCACCATAAACCCAGCTCACTAGCACAGGATCACAAAGCACTACCTGCTGAGGTAAAGGCTGGCACTACACAAAATGTTTCTTGAATATTATGTATTTCTTTTTTTAATTTTTGACTGCAGAGTTTCAAGATAGATGTTTTATGATAGATTTTTTGGACATTTTGGTGAGTGAGGGTGTGTGGAGGGTATTGGGTGGTGGTTGATGAGTCTCTGGTCAGAGTGGGGTGGGTGGGAGTGGGGCAGATTAATGAAGGACCATCTTCTTGTTTGTAGGAGTCTTTAAAAAAGATCAGTGAGTGAATGTTTTCTTTATTTATAGGGAGATGTGAGCCAACACTGGAGACTGGGCACCTCAATATCAGGATTATCTTCAATGACACTAGGGGTGGACACCTTAGTGCAGCCGTCCATTTCTGGGGGGGACCAACCTGGAGGGGCGTGTGTAGAAAATGTGCATAGATAGCTAAATATAGAGATTCAGAATTTGTACAGAGAGGCTGATTCATAAATCAGCACAGAGGGATGTGTTTTTAATAACAATTCAAATTAACCATTCTCAGCCAAGCATATATGTAAAATATGAAGGTGGTCTCCTTAAAAGCAAAGCCAGGAGGTCCAATCTGATTTTCAATGTCCTTTGCATAATTCCCACCACTACCACTTTTGGGAAACAAGCAGGGAGATACAAGTCTTTAAAATCCACCATGATGCACATATTGCCCAATGCTCAACCACTAAATGATATGCAAAGCCTACACTAAAGATATGGGTTCTTGAACAAACTAATTTAAAAGCATTTTTGCTTTTTAATCCATAATACATTTGTTGTTCATTCAAGACTCTAAAGTACTGGGGAAGGTTTGCAGTTAGATTTATAATGCACAAAAGGCAATATCATTTGTGCTGTGAGCCTACCAGAGCTACTTGAGAAGATTCAAAATCTAAGTCAACTAGAACACATATTTCTACTGAAATATGTTTCTTAAATATAGCAATTCATGAGCAGATGAAAAAAGCTGTAAATAAAAGGAGCATGCATAATGCAATGGCTCTAATATTTTACATATAGGGAAAAGGAAAAGAAAATATTTTTTGCTAGCCACATGTAGAAGACTTAAACTAGTGTCCCACCACATGCACTTCAAATCCCTTATTAATTTCGTCAGCTGTGGTGATTCAGGAATCCTACTGTTCAGCTAAAAAACATTTGTAAACAGGAAAATGTAGCCAATTCTGCCAACTATGCCTGTCAAAAGGGATATACTTCATAAAAGAATGGATTGGCAGGCTTAGAAAAAGGTGCTGCGTGCAGACTGTAAAACAATGAGTTTACATCCAGAATTATATGCTTCAGTGACCCCATAAGGGAATCTTAATATAAAGTGTCCCTCCTGCACAGCAACAAAATATAGAGTGGGAAAAATGATTCGCTAAGGAGGCTATGCACAAATGTGCAAATTGCTTATGAACCACATATATGTGGCATATAGGCAACTCTAAGTCCACATGCCACATCACAGGGTCCAGCACACCCCTGATGGCATGCATGGAAGTGTTGCATGTTCCTTGTGCACACATTCCCTTGACCAATCATACAGCTATGCATCGCTGGTGGTCTGGGGGCCCATCCATGGGTGTGAGTGCACTGTGTGCCAATCAGAAAGGTGCAGAGTGCTGGGTGAGGGGAACACAAGATACAGCAGCATGGACCCTTCTGTATATGTTGTGTGCCCCCACAGAGTTTATTTAGTTATTTATTTATTGAATTTTGGTAACAGGTGGGCCCACTGGAACAAGAGGTTCCTTTTTCAGGGGCAACCTGGAGTTAATTAGAGACAGGATTTCAGTCAGTGAGCAGGTACATTGAATACAATACTTCATAAGGTATAGGCTTAGGTACACACAGATACATAAATAGTGGATGGAAGCAATGTTTACTTATTAAGTAATGATTACTTCATATAAGATAAATTAATTGATCAGCCCTAAATAAATCCCACAAAACATACATGGCAGCAAATTACTGGAGGAACATAAACACAAGATATTAGCACATGGTGCAGCATAGAAAACAAGCACAGTTGATATAAAAATGGGGATGCAGTGCAGAACAAGTCAGTCAATCAATGATAGCCGGTACAGTGACAGCTTTTGAGCAGAAAGGTTTTTAGCCCTTTCTTAAAGTCCCCCGAGGGAGGAGGAGATTTGCAGCTCAGCAGGAAGGGAGTTCCAGAGAGAGGGGGAAAATAAGCATAATACCTCTTACCTATACAGTATTTGTTTTAACCCTATGAACTTCAGGCAAGTTATAACTTGAGACCCAGAGGGAGCACCTTTCATTCTTGGGAACTAATAAACCAGAAACGTTTTTGGGGGGATTGAGATGAAATTGAAAGCTAAGCATAACAAGGGGTATATTATCCGACCCTACAGGGAGAGCCAACTCAGGGAGGAGAGGACCTTACAGTGATGCTTCCTGGGAGGGGCCCCAGTTGCAAAGTGGCCACTTTTGTTGTACAGAACCTTGAACCTAGTAATCTCAGAGTTCCTGGGGAACTGGCATACAGGGACATCATATCATAGTGTGGGGAGCAAGACACTATTTGCAATGGCAAGCTTAGATTCGGGTATGAGAATATTACCCAGGCATTATAGTAGACCAATTTTCTGGTGTATAGATTTGGTGATTTGATCTACATGGGGTTTAAAGGTGAGTTCTTGGTTAATGTAGACACCCAAGTATTTCATTTTGTTATCCACTTTAATTTGTACACCAGTTGAGGTGGTAAGTGAGAGCAAGTGCTGCCTGTCTGGGCCAAGGTGCTTGGGGCCAAAGAGTACCGCCTTGGTTTTATTTGCATTTAGGACAAGCCTGTTGTCATGGAACCATTTCTCAAATGTAGAGAAATCAGAGACACGCTAGGGATTGATCAAATTTACATCAGTACAGCTTCTATAGAGAACTGCATCATCTGCATACAGAAGTAATTTCCTTACCCCACAATGGTTTGGCAGGTCATTAATAAATATGGAGAAAAGCAGAGAACCCAGGATAGACCCCTGTGGGACACCATCAGTAATAGGTTTCAGACAGGAATGGGTGCCATGCCATTTAACTTCCTGATACATGTTGGTCATGTAGTGTCCAAACCATTGTAGTGAGGGACAGTCATGCATTACAACTTTTGTAGGAGTAGGCTATGATCAACAAAGTCAAATGGTTTGGTAAGATTAATAAAGACAGCTCTGGTCAGTACCCTTTTGTTCATGGCATCCAATACATCTGTAGTGAATCTAATCAGAGCAGTGCAAGTGCCATGCTGCTTTCTAAAATGATGCTGCCAGTCAGTAAGTAGGTGGCACAGCTTCACAGTCTTGAATTTGATTGCATACAAGATTCTCTTCCACCTTAGCCAATGGATTACGGAGGGAGATGGGATGGTAGTTTTCCATCATATCATTATGGCCACCTACAGTTTGTGCATAGGAACTACCATCACCATTTTCCATTTTTCATAGAAACATAGAAACATAGAAACATAGAAGTTGACGGCAGATAAGGACCGCAAGGCCCATCCAGTCTGCCCATTTCTTTTTCTACCTTATAAATGTGCCATCGGCCTTTGCTCTGTCAGTGACCTATCTATTCATAGTCATTTGTATTGCTCCCTATGCCTATCCCATGCCTGTTTGAAGCCCTGCACTGTATTCATAGCCACCACTTCTTGTGGTAAGTCATTCCATGCATCTACCACCCTTTCTGTGAAAAGAATTTCCTCATTCCCCTTAATCGGCCTCCCTCTAATCTCATGCTGTGTCCTCTTGTCCTGCTATTTTTCTTATATTTAAACATGTTAGACTCTTTCACCTTGTTTATGCCCTTAAGGTGTTTAAATGTCTCGATCATATCACCTCTCTCCCTCCTTTGCTCAAGGGTATACATATTGAGCTCCGTTAATCTGTCCTCATATGTCTTCTGATGCAGTCCCTGCACCATTTTGGTTGCCCTTCTCTGGACTGCCTCAATTTGGTTAATGTCCTTGTGAAGGTGTGGCCTCCAATACTGCCAGTACTCCAGATGGGGCCTAACCAATGTCTTGTACAGAGGATTATTACCTCCCTCTTACGACTTGTGATACCCTACTAATACACCCTAACACCCCCTAGCCTTACCTACTGCTTAGAGGTCTGCTTGGATGATTTTAGGTCATCAGTGATGATGATGCCCAAGTCTCTTTCTTCCTTTGTGACTGCTGCAACTCCCTCCCAGCCTATAAGTGGCTTCAGGGTTTCTCTTCCTATGTGCATGATTTTGCACTTCTTTGCATTAAATCCCAGTTGCCACTCTTCTGACCATTCTGCTAGTTTATCCAGATCTCTTCTCATTCTGCCCACCCCATCTGGATCATCTACTCTGTTGCAGATCTTGGTGTCATCTGCAAACAGACAAGCCTTACCCTCTAGTCCATCTCGAGGTCACTAATGAAGATGTTGAATAGGACTGGCCCCAGGACTGATCCTGAGTACCCACTTGTGACTTGCATCTCTTCTGACTGTATACCATTTACCACCACTCTCTGTTTTCTGCCAGTCAACCAGTTTGCCACCCAGTTGACCAACTTCTGACCCACCCCGAGCCTACCCAGCTTATTTATCAATCTTCTATGTGGAACAGTGTCAAAAGCTTTGCTGAAGTCAAGGTAGGCGACATCAACTGCTCCCCTTGGTCCACCACTCTGGTTACCCAGTCAAAGAAATCTATGAGATTAGTTTGACAGGACCTTCCTTTTGTAAACCCATGCTGTCTTGGATCCTGTGCCCATATGGATTCCAGGTGTTGCACTATCCTTTCCTTAGGGTGCCTCCATAATCTTGCCCACTACTGAGGTAAGACTGGCCGGTCCTGTAGTTCCCGCCTCCTCCTGCTCCACTCTTGTGGAGTGGGATCACATAAACCTTCTCCAGTCTTCTGGGACCTCTCCTGTGCTCAGAGACTCACTAAACAATTCTGCTAACGGCTCTGCTAGTTCCTCCTTTAGCTCCTTAAGTACCCTGGGATGTATGCCATCAGGTCCCATTACCTTATCCACCTGAGCTAGCAAGCTCTTGTAGGACCCTTTCTTTTGTGAAGGGATAGTGCTCACCTCCCTCCCCCTGTGTCCATGATGCTGAGCTGTGGCCCTGCCCTACCTTCTCTTCAGTAAATACTGAGCAAAAGTATCTATTTAGGATAGATGCCTTTACAGGGTCCTCCTCCTCACATGCTCCCTTTTCTCCATTAAGCAGCAATACCCCCTCTGGACTTTCTCCTTTCACTAATGTATCTATAGAAAGTCTTGTCACCTTCTTTACTGTTCGTGCTAGTGTTTCCTCAGTTTGGGACTTTGCCTGCCTTACTGCCTTACCTGCTTCCCTTAGGGCAGTTTGGTATGCCTCCCATCTTCATCCCGCTGTGTTCCTTATATTTTCTGAAGGCCAGCCTTTTGGCTCTGACCTTTTCTGCTACTGTATTTGAGAACCAAAGTGGTTTCCTTCTTCTTTTGCACTTCCTTTTCTGTCTAACACAATGGGATGTTGCTTCAAGTATTGTATCCTTAATGCTTGCCCACTTTTCAGGGATTTTACCTTCAAGGAAGTACCTGTTGATGAGCAGGGAAACAGGAAGTGCAATTACTGGGACTGCTATGTTGAGTAACCTGGGCTACAAGTTGTCAAACCTGGCCACACCACCTGATTTAATACATTTTATGAGGGTATACACTTTCTGCTTTCAGACACATTTGAGATTGAAACAGGGGTGCTGGGCACTTGTGACATCCTGACCCATAGGTGTGAGGCAGGTTTGAATCTGGTTAGATTATTGAAGAAACAGTTGAAGGCATTAGCAATGAGCTTGGGTTCAATGGTGCTCTGGCCATTAACTACAATAGCACATACAGTATGCCTATTTAGTAAGGTGTTATCCTGTGCCCAGAACCACTTAGGTTTGGCCAGCCTTCTAACATATTCCTTCTTAGCTGACTTGGTATTCTTTTTGAATAAGTTATGCACTTCCCTATATTTATCCCAGTTAGCCTTAAGACTTATGCATTTGAAGATCCCCTAGGCATTATCCCTAAGAATCATTAAGCTTTTTAACTCATGCATGATCCACTTATGACATACACCCTTGATTCTGAGTTTTCGGAAGGTCATGGTTATTAGCAATTGAAAGGAAGTTGTGAACAAAGAAGTCTAAGGCATTGTCCAGAATATGGACCCTTTTAATTTAGTGCCAGTCGATTGTTACTATTGAAGCCCTGAATGACACCTCATCAAATTTAGTGTAATCCCATGCTAGGAAGGTTTTGGGCTACACATTTGGGGCATTATTTTTCAATATACAGAAAACAAGGGAGTTGCCTCAGATAGCATCTGAGAAAACACCAGCAGCCCTGATCCTGTCTGGATCAGAGACAACTACCCAATCAAGCAAATAATTACCATTTTTTATTAAGTCTAGTGTGTTCAGTGATAATTTGCATGATTCTAGCATCAGGTAACTGGGCTTGAAGCACAGTCCTAGTATGTTGCATGCAATTTAGGTTGAAGTCAACAAGCAAGATTAATTCACCAGGTGGCTGATAAACTAGTGTTTTGGTTAAGGCAGCTTGTGCCCTGGGGGTTACCTGGGGAGAGTTATAAATAAGGCCACAATGAGTGGTTCAGTGCTGCCATCCTCACAACTATCTAGGTTAATTGCATTAACAGAGGAGACATTTAACAAGGAGTTAACATAAATTAATACCTTCCCCCTTTTTCCCAGTCCTATCTCTCCTAAAAGTTGTGTAGTTTACAAGTTCTATTTCATGGTCAATGACCTGAGGCTTGAGCCAAGTCTCAAATAGTGCTGGGATGTCAGGTCTATGGATTTCCACCCAGCTTTCCAGTTCATGCATCTTGGAGCTTAGACTATTTACATTTAGGTGGACTAGCTTCAGGCCTCTAATGTTAGCCCAGGTTGGATTAGTAGGGGAGCAGATCTTATGGTTCGAGGGGGCAGGGCCGGAGTTAGACTCTACATCCCCAAATAGAGCAATCAGGTTGCAGGATAATGCAGCCCCCATCCATTTGTGCCACACCAGCCCCCTGGCCTGACAGGTTGGGCTGTGGGAATCTAGTTGGGCATTCATCCCTAAACATTGCTGGTGGCTGCCCTGTGCTGTCCCAGAATCCTCTACTCATGGAGAGCAGAGGATCCACTGTGGAACCCAGGGAAGGTATCCAATTGGATGTCTGCCTGTGTCCCTTGTACTACACCCTCATGATCGTGCATGCTGGGGGGCGAAGCCATGGACAGGTACCCTGCGGGTATATATAATTGTGCATACTATGCAACCTGTGCCTGTCCACGGGCACATAGCTATGCAGGCTGGGTACATGTAAATTGCACATTTATACAACCCTACAAGAGTGTTAAAATTGCTACTCAGTAAAACACTGATACATGGAACCTTCTAAACAGTATGGATCTTAACAACAAATACCTTGCAACACAGTCAAATTCTGCAAGTATTACAGAAAAATGATGGGAATGAAAAAGACAAAATTAAAAAATTCTCCTCTTCAAAACCTCTATGCCTCATCATAAACAAAGAGTCTATAGTCCAGACTTGGTAACTCACCACTGTTCTGTTTACCAGTCCCTTAACTGGCTCCCTCCAAAATCACAGCGCTCCTACTTGCTGTCCCAGAACACTTCTGATACCTTGCACAATCCCTCCTACTCTCCACTATCCCTTCTTATCCAGCCAAGAACCTACTGATGTAGTCTACATCAGTCGTCCCTCCTCCAGTTATAATGCCCAGTCATAAATATGAAGATGGGCCTAAGAGCTTTCTCTGGAGCTGGACCCTCACTATGGAACAACCTCCCCTCTCCTCAATTGGTTCCCTGACCTCCCTCTAGCTATAATTTCCCTATTAAGAATGCACTTTCTGTCCTCCATGACTTGCATCTGCCCACAGGCCACTAGTACAGCTGCACCTCACTTGCAGCCCACCCTTATCCCCTCCCCCTCTAGTGCTCCTCTCTCATCTCCCACCCTATTGTTATTCCTATTGTTGAATGATGGAGCAACCTTACCCTGTTTACCTAAATGTTACATACATAGAAATATAGAAACATAGGCTTTGACAGCAGATAAGGACCACTTGGCCCACCTAGTCTGCCCATTTCCCTACCTACAGAATAAGCTGCAGATCCTATTTAACCAACAGACTATTTCTTCCTACCCCCCACAAAAACTGCCTTATGTCTGTCCCATGCATTCTTGAATTCTCCCACAGTTTTAGATCCCACAACCTCCTCAGTAAGGCTGTTCCATGCATCCACCAGACTCTCTGTGAAAAAATACTTCCTCACATTGCCCCCGAGCTGTCCCCCCTCTATCTTCAAATTGTGTCCCCTTGTTTTTGTACATCTCTTTTTCTGAAAGATGCTACCTTCTTGGACTTTGTTGATTCCACTGAGGTACTTAAACGTTTCTATCATGTCCTCCCTCTCCCTCCTTTCCTCAAGGGTATAAATATTAAGCTCCTTTAGCTTCTCCTTGTATGGCTTCTCTTGCAGACCGTGCACCATTTTAGTTGCCCTCCTATGAACTGCCTCCATCCTGTCTATGTCCTTGTGGAGATGGGGTCTCCAGAACTGGACGCAGTACTCCAGATGGGGTCTCACCAACTGTCTGTACAGGGGGATAACAACTTTCTGTTTTCTGCTGGTGATGCCTCTCCCTATACATCCCAGTTTCCCCCCAGCCCTCCCTACTGCCTTCTCACATTGCTTGCCAACCTTAAGATCATCTGATGTGATTCTCCCAGGTCCCTTTCCATTTTTGTTGTTGTTACTACCTCCCCCTGCATTGTGTAATCTTCCCCATGGTTTTTGTTTCCATGGTGCATTACTTTGGACTTCTTTGTATTGAATCCAAGCTGCCATACTTCTGACCAATCCTCCAACCTTGCCAAGTCCCTTCTCATCCTTTCCATGCCACCTTGTGTATCAACCCTGTTGCAGATCTTTGTGTCATCTGCAAAGAGGCATACTTTTCCTTCCAGTCCCTCTGCAATGTCACTTATAAAGACATTGAAAAGGACTGGACCCAGTACTGAACCCTGCAGTACCCCACTAGTGACTCCTCTTTCTTCAGAGTGGACTCCATTTGCCTTGGTATGCTCAATTGTTGATGTATCTAGTACTGTTTTCCTTACATTTTCTCTATTAGCTTGACCTACACTGGATTCCCTGTTTTGTTCCCTGTATGATCCACGCAGTTGCTTCACTGTATTTTACACTGTGCCAGTTTCTGACCAGGGTCGTGCCTGAAAACAAGGTCTTCGGATCAGTGGACCAACCCGGTTACCAAATGAATAAATAAATAAATAAATAAGTTGCAGGGAGAGAAACTTGTATGTGGCAGCTTGAGGGTTAGAATTTTTTGGGTGTTTGATAAGAGCAGCACTTTGCCTGATTACTGAAGCAGATTTTGTAATTCCCTGTTGGTATGCAAGTGTGCGAGTTGATCAATGTAATGGGGAGGGGGGACACGAATGCAGTGAGAGAGGCACATGTGAGGAGAAAACATAAAACTCTAGAAAACCTAAAGATTACAGGTAAGTAAAACAAAAATCACATCTAACATTCTACAACATTACAATGCATGCTGTGCCAGTTTAAACTAGTGCGAAAGAAATCACACTTTTTTCCCTAAGCTATTCCCAAACACACATCCAGACCACTGGCTCACTGCTGCCATTTAAGGTGGCAGCACATCTACATCTGTGACTGCAGCAGTGAGGAAAGTACTGCTGTTCTCAAACAGGGAATGCAGTTCCTTCAATGCTGGCTAAAGGTTAATTTGGGGTGCCCAGAAAGGTATTTCTAGGCAATAAAAATATTTCCTAGGCGTCATAAAAAAAAAAAAAACAGAGTACAGCTTAACTGTTCTGGTTTACCAAGGTTAGGTGTCAGATTTTTTAAACACATCATTTTTAAGTGTTTTCTAAGTTTTTCAGGAGAAAAAAATATAAAACAATGGAAGCCATCATGAACTGAAAAATGTTTCTGTTTGTGAGAGACATTTTTGGTTCATGGAAACTTAGTGATGCAGATTGAAAACACTTTCGTGAACTGAAAATGTATAGTTCATATCAGATTCTTATCAAAAAAACATATTGAGCATGCTAAAAAAAATCCTTATACCTCTGGAATCAACTAATGTTTTTTCACCAAATCTTTGAAAGGCACTACCTTGGCACAAGTGTTCCAATGATCCATATCTTGGAAACTGCAAAAGATGCAGTCACAAAACCTATCACATCTTGAGACCCGGCCAGCCAGACCTTGCATGCAAAATTTTGGGCTGTTTTTTTGAATGCTTCTAAAGTTGTTAAGGTGTAGAATTGGGGTTTAACATTAAGTGCCTTACTCAAACCTAACAGTACTTGTGTTACAATGCAATATCTGGAGAATAAATGATGGCAAAGTGTGGTACTGTCTGTTAGGAAATAATACCATTGATGGGTTGAACAAGCCATAAAGCCACGAGCCCAAAGGGTGAGAGTCCTTTATGAACTTGTTCAACCCTGAGATGGTATTATTTCCTCATGTACCACTCTTTTCAATCATTTGTTTTACAGAATACATAAGGTTGTACACTTTTTGCTGTGTCCTATATAGGCAGCTAGTTATGGTTATAATACCCTACTTGGCTACCATCATATATGGTAAAATAATATCTTTTTCGATGGGGAAAAGGGCCCAACACAGTAATATCTACATCTATGTCTATATATATATAGACATATATATATATATATATATATATATATATATATATATATAACAGATTAACCACTCTGAGGTGTGCGGTTGCGCTCTGATATATGCACACCTTGGTGTGGGTCAACTGCCCAAGGCATGTGTATATCAGAGCATGACTGCACGCCTCTGAGTAGTTTATCTGTCTTATAAAATGTCAAAATTGTTTTGAGGGGGGTAAAAGTGCAGGTGTGTGGTCACGCTGTGATATACACACGGTCACCTGATGGTCTTTCACCAATTAATCAACTTCTTTTTTCAAACCCATTTTATAAAAAAAAATATATATATATATACACACACACACCGTGGCACTATAGTTAGGGTTGAATAGGCACTTTAATGCTAAACCCTTAATTTTGCACATTAATAACTTTGCAACCGTTCAATGGATTTGCACAAAATTTGGAATGCACAGTCTGGTATGGTAGATCTCTTGATGTTCCAAGTTGCATTTTGGTTGGACTTATGTTTTTTTGTGAAGTGAAGTGCTGAAAAACACATTTTTCACCACTTTTGACCCCTTTTTTGCCCATTGTGCTGTAACCACACTGTTTGGTCCTTTGGTCTGAAACGTTCAGGGTAGAAAGAGTTTGGGACAAGGAAGAATCCAGCATTATTCTACTGAAAAAATATTGATCCATTCAAAGTTTGTATCATTTTTCATAGTCAAGGATTTTGTCAGTTCACAAAAAAGGGATTTAAAAAATCCCAGTCTGTGAGGCAAAATTCCCCTTTTGACAGCCTCTATTTTGTTTTCATATTTTCCCCCAAACAAAATGCTGCAGCTTTCTCCATGGGTGACTTCTTGTTCCAATAAGGTATGGGTTTTGTTCAGGGTGACATCCTCTACAATCAGATGTCTTTGATTTGCATCATTTTGGCCAAAAGATGGCCATTTCAAATTTTGAAATCTTCGTTCACGACTCTCTTCCAAAATGGGATTGATCGAAGACAGGGATTTTGTCAGCTCACAGAAGGGGATTCAAAAACCCAATCCTCTTCCACAAGCTGACAGAATCCCCTTCTGTGAGCCGATCCCCTTTCGTGAGGTAGTAAAATCCTAGACTGTCACTTAGGGACCAGATCATCCTTCTCGTGGATGAGGATTGACTCACGGTCAAGGATTTTGCTACCTCACGAAAGGGGATCAGCTCGCGGATGGAGATTTTGTCAGCTTGTGAAAGAGGCTTGAGTTTTTGAAGCCCCTTTTGTGAGCTGGCAAAATCCCCATCCCCGAGCAATCCCCTTTGGTAAGGTAGCAAAATCCTTGACCATCACTTAGGGATCAGATCTCCCTTTTTGCGGACAAGGATTGATTCACAGTCAAGGATTTTGCTGCCTCATGAAAGTGGATTGGCTCACAGATGAGGATTTTGTCAGCTCATGGAAGGAGATTGTTTTTTTTAATCCCTTTTGTGAGCTGGTAAAATCCCTGTTTGCAAGCTGACAAAATCCCTGTCATTGAGCAATCCCCTTTTGCAAGGTAGCAAAATCCTTGACCATCACTTAGGGATCAGATGGCCAAAATCTGACAGCCAAGGATTTCTTGCAGATGGCGTTTTTGATAGTTCACAAATGGGGATTGACCTTGCAGTCAGGGATTTTGCTACCTTGCAAACTAGGATTTTAAAAATGTTGCCACTGCACTGTAAATAAACGGTTTGGTCTTTTGACTTGAAATTTGCAGGGTATTAAGGGGATGCTACAGAGATTTTACTTTATCCTGAACCCTAACTGTTTCCTTAACACAGTTTTTTGCAAAGTGTATATGTGTGTGTGTGTATATATATATATATTTATATATATATATATATATATATATATATAGTCATTATAAAAAACTTCATTAATGCATTAGTTAGGGTTAAAGCAACAAAGATGTGAATTGTGCTATTTAGGTGTTAAAAGGTTAATTGGTTCTGTTGATATGTCATTACAAAGTTAAGATTTTTCCCATAGGATAATGTTGTAGTCATGAAGCCTAACTCTCACACCATTTTCCTTTACTGTAGCATGTCAGCCTGTTTATATATGGAATGGGGTAAGAGTTGGGCCTGATGACCCAATGCCACACCCGAGTGTCTGTCGATCTGTAGAGGATGGGGGGCTGGGTGGGGTTAGGGGCTCAACCTAACATCTCATTTCCCCACTTTCATTGCTTTAACCCTAACTATATATATATATACACTTTGCAAAAAACTGTGTTAAGGAAACAGTTAGGGTTCAGGATGAAGTAAAAAAAAAATACGAACATATGGTTTTAGGGTTTCAAACTGTAAAACTCCACCCTGTCCCTAAAACAAATCAGGGGTGCTGTCTTCCTTGGGGTTGTCAACCCTAAAGCTCACCCCATTAAGTGTATACATTTTGGAGTGTGTAGATTGGGGGGAGCTTTGGGTTGACAACCCCAAGGAAGACTGCACCCCTGATTTGTTTTAGGTGGGTTTTAGGGTTGGAAAACCTTAAACATTTTCCTACTTTTTTCACTCTAGCCTGAACCCTAAATTTTGAACTAATGTAGTTGTTTGCAAAGAATTTCCTTACTTTTTGAGATAGTATATGCATCTTCTTTTTTGCCTGTGAAAATGCATTTCCTTCTGGGCCCTGCTCTCCCACTCATCCATAGATGGGTATATGCATGTTGCTGTGGAAGCGCAGGGCCCTCTGCACTTCCATTTGTAGGACAAAAGCAACCAAATTGTCAGCATAGCCTTCTTACTACCTTACCACACCTCATATAGGCGGTACTGAAAATGTTCAAATCCCCACCAAAACATAATTCCATGCCACTGCAGTGTTATTTCATGTCACAGGTGTGAAAAGACAGTTTGGCCAGGATTTGAAAAATGACAGCTGACAGGTTCAAGAGGTGGTGTAAAAAAATGGGTATGTTGAAAATTCGGGGTCAAAATACTTACAAATTACAAATGTTATGAGCAAGTGTAGCAACATTTTAATGGATATACATAACTTAGCCATTTTTGCATATTTTGACCACAATATTTCAACATATCCTTATTTTTACCCCACCTCATGACAAGGGTGGTGAAAATGCTCAAATCTTGCCTGAAACATGATTTTGCTAAGTGATGACAAAATTGCCTTTTGGGCTACATTTGCATAATTCCCAACACAATTATGAATGAGGTGGGGTACCAAAAAGGCCATGTGGAAAATCCTGGGTCAAAACATGCAAAAATGATAAAGTTATGCATCAAAGTTTAAAATCCCTTTGAAATACATTAAACCACACGTATCTTAATTTCTCATATTGCAGTTGGCAGTTCCTGTAGCAAGACGAGTCTTCAATCAAAGAGAGGATCTTCACACTGGGACCAGTTCGGGGTGAGTGCAGGTGTGTGTGGGGTGGTGGGTGCTCAGTGGGAGGTCAGGGTGGGGGTGGGTAGGATTGGCATGGGAATGACCTTTTCCTTTTTACAGGGAAATAGAAATCTTCATGGGATGTTTTTTCTTTATTGCAGCAGACATTACAGGGATGGCAATTAGATGGTGTGGGGTGCCCACTAGACACCAGTGAAAGACACATAAATTACAGGAATGGCAATCGGAGGGTGGGGTCCTACTAAACACCAGGTGCAGACACATAAATTAAAGGGACAGAAATCAGAGTATGGGGAGGTTCCACTAGATACCAAGGAAAGACACATAAATTATGAGAACGGTGATTGGAGGATGGGGTGGTACCACTAGACACCAGGGAAAATGAGGCATTTATGGCTTCTGCAACTAAGTGATCCCTTTTCATATGGCCAATTTTTTTTTTTCATTTGGCCATATCAAAAAAGCAGAAGTGTCACAAAAAAGGATGCAAAAGACAAAAAAAAATTGCGGGTCATTTTAACAATAGTAAAGTGCAGAATCCACCTAACAGTGTCTGGAAGAGCAAGATACATGTAGTGGTCTCACTGTACCATGTAATTTTTGTGCATTTTGAAATAATAAAAAAAAAACAGAAAACAAGATTGCATAAAATGAAAAGGATTTTTCCCTCATGAAAAACGATTGACCAGATATGATCATTTCATACAACTATTTTGAACTGCTTACTAAGCATGCTCAAAACTGAAATTTAAAAATGAAATTACTTTGGAATAAATTAATATTTTTTTCACCAAACCAGTGAAAGGCACATCTGTGGGCCAAGACCTTTCTACTCTGAAAATTTCAGATCAAAATTCCAAACCATCTGGGCGCAAGGCAATGACAAAAAAACAGGGAAACAAACAAAAATTGTTTATGTTTTTTCACTATCCTGATCTCAGAATCTGCACATCCGACTGAAACAAAACTTGGCACATCAAAAGCCCTACCTTATGAGACTATATGTGCAAAATGTGTAAATCTGTTGAATGATTGCAAAGACATTAAAGTGCAAAATTTGAGGTTCGACATGGAAAACCCTGCTCAACCCTAAATAAAGTGGTGTTACTGTGCCACTAGACTTCACCTCCAGGTTAAAGCTAGGTACTTACTCTCCTCTCCTCTCTCTCTGTAAGCAATTCCTGCACTTCCAACATGTATTACAAATGGCATGGTTTCTAAAGAGATCCAATTTTATTTGAAGATTTTAATATGCTTATGGGGCATGGGAAAAGTATGAAAAATGGACTGCTTGCCCACTGAGTCCATGCCCCACTTCTCAGTGGTTGTAGTAATTCAAGTTAACCTCCTTTATAAATGTGCAATGTAGTGTGGTTGTTAATACAGTATTATTTTTTTACCCAGGTAAATACAGTAGTTGACATTGTAAATAAGCTTCTGTCAATCCTATATGCATCCAGTATTCTCCCTTCTCAAAATGAGTTGGACTCCTTTTTGCTGGGTTTGTGTTATGACATCTACTATTGGATGTTGCCTGGACCTTGGATAGGGATAGGTCACTGGATGAGATTAGTTGGCTATAAAGCAGTTGACTGCTGGAAGAACGCTGTTAAAAAGATTTCTATCAGGCCTTTCAAGATGTCTTATCACCTCCTCTCCTTATGCTTTTTTGGCACATAAGGAAAGTTGGTTCTCTATCTCTATCTATGCAGGAGGCTACAATCAGCGTCCTGCTTAAGCCTAATAAAGGTCTGTCTTCATGTGTGAAATATTGGCCCATTTCTTTGCTCAATGTTGATTGCAAAATTCTTGATAATGTTCTGGCTTCAAGGTCGTAAATGGCTCTACCAGTTTTGATACATGAGTCCCAAGCTGGTTTTGTGAAGGGCAGGCAGGGCAGTGACAACCTCCATGCAGTGGTAAACCTTATCCAAATTACTGCAATGGGTCTGGAATCAGCAGCTATAGTGGCAATAGAAGCTGAGGAGGCTTTTGATTCCATTGAATAGAATTACAGTACTTGTTTTATACTCTTTTGGTGATGGGCTTTGGTCTAGTCTTCCAGAGTTGGATCAGCTATTTATATTCCTCTCCCAGGGCCAGGGTAGTTCCTAACAGTGTGTTGTCAGACTCCTTTAATCTGTTTTGTGGTACTAGGCAGGGATGTCCACTAAGTCCCCTGTTATTTTTAGTGGCTATGGAACTTCTTAACACTGCCATAAGGCAACACCCAGATATCCAAGGTATCCAGGTGGGGGCACAATCTTTTTGATCGTTGATATATGCAATTGATTTACCCTTGTTACTTTCGAAGGTGGAGAACTCTTTACCTGTTACTTGGGCCATCATTGATTCATTTAGTGCCATATCAGGGCTAAAGGTCAATTGGGCTAAAGCAGAGATTTTTTCTCTGCATCGGGGAAATTCCAAGTGGCAAATATACATGCACCTTCTTTACAGTGGTCACCAGACAGTATTAGATACCATGGTATGTGGATTACCAGTGATGTGCATGAAAAGAGACCTAAAAAATATTCAGTCTATGTTAACAAATTTGGAGGTGGACTTTAACAGGTTGTCCAAATTACATCTGACCCTCCCGGGTGGGTTTGTGGCAATAAAATTAATGGCTTTCCTAAAATTGTATTACTGTTTGAGCAATTTACCTCTGCCGATCTCCTTGGGTGTGTGGGATAAAATTTATAGATTATTTTCTAATTTCATCTGGGATGGGAGAATTTCAAGGTTTCTAAGAAAACACTGTGGGCCTCTGTTCAGAAGGGGGACTGGAACATGCCTTGGCCTTGGGCATATCATTTTGGGTTGGGTATAAAGCATGCGGTCACTTGACTCTCCCCATCCTCAAAGAGTTCCCCTATTTGAGTAGATATTGAACAGGTCTTAGTGGGTAATCTCCGCTTGCAATTATATTGAGAGACACACATTTGCCAGCTAAACAACTCATTCTCCCTATTATATTTACATGGCAATGTTGGAAAAAGCTGCTTAAATTGTTTAAGTGGAGTTCTGATTATAGTATTTGGGCCCTTTTGAACCCCTATGGAACAACCCTAGGATACAGACTGGTGGTTCTCAGATTCATTGGTCTGTGTGGGTGGCCAAAGGGATTTTTCTGGTGGGTGATCTTTTCAATCCAGAGACTGGGGTGCTTAAGACTTATGCCCATTTGCAACAGGATTATTCCTTGCCACCCAAGGATTTATGGCAATATTTGCATCTGCACCATGTTTTTAAGGCTTGGCTTAATAGTAATTATAGTTTGAAACAAACAGACTTGGTCAAACATTTGCAAACATGGGTGCAGCATCCAAGGAGTTGGGTGAGCCATATATAAATATATATATATATATATATATATATATATATATATATATATATATATATATATATATATAAGCTTTTGCTGACTTTGCATGTGCTTAATTGGGAAATTCATAGATCTAAGTGGTCTTTGGAGTTGCAAGCTCCCATTGCTGATGAAAACTGGGATTGTTGTTGGTTGGAAGCTCATAAGGACTTACCCGACCCATGGCTCCAGTTCATACAGAAGAAGATCTTAAGTTGTTTGAACAGAACCCCAGATCAATTGGATTCAATGGGATTGAGTAACTCTGATATTTGTTGGAGATGTAAAGAGAAGCATGGGGCTCTTTTTCATATTTTCTGGGAATGCTCTTCAATCAAGGATTGGTAGGACACAATTTTACTTTATTTAGAGAATATCCTTAAAACTCCCATACCTTACTCCCCTTGTTTCTGGATCTTAGGTGACGCCACTTTACTCAGTAGTTTGGCCAGGAAACATAAATTGTTACTATATCCTGCAGCATTAGAGGCTATAAGATTACTTATATATATATGGATGTCCACTTTCTCTCTGACTTTTATAACTTGGCAGGGAGCTATGTCTAAGGCCGCCTTTTATCAACAAGTGTTATTTCAGAGAAGAAAGAAATTGGCAGTTTTCTGGGCTGACTGGGAACCTTGGTTGGTCTTGGTAGGGATAGCTGTTTAAACCTTAAATATGGGGGTGAGAGATATTATATCCATGAAGTCCTCATTCTACAATTTTATATGCTGGAGTAGAGGGGACAAGCTATGTTATAATTATATCCAGTATTTTCCTATTGTAGGTTACAAGATGTTGCCATGACCATTTAACTTTGTAGTGTATTTCTTTTGTTCTTTATGTTCATTAACTTTTGTTGTATAACCTCTCTATTGGAGTTTCTTATTAGGCAAATTGTTACTGTCAGTATTTCACTGAACTGGTTCATTTTAATTCTCTTTGTCTTATTGTATCTTGATGCCATCTGTTGTTCTTTAACTTGGTTTGAGATATGGATGATATTGCTGTCACTGTGTTATACATTACTGATGTATCAACTCATTACCTCCTGGACAGCCATTCTGTGTCAGGTAAACAATGGATAGTTTGGACTTCATATGGAGCTAATGGAGGTAATGAGTTAAGCATTTGAATAGATGTGTTAAAATTCAATAAAATCTTTCTATACAAAAAAATAAGCTTTGGTCTAATTGACATTACCAGTACAAAAATCATATTTTACAACTACTTCTATGGCTGTCCAAACACATCTTAAAATCTCTGACTGTAATACAATTTACTACATGATGAGCATAAACTATTCCATATATAGATGACATGCTGGATGTCTTAGTCTTCGTAATTGCTCCCTTAAAGCAGCAGTACTACGAAATCAGGAAGTGATCTATCAAAATTCTATTTTTTGGCTGTAAGCATGCAGCCAAAGTTCCAATTTCCATACCTGTAAATGTTTTTTTCCAGTCATTTTTTGTTTTTTAGATATTTGCAATTTATTTGAATGGTTGTAGCGCTACAACAAATATGGCGGCTGACTAATTTTCCATGCTCTTTTTCTACAGAACACATTACGTCTTTTGACAACAGCAGAGGGACTCTCTGCTGACTATTCCCGATGCCCTGCAAGTCATTCATATGTGCAGTTGGCTGCAGAGAGAGTTCCAGTGCAAAATGCTTACTGGCAGAAATGTAAACAAAACCGGAGAATAACTGAGCAAAGTACTCGGTGATAGTACAATGCCAGTGAGAAAGAGTACCAGGTATATGATTAGCAGGGCACAGGGAATAAACTGTCAAAAAAGTGCAGGTTTTTTTTTCATAGTACTGCTGCTTTAAATAGTTCAACCACAAGGTTTTTACTGTGTACCCTGATAGTTTTTGCCCCCCAACTTTAACTTTTTGTTCCACTAAAGGTAGGTTACCCATAATTATACTTTAAGTAGTTTAATGATATCTCCTCTGATTCTCCTCTTTAAGCTAAAGAAATCCAAATCTAATAGCCTTTCCTAATAAGTTAAACCCTCCAGCCCCCTAACCATTTTGGTTGCACTTCCTGGACTATAATATTAAGATTAACTACACACCTGACTATCTTCTATGAAAGAAGTGAATGTATCAACTAATTAGCTGTATACAGAGTTAAATTATTTTTTTTCTACATACACTCTAATTATTTTAGCAGTTTTATGATGTAGATTTTGGAAATATAATGACTATAATGTGCTCAATAAAGAACTTGAATTGATTTGAAAAGGTAAAGAGTTGTGGGCATATGTCATTGTCATGTTCATAGATTTGCCAATCCACTACAATTTATGTCATGAGTGTGCTTACTTGTGCTATATCAGAATGCCTGTCTGCTTCTAGCAACATGTTTTGATATCTCTTTGTAACACTGTTGTGGAAGGGTTGTGGGATAACAGATGGGCCAGACTTTGAACTTCAAATTAAACACACAATCTCTGAATGATGTTTATTCAAAATGCAGGAAATATCCTTCAGCAATGGCATATCCCTTCTTCAGAACATCAGTTTGTAGAAAAAGACTATGCAAGTCTTTCCTCTACACTTAGCCAGCACTTATTGACTCACTGATCTCTAATCTAACTTATCTGTTGAGATTTAGCCTCCCCTATGTGGGCCTTGTTTACTTGGATTGTGAGGGCTCAAATAAAAAAAAACCAAAAAAACAAGCTAAAGACAAAGAACCTCAGTGCAGAAGCTTTGAAACAAGGGTTACCCCAAAGGGCATTGACAGTAAGCCAAGTTTCAAAGAAACACAACATCTCACATACTTCGATAATGCAAACCATTATGGGATACATGCAAATCACCATGACATTTCAGACTTGTTCCATTTACAGCAATTTTCATGCATTTTATTTTATTTTTTAATTTAAGTTTCTTTAAATTTTTTCCATACAAACATACAGTATGCCAGACATGGTATCCATAAATTTACAGAGATATACAGTTACAATCCTCCCATGTCTGGCCCCACCTCCTCCCTAACCCTCCCCACCTCCTCTGGCTTGACATCCTAAAACCTAAAATAACTACTTCGATTCTGGTATCCTGAAAGATATGGATTAGCTGCCAATTAAACACTGGTGTTATTAATACCTTAGTCTCTGGAGATGCCCCTTCAGTGAAGCCTAAATACTCATCCCAGGGACCCTCCAGTTTGAAGAATATATAAGGTGTGGAAGTTCTTCAAGATTTTTATGTTTGCTTATGCTCATGTGCAAGAAACATTATGTGACAGCTTAGGAGAGAAGTGGGTTGTGGAGGTGTGGCAGTGTTACAGCCAAGGGAGGCACTGCATTTGGGGGCTTGGCAGTGGTGGACCAATGGAGGCAGAGTGTGCCAATGACACTGGTCTCCAAAAGTGCACCAAGTACAAACATTTTCGCTGCAGCAATCAGGGGCTGCCTCATCATTGCAGCGTCAGTCATTGTGCTGCAATGAGGGAGCGACCCGTCATTGCAGGGCAGAATGTTAGGTAGCATAATACTGTTTGTGAACATGGTGGGCAGCTTGCCGCCATGTTCACAAACAGTATTATGCAGCCCCGGTGCCATGGGGTACCCAATCCCCCTCGGCAGCATGTGCCCCCTAAACAGTCTTTGTTTACCGATGGGGGCCCCAATTCCCACCGACTTCAGTCCCTCCGAGTTTGTGGATGTGCCGAAGAGGGAGCACAGTCCCCATCGGCATAATTTCTCCCACCCCCACAAAACATATGTTTGTGCCGAGGGGGTGCCCAATCCCCCTCTGCTATTGTGTCCCCCTATATATGGGTATTCTTCTTGATGAATCCTTGGACTTTGATCTCCACATCACTGCAACTTGCAAATCTGTCAAATGCAAAAATTGGAGGAGCCTTCCACACTAGCTATGTCCTTACCCCATCGGCTAGGCTTGCCATGGCACAAGGTTTTCTGCTCCCATCTTTGGCCTATGGCTCGGTCACCTACCTGGGTTCAACTAAGACCTCCCTCCATACATGGGATACTACCTATAATAACATCTGCCGTTATGCTTCTGCCTCTCCTCGGCTCAAACATCACTGTCAGCTCTATGCTGATCTAAATTGGTCTATTCCTACTGCCAATCGCCTCCTATCCTATGGCACTATAATAGATGGAACTATAAGAGCTGGCCTCCCCCACTCTCTTGCCTCACTACTACACCCTCAAACCCCTTCGTATGGTCTCCGCTCAGTTGATCAGACCCCACTTTACATCCCTAGGTGTAGGACCACAATGGTTGCATGAGCCTTCTCCCATGCTGCCCCTAAATACTGGAATACTATTCCTCAAGCTATTCATCTTGCCACTACACATACTGGCTTTAAGAAGCTCCACTGTGAACATCTACTTGTAGTAAGTCCTTGTACCTGTTTCCATCCACCATAAACCCATTCCCCACTCTGTTTGCCCTTACTGTACTCCCACCTTACCTGTACACACTCTAACCTACCAGCTTCTCCTCTACCCCTCTGCTCCTTTCTCCCCCCACTTTTTTTTTTCTTATTTCTCTACTATGCTTATCTGACTTGCAAATTGGCACTTACTGCTCACTGTTCATAACAATGACTGGTACTAATCTCTGAACCTGTGTTGCACTTATCTCATTCCTCTGAATGATCTTGGTATCTTTGTTTTATTACCTACTTTGCCTGACCATCTATTATATTGCCTTACAAGTGTTTGTGATGTTTTTTTTTTCTCCTGACTAACTTTGCATTGTATGACCTATATGTGCTGCATCACATTTCTTTTGGTTGTTTTGTATCTGACTTGTATCCTCCCAGATCATACCTGAAAATAGACATTCCTATGCCTAGTGTACTCACCCGGTTAACAAAAGCAAATACTGTGAATAAATAAATAAATATGCCGACAGGGGTGCCCAATCCCCCATCGGCTGCAGTCGACCTCCAACAGAACAATAGGTTGGCACACTGGGAGCCCACCCAAGCATGCCAAATGTCCAGTTAAATGTCCCTGTAAAATAAAAACCATCCCGAGATGTTGTGTATTGTTTTTCCTGTAAAGAAGGAAACAGTCCCTCGGCGGTCTCCTTGGTACCCCACCTCCCATACCGCGCACCAACCCATTGAGCACCTTGCCTCCCCACACTCCCCTCACTCCATACTTACCTCCAGAGTCCAGCGCAATGATCTTCGGTGGACAGGGAACACGTCTGCACTCTTCAAAGCCGACCGCGAATTGAGGAAATGCTGGTAAGGTGTATAATAGGATGAATAGAGTTTTTTCAACTTTGATGCATATCTCAGGCCTTTTTTGGAATTTTGGCACCAAATTTTCAACATGGGTTTTTGGGACCCCTCCTCATGAATTCTTTCACTGTCATGGCATTAATCAGCCCTGAAAGGTGATTTTGCAGTCACTGCATGGAATCACCTTTTGGAACTGATTAAAGAAATGGCAGTGCCAGTGTTCATGATGTGGGCTCTCAAAACATCTATGTTGCAAATTTGGTGAGCAAAATCCAAAAAATGACTGTTTTACAAGCGTGCATTGCACTGTTGCTATGCACGCTTGTAACTTCGCGAATTTGCAATATTTTCACTCCAGATTTTCGACATTGGTATTTTTATGCATCTTCTTATGAACAGTGCAGCTGTCATTTTTCACAGCCTTCCTGAAATGTGTTTTCCTTGTTCCAGTGCAGAATAGCACGGCCACTGTGATAAATCCATGTTCGGGACACATTAGGAAAATCACAGTGACACTGTTCATTAGCAGAGGTCCTAAAATGCCTATGTTGAAAATTTGGTGAGAAAAGTCCATAAAATGACTGCGTTATGAGCGTGCTTTGTGCAGTTCCCACACACGCTTGTAACTTTGCACATTTGCAATATTTTCACTCCAGATTGTCAACACTGCCATTTGTCTGCACCTCCTTATGAACAGTACAACTGTCATTTTTCACATCCCAGATGAAATGTGTTTTTGCACTTCTGGCACAGAACAGCGCTCTCACTGTGGGAAATCCATGTTCGGGACACATTAGGAAAATCACACTGATCCTGTTCGTTAGCAGGGGTCCTAAAATGCCTATGTTGAAAATTTGGTGATGAAAGTCCATAAAATGACTGCGTTGTGCATTTCCATGCACGCTCATAACTTTGTACATTTGTAATATTTTAACTCCAGATTTTCACCATTGCCATTTTTCCGCACCTCCTTATGAACAGTACAGCTGTCATTTTTCACATCCTGGTCGAAATGGTTTTTGCAGTTCCGGTGCAGAATACCATGGTTGCTGTGGGAAATCAGTGTTTGGGGCACATTAAGAAAATCACAGCGACACTGTTCGTGAGCACAGGTCATAAAATGCCTATGTTGAAAATCTGGTGACAAAACTCCATAAAGTGACTGTGTTACGCGCATGCGTTGCGCAGTTTCCATGTATGCTTGAAAGTGCGAGTATTTTTAATATTCCCTCTACAGATTTTCAACATTGCCATCTCTTCATACCTCCCTATGGATGGTACAGCTGTCATTCTTCACATCCTGTCTGTCTCTACAGGATGGAGGTGGGGTTCTCGTAAAGTTCAATATTTCACTGCCATTCCTATTCTGCATCTGTCTAACTCCTGCATTGCCAATGCTAATACCAGCAAGCAAACATTCGGCATTGAAAAATGCTTGTTTTATATTGGGGCAAGGACCCCCAGAGACGGGCTTCGATTTGCTCAATGCAGAAATTAAAAAGGAGCTCCTTCAACCATTCAAATTATGCAATGGTATCCCCAACTAGCCAGTGACGCAACACCATTTTTTCAGGGTTAATGTTATCAGCGCCACATGGTACCTACGGTTCAATACTGGTATCTGGGAGAAGTCCCTTAACAGATGGTTCTGTGTGATAATGGAGAATGCCTAAAGGTGATCGCCGTTATTGCACAGTCAGAGTGCCGAAAACATTTTTGGCAGTCTGACAACCCTAGCACACAGGAAAATGGTGTTGGGACATGTATTTTAATGCTTTCTGTGGGGAGCTGTGCCCTCCCACACACACACCAGCTGGAGGCTTTGCCCCCCACTACTAAGGATTCTCAACTCCAGGGGAGGGCATGTAGGGGGGTGAAAGTATTAGAATAAAGATTTGGCCCGGGCACAATAAAATCACACCAGCGCCCAGACCCAAACCCAATACCTCACCCACCCCAACCACTAGCCAACCCCGATGCCACAATGCAGCTTGGCAATCCACCACAGCACTACCTCCTACAGCTCCTCTGCCCCCTCCCAGCCCACACTTGCCATTCTTGCTCCCCCCATGAGTGTACACATAGCGACATCCTGTAGCCAAGTTCACCCATCCCCTCATCCGGTCACCCTACCCTCCATCGCCATGAGGGATTGCACTGGGAAGGAGTTGCCATTACAGACAGTGCCCTTCCCCATGCGCCCACCTCATGGGATACTCTAAAACACATATTTCAGGGGTGAACAACTCTTCAATGCCCAGCAAGGGGATCTGCCCTAGACTTGATCATATCCCACAAATTCTTTATTGCAGGGTAATCCCGGAATGTATGTCTGAGGGTACCCTCATGTTGTCAACACCTGTTGCATAAAGCACTGGGAGTTCTCCCTACCTTTAGTAGTTTAATAGGAGTCCAGTACATGTCATTCAGGATCTGATATTGGCTAAGTCTCAGTCTATCTACAGAAATATATCTGTGCATCCCTTTCCAGATGGTCTCCCATCTTTCTGCTAAATCAGGAAACAGATTAGACCATACTCTGGAGGTCCAACATTGGGCATCAAGTAATCTTTCCCTAAGTGAAGCATACACTAAAGAAATATCATGGGGTTTGCCACAAAAAGTGACCATAGAGTCAAACCAGTTGCACATGTCCAAATCATCTTTTAGGTCTAACTACGAATGAATCGGTAAATGTCAGACTTAAAAAATTTAAAAGATCTGAGACTTATCCAACTTAAAATGTGTTAAAATATTCCCTGAATCCATACATGCCCCCCTCCCCGGGAAAAATATTTTACCCTGGAATCTTTTAAATAAGATATCCATGATGTGGCAATATATTTACCTCCTAATTTAAGATTGGGGTTCCCTACCACAGGCGGAGTGGGGTCTTTGGTGTTCTCATACCATAAAAATGTACATAATTGTGTATGTAATAGAGGAGATAACAGGAGATGCAGCAAGGGTAGC
This sequence comes from Neoceratodus forsteri, assembly GCA_016271365.2. Classification (NCBI taxonomy): domain Eukaryota; kingdom Metazoa; phylum Chordata; order Ceratodontiformes; family Ceratodontidae; genus Neoceratodus; species Neoceratodus forsteri. The sequence continues at coordinate 933,166,222 of CM057449.1, read as the reverse complement.
AGGCAGAGCCTTTACAGAGACATGTAACATTGCTGCTGGAGAAATATTAGCACTAGAAATCAATTCTCCCTCTAGTGTCAACCATGTTGGGACATAAGAATAGGAGGCAATTTCTTCCTTAGGAATGAGCCATCTCAGGTATTTAGCTGCTTGGCTTGCCCAATAATATAGCTCAAAATGTGGGAGTTTCAGACCTCCATATATTTTGGATGCTGCACACTTTGTGTAAGTATGCCTGGGACATTTCCCAAGCCAGATAAAGGAGGAGATAATAGCATGCACCTTTTGATCCAAACCAAGGGTATCCAAGAATTTAACATACTAAGAGGATAAAAAAACCTGGGCAGGACATTCATTTTAATTATATTAATACGTCCCCAAAGAGATATCGGAAGAGATTGCCACCTACTAAGATCTTGTTGGATGGTGAGGAGAAGGGGATCTAAATTAAGCTGTCTCATCCGAGTCTCACTTCTAGCTAGTAACAGACCCAAATACTTGAGGGTTTGGGGACTCCACTGAACTCCCAGGGGCTCAATTTCTGTCCTAGTAAGCTTGTAGTTGAAAGAGAAAACTGTAGTTTTCCCTAGGTTAACCTTATAATTCGATACATCTCCGAATTCCACAATAATAGAAAAAACTACCACAAAGGAATAAGCAGGGTGGACCAGGTGGAGAAGAATCATCAGCATATGCTGAAAGCTTTAATTGTTGAGCTCCCACCTGGACCCCTCTCACCTCCTTATGTTCCCGTAGTTTTGACAGTAAAGGCTCAAGATATATATTGAACAGGAGAGGGGATAATGGGCATCCCTGTCTGGTACAGAAGAATAAAGGGAAGAGATTTGAAAATACTCCACTGCAGTAAATGCAGGCACGGGGATTCTGATAAAGAGAGGAGACCCACAGGACAAATTTAGAAGGGAAACTGAATTTATACATGATTAAGAATAACAATTGTCAATTAACTCTGTCGAACTCCTTCTCTGCATCCAGGGAAAGCAGCCCAGCTGTGGTATCGGATTCCCCGGATCCATAGAAGATGTGTGCCAACTTACGGAAGTGATCCATAGAGTGTCTACCTTCCATGACACCCACTTGGTCAGGGTGAATGATGTGGGACAACATCTTCTTGACTCTGTTAGTAAGCAGTTTTGTGAGCACCTTCATATCGCAATTTAGGAGCGAAATAGCTCTGTAACTGCTAACATTCTCTGGGTCTTTGGTTTGTGTAACACCATGATTAAGGCCTCTAATAGAGACTTATCAATGGGGTTATTATTTGATATCCACTCAAATAACTGAAGTAGCCAGGGGGTTAGTTGTACACTAAATGTTTTATAAAAATTAGGAGAAAAAACATCAGGTCCAGGGGCTTTGTCTACCACTAAGGAGGCTTTGGCCGCCTTTACTTCCGTCTCAGACAGAGGAGCAATCAAAAGCTCTTGTTGAGCTTGGATAACAGAGGGAAGGGGAATGCCCTGTAGATAACTTTGAACTACCTCCTTCTCTGGAAGATTAGTCATAGGACTATAAAATATTGAGTAGTATGAGGCAAACTCTTCAGTTATCTCCCTAGGAGAGAGAAGGAGGCCTCCAGCTGCCTGAGCTCTAATGCTTTGAACCAGCCTCAGTGATTCCACCTTCTTCAGCTGTAAGGCCAGGAGGTAGCCTGCTTTTTCTCCATAGTCCAGGTACTTCGTGCCCATTTTCAGAATTGTATATTCTGCCTTCTCCCTTAGGAAGCAGTTATACTCATCCTGGAGCCCTATCAGAATAGCCCTATCATTTTCTGTGGTAGCCGGAGACAGCAAGGACTCCATGTTACAAATCTTGTTCAAGAGGAAAAGGGCGTCCTGGTCTCTAGAACATTTCCTCTGTGATGCTACCTTAATACGAATGCCCCACAGCACACATTTTAATGCCCCCCATTCTAAATCTGGTCTGGCCGTGGAGTTCAAATTCACCTCTGTGTACTTATCAATTTCCTGAGTTGTAATGTCTACAATTTTCTCCTCCTTGAGAAGCTGGTTGTTCAATTTCCATATCGACTCCTTGGGAGTATCGATTGAAAGAACAAGCAGCATTCTACTAATGAATGGTCAGATATCACCCCTGGGGTTATTGATATCACCCTGGGGTTATTTTAGAATCTAAAAGGTTTCTTAATAATGACTAACTAATCAAAAAGTAATTGATCCATGAGAAAGACCCATGAACACTTGACCAAAAGGTAAATTCTTTTAAAGTAGGTTATAGGGCTCACCAGGGATCGAAGAGCTCCAGGTGATCCAATAACTCTCTAAGGGATCTCTATGCTGGGGAGAGGCCTTTTCTCCTTTGATCTGATTTGTCAATATCTGGGGAGAATGGGAGGTTCTAATCCCCCCAATATAATTGAGAGGGTAGTGAAGGGAGCTAACATTTGCAGGACTTCGGTAAAAAATTGAGAGGAGTCAGCAATTGGTCCATATATATACTCCCTAAGACTACAGTTTTCCTATCTAGAATGCCCTTCACAAAAATATATCTGTCTTTTAGATCCTCCAAGACTTGTTCACTAATAAAGGAGGTTCTGTGTGATATTAAAATGGCCACCCCTCTACTATGGGTGCTATCCCCTGCATTGAAAACTTGCCTTACATATTGCCTGCGGAATAAGTTTCCCTCTGCATCCAAAAGTGTGCATTTCTTGAAGCAACGATATATCTCCTCCAAGTAGTCTAATATGCTTCAATATCTGATATCTTTTAACTTTATTTCTGGCTCCACGAATGTACCATAAAAGACCCTTTTTAAAGCTTGCCATGCCTAGTAGTTATGAGAGAAAATAAACACAGTTTTCTACCCTCAGACTTTGCACACCAAAATACCAACCCTCGATGTCAAGCCAGTCTCCCCTGCCCCCCTCCATTTTCTTCCCCATGATCCCTCCCAATTCTCATTACAAATCCTCCAACAATAACTACCTCTCTTATGCACAATCCACAACATTTAGAAATAGCTCCCCTCTGTTTATCTTTATGGTACATAATGCACCTACCCATAAGCAGCCTTCTCCCTCTCTCCCCCCCCCATTCAATCACTGTTAAATATATAATAGTGGTCCCCTTTTTGGGTGACCATAGCCAGAACACAGGTAATATCCACTTGCTCTCATTTGACCAGAAAGGTTAAACAAAATTCCCCTTGCCAGGCACATTTGTTAATTCATGTTAGTTACATTGGCATATCTTGCATTGTAAAGGGAAAGAAAAGAAAGAAAACAACAAGGGGAAGGATGATAAGATCCCCCACAAGCAACAAAACCCCCTTGTATGGAGGTCAATATACTGGCAGAGGCCAACAATTCCGCTCTGTCCATAAGTCCAAAAAGGTCTTTCCAGGAGTTTAATCTATGAGCCATTAGGGAGCCAGACCTCTCTTCCCCTTTCTGTAAATTGCCCTGCTGTCTGGATTTTATTTGAGTAAGCCACCATTAAACTAAGACTAGTGTCAAAAAAAAAAAAAAAAAAAAACGTTGGAATCCAAAAGACAATCCCCTCCATAATCTGATGGTGCCAAACTGCCCCTTATAGATCCCCCAGGTACATATATACCCGGCCACGTTAGTCCTAGAAAGAAAGCAGACTCCAGTGTGACAAAGAGAAAACAACCCCCAGCCATGAATTCCATTGCAGGGCTCACGGCCAAAATTAAAATGGTGCACCATGCTGCCTTACTGCAGGCCTAAAGTCTGGGGGAAAACGGGTCTCAGTCCTGGACACAAAGAAAAGATGGTGGGTTTCTCTCCACTCTCAGGAACACAGTGGTTCAGCTTTGGCTGGGGACAATCTTCTGGAATCATCGATACCCTCTGGTACTCTCCTTCTAAGCAATCCAAATTCAAAGTCCCAATAAGCTGACTAAAATAGTCACAGTACACAACTCCACTAGTACCACATACCCCTCAGCGGTCCTTGAACAGATTGGGCATTTCTTTAAAGCCTCTTCAGCCATTTTTGGATCCTCGAATGTCTGCCATGGCCCAGCCACAAGAACTTGAAATCAGGTCCGATACCCCATTCTGAACCTGATATTGGCAGCAATCAACTTAGTAACCATGGTGTGGCATGAAGCCCTCTTTTGTCTTATGGAGATTGGTAGATCTTGATCTACCCAGAGCGTAGTCCCTTCCCATCTGACTTCTTTCAGCTTCTTCACTTTTACCAGGACATGTTGTCTTTCCTGATAGTTCAGAAATTTAAAAATAAAAGTCCATGGGGAAGCTGTGGGAGGAGGCAGGGGCCTTAGTGCCTGATGGGCCCTTTTAATTGTGTACCCAGTTCCAAAAGGCAATGGCCCAGCTAGTTTAGTTAGACATATTTGGACGAACAAGACTAGGTTATCCCCTTCCTCCTTCTTGGGGAGCCCAATGAGAAATGAATTATTCCTGCAGCTCCTACCTTCTAAGTTTTCCACATTGGCCTCTAATTTAGCAATCTGGCTTCTCGTAGCAGCCATAGTAGGGTCGATTGCTGATACTCTGTTTTCCATTGAAATAATTCTAGCTTCATTGTCACTCATATGACATAACAGATCTTCTAGGGCCCCAGACAAAGCTTTAAACTCAGTTGCCAGAGAGCAAAGTTCTTCTTTGAAGGGACAAAATTCCTCCTGAAACAATTCCAGAGTCAGAGGTGTGTGTTGCTGGTGTCCCATTGCCTGCAGTTGTGAGGAGGTAGGTTGTGCCTTGGTTTTCTTAGGCGCTTTTTTGGGTGTATGTGACGGCATATAGTGGGGTATTGCTGGTCACATTTCCACTTCCATTGTCCAAATTGGTCACCAAAATTAAGTTCCAAAGACTCCAGGTGGCTTCTTGTGCTCTGTCCCACGCCCTAGCCTGAAATTAACAAGGATTAAACTGTTAAATTAGCAATTGATAAGAAGGGTAAGTGGAAGCTCGTGGAAGAGAGATACCATTGAGCCGGCTGCATCACATGATCCTTCACATGCATTTCAAATAGCACAACTAACTTCATTTTTATCATACAGCCCCCTAGTAACTTTTTACCTTTATCAAAAACACCTAGTGCCATGGTATTTTAATATTTACAGGTTTTATACACATAAGGTATATACATTAAAGTATTTTATGACATAGTGCCATTGCATAGTAAATCCAACAATGAGGAACACAGCCTGTTGTTTTTTATCAGCTCAGAGGTCACAACAATAACCTCCCTATACGAGGATCTGAGAGGGGAAGTAAAATTAAAGACGACACTATAGCATTGACAAGAAAGGGGATGGAATGCCCATAGGTGGCCAATCTTATGGACTAGAAATTGTAATGAATAGATTAAGCTAAGAAATAGAAGAATTATTGCAACAGATTTAAGAAAAGGTCGGTTCTAAAGAGTGGCAGGAGCTCCGTGTCACATATCCCCCACCTTAAGAGGGAAGTAGTTATTGAAGACTGCTTACCACCTTCCCACCCCAGGAACAGATGGAGCTTCATCATCATCATCATCATCATTCATTTCTTTATTTGTAAAAAAGGCACCCTTCCACAGTTCAGAGCTCCTGCACAATCTCATATAATAAAACAATCTAATAACATTCTAAACAAATAAACACATTAGTACTGTTTCGTAAACTACAGATCAATCAAAAATCATTAAATGCTTGACGAAAAAGATGTGTTTTGAGGTCAGATATAAATCTCTCGGCAGTCAGGCTATCTCGTGTCTGGTGAGGTAGAGAATTCCACAGGGTAGAAGCCATAAAGGCAAAAGATCGGGCACCAGATGTTTTCAAATGTACCCTGGGATTCTCTAGCAATCCCTCATTGGAGGATTGGAGTGCACAGTTGGAGCAGTGAGGTTGCAGAAGGTCTTGCAGGTAATGGGGTCCTTGGTCATGTAGGGCTTCATAGGTCAGCAACATGACCTTGAAGGTTATCCACCACTGTACTGGCAGCTAGTACAGTTCACGCAGCACAGGTGTTATGTGACTGGATCTAGGGGTTCCAGTTAACAACCTGGCCATCGTGTTCAGCACCAGTTGCAGTCAGCAGATATCTACCCACGGTAGCCCTAGGTAAAGGGCGTTGCAATAGTCAAGCTGAGTGGTGAAAAAGGCATGGAACAGTGTGGAAAGATGTTCAGCAGGGACCAGGTGCTTCACTGTAGCAATGTTTCTCAGATGATAAAAGGCAGATTTCACTACATAGAAACATAGCCTTTGATGGCAGATAAGGACCGCTTGGCCCATCTAGTCTGCCCATTTCCCTTCCTACAGGTTAGGCCACAGATCCTAGCTAACCAACAGCCTATTTCTTCCTACCCCCACAAGAATTGCCTTATGTCTGTCCCATGCATTCTTGAATTCTCCCACAGTTTTAGACCCCACAAACTCCTCAGGAAGGCTGTTCCATGCATCCACTACCCTCTCTGTGAAATAATACTTCCTCACATTGCCCCTGAACCCCCCCCCATCTTTAAATTGTGTCCCCTTGTTCCTGCACGTCTCTTTTTCTGAAAGATGCTACCCTCTTGGACTTTGTTGATTCCACTGAGGTACTTAAAAGTTTCTATCATGTCCCCCCTCTCCCTTCTTTCCTTAAGGGTATACATATTAAGCTCCTTTAGTGTCTCCTTATACGGCTTCTCTTGCAGACCCTGCACCATTTTAGTTGCCCTCCTCTGGACTGCCTCTATCCTGTCTATGTCCTTGCCGAGATGGGGTCTCCAGAACTGGACACAGTACTCCAGATGGGGTCTCACCAACTGTCTGTACAGAGGGATAACAACTTCCTGTTTTCTGCTGCGGATGCCTCTCCCTATGCATCCCAGTATACCCCCAGACCTCTCTACTGCCTTCTCACATTGCTTGCTAACCTTAATGTCATCTGATATGATTACCCCCAGGTCCCTTTCCTTTTATGTTGTTGTTACTACCTCCCCCATTGTGTATTCTTCCCCTGGGTTCTTGTTTCCCAGGTGCATTATTTTGCACTTCTTTGCATTGAATCCTAGCTGCTATTCTTCTGACCATTCCTCCAACCTTGCCAAGTCCCTTTTCATCCTTTCCACGCCTCCTTGTGTATCAACCCTGTTGCAGATCTTTGTGTCATCTGCAAAGAGGCATACTTTTCCTTCCAGTCCCTCTGCAATGTTACTTATGAAGACATTAAAAAGGACTGGACCCAATACTGAACCCTGTGGTACCCACTAGTAACCCCTCTTTCTTCAGAGTGGACTCCATTTACAATTACCTTCTGTGTCCTGTTGTCCAGCCAATGTTTACCCAGGCTACCACCCTGGGACCCTCCCAGGCTGGTTAATTTGACTGTTAATCTTTTGTGTGAGACTGTGTCAAATGCCTTGCTAAAGTCTAGGTAGGCCATGTCTACAGCCCCTTCCTGGTCTACTACTTTGGTCGCCCAGTTAAACAAATCTATTTGATTCGTCTGACATGACCTTCCCGCTGTGAACCCATGCTGCCTTGGGTCCTGTGCCCCACTGGCCTCTAGGTATTCAACTATTCTTTCCTTCAGAAGTGACTCCATCACTTTCCCTACCACAGAGGTCAGACTGACAGGTCTGTAATTTCCTGCCTCTGTCTTGGTCCCACTTTTGTGAAGGGGAATCACATCCGCCTTCCTCCACTCCTCGGTACCTCACCATCCTCCATGATTTATTAAAAAGAGTAGCGAGTGGTTTCACTAGTTCCCCCTTAATTCTTTTAGAATTCTGGTGTGAATTCCATCAGACCCCATTGCTTTGTCCACCTTCAGTTTTAGGAGTTCTTGCAGAACCCTTTCTTCTGTGAAAGGACTGGGATCGACCCCCCTATCAAGAGTCCTTCTGTTAATGGATTAGACACTTCCCCCTCCTCTTTTGTGAATACTGAGCAGAAATATTCGTTCAGTATCCCTGCTTTTTCACTGTCCCCCTCTGCTCACCCACCCTTCATTTTATTCAGCCTCACTATCCCTCCCTTTGTCTTTCTACACTCGCTGATGTACCTATAAAAGGTTTTATTCCCCTTCTTAACCGAGTTGGCTATCTTTTCCTCAGTTTGGGCCTTTGCTATTCTGACTTCCCTACATGCTTCCTTCTGCCTTAACTGGTACAGCTCTCTGTCCTGCTCCTTCTGTGTTTCCTTATACTTCCGGAATGCTATCTTTTTCTTCCTGACTTTCACAGCCACCTCTTTTGAGAACCATAGTGGCTTTTTCTTTCATTTTGATTTGTTTATTTGCTTCACACAAAGGCTTGTTGCCTCTGTGATGGCAGTTTTGATGATTCCCCATTGTTGCTCCAAACCTCCTTCTAGCCTGTTTGCTAGTGCTTTTCTGAGGCACTCTCCCATCCTGCCAAAGTCAGCCCTCCTGAAGTCCAGTACCCACACTTTTGTATGGCTTGACTCTGCAGCTGAGTTTAATGTGAGCCACACTGTTTGATGGTCACTTGTTCCCAGATGGCAACCCACTTCTAGATCTGAGATCCTCTCACTGCCCCCATTTAAGAGTATGAGGTCTAAGATTGCTCCCTCACGAGTGGGTTTCGAAACTAGCTGTCTGAGGCCTGCCACCTGGAGGGCATCAAGAATGGGCCTGCTCTTGGATGTGGCTGAAGCAAATGTGCTCCAGTTAACATTTGGCATATTCAGGTCTCCCATCAACAGTTTCTCTGCCATTCTAAGAATGTCTTCTATCATATCCTTGTCCATTCCCTCCCCCTGACATGGGGGTCTGTACACAACCCCTGTGTGGATTGTGGTGCCCTTTCCAGTCTCCAAGGTGACCCACAGTGCCTCCTTTCCTCCCTGTTTACTCTTTTGTTCAGTTGCTTTTATCCCTTCCTTTACACCTCCCCCTCTTCTCCCCTGCCTGTCTCTCCTGTAGGTTATGTACCCTGGTATGTTAACATCCCAGTCATGGCTCTCTGTGTACCATGTTTCTGTGACTGCTATGATATCCAGGCATCCCTCTTCCATCAAGGCCACCAGCTCAGGGAGCTTGTTGCCCAGACTACAGGAATTGGTACTCATTATCCTCCATTTCCTGATGGCCTTACTCCTTTTTGCCCCATCCCTGTCCTTCTTGCCTTTGTCACTTTCTCCATTTACCCTGCCCTTCTCTATCGACACCTCTATGTTGGTGTTTGCCACTTTTGCTACCGTGATTGTTTGGGGCTGAGATTTTCCTGCTCCTTTCAGTGCCCCTTCAGCTAGTTTAATGCTTGCCAACGAAGCATTTAAACCCTATCACCTAAGATTCTGGTCCCCTCCTGGACAGATGCAACCCATCATGCCAGTATAGGCTTGCATCACTCCAGGTGGACCCCATCCCCAATGAAGCCAAATCCCTGAACTCCACACCAGTTTTCAATCACTGATTGAATCCCATGGTGCGGAACACCTAGCCTCTCCTACGTCACAGGCAGAGCAGCACCTCCGAGAAGGTTACCGTGCGTGCTACATGTCTAGGCCCCTCCCAATTCCACAAACTCTTCCTGCACTTCTCTAATCCCTTTCTTATACAGGTCATTTGTCCCTAGGTGGACAATGACATCCAGCTTCCTCCTCTGTGCAGCTGCTCCGGCAATCCTGAGGATTCGCTCCCTGTCCCTCCAAGCCATGGCGCCAGGCAGGCACTTTACCTCCCTCTCCCTTTCCTCCCCAAGTTCAACCTTCCTAACAATGGAGTCCCCCAACAGGAGTTGTTTCCTTCCCCTTCGGGGTCCCCTGCCACCCTCCTGTGGGTCTCCTTTGTGGAGGTTCCCAGCATCCTCCTTGGTATCCACTGCGGGTGCCCCCATAGAGGAACCACACTTTGCCAGAATGGCATAGGAATTGTGGAGAGGTACAACTGGAGGGATACACCTCTGTTCCACCACCCTCACCCTCCCTGAGCCCACTGTGGTCCAACCGCTCCTTTTCTTGGCAACCTCTGAGGCAACGGCAGTGGCACTGGTGGTCCCTGGATGGAAGAAGAGGTCCCACAAATCCTGGCCAACTCAGCCTGGAGATGAGCAACCTCCTCCATCAGCCCAGAGAGGTGCCTGCAGATGGGACAACACCGCATCCTCCAGAATGTCTCCTGGAAGACTGCTGCTCCACAGCCACTGCACTGCACCACTCCCATCATGTCTTATTTCTGGCCCCTTAACTGTTTGCAGTCCTCACTCTTTCCTCTGTTTTTTCTCTCTCTTTCTCTCCTTTCTTTCTGCCTGTGTGCCCTTTAAGCTCCTGATTGTCCTGTTCTGAGACAAGAATATCCTAAATTTCTCAGTAGACCCCTTACTTGCTCAGAGGCAGACCTCCAGTAGCTAGAGGGGGCTGGAGAGCTACTCTTGCCCTTCTAGGATGGTGGGTCTTTGGTGGCTCAGTGATCACTCACTTCCTGCTCCCAAACAGGAAGTTCCTGTTGTCAGTCAAATTCTGTGCCTATAAAAGTAAAACTAGCTTTGGGTGGGAGGGTAGAGGGGAGGGAAGAAGGGCAATATAGTCCCAGTAGAGAAGTCCAGTCACACAACAGTCCTTTCTCCTGGTGTGTTCTGCCAAGCTACTAGCAAAATCTTTCTAAGGCAGTCTTTAAATGTAGCTTCCTTCTAGCTAAGCCACTCCCCCTACTTACTAGATCTTTCTACGAGTAATTTAAACCTCACAGCTATCAAGTCCTTTCAGTCACCTGAGATTTACACCTAAATAACTGTTCAGATAACCATTCAGTTCAGTTAACTCAGACAAACACACACTTTTTTTTGTTTTGTTTGTTAGTTTTTTACCCTAAATTAAAGTTCCAAGTACAAGAGTTCTACTTCTTTAGTCCCAGCAGAGAAGTCCAGTCACACAGCAGTTCTTTCTCCTGGTGTCTTCTGCTAAGCTACTAGAAAAATCTTTCTAAGGCAGTACTGCAGAGACCTGAGATTTCAAGGTCAAGCCTTCATCAAAGATCACACCAAGATTTTGGACATAGCTGAAAGCACATAGTGAGGTTCCCCCAAGTGTTTCTCCAGTGGGTTCCCCCCACCCATGCCCCAGCCAGTCCATGATCTGGGTCCAAAACCAACACCTCTGTTTTTCTTGAGTTCAACCTCAGCCAGTAAGCACTCATCCAGTCATGTATCTCAGTCAGACAGTTGTTAAACACTGAGATAGTATCTAACTCCTGCTCAGGCACAAAAGACAGGTACAGCTGAGAAATCATCTGCATAACAGTGAAAAATGAAGCTGTAGCATCTCATAATGTCCCCTAATGGCAGCATGTACACTGCAAACAACATAGGTGACAACACCAAGCCCTGTGGCACACCACAAGGCTGACCATGAAGGGCCAAGGAATAAGCCCCCAATGCCACTCTCTGAGTTCTGCCCACTAGGAATGATCGAAACCAACTGAGGACTCCCCACCCAGTCCACAGAAGAACTGCAAGCACTCGAGTAGCACACCATGGTTGACAGTTTCAAATGCTGCTGAGAGATCAAGGAGGACCAAGATGGTATGTGCCCTCTGACCCCTTGCCATCAGGAGATAATTTAGTACCCGAACTAGGGCCGTCTCAGTGCTATGTCTTTTCCTGAAACCAGACTGTAGAGGATCATAGATATTATGGATTGCTAAATGATTCTCCAGCTGCAAAGCAGCCACTTTCTCAATAACTTTCCCTACAAAAGGTGCTGTAAGTTAGAAACTGGTCTGTAATTTACTAGACTGTTTGGATACAGGGAGGGCTTTTTTAGGAAGGGCCTCACCACTGCCTCCTTTAAGGGATCCAAAAAAGTCCCTCTCTCCAAGGAAACCCATACTATTCCAGAAAGAACCGGGGTGATCATCTCAACACACCCTACTAGAAGTTGAGTTGGGCCCGGGTCCAGACTACAGCAAGCTGGCTGAAGAGTCTGGATGATCCTCACTATGCCCATGATTACCAGCTGGCTGAAGGTAGACCAAGTCATCTGGGTGTTAGTACCACATGACTGACCACCACAAGGTCCAATGAGGAGGCACTTGCTGATCTCATCCCTGATGGAGGCCACCTTATCAGCAAAAAACTGCAAACTCATCACACTTAGCTTGTGACAATGCTCGATCAGACTGCAGACAGACTGGATTGCACAGACTGTCCACAGTCAGGAAGAGCTGAGCTGGTCTGTTTTTAGCTGCAGTGATTTCCCTGGACAGGTACACTGCCTTCTTATGGAAAATTTCCAATTGGTAGACCTTGTAATGGTCTAGCAATCAAAGCCTGTCCTCCTCCAGGTTAGTTTTCATCAGTGTCTCTCCAACCTTCATCCTAATCTCTTCAATTCCCTCAATGTCCCATCATACGAATGGGCACAAAGGTGAAGAGATAATGGATGAACACATACTGGAGCAATGACATCCAGGGCTTCCAATATCACCTTGTTATAGGCTACAACTAAACTCCCTGGGTCATCATTATCATTCAGAATTCCCGAAAGGTCAAGCATCGTCATTAGGCTTTCTGTGGTAACTCCTCTTACAGGACAGTACTTTACCATTTTCCTAATGGAAGGCCTACACTGAGGGGTCACAAAACTGAATCTCAGGGCATGATGGCCTGACCAACCGACAGGATCCACCTCCACATCAGAGATTTCCATCCCCAGGATGAATACCAAGCCCAAGGAGTGCTTCCCCCCGTGGGTTGCAAAGGTAATGACCCATGTCAGGCCCAATGAATACATCAATTGGAGGAGATTCTGTACAAAAGGTGAGAGTTCATCATCTATCCAGGCGTTGAAGATCCCAAGAACCATTCATCTAGGGGACTCCAACATCATGTCTTCGATGAAGTCTACCACCTCATGCAGGAATACCCTCCCATCACCTGGTGGACAGTATATGAGAAGGATCCTACATCCTGTACTCGCTCCCACGATTCACTCAAAGGAGTTGGTATATCTTACTGGCACCTCCCTGAGACCCAGTTCCAATCTAAATCAGATTGTGAACCCCACCCCTTCGATCTTCTATCAGGTGGTGTATCACCGAGAACCCAGGCAGAACTGTGGCAGCTAAAATGGGTCCTGCACTTCTGTCCAGCCAGGTCTCGGTGATGCATGCCAGGTCCACAGAGGCCACAAGATCTGCAGCTATTGTGATCTTGTTCCCAACTGACTTGGCATTGCATAGCACCACCCAAGAGGGATGAGAAACCGAGGATGACCACATTACCCTCTTGCAATAATCAGAGCTCTTGTGTATGGGCACAAGGCAAGGCGAACCTTGGTCCTGTACCCATTTTACCCCAGTGCATCTTCTGGTCCTCACTGTCCCTATCCGCCCACTCCTTTGCCTACCCCATATAAAGCCTCAGGACCCCATATCCCTCCAGCCCCTCACTATACCTAACACCCTACATCTACCATACACCTCTAGGGAAAGCAGGGCACAGTCAAATGGGTGGAGGTCCCTGAGGCTCAAGGGGGAGTACTGCCTGACCATCCCAGTCGTGCTCCAACACATTTTCACTAACTCAATTTCTTTCTCACTCTCCTCACAGTCACTAACTATATCACACTATAAAACCCACTTCTATAAAACTAAACCCTTGTTAGTATCCTCCCATCCATCTTCCATCCATCTTTCACCCATCGATCTTCAGAAGGCTCTGTCTCAGGGTCCCTATTAATGATAAACATTCCATTATAAACACAGTGGATATCATCATGCTTTACCCTGAGGTGTTAACACATTTCTCAACAGAGACTAATCGTCCCTTCCCATCTCCTTTCAGGAAAAGTCTGTCATATTCCTTTGACATCAATTCCTGCACCATACTGTCTCTAGACATGAAATCAGCATTTACATGTTGTCCGTCAAGTTTCAAGACTGAAAATTTGGATGACTGAAAAGTCTAGTACTACAAAAAGAATTTTTCTGGGGTGAGTAATTACCTGCTCCATCTACACCAGACATGTCAGTTTTAAGCAGGGGCCCAGTCCTAGGTTCACCTCTGTACATAAACCCACTATGTTTCTTGATTCATCCATTTCACATGCTATTGATACAGACACCTGAGGGTAGACACTCTCATTGTTACACCAACACAGGTTCCAATCCCTTTTAAATATGTGTGCTTATTTTAGCTGTTTCCAGCTAGTACCTTGTGACTTGTGTGAGAGTGTTCCCTTTTTCCAAGGGTGCCATTTTTTTCTGTAATGACTTCTACTGTTTGGGACCCTCTTTCCACACCCCGGGTAGTAGTTCATCTGCTGTCCCCAGCAGGTACCTCTATCTGGTTGTATACTGGACACGTCATAATATAGGCCGCCACTTGTCTGTACATACCAGGCCAGTAATAAGGAGTTAACCAAGCAAAGACACTGGTATGGCTCAGATGCCCACAGGGACTGGAGAGATCAGCCTCCATCATCTGTTGTCTGTAAACCTCAGACCTCATGGTAGTTCCTCATCCCTTTGCATCTCTTCATTGTTTTCTGGCTTGGCCTTCTTCTGAGGTCCCAAGTCCAGTCCAGGCAGCAGCTTCTCTCTGTCTGTCTGCCATGGTTCTGATCAGAACTCCATGGACTTTCTTCTCCGGGTTCTCCTCTGCCAACTCCTGGTGCATCGGTCCACCTGGGATATCTGGGCAATATCCACCAGAAAACATCTCTCTAAAGCCAATCCAGATGCTTCTAGCAAGATATCCCTCTCTGACGTCAAGTCTACGGAGGGGTTGTGGGATAACACATGGATCAGACACTGAACTTCATGTTCAACACAATCTCTGTGAGATGTTTATTCAAAATGCAGAGGATAACCTTCAGCAATGGCCTATCCCTTTTTCAGTACATCAGTTTGCAGAAACAGACTATGCAAGTCTTTCCTCTACACATAGCCAGCACCTACTGACTCACAGATCTAATTTATCTGTTGAGATTAAGCCTTCCCTATGTGGGCCTTGTTTGAGTGGGTGGTGTTGGCTCAAAAAACAAAAAAAAAAAAAACTAAAGACAAAGAACCTCAGTGCAGAAGCAGTGAAGCAAGGGTTTCCCCAAAGGGCATTGACAATAAGCCAAGTTTCAAAGAAACACAACATCACACATACTTCCATAATGCAAAGCATTATGGGATACCTGAAAATCACCATGTAATTTCAGACTTGTTTCATTTACAGGAAATTACATGCATTTCAAATAGCACAACTAACTTAATTTTTATCATACAGCACCCTAGTAACTTTTTATCTTTATCAAAAACACCAAGTGCAGTGGTATTTTAACATTTGCAGGTTTTATTCACATAAGGTATATACATTATTTTATGACATAGTGCCATTGCATACTAAATCCAACAATGTGGAACACCCTTGTGATATTTCTCAGATGATAAGAGGCAGATTTCACTACTGCAGAGGCCTGAGATTTCAAGGTCAAGCCTTCATCTAAGAACACACCAAGGTTTTGGACCTTGCTTAAAGCACATAGTGGGATTCCCCCAAGTGTTATTCCAGTTGCCCCCACCATGCGCCAGCCAGTCCATGATCTGGGTCCACAACCAACACCTCTGTTTTTCCTGAGTTCAACCTCAGCCAGCTAGCACTCTTCCAGTCATGTATCTCAGTCTGACATTTGTTAAACACTGAGACAGTATCTAAGTAAGCAATAATACCCAACAGGGTGGGCAGTATTGTGCTATACCGAACCGCCCAGGGCGTAATGAGGCCCGACGCTGCAGGCAGAGGGCCTTATAGCTCCATGAAGGTCCGGTATAACACAATACCACCCACCCTGGAGGGTATTATTGCCCTAGAAAATGGGCAACTGTATTATATGTTTGCAAAAAAAATGATGTTTATCTGTTGAAACTCTTAGAAACTCTTAGTGTTTGATTTCATTTGTAAGAAAATAGTTCCTCTGCCTGCATTAAAATGCTGTGCTGTTTAGGACTTTGTTCTATTGGAGCTGCCTGTCATGGTTACCCCTCACCCCCCAACACTCACACACAAGGCTTAAAGCTGCTGGCTTGGTAAAGTGTGGGGGTTATCTGCCAAAGGGCAAAATGGGGACATGAGTTGAGAGGCAGAGCAGTTTCTTAAGAAGCACTACTGTGTACTGCAGAAAAACGAACTATGGCGCGAACGATTGCAAAACATTTCATGCTGTTTAACATTACAGTGGCTGATTGCTGGTAAGTTTGTTCATTTTTTGTGGAGGCAGTGGGGTGTAACAATGCTTTCTTTGCAGTTTTTAATTTGTTTTTGGGAGGTAGCAGTTGAATAGCAAGCAGCGCAGGCACGTAGCATTTGTGAGTTCAGCTGCTACTGAGAGGCACGCGCTGCCCTTTTAAAAACCGCCGGTTAGGTAAAGCGAATCGGACTGGCAATTTCTTGTATCTTTTATTTTAAAAATGTGTGGCTGCTGTTGTAGTCATTTATTTAAATGAAAATAAGTCTGAATTGGTGGGGGGGGAGATGACAAGCTGTCAACTCGCCCACTAAGCAAGAGAAAACAATGGCGGCACGTCAGCTTCGAAAATTCTAAGTGGCCCCATCATTTCAGTAATTAGTCCAGTTGCATTTGGCACATTTCCTGATCCGAGCTCTATTGTCACATAGAACAGGGCTCTTGGTAGGGAACTGGCCAATCAGAAGGGAAGATTTTACATGCTCATTTTCTAACTCCTACTCAGGCACAAAATACAGGTACAGCTGAGAAATCATCTGCATAACAGTGAAAACTGAAGCCGTATCATCTCATAATGTCCCCTAATGTCAGCATGTACACTGCAAACAACATAGGTGACAAGACCAAGCCCTGTGGCACCCAACAAGACTGACCATGAGGGGCCAAGGAATAAGCCCCCAATTCCACTCCCTGGGTTCTGCCCACTAGGAATGATCGAAACCAAATGAGGACTGCCCCCACAGTCCACAGAAGAACTGCAAGCACTCGAGTAGCACACCATGGTTGACGGCTTCAAAGCTGCTGAGAGATCAAGGAGGACCAAGGTGGTATGTGCCCTCTGACCCCTTGCCATCAGGAGATCATTAAGTACTCGAATTAGGGCCGTCTCAGAGCTATGTTTTTTCCTGAAACCCGACTTCAGAGGATCATAGATATTATGGATTGTTAAATGATCCTCCAGCTGCAGAGCCGCCACTTTCTCAATAACTTTTCCTACAAAAGGTGTTGTAAGTTAGAAACTGGTCTGTAGTATACTAGATAGTTTTGTCCCAGGGAGGGCTTTTTTAGGAGGGGCCTCACCACTGCCTTCTTTAAGGGATCCAGAAAAGTCCCTCTCTCCAAGGAAACCCTTAATATTCCAGGAAGGACCAGGGTGATTATCTCAACACACCATACCAGAAGGTGAGTTGGGCCCGGGTCCAGACTACAGCGAACAGGCTGAAGAGTCTGGATGATCTTCACTATGTCCATGATTACCAGCTCTCTGAAGGTAGACCAAGTCATCTGGGTGTTAGTACCACATGACTGACCAATGCAAGGTCCAATGAGGAGGCACTTGCTGATCTCATCCCTGTTGGAGGCCAACTTCTCTGCAAAAAACTGTGCAAACTCATCACACTTAGCTTGTGACAATGCTTGCTCAGACTGCATACAGACTGGATTGCACAGTCTGTCCACAGTCTGGAAGAGCTGAGCTGGTCTGGTTTTAGCAGCAGTGATTTCCCTGGACAGGTGCACTGCCTTCCTATGGGAAATTTCCAATGGGTAGACCTTGTAATGGTCTAACAATCAAAGCCTGCCCTCCTCCAGGTTAGTTTCCATCAGTGTCTCTCCAACCTTCATCCTAACCTCTTCAATTCCCTTAATGCCCCATCATACCAATGGGCACCAAGGTGAAGAGATAATGGATGAACACATACTGGAGCAATGACATCCAGGGCATCCTATATCGCCTTGTTATAGGCTACAACGAGACTCCCTGGGTCATCATTATCATTTGGAACTTCTGAAAGGTCAAGCACCGTCATTAGGCTTTCTAAGGTAACACTTCTTACAGGACGGTACTTTACCATTTCCCTCAGGGCAGGCCTACTCTGGGGGGGTCACAAAACTGAATCTCAGGGCGTGATGGTCTGACCAACTGACAGGATCCACCTCCACACTGGAGATTTCCATCCCCAGGAGGAATGCCAAGCCCAAGGCATGCCCGCCCCTGGTGGGTTGCAAAGGTAATGACCCATGACAGGCCCAATGACTGCATCAATTGGAGGAGATTCTGTCCAAAAGGTGAGAGTTCATCATTGACCCAGGCATTGAAGTCCCCAAGAACTATTCATCTTGGGAAGTCCAACACCATGTCGGCGATGAAGGCTGCTGCTTCCTGTAGGAAAACTCACCCATCACCTGGTGGATGGTATATGAGAAGGATACTACATCCTGCACCTGCTCCCAAAATACACTCAAAGGAGCTGGTAGATCCTACTGGCACCTCCCTGAGACCCAGTTCCAATCTAAATCAGATTGTGAACCCCCCCATCCCTTTAATCCTCTCTCAGGTGGTATTTCACTGAGAACCAAGGCAGAACTGCTGCTGCTAAAATGGGTCCTGCACTTCTGTCCAGCAAGGTCTCAGTGATGCATGCCAGGTGCACAGAGGCCACAAGATCTGCAGCTATCGTGATCTTGTTCCCAACTGACTTGGCATTGCATAGCACCATCAGAGAGGGATGAGAAACCGAGGATGACAGCATTACCTGCCTGCAATAATCAGAGCTCTTGGGAATGAGGCACAAGACAAGGCGAACCTTGGTCCTGTACCCATTTTACCCCAGTACATCTTCTGGTTCTCACTGTCCCTATCCACCCACTCCTTTGCCTACCCCCTCTAAAGCCTCAGGACCCCACACCCCTCCAGCCCCTCACTATACCTAACACCCTACATCTACCATACACCTCTAGGGAAAGCAGGGCACAGTCAAATGGATGGAGGTCCCTGAGCCTCAAGGGGGAGTACTACCTGACCATCCCAGTCTTGCCCCAACACATTTTCACTCACTCAATCTCTTTCTCACTCTCCTGACAGTCACGAACTATATCACACTATAAACCCACTTCTATAAAACTAAACCCTTCTTACTATCCAGCCATCCATCTTCCATCCAGCATTCACCCATCGATCTTCAGAAGGCACTGTCTCAGGGTTCCTATTAATGATAAACATTATATCATAAACACAGTGCATATCATCATGCATTACCTTGAGATGTTAACACATTTCTCAATAGAGACTAACAGTACCTTCCCATCTCCTTTTAGGGAAAGTCTGTCAAATTCCATTGACATCAATTCCTGCTCCATAATGTGTCTAGACATGAAATCAGCATTTACATGTTGTCCGTCAAGTTTCAGAACCAAAAATTTGGATGACTGAAAAGTCCAGTACCACAGAAAGAGTTTTTCTGGTGTGAGTATTTACCTGCTCCAACCCCACCAGACATGTCAGTTTTAAGCAGGGGCACAGTCCTAGGTTCACCCTTCTACATAAACACACTATCTATCTTGATTCATCCATTTCACATGCTACTGATACAGACACCCGAGGGTAGACACTCTCAATGTTACCCCAACACAGGTTCCAATCCTTTTTAAATATGTGTGCTTATTTTAGCTGTTACCAGCTAGTATCTTGGTACCTGTGTGACAGTTTTCCCTTTTTCCAAAGGTGCCATTTTTTCCTGTAATGACCTCTACCCTTTGGGACACTCTTTTCACACCCCGGGTACTAGTTCATCTGCTATCCCCAGCAGGTACCTCTAGCTGGTTGCATACTGGACAGGTCATAATATAGGCTGCCACCTGTCTGTACATACAAGGCCAGTAATAAGGAGTTAACCAAGCAAAGACACTGGTATGGCTCAGATGCCTCCACGTAACTGGAGAGAGCAGCCTCCATCACCTGTTGTCTGTAGGCCTCAGGCACCACTACCTTGGCATCCACACGTTTTGTATGGGGTTGGGCCTCATGTCGTACAGAACACCCTTCTTCAGGTCATACCACCAACATTGTTTTGCCCCCACATCACCATTAATCTGCATACTCTCCTTGATATTAACATACTGTAACAGTTTGGCAACATTAGCATCTTTAGCCTGCATTATACCCCAGTCAATATTGTTGAAAGATTTAGCTGTATCAATTCAAGAATAAGTCCCTTTAGCCTCATAGGCTTCTTCTTGCTTGCTTGGAGTCCTCAACCACAGCACAATATCACTAGGCACAGTCTTACTTGGGGTCTCACATTCAAGTTCCATACTTGCATCTCCAACCTCCAACAGGTAACATCCTGGTAACACAGACAACAAAGGAGACTGTTTCCTACATTAATATTTGCCATTTTGAGCTTCTGGCCCCTTGACTCACCCATCCACTGTGACCTGTACAGCAAGCTGAACTGGCTCTCCCCTGTCTAATTACTTAGACTTTGCCCAGGGGTGCTTCACGGGCAAG
The DNA here is from genome assembly GCA_016271365.2 of Neoceratodus forsteri. Taxonomy (NCBI): domain Eukaryota; kingdom Metazoa; phylum Chordata; order Ceratodontiformes; family Ceratodontidae; genus Neoceratodus; species Neoceratodus forsteri. Next base: position 933,145,788 of record CM057449.1, on the reverse strand, counting down.
GTACTTCACACTGGCACCCCCCCCCGGGCTGGCAGATCTCCTCATACCATCCGCCTCCCCTTACTATTCCCTTAGATGACTGGGTCCTGCCATCCTGAAGATACCTGCCACTTGCACCCAGATGGGAGACAGAGATTTTGTCTCGTATGCACCCAGGTTTTGGAACTCTTTTCCTGTCTAGGTTCGCTCCTTCCTCCCACAGTCGTGCCTTAGATCCTCTCTTTGGAATCACCTTAAGCTCGCCTCAGAGTGTGGCTGTACCAAGCCTACATAATATTCACCTGTCCCTTTGCACCATTTCCCCTTCTCTCTTCTTGACTTGCAGGACCACCTGGGGTTTGTCTCAGTTTGTAATTGCCTCCGCCTGATGTTCTGAGTATGCTCTGACTGTGGCTTCACTTCTATGGGGTCCTGCAGTGCACATAACTGTTTATATGTGCACTTCAAATTGAATATATTGTACTGTTCATACCTCTTTGCATTTTGTACCACTGTATGTACCCTAACTGGGCATATTAATGTTTTCCCTGACTCTGTTAATCTGATTGTATCTGTACCATATTGTCCTATGTACCTGAATCGTACTTTCCTGTACTCTTCCGCGTCGTTCCTGAAAATAGGCAAATGTCTTGTCTAGTGTACTTACCTGGTTAACAAAAGCTAAATAAATAAATAAATAAAAATGTCCTGCTCAGTGAGGGGTTCTTCCTCCAACTGAAGCCATGAAAAATCCTCCACCGATTCTTTATCCAAACTCTCTGGCAGGGACCTCTCGAGCACTTGGCACCAGTGTTCTGCCTCTCTATGTAGTCGGTCTGCCTCGACCTCATGGTAGTTCCTCATCCCTTTGCATCTCTTCATTGTCTTCTGGCTTGGCATTCTTCTGAGCTCCCAAGTCCAGCCCAGGCCATCACTTCTCTCTGTCTGTCTGTCATGGTTTTGATCAGAACTCCATGGACTTTCTACTCCAGGTTCTCCTCTGGCAACTCCTGGTACATCGGTCCACCTGGGATATCTGGGCTATATCCACCAGAAAACACCCTCTTAGGCCAGTCCAGATGCTTCCAGCAAGTTATACCCCTCTGATATCTAGTCTGTGGAGGGGTTGTGGAATAACAGATGGACCAGACACTGAACTTCATGTTCAACACAATCTCTGTGTGATGTTTATTCAAAATGCAGGAGATAACCTTCAGACATGGCCTATCCCTTCTTCAGTAAATCAGTTTGTAGCAACAGACTATGCAAGTCTTTTTTCTACACATAGCCAGCACTACTGACTCACTGATCTAATTTATCTGTTGAGATTCAGCCTTCCATATGTGGGCCTTGTTTGCTTGGGTGATGTTGGCTCAAAAAAAAAAAAAAAGACAAAAGAACCTCAGTGCAGAAGCAGTGAAGCAAGGGCTAACCCAAAGGGCATTGACAATAAACCAAATTTCAAAGAAACACAACATTGCACATACTTCCAAAATGCAAAGCATTATGGGATACATGCAAATCACCAAGAAATTTCAGACTTGTTTCATTTACAAGAATTTACATGCATTTCAAACAGCACAACTAACTTAATTTTTATCATACAGCCCCCAAGTAACTTATTTACCTTTATCAAAAACACCAAGTGCCATGGTATTTTAACATTTGCAGGTTTAATTCACATAAGGTATATACATTAAAGTATTTTATGACATAGTGCCATTGCATACTAAATCCAACAATGAGGAACATCCTAGTGATATTTCTCAGACGATAAAAGGCAGATTTCACTACTGCAGAGACCTGAGATTTCAAGGTCAAGTCTTCATCTAAGATCACACCAAGGTTTTGGACCTTACTTAAAGCACATAGTGGGGTTCCCCCAAGTGTTTTTCCAGTTGCCCCCCACCATGCCCCAGCCAGTCCATGATCTGCGTCCACAACCAACACCTCTGTTTTTCCTGATTTCAACCTCAGTCAGCTAGCACTCATCTAGTCATCTATCTCAGTCAGACAGTTGTTAAACACTGAGATAATATCTAACTCCTGCTCAGGCACAAAAGACAGGAACAGCTGAGAAATCATCTGCATTACAGTGAAAACTGAAGCCGTAGCATCTCATAATGTCCCCTAATGGCAGCATGTACACTGCAAACAACAAAAGTGACAACACCAAGCCCTGTGGCACCCCAAATGACTGACCATGAGGGGCCAAGCAATAAGCCCCCAATGCCACTTTCTGTTTTCTGCCCACTAGGAACAATCAAAACCAATTGAGGACTGCCCCCCCAGTCCGCAGAAGAACTGCAGGCACTCAAGTAGCACACCATGGTCGTCAGTTTCAAATGCTGCTGAGAGATCAAGGAGGACCAAGATGGTATACACCCTCTTACCACTCACCATCAGGAGATCATTTAGTACCCAAACTAGGGCCATCTCAGTGCTATGTCTTCTCCTAAAACCTGACTATAGAGGATCATAGATATTATGGATTGTTAAATGATACTCCGGCTGCAGAGCCGCCACTTTGTCAATAACTTTCCCTACAAAAGGTGCTGTAAGTTAGAAACTGGTCTGTAGTTTACTAGACCTTTTGGGTCCTGGGAGGGCCTTTTAAAGAGGGTCCTCTCCACTGCCTCCTTTAAGGGATCCAGAAAAGTCCCTCTTTCCAAGGAAACCCCTACTAGTCTATCAAGGACCAGGGTGATCATCTCAACACACCCACTAGAAGGTGAGTTGGGCCCAGGTCCAGACTACAGCAAGCTGGCTGAAGAGTCTGGATGATCCTCACTATGTCCATGATTACCAGCTCTCTGAAGGTAGACCAAGTCATCTGGGTGTTAGTACCACACGACAGATCACCGCACGGTCCATTGAGGAGGTACTTGCTGATCTCATAACTGATGGGGGCCACCTTATCAGCAAAAAACTGTGCAAACTCATCACACTTAGCTTGTGACAATGCTCGATCAGACTGCAGACAGACTGGATTGCACAGTCTGTCCACAGTCTGGAAGAGCTGAGCTGATCTGTATTTAGCTGCAGCGATTTCCCTGGACAGGTGCACTGCCTTCTTATGGGAAATTTCCATTTGGTAGACATTGTAATGGTCTAACAATCAAAGCCTGCCCTCCTCCAGGTTAGTTTTCATCAGTGTCTCTCCAACCTTCATACTAACCTCTTCAATTCCCTTAATGCCCCATCATACCAATGGGCACCAAGGTGAAGAGATAATGGATGAACACATACCAGAGCAATGACATCCAGGGCTTCCGATATTGCCTTGTTATAGGCTACAACAAGACTCCCTGGGTCATCATTATCATTCGGAATTCCGGAAAGGTCAAACACCATCATTAGGCTTTCTGAGGTAACTCCTCTTACAGGATGGTACTTTGCCATTTCCCTCAGGGCAGGTCTACTCTTTGGGGTCGTGAAACTGAATCTCTGGGCGTGATGGTCTGACCAACCAACTTAAGCCATCTCCACATCAGAGATTTCCATCTGCAGGAGGAATACCAAGCCCAAGGAGTGTCCCCGTGGGTTGCAAAGGTAATGACCCATGTCAGGCCCTATGACTACATCAATTGGAGGAGATTCTGTCCAAAAGGCAAGAGTTCATCATCGACCCAGGCTTTGAAGTTCCCAAGAACCATTCATCTTGGGGACTCCAACACCATATCGGCGATGAAGTCTGTTGCCTCCTGCAGGAAAACCCTCCCATCACCTGGTGGACGGTATAAGATAAGGATACTACGTCCTGCACCCGCTCCACAAAACACTCAAAGGATTTGGTAGACCCTACTGGCACCTCCCAGAGACCCAGTTCCAATTTAAATCAGATTGCGAACCCCCCCCCCTTCAATCCTCTCTCAGGTGGTGAATCACTGAGAACCCAGGCAGAACTGTGGCTGCTAAAATGGGTCCTGCACTTCTGTCCAGCCAGGTCTCGGTGATGCATGCCAGGTCCACAGAGGCCACAAGATCCGCAGCTATTGTGATCTTGTTCTCAACTGACTTGGCATTGCATAGCACCACCCGAGAGTGATGAGAAATTGAGGATGACCGCATTACCTGCCTGCAATAATCAGAGCTCTTGGGTATGGGTACAAGGCAAGGTGAACCTTGGTCCTGTACCCATTTTACCCCAGTGCATCTTCTGGTTCTCACTGTCCCTATCCGCCCACTCCTTTACCTACTCCCCTCTAAAGCCTCAGGACCCCACACCCCTCCAGCCCCTCAATATGCCTAATACCCTACATCTACCATACACCTCTAGGGAAATCAGGACACAGTCAAATGGGTGGAGGTCCCTGGGTCTCAAGGGGTAGTACTGCCTGACCATCCCAGTCTTGCCCCAACACATTTTTCACTCACTCAATCTCTTTCTCACTCTCCTCACAGTCACTAACTATATTACACTATAAAACCCACTTCTATAAAACTGAACCCTTCTTACTATCCAGCCATCCATCTTCCATCCAGCTTTCACCCATTGATCTTCAGAAGGCTATGTCTCATGGTCCCTATTAATGATAAACATTGCATCATAAACACAGTGGATTTCATCATGCTTTACCCTGAGGTGTTAACATATTTCTCAACAGAGACTAACAGTACCTTCCCATCTCCTTTTAGGGAAAGTCTGTCATATTCCATTGACATCAATTCCTGCACCATACTGTATCTAGACATGAAATCAGCATTTACATGTTGTCTGTCAAGTTTCAGAACCAAAAATTTGGACGACTGAAAAGTCTAGTACTGCAGAACGAGTTTTTCTGGGGTGAGTAATTACCTACTCCAACCCCACCAGACATGTCAGTTTAAAGCAGGGGCCCAGTCCTAGGTTCACCCCTCTACATAAACCCACTCTGTCTCTTGATTCATCCATTTCACATGCTATTGATACAGACACCTAAGGGTAGACACTCTCGGTGTTAACCCAACACAGGTTCCAATCCCTTTGAAATAAGTGTGCTTATTTTAGCTATTACCAGCTAGTATCTTGTGTCCTGTGTGAGTTTTTCCTTTTTCCAAAGGTGCCATTTTTTTCTGTAATGACCTCTACCCTTTGGGACACTCTTTCCACACCCTGGCTACTAGTTCATCTGCTATCCCCAGCAGGTACCTCTATCTGGTTGCATACTGGTCAGATCATAATATAGGCCACCACCTGTCTGTACATACAAGGCCAGTAATAAGGAGTTAACCAAGCAAAGACACTAGTATGGCTCAGATGCCTCCACATAACTGGAGAGTGCAGTCTCCATCATCTGTTGTCTGTAGGCCCCAGGCACCACTACCTTGGCATCCACACATTTTGTATGGGGCTTGGGCCTCATGTCATACAGAACACCCTTCTTCAGGTCATACCACCAACATTGTTTTGCCCCCACATCACCATTAATCTGCATACCCTCCTTGATATTAACATACTGTAACAGTTTGGCAACATTAGCATCTTTAGCCTGCAGTATACCCCAGTCAATACTGTTGATAGATTTAGCTGTATCAATTTAAGAATAAGTCCCTTCAGCCTCATAGGCTTCTTCTTGTTTGCTTGGAGTCCTCAACCACAGCACAATATCACTAGGCACAGACTTTCCTGGGGTCTCACGTTCTAGTTCCATACTTGCATCTCCAACCTCCAACAGGTAACATCCTGGGAAGACAATCAACAAAGGAGACTGTTTCCTACAATAATATTTGCCGTTTTGTGCTTGTGGCCCCTCGATTCACCCATCACTGTGACCTGTTCAGGAAGCTGAACTAGCTCTCCCATCTAATTACTTAGACTTTGCCCTGGGGTGCTTCACTGGCAAGGTGCTTCGGACTGGCACCCCCCCCGTGCTGGCAGAGCTCCTCATACCAGCTGCTTCCCCTCACTATTCCTTTAGATCCCAGGGTCCTGCCATCCTCAAGATACCTACCACTCACACCCAGATGGGAGACAGAGATTTTGCCTTGAATGTGCCCAGGTTGTGAAATACTTTTCCTGTCCAGGTTCGCTCCTCCCTCTCACAGTCTTGCCTTAGATCCTCCCTTTGGAATCACCTTAAGCTCACCTCAGAATGTGGCTGTACCAAGCCTACATAAAATTCACCTGTCCCCTTGCACCATTTCCCCTCCTCTCTTCTTGACTTGCAGGACCACCTGGGGTTTGGCTTAGTTTGTAATTGCCTTTGCCCGATGTTCTGAGTATGCTCTGACTGTGGCTCCACTTCTATGGGGTCCTGCAGTGTGCATAACTGATTATATGTGCACTTCAAACTGTATATATTGTACTCCACATCGGAGATTTCCATCCCCAGGAGGAATACCAATCCCAAGAAGTGCCCCCCCCCGTGGGTTGCAAAGGAAATGACCCATGTCAGGCCCAATAACTACATCAATTGGAGGAGATTCTGTCCAAAAGGTGACAGTTCATCATCGACCTAGACGGTGAAGTCCCCAAGAACCATTCATCTTGGGGACTCCAACACCATGTCAGCGATGAAGTCTGCCGCCTCTGCAGGAAAACCCTCCCGTCACCTGGTGGACGGTATATGAGAAGGATCCTCCATCCTGCACCCGCTCCCACAATATGCTCAAAGGGGTTTTTAGATCCTACTGGCACCTCCCTGAGACCCAGTTCCAATCTAAATTAGATTGCGAACCCCCCCCCACAATCCTCTCTCAGGTGGTGTATCACCGAGAACCCAGGCAGAACTGCGGCTGCTAAAATGGATCCTGCACTTTTGTCCGGCCAGGAATCGGTGATGCATGCCAGGTCCACAGAGGCCACAAGATCCACAGCTATTGTGATCTTGTTTCCAAGTGACTTGGCATTGCATAAAACCACCCAAGAGGGATGAGAAACCGAGGATGACCGCATTACCTGCCTGCAATAATCAGAGCTCTTGGGTATGGGCACAAGGCAAGGCGAACCTTGGTCCTGTACCAATTTTACCACAGTGCATCTTCTTGTTCTCACTGTCCCTATCCGCCCAATCCATTGCCTACCCCCTCTAAAGCCTCAGGACCCCACACCCCTCCAGCTCCTCACTATACCTAACACCCTACTTGTTCGTCACCTCACTCAAGAATGCTGTGTATTGTCCCCACCGATGCAGAGCATCGGCTCTCCACCGCCCCCACCACCACCCTTGGAGGCTCTTAACAATATAGGTCAGCTAACTCCCTCCCACTCGCGTATTATCTAATCAGCCGACTTTTCCATTAGCAGGTCATATTCTTTCACCACCAGAGATCATACCATCTCCTAGGATCTCTCTCACTATCTGTTCAAGCCTTAATCTTCTACCTCTCTCGCTACCTGCTTCTTAAAGCTAAAATTTCACCTCCCCCATCCAACATGCTACTGCCCACTCTCATCTCTATCACTATGCTGCTCTCCTTCCCCCTCCAGACAAACTGAAACTCTACACATGCTCTACATCTGCAAATCGACTGCCACGCTCCCTCCTGCAATGCTCTCCCCTGTTTACCCCTGAGTGGGAAGTTGTCACGATGGCTGACAGATACCCCCCTGCCCTCACCCCACACCCCCACAAAAACCACAACCTTAAACTCCCCACTGTCTTCTTCTCTATCAATTGGCATCAGTATGGGCACTGGACTATATCCAGCCCTGCTCTCTCCTTCCTTCCCCAGTCACTCTCTCACAACTGCTCCCCCTGCCCCACCTCCTCCTCCTCCTCCTGGCTGCCACCCAAACCCTGAAACTTCCAACACCCACCTACCATCCAGCCAAATGGTATATGCTATGTAAACATCACTAACTATTTGCCCTAACAGGAAACTACCACCTCAGGTCACTTGTCCTATTACTACTACTCATGGGCAATGTCCACCCCAACCCTGGCCCGACTACTGCCACCCAGACCATCCCCTTCCCCTCCAAGGGTTTGCCCATCACCTCTCTTAACATCTGCAGCCTGCAAAAAAATGGGACTCTTTTCAGGGTTGGGTACTCCAGCACCACCATGACATCATCGGACTGAGTGAAACCTGGCTCTCCCCATCTGTACCAGACTCTGCTGTTAACCTCCCTGGATACATCCTCTATCACTCTGATAGAGTGGGTAAACAAGGTGGTGGCTGCGCAGCTTACCTCAAAGACTCGCTGTCCGACCAAATGCTCCCTACACCGCAGCTAGCATCGAGGGCTCAGGCTCTAACATTAAATTTAGCTCTAGACAGGTCCACTGCCCCCCTTCTACTCACCATTGTCTACATTCCACCCAACGAACACAAACTAGCCTTCCAGGCCACTCTAAACTATATCACGACTCTACCTCCCCAATATGAAAAAATAGTCATGGGTGACTTCAACATAAATTGGTTGGCAAACAAAACTGCCCCATATACTGAAGATGCTGCAGCGCTACACCTCAAGCAGGTTGTCACCTCACCCACTAGGGTTAACGCCCACTCAGGGACATCCTCCCTCCTGGATCTGGTCTTCACAAACTGCCTTCACAGAATAACCAACAACCAGGTACTCCCCAACGCTCTAAGTGATCATTCCCCTGTGCTCTTCTCTTGGTCCTGCAAGGTTCCCAAACACGCCCCAAAAATTACATTACAGCACAAACTTGGCCCTGGAAAACTCTACCAACTCAAGACCCACCTTAGAAACTGGGATTGGACACACCTTGTTAACACCCCAGACCCTGATCATGCCCTTGATCTATTTATCCACACATTTAATAGAATCTGTGATAAATTCGCCCCCCCTTACCAAGAAAATGTCCAAAGGAAACCAGGTCCCCTGGTTCTCTGATCACCTCCTGGGCCTAATGCAACAGTGTGACTCCCTTTGGCATATTGCTAATGAATCCAAGTTGCCAGCTGACATGCAATGCTATAGGGAGATTCGCAACAAATGCACGTTGGCCCTCCGCACCGCCAAAGCGGACTATTACAAAGCGTCCTTAACATCCACCTGGGGTGATGGGCACAAATTCTGGAATAATATTAAGGAACTCTGCGGTAAAACCCCATACCAGCCCCCAGACCAATTAGAAATAGACAGTAACATCACCATGGATCCCCTCAGCATAGCCTCAGCCCTAAACTCCGCTTTCACAAATCTCAGCCATATTCTGCACCCTAACTTCTTCAACCCTCCGCTGGCCCGGGCCCACCCACCTCCCCTTGCATCTCTCTTTCTCCTCCACGTTCTCTCCTGTGCGTATGCCAAACCCTACCTAGCCAAAGCCCTTAGCCACTCAATTAACTGCAGCAATTCCCTTGACCTGAAACTACTCCAAATCACTCTCCCAGAAGTCCTCTACCCTCTCACGCATATCCTAAATTGCTCCCTTTGTCAAGGGAAATTTCCCAACCATGGGAAGCTAGCCCACATTACCCCTATCTTTAAGACTGGGGACCGCGCCTCCACAAACAACTACCATCCTATATTCATTCTACCCTCCTCTCTAAAGCCTTAGAGCATATCGTCCCCGACCAAATCACTAACCACCTCACTAAATACAATCTTCTCTCCAATTAACAACATGGCTTCTGTAAGGGGCATAGTACCACCACCGCCCTTCTCGCTTTTACCTCGCATGCCCACTCCGCTCTGGATCATGGTCACCTCACAGGTGCTATCTTCGTGGACCTCTCTAAAGCTTTTGACACTGTCAACCACACCCTAATGCTAACCACCTTCTCCTCCAATGGCTTCTCCAACAGTACTTTACACTGGTTCGCCAGCTACCTGTCGGGTAGAACCCAACAGGTCAAGGTAGGCACTGTCCTGTCCCCTTGCCTCCCAGTCCGTGCTGGTGTTCCATAGGAATTGATTCTCAGCTCCCTTCTTTTCAACCTATATCTAAACTCCTTCCAGTCAGCTGTCTCAGGAAACCTGCTCCTCTACGCAGATGACGCCGTACTGTTCGCCTCTGACTCCGATCCACTTAAACTCCACCAAACACTCCAATATAGCTTCCACGAAGCAGAACATTGGTTCACCACCCAACGTCTAACAATTAACTACAAGAAAACAAAAGTCATAATCTTCTTCCACCCACAGAACCCCCACAAGAACCTCTGTCCCCCATTTCTCACTGTCAACCACAACTCCCTCGAGCAAGGTAACAACTTTAAATACCTTGGGATCACTCTAGACCTGGCCCTCAACTATCAACAACACATTCTCCTCCTTGCCTTGGCCCTAAACTTGAGATTAGGAGTGCTATATAGGTGCAAACATTGCCTCATCCCGGAGGCCCTACGGCTCACCGTCATTTCCTCTGTCCATGCCCTCTTTGACTATGGTATTACCATATACAGTGCTGCCCCCACCTCCGTGCTAAACAGACTCCGCCTTGTACTCAACAAAGCCTGCCGTCTCATCTTAGGCTGTGATTGCCTCACCCACACCTGTACTCTCTAAAACTCCTCAAAATGGCTAAACCTAGATAGCAGAATCCGGTATCATACATGCCTAATGACAAAGAAGATACCCTTAGGTCTCGCCCCTCCCTCTCTTTCTTCTATTATTCACCCAGCAGCCCCAGCCAGACCAACACAAAACTCAAACAAGCCGCTTCTATGGGTACCCCACCCTCATACTGCCCAACTTCAAAGGACTTTCAGCTACCGAGCCCCTAATTGGACTAACTCTCTCCCCCGACAAAATAACAAACAAAACAAGGCTAGATCATTTTAAAGCTAGACTAAGGGAAGTCCTGCAAGGCTCTAACGCATGTGACTGCCCCTGACTTAGTCCAACAGAATGCTGTCCTATTAGCGCCCATAACTTTCTCTGTTTTCTGGTGCAAAATCTCTCCTATCTCACTATCTGACCACCAGCCAGTTAGAGTCTTCTCTGCAACAATGTGGCTGTGATTAATTGAGACTCATTTACTACACTGACCTAGGCCTCCTCCTGATCTACCCTTGACTGCCATGTAATGCAATGTAATGTAATTCTTCATTATATACTGTATTGTACTGTCATCTCTGTTACCAAATGTTTGCTCTGTACCTTAATGTTTGACATGAAACCTTTGTAAATGAGTCTCTGACTCAAAGGTCTTTCCGAATACTTACCGATAAACAATAAACAAATAAATACCATAAACCTCTAGAGAAAGAAGGGCACAGTCAAATGGGTGGAGGTCCCTGAGTCTCAAGGGGGAGTACTGCCTGACCATCACAGTCTTGCTCCAACACATTTTCACTTACTCAGTCTCTTTCTCACTCTCCTCACAGTCGCTAACTATATCACACTATAAAACCCACTTCTATAAAACTAAACCCTTCTTACTATCTACCCATCCATCTTCCATCCAGCTATCACCCATTGATCTTCAGAAGACTCTGTCTCAGGGTCCCTATTAATGATAAACATTCCATCATAAACACAGTGGATATCATCATGCTTTACCCTGAGGTGTTAACACATTTCTCAACAGAGACTAACGGTACCTTCCCATCTCCTTTTAGAGAAACTCTGTCATATTGCATTGACATCAATTCTTGCACCATACTGTATCTAGACATGAAATCAGCATTTAAATGTTGTCCATCAAGTTTCATAACCAAAAATTTGGATGACTGAAAAATCTAGTACTACAGACAGAATTTTTCTGGGTGAGTAATTAACAGCTCCAACCCCACCAGACATGTCAGTTTTAAGCAGGGGCACAGTCCAAGAGTTACCCCTCTATATAAACCCACTATGTCTCTAGATTCATCCATTTCACATGCTACTGATAAAGACACCTGAGGGTAGACACACTCAGTGTTACCCCAACACGTGTTCCAATCCCTTTTAAATATGTGTGCTTATTTTAGATGTTACCAGCTAGTACCTTGAGACCTGTGAAAGAGTTTTCCCTTTTTCCAAGGGTGCCATTTTTTTCTGTAATGACCTCTACCCTTTGGGACACTCTTTCCACACCCTGGATACTAATTCAACTGCTGTCTCCAGCAGGTACCTCTATCTGGTTGCATACCAGACAGGTCATAATATAGGCCACCACCTGTCTGTACATACCAGGCCAGTAATAAGGAGTTAACCAAGCAAAGACACTAGTATGGCTCAGATGCCCCCTGGGACTGGAGAGAGCAGACTCCATCATCTGTTGTCTGTAGGTATCAGGCACCACTACCTGGGTATCCACACTTTTTGTATGGGGGTTGGGCCTCATGTCGTACAGAACACCCTTCTTCAGGTCATACCACCAACATTGGTTTGCCCCCACATAACCATTAATCTGCATACTCTCCTTGATATTGACATACTGTAAAGGTTTGGCAACATTAGCATCTTTAGCCTGCAGTATACCCCAGTCAATACTTTTGATAGATTTAGCTGTATCAATTCAAGAATAAGTCCATTCAGCCTCATAGGCTTCTTTTTGCTTGCTTGGAGTCTTCAATCAGAGCACAATATCACTAGGCACAGTCTTACCTGGGGTCTCACATTCATGTTCCATACTTGCATCTCCAACCTCCAACAGGTAACATCCTGGGAAAACAGGCAACAAAGGAGACTGTTTCCTACATAATATTTGCCGTTTTGAGCTTGTGGCCCCTTCACTCACCCATCACTGTGACCTGTACAGCAAGCTGAACTGGCTCTCCCCATCTAATTACTTAGACTTTGGCCTGGGGTGCATCACAAGCAAGGTACTTCGCACTGGCACCCCCCAGGGCTGACGAAGCTCCTCGTAGCGGCCGCCTCCCCACACTATTCCCTTAGATCCCTGGGTCCTGCCATCCTCAAGATACCTGCCACTTGCACCCAGATGGGAGACAGAGATTTTGCCTCGAGTGGGCCCAGGTTGTGGAACTCTTTTCCTGTCCAGGTTCACTCCTCCCTCTCACAGACTTGCTTTAGATTCTCCCTTTGGAATCACCTTAAGCTCGCCTCAGAGTGTGGCTGTACCAGGCCTACATAATATTCAACTGTCCCTTTGCACCATTTCCCCTCCTCTCTTCTTGACTTGCCAGACTACCTGGGTTTGGCTCAGTTTGTAATTAACTCTGCCCGATGTTCTGGGTATGCTCTGACCATGGCTTCACTTCCATGGGGTCCTGTAGTGTGCATAACTGTTTATATTTGCACTTCAAACTGTATATGTTGTACTGTTCGTATCTCTTTGCATTTTGTATCACTTTATGTACCATATGTGGGCATCTAATATTTTCCCTGACTCTGTTAATCTGATTGTATCTGTACCATGTTGTCCTATGTACCTGAATCGTACTTTCATGTACTCTTCCGGGTCATTCCTGAAAATAGGCAAATGTCTTGTCTAGTGTAATTACCGAGTTAACAAAAGGTAAATAAATAAATAAATAAAACTATCCTGCACAGTGAGGCGTCCTCCTCCAACTGAAGCCATGAAAAACCTCCTCCGATTCTTTATCCAAACTCTGTGGCAGGGACCTCTCGAGCACTTGGCACCAGTGTTCTGCCTCTCTATGTAGCTGGTCTGCCTCGACCTCATGGTAGTTCCTCATCCCTTTGCATCATTTCGTTGTCTTCAGGCTTGGCCTTCTTCTGAGCTCCCAAGTCCTGTCCAGGCAGCAGCTTCTCTCTGTCTGTCTGCCAATGGTTCTAATCAGAAATCCATGGACTTTCTTCTTTGGGTTCTCCTCTGGCAACTCCTGGTGCATGGGTCCACCTGGGATATGTGGGCGATATCCACCTGAACACATCCCTCTTAGGCCGGTCCAGATGCTTCCAGCAAGTTATCCCCCTCTGACATCAAGTCTGTGGAGGGGTTGTGGGATAACAGATGGACCAGACACTGAACTTCATTTTCAACACAATCTGTGTGATGTTTATTCAAAATGCCGAAGATTACCTTCAGCAATGGCCTATCCCTTCTTCAGTAAATCAGTTTGTAGCAACAGACTATGCAAGTCTTTCCTCTACACATAGCCAGCACCTACTGACTCACTGATCTCTGATCTAATTTATCTGTTGAGATTCAGCCTTCCCTATGTGGGTCTTCTTTGATTGGGTGGTGTTGGCTCAAAAAAAAAAAAAAAAAACTAAAGACAAAGAACCTCACTGAAGAAGCAAGGGTTACCCCAAAGGGCATTGACAATAAGCCAAGTTTCAAAGAAACACGACATCACACATACTTCCATAATATTAGCAAAGCATTATGGGATACATGCAAATCACCATATTTCAGACTCGTTTCATTTACAGGAATTTACATGCATTTCAAATAGCACAACTAACTTAATTTTTATCATACAGCCCCTAGTAACTTTTGTACCTTTATCAAAAACACCTAGTGCCATGGAATTATAACATTTGCAGGTTCTATTCACCTAAGGTATATACATTAAAGTATTTTATGCCATAGTGCCATTGCATACTAAACCAACAATGAGGAACACTCTAGTGATATTTCTCAGATGATAAAAGGCAGATTTCACTACAGCAGAGACCTGAGATTTCAAGGTCAAGCCTTCAACTAAGATAACACCAAGGTTTTGGTCCTGGCTTAAAGTACATAGTGGGGTTCCCCCAAGTGTTATTCCAGTTGCCCCCCATGCCCCAGCCAGTCCATGAACAGGGTCCACAGCCAACACCTCTGTTTTTCCTGAGTTCAACCTCAGCCAGCTAGCACTCATCCACTTATGTATCTCAGTCAGACAGTTGTTAAACACTGAGATAGTATCTAACTCCTGCTCAGGCACAAAAGACAGGTACAGCTGAGAAATCATCTACATAACAGTGAAAACTGAAGCCGTAGCATCTCATAATGTCCCCTAATGGCAGCATGTACACTGCAAACAACAGAGATGACAACACCAAGCCTAGTGGAACCCCACAAGGCTGACCATGAGGGGCCAAGGAATAAGCCCCCAATGTCACTCTGGGGTTCTGCCCACTAGGAATGATCGAAACCAACTGAGGACTGCCCCCCCAGTCCACAGAAGAACCGCAGGCACTCGAGTAGCATACCATGGTTGACAGTTTCAAATGCTGCTGAGAGATCAAGGAAGACCAAGATGGTTTGTGCCTTCTGACCCCTCGCCATCAGGTGATCATTTAGTACCCAAACTAGGGCCGTCTCAGTGCTATGTCTTTTCCTGAAACCCGACTGTAGAGGATCATAGATATTATGTATTGTTAAATGATCCTCCAGCTGCAGAGCCACCATATTCTCTATAACTTTCCCTACAAAAGGTGCAGTAAGTTAAAAACTGGTCTGTAGTTTACTAGACAGTTTGGGTCCAGGGAGAGATTTTTTAGGAGGGGCCTCACCACAGCCTCCTTTAAGGGATCCAGAAAAGTCCCTCTCTCCAAGGAGACCCTTACTATTCCAGCAAGGACCAGGGTGATCACCTCAACACACCCTACTAGAAAGTGAGTTAGGCCCAGGTCCAGACTACAGCAAGCTGGCTGAAGAGTCTGGATGATCCTCACTATGTACAAGATTACTAGCTGGCTGAAGGTAAACCAAGTCATCTGGGTGTTAGTTCCACACGACTGACCACCGCAAGGTCCAATGAGGAGGCACTTGCTGATCTCATCCCTGATGGAGGCCACCTTATCAGCAAAAAACTGTGCAAACTCATCACATTTAGCTTGTGACAATACTGGATCAGACTGCAGACAGACTGGATTGCACAGTCTGCCCACAGTCTGGAAGAGCTGAGCTGGTCTGTTTTTAACTACAGCGATTTCACTGGACAGGTACACTGCCTTCTTGTGGGAAATTTCCAATTGGTAGACCTTGTAATGGTCTAACAATCAAAGCCTGTCCTCTTCCAGGTTAGTTTTCATCAGTGTCTCTCTAGCCTTTGTCCTAACCTCTTCAATTCCCTCAATGCCCTATCATACCAATGGGCACCAAGGTGAAGAGATAATGGATGAACACATACCAGAGCAATGATATCCAGGGCTTCCAATATCACCTTGTTATAGGCTACAACGAGACTCCCTGGGTCATCATTATCATTTGGAATTGCCGAAAGGTCAAGCACCATCATTAGGCTTTCTGAGGTAACTCCTCTTACAGGACAGTACTTTATCATTTCCCTCAGGGCAGGCCTACTCTGGGGGGTCGTGAAACTGAATCTCAGGGTGTGAATGTCTGACCAACCGACAGGATCCACCTCCACATCAGAGATTTCCATCCCCAGGAGGAATACCAGCCCCATGGGTTGCAAAGGTAATGACCCATGTCAGGCCCAATGGCTACATCAATTGGAGGAGATTCTGTCCAAAAGGCGTGAGTTCTTCTTTGACCCAGGCGATGAAGTCCCCAAGAACCATTCATCTACCACGCCGTTTATGGGAGTGCACCTCCGTGGAGAAATTCAAGAAGAATTTGAAAACTTATCTGTGGCAAATGGCCTTCTTGGATGGCTAAGTAAATTTTATTCTGCTGAGATCTTATTTTGTATTTATTAATTTCTTTTAATATTTGATGTTACTATGATATGATTTTATTTATATGCATTACTGATTTATATTTGATGTTGTGGTTTCAATGTGTTCACCGCCTTGGTATGCTGAAAGGCGCTATACAAATAAACTTATTATTATTATTATCTTGGGGACTCCAACACCAAGTCAGCGATGAAGTCTGCCACCTCCTGCAGGAAAACCCTCCCATCACCTAGTGGAAGGTATATGAGAAGGATCCTACATCCTGCACCCGCTGCCACAATACACTCAAAGGAGTTGGTTGCACCTACGAGCACCTCCCTGAGACCCAGTTCCAATCTAAATCAGATTGCAAACCCCCCCCTTCGATCCTTTCTCAGGTGGTGTATCACCGAGAACCCAGGCAGAACTGCGGCTGCTAAAATGGGTCCTGTACTTCTGTCCAGCCAGGTCTTGGTGATGTATGCCAGGTCCACAGAGGCCACATGATCCGAAGCTATTGTGGTCTTGTTCCCAACTGACTTGGCATTGCATAACACCACCTGAGAGGGATGAGAAACCAAGGATGACTGCATTACCTCCCTGCAATAATCAGAGCTTTTGGGTATGAGCACAAGGCAAGGTGAACCTTGGTCCTGTACCCATTTTACCCCAGTGCATCTTCAGGTTCTCACTGTCCCTAACCACCCACTCCTTTGCCTACCCCCTCTAAAGCCTCAGAACCTCACACCGCTCCAGCCCCTTACTATACCTAATACCCTACAGCTACCATACACCTCTAGGGAAAGCAGGGCACAGTCAAATGGGTGGAGGTCCCTGAGTCTCAAGGGGGAGTACTGCCTGACCATCACAGTCTTGCCAGAACACATTTTCACTCACTCAATCTCATTCTCACTCTCCTCACAGTCACTAACTATATTACACTATAAAACCCACTTTTATAAAACAAAATCCTTCTTACTATCCACCCATCCATCTTCCATCCTGCTTTCACCCATCAATCTTCAGAAGGCTCTGTCTCAGGGTCCCTACTAATGATAAACATTCCATCATAAGCACAGTGGATATCATCATGTTTTACCCTGAGGTGTTAACACATTTCTCAACAGAGACTAACGGTACCTTCCATATCCTTTTAGGGAAAGTCTGTCATATTTCATTGACATCAATTCCTGCACCATACTGTGTCTAGACATGAAATCAGCATTTACATGTTGTCTGTCAAGTTTCATAACCGAAAATTTGGACGACTGAAAAGTCTAGTACTACAGAAAGAATTTTTCTGGGGTGAGTAATAACCTGCTCCAACCACACCAGTTCTGTCTGTTTTAAGCAGAGGCCCAGTTCTAGGCTCACCCCTCTTCATAAACCCACTATGTCTCTTGATTCATTCATTTCACATGCTACTGATACAGACACCTGAGGGTAGTCACTCTCAGTGTTACCCAAACACAGGTTCCATTCCTCTATAAATGTGTGTGCTTATTTTAGCTGTTACCAGCTAGTACCCTTGTGACCTGTGTGAGAGTTTTCCTTTTTTCCAAGGGTGTCATTTTTTTCTGTAATTACCTCTACCCTTTGGTACACTCTTTCCACACCAAGGGTACTAGTTCATCTGCTGTCCCCAGCAGGTACCTCTATCTGTTTGCATACTGGACAGGTCATAATATAGGCCACTACCTGTCTGTAAATACCAGGCCAGTAATAAGGAGTTAACCAAGCAAAGACACTAGTATGGCTCAGACGCCCCACAGGTACTGGAAAGAGCAGCCTCCATCAACTGTTGCCTGTAGGCCTCAGGCACCACTACCAGAGTATCCACACTTTTTGTATGGGGGTTGGGCCTCATGTCTTATAGAACACCCTTCTTCAGGTCATACCACCAACATTGTTTTGCCCCCACATCACCATTAATCTGCACACCCTCCCTGATATTAACATACTGTAACAGTTTGGCAACATTAGCATCTTTAGCCTGCAGTATACCCCAGTCAATACTGTTGATAAATTTAGCTGTATCAATACAAGAAAAAGTCCCTTCACCCTCATACGCTGCTTCTTGCTTGTTTGGAGTCTTCAACCACAGCACAATATCACTAGGCACAGTCTTACCTGGGGTCTCACACATTCAAGATCAATATTTGCATCTCCAGCCTCCAATAGGTAACAACCTGGGAACACAGGCAACAAAGGAGGCTGTTTCCTACAATAATATTTGCCGTTTTGCACTTGTGGCCCCTCGACTCACCTATCACTGTGACCTGTACCGCAAGCTGAACTGGCCCTCCCCATCTAATTATTTATTTATTTATTTATTTATTTCATTATTTACGAGATTTACCAGGAAGGCATACTGAGCAACATGCTCGATTCCACTTATACTTTGGCCTGGGGTTCTTCACGGGCAAGGTACTTCGCACTGGCACCCCCCCCAGGCTGGCGGGGCTCGTCATATTGGCCGCCTCCCCTCACTATTCCCTTAGATCCCTGGGTCCTGCTATCTTCAAGGTACCTGCCACTTGCACCCAGATGGGAGACAGAGATTTTGCTTCATGAGCACCCAGGTTGTGGAACTCTTTTCCTGTCCAGGTTTGCTCCTCCCTCTCACAGGCTTGCCTTTCATCCTCCCTTTGGAATCACCTTAAGCTCGCCTCAGACTGTGGCTGTACCTAGCCTACATAACATTCACCTGTCCCCTTGCACCATTTCCTCTCCTGTCTTCTTGACTTGCCAGACCACCTGGGTTTTGGCTCAGTTTGTAATTGCCTCCGCCCGATGTTCTGGGTATGCTCTGACTGTGGTTCCACTTCTATGGAGTCCTGTAGTGTGCATCACTGTTTATATTTGCACTTCAAACTGTATATATTGTACTGTTCATATTTCTTTGCATTTTGTACCACTGTATGTACCCTATTTGGGCATCTAATGTTTTCCCTGACTCTGTTAATCTGATTGTATCTGTACCATGTTGTCCTATGTACCTGAATCGTACTTCCTGTACTCTCCTAAGTTATTCCTGAAAATAGGCAAATGTCTTGTCTAGTATATTTACCCGGTTAACAAAAGCTAAATAAATAAAATATACTGCTCAGTAGGGGTTCCTCCTCCAACTGAAGCCATGAAAAATCCTCCTCCGATTCTTTATCCAAACTCTTTGGTAGGGACCTCTCGAGCACTTGGCACCAGTGTTCTGCCTCTCTATGTAGTCGGTCTGCCTTGACCTCATGGTAGTTCCTCATCCCTTTGCATCTCTGCATTTTCTTCCAGGTTGGCCTTCTTCTGAGCTCCCAAGTCCAGTCCAGGCAGCAGCTTCTCTCTGTCTGTCTGCCGTGGTTCTGATCAGAACTCCATGGACTTTCTTCTTTGGGTTCTCCTCTGGCAACTCCTGGTGCATCGGTCCCCCTCGGTTTTCTGGGTGATATCCATCAGAAAACATTCCTCTTAGGCCAGTCCAGATGCTTCCTGCAAGTTATCCCCCTCTGACATCAAGTCTGTGGAGGGGTTGTGGGATTACAGATGGACCAGACACTGAACTTCATGTTCAACACAATCTCTGTGTGATATTTATTCAAAATACAGTAGATAGCCTTCAGCAATGGCCTATCCCTTCTTCAGTAAATCAGTTTGTAGCAACAGACTATGCAAGTCTTTCCTCTACACATAGCCAGCACCTACTGACTCACTGATCTCTGATCTCACTTATCTGTTCAGATTCAGCCTTCCCTATGTGGGCCTTGTTTGCTTGGGAGGTGTTGGCTGAAAAAAAAATAAAGACAAAGAACCTCAGTGCAGAAGCAGTGAAGCAAGGGTTACCCCAAGGGGCACTGACAATAAGCCAAGTTTCAAAGAAACACAACATCAAATATACTTCCATAATGCAAATCATTATGAGATACATGCAAATCACCATGAAATTTCAGACTTGTTTCATTTACAGGAATTTACAAGCGTTTCAAATAGCACAACTAACTTAATTTGTATCATACACCCCCTAGAAACTTTTTACCTTTATCAAAAACACCAAGTGCAGTGGTATTTTAACATTTGCAGGTTTTATTCACATGAGGTATATACATTAAAGTATTTTATGACATAGTTGCATTGCTTACTAAATCCAACAAAGAGGAACACCCTAGTGATATTTCTCAGATGCTAAAATGCAGATTTCACTACTGCAGAGACCTGAGATTTCAAGGTCAAGCCTTCGTCTAAGATGACACGAAGGTTTTGGACATAGCTTAAAGCACATAGTGGGGTTTCCCCAAGTGTTATTCCAGTTGCCCCCCCCCATGCTCAAGTCAGTCCATGATCTGGGTCCACAAACAACACCTCTGTTTTTTCCTGAGTTCATCCTCAGCCAGCTAGCAATCAACCAGTCACATATCTCAGTCAGATAGTTGTTAAACATTGAGATAGTTTCTAACTCCTACCCAGGCACAAAAGACAGGTACAGCTGAGAAATCATCTGAATGACAGTGAAAACTGAAGCCATAGCGTCTTAAAATGTCCCCTAATGGCAGCATGTACACTGCAAACAACATAGGTGACAACACCAAGCCCTGTGGCACCCCACAAGGCTGACCATGAGGGGCCAAGGAATAAACCCCCAATGCCACTCTCTGGGTTCTGCCCTCCAGGAACGATTGAAACCAACTGAGGACGCCCCCCCCAGTCCACAGAAGAACTGCAGGCGCTCGAGTAGCACACCATGGTCAACAATTTCAAATGCTGCTGAGAGATCAAGGAGGACCAAGATGGTTTGTGCCCTCTGACCTCTCATGATCAGGAGATCATTTAGTACCTGAACTAGGGCCGTCTCAGTGCTGTGTCTTTTCCTGAAACCCGACTGGAGAGGATCATAGATATTATGGATTGTTAAATGATCCTTCAGCTGCAGAGCCACCACTTTCTCAATAACTTTCCCTACAAAATGTGTTGTAAGTTAGAAACTGGTCTGTAGTTTACTAGACAGTTTGGGTCCAAGGAGGGCTTTTTTAGGAGTGGCCTCACCACCGCCTCCTTTGAGGGATCCAGAAAAGTCCCTCTCTCCAAGGAAACCCATACTATTCCAGCAAGAACCAGGGTGATCATCTCAATACACCCTACTAGAAGGTGATTTGGGCCCTGGTTCACACTACAGCAAGCTGGCTGAAAAGTCTGGATGATCCTCAGTATATCCATTATTACCAGCTGGCTCAAGGTAGAAAAAGTAATCTGGGTGTTAGTACCACACGACTGACCACCGCAAGGTCCAATGAGGAGGCACTTGGTGATCTCATCCCTGATGGAGGCCACCTTATCAGCAAAAAACTGTGCAAACTTATCACACTTAGATTGTGACAATGCTCGCTCAGTCTGTAGACAGACTGGATTGCACAGTCTGTCCACAGTCTGGAAGAGCTGAGCTGGTCTGTTTTTAGCTGCAGCGATTTCCCTGGACAGGTACACTGCCTTCTTGTGGGAAATTTCCAATTGGTAGACCTTGCAATGGTCTAACAATCTAAGCCTGTCCTCCTCAAGGTTAGTTTTCTGTCAGTGTCTCTCCAACCTTCATCTTAACCTTTTCAATTCCCTCAATGCCCCATCATACCAATGGCACCAGGGTGAAGAGTTGATGGATGAACACACAGCAGAGCAATGACATCCAGGGCTTCTGATATCACATTGTTATAGGCTACAACGAGACTCCCCGGGTCATCATTATTCTGAATTCAAGAAAGGTCATGCACCGTCATTAGGCATTCTGAGGTAACTCCCCTTACAGGACTGTACTTTACCAGTTCCCTCAGTGCTGGCCTACTCTGGGGTTCATGAAACTGAACCTCAGGGCATGATGCTCTGACCAACTGACAGGATCCACCTCCACATAAGAGATTTCCATTCCAGGAGGAATACCAAGTCCAAGGAGTGCCTCTTCCCCGTGGGTTGCAAAGGTAATGACTCATGTCAGGCCCAATGACTCCATCAACTGGAGGAGGTTCTGTCCAAAAGGTGAGAGTTCATCATTGACCCACGCATTGAAGTCCCCAATAACCATCTCTCTTGGAGACTCCAACACCATGTCATCGATGAAGTCTGCCACCTCCTGCAGGAAACCTCTCCCATCACCTGGTGGACGGTATATGAGAAGGATCCTACATCCTGCACCCACTCCAACAATACACACAAAGGAGTTGGTAAATCCTACTGGCACCTCCCTGAGACCCAGTTCCAATCTAAATCAGATTGCAAACCCCACCCCCGATCATCTCTCGGGTGGTGTATCACTGAGAACCCAGGCAGAACTTCGGCTGCTAAAATGGGTCCTGCACTTCTGTCCAGCCAGGTCTTGGTGATGCATGCCAGGTCCACAGAGGCCACAAGATCTGCAGCTATTGTGATCTTGTTCCCAACTGACTTGGCATTGAATAACACCTCCTGAGAGGGATGAGAAACCGAGGATGACCGCATTACCTGCCTGCAATAATCAGAGCTCTTGGGTATGGGCACAAGGCAAGGCGAACCTTGGTCCTGTACCCATTTTACCCCAGTGCATCTTCTGGTCCTCACTGTCCCTATCCGCCCACTCCTTTGCCTACCCCCTCTAAAGCCTCAGGACCCCACACTCCGCCAGCCCCTCACTATACCTAACACCCAACATCTACCATGCACCTCTAGGGAAAGCAGGGCAGAGTCAAATTGGTGGAGGTCCCTGAGTCTCAAGGGGGGAGTACTGCCTGACCATCCCAGTCTTGCCCCAACACATTTTCACTCACTCAATCTCTTTCTCACTCTCCTCACAGTTGCTAACTATATCACACTATAAAACCCACTTCTATAAAACTAAACCCTTCTTACTATCCACCCATCCATCTTCCATCCAGCTTTCACCCATCAATCTTCAGAAGGCTCTGTATCAGGGTCCCTATTAATAATAAACATTCCATCATAAACAAAGTGGATATAATCATGCTTTACACTGAGGTGTTAACACATTTCTCAACAGAGACTAACGGTACCTTCCCATCTCCTTTTAGGGAAAGTCTGTCATATTCCATTGACATCAATTCCTGCACCATATTGTATCTAGACATGAAATCAACATTTACATGTTATTCGTCATGTTTCATAACCGATAATTTGGACAACTGAAAAGTCTAGTACTACAGAAAGAATTTTTCTGGGGTGAGTAATTATCTGCTGCAACTACACCAGACATGTCGGTTTTAAGCAGGGGCCCAGCCCTTGGTTCGCCACTCTACATAAACCCACTATGTCTTTTGATTCATCCAATTCACATGCTACTGATACAGACACCTGAGGGTATACACTCTCAGCGTTACCCAAACACAGGTTCCAATCCCTTTTAAATATGTGTGCCTTATTTAGCTGTTCCAGTTAATACCTTGTGACCTGTGTGAGAGTTTTCCCTTTTTCTAAGGGTGCCATTTTTTCCTGTAATGACCTTTATCCTTTGGGACACTCTTTCCACACCACAAGTACTAGTTCATCTGCTGTGCCCAGCAGGTAACTCTACCTGGTTGCATATTGGACAGGTCATAATATAGGCCGCCACCTGTCTGTACATACCTGGCCAGTAATAAGGAGTTAACCAAGCCAAGACACTGGTATGGCTCAAATGCTCACAGAGACTGGAGAGAGCAGCCTCCATCACCTGTTGTCTGTAGGCCTGGGGCATCACTACCTGGGCATCCACACTTTTTGTATGGGGGTTGGGCCTCATGTCGTACAGAACACCCTTCTTCAGGTCATGCCACCAACATTGTTTTGCCCCCACACCACCATTAATCTACATACCCTCCTTGATATTAACAGACTGTAACAGTTTGGCAACATTGGCATCGTTAGCCTGCTGTATACCTCAGTCAATACTGTTGATAAATTTAGCTGTATCAATTCAAGAATAAGTCCCTTCTGCCTCATAGGCTTCTTCTTGCTTGCTTCGAGTCTTCAACCACAGCACACTATCACTCAGCACAGTCTTACCTGGGGTCTCACATTCAAGTTCAATACTTGAATCTCCAACCTCCAACAGGTAACATCCTAGGAACACAGACAACAAAAGAATATTCTACTCAGTGAGGGGGTCATCTTCCAACTGAAGCCATGAAAAATCCACCTCCGATTCTTTATTCAAATTCTCTGGCAGGGACCTCGTGAGCTCTTGGCACCCGTGTTGTACCTCTGTATGTAGTCGGTCCGCCTCAACCCCATGGTAGTTCCTCGTCCCATTGCATCTCTTCGTTGTCTTCTGGCTTGGCCTTCTTCTGAGCTTCCCAAGTCCAGCCCAGACAGCAGCTTCTCTCTGTCTGTCAGCCATGGTTCTGATCAGAACTCCATGGACTTTCTTCTCCTGGTTCTCCTCTGGCAACTCCTGGTGTATCGGTCCACTTGTGATATCTGGGTGATATCCACCATAAAACATCCCTCTTAGCCAGTCCAGATGTTTCCAGCAAGTTATCCCACTCTGACATCAAGTCTGTGGAGGGGTTGTGGGATAACAGATGGACCAGACACCAAACTTCAAGTTCAACACAATCTCTGTGTGATGTTTATTCAAAATGCAGGAAATAACCTTCAGCAATGGCCTATCCCTTCTTCAGTAAATCAGTTTGTAGCAAACAGACTATGCAAGTGTTTCCTCTAAACATTGCCAGTACTTTCTGACTCACTGATCTCTAATCTTATTTATCTGTTGAGATTCAGCCTTCCCTATGTGGACCTTGTTTGCTTGGGTGGTGCTGGCTCAAATAAAAAAAACCAAAACAAATAACCTAAAGACAAAGAACCTCAGTGCAGAAGCAGTGAAACAAGGGTTACCCCAAAGGGCATTGACAATAAGCCAAGTTTCAAAGAAACACAACATCACACATAATGCAAATCATTATGGGATACATGCAAATCACCATGAAATTTCAGACTTGTTTCATTTACAGGAATTTAAATGCATTTCAAATAGCACAACTAACTTAATTTTTATCATACAGCCACCTAGTAACTTTCTACCTTTATCAAAAACACCTAATGCCATGGTATTTTAACATTTACAGGTTTTATACACATAAGGTATACACATTAATGTATTTTATGGCATGGTTCCATTGCATACTAAATCCAACAATGAGGAACACAGCATGTTGCTTTATATCATCTTGGAGGTCACAACAATAACCTCCCTGTATGAGGGCCTGAGAGGAAAAGAAAATTAAAGAGGACACTATAGCATAGTCAAGAAAGGGGAGGTGGTACTCATAGGTGGCCAACCTTATGGACTAGAAATAGTAAAGCATAGATTAGGCTAAAAAATAGAACTGTTGTAACAGATTTAAGAAAAGTTCAGTCCTCAAGAGAGGCAGGAGCTCCCAGTCACAACTGTCACATTGTGTTATGTAACTTTTACCATTATGTAAAACTGTTTGGGCTGTATTCTCCAGGATCATGCGTGAAAATAGGCATTGAATTGCTGTACCTAGTGCACCTACCAGGTTAAAAATATCTAACTAACTAACTAACTAACTAACTCACTCACTCACTAACTATGGCAGACAGGCAAGCAGCGGAAGAGCTGTGCCTTGCCCACTTATAGCCCATGGGTCAGAAGCAATTGAAAGATTAATTATAATTACTGAACCCTAGGAAAGCCTGCAAGGTGAAACAAACATCATGATCATCATTTGTTTTGCCATCTTTGGATGGGCCACACAAAACATATTACAGTTAGGCAGAAGTGTCAAAGAAACAATACAATCTGCAAATAACTGCACAAGCTAATAATAGTCATGGCACCACATTCAAAAAAATAACATAAATGAGCTGGAAGAAGTAAAGTGAACAGCCACAGTACAAAAATAATTATATGGGCTAGAGGATGTAACATTTGAGGAGAGACTGTAGCAATGCTGGAGTTGCTTTCCCTGGAAGAAAATGAATGAGGTTGATAGGACAGATTTTATAAATCATATGGTTTATACATAAATAGAGTAGGTCATACTATTTAGTATAATGAGCACCACAAGGCAACAAGAATGTAAACTAATGAGTGAGTTAGTTGAGAGGGACATAAGGAAATGTTTTCACTCAGAGAGTAGGGTTGTGGACTAGATTATCAGAGAAAGTGATACCAAATGCAGAGCTATGCTTACTTTTTCCTTTCTTTATAATTCCTAAGACCTATAGTTGACCCATTGAGTCTAACTTTATCACATTT
This sequence comes from Neoceratodus forsteri, assembly GCA_016271365.2. Classification (NCBI taxonomy): domain Eukaryota; kingdom Metazoa; phylum Chordata; order Ceratodontiformes; family Ceratodontidae; genus Neoceratodus; species Neoceratodus forsteri. Next base: position 933,119,218 of record CM057449.1, on the reverse strand, counting down.
ATTTTTTTCAGCATGCATTTAATCTAATCATTCTGTTTAAGTGCAAACAGTGTTCAGCGTTTCAATACGAGGTTCAATGGATATATAAAGGATAAAGGTAAAGCATAACTGGTTATTGCTGTTAATAATATTTAGGTATTTTCTTATTTTGTCTTATTACAGCATATGCATTTTGTTACCCACTGTTGTAATTTTCCCTAATGTCCCCTTGTTCTTCCCTTACTCTCCTCTTTCAATAAATAATTTTTTTAAACTACATTTTTTTGTTTGTGGATAATTACTGTTGTACAGTGTCACATGTTTTGGGGAGGAGCTATGTGTGTAGCTTTACCACTCCTATGGAGAGACTGTATTGTTTGCAGTATCCCAGTACCCCCTATTGCTTTCTCAGGTGGAAGCCCCATGCCACTGCTACACTGGAGTGCCCAGTGCTAGCATGATTTTTATAACCCATTTCAGCCCCCTCAAAGAACCTGAGGAGGAGAACCTTGAGGGCCCCAGGTGATCACTACAATATCATCTGTGTACTGTAGGTATGCTAATAAGGCATTTTATTAGTATGGGGGAGGGGGGATATGTAGTCCCATACAGAAAATGAAGGGTAAATCATCTTGTTGAACTTAAAAGTAGATTCATGCAAAAGTCTCTTCTTTTCTTAGTAGTAAAACAGTTTAACTATTCAGTTTCCCATTTTCATCTTTCATGGGTAAAACCCTTCATTTTTTGTTTCATAGCAGCCACACAAATGCCATTTGAATGTCCATTTTAAAAGCAGAGGTATTCTAATCATTCATTTATACTTCATTAACCCTTCTTTTTTCCACTCAGTGTATTCTCTTTCTGGTAAAAATATGACATCTCTCCCAGTCATGACATCACTATGCAGGCTGAGCAGTACTTAAAAAATGGCAGGAAGCACGTACCACAAAAAATGTCTCAAATATTGAGATTTTCTTAATACACAGTACCCTGATAAGCCAGCTTTTTCTATAATTACAGAAAATAGGCTACTGATAGAACAGGGACTTTATACAGTCATCAAGTACTTGACATTCACTCAGACATGTGCCTTTGCATTATTACCTTATAATTACTGCTTAGGGTCAATAATGTATCAATATCAGTACTCAGAAGATCGTATAATACAGTGCATAGTTTTAACATCACAACTGTGTTTTACAGGATTTATTAATGCATGGCTTTCTGTCTTCAACCCACCCTGACACAGTTTAACAAATACATCTTTTCACATTTAACATGTTTCATATCCTATGCAAAAAGACAAATGAATATTTATAACTCCCCCCAACCCCTGGGAGTGGAATTATCTAGAGTGCCTGATACTGCCCTCCTGAATTTTGCCAAACTCTGCTGCTGCAGCCACTGGCTCTTTCTCACTTGACTGCATGTTTGGTGTGAAGAGATAGCATGGTGCTGCAAATGACTTTGGTGCCTCCTGCACCATTTTCCTTCAACAGCTGCAGCCATACACTTTGATCCAGTTCTCCCAATCCTGACTGAGAAGACTGGGAGCTACAGGGATGCCTCATCTTCAGTTCCACACGCACCAGCATCAAGAACTTGCTGCTGATACTAGGAGCCTTAATGAACACTACCTGGGGCTCCTGTGCAGCACTCCCTGCCCCTTTGACCTTGATCAGTGACTCACTTACCAGATGTACCACTGCCACCAATGATAAAATGGATAACAACCCAAGAGGGATGCAACACCCTCACTGGACCAGCACATGCTTGGGGCAAATAAAAACAAATGTAAAATAAAGGATTTTGGAGCCTAGGCTGCTACACAAACATGGTCATGGCCTCGATTGAGACCCTCAACCCCAGCAACTAGCCAATTGGGAGGCTAGAAAGCCAAGAGGAGGGGAAAGAACATGGGAAGGCTCATTAAGTCATGGCGAGCTAAGGAGAGCTAATAAGAGGGAAGGACCCTCTTACTGGCTTCGCTCCATCACCCTCCATTACCCTCCCCTTTCTTCACCTGCCCATTCTCCTATTCTCCTTGCCATCCACTGCCCTCACTTTTCCCCCTCCTCTCTCTTCCCTACCCTTCCCTTACCCCTGCCCTACCTCCATAATCCACCCAGGGCTCTTCCGCACTTCCTCTCTAAACCTTGAACTTCTATGCTGAGCCTTCTACTCCCTTTTACTCTCTGTTCTCTCCTCTTTCTCCCCCTTGTTCAAGGAGATGGAAGTCACATTCCATCCTCTTCCTACTCTACATTCTCATCCTCTTTGCTGGAGATGTTGAAACCAACCCTGACCCCCTCTTTCCCTCCTCTCCCTCTCCTCTCCCTAAAGGCCTCAGCATTTTTCACCTCAATGCTAGGATCCACCTAACTAAGCTTGGCACCTTTAAAGTCTAGATCTCTCAGTACTCTGCTGGCCTCCTGTGTATCTCTGAATCTTGGCTCTCCTCTAGGGTACCTGAATCTAGCCTTGCTCTCCCTGACTACCATCTCTTCCAGCAGGACCATGACAAATTTGGTGGTGGTGTCATCTTGTATATCCATCAGAATCTATCCTGCTCTATCATCCTCAGAGTCAGTCCTTCCTCTCACAGGCTCATTCTAGTTAAGCTATCCATCCCTTCCTGCCACTCTTCCCAACTTTGATGGTATCTTCCATGCCTCTCGTGAACTCTGTTCTTCCTCCTTGGCATACTCGCTCTCATCCCTCATCTCCGATGCCACCCCTGTTGAGCTCATCCTCCTTGGGGATTCCAACTTAAATTGGATCTTCCCTGCCTCCAAGCCCACCCCCACAAGACTGAGTCACTAAACCTTACTCAGCTAATCACCAAACCCACCCAGATCAGTCCTCACTCCACTAGCAATTCCGTCATAGAATGGATACTCTCCTCCCACCTCCACCATGTCATGGCAACAAGCATTCTACTGGATGCCTTTAGTGACCACTGTATGACCTACTGTATCAGGAAAGTGAGACCCACTGAATCTGTCCCTAAATACATTTGGTCCAGGTTACTTGACACTAATGCCCTCCAACATGACCTTGCTGCCCCTGATTGGTCCCCTGTCTATGCTGCCCCAATGCTGACACAGTCCTCTCTCTCTTCCATGCCATGCATAGAGACACCTGGGATAGTCAAACACTTCTTAGAAAGTCGAGGGTTAAAAGCTCACTCCATCCCTAGATTACTTTAGACTTTATTGACTTGTGAAAGTTACGTGATCAAGCCTGGGCATGATTCAAACCCTCCCATTCTCTGTCAGACCTATTATCACACAGGCAAATCAGGTCTCCTAAAGACCAACCACACTGCAAAGGCCCAATGCTTCAAATCTAACCTGCAGTCTAACCTTAGCTCCCCATCAAAATTCTGGAAGGTTATCCAGTTCCTCTTTGATCCCCCCCCACCTCATTCTGGTGGATGGCTCATCAATCTCCAATCCTCCCTTCATTGCCCCCCTTTTTAATGAATTCTTCACCACCTGTGCACTCGCCTCTCCCCCATCTCCTGGCAAGTCTCCTGTTCTGTCTGTTGCTGCCTCTCCCCAGTCCCACTCACCTGAGTGCTTCCTGTTCCTTCCTGTTTCCCCCGGAAGCCTTCCTTGCCCTGATCTCACTTAACCCTTCTAACTCCCGCCTAATAGGGGACCACAGACCTCTATGTTTCTCAACTCCGGCCATCACTTCTCCACTATCTTGCCTACTTAACCTCATCTTCTCCCTCAGTGCTGTCCCTCAGGCCTAGAAGGTTGCAAAGGTTTAGCTTCTGCACAAAGGGGTGAACCCTCCTCCTCTGTTTTCTTCTGGCCAATCTCACTCCTCACCTCCCTTGCAAAGCTGCAAGAGCCCATCATCTATTCCAGATTTGCTAACTTCCTTCACTTATCAAATTTCCTCTCCTCCTACCAGTCTGGTTTCAAGGAAAAACCACTCCATTGTCCCCTCCTTGCTGCTAGTGACTGACTCTGTCCTCACTGGGAAGGATCAGGGACATATCACCACAGCTATATTCATCAATTTCACCAAAGCCTTTGATTTGGTGTCCCACCCACTCATAATGGACAAACTGAGCTTTGCTGGTATCCCAGCTCCTGCCTGTTGATTGGTTTCGGTCATACCTCAGTCAGTACAGGTGGAGATGTTCTGTCCCCTCCCCTTCCCATTCTACCTGGGGTTCACAGGCCTCCATCTGAGGTCCTATCCCATTTTCAATTTCCCTAAATGACCTGCACTCTGCCTGTGTCTCCTCATGCATCTGTATGTATGCAGATGACATGGTCATTTACACCTCCGGCCCATCGACTTCAGCTGTTTAACGTATTCTCCAGCATGACTTCCACAATGTTCTGTGCTGGTTCCATGCAAAACAGCTCTGAGTCAACATTAAAAAGACAGTGTTGATGACTTTGGTCACCAGCCAGAAAATGGCCAGACTCTCATCCCCACCTGTCTTCTCCAGCGGGTGACACCCATCTGGAGTTTGTCTCTGACTTCAAGTACCTTGGCTTGTGGCTTGATATTAAGCTCAGCTGCTCTGCTCACATCAGTGTCATCCATGCTAAACTCCACCATAATCTCGGTGTCCTATACCACAACAAGGCTGTCCCTCCTTCCAGATCTGCAAGGAGCTGGTTGTCAAAATGGTTCTTCTGGTCTTCAACTATGCAGATGTAGACTGTGGCACCACCCCTTCCTCTTCCCTTGCCAGACCAGATACCCTCTGCAATGCCTTATGCCATTTCAACACCAATTTTCCCATCTGTACTCATCACTACTCCCTCTGCTTCTCACTCTCCAGCACCCTATTACCTTCATGTAACCATTCCCACTGTGCCTCCTTCATTGCTAAATCATGGTTTGGGTCTCTTTCCTCTTACTGCTCATTTCTCTCCCTCATCCCCTCCTCTTCCTACTTTCTCTGTTCCAGAGATTCTAGTACCTTCTTCATCCCCCACCCTGACTCCTCTGCATGGCAAGCTGCCTTCTCCTACTGCCTCCCCTCTCTCTAGAACCTGCTCCTCTCCCCCTCCACCTTTCACCCTCACTGCCAGCACTTAGACACTACTTCAGGCACCTTTCTGCTCCCCTCCTGTCCCTGTCAGCCACTTTCTTGACTCCTCCTCCTCTATTCTGATCCCCACCTCAACAGCATTCCCCTTCAAGCTTATTGTGACTATTCTCCAAGTTTTCTTCTGTTACTGATAGGAGCATCACTGTCACCAACAGGCACTGTGCACCTTATTTTAGCTCTTTATATTGTGATCTTGTAAATGTACTATGCTTTTGCTTACCTACCTGTATACCACATTGATCCTGCACCTGTAGTTGCTGTCTCTGTAACAGCATTATGATGCATTGTTGTAATTATTTTTATTGTCTCTGTAATACCCTTCCCCTCTTCCCTATCTCATACCTGGAAATGAGTCTCAGCTCAGTTTGCCTTTCCCAGTTACCAATTTTTAAATAACATAAAAAATAAATAAAATGACTGATGGACAGCACTGTTTGATAAATCAGACACTGAATAAGAGAAAAAAGATTCTGGACTCCCAAGAAGATTGTAGCAGTCTAGAGAGACACTGAACAAAGCAGACTTACAGCTGCAGCTGCTGCTGCTGCTGTGAGGGAGCTGGAGGCCTAGCTAAGTTTGATCCTGTGAGCTCTCCCCTGGCTTCATTCTTTCAAAATTCTATTTGTTGTAAAACTGTGTTAGAAGGGTACTGGTTGAAAGAAGCCACTGACAGACCATACCTCAGGTCATTTCTGCAGACCTAAGCTGCTGTGTAAGAAACCATGGTGAGGGATCTACCCTTGAAAGGCTGTTGAGTTGAATGATTAGAGTCTGAGGCCTGCATTCAATAAAGGCTGCTTCAGAGCCAGGTAGGGTGACTGTAAGCCCTTATCAAGTGAGGTGAGTTGGGGAATGAGCAGTCACTGGGTGGATACACTGAGTGCTTGAGTACTCCTGATACTGAGGGGAGTCAGACTTTGGGGGGCCTCTGCATGGGTCTGGTCTCCTTGGGAAAAGTGAAGCCACTGCATAGTGCTCCTGTGACCATGTGAGTGCTGAGACAAAAGGACTGTGCTGTTCTGAATCACCTGAAAGTGGAGTCTGAAGTACTTCACCATCCTGCCACTGGGGCCTATCTTGAATGCTGCCTGGCATGCTGCTGTGTGCTGGTTCCAACTTGACTGAGCTGCTGCATCCTTGAATCACATATATGCTAGTGTTCTGGCTAGGATCATTTGTGTTTTCCTATTTGGATTAGAGAACCTGAATTTGGATAAAAAAATGGTTTTCAAGTATTTTTCTCTTCAGGATTTCAAGTTTTACATTAACTATGCTAGCCCACCTTGAACTGTTAGGGAGATTAATATGCAATTTTCAACAAATGCACCTCTGGAAGAACCCAGGCAACATAGCTACTAGGCCTGCACCAGGACTTAATGTAGCTCTTGGGCATCTAGAGCCATCCATTGCTATTTTGTACTTGCATGTACAGTTCTAGCAGTGGTACAAATGCTACCAGCTAAGCTTAGCATTATACAGCACTCTATATAGTCTACATCATCCTATCATGCCCTTGATTGGGTGGGTGCCTAAAGTACACCGTGTGGGACCTGAGAGGGTGGTAATGACCCACAATACAGTGGCTCCCAGAGAGTATTGGTATTGGGTAGGAGTGTTTAAAGTGACTTGTAATTGACTAACTACTCTTTCTTTCTAGATTCCAGATCTGTACTGCACATAAAAGGCATGGTTAATCTGCTGAACTTTACTTCTACATGCATATTTAACCTGTTTTCATTGCTTATTTCTGAAGGCAATAATTGTCTTATTGGCCCCCATGAGGTATTCCAGTCCAGTATAAGAAACTGGGTAGGTACTACATCCCTCCAATAAGTGATACTGCACATATCATCTGGCCCTCTGTTTCTCTCTAGGTGGAGGCACCATGCTATTTCTAATATTTCCTGGGATGAACCCCCTACTGCAAGAGAAAGAATGAACCCAACCCCTTAACCAGGTGGGCTTTATACAGTTACCTGGCAGGAGTGTGAACCTAGACATAGCAACACAGGAGTCACATGTCAAAGACACTGTTGGGATCTCCTGCTGACTGTCTGGATTCACCTGAAGTCTTTTCAAAGAATCTCACCATTGACCCCCTCCCCAAAAAAATAATTTCTGCAAAAGTGAATCTGGCTGGAGGCATCACGCTAATTATTATGTTTTCCAGATAAATCCCATATTATATGATTAAGAATGAACCCAATCCCTCAACCAGATGGATCCTGTACAGTAACCAGGCAGGGGTGTAAACCTGTGCATGGTGACCAAGAGGGTCACATATTTAATAAACTTATTTGCTTGCACTGCTGGCAGCCCTATTCAACAACTCACTGGAAACAGACATGGTTCCAGAGGACTGGTGGAAGGCTGAAGTAGTCCAGTTTCATAAAAGCAACAAGAGAGAGGAGGCTGGCAACTGTAGGCTGGTCAGTCTAGTGTCAGTGATAAGGAAGTTAATGGAGACACCACCATTTCTGTTACACTGGGTGAGAGTGTCTCTTATTTTGAGACAGGGCATCCTCCCCATGCATTGGACAGTCAGAGAGAGCTCTTTGGGATCATGGAAGAGGATCCAGAGAGGAGATAATCAGTTTCCAGCCATGCTTCCCTCCTTGGAAGGCAGCCAATCCTGGGCACTGCCTGGCAACCCAGTTTGTCTTACCGAGTCTTAAGGACTAGGCCATCAAGCGGTCCCCATGCTGCGGCCTCCCATGCGAAGGACAAACATGCAAAGGACATTGGAGTCTGCCCACTGGAGTCAGCCCAATAAGGCAGCCAGCAGCCGGCAATTTTGCTCGGTAGCCAACCCAAAGAGGAGCAAGTGACACCCTTCAGGACAAGTTGGATACCACAAGTCTTGCTTAATCCTTTTTTGCTGAGCCTAACTAGTCTCCTTCTGGAAATTAACCACCATAAGCCAGAGTTTACACCCTGCTTATAGATACTTAGTTACTTCCACTGTAGGACAGGCCTACTGCTGCTCAGCCATCACTGGGTCCTGTAGGGTCATCCAAATCCTCATTAGCATCTACACATATTGTATACTTTTAAGAACTACTGTAGGCTAAACTCTCTATATTGGGTTAGATAATATCTGAATCATCAGATTACCTTTTTCCTCAAATCCTAGCTACTGGCAAGGCATCGTAGCCAACTCTTTCTATAGAGTAGGCCCAGCTAGGGGAGACATTAATTGCAGTCTCTGTGATATTCTCTGATAGTGGTACAGCCGCTGCTTACTAGGCATTTTGCATGTTGTTAGCTATAGCAGATGTAGGCCACTCATCTCCAGAAAGGGGATCTGGAGGAGAGGTCATTGCCCTATTTGCAGGTTGATATCAGAGCTCAGGACACACCTGAATGCAGTAAGGGTGGAGATATCCAAGCTGTGTCTCTAACTCAGCAGGAGCTCACCCCTCAATCCCACTTCCACAGAGTTCCACTGGCATTGGGGATGGAGAGTGGTGAGGAGGAAGAGGGCTCTGGGTAACAAGGTCAGCCAAAATAAGGCTGTCCTTGCCAAACCCATACCAAATGCAAAGTATTTTGCACCCCTAGAAGGGGACCTGGAACCCTACTCCATGGAACCCTACTCCACTGGGGAAGATGTAAAGTTGATCGGTGGGGTAAGACAGGACAACTCAGTGGCTCCAGGTGGGATGTACTCATTTTTTTCCATATTGTTTTTTTATCTCTTCTCCTTGGCAGATTGGGAGGCTGTATCAGCCCATCCCATAGTCCTTGACCATCATGAGTCTCATTCCATCCTCCAAGACTGGGTGGGCCACCAGGGGTAGTGGAGAAGACTTTATTAAGCTCATCCTCCATTGTTTTTCCTCCAGTTTTCTCCCCAGGCTTGGCATGATGTGCAATGAATGTGCAAGGGCACTCTACCTCTGAGAAGACACTCCAGCACACTGTACACTGGGTCTTTCACCTAATCACAGGACTCACATGAATGACCTCCTGACTTCCTGGCAGTCGAGCTGTGAGTTATGGAATCCCCCTTCCCGAGGGAAGAGAACCATCGTATGGATGCACACTCTTCCCTCTGCCAGTTGAACCCCTGAGAGATCGGAGTCCATTCCTGAACCTGCGTCATTAAAATGGCTGCAGAGAGGCATCGATGCCTCAACCCACCGCACCACTGGGCCTGCTTTCATTTGATGAGAGAGGGGACCAGTGCACTTGGGCAAAAGTTCAACATTTTTCTCAAATGTTTAAACTAACTGCAGGGGAGACTAGAACAGGGGGATCCATACTAACTGATGCAGGGAAAAGGATTCTAGTTGCTTGCCCCCCCCTTACCTGGGGACCAACTGCACTCAGGCTCAGACTGATAGACTTACAGTAGGTATGCACCCTTAGGATGTTGCAAACAAAATATGGCTAGGAAAGAATAAGAGAAAAGTTCAGGTGAAGAACAAGAAAGATTCCTTGGATCACTGGAAAGTGGTCTGTATTAGCATCAGGAGTCTAGGCAATAAAATTAGTACACTTCATGTGATGATGGCAGAATCTAAGCTAGATATCATGGTCATTACAGAAACATGGACTAAAGATAAAAATGACTGGGACCAAACTCTGCCTGGATACATACTATTGAGAAGGGACAGAGGCAGGATGGGTCAAACTGCTAGCCGGGTAGCCAATGGCCACTAAATATACTGGTTTTGCTACCATATTTTGAAAGTTACCAGTCAACTGGCTACTTGTGCACAAAGTGATATTTGAGCCTTTAAAATGGATGGCCACTAAAAATATTTATTTGGCTATCAGATTTTGAAAGCTAGTAGCCAAACTGACCACCAGCTCACAGACTGATTTGTCCCACCCTGGGCAGTGGAGTACTGAATGGGGGGCTGTAGCCATCCATGTCAGAGATGGTACTGAGGTACTGGAGGACAGGAATATTAAATGCAAGTCGGGAAAGATTGAGGCTCTGTCGGTTCAATTTACAGTGGCATCTTGGAAAAGGTTATGCTTGGGGGTATGATATTGACCTCTGGGCCAAGGAGAAGGAGAGGACAGGGAGCTCAGCGAAGAAATTAAAAGGGGAACAGCAAATGGAAATGTTGTAATAGTGGAGGGCTTTAACTTACCCGATGTAGATTGAGACATTCTGGTGGTCAGGAGCAAGAGAAGTCAAGTTTTGCTTGATGGCTTTCAAGACTACCTACTAGAGCAGATTGTAAGGGAACATTGCAGATGGTCTGGAGGGAAAGGTATGACTCTTTGCAGATTACACAAAGATCTGTAACAGAGTTGATACACAATGGGGGTAGAAAGGATGAGAAGGGACTTGGCAAGGTTGGAGGAATGGTCAGACATATGGCAACTTAGATTCAATGCAAAGAAGTGCAAAGTAATGCACCTGGGAAACAATAACCCAGGAGAAGAGTACACAATAGTAGGGGAGGTACTAACAACAACAAAAATGGAATGGGACTTGGGGGTAGTCATAACAGATGATCTAAAGGTTGGTAAGCAATGTGAGAAGTCAGTAAAGGGAGCCAGGGGGATACTGGGATGCATAGGAAGGGGTATCACAAGTAGAAAAGGAAGTGGTTATCCCTATGTACAGACAGTTGGTGAGACCCCATCTGGAGTACTGTGTGCAATTTTGGAGACCTCATCTATGCAAGGACATAGACAGGATGGAAGCAGTCAGGCGAGGGCAACTAAAATGGTGTAGGGTCTGCATCAGAAACCATATGAAGGCGACTGAGAGAGCTTAATATGTATACCCTTGATGAAAGGAGGGATGGGGGGACATGATAGAAACATTCAAGTACCTCAGAGATCAACAAATTCCAGGAGGGTAGCATCTTTCAGGAAAGAGATATAAGAACAAGGGGCACAATTTAAAGATTGAGGGGCGGCTCAGGGGTAATGTGAGGAATTTTTTTTCACAGAGAGAGTGGTGGATGCATGGAACCACCTTTCTGGGGAGGTTGTTGGGTCTAAAACAGTGGGGGAATTCAAACATGCATGGGACAGACATAAAACAGTTGTAATGGGGGTGGCAGGAAGTAGGCTGTTGGTTAACTAGAATCTGCAGCTTATCCAGTAGGTAGGGAAATGGTCAGACTGGGTGGTCCAAGTGGTCCTTATCAGCCATCAAAGTCTATGTTTCTATGTTTCTAAGTAACCCACAAGACAAGCCGCTGTCCTACAGTAGATGTTGTGCTCATTATAACAGATGTAGGTTAATCAGTAGTGGTTGGGGAGCTGCTTACAAACAGCGGCCACAATTCAGTTAGTTTTGAAGTTGGCCTCAAGCATGAGAAAACACACTCTAGTACAGTTGTTCAGGATTTTGGGGGGGTAGACTTCAACAAATTCAGAGAGATGGTTAGAAATAAATTACAGGGGGAGAATGAGTGGACAGGAGTTGAGGAGAGATGGAGGGTAGTTACAGAGGCTATTATTGAAGCTTCCCAGCTTTGCTGAGGAAAGTAACCAAAAGAAATAAATTCAAGAAATGACTTTAGTTTTCAGCAAGGGTCTGGGAAGTAGTAAGGGCCAAAAAGATGGCCTTCCACAAATATGAAAAGAGGCACGGGGTTGCAAAAAGGGAAGAATACCTACAGAAGACCAGGGAAGCAAAGAAGGTAGTAAGGGAAGCAAAGGCAGACACAAAGTTGTGATTAGCAAAGGGGGTCAAGTGCAGAGAAAAGCATTTTTCCACTATATAAGTCAGAAAAGAAGGAGGGGGTGCAGAAGTAGTTAGACTGTGAGATGGGAGCCATGTGATACAGGACAATGAGAAAAAGGCTACAGTCCCAAATTACTACTTTTGCTTCATCTTCACCAAGGGAGGCTTGTGGTCCCATACCCAAGACTGGCATTTAAGTGGCTGTGAAATGGATCCAGGAGATGGTAAGGCCAACATTTACTGAGGATAGAGTACAAAAGGGGCTAGCAGCCCTCAAGACAGACAAGTCCCTGAGTCTGGATGTGATCCATCTAAGAGTACTTAAAGAGATGGCAAATTAATTGGCTGAATCCCTTGCATGCCATTTTTTTTTTAGTTTTTGTTGACTGGGTAAGTGCACTAGACAAATCCTGCCTATTTTCAGACACGACCCTGGGGAGGGGGATACAGATGAATGTCAACTGACCTTGAACCAGATTAAGCTGTTGGTGGTATTTTTAGTGAATGAGGGAAATTTGGCCAGGACACTGGGGAAATTCCCCTACTGGTTTGTAGGGGAAATTGCTGCTCTGCTCTTGCAGGTCGTTAGTCAGCTTCAGGATGGCAAGTGAGACGGATGGGTCTGTGCTACTGCAAGAAGTTTTATCCCCGACTCTGGCAAGTGTTGTATCTGGGGATGTCGATGTTCCTGTGGAAAAAATTCTGACTGATTTGCTGGATGCAGTTCCAGAAACAGAGATGTCTTTTTCAAATGAGAGTGCAAGTTCACACAATGTTGTACTTATTCTGAAAACAGCTGTTTCTGAAGAGCAAATTGTGGTTACAATACTGCAAGCTGTAGACCAGGAGAATTCTTTGCCCCATACGGACATTACAAGTGATTTGGTAACCTTGCTGACAGTTTCCAAAGTTGGACCTGACAGTCTGTGGATTGTGCCTCAGCAGATTCGGCTGATGTTGGTGTGACTGTTTCTGAAAGAATGCGGAAGTCTTTTCATTTTTCAGCATCTGAGATTCCTTTGTCTAAAGCTGACTGATCTAAATAAACTGCTTTGCAACAGGCGGGCTGGATGCAAACTGAAGCAGGGAACTGGATTCCTGACCCAAACTGGGTCTCTTTCTCTCCAGGTGAGAAGTTTTGTCATGAGCCTACTATTTCTAGTGACCATATTGACAAATCTGTTTTCTCTAACCCCCAGTATCATTCAGTCCCACAATCACAGGATGAGGCACGTACTGTTTTGAATGTTACAGATATTCCTGAGGAACCAATTGATGATAACACTATTCCTCCTTCCCTAAACCATGATAAATGATGAACTGGACCTAGGTATTCTGAATTTTTTAAATATAACAAAGTTGAACAGACTCCTAGGTGGAATGCAGTTTGCCTTCGGTATTGTGGAGGGTTACAAGAACACCCTGATAGACATTTTGTAGCTAGAACCTTGTTGATGGATTCTATGTCCTTTGTGGTGTCAAACATTTATGCTTTAATTAATGTTCGTGGTGAAGATACGTTTGATATCATTTTCTGAACATTTTCTAGCCTGGACATTTTTAGGAAAAAATAAGAGGCCTTTAAGTCTTTGCCCTTATGGACTCCTTTTTGGGCTATACCCCTTACTAAACCACTATATAAAACTGTAAATGTATTATTCAGGAATGAGGGGTGAATGTGGGTGAAGTTTTGTTTTGGTTGGAGAAAAAATGCCAAGTTTTAGGTTTACCTGAAGCTACAGTATTGTTGATGCAGAGGGGATCTGGACAGAGGACTGGAGGTTTAAAGTGATACTTCACATGCTTGGTTCTGATGTTATGCATATCCCAAACAGCTTTTTTTGGGAAAGGATAGAGGAGTTGTTTTGTATCTAGGACAGCCAAGGGCCTGCTACAAGTGTGGTAGTCCTCCACACCTAAGTAGTACCTTTGATAGGGTGCTTTGCGTGTTGTGTGAAGATTATGATCATGATAGTTTAGTTTACAGAAATCTTTTTAAATGTAATCTCTGTGATGAAATGGGCCACGCATACCATCAGTGCCCTTGGGTGGGTCAGAACAGAGAGGGAGACCTGAATCAGGAGGATTTGGTTAATAATGCTCAGGAACATCATCGGCCTACCCGGCCAGAACAAGCCCCTCAGGAAAAACCAAATACAGAACTCCCACAGCCTTCCTCTGAATCCTCGACTACAAAGCCAGCTGCAAACATTGTTTCCCAGACTATTTCTGTAGTTTCTGATGAGACCCCCTAGTACCTCCATGACTTGACAGAGGAAATTTCTCAGCCTCCCCCAACAGAGGGTGGTTTTGCCTTAGCTAAAAAGGTTACGAGATCTTCAAGTAGGCCTAAGGGCCCTAGTCCTCCCATACCTACTTTGAATAATTTTCAAACCCTTCAAGATATGGAGGGGGACTCTGAATCAAATATTTCTTAGGTGACTGGTGTTGTATCTGATATGGAGTTTGAAGATGCCTCTAATCGCCTGGTTAGTGAATCAAAAAAAGAGACTGTTAGAAAGAGGAAAAGGGATAAAGTTATAGGTTGAGATTTTTTTCTGATTTCTCTTTCCAACTTTCTACTTACAGTTTAACGTCTTTACATTTGGTTACCTTCAATACCTGTAGCATCAAAAACTTTAAGAAACGGGTTGCACTTCTGGGTTTCTTTAAACATTTTTCTTTTAATTTTCTTTTTTTACAAGAAACCAGATTTTCTTCCCTTTCTGATGTTTCACAGGCTAAATCTTTTTGGCCCTGGGGCCCATCTTTTTGGTCCTTTGGAGAAGATGCTGCTGATGGCATTGGCATTCTTTTCCATTCCCCCCATGTACAAGTCCAGAGATAGGTGGATATTTTACCTGGTAGAGTCTTGATATAAGACTGTCTTTATCAGGGTATTTGTTTACGTCTCATTAATACTTATGCTCCTTAGACTAAAAGTTCATTAATACAGTTACTCAATAGTATTAAACCTTATTTGCTTATGACAAAAATAATACTTTGGGGAGGAGACATGAATTGTAATTTGGATGTTAAAATTCCGGATTCCATTCAACAAAAAGTGTATTGTGACTCTCATGTTTTGCATAATATTCTAACTATGGCTAGTGTTTGTGATGTTTATAGGACATTTCACTCTGATGGAGGTTTCACTTATAGGAGGAGTGCATTTTCCATAGATATTATTTTTTTTATCTCTAAACATTTGACTGCTGGTAATTGTAATTTAACATATAGTGAATTTTCTGATCATTTTATTTTTCAGTGTGATGTTCATCTGCTGTCAGTTTCTCCTAATTTTTCTTCTGTTCTTAGACATTGGAAGCTCTATTCTTCCATCTTGGAGCAGCAGGAAATTGCACAAATAATTTCTCTTCTGTTTCAGTATAGGAAATCTGTTATTGACTTCTATGATACCTGGTTGGTATGGTGGCAAGACACCAAGGTAGATTTAAAACAACTATTCATTTTTTTAGGAAAAAAAGGAAATATGGAGTATATCAGTTATCTGAATCTTAGAGACCAATTTTATAAATTAATGTCCCTACCTAATGTCTTGGATGTTAGAATTAAGCTTCAGATTGATGATTTAAAATGTCAAATGTTAAATTATCAGTACAACAGAGCATCTTTATTTGCAAAATTTAAATTTGAAACAGTTTCCCAACCTTTTTCAGACCCTTTTGAGGCCTGTAAATTTAAATTGGAACATAAAGTCATAACTGGTCTTTATGATTCTGAAGGGGTCCTCAGGAAATCAGATGTTGAAATGCTAGACATTATCTCTCAGTCAGTGCACAATACTCTAGGGAAAGGGTTTGAACACAAAACCAGTTGGGAATCTTTGGTATCATATGATATTCCTACTCTGTCTTTGGTTGTTGCTAAAGATATTGAAGGTCTTATTTTATTACCTGAAGTTCAACAGGCCATTTTGACTCTCAGACCAGGAAAGGATGGTCTGGTTTTCTCCAGGAAAGGATGGTCTAACAAATGAATTTTACCATTTTTTTTACCTGTTTTGGCAGAAAATTTGCTAGAGGTATTCAATTCCATACTTTTGGAAGATACTTTTCTGCAAACTTTTATGAGTGCTATTATTATTTATTTACACAAAAAGGGTGATAAACAGAATATTCAGAACTGGAGACCTATTAGCCTGTTAAATGCAGATTACAAAATTTGATCCCAAATTTTATGTAAAAAACTGCAGAAAGCAGCAGTCCATTTGATACATCCTTCTCGATCTTGTTCCATTCCTCACCACAATATTCAACAAAATTTGAAATTTTAGAGGGATATTTGCAAATTTAGTGCATAACAGAAATTACAAGATTTTTTAATTCCACTTGATCAATGTAAAGCATTTGATAATGAGTCTCATGATTTTTTATTCCGGATTTTACAAGAATGTGGTATTTCTTCATGTTTGATTAGTTGAATTAAGTTGTTTTATAAGAATTCTGTAGCTGTTCCCTCTCTTCATGGTTTGTTGGGTGATCTCAAGGCCACTGATTTACGGTGATTAAAACAGTTAAATTCCGTTTTCAAGACTTAAGATTCTGGAATTTCACCGATGATTGTTACTCTAATTTCCAGATTTTACCGGGATTCTGTTATCATTCTTTTAGTATGTACATAAATAATCAGAATTAAAGAAGGCTTAATATACAGAGCATTAAATAAAGCAAACTGAAAACAGTACAGGAAGGAATTAAGAGAAAAACAGACTTTTTTGTAGATTTACTGATCTGATAGAAAATGCCAGATTCCATGAAATCTTTGTTTTTAACGGTTTTCAGGCAGCCCTAATTCCGGAATTTTACCGGATTTTCTGGTAAAAACCGAAAAACAGTGGCTTTGGACTGATCCTGTAGCTGTTAAATGGGGAGTTAGGCAGGGTTGCCCTCTCAGTCCTTTATTATATACTTTCTGTTTAGACCCACTTATACGAGCAATATTAAATGATCACACCATTGTTGGTCTCTCACCTGACCCAGCTCTTGATTTGCAGAAAATATCTGCCTATGTGGATGACATCTGTCTTTTTGTTAGGGATGTAAAATCAGGGGAAGCTGCTTTACGTGTGTGTTAAAACTTTATGGCTTTAACAGGAGCAGGCATTCATTGTCAAAAAAATACTGTAATTACATTGGGGACTGATATGGATACATCTGTTCCACATATTGGACAAATGTTGGTATCCTTTCAACCTATTAAACTTTTGGGTGTTTATTTTGGTGATGGTGACCTAGCAGCTAGAAATTGGGAAGATAAACTCAAGAAAGATGAAGCCCAGGTGGCACAATGGAAATCATGGTCCATGGGGGAAAAAAAAGGGTTATGCTGGTTAAAAAATTTCTTCTTCAAATTTTTTTTATATATTTCACACATATACCTGATTCCTCAGGTTTTAGAGACTCGTTTGTTTAGCCGTTTTTTCAATTAATATGGGGAGCCAATTAAATCCTATTAAAAGGGATTTTACATATCTTCCTATCAACAAGGGAGGTTTGGGCATGATCAGTCCATTGTTTTTTTTTTTCATTTCTTTTTTCCTTTTTCTTCATTTGGTTCAGTAGGAAGGTTTTGGGGTTTGTCGGACTTTTGGACTGATGCCCTTTTTTTTCTCTATTTGGATCATTGGACTGATCCTTTACCCCAGTTACATGCTTCTCTCTATGCTCCAGATTTGTATAAATTTTCTTTAAAAAAATTGAGGATGTGGAAGCTTTTGAAATCTGATATTTCAACATTAAATAGGAAGGCTTTATATGCTAAGATCATGGAACAGAATCATGCTTTACAAGTGGATTTTCCTAGATACCGTCCTACAAAATTAAGAAATGCATTATTTATTTTAACAGATAGGAGAATACCAATTCATATGTGGGATGTACAGTGGTTGGGTATGCATGGGAAAATAGGGGTCAAATGGAATTGGAAGCACAAACCACTTACTGAGTGACAATGTTTGAGGCCTGAATGTTGGGGACAGGATGAAACTTTAGAGCATTTCTATATTTCCTGTTTTTTTTTTAAACTAATTTTTGGTCAGATTTGGCTGTTCAATGGCAGTGGGGTCCTCTAGCACATATTTTCTATAAGTGTTTGTTTCCAGGGGAATATACTGGTTTCTATATAAAATATCACCCTAGTACTTTGAATGTGATATTTTCTTGCATTAAGTAATTCATGTGGCAAGCCTATTGTACATTTTCATTACAACATATTAAAACTCCAAACTCCATTATTGTGAATCAAATCAAAGCAGCTTTGAAACAATTGAAACAGAAAGATAAGGCACAATTTGATAGGGGGAAATGTTCTATGTTGTGTCAACATATTAATTGGTTGACTTGATTTAATTTCATGGATTGTTACTAGTGTTATTTTTTCTTTTCTTATGTGAAGCCTTGGATGTTTATGTTTTTATGTTTTTTTTTGACTGTATCCTTATTTTTCAATTTTATATTTGTGTTTTATTTGTGAGTTTTTTCTCTTATGTTTCAAAACTGATGTAATTTTTTTTGTCTTCAAATAAAAATTCTCCTACTCTGACAACTGACAACTTTCTTTCATTGAGGGAGATTTTTTCACAAGGACAACAAAAGACATTAAATGGGTATATCATCAGTCTTGATCAAGAGCAAGCATTTGCTAGGATTCCCCATCTTTATTTATAACTAGTATTGGAAAAATATGGTATACCAAATTTTTTTGTTACCTGGCTCATGAGGTTATATGTGATAGTTTCCTTGAATCCACTAATAAATGAATATCTGGGACAGCCTGTACATATTAATTGGGGAGTCTGACAAGGATGCCCTATGAGTCTGATTTTGTACATTTTTTGTTTAGATCCATTACTAAAATTGATACTGCACACCAGCCAGATTAAGAGTCTTCGGATTCCAGGAGCAGTGGGGATGACAAAAACTTTGGCTTATGCTGATGATGTGTGTCTTCTCATAGTGGATAGAAGCTCTATTGAATGTGCATTGGATTTTTCTAAATTGACAGGTTCTGCTTTAAATCATGGTAAATGTAGAGGGTTTGTTTTTAGTGAAGGTACTATACAGCTAGAAGACATACAAAATATTTCTATAAGAAATACTTATATCTCTATTTGGGGATTGAAATTTGGGTATATATATATATATATATATTATGGTCGCACTGTAGTGCTACCATAGTTAGAGTTGAGGAGCTATTTCTATGTTAAACCCCAAAACTTTGCACCTTAATAACTTTGCAACTGTTTAATGGATTTGCCTGACATTTGGAATTTATGATCAAGAACCATAGGCCTTGGGATCTGCCAAGTTTCATACTGGTCAGATATACAGCTGCGGAGTTATTAAGTGTGATCTGTTGCCACATATTCACGCTTTTCTGGAATTCTGTGAGTGGCTCCTACAGATTAAACCACGGTTTGAGTGACTATCAAAATCTTCAGGAAATGTGCAGCCAGGGTCCCTGATGTGCCTTTCAAAGATTTCGTGAAAAATATTAAACGGTTCAAAAGCTATTAAAAAAACAGTTTCCATTATAAGTCAATGGGAAAAGTTAACAAAAGTTCAACACTTTCGCCAAATGCATTTTACTTTCATAAATGGGCCTGTTACTTTCGCCAAATCAGCCATTTTGTTTTCAGTTGGTGATCAGAAAAATGGTTGGCATTTAAATTTGGGACCCTCTAGCAACCTAATTTTTTTTGTATTCACCTAGTCGGGCCCTGAGGGATGCTTGCCATGTTCTTTATTTTGTGGTAAAACACCCCAGAAATATGTTTTTCAAATTTCTGGAAAAATACTTCGCATAATTACTTTCCGTGCTCACGAAGAGTCGTCATGAAACCACTAAAGCTTTAATAAATGCGACAGTTTCAGTCTGTGGGAAAATGACAGCAATTCTTTGCACTGCACTGCAAAATAACCGTTGGGAGTTTTGGGCTGAAATTTGAGGAACGCAGCCGACATCTCACAGATGTGCCTTTCAGTGTTGTATTGAAAAATATTTCACGGCGGCAAAGTTATGGCACTCCAAAGTTGACAGTTTTCCCATAGGATAACATTACGGCACCGAAGCATTACAGAATCCTTTGGCACCCTGCTGCAAAATAACGGTTTGGTCTTTTTCCTGAAATTTGGAGGAAGACAGCCAGCAGTACACAGATGTGCCTTTCAGTAGTTTGGTGAAAAAATATCATGGCGGCAAAGTTACAGCACTCCAAAATTGACAGTTTTCCCATAGGATAACATTCTGACGCTCGACACTTAACAGAAATCATTTGGAGCCCTGCTGCAAAATAATGGTTTGTCTTTTTCCTGAAATTTGGAGGAAGACACCAACAGCCCACAGATGTGCCTTTCAGTAGTTTGGTGAAAAACATTACAGGGAGGCAAAGTTGTTGCGCTCCGAACTTTTCTTTTTCCCATAGGATAACATTACGGCATTAGCTTCTTTCAGGGCCGTATCTGAGCAGTCGAGATCACGGACTTTTCGTCGAAAACTTCAGCCCCTATTAGGGCTAAGATTTCATTAGCCAGGACATTTGTAAATAATATGACTTTTTAAATTTTTTCGACGTCATACGGTTCCTGAGATATAATGTATTTAGTATTCCAAGATCTCATTTTCTGCGCTCGATACTCATTATTTTGCATACATTATTTGTACTCACTGTCTTTCTCAATACAGGTTTTGAGGAAAACCAACCTGTGTGCTTACATTACTGTTACTGTTTGCCCTTTCAGCTTGAGGATCCGTACCGTTCACTTACCATTGGCGTCCTGCGCCACCGTATGCGTTATCGCTTTCGTTTTCATTTGCACTTGCGTTTCTGTTTTTTTTGCCATTTCTGTCTACAGTACTGTTTATCTTACTGTTTCACTTTACATCACCATGCCCATTGACATTTCTGTTTGCAGGCACCATGTTACTATGTGACAACACATCACGTGGCAGACCATTCCGTCTCACATACCATGTGCTACCCCTTTCTGTTCTCATTCGTGCTTGTGTTACCATAATAGCCACTGTTAGCATTTCTGATTGCATTGCTGTCCCTGTTAGTATGCCACAACCATCATGTGGTAGAACCACGGGGCCCAAAAGCCCCAGCTCACTTTCAACTATCATCTGCAGCCGGGCAGCAGGGACCCTTACATTCACTATTTCCATTATCATTCTCAAAGAAGAAATTAGAGGCAAAAACTCCATTTAATGCATTAGTTAGGGTTGTTCCACAGTGACAAAAGTGAGGAAATTCGCTGTTAGGGTTGAAAACCCTGGACCCCCCCCACCCCCAACCCGGCATTGAGGTGCGCGGTGGGATCGTGGGTCCTAACTCTCACCCATTTCCTATACTTCTGCTGCTTTACACATGTCATGGGGGTGAGAGTTAGGGCTGGCGATCATCTGTGCAGTGGAAGTGAGGTCAAAACTCAACCTGTGTGATCACCCATCGGCTGCTTAACTAATGTGATGCACTATATATATATATATATATATATATAAATATAGATGTATTGGCCAAAAGTAATGACAAAATTCAGATATGGAAAAAATGGCAACAGACAAAGAAAAAAGTGTCAACAATCAGAACTTTTTTCTACCACAGTTTACATATGTGGGGGCTGTGTTCCCACTCCCTGTTTTTTGAATGTTACTCTCCTCAGTCAAACGTTTCAGTTAGTGTGGGGTAGCAAGCTAAACCCAATAAAAAGAGAGGTGTTGTATCGGGATTATAAACTGGGGGCCTGACTCTGTTAAATCTGATTAGATATTTTTTCAGTTTGTTTTTATATAATACAATCTCAACATTTTTGTTGCCATGAGGGTGGGGAGGCCTGGAAACAAGTAGCAGCTATATGGTTGAACCCCTTGCTTCAGTTATGGAGACAAGGTTCTCTAAAAGTACAAAAGCAGGAACATTGGCCTCAATTTGTGGTATATTCACTTGAAAAATTGAGACGGTGGAAGCTTACTCTTTCACAGGTGGTTGTCCTGCATAGTAAAATAATTTATGAAGGGATACAATCTGGCTGTTACTTAATCCCCTAGTTTATCCAAATATCCCTCAAGAGAACAACATTTATTGGAACTTTATTTTATAGATAAACGCACCCCTCTGCATATGTGGGACATGGTATGGTTATGTGCACATGGCTGTTTGGGGGTAAAGGGTAATTCAAAGCATAAATGCATAGAAGAATGAATGTGCCCTAGGGAGCAATGTGAAGAACAACTTGAGACCATAGAGCTTTTTTTTATTATGTGTAGCTATGCTAAGGAAATGTGAAGTAGGATTGCTCAAAGGTGGGGGGGGGGAGCAGGCCTGGAGTTCAACTACTTATGAAAATGTTATTACAGGTACTATTCCTTTATATGTTACTATTGAAACTGGCACTGTTCGATTATTGTTTACATGTATAAAGATTATTTTATGGCAGACCCGATGTAGACATGTTTTGCAACAAAAATTTATTACACCTCAAATCTTGATTCAAATGATTGAGAAAGAAATAGTTTCCCAGATGCAATATGATAAACAATTGTTCACTTGGGAACAGTGGAAAAAGAGATGGAAGGCTGTATACTTTCTTAGGTTAGATTAATGGAGTAAAGAAGGGAAGTTTTTCTTTTCTTTTGGAAAACAGTACCCTGCAGATTGAAAGAATGTTGTGAACTGTGTGGGTTTTTTATTAGTGTGGTTTTCTTTTCTCTTTTTTCCTTTCTGTTTTTTTTCCCCCTTTTAGGTATGACATCATCCAGAAGTAGTACTACAGTGATTCCTTATGATGTTCTGAATAGACTGTGTTGTATCATACTTACTTCATATTCTTTCTACAATACTGTTTTTTAGGATTTGTTGTTTTGCATGTCTTATAATTTGTACCAGTTCCTGTATTTTCTTTTTGCAATAACTACTCTTTTCAATAAGTGCCATGGGATCTTTAACATCCACCTGAACTACCACCAATCCAGGCAGATGGGACCTCAGTTTAATATCTCATCCAAAAGATGGCACCTCAGAAGTGCAGCACCCCTCTCATGCTGCACACCGTTGTCAGTACTGGGATATTAACCCAAGTGCCAGATGTGGGAACTGAACCCACAGCCCTCCGATCTCCTGGCCTCAGAGGTGAGTGTGCTACCTACTGATCCACTGACACTACAGTTTATTTGACACTACACTATTTCAATAGCTTGCTTCAAATGCTGGTGGTCCAAGGGGATTGAAGGGTGGTGGACATGGTTCCACTTCATAATGGGGGGGACAGGGAACAAAGCAGACTCACCTCTATTGTTGGAAAGCTGATGGATTCATTAATCAAAGTAGACCTTGTGGACTATTTAAAAGTATTGTTTTCTAGGATAATAACAGCATGGTTTCATGTCAGGGAGGTCATATCAGACAAACTTAATAGTCTTTTTTGATTGAGTTACAAAGGAACTGGATAAAAGCCATGCCATGGATTTGATGTATTTTAACTTCAGCATGGCTTTCAACTCAGTGCCTCACAAATGCCTGCTGAAGACGTTGGGAGACCTTTGAGTGGCTAAGGATACAATCAGATGGGTGGAGAATTAGCTACAAAGGAGATGGCAGCAGGTAGTGGTGAACGATCTCAAATCAGAACAGAAGGGTGTCACAAGTGGGGTACCACAAAGGTCTGTAATGGGTATAGTCCTTTTTAACATGTTCATCAGTGACACTGGAGAAGGTATACATGGTAGTTTAGGTCTCTTTGAGGATGATACAAAGCTCTGCAGAAGAGTGGATAGTGCTGAAGCAATAAGATAGAGCTATAATAGGACCTCCAGAGGCTACGGAGATGGTCAAAAGGTCTGGCAGTTGAATTTCAACACCAAAAGTGCAAGGTAATGCACCTAGGGAAAAATAACCCTGGGACAGAATACTGGATGGGTCAGGAACAACTCAATACTATGACAGAGGAACATGACCCTGGAGTCATTATTAGTGACACACTTAAGCAGGCTAGCCAATGTGATAGGGCTTACAGTAAGGCTAACTGGATGCTAGGATGTGTAGGGAGGGATATTGAAAGTACAAGGAAGGAGGTGATACTTCACCTCTACAGATCCCTAGTGAAACCACATCTGGAGTAGTATGTCCAGTTTTGGAGTCCTCACATTAGAAATGACATGAATAGGCTGGATGCAGTACAGCTCAGGGAAATGAAGATAATTCAGGGTCAGCAGGGGAAGTCCTATGAGGAAAAACTTAGGAAGTTGAATATTTATTTCTTGGAGACTAAAAAGGAGAAGGGGGATATGATAGAGACATTCAAATTCCTGAAAGAAGTAAACATGGTGAACTCCAAGGAAATGTTTATAAGGAATACCAGCTCAACAGCAAGCGAGCATGCCTAGAAACTGACAATAGAAAGGTTCAGGAAGGATGTGAGAAAGTATTACTTTATAGAAGGGGTGCTGGAACTGTGGAACTGTCTGCCAGCCAAGGTAATTTGCAGCTGTAACTGTGTTTTTTTTTTCAAATGTGCTTGGGATAGAATGAAGGGGATAATCATCTATAGCAGGCACAAGGATGGTGAAGGTATAGAATAATTGTTGGGGAGGGGTAAGACTCTGATTAACATCAGGACACAGGGTTAGATAAAGACTCATGGGTAGACTGGATGGACCATTGGTCTTTTTCTGCTGTTATCTTCTATGTTTCTATGTAAAAGAAACACTAGTGAAGAATCTTGAATACAATGGGTTAAAAGACCTGAGGCAGCATGGATTTATTGGTGGGGGAGGGGGGTTATGTCAAACTAATTTGATTGATTTCTTCAGCTGGGAGACTTGAGAAATAAGGATGGGGCGGTGGATGTGGCCTATATAGACTTTAGCAAGGTCTTTGACAATGTGCCATATAGGAGGCTTATAAAGAAACTGGGCAGTTTGAAGTGGGACCCAAGGTGGTTAACTGGGTATGAAATTGGTTGATAGCATGAGGGGAGCATGACCAGCAGGGTACCTCAGGACTCAGTACTGGGATCAATTCTCTTTAATGTCTTTATAAGTGACATTGAAAAAGGGCTGGAAGGGAAGGTATGCCTCTTTGCAGATGACACCAAAATTGACAATATGGTAGATACTCTGGAGAGGGTGTACAGAAAAAGTAGCAAACCAAGAAACCTTGAGGAGTGGTCAGGGGTATGGCAGCTGTGTTTCAGTGCAAAAAAGTGCAAAATCATGCATCAAGGGCAAAGAAACCCAGAGGTGGTGTATAGAATGGGAGAAGAGTTATTGACAGTCATTAAACAGTAAAGGGACCTTGGGATGGGTGGCAAGGTAGTGCAACAAAGCATTAGGCAGGGCTAGTGGGATGCTGGCGTACATAGACAGGGGTATCACTAGCAGAAGGACTGAAATGGAGTTACAACTGCATCAATCGTTAGTCACACCCCACCTTGAGTACTGAGTCTTGTTCTGAAGACCACATCTCAGGAAAGACATAGACAGGGTAGAAGCTGTCCAGAGAAGGGCAACTAAACTGTTGCAGGGGTTGCATCAGAAGCCTCATAAGGAGAGACTGAGGGATCTCAGTATATACACGCTGTAACAGAATAAAGATGGGGGACATAACACAGACTTATAAATACCTCATGGAGGCAAATAAGGTACAGGAGGGGAGTATTTTTCAGAAGGGGAGGTATATGAGAACAAGAGGGCATGCTATGAGCTGGAAAGGGGGAATTTAGAAGAGTATAATGAAGTACTTCTTTACTGAAAAGAGTGCTGGATGCCTGGAAAAGTCTTCGGGTAGATGTTGTGGGGCGAAAATAAGGGTAGGCATCAAGCATACATGGGATAGGTACAAAGGAAATGTGCTAGGAAAGTTGGGGGGAGGGGGTAGCCAGAGATCAGGTAGATATGTGGTGATGGTATAGGCAGAGAAAAAATGGGCAGACTGGGTGGGACAAGTGATCTGTATCTGCTGACACATTCTGTTTTTCAATGTTTCTGTCTGGTTGATCCTGTCATGTTTAGTTTGTTTACAATATAAAATACTGCTATATATATATATATATATATATATATTAGTGGCAAAAAACTCAGTTTAATGCATTAGTTAGGGTTGTTCCACAGCGACAAAGTGGGAAATTCAGTGTTAGGGTTGAAAGCCCCCTTGGACCCCCAGCCCACCCCCCAGCGGCATTGGAATTAGCATTGGGGTCATCAGCTCTAATCTCACCCCATCACATGTGTGATGAAGCAGAGGTTTAGGAGAATGGGGTGAGAGTTAGGACTGATGACCCCACGCGCACTCGGCGCCGGTTGGGGTGGGCTGGGGGCTTTCAACCCAACATCAAATTTCTCACTTTGTCACTGTGAACAACCCTAACTAATGCATTAAACAGAGTTTTTGCCTCTAATTTCCTTTTATTTTTGAGAATGATGACAAGAAATAGTGAATGTAATGCGTGTAGGAGCTGTGAGGCTCTTTGGTCTCTACTCATGCCACATGATGTCTTGTGACATAGTAACAGGAACAGGAATGCAAACAGATGTGCAAACAGTGGCACACATGGGAATGCAAATGTAAATGGTAAAGGAAACGTTAATAGAAATGCAAGAGAAAAGTGATGCCAAAGCGAACAGTGATGCAAACGGACATTGAAGAGCATATGAAAATGCAACTGGTAATGTGAACAGGGATGGCAGCAGTATTTTAAATGGAAATATTAAGTGTCACAGCAAAAAGAATGCGAAAGGGAACAGAAATGGAAACGCGAACGCAAGCGCACACGTAAATGCAAACCGTAATGTGCACAGGCACGGTACCACAATTGAAAATGCAAATGGTAAAGTTAACATGAAGAATAACACCAAAGGAAAGAGAAACAGAAACGGGAACAGAAGCCCATACGGAAACGCAAACCGGAATGCGCACAGGCACAGCACCACAATTGTAAATGGAAATGGCAACGGTAACAGTAACAATAACAGCAAAGGAAATAGAAGTGCAAAAGGAAACACAAGCACATATGGAAACGCAAACCGTAATGTGCACGGGCACAGTAATGCAATTACAAATGCAAATGGTAACAGTAACAGCAAGGAAAACACAAAACGAAAGAGAAACGGAACACAAATGAAAGGGCTGCGGGCAGAAATGGCAACGACAGTGACGCAAACAAAAACGCAAAGAAGAAACAATAGTGGAAATACAAATGGTAACAGTAATGAAAATGCAAGCGCGAATGACAACGCAAAGGGTAACGCACATGGTGGCGTACACGGGAATGGTAACGCAAAAAGAGACATAAATGCAAGTGGAAACAGTAACTGTAACAGTAATGGAAGTGCATACCTTAGTTTTGCCAAACGGGTGCATACAGAAACACAGTGTGTATAAAGAATGTATGTATTGTAAAGGGGATTGAAGCTTAGCTTGGTCGTACTTAATTGATAATATCTCAGCAACCGCACGATGTAGAAAAGAAATTTAAATTTCACAAAAATCATGATTTTCCTGGTTAGGTTTTTGCAATTACATAGCCCATAGGGCTATGTAACATGCAACAAACATTCTGTATTTCGCACCATTTTCAAGATAAGAGCCCCGGAAGGCACGGAGGAGACCACCATGTTAGTCTATGGGAAAAAATGTTAACTTCAGAGTACTGTAACTTCGGAGCCGTGCAATATTTTTTCACACAACCACCAACAGGCGCATCTGAGAGATGCTGGCTGCCTTCCTTCCAAATTTCAGCTCAAAAGACCAAACTGTTCTTTCGCAGCAGGGCGGCAAAGAATTCCTGCAATTTTGGCCAAGTCTGAAAAAGTAGTGTCGCAATTTGTGAAAGCTTTCACAAAATGTTGCAAAAGTGTCTCAAGTGCGACACTACTTTGTGACACTACTTTTTCCAGAAACCTGAAAAACATATTTCTAGGGTGTTTAATCCCAAAATAAAGACATGGCTAGCATCCTGAGGGTCCAACTAGCTGAACACAAAAATAATTGTGTTCTTAGAGGATACCAATTTTAAATGCCAAGCAATTTTATAATCACCAACTTAAAACAAAATGGCAGATTTGTGACACTACTAGGGCCATTTGCAACACTAAAAAGTGCATTTGCAAAAGTGTTGAACTTTCTGTTAACTTTTCCCATTGACTTGTAATGGGAACTTGTTTTTTGAATAACTTTTGAACCGTTTAATATTTTTTCATGAAATCTTCAGAAGGCACATCAGGGACCCTGGCCGAACCTTCCCTGATGTTTTTGGACTGGTCGCACAAACCATACGACCTGTAGGTGAGAGCAAAGAATTCGCAAAGAAGTGTAATTGCACAATTCGTTGTTGCTTAATAACTCTGCAGCTGTATATCTGACCAGTACGAAACTTGGCAGATCCCAAGATCTACCATGTCCAATCATGCATGCTAAATGTCAGGTAAATCTGTTGAATGGTGGCAAAGTTTCTAAGGTGCAAAATTTGACCCTTTAACCTTAAAAGTGCTACTCAACCCTAACTATGGTAGCACTACTGTGCTACCATAATTGATGGCAAAAAAATCTGTTTAATGCATCAGTTAGGGTTGTTCCACAGTAACAAAAGTGAGGAAATTCGATGTTAGGGTTGAAAGTCCCCCCTTGCACCCCCACTCTGCCCCACAACCGGCATCGGGGTGTGCGTTAGGGTCATCGGCCCTAACTCTCACCCCAATCCATGTGTCAACAAGCTGAGGTGGTGAAGTATAGGAGAATGGGGAGAGTTGGGACCGATGACCCCCGCACACCGATGCTGGTTGGGGGCTGGTGGGGTACAAGGGGCTTTCTAACTCTAACATCGAATTTCACTATCGCTAATGAGAACAACCTAACTGATGCAATAAACTGAGTTTTGCAATGAATTTCCCTTGTTTTTGAGAATGAGGACTATAAATAATGACTGTAAGGTGGTGGTGGGAGCGCAGGACCTTCGGACCCTTCACTCCCACCACATGATTTTTTGTGATATAGTAATGGTAAGTGCAATGCAAATGCAAGCACAAAGGGTTACACACATGGTGATGCAAATGTAAATGGTAACACAAATGGTAATAGAAACGCAAGCGTAAAGTGACGACAAAGCAAACAGTGACGGAAACGGAGACACAAATGCAAGCACGTATGGAATGCAATTGGTAATGCATATGATCATGGTACTGCACTTGGAAATGCAAATGGTAACAGTAACAGCAACAATAACGCCAAAGAAAACAGAAACGGAAACCAAAACGCAGGCGCGTGACAGAAATGCAAACTGTGATATGGATGGTCACGAACCACTATTATGAAAATGCAAATGGTAATGGAAACAGCAACAATAATGCCAAAGGAAACAGAAACACGAATGGAAGTGAGTAGAGAAACGCAAACTGTAACATACATGGGCACAGTACCGCAACTGTAAACGCAAATGGTAACGTTAACAGCAACAATAACGCCAAAGGAAACAGATATGCAAACGCAAGCATGTACGGAAATGCAAACCATTATGCGCATGGTCACGGTACCACAATTGAAAATGTAAATGGTAACGGTAACAGCAACAGTAATGCCAAAGGAAACAGAAATGGAAATGCAAATGCAAGCGCGTACAGAAACGCAAACCATAATGCTCACAGTCATGGTAACGTGATTAGAAATGCCAATGGTAATGGTAACAGCGACGATGATGCAAAACGAAAGACACATGCAAATGGAAGGTCGACTGCAAATGCAAATGGCAATGCACATGCTGATACAAAAAAAACCGAAAACATAAACAATAATGGAAACGCAAATGGTAACAGTAATGCAAAACAGAAGTGCAAACAAAAATGGAAACTGTAACGCACATGGTGGTGTACACGGGAATGGTGTCGTGAACGGTAAAGGAAACACAACAGGAAATGCTAACTGGCACAGTAACGAAAGGGCATACCCTTCTTTTCCCCAAAACTGCATTGAAAAAGACAGTGAGTACAAAGAATGTATGCATAATAATGGGCCTTGTAACAGAAAAGGAGGACTTGGGATGCTAAATTGCTTATATCTCAGGAACCGTGTGACGTATAAAAAAAATGAAAATTTCATATGAATTATGACATTCCCGGCTAGTTATGTACATAGCCCTCAGTTGGGGGGCTAGGTATTTTTCCAACGAAAAGTCTGTATCTCGCACCATTTCTGAGATACAGTCCCCGAAATGTGCGATGGACGCCGTAATGTTATCGTATGGGAAAAAGCATAAACTTTGGAGTGCCGTAACTTTGCAGTCCTCCAATATGTTTTCACAAACCTCTAAAAGGCACATCTGTGGCATGTTGGCTGTGTTCCCTTCCAATTTCAGCCTAATAGACCAAACTGTTCTTTTGCAGCAGGGTGGCAAAGAATTCCTGTTATTTTGGACATAGTGTCGCAAAATAATGTCGCAAATCATGACACTTTCGCAAATGAAATCATGAAAGTGTTGTGAGTGCGACACTACTTTGCAATACTACTTTTTCCAGAAATTAAAAAAAAACATATTTCTGGGGTGTTTAACCCAAAAATAAAGACATGGCTAGCATCCTGAGGGTCCGACTAGGTGAACACAAAAATAATTTTGTTCCTAGAGGGTCCCAATTTTAATAAGCATTTTTCTGATCACCAACTGAAAACAAAATGACAGATCTGTGACACTACTAGGGCCATTTGCAACACTAAAAAGTGCATTTGTGACACTGTTGAACTTTTTGTTAACTTTTCCCATTAACTTATAATGGGAAGTTACTTTTTGAATAACTTTTGAACCGTTCAATATTTTTTCATGAAATCTTCAAAAGGCACATTGGGGACCCCAGCCGCATGTTCCCTGAAGTTTTCAGACCAGTCACTCAAATCGTGCAACCTGTAGGCGAGAGCAAAGAATTCACAAAAACCAAAAACGTGTGCGCAGATCTCACTTAATAATTCCACAGCTGTATATCCAACCACTACAAAAGTTGGCAGATCCCAAGGTATATGATTCTTGATCATGCATTCCAAATTTCAGGCAAATCTGTTGAACAGTGGCAAAGTTATTAAGGTCCAAAGTTTGACCCTTTAACCTTAAAAGGGCTACTCAACTCTAACTATGGTAGCTCTACCGTGCTACCATAATATATATATATATATATATATTTATACAATGGGGTGGGTGATAAACATAGTAAATAAAAAGACATATTCTCACTGGAGTGAAACAAATCCTGGTGATGTAGACACTGAGGATGTATTTACATTTACACACACAGTGTCTACGTCAAATACTGATATTTCCACTGTCGTTATGTCACCGCATCATGTCAGACTGTCAGCACTACTTTTAAGCACTACAACTGAAAATAAAAAAGACCTGCTACAGCACCTGTATAAGAATAGCAGCACCTCATATTACTTGTCTTGCTTTAGAAACGGCGAGACAAAACAGCTGAATAGATGCAGTACCAAATATATCACTGCAGTGTTTCTTATTACTGTCTATCTGTTTCTATTTCCCACTGGTCAGTAAAAAAGAAGCCCTCCGTACAAAACACCACATCACATATGCAGTCACAGTGACTCAAAATAAATCAACAGAACACACTTCATCTATTCCTACAAATATCTGTCTCCACTGCAGCACGAAAAGGACATGGTGGCATGGCAATACAAATCTGAACCCGACATCCTGTAGTTCACTTCTGTGACGGTAACCAGTAGAAAGTCCCTCAATCACCAATACCCACATAACATAAATAAAAAAAAATAAACCACTGAAATAAATAAAGTTTATAACACACTAAACACCAGATTACTTCAATAAAATACAGCAATGCACACACATACACAAACACTGTTCCCGGAACTAACTGAATACATCAAACCCCACCCACACAAATAAATCCACCAATCATCACATCCATTCTAGTGACTGACATATAGTGCCACCAATCAGAACATACAAAGGGCAACCC